>OX459203.1:11341666-12683333 GCA_949775195.1 Diarsia dahlii | reverse complement strand
ATAGTTGTTCATCCTAATTCAATTCAATTAGTACGCAGGCATCAATTTCAACTACTATGCTTATTTATTATGTACTGGATTCTTGTCATAAAAATAATTGTGTAGGTTCATAGTAAGCTTAGCGACTCAAACGGCAACGTTTTTCACTTAGCGTTTTGTTCACGTACAACGGAACGTCATTTGTGATCGACAAGTTACTTAGTCTGTGGTCATCGATCCGCTTAGGCTTTTTTGAAGTCGTTCGTAGAAGACTTCACGTGTGATGATAATTATTATGCCATCCTTGTTTTTTCGCTATACGCTGTGAAAGTTAGAGCAATAGGTGTAGTTTTCATTGAATTGTCGGTCAAAATCTGCCGTCCAAGCAGACCAGACTCCACGAGACGGCTTGACAGAAGGCTTTTTTTGTGACATCGAACTCTAGGAGACTCATGGACAGACAAGAAGTGCGTTTTGAGATATGTCCCATTTTTTTGGTAATTATCTGAGAGAAATCGAAATAAATGGGAACGAGATCGCTAATAAGCCTCTTCGCTTATCGCTAACTACACTTTTAGGCTACTTCGCAGTCGGGTTAAAGGTAGTTGTTGATTCTAACCTCAAAAGTATTGTTGACGTTATTATAAAAAATCGTGGCTATTTAGATACGATTTTTCAACAGGATGGTGTTTATAACATAAAAACAAACCAATTAAACTATAGCTTGTTTTGGGACCTGAAAAATAAAAGTCAGGTCCAGCTCCTATAGAAATTTGGCCATTGTTCTTTGGCACAACTCCTTTCCGCTTTGCTCGTCTCCCTTTTGGCGGAATCCGGGCCTTAGGCGTCTTAGGCTGAAATGATGATAAATGGTATGCGGTTTCTAGATAATTCTCCTACAAACAAAACATAACATACTTACATCTGCTGCGTAACACAGCCATGATGAGTGCGTGACTGTATTCACAGGTGGGTTGGGCAGAGGTGTGTTAAGTACACCCAGATTTCGCATGTGCGCAATAGGCATCGAGTGATTTATCATCTGCCTACCCTTTTCCCAGCTATGTTGGCGTCGGTTTGTAGTCTATCTAGATGTAGTTAAATACCAGTATTTTGTAGCGACTGCTTATCAGCATAGCTGTTCACAAAAAAAAACGAATCGAATATGTCGTATGTCTATCTTTGGGCATACGTTAACCATGGTAAGACTGGCTATTAGACTTTCGGGCCACTGACTATCTCTAACGACTGTCAAGGATCTAATAATGATAGCCGGGACCAACAGCTTAACGTGTTTTCCAAGGCACGGAGGAAACTCGGTATGTAATGGGACGTCACCCATTCACGCTTCAATCTAGGCAAGGGCGGCTTCACCTAAAGATCGGCCCGAGCGGCTGTAATATTTAGCCACGAGCCCCTTACCTTTACGATTAGGTAGGAACAGATAACTTTTTCTATTCAGTTTTTTTTTTCAGTTTTAGATTTAAGTAATTTAAGTTCCTAGTTTATTATTTGTCCAGACTTCCCGATATTTCGGCACTGATAAGGTTGCAACAGTCAGTGCGGCTTACGGTAATTTATATTTGGATAGTGACCATGACAGTTTAAAAATTATAATGTTTTTGGTAAAAATATATTCAAGTATGATTCAAGTATTACTTTTAAACCTCTTTGTTTAGGTAGGTAGGTGTACTTAGTTGTAAACGATCACGTTCAAGGGTAGTGATTATGGCTTATCATGTTGTAGGTATTTACGTATTTACATATATTGAAGTACCTATATATTTATAACGATCAAAATTTTCCTTGACGTTAAAATACAAAACTTTATTTGCGCATTTCCTTAAAGGTACATTACCTTATCACAACATAACACCAGGGTTGTATTTGGAGGGATAAGCAAAGTTGTACCTTTAAGTACTAGTAGGTCTTGGTACTCTCATAAATCGCCAGATTTAATATGGTCTAAGTAGTTAAGTAGGTAGGTACCTAAAAGGGGCGAGTCCGGGCGAGCCTATATTACCTACCATCAAACGGCTGCCGGCTACAAACCGAAACTCGAAGATACGTTAAATACTGTATTCAGTAAGTAAAACATCGAATTCTCCAAATCGAAGACGCCAAAGTTCAACATAAAACTGCTTTTCTAGTTCTTTATTTATATTACTTACTTTGATAAAGTACCGAAGGAGTCCGCGCAAGGATTGAACCCGCGACCCTAAGTGTGCCCTAAGCTTACAAAGTTAGCTAATATACAGTTAGGTAGGTACCTATCTACGTTCAGTCAAATAAGGGCATGCCGCTTTTTTTTTTAAATTATAAATGGGCTTGCTCTTGACCTCAATCTTGCCATAAGGGCAGAGATGATGTCGACGATGGAACGAGCTTACCCAGAAGAAGCCTGTTTACTCGCGACTTAAATAGATTAGGGTTATATGAACTCGGAAAAACCGACGCAGGCAGGGAATTCCAGTCCTTGGCTGTGCGCATAATAAAGGACTTGGCAAACGCTTTTGGTATTGTATAAAATCCATACGATTATGGTTTTGTGGTTACAAAATGATAACCGTGAGTTACTAGGTTCACTTCCAAGCTGCTTTCAGCTGATTGCTCTAGATCTAGAAGTTCTCTTTGCTATTACAGCTCGCGCCAAACTTTGTGACCGTCCCGAAACTAGGCTCTCGCATTGCGCAGAACACAAATTTAAAATCAGGTACCTATTCCTGGGCACAAGGGCAAAGAAGGAACATGGGTTCGGTTTTTAGTCAGTAGAAGTCTGACACTCCCCTTCACTCTGCCCAAGAGCGGGGGGGGTCATTTGATGATTTTCCACCCACAAAAAAAAAAAAAAAAAAAAGGTACCTATTAGCGGGACGCACAAGAGCTAGGGGGCAGGGCCATAATTTAATAAGTATTAAAAATGTTAGAAAACGAAAATTGTTTGGTTGATTACGTATTCCCACTCGACTGTACCATGCGCAAGTTCGAACTCGCGACTTTATTCAGGGCGGCCACAAGGCACAAAGTTTGGCGAGGGCTGTACATACCTATCATTTTTACCAGCAATCTAGTTTCTTATTGCTTGTACATATTAAATTAAAAAATAATAAACTTGGGTCAAGTTGAAAAGGCAAGAAGCTAATTTATTTTTGCGTTGATTTAAAAAAATATACTTACTGATTAGAACTAAAAGCAAACCCGGGGCGCAAAGTTGTATCATTTATTAAGCAATAGATGACATCATTGTGTATTAAAATATTTTAAAGCTTTCTCAAAAATAATTGTCCGGAGTAAAAACACCGACTATTTATTAATAACCATAATTAAAACAATAATATTTATCGAAAGAGGAACTTACGCAGGCACAAAGAAACACACGGACATCTTGTCTCCAAACCAACGACACGCCGACCTCGACTTTTTCACAAATCACAAAGTCTTTCCAAAGAAATAAATTATTGGAAAATCGCGATTAGAAAATTAGTAACCGCTTCGAAAGTTAATAAAAACACAGTAACCAATAATCAGGGTAATATTTGGAGATCTCCAATCAACAATTACTGAAAATGCGCCCGACACACGATTCGTCCAACGATGACCAGTCACAAGCTTGACGTTTCGTATGTGTTACCATTCTTTGCTATGGTGTAGAATCTACCAACACACAACTTTACCTGAAGCTTAAATTAAAATTGTTTGAACTCGTAAACCGAATGCTTACGAATCCACATAATTATTAATCTAATTTAAGTCAAGCAATCTGCGAAATTAATCGTGAATGAAATTAAAAAGGGCCTTTTACCTTGCAGATGGTAGATTGTTTGACAATTTGTTGGTAACACTGGCGGAAACAGGCTACGTCAGTCGAGGTCGACGTCACCGAAGTAGCGTCTGCTAAGAAAATGGCGGCGGCGGAGATTCAGATAGTGAATCCTTCTAATTTAACGAAAATTGAAAGGTAAATCGAGTGTATTGGGCAATAAGTGTGTTATTTTCAGTGATGTGCACAATTTAACACAAAAAATTAGGCGTGTCGGTGTGTTTAATGTAATAACCAAGTGTTAAATATTCATGTTTGTTTTTGCTTTGAATGTTTCAGTTTTCTCAATGATCCAAGTTACAAAGAGATTATTGAGAACTCTTCGACCTTTAATTCACGACTATGTGCGGAAAGGAGGATGCGTATGCCCTTCATCGACACACAGACCGGTAAGATCGATTTTTTGTCACTCGGACGACGCGTCTACGCCCATTGCCAATCTCTAGTGTTTTTAAAAACATTGGCTTTTAAAGTAAACAAGGAGCGGCTTTATCATTGTTAATGTATTACCGGCCTAATTCGTAGTAGTAACGCAATATTTACCATTGATAAAGTGCTCAACAATGTTCTGAGTTGTTATCAAAAGCTATCTGTCCCCTTTTCACACGCAACCCTATATATATGACCATCCCTCTCTGAAAATCAATCAAAGGCTAATCTTTATTCAAAACTCCAATATCTTGAGTACTATTTTTAAGTGCATGGAAAGTAAACAAATACTAATAATCAAGTGATAGTACTTAAAAATCAGTCCCATTGTAACTGAAGTGAATTCAGATTTGAAAGTATGGAACTTTTGAATTACCCTGACAGAATTATATGCATCAAAAAGAATAACCACAGCTTCATAACATTGAAATGCTATGTTAGCTAACAGGTTTTTATGCTGAATGGGCTGTGCTTACAATAATGTCACTTGATTTGCTGAGCCAGAGTTTAAGGGTTCAAAATCCAGGACTGGGCAAAGGGTTATTTAGGAATTTTTAGTTTTCTGGATTTTTGCCCCTTTTTGACTCGCCCCCTAAGTTTGGGACTTGTAACTGGCAAAATGTGGAAGTAGCTACTATTGTTAGACTTCTGCCGACTCCATCGAGGTATACAACTGTACATGTAGGTGTTATGTGATGGTATGGTATTCTTAGGTCATGATCAGATAAACACTGGTTAGACTGTAAGTCGACTCCAACATAGTTGAGAAAAAGCTAAGCAGATGATGATGAGATAAACACTATGAGTCAGTGAGTCTTCTTATTCATCTCATACTTGGTTGTTACAGGTGTCGCACAGAGCCACTGCAATTTATTTATGACACGGAGACAACGCATGCCCGGACAGAAAGAAGGTCAAGTGTACACATACCCTGCACAGAGGTAAGCATGCTTAAGAGTACTGATAAAACTTTGAATACTAGAAAAATATCTATTAATTGAGATATGGAGGAATTAGTGGGAAAATGTTGTGGCAGTGGACAAAGCTTTTCTAAGTGAATGAAGGAAGTCTGATGTAATATTTTGTATACTCTAAGGCCCAACGCACACCGGCGGAAGTGCGGCGAAGATACTGAGAATAAATCAATTTAAAATAAACCTTAACTCAAGGCCCAACGCACACCGGCGGAAGCGCGGCGAAGATACTGAGAATAAATCAATTTAAAATAAACCTTAACTCCTTTGACATGCGGTTGAAAACGGCATGCAAAGCGAGACGCGCGCGGTGAGCCGTCAAGCTGCCACGAGAGCAGACAAGAACCGCGCTTTGCCGCGCGAGTTAAGGTTTATTTTAAATTGATTTATTCTCAGTATCTTCGCCGCGCCTCCGTGCGTTGGGCCTAAATGTCTTAGTCACTTCTAGAGTCTGATGTATGTACAATTATTTGGTTTAATAGAGTGCCCATGGAGTATTTTGCCTGTTCTTCTTCATAGAGCTTTGGAATAGGCAACTACAGTACTTTCACAAGTTATTATGCCTTGTGACTGTAGCTTCGCTTTGTTTTACATTCAAAAGCGCCTGATATTGTCTAATTGAAATAAATGGGACTAACACGAAATGGGACAACTAGGAGACTGTAAACACTTGTATACAAGAAGGCAATGTGTGAACATTATCTGCTTGTTACTGCTTTATTTGCAGTGTGTACTGTTACTCTGTTAGTACACTGCTGCTTAAAATTTGCCTGAATTAATGTTCAGGCAAATACGAGCAAAATACTACACGGGTCATTGCTAAGTGATTTTGTCTCTATCCAGATGGCGCAAAGCCCGTCGCCAGTACTTAACAATGTCATCAACACGGTGGGGTTGGGCTGGTGCATCAGACAGTTTAGACAACACCGGTGAAGGAGAGAACAGCTCCGGAGTTCCAGGCGACGCGTTAGCTGGAGATGACAGCAGAGACGGGTCACAGACTGCCGCTAAGGATGATCCTAAGGTAAGGCTGTTATCATACGCCGCTTCTATGGCCCGTTCGTATTCCACACGCACCTTTAAGAGCCCAGCACCAAGGGCCGACGCCTGCCGAGGCCGCGGGTATTTCGAAAGAGATATCGTGGCCCCGGAACATAAAGGGCTCAGAAAGTAAGAAGGAACATGGGTGCTTTTTCGCGATGCCGACCACCAGTAACCCATGAAGGGGATCCACCAAAATGGGCAACTGGGCGAAATAATCCACAACGAAAGGACTGATCGCCCGTCTGGTGTCTGCCGGCGTCCCCGAAGATAAATAGAAATAGAATGGGTGGTTTTTAGTTAGTAGAAGTCTGACACTTCCTTCCGCTCCGCCCAGAGTGGGAGAAGTCATTTGATGATTTTCCACCTACAAAAATAAATAAACAAGGCGGTTATCCCACAACTGACGCCTGCGCGGTCGGGAGATGAAATGAACCTCGCCGGACCACGTTGACGAGCGGTCCTCACTGCCTCACGCGTGGCGCACTGTCCATACATCCACATCCGCCCGAAATCTGGGACTTCGTCGAGCTTCATTGTCTCGGCGCTTTTCTTGTGGTCGCCACTGTTGATTCTGACTAACAGGAGTTACAGTGGTTTGGGAATAGTGTGGCGGGCTTGTCCCAATTAAAAAAAAAAATCCGCCTGAAATCTAAACATCCTAATTCCATCTCAAATTGTACAAATAAGATCTAACTGACGTAGCAGAAGTAGGTAACTGGGTAACGGGTTGTTACTTACGACAAGTATTACGGAAGTAAAGATACTTCATTGTCTACCGGCAGAAACAATCATACTATGACGTGCAGAAAATGTATACAACTAACCCTATCAGCTTCCACAGGAATGGTTCTACGACGAACTAGCAATGGAAGAGATGGAAACCGGTGAGGAACCTGACCCAGAATCGGACGAGGACTACTTTGACGACACGTACGCGAACCGGCGCAAGAGGCGCGGTGGCTCCACGCCGTCTGGACCAGGGTCAAGGGGAGGCAGGACGCGCAAGTCGCAGCCTGACGACACACCGGCTAAGAGAGGGAGAGCTGTGAGTATGATATCCGTTCTGGGACCTTCGATATTATTTTTGGTAATTTCCGTCCATTGTATTGTACATTGGGCTGGTGTCGGCGCACTCCACGTCCAAAGAACGTATTCTGCGTACAGAGCAGGGTTTAGTAGCCATAGATCCGATGACCATTGGGCAGGAAATGGTGGGGACAGTGAATTGGCCATAATAATTATATGCTACTTGAACGATGGAGCAAAATCGTCGAAGGTTGGCTAGTAGCAGCTAGATGAGCGTTGCCGAGAATTACGTTGAATGGCTTGTTATTGAATAGGCCTATGCCTAGTAGTGGACTGCTGTATGCAGATATAATGACCTCATCATGAATATCTCAGCAGCTGGTGAATTTGTACCCCAGTGTAGATATATTAAAGAAAGGTTAAACACTCATGAGACTGAGGCTGAGATTCAGAGACAAGAACATAAGACGGGCGAAGACCGCTCTAAGCCAAGTCGTGGCTAAGCGCATCTTAGAAATTTGTATTCAGAGACACAGTCCCCGTCAAACTTACGTCGGTCTTAGCAAGGTCTTAGCTAAGCTTACACTCTCTTCTCTATGGCCATTTTTAAAAGCAAAATGTTCATCGGTGAGTTACGGTTTTTATGAAACTGTGTAGCCAGGCGTAAATAAAAATTAAAGCAGGATCGCAATAAATACAAAATGCTATTGGAGTGAGTGAAACAAAATATTTGAGACACAAACCTATTTATATATGTTACAACCTCTTTGTAAACCGCGGGAGTTATGAAAGTTTGACAAGTGAGCGAAGATACGGTATCATGGCTGCTAGAAAGGCTCCCTTTTCATCTTTCAGACCTCGCAAGGAGTGATGTTGTAGACCATTTTGTATAAGGGGTATAATGTAGCTCCTTACAGTATGCTTGTTGAATCTATACCTGTGTCGGAATTCTTCTAGGTCTCGAAAATAAACATTGCCCCGACGCGGTACTTCGGGGAATGAACTCGTTGAAATTGAGTCATAAGTCCCCAATTCGTCGACTTCTTCAAAGAATGAAGAAATATCTTCGATATTTTCCATTTTATGATGAATACGTAATTTTACAATCTAAAAGAGAAAAGAATACCACACGCTCGATGTCAACTTTTTCATTGTCGAATTTAGTTACACCTTAGCCCACTTGGTGGCGCTAGTTCCGTCTTAAGTAGTCGATATTGACTACTTGGCTTATCTTAGTTCACGCTAAGTTTAAGACGTGTTCCGAACGTCTCTGAATACAAATTTAAGGGTAAGTCGTTGATTTTGACAGATGGAAGTGTAAGTTCAAGCTTAGACTCGTCTCTGAATCTCAGCCTGAGAGTTTACTATAGACCTTAGCATACTCGTTCCGCACAAACCAGCTTCCATCAGTCCCTGCCTACTCTTTTCTTAACTATGTTAGTCTTCCAGGGTAAATGGAATGGATGCAACTGAATGCCAGTATTTTGCAAATAAACGTTATGTAATGTAACTATAATATCTTCAACCCCTCCATCATTACAGGGGCGAGGTCGAGGCAAACGCGCGCAAGGCACACTACCCTACGAAGTCCCCGGCGACAGTGAGAAACCCTTCGGCTGTGAACGTAAGTCTTCTCGAAGGAGGCACTAGTGTCATCCCGCCTTTACTCAGGTCCTTTAAGCTGGCAATACAACCTCCAACTGTCAGTTACTCTATGCTGGCAACACAGTCTCCTGACAGTTCTGAAGACATATCATTTTGTAGTTGGAGTGTTGATGTGGGGAATGGATTGTGGAGGCTTATTGCAAAAAGGTGTTTTTAATGGTTATTATTTAATTTAAAAAAGGTTATTTGTGATGTTGCAAGTTTTGCATAAGAAAACGTCTTTCGAGTCTTATTTTCAATGCAAATCACACTAGTCTATCTACTATATTTGCTGTTGTTGAATGCATGTATCTATTTGATATTTGGTGTATACAATTTTGGTGTAGACTACATGTATTTCACAATAGAAAAAAAAAACATCTTGACATCTATTATTTTCACACCAATTTTAAACAGCAATAGAAGTTCCCAAACTCGTTCCATTCCCTACAACCAACATTTCCAACAGAAATTCAATAATTTGCAGCAACACCAATCAAGATTTATACCAACTTATGAAATAGTTTTATAGAAAACTAGATATACATTTAGCGTAGACTATATACACATTAAAAACTACAATAGTGAATACAGCTAGACATTCCTGCCAGTGCAATACCACATGGTAGATAGCCAAGCAGTAAATTATTGCAACACAGACGAAAAGCAATGTTGCCAGACTTTAAAAAATATTGTCTACCATTTCAATGGTAGTTTTTGAACTTACACTCTTTATTTGATCATCAATTTTGGCTACGGAATCTAAATTTAAAAAGCAAAACCATGTTATTCTGGAAATATATAGCTTGATGATCTTTTATTTTGCAAATCTCGATTTTTAATGATTCTCAATGAATAATTGTGTGAAAACTGGTCAAAATATATTTCTCTTTTTAATGTGCAATATGAAATACAATTCTAAATATATTTACATAATCTCAATATTTTCCCGTATGGACTAAAAATATATTTACTGCTTGGATCTGTCTACTTAACCATTAAAACCCGTAAATTACTAAAAACAAAGTGAATTTTTGCTCAACAGTTATGGTATAACATAGGACCTGAGCGTTTGTAGAACTATTCAATGATAAAACATAAAATTGTGGTCTGTGGTCAATGTAGATGTTTTTTTTTTATAAAATAAAATAAGTTTTTAAGAATATATAAAGGCTTTTTAAGGCTAGTTTGACTGTCATTTCGATTTTTAAAGGTGTATGAATATGATCAGTTATTATAGACCAGACTAGGGACTTTTGTCTTTCTTATAGAGTGCCGGATGTATGTGCTGATTTGTATCCTTATTGCAGATGATTATAACTAAACATCAAGCCTGTATTACAGGTAGGGCAGGTTAGGCAGGGGTGTGCCATTTTCGGTACACCTATAGCGCAAGACACGCAGAAAAGACAAGACGAGGACGGGGCGCGGACACGACGCTTACTCGTCTGCGTCCTTTGTAAAAACATAAGAAAGGACGGGGCACGGACGCGAGCGGACGAGGGCCGGGCGAAAACGGGGGTGCGGGTGCCGGAAATTGCGCGCAAAAGTTGATTGAAAACGGTCATCTCTGCGCCCAGCATCACGTCCGTGTCTTTTCTATATGTTATAAAAAGACGCGACGGGGCCCTGTCCGCGCCCTGTTTTCGTCTTTCGTCTTACGTCTTTTCTGTGTCTTGCGCTTTAGACAACTGACCTCAGCTGACATAAGTCCCTATTTTTTTTCCCTATTGCTTGTCCAGACAAAAGTTAACCAATTATTACAACAAACAGCTTTTAGGAGTCAGTAACTTACATAGACTTAAAAAATTGAAACACTGACTGACAACACTGACTTGGAAAATAATTTTATTTGGAAAAATGGGTTTTGTGTTAAAAAAAAAGCAGTTTTGGAAACATGTACCTGAGCGCGACTATCATCATTTGTTGGATACATAAAGTGTTTAAATAAATAACAAAATATTTAAATTATATATTAGCACGCATACATTAATTATTGACAATTAAATTTATAAATATATTTAAATTATTAATATAATTATCTAGTATCTAGTTTTTGGATAGTAGGTCGCACAATAATTTTTATTCGCATTTTATCGTCAAAGAAATTAATAATTAAACAAATTGACACACTATGTCAGTTATTATCCTATTTTGCAATTTTAGACCTCTACCGTCTTATTACAAAACGTAGTTAAACCTGGTTTAACTTAGACTTGGTTTATCTCGCATGACGTCTCACTTCAACAATATTCAAAAGAAAGTGACAGCATGCGAGATAAACCAGGTCTAAGTTAAACCAGGTTTAACTACCTTTTGTAATAAGGCGGCTAGAGTCTAGACCATCAAACTGAATTGTTAGGCAATTTGTTTACTAACTTTTCGTTTACATTGACCACAAACCCCAAGCCGTATATAGTTAAATAAATAAACAAGATATCATTGAAGTAAGCATTGCATAGTTGTAATAGTACAGGGCCAATGAGTACTGTAATATCTAGCGTTATAGATACTAGGCGGGTTCGTAGCAAGCAACTGTTTTAAAAGGCTTATTATTGGATGTCTTTTCTATAAACAAAAATAAACTAGACCTAGAATAGACCAATATTTTTAAATATAAGAAATATTCATCGATGTTTCCCAGTGTCCACCACCGAATTGTGTGTCATTGTCCACCACTGGTGGACACTGGGAATTACCGACAAAACCCTGTTAAACTTGCGATTAAACAAAATTTTCAGTTTAAAAATCTGAAGTAAAAATTATGGCAGCTAATTTTTTGCGTTGCATTTTGTCAGTTTGACTTTTACAGAATGAAATACAGTCTTCCAATTTGAAATAGTCTTTAATAATCCTTGCCAACTATTAACAATACTTACGAGGCACTTGAATGTCAGAAGAACAAAGAAAGCGGGGGCTACAGTCACAAGGCATAATAACTTGTGAAAGTACTGTAGTGGCCCATTCCAAACCGTAGATATCTATGGAGAAGAATGGGCATTAAACTCCATGGACACTGTTTTAAATCAAAATATTGTTATTGTACCTTGGTTACATCATTCATGTTGAGACTAGGGGCTAGACGACCGCTAGTATGTACCTCGGAGTGTCTCGGCGCGAGTAAACAGCCACCTTTATACATTACTAGTTGATGCCCATGGCTTCACCCGCGTTTATGTCGGTCAAATTATATACTAAAACCTTCCTCGAGAACCACTCTATCCATTGGTGAAAACAGCATGAAAATCGGTGCAGTAGTTTTTGAGTTCATCGCGAACCAGAGACACAGACGCGACGGAGGAGTTTGTTTTCTGACAAGTTTAAAACAACAGTTCTTCCATATTTCAAAAGTCACACGATAATAAGCCTTAAGTCCTTGCAACGGGCCGCAAAAATGCCTTTTCATTGTTGTGTACGTATGATGTGAATATTAGGTAGCGTAAGAATCTCTAAACACTGTCGGAATTAATGAAATTGCTAAATTTTAGATAATATTTGAAGTAGGCGTCGATGCGTTTGTACAGTGTTTTGTAGAATTATCTTGTTGGGGTGGCTGTAATCTGAAACGGAACTTAATTTTAAGAAGTTAAGGTCTCTATTTAAAGATTGATATTGTTAGATTCGCACTGAACAATCAAAATATGATCCAGTTTCGGCTCTATTCAGGATATGAGTTGACTCTTCTCATTGAAACCATGTTTGATGTGTCCTAAGTACGGTTTAGGCATGTGTAACGATTTACATAGAGATCTATGGTTATAGACAGTCCTATTAAGGGTTGATCCACATCTATCAGCACGGTATTGCATTTACTGGAACTAGAAAGCAATGTGTGTTATCGCACGCAGTACCAACGATGCGCTCGGCAGAAAGCTTTCTGGCTCCCTCTAGCAAATGGCAGTTTCGAGCTACAGAAAAGAAAGGAGTATGAACAAAAGTGCTGATAGATGAACGTCTTATAGTGAAGTAACGTTTCAGAATTTGCGGGTAGAGTGTAGGTAGTGAAATTGATCTGATTTGATTTTGAAGGTACTTGAATACTTGACTGTTTACATTGTTGCACCTCCATGCACATGCAACCGTAAGTGTTACGAATTTAGTTGAATCTCGAATGACTGGCAGTATGGGTTCATTGGTCGAAAAACCAGACATATTTGTTCCAATAAACGCCTTTTTCGATATTTGGACCAACTTTTCTATACAGCTGCTAAAATGCGGCATGTAAGTAAATCTTCTAAAATAAATCTCCTTGGTGTTTATTTTTTTTTCTGGCAATACTAGTATAATTATTGGTAGTTTTAAATAAATTAAATTATTATAGTAAATCGATCGTTCTACAAAACACTGGAAACTGTTAGGTATTGGAAAGTTATTAGTGGTCATTTTATTTAACTATTTATATTATATAATTGCGGAAATATAATGCATTTAGATGAGTTACTGTAATGTTAAGGCTAAATTTTTGGAGGGTCTCACTGAGAAGCTTAGAGGTTGCAACTGTTGAGTGAATTTCAAGCTTCTATGGGCGTAGCTAGAGCTTAATTTTCAAATGAGAGAAAATATCGGAATGTTTAGCCCTTCCTACTGACGGACTGTTAGCTCTTTTTATGTGAAGACGCACATGAATCCGAAAAATCAGAGGTGCGTGTCTTGGGCTTGAACTCGGGACCTATGTCTTGGGAGTTCAACGGTCACACCACTAGGCTATCACTGCCACATAGATTAACCTTTTGAGCGCCACAGTCACGTATAGGCGACAATCCGAACAAGCAAAAAAGTACCTTAACTCGACAGACTTATGGTACTTTTTGGCTTGTCGTCTGTGGCGGTCAAAAGGTTAAGATGTCCTTTGGTCATTTCAGGCAGCCTTAGAATTAGTAGTTTACCTCGGCAATACCTTGAAATCAACTGTTTTCTCAATCGAAAGAATCATACATGTGATCTACATAAAAAAACGGATTCTCACTACGCCCATGGTTTCGCTAAAATTTAAAATGACATTTATACATTTTCTCTCTCTTCTGACTCTATTAGAGATGCGTCGGTATGCTTGAGGCCTTATTATATAAAATGTGCTGGTTTAAAATCGCGAGAAATAACGGAATCGGTTCCCTGTGGTTCGTAGTCATTTTTGACGGTTCCAGAATGCATTAGGTTAGGTACAAAATAATACCACCGTGTACCATTAAGGTTGAACAAGCCAGTCATTCTTCCATACAAACTTATGAAGGTGATTGCTCCTCTGTTTGACGGTGTAGGTTCAAAATTAAAAATTGTATCAACTGGTCTTATCATTATCTAGGTCTGTATGGAAGCAGAATTGGAAAAAAAATATTGATTTGGAAGTTATGAACGTCAAAACTTTCATATTTTAGCACTAATTTTAACTCATCTTTGGGCGTAAATAAGTAACGTATATAGTATGAAAAAGAAAAAAGTGAAACCATACGGACATAGATTAGTTATTAAAAAATTTAAATAAAATGATTTTGAACAGATACATTCAATAGATTTTTCATGAAACCAAATATACCAAAGGTCTGCATAGAAACAATCGCGCGCCCGTTTTAGTTGTGTCTCTTTCGCTCTATGCATTTCGCTCGTGATGTCGGGTGAAATAGCATGCATTTTAGCCCCGCCCACCAACTAGTTCGTGCCGTTGGCTTGTTTACCCTTAACATCTAAACTAGGCTAGTTGCACCACTGGCTGCAAAGTTTGAAAAAAAAAACAAAATATGCTTTAGACTGGCTTCTCAACAAACCCTATCATTTGTTACCATATTATGGGAACACGTATAAAATAACTAGTCTGCCATATTGGATTTAGAATGACGCCACTTATCTAGCCATGCATTGTCATCCAAATTAAACACGTATGAAGCATGTATGCAAAACTTTAGCTAAATCTGAGGCCGGGAAGTGGGTCAAATTTAACTTCTAAGATTTTTTACATAGGAACAGTTAAAGCTAATAAAAGCATGTGAAAAATAAAACGAATATCGTTAGAATTAAGACAATGATAATGAACCTTAATGAGTACTGAATCTATACATTTCTGGGACCATTTATTTGATTAAAATCGTATTAAACTATCTCTTTCGTTCAAATCTAGCTCCTTAGTAGAAAACAGTTGTAAATTGAAGCTCCTCAGTGAGAAAAGAGTGAACGAGAACTATTGACTTTTAACTATTAACTGTATAATTTGTTAACTAACTCTCGCGCGTATACTAGGCGAATTTTCGCGCGGTTTATAAGACCTTTTTAGGCATAAGTTTGCCTTATCTAACTTCCTTAGGTTGGCAGTAACCGTATACTTCCATTAGTCTTGTCTTTTTACTCATTTGTTAGGTTGTTGGTCTGTGTTTTGCTGGCAACGTCACTCTTTGGTCAGTGTGCGAGCTCTTAGGACTGTATTTTTTTTATAACGTTTTGTACGGACCTTTCAATTTTATTTACTGATGCTACTAGCTAGAAATAATTATTGCAAGTAATGGAATTTTAATATAATGTTATCTTATGCGCTTGAATTTATTTTATCGATATAGATGAAATGCAGTTTTTATAAGAGTCGTTTACAAGTTATGCAACGGAACTGCAGAGGGTAGACCGAGTGCTTAGGAGTTTATTTATCTTCTAAAAAAGTCTTAAAGCTCATTGAAAATGCTGTTGAATTTTCAACTTTCACCATTGACCCGAACGTTGCAAGTTGAACAACATAATTATTCATTGTTGATAGTAAAACACAGACCGTACATACATAGAAGGATATAATTTATATTATTATGTGCGCACACTTGTATGTAACCGAAATCACTAATAAGATGTTTTTTTTTTATCGTTTGTTGTCAAATGTGTGCGCACTAAGTTTAAAGTTTATTTTTCTCTACTTTTCCTATTTGGTAAACAAATATGGCGGTTTAGAGATTTTAAGTTATGCGTTTAACGTAAGTTTTTTTCTTACGTTTTGTCAATTTGCAAGTCAGTGGAGGTACTTATGTCCCCGTCGGGGGCTGCGGATTGTCGAAAGAGATACCGCGGCCTCGGCACAAGGGCGAAGAAGGAACATGGGTGGTTTTTAGTCAGTAGAAGTCTGACACTTCCTTCCTTCCTTTTTTTTTCCTCCCGACTTTAGTTACAGAATTATAATCATTAAAATACGACCTTCTACGCTTATTTTATCCTGTTCAATGACCTATTTCATGAAAGTCTATATATAGGGTTAAATAAACTTATAGGATTGTATTGATAACAATTCTGTAACTACATACTTATTACGGTCGCGATACATATTTTGTTTAACACACAACCTGACACTGGCCTGCAAATTGCAAAAAAACGGACGAATAATTAAATTTCGCGACCTATCCAGGCGTTCCCTCAGTAAATAGTTATGTTTGAAGCAGTTTTTTTTATGATTCGCGTTTCCTTTAATATTCATAAATCTAACTTGGTTCAAAACGTTGTGTTCGTAGTCTTGTTCTTCCTTTTTCATGCTGCTGATACGATGATGTTACTGTTTGACCTAAAACATACCTCCACGGGATCGTCGAGTGCAGCGCAGAAGTCATTTTGACTACATTTTGAATTTCTTAGTGTTTGTATACCAAATAGGAAATGCAAAGAAGAATAAACTGTAGTACAGTCAATTACATGCTGAAAGTTCAAAAAATTTAATAAATGAAAACACCAATGAAATGAATAATAAAATTTTAAACACTGCCACGTAATTATCCTTATTATTGAATTGGAATATTGTAGAGTAGTTGTGTTATTTATAATGTAGGCTAGATTAGTTATTATTATCTTTATCATAATTGTTTAAAGTTGCGATTCTCTTTACTTACTCCTGGTTTCTGAGAGCGTAAGTCTTTAAGCCAACTTTGTTTTTTTCGAGGGTAAGAAATGGTGAAGGAGGAAGGGACACATACTCTAAAACGGTTATAATCTTTTCAAAATATTATTGTGAACGACACATCGATTTTTTTTTTGGAATATTAATATGTTTCATATGCAACAATACCTAGAGACCTAGGCGGTTAAAAGAATGGATCTGCTGATTTAAAAAAAAAACTCCGATGTAAATCTTGCTTACTACCACCATTCAATATGTGAATGAATCACTATAGAGAATATTTTTATCGGTAATATGAAAACGTGGTCACCGTTTTAGCGTCAGTGTATCTCCCACCTTGTAGTAGTATTTATTATTTAATTAAGTATTAAATTCGACGCATACAAAGCGTCTCTTCACGCGCGTCCAATTTTGCACTTAAAAGCAATACTGGTACAGTCCTTTAATCAGTAACATCAAAAAATGCGCTAGGAATTTTCTGCTTTGTGAAAACAGACCCTACGAGGTGATGATACGGATCCTATTGTGAAATCCCCTTTTCTCCTTTCCGGAGCTGGCTGTTCTTAGATTTGACTGCCTCTCAGAAACTGGGCGTTATGCTTAGAAATATAAGGTTGATGATGGAATGACGTCTTCAATTTGAATCGTAAAGAGAATCGAAGTTGAATGTTTTTTCTTTGACTATGAAGCTATGATTGATCGTGCGTTTAACTTATAACTTCTTAAAGGCGTTTTTTGTGCCTTAACTAACAACTAAATGTATGTGTTCATGTAAATTTAAGGAGCTTTATTATCACAATATTTTCCAAACTAACGAACCAAAATACTCGCATTTTGATAAGAATGTTCCTATTCAAATTATTTACTTGAAAGCACTATAATATAACGCATAGTTAATAGCAACTTATTACACTGCCGTTGCGTAATATCGGTCACATCATCATAAGCACTTTAAACTTATTTACCATGATTATTATTTTGTTTCGAGTACTAGATTTGTCGGCACTGTTGCAGTCAACATCACAAATATGTTCGGAAGTTTCAGAAACAAATAATACATAATTATGTTAACGGAAAAGTGTGTAATCCGTCATTGTATACAATTCCTAGGAAATGTGTACAATTCCTAAAATAGACAGGAAATCTATGATAATATATTTTGTAATATGCACTTTTCCTAGGAAATCTATACATTTCCTAAATAGCAATCGGAAATGTATAAAATTCTTGCTGTTTGTAAGTAGTTCCTCTGAGTATGTACTGAGACCCGACATACCCTGCGAAACCGCTACTAGGAAAACTTGGATGCATGAGCGAGCGAAGCGAGCTCGGGACTTGGGGCACCCCGACTCGGACAGGTTAGGTTAGAAGGGGATGGCGGGGTTGTGTGAGCGAGCGAAGCGAGCGAATAGACCCCGCCATCCCTTTCGTGGTTATTTTTTATTAAACCACTCAGAAGCCCCGCGTAGCGGGGCTCCGTCGACTAGGCCTGGAAGAGGTTTTTTTATATATTTCCTAGTATCATCTCGGAATTGTGTACAATTCCTAGGAAATTTTATTATTTATTATTTTATTTATTAAGAAATCTTTAAAACATTATTTTACTCATTTTTACTCATTTCGGTAGGTAGAAACCACAAAACGTCACCTACGATCCTTACATACTCCTTTTCTCTCGTCCACAAATAATAAACATGGTAAATATCCCGTTGGAAGTGCTAATATCCACCGCGTTGGGGCTGCAGGTTGTTCGAAAGAGATACCGCGGCCTCGATACAAAGGGCTAAGAAGGGACATGGGTGGTTTTTAATCAGTAGAAATCGGACAATCCCTACTGCTGTGCCCAGAGCGGGAGAGTCATTTGATGATATTCCAGGCCCCTAAAAAATGGTGTTAGTGACTATTTCAGTTTAAAAACTAATAAATATCCAGATCAGTCATAGCTTCATAAGCCCTTTCTACACCGGATCTTATGAAACAATCACAATTTAAATGAAATCACAATGTTTTGAATTTTGCACTGATTGGTTGAGCGTGTACGACTCATGTGTCTGTGATAGTTTATTTATTTTTTCAATTTTCTCTTGTAATACGCTCTTAGGAAATGATCTGTTTTTTCTCTTCTGCAATGACTAAAGTTTTGCAGTAGTTCCGGCCTGTGTTCAATCTTGCCCTTTATTGTTTGTGAAAGTTTTAGATTCTAGATTCTAATGTCATGCAAATAAATGCTAGATTGATTTAGAGGCAAACTTTAGGTATTTGAAATACAAGATCTGAAAATTTACTGTAAATTTTATGGCTAGGTGACAGGTTTTTAGCAATATCTGGCATAATATTATTTATTAAATGTGAATTACGTCAAAATTTCAGTATTATAGTAAAATTTTAGTCATTGTAAATCTCTTATTGTGTTTGGTTAACATTTATTCATTTAATTATTTAATGTGAGGGAATATGACATAAATTATCCGAAGAAATAAAAACTAGAATTTGATGTTACAGAAATGTTTTTGCTATTGAATTTTTATTATACAAATTTTTACAGTGAAAATAAATGAAATGATATTTTATAACAGGATTTCAGACGTTTTTCTACAGATAGAAAACTCCAAATGAAATTATAGACATCACCCGGGCATGTGAATATAAGGTCCCATTAAAATAGGTGGACAAAATTTCGGAAAATATTCAGACCACCAAAATAAGGACGATGGTAAAAAAAATAATAAGAAAAACGCATTTAAGTACCTACTCTTATAGGATGAGTTTGTTCTAGAGTGCCGGCAATTTATTATTTTAAAGTGAAAAAAAAACACTTAATTTCATGTTTTTTTTTTGTTTAGATATCTTTGGTTAGACCTACTGAACGCTGTGTTAAAATTTGTCCACCTATTTTAATGGGACCTTATATTATAGGTTAAGATTTAAGTTACTCTTGGTTTATTGTAAAAGAATGTTAGTATTGCCCGGTTGATGTACAGAATTATACATACTTTGCCGGTAATATTGTTCATATTTTCTATTATTTCTTGTATGTATGGAGCAGTGAAGTATTACGATTGATGTTATTCTTAGATCCAAACTACACTGCCGTGCAAAAAATTGCACCAAAACTTTATAACATGCATTTTCTTTGCTAATTTAGGCAAGTTTAATACGTAGGTCAGTTTTCTGCACGCCAGTGTACTATTATCACCCAAAGATTGTTATGAATTTATACAAGAAATATTTATGTTGAATAACAAATAAAATTATCCAATGTAGGTATAAATTTTTATTCTTGTGTTAAAGTTTAGAATTGATTGACTACAAGTTTGGATCTTGCGATGTGCTGTTTATTTTGCTCTTTATTTCAATTATGCGGATTTGGATCATTGTTTTTTGTTTGTCGGCGGCATTTTAACCCTTAATAAGGCAGAGCGATCTGGCAATCGGAAAATAAGGGCAAATTGGCATAGGTATAATTGGTAGAAAATAAATTTTGAGTTTTTTTTACTTTTTTTTTGTTTTTTGAATATTTAATGAGTGTCTGATAAGTTTTTAAATATTCTCTGTACAACGATAGAGTACTTTCCTGTAACAAATTATTTAATATTTGAGCTGAAAAATTAGGTGGCAAATATATTGCCATTGCCTTATAAAGGGTTCAGCAAGAAGATAAGTGTTTTAAGAATGACAGGATAAATGACTAAGAAATCTTAAAATGCCATTCTGATAAGCCAGTTTAACGAATGATAACTAATGATTTGTTTTTAGATATTCGTTCAACAGGTCCTTTAATTATCCTTCAAAAAAGTACTACATACATAGTAATTCAGGATGGCTAAAAGACTTTCGCTATGAAACTAATCTTCACGAAATAGTCTCTAATGTTGTATTATTTTTTTTCAAAGATCTAATATAAGTTTCACAGTAAAAGTTGTTTAGTATGAACGGTAGATGATTCTACCGTTCATACTAAACAACTTTTAAATAAGGGGTGATCCCCTTTCACGAATACAGATAGCCAAAGAACCAGCATGTTTATTTATCTATTCCTAGACCTTTATTTCAGAGCAGAATCAACAGCATCATCTTACTACTCAACCAAGAAACTAACAAGTTTTTAAGGGACTTGGTTGAGCTAGTACCAAAGTAATGAAGTCAGTGCTATCGCTGGGCGGATCCATAGATTTGAAGTCATCAATCAAACAGCCCTTTAGCGTGCGTCCTCTAGAACTGAACATAGAACGATAATCACGACGGGCCGGCTTTCTAACACGTTTTTTGTATGAGAACTTTTTTGAAAAAAAAAAACATTTTTTTAAGTCATTTTAAATTTGTTTAAAAAAAGAATCATGTGCGTAAAACACATTTGATGGGGTTAAAGAAAACAATAGAATACATTTATTTTTAGGTAACAAATACCCATAGATAAATAAATAATTTATAAAAAATAAATGTGTCTATTTTTCTGGGCGGCAGTGTAATGTAGTATCTTAGTTTAGAGATAGAGTCATCTGATTATAGACTGGGTATTCATTATTAATACTTAAAATATAGGGTTTTTATTTTGGGTTTCTTCATACACAATAATTATGTTTAAGATTTACATTTCCTCTTCTCAAATCTCTTTCTTTTACTAACACTGAAATTCAATTTTTATTCTTCTATCACAAATATTTTCTAACTAACCGCACTCAAACAAAAATGTTCTCATACAAACTACGTCTAAACCTATGTATTGATTGATGACGGATAAACTATAAATAAAAATAAGGCTTCGTTCACACTGTAACGCCGATGCCGTCGTGTTGCCTCCTCTATGCTCTGTTCTGATGACGCTATGACCTGTTGTTCTGTCGGTACCCTAATTTTATCGCGGTATAGTGTGTTAAGCAGACGGAGGCATCACGGCGGTAAGTATTGGTTTTGATGTTTTTTTGTTCTGTTGTTGTTCTCCTGGTGGTGGATTGTGTTTTTGTGTATATTTGGTGCATATGTGAGAAAACCTCCATAATGGCTACTAAATTTTTCGGTCTTTGGTTAGCCTTTTTTGGATTACAGGCGTAATGATTCATTAGTGTGTCTCACTGGCTAGACTGCGCTCAGACTTAATAACTACAAAATAACTGCTCCGTGTAAAAATACATTGACCATTCAGTTATACTGAAAGCCGTGGAAAAACGCTACGTTTTTGACTGGCCTTGGGACTCATATAGCTGGATATAGGATCAAAATAAATAAATGTTTGCTGCTAAAACGCAAGCCATTCATATTATGATGTCTCAAAGATAACTGTAAAACATTGATAAATTACATTTCATTCTGGTAACTGGGTTTTTTAAACACTTATTTGCAAAAAAAAGTTAATTATACCAGCGTTTCCGACTATTTTCTCAGAAGAAACAAACTGAGAAACACGCAGCCTCTTTTAGTTCTGCCTTATTTTTGGCAAGTCATATAAGGACCAAATGGTCTTTTGAGTAAAAAATTACACAGCTTTTAAAAAGATCTGTGCAGTCAAAAGAAGTGCCAAAGTTAAACAGATACCACAGTACGCTAAGCTATGCCTGTAGGGAAGGCCGACTCATCATCATCTGCCTAGCCTATTCCCAACTATATGTTGGGGTCTGCTTCAAGTCTCCAACCTTTAAATTATGAAGAGCAAGCCAATCTTTTGAGCATGTAAGAAAGTACCGGCGGCACTGATACCACCAAAAATACACAAAACTCAATCCACCTTCCCCACAGTACCCATGACTTATCCACCTGCCTTCCCCCAGTCTGTGGCGCCAAGTACAAGACACGTCCAGGCCTGACCTACCACTTCACGCACACACACAAGGAGCCCAGCGGGTCCGGCGGCGCGGGCGCCAGCGACGGCGACTCGCGGGACTCCAGGCCGGGCGCGCACACGCCCCCGGCGCTCCAGCCGCCGCCCGCGCAGCCCGCCACGGAGTACCAAGACAGTTACGTTACGTTCCTCAATAATCCTGCCGTTGGAACTGGTGAGTTTCGGCATCAGTTTCCATTTGTGGTTAGGGAGTTTGTTTAGTTCAGGGGGTTTAAAATGGCTGCTGCAGCAGAATCATAAAAGGATAATAATAGGATGTAAACCTCTTCATGAAGCCGTCGACCAAGCATTATATACGCCAAATTAAGTAACCTTACGAAAAATTCAGCACAGCGTTAGACTGCATCGACGCACACTCAGTATATTGTGCTAAGTTATTACCTTAAAAACCAGTATTAAAAAAACCCTCGAGAAGTTATGATATTTTGACTTCAGGGTATTTTTACGCACATTATGAATAACGTTTTAATTCTAATGCGACAATTTTAGGCCCCCTGATAGCTTTGAAATCGAAACAAAGTAGAATTCGGTCAGTTAGTGCACTATGTCCAAAATAATAGTCTTCTTCGTGTCGCTGGCACAATATTATAGTTGGCCCTAACTTGAAATGACAATGAAAGTAAAATGAAAATTTTGCAAATCCGCAATCCGCGTTGGTCAAACATTTTTGTGCGGGCAATTAGGTTCAACAACATTAGCTTTACGCGTTTGTTTATTTAATAAAATCAAGAAAATAATTTATAATCTATAATCAATTTTAAAAATAATTTTGTAGCGATGAGTGATGCATGCACATTACTAGTAATTCGTGTGAGTTTACAAATGTTTATAATTTCATGCAACACAAGAGTCCTGAGGGCGGCGTAAGTGGTGTTCATACATCATTATTTGACTACTATTTCTACTTTATTTTTTGTATATTTTGGGTTTTTTTTAGAAACAGAGTACTTTTTACATTCAAAAAGTGCAGATTTTTTATATTTGTTTAAAAGTCTTCAAAAAGTTTGTAGTTTGTATAAAAAGTCGAGATATTTTTGGAAATTGTATCGTAATATTGTTTTATGTAGTCGTTAATCATACGATACTGTAAATCTATATTAATATACTAAAATTCATTTGTTTGTTCGAACGAGCTAAGCTCCGGAACTGAAGAGTCGAATTTGAAAAAATCTTTTTGAGTTTTATGAGCTCAATTTTTGAGGATGGTTATTGAATATTTAGCATCAGGCTACGCCTCTTAATAGCCGAGCCGAAAGAGAAGCGGCGAATGAAACCGCCTGCTATACAGCTATAAACCAATATACTGTTCTTCTCAACGTGCCGATGAAAAATTCTCATTAAATAAATTTGGCCTAGAATTTAGCTATGCGACCTCCACTCGCTGACGTATTCATAAAATCATCAATTGTGCAGGTGTCAGGGCTTGTAGCACAAGTATTTAAAAACACAAAAAAAAATATTAGCATAATGCTCGCCACGTGCATATTTAGCAAAATTCAATGATACGCTATTCATTTAAATTACACTTGGCAAAATTGAATGTCATGGTGAGCATTTTAGTATGCCTAAAATCATAAGTTAATGTATTTTTGTCGACCATCATAATTAAAATATATACGCAGTGCAAATTGGCAATCTGTATCTGTGGAGCCTTTTTACTAGTCTCCTAACACTTGATATAGGGGTCTCACCAGCAGCGTAGGCATTTTCAAATTAATAATAAGTCATAACCAAAAAAATCACGCCTATTATCAGGATGGGCAGGCGTCGCGTACTCATATCTCTGCGTGTATGGCCCTAGTTCAAAAGCCCTAGGTAACCCGTTATTAGGTCACGGTCACAGATATTTCCGCCATGCTATAACCCTGATTCTGTTTAGCAGCCAGCCTCCAGGAAACTCCGGCACGGCGAGCTACGCCGCCTCCTGAGGGTTAGAAAAAAACCTTCATTCTCGTTTTAGTCTATTCTCAAATAACTAGCAATTACGGCTTTAGCATTGGCAGTTGTAGTTAGTCGTGTTACTGTGTTAATTATTATTTCAATCTCGACATCAGAAGCATAAGGTCGGATGTACAAATACAGAAAGTTTTGTACATCTGACTTTATCCTTCTGATGTCGAAAAATTGGGATCTTATTCGCTATGACAAGTTTGAAGTAATCTTGCGTTGTGAAGGTGACAAAATAAGGTATATTTTTAAATGGATTGTCATCAAATATTCAGTGCCAGAAACCCTTTCATTTTCCAACAATAACTTTCAAAAGAGTCATGGCGAATCATGGTTCCTTATTTATTTTACGTTCTCTTAGTTGAAAGCTTTCGTTGCCAACGCTCTTACATAATTATATACAAACTTGTGAAAAGATTAAAATTATATTTGAAGACATTTAGTCCGCTTGTACTCCAAACGATGCATCACCTATCCCCACAACATTCTACAAAATCAGAAGCATAAGGTCGGATGTGCAAATCTCTGTGTTTGAACATCTGACCTTATGCTTCTGATGTCGAGAGTCTTATCTTCTTTCTCCGTTTAGTCGCTGGTCTGCCAGCCGTGCCGCCTGTCCGCCGGGCGTCGCCCCCGCCGAGGCCTGCATCAGCTGATACGTCAAGTTCAGACTCGGCGCATGTACCGCTGTCGGCGGCTGTACATGCGGCTGCCCCGTCTACCGGTCCGTCTGTACCCTCGGCCTCTGCCACACCTGAGGTTAAGGAACACCACGTTGATGGCATTAAGCCTAAAGTTGGGGTAAGTTGAAGAAGAGATAGAATAATAGGTTAGAAGTTTTAAATAAATGGGTTTCTGCGCTGAAAACTTCGCCGCTAGAGGGCATTGACCATTTTGTCAAAATTGCGAGCCGGTGGAATGGTAACCGACACATAGGTGACAATTCATAATTCTCAGCGCTATCTGACGGTGTAGTTGTCAGTAAACATCCCTTTCACTTTTATGTCAGCTTTTGGGAAGTCATTTGACCGTTTCACCGTTATCTAATATCCAATGCAAGAAAAAACGATCTCTTACATCTATACTATCTTTCTTATTTGGAGGCTATGATAGAGACGCTTGTAATGCTGAAGCAGTTGACCAAACTAAGGTTTAGTACAAGATCAGATTGTGATTTTCAAAAAAAATGTTCTAGGCGTCACCATCACCCTACTGCGACTTCTGTCTCGGCGACGACCGCGAAAACAAGAAGACGGGCACTCCCGAACAGTTGGTCAGCTGCTCCGACTGCGGCAGATCAGGTAAGAGGCGCGGCAGACCTCCGCGCAACGGCCTCCCTAAACCAACCTGCTACCATCTTGAGAACCGCGTCTGCGAGCGCCATAGACATCTCCGAGACAACATCAAACTCAACGGAGTCGTAGAGATCCTCAGCTCTATGTCCTATTCAGCTGATGACTTTGATAACTTTGCCTCCCAAACGAAACTACTCAATGATGAGTACGGACAGTACCCCGTCTCCCCACCCTCGCGTCAGTCCCCTACATACGATTGTGATGCCTACGTCACCCGGTCCAATAATATCTAAATTCTTTTCCGAGTATTACATATTGTGTGTTTGTCTGTCACAAAAAATTCGAGGGATTTTTTGTCGGTCCTACCAAAGAGTATGTTTGATTGATGGCTAGTTTTAAATGTTACATTCCAGGTTTCATACTCTAATTTTTGAATGAAAAGACCTTTGATGAATATTTAGTAGTTTTTAATGTTGTAATCATATTGTTAGAATAGTGGCATCACAATAAATATGTCAAAATCTTTGTCTAAAGTACTACGTCATATCGGAACATAGGAAATCAAATATATCCCTAAAATAATTCTATATCACATATCATTGTGATCTTTTTTATCTGTGTGTCAATGTTGCACTATGTGATTTTGGTGTTGCCATGTGAAAAACAACACTTGTGACGATGGATGCCAAATGATGAGATATTTTGAATTGTTGTCTGTTGTAATGTTTATATCTTAATGTTTTTATTATTTTAGTGAGTACAAGTGCCTTATCAAAATTACATGATTTCGTGTGAGATACACTAGATCTTAGTGTTGCCAGTCGTCTCGTCAGAAAATCGAGAATTGTTTTAAGTTTATTTTTAAAGTTAAGGTTGAAATTCTTAATAAATATATTTTATTGTTATAGAAGTGAATTTAAATTATGTATTGCTTATTTTACGATTTAATTAGCGCTACTTATTAAATATACGATTAGATTGCATATTTTACAAAATTAAAACATATATTATATATTTGACAAATTATTATTCATATAAAAAAGCAATTTTACTTAATATAGTTGTACTACGCTGATCTGGCAACACTACAGACAATTTAATTTAGTCATAGCTTCGCTTGATGCCAAATAACGGCGCCTCTAGACTAAAGTTCTACTTTGGCGCCAAATCGTTCAGATGTCCTAGCTTTCTAGTCACGCTGCAACAAAGTCACTGCACGCGGTGCTCTGTGCCCACTGTATCTTGAACCAAGATGGCGACGATTACCGCCAAGTCTAACGTCAAACATACGTCAAATTGACACATATCGTATCGCTTTCGAAATCATAATGAATGATCTTTGTTCATTATGGTTGCTGCTGTTAGAGGTTATATAACTGTGTGAGGATTCTGTAGCCTCTCAGAGTTGGCGATTGTTTTATTGTAAACCCCCAATTTATACAAAAACGATGGTCCCCGTTGGTCTAGTGGTCGCAAGTGCAACTGCTAAGCATGAGGTCCTGGGTTAGATTCCCGGTACAGGCAAAGTGTTATTGGTTTTTCTATTAGAAATTTCTCAGAAGCAGCCATGAACTCTGGATTGCTGGCAATAAACTCGCCTCCTATTATATCGGATTTAAAAATAACTGGCGAAATGTGGGTGTCTTATTAGATATTATACCTTTGCCTAACCCTTCATTACAGGTGTGTATGTTCCTTATATTTGGCAAGACTTAATAAAAAAAAATAGTACATACTGATAAATTCAAGATATAGTGGGCATAGAGATACAGTTACCCGACTACGCGAGTTAAGATAGCAATAATTGTGTTTTTATATACAAGTGTTTTAATGTTTCCCTTCCTATCACATTTTGGGAAAGTTCTACCGGTTATTTTCTCCGTTAAGAAAACCAACGTTTATTTTTCGCCCCTGATTCTGGGATGATATTAAAAAATTGTTTCTTCATTATTACTTACCTACATAGATTTTTCTTGGGACCTTAGATAGTGAAATTTACATTGAATCGTCACTAGTTTTTTAAACATCGGAGTGAGAATTGCAATAAAAATCCTGTACACACTTTTTTACTAATTCTTGTGTTCAAGAACTATTTTAGTCTGGGTATAATAGTGTTAGTAATAATATAATATCCCAAGCGTAGGCGGGTCAATAATAGTAGCTTTTTACGTAAATGTTATAACATTACATATAAATAGGAGCTTTTACGTGCCTTTTATCACCATTTTTTGTATAGTAACAACCCAAAGATTTTGAAAAATTATGTTTTTTGAAGACTAACTTCGAGTTACTTTTCAATACGCTGTTTTTTGTACCGTTACAACCTATGTACATATTTTTTAAATTTTAAAAAGGCCTGTTTTTAATTACGCCTTCCATGTTATAATCGTTACAATTATATTTTCTCATGACCATAGATTTAATATGTTTTCAAAGTGTCTCTGCTTTTATTTATTTTTTGATACATTACGTATCACGCGCATTGATCATAAAATATCATTCCTATAGTTTATAGAATGTTTTTGTTTTAATTTTTAAGAAAATTTTAATCGAAATTAGGTTTTTAATTTTTAGATTTATATATAAAATTATATAGTACGATATATTGACAATTTATTTTCTTGATAGTATATTTCTATATAAGTTATAAAATATATACTTTATAGATTAGTTAGTTTATGTGGCGATGGAATCTGACATTGTTCACTATTGATCTTTTAGCGGAAAATCTTAAGGGATGTAGTCGATGACGTATTATGGCCACGTTTTCTTTGTCTGTGAGTCCCATTTTACTAAAGGGTTCTCCTAACTGACTGTTTTCTACTTAAAGTTGTCTTTACACGTTTTATTGAGTTTCATTTGCTTGTATGCTATATTATATTCATTCCAAAAGCAACAAACACCATTCATAGACGAACTCTAGCTGCTGTCTTTGATAGCTTTTGGTGATTTTGGTTATTTAAATAATACCAGTCAACTTTTGACTGCGGTGGCGTGCCTAGGGTCTAACAATACTGCAAGCACATAAGGCAAGGAGACAGTTTACTTGATAGCCAACTTGTGAATATAGTAAATATATTATTATGAAATCGTGGCCAGGAATATGTTATAATACTATACGTTATTGACTGGCTTGATGAAGGTACAATTCCGAAGACGATCGTAACCGGAAACTATATCGGCAAAGGCTGCAATGTCGCAATCTACTACGCCAGAGACTAACAACACGGCTAGCCTATAATGAAAACTGTTCAGAAACCCTAGCGTCAGCTACATGCACGGTTCGTTGCGGGATCCAAGACAGTTAAATCGTTTCTCTGGTACTTCGTCGAGCTTCATTGTCTCGGCGCTTTTCTTGTGGTCGCCACTGTTGATTCTGGCTAACAGGAGTTACAGTGGTTTGGGAATAGTGTGGAGGGTAATCCCAAAAAACAAATGCACGGTTTGTGCGTCGGTGTTCAATCTTCCTTTCACCTTATATTTATCGATCAGGAATAGCGATCGGTCTGGTCCCGGTGCTTTCTACGGCTTGCGGTTGTTTTCAGAATTGTACCTGAATAGTACCTATGTACTTAACCCTGGTGCCGCTTCATATAAAGCCTTACAGGGAAGCGGGAAGTAGGAAACTAGTATAAGTTACCGTTTTATAAATTAATAAATATTATATTAATATTATTGTGTCTCGTCTCTTAGGTGCCTTAGTATGTGCAATTGTAACCCTTCTATAGAGTTTGTATTTATTACATATTGTATCTTTATAATATTATGTCATTGGTTATGCAGGGTGGTTTTTTGAATGGACCGTCAAATTGGGGAGTTATTTAAATATCTGTGGTTGCTAGTAGAGTCATATTCTTAACTTAATCTAATTTTTGTGTGCATTATTTTTCTTTGCGTGTCAATGGCAATCTAAAGTGAATCGGCCGAGAATTTGGTCATAAATGAAATATTGATAAAATTGCATAAGTTTTAAAAAGGATCTTGTAACAGTCTGAACTCAGTACTCCAAAGTCCAAGATACACCTTAGCTGAATTTTTCATATTAAGTAGCAAGGTAAAAGCAGCAGCGAATTCTATCATCATAAAAAAACAAGTTGGAAGTTGGGTCACATTCAAATCACCTTCCTGTATAATGATAATAAACCTGTGGTTTAGTATGTCGACCATATTTATATAAAATATAAACATCAAATAATAAATAAAAATAAATAATAAATATTGAATAGTAAAATTATAACCGGTTTCAAGAACATGTTAATTTATTAGTGTCAATTTTATGTGGGATTTTAATGTGAATCGTCTGGAGTTTTCTTAAAAATCGCCATTTTTAGAGTTGTTGTGTTAATTGTGGTACTTAAAGTACCAGGGGCGTAGTACCACCTCTTCTTCACTTGAGTGTGGGAAAGGGATGGAGCTAGACTTCAAGTAGAGCACCGTCTCATTCACACACTGAAGTAAGATCCTAGTTTATCACTGTTTCTAATTTAAATGTTTATTAACGTCACCAAATTGTTAATTTCTTATATTATTATCTATCTCGGCAATATCTACCTATATATTTTATTTATAAAAGTTTAATGCCTGCAGGGAAGTGCATAAATGCGGATACCCAAATATAAAATGTTTCCGTTTTGTTGTTCCATATATTTTATTTTTCTAGCGTAAGTCCGAGAATTTATAAAAAAAATAATTTAAAATTATTCATGTTTTTTTTTATTATTTTATTTTTTTTGTAAAACATTGCTACTTTATCAGAATTAAATTGTATGAACTCGATTCTTAGACGATTTTTATTTAGTCTAGCTGTGCTGAAGAATAGTGAATGTGCACTTCCCTTTAGACATTTTATTTTTTTTGCTCTTCTAAATAAATTGTAAGTCATTAATTGTTCTAAGTGTTGTTTATTTACTTTTTATTTTTCACTATTGTTCGGCACATTATGTTTTCCCCTATTCTATAATTATTTGCAATATATAAAGATTATATAAAATTGCGAAGGCGATTGAAGATAAGATAAGGTAAGAAAATACTATGTGCCTTACAATATGTGAATTTCTTTTATTTTTATGATGTTTTTGGAACTCTTGATTTCTTATGTTCTCTTTGTTTCTCTGATGTACCTATCGTTAATGGTCGTCTGCCTATACCGCGTCTATCATTGACCAGCCAGCATAATTTCTGAACATATTTTTAATATGTAACCATATCGATTGTTTGTGACACGAATGACTTAACTTAAAATATTTTTACGATATTTTAGTCAGTAGAAGTCTGACACTTCCTTCCGCTCCACCCAGAGCGGGAAGAGTCATTTGATCATTACACACCGGAAAAAAAAAATTGTCGCGGAGTTGATTATTTTTTTCTATACACCTGATGAATTAGTAAATAAAGAGTTCAAACTACACCAGAATAATTTAAACTTACATTTTCACACCTTACTTCATATTATTCGCGTTAGTAAAACGTTCCCCTATGTGCAGGTCACCCCACATGTCTGCAGTTCACGGTGAACATGATAGTGTCGGTGCGCAAGTACCGCTGGCAGTGCATCGAGTGCAAGTGCTGTTCCGTATGTGGCACCAGTGATAACGATGTAAGTCAACCTTTTAGAAAGAAACAAAATAGTATTTCTTTGGCACATGCCACAAATGTACACAAAAAAGTCGGTTAAAAAGAACTTAAATCTCTACAGAAAAAGAGATAACATTTTGTGTCTCACGGCTGCGCCAAATAGGCCCAGTAGTGCCCGCTGCTGGTTTTCAACTGGTTCTGAGATATTAGTAAGGTCGACATGCAATGTGCTTGACCCTGTCAGAAAGAGCTCTAAGTCCATCCATATAGAACTGGAAAAGACGTAATTTTAGCCTCGTTGCGGATCGGACGACGCGACTCGACGCTACAACACCGTGTCGAAAATCCATATAAAAGGCTTTGGCATAGGCTACAGTGCGATCAAATTATCTTGGCAGGTCCAAACTTCGTACAGGTCATTTTGTTACAACGAATGTATAAAAGTGTTATGATATTTATTTTATTTGTATTTCTCACTGTTTAAATTAGATATTTTCTGATCGTTTAAGTATTGGTTTATCTGGCAATAACAGTTTTCTTCACAAGTTTACATGCGTAAAAGTTCGCAGAGCCTATGTTCAGACCTGCCAAGATAATTTGATCGCACTGTAAATAGCGTGAACAAAAAGTACAGCCTGGAAGCCATTATCTCTGGCGAATAGGTCGAAGGTTAACGGTCTTCAGTCAGTACCGCGTCGTTACAGTTACATTAACCAGCCAGAACAATTTCTGACCATTTCGATAATTAAGACCCATGTATGTTGATTCCAGGACCAGCTATTGTTCTGCGACGACTGCGACCGCGGCTACCACATGTACTGCCTGGCGCCTCCGCTCGACACGCCGCCCGAGGGCTCCTGGTCGTGCGCGCTCTGCATCAAAGAGTTCCACACCAAGTAGTGAGCTGAGGTAAACAATATTTTATCAGTTTTTAAACTGCATGTCAGTTTAAAAACTGTTTGTCACTGACACTATCATTATCACAGAAAACGGAATCCGGGAGCATTGAGTTTTTACGTAATCATGGTGCATGTCACAGCTCCGATATATCGGCAGCTCGAAACAAAATTTAAACATGGTAAACATCCCGTTTTCAGAGTTAATGATAATATTCACTTTTATCGGCAAATAACAGTAGGAGGTTAGGAGGGGATGCCCTAGAAAGACATACACTGACCATGAGTGAGGTTCTTCAGAGTTTTTCTTTCTGTGTTCTGAGTTGTACTTGTATGTTGATACCGCCACTCTTCTTCTCTTCTTCTTCAACCTTTCGCCACCCAATGCTGAGTGTAGGTCTCTTCCAATGTACGCCATTCTTCCCGGTGTTGCGCCTTTCGCATCCAGTCCTTTCCGGCCACTCGAACAAGGTCATCGGTCCAACGCATCGGTTGTCTGCCTACATTTCTATGCCCTACTCTAGGCCTCCACTCAAGCACCCGACTACCCCACCTGTTGTCCTGATACCGCCACTGGCGCATAAGAATTGCTTATGTATGTTTTAAGTGGTAATCGGTCGAGCAAAGTGTTATTGAGTTTTTCCATCAGAGTAGCAGCGGATTTGTGCTCGGTAAAGCGCAATAGACTCGACCCGCATTACATGGAATTTGATAACTGGCAAAATGTAAATGTGCTATCCTTTTCCTACCATACTTTTGCCTAACTTCTGAGGTAACATTCATAATTTTATATTTATTTTTAACCTATTATTTTCCTCTCTTTCCAGATTGTAAAACAGGAGTGAGGCCGTGAGAGCGATAGATAGGTAGGCGAGATAACGAATTATAGCGGCAGTCAGGTTATAGGGTACAAGCAAGTGATCAGATAGTGTTGCTATAGTAAAACGGACTGTAAACAGTGTTGCCATAGTTTAGTGAGATTCTGCAAGGGAGGCGGCGGTGTGGCCAATGTTTTTTTTTTTTTGTAAAGATTTATATTTTTTTATAAAGAAACTTCAGATTTTTTTATTACCTACATTTAATGGTTAGTTCGGGCTCGATTTTATTATTAATATTTTTTTTATCACATTATGTAAACAGGAACAATTTTATTATTTTTATAAATTGCCCGATATTGTCTTATCGCACAAATTGCTTATTTACATGCCTATATATTTTGCCTAGAGATTATTATATTTTCAATAAATACGTTTTATTTACACTTACAAGTCTATAATATTGGTCGTCGTCGCTTCCCGCGGCAATTCTTCATCGTATCGTATTGAGTCACTGCATTAGCTCTTTCTACCTCTAACGGTGCTTGCTTTAGTATTTTTTTTAATTTATTTACCTTCTTACACTCTAGTAGGGTTGATGAATTACGTACTAAATTCGAGCGTAAAGCTGTAGGAATAAAGAACAAAGTAGAAAAAGACTCACTAATTATTGTGACAGAGACGATCTATAATTATAACGATCTGAGAATTGTCAGAAATGCGTCGTCTGATAAAAAAACTGATTAACCGCGAGTCGGACTCACGTATTAAAGGTTCTGTACCATCGTTGTACATAGTCCCCTTTAATTTTTAATTTGCTTGTGAAAAGGGTTTTATAAATGTTAGCATATAGGGCATAAAAACCACTTATGAATATATATTTTTTACTAGCCTGCTCTGTCCCACTTCTGGGCAAAGGCCTCCCTCGACTCCTTCCACTTCTCGCGAACCCGCGCGTCTACCTTCCTGTTTCAAGTACGAACAATATAAAGATAATAGCTGTTTCTATGAGCAAAAACTATCAAAAACCATAACTTCCTCAGTTTTTTGAAGTCGGTTAAAAGCGATAGCTTTGCGATATTTTTAATTTGACCCTCAACTAATTCAAGGGTACATTCTTATGACTTAAATATTGACTGCCTTTTGGCATTTTTGTAAATATTTTTTTATTATTTTATTTCTAAGTTAGGAAACCTTGTAAAAATTTGGTTGTGCTATTTTATTAGAAGAAAGTCGGATTGTGAGCCGTCTTCCATTTTTCCTTCCCAATTTTTAATAATATTATATTTTTTTAGTAATTTTTGTACGACCTAAATTGTCATTTTTTTTTTTGTGCCTGATGTGTCACTCTGCAGGGCAAAGGCGTCCCTTCACTCTTTTTATTTAAATCTGTCTATGGCTGTTTGGGCCCAATCCTTTTGAAAAGAGTCTAGAATCTAGATCGTTATTTGAAAAATTAGTGATATTTAACAAAAAAACGCTAAAGCAATATTAAAAAAAAAAAACGCTAAAGCACTCTTTTGGAAACGATGGCGTAGATAGTTTCGCGCCAAAAGATCCTCCTGTGACCATTAGTTGCTTTTTCGAACAAATAAAATGAGACATCGAAACAAATCTTCCAGAATTTTTATAAATATTTTTTGAAGAATAAACTTAATTTAGTGAAAATAATACGTAATTTTTCAACCCTCCACATTTCTCTAGCCCGTATTAAAATCGATTAATCTTTCCAGTCTCGTATCATCTTATAAATAAGCTACTATGGTTCTTATTGTAATAAGATTAAAGACTAAAATCGTATGTAAATGTTTACTGTAAAAAATCGCGGGCGAATCCAGTCATTATACGTAATAATCTAAATAATTGTTCGTGTATAGTTTTTCACCTTTGAGAGTGTCCATTTCTAGTAGTTTTTCGTGTTACTGGCTTTCTATGTCCGGATTTCCGGGACGGATCTTAAGATCCGTGTAACTTATACTTGAGGAAAATCGCGTTTTGAAAATGTAATCCGTGATTCCGGATGTCTAGCTGGCCTAAGGAAGAGAGTTGTGAAAAATGTATTAAATACTTTGTTAATTTAAACTGCAATGGTTTTTCTTGTAAAATATTATGAAAACTACGATTTACTTTCGTCCAAACCACTGTTTCCAAACACAAGTAAATCGTAGCTTAACTTCAAGTCAAATCGTGGGCAGACTTGGCTAATCAAGGTCAAGATAAATTAGCTACCAAAACGCAACAGTTTTGCTAAAAAGCTTTAAATTTTTCACAACTCTTTAAACACTAGTTTCACTGTGCTTCGATCGCTGTCTGCATTTAGTGTTACCGTGGTACCAAAACGTACCAGGTAGGAAATCTGTTAAAATATAAGTACATTAGTGTGTATCAAGTATGTTTAAGATAAAAACTACGTTTAAAGCAATGTGTGACATTGTTTGACAAACGATTAGCTGAACTTCTATGGATTCGATGAAACATGGATGCGGTTTTTTGTATGTTCCGGTTTTTCTATCGGCTATTTGTTGCACTTAACTATTCGTGTATAGGTAAGTTACTGTTTTCACTGAATTGTAACGATTTTTTTAGCGCTACACGGTTATTGAGACGAATAAATAGGGTGTTTATAGGCGAGGCCAAAGCACGGCGTTGTCGTCGCATCGTGAAATGCGTCACCGCATTGTATTGCTGTACGAATTTGTTTTTGCGATATGATGCCGCAACGCTTCGCCGCTGTACATTTTTCTTATTTGAAATTGGTTTATTCTTGACCTCAATCTTGCCCTAAGGGCAGAGATGAGGTCGACGATGGAAAGAGCTTACCCAGAAGAAACCCATTTACTCGCGACTTAAATAGATTGGGGATTATATGAAGTAACGCGACGCAAAAATGATCGCTGGGAATTTTTGTGAAAATTTAATGGGTTTGAAAATCGCGTTGTGCTGATGGAAGCAATAATTAGTAGGTGCTTCGTGGAGGTATTCAAAGTAAATTTATAACATTGAAATTTTATACATAAAAAATAAACTTGTGACAAGTTTGAATTTTGACCACAATATCTCCTTATAGAAGGTACCCGAGATAGTCCCGAAAAAAAAATTGCAATGTCAGAGAAAAACGCTGTCTCAAGGTTCCTTCCTACACAAAAAATGGAATAAATCTATCGTTACACCACAGTGAGTAACCTCGCTAAGTAGTGTTCCTTAATGCCTATAAATACTTAATTACACTTAAATATGTTAAAATCTAGGTAAAATCCGGCATCGTATCCTTAGAACTTCAGCTTTTTAGTTACGGTGAAAAAATGGGTGATAATGTCTTCGGTAATGATTGATTTATATTGTGTTTAAAGGTCCTTTTTGAAGTCGTGTTTGCAATAAAAATATTTTTAACTGGTCAACCAAATGCCTACAATCCATCCTGATGTCGTAAGCGCTCCACGTTTTTAACAATTACATTGTGTTTAGAACTGATTGTTACTAAACTGATTTTGATCTCAAGTGTGTATGCGGCGTATCTCTACAGACAATGGCCCACCTTACACCTTGCGCTGCATGCCCTGACACCTGCACACTTGACGTTTTTATGACTGCATCAGCAAGCGGAGTTCGCTTAGCTGAATATTGGGCCAAATTAATTTAATTTATTTAGTGAAGATTTGCCATCGACACGCTATGAATGATACATGGGACAACTGCGCTTTCGAGTATATTTTTCTTAAACTGTCTCCGGGTCATACGAAACTTTTCAGGCCTCTTTAATAAAAGTTTCGTTTTGTAGGGATCTGGGCTGTATAGACTCTTTAACTGTAACTACAAGTTAAAGGCGCGTATTTGGTGTATGTACCTGTATTAACTTTAAATTCATCTGCGTGTGTCTTATGTTTGTCCACTGTATTATTAGCCTTATTCTGCTCAAGAAAATTCGACAATGTAATAAACAAAAATGTTAAAAAAAAACTAATTTATCCCTTATTATGAAGACAATATCATCCAATTCCAAATCGTAACGAAACACTTTTATTTTTGTACTAATCCCGAAGTTTACGTAACACTTTTAAAATAATTGGCGATATCCACAAGCATTCCAGTTTTTGATAGTCGTGGAGTTCATTTGTCATTTATCTATAATGTTCTAGGGACAATCAGTTTGTGTGGGCAAACCTTTTTGGAAGAAAAGATCTCAAAAAAAATCAGTTCTGTTTTCATTGTATAATTGGAATGTATTTTTGCCAAAATACTCCTTAACCACAATCTTTTCAGATGAGTCAGATCAGAGCAGTTTTGACCTTTTGATGCCGTTTGCTAGAAAATCAGAAGACGTATTGTTTCAGCCAATCAGAAACAAGCAACTCTCAATTGGTAGAACTACGCTCAATTGATAAAAGAACTAAAATTATCATAACTTACCAAAATAACTGGCAAATGTAAGTCTCACACAAACTGAAGCTGAAATCTAAAGAGCGTACTTACGAGTTTACTCAAGCTAAGTTTCAGACAAAACTGAACCCTATTAGTATGAAGGTAAGGTATATGCACATGGCAGACATTGTGATCAAACGTTTCATACGAATATGAACATTTTATCTGTACCATTAAGGTTCATTTTTGTAAGGAACACTTATGAACAAATTTTGAGAAAAAAAACAAAGTTCTCTCTGTATATTTCAGTCTAACTGTCCTCGTATGTACTAACTAATGGATTTATGTTTAAATGTGTGAAGATTTTTACCAGATATACGCTATTTCATCGTCGCGCAATATAGCACACGTTATTTTAAGAAAAAATCTTTTATAAGTACGTATTGAATTTTTTGCATCAAAAAGCAAATTGCCGACAACTTGCAAGGTTAGCCCGGGAAATTCAAATTTTCTCACGTTTTTTGCAATTTGCAGGTCAGGTTTTTCTTCAAATTCACACACGTAATGCGTATGTGTATTTATAGAGATAAAATCATATACAATCCTCTTGAGTTGATTTATTTTAATCTACATAAACCCTGACACTGACCGGCAAATGGCAGAAAACGTAAGAAAATTTGAATTTCGCGGGCTAACCTTGCATGCAGGTTGTCGGCATTTCGCTTTTTAGGCTACCTTGAAGACTTCACCCTAAAGAAGTACCTACTTGTCAATGTCCCTATTTGTACCTTGTACTTGCCCGGTCCAATAATTGATTAAAAAGGTACTTTTAAATGTTAAACTTTACAAAGAAATATACCGGATAAAGCGGAAATCAAGACAAAAGTTTGTGAGCCATTTTAACCTTGAATTAATATGATAATGTTACTAATAAGTACTCTATTTTTTATTAACTTAATTATACATTATTGTTTAGATACCTTGTAGGTATTATCACATTCATTGAAAGTTAAATTACCTTTCAAAGTTTTGTCTCTTATTTAGCCCTGCGTAACTATTGACCCCGTTTTACGGTAATTGAGTTAATTCGTATAAGGCCTCTAGCACACCGCGTATTTTAAACGCGCAAATGACGCGCGTTGTCTGCGCCGTAGATGCCGATTTTTGGGTTTTTAAAGATCAAACGTGCGACGCGTTAGAACGCTCGTTTGAAACGCGTACAAAGGGTTGTCTCGTTTCAAGCGCGTATAGGCCCTTCAATCTGAGCGTCATCTGCGCGTTTAAAATACGCCGTGTGCTAGGGGCCTTAGAGTCAATGGTATTTTAGTCCTAAATGTTTGTTCTATCTCAAAAGCACGTATGTCTGGTAAGTATCAAAAGTTAGTGTAAAGTAAAATTGTCGTAAGTAAAGCTGTGATCAGATTAGGAGGTTGTGATGGGATAAGTGTGGGTTTACAAGGATTTTTTAATTAAAAAATGTGCTTTTTATTTTTTAAGGTTGTAACTTAGCGCAAGAACCGGATGTTTGCTTTAATGTAACGAACAAGATTTTTTTTATTCCTGCCAGCTTGAATGAATCTTCGATCGTGCAGTCGTTCGCACGGACTTTTAGGGAGTGGCTATACTCGTCGACGCGGAATAGGCTTGAACCAACTGCGTGGTGTTGAGTTGCGTCTACCGAACATAAGTAAGGCGAATGACGTGTTTTCACTTTTATTGGATATACATAAAGGTCTGCTGGTTCAAGCCCATTCCACGTCGTCAAGTTTGGTCACTTCTTTCAGTTAAGTGTCCACATTTTCGTATCGGACGAAGCCGTTCAGGATTCTTCCTTTGAGACTATACTGCAGCATCTTAAAGGCATCGCCTCGGGTCCGGTTAGCTAGTTACCGCCGAGCCAAAGACCCAAGACGATGCTACTAGTAACCGCTGGATAATCGCGAACTGTGGACGCTTACCAAGTGTAAATTTTGATGTGGGTAGTCAAAAAAAAATTAGCTCACTTTGTAATCGCTACTGTGTGATAGGCGGACACACTAGATCGAGACGGATGCCTCATTGCCTGTTCTTTCCAATAATATTGTAGGGTCGCTCCAGTGAGCCTAGTGACAGTTTTTATACCTACTGCCGTTTTACAAATTTAAACCTATTAAATTGGCTAACTTGAGTCTGCTTCAAAAAAGAGGTTTTACAGCCCTCAGGTTAGCCAACTTCATAAACTGTGAAAAACTATAAATTAATTCGACCGCGTTACAGTTGTTTCCACTGATGGGCACTAGATGGCGCTATTTTAAGTTTACGCTATCACGATTTGAATAGGTATAAAAACTCGCACAAGGCAATCAGGATGTCGAAATTGGATTAGAATTTTGATTATTTTTTAAGATATTGACTACGATTTTTTTGTTATTTTTTTTTACACTGAAACCAACTGCGATCATGACTCACCTCTAAGGCTCGAAATGCTTGATTACATACATAATCTTTATTTTAATAGTAACTAATTGAATTCTAGTGACTGAGTATTTACATACGGTACTTTAATGATGGATGCGCTAAGGTAGCTCACATTAAGTTTTTTTTGCAATTTTCAGGACAGTATTAGGTTGTTCGTGAATGATTGATTGAATTCTCCCTAAAATAATAAGATTTTAGGCCGTCTTGAATAATCATGACGGCGATTACATATTTTTGACTGTTGAAAATCAAAAAATGAGTTACATAGAACTTGATAGTGATTTGCAAATTATAAAAAAAAAACACAAGTAAACGTGATATTCGCGAGCTACCCTTGCACTTTTCTCTTTTGATTACTTTAGCTGTTTTTTATACAATTATGGTGACTTCTACATCCAATTTCGATACGAGATCGCGTTCCGATTAACAATATTGAATTTGTTAGATTATATTTTATATTAAGGTTTCCATCCTGTAATATTGTGTCATACTATTTGTGGTGACGTAACTGAATATAAATTGAAACGAAATGTATTTTATTTGTTTTATTTTATCGCCCTTCGCCCCTGGTACACTTGATTTTATACAGCTCTATTACATACCTACATATATTAATTCACGCATTTTCACTCGACGGAGAAACCACAGAACGCCACCTGCATAGCTATTCACAACCACTCTATTGTCCGTCGTATCCAATCGATCCATTTTACTATCGAAACTCGCTATTCACAAAATCGAAAATTCGATTTTGATTCGAGATGCAGATGTCAATCCTGCCGACTACCATTTGCTACTAGGTATTTGCTATCGGAACTGTAATCCAATCAGAATTACGACGCCATTTTGATGATTATATTTTTAGTTACTCGACGGATATTCTGTAAGTACCTACATCTATATTAAGACTTATAAAAAAGGTACTCAATAAAGATAATTTATTGGCTACATAAAAATTCTCGTGTGCGTTTCGACCGGCCATGACGTTTTTTTTTTTAAACTGCCAAGATTATGTAAAAGTTTGTAAAAGTTTATTCCCAAAACCATAAATTTGTCAAAGTTATGGTTACAAAGTTGGAAGGGTTTGAACGTGGCCGCGCCATCGAAACACGGAGTACCGCGCGGCCACGAAGATCTTTAAAACTAAGCGTTGCAGAGACCTGAGGTAAATAACAGATCGAACGTAAAAAAAATTTAAAAATATAAGAAAAAAATCCTAAGTTTATATTTTAGGAGCTGTACAACTACAACACCCATAGCCGCGCCATTGAAACGGTGAAAACCACGTTATCGCCGATATCTCGCTGAAAAAGCATCGTAGAGGTCTGGAGTTTCTTGTAAAACCTAGATTTGAATTTGTCAAACATTGTAAAATACACAAAAAAATCCTAGGTTTACATTCTAAGAACTGTTAGACTAAAACCCCATGGCCGCGCCATTGAAACGGTAAAGAACCACGTAATCGCCTATATCTCGCTGAAAAGGCATCGTAGAAGTCTGGAATTTCTTGTAAAACCTAGATTTGAATATGTCAAATTTAAAAAAAAATACAAAAACAAATCCTAGGTTTATATTTTAGGACCTGTAAGACTAAAACCTCATGGCCGCGCCATTTCACTTTTACATAATTTTGGCATAGTTTTTTTTTTTTTAAATGCCATGGCCGCGCGGTCGAAACGCACACAAATTCTCACCACGACTGTTTATGTACTACCATGTCGATGGAATCTGAATAGCATTTGCCAATCGTTCGATCCAAAAGTGATATTCTAGTCACGATCGATTCGAGTTCGACTCGATTGTTTGTGAATAGCTATGCTGCTATGACCCTTAGATACTCCTTTCGCCTTGTTGAATGTTCATAATTTCATGTACTCGTAGAGCAAGATCCCAGAGAGCCCCCAGACAACTTTTTTCTTAGAATAAAATATATGGGATACTGTAGTGTTAGTAGGGGAGACTGGGTACACTTGATCCCTCTGGGACACATGGTACATTTATTTTATAAACCTACCACGCTTTCTAGCTGTTTGTCTATGGTACCGCAACGGTAGGCGGTACCATAGACAAACAGCTTTGCTAGTTTAGAATAGTCTAGCAAGCGTGGTTGGTTTATAAAATAAATATGTACCATGTGTCCCAGAAGGATCAAGTGTACCCAGTCTCCCCTATGTAGGTACTTTGAGTGTAGGCACACTATGCATACTTGCTAGCTTGACAATAGGACCATCTCGGGAGTATACTCTGCCGAATAAAAAAAGCTTTTTGATAATAAAATTGATTCATAAATTACGGAATTATTACGCTTGTAATCATACCTAAAGCGACACTGTGTGTCTGGGGGATGATTTCTGAGAAAATAAGTAATGTGATGATAGTTTTTTTTGCTTCATCGATTTAAGGCCACAACCATTTTCTTTGTAGGTAGTTTTAGGGTCAGCTAGTATTAAAAAACTTTTTTGCAAAAAAAAACAACCGACTTCAAAAACACCAAAAAGAGAAAAATAAACTTAAGAAGAAAAATCAGCTTCTGAAGTCGGTGACTTTTGTTTGTTTGACTTCATGTTTTGCCACCGACTTAAGAAGCTGATTTTTCTTCTTAAGTTTATTTTTCTCTTTTTGGTGTTTTTGAAGTCGGTTGTTTTTTTTTGCAAAAAAGTTTTTTTTATTTTTTCATTTTTAGTTGTAATAAGTACCTATATATTATATCCTATACAAATATTTACTATTCAAGTATTTTTGCTTTGAGCATGAAGGCAAGTGATGACTGCTAGATGCGAATACTTGAATAGCGTCAGAAAAAGCACGAAACACGTAATACGTGTCTATGAAATTCATATATAACAACTAAAAAAATGTGTATTGTACACATCTACATACCCCCTCAGAGCATACAGGCGTGATGATACGTCATGATAATGTATATTCAATAAACATCCAAGCGATTCCAGCAATTACGACAGATTTGCCGTCTATTTTTGAAGAGTTCCATTGTATATCTCCGAAGATCAGCACCAGATCTTCACCAAATTAAAATGGGACCACCTCAGGAGTATACTCTTTAAAAAAAAAAAAATTGAGAATCGGTCCACAAATGGGGGAGAAATCAGGTAACATACATAAAAAAAAAAAAAAAATACATACACACGAACATATAACCTCCTCCTTTTTCGAAGTCGGTTAAAAATAAAACAACACATTTTTTATTTGTCTATATTTATTTATTTATCGGAACAATTCACTACTTTGTATGATATGAAACCAAACAGTTATTTTGGCATTAAATATCGAAAAAATGTCTATTTACTAAAATTGCACATCTAATAATGACTACTACTAAATGTAATGCTACTACTATTATTTAATAATTATTATAATAACAGACCTATAAAGAACAACGTAGAAGGTAACAATTTATATCAAGATCACTCGAACAAGTACAATTATCACTGGGTTACGGGAGATAAAAATATAAATGTGAAGTATAAAAGTAACAAAATAAATAGTAATATCTATTACATACTATAATAATATTATAATGTTTTTATTTTGAATGATAATCTATTTTTTTTTTATTTTATCAAAGCCCATTACTATTTTTTTTTATCGAATTAGGTATATTAATTTTTTCAACTTTTAGTAGGTATCGTATTGACACGGTCAAATTATAGTAGCTGCCGATATAATTAATATAATATAGCTTAAATATAAAATAAATGAAAATATAAATATCTATCGACTCTCATAACAATTTTTAAATATTCGTTATAAATACAATAACCATGAAGGCATATTCGTTGTTTTAGTAAACTAAGTAGAGGCAATATCTCTATGTCGATATAAAATAAAAGAGCTCCTGTATTTGTAATTTTCGGCAAGAATACTATATTGTACTAAGGACTGGCTTATTCTTGTACCTAAATACTACAAAAATATTTATGCGAAAAGTAAGTTTAGGTGCCAATTTATAATATTTTATTTTGACTTTTTGTTTCTCAGTAGGTATATCAAAAAAGAAGGCACAAGAGGTGAAAGCAAATGGGGCCTGAGGTAAAAGCCGTAAACACCCGTCCATCCCGCGCCTCTGAGGGCCACAGGGTATTGCTGTCAATACATTTATCGTATGCTTGGTCGTTCCTATTCTCACGTCAACTCTTGCGCCTACAGTAAGTACAAAAGATTTATTTAACTTATCAATTGTATATCGATTATCTCAACTTCTGATATCAAATTAAAATACCAATCGGAACTTCCCAGACCGACTTTCGTTCTACAAAATAATTTGATTTCATCTTGTAGGTATATTGTAGCAAAATACCTAAATACAATTTGTTGTCACCTTAAAACGCTTTTACTTTCATACAAATAAAGGTAGGGAGTTAAATTTACTATAAATTTTATTTTATTAGCAATAATATAATATTTATAAATTATATTGTGTGTCATGGGCATGATTGTTAACACTTAAAACTAATGGAGATTGTGTTAAAATATCTATTAATACAGGTGTTTAGATAAAATTTATTATCCTTCAAAACAATCAACTAACAGTAATAACTACCTAAATTTTAAATTTTATCCTATTTGTTTTTTTTCTTATCAATGTAAATATGTATTATAATAAGATTTTTCTGAATAATATAATTTTGAATCAAAACATTTGTTTATAAATAACGTTATTTTATTACGATTTACAAAGTTTAACACCTGTATTTTTTTAGTAATATTTTTATATTAAATCTATCAACAAACTAGACATTTAATATTTTGTATTTAACTAAATATATTATTCTCTATTACTTATCACAATATTTTGTGACAAACTTAAATAAATATTTTACAGTTTGGAAGACATGTATGATTTTGTTGTTTAATTTCGTACTGTAGTGTACGATAATTTAATAACTAAAATATATTATGCCAATAGTAATATTAACTTAAATAACTAATAACTTATATTTTAAGAATGATCAATAAGAAATCATATTTCTAACTATGTAGATTTTTAAAATAACTGGTGCTCAAATTTTAAATTTTATGAGTAGGTACACAAAATATAAAATTACTTTTATATTTTTGATGAAAGCTGAATATTATAATTTCGCATCCCAGTAAATCCTACTAATTGAGATATAATTTCTTAAAGCTCTTCTGATATTCCAACTTCAGCAACTTTCTGTAAAAGCTCCGGGGCTAACAATTTAATATTTAAGTCAATAATATATAATTTTTTTTACTGCTTCTAAACAATTTAGTATTTATTTAATAACAATTTTATACATCGTAGGTATACTCTGCACTTTACAAGTTTCTTTTTTCTTTTATTTTTTTTTTTATAATTTAATGGATCATTCGCTGTTTGTTTTTTTTGCTTTTCTAGAATTATTGTTCTACAAATATTTTTTCAATATCTTTTGTTGATTGTAGCCCCATAAAATATAACTCTCACATAAATATTTATTTATATTAGCTATCTCTAGAACTTAGAGACAATTGAACTTAAAAAGTTATATTTCTCAGCAAAACTGAGCAGCCATTAAAAATTGAGCACAAAAGTAAAATCGAGACAGTTCTTTGTCACAAGTTAGTAGTTGACCTGTCAAGCCAAATTTAATACTAATATAAATTCTACTGGCCATTCACACGTTAAAATATTATATTAGTTACTAAACAATGTGTAAAACTAAAAGCTTTTAGAACGCTAAGTCAAATTTGGCTTGACAATGTTCTAGTTAGTGATCACTGTGACAATATAATACATACACATAGCAATGCGAATGAGCAAAGTATAAGCACAATATAAGCAGCTCCGTTTAAAGATCTTGTACTGGTTTTCTTTAAGACTACGTGACATCTCATGAGTGCCTTCGTCTTCGCCCGACCTAAAGCAAGCGGTGAAAATTCAACAATTTAGTTGGATTTTAACACTTGCATCAGTGCCTAGAGTTGAAAATTCATTTAAACTTTTTTTAGGCAACAGAGTTACTAAAAACGAGAATGATTCAAACTTCGAGACAATAATTCATAAAAAAAACAAGAGCTGCCCAAAAGGCTATTGATAAAGAGTTATTCTTAAAAATTATGGCATATTTATGGTTTCTACTATATTTACTACTAATTGAGCGTCGACTTAATCTAAGTAAACATAAACTCAATAATAACATATATTTGGTTTAATTTCTACAAACATAACGTAACAGCACCTTTATATCACTGTGGTACATGCATTCGTTGTCGATGTCCACGCAGTACGCACTCACAAGCAGAAAAGAGACAAAAATATTATTTTAAATTTGAGAAGTAATTTAATATAATAAATGTAAAAAAAGGGATCGCAAATACAAAAAAAAACAATTGCGACACAGACAGACATGACAATACAAGTAACTTATTTTTTTTAATATGCATAGATTTATCAAAATTGTATACGAGACAAACCTTTTTTTTTAATGTAGGTACATCGAGGCAAATCTTCGAGACACCACGCTTCGAGACTATAAAAATAAAGATTAGATATTTTTTTGGAGCCAGGAGGTATAACTATACCTCCTGAGGTACTGGCCTATTCTGGTGCTGGTCTTGTTTTTTCTGCTTGTATTTGTCTACCGTGTGTATGAGTTAAGTAATAAATATCAGATAGATCTTGTAACTATGAAGAGGAACTTTCCTAATGTGATTTTGGCCTTTTTATAGTGTTTTTTTTTTACGAATGCCACCAAGTAAAGCATTGTTTTTTTTTCATATACTTTAACATAACTAACTTAATCTTATATCTTTCACTAATAAAATTATATAAGTACTTAAAACATAAAAATATTTTTTTGTAAATTATTTAAGATTCGCTAAAATATCTGAAAGATCAACAAATAAAGTAGATCGTTAACATACTATTTGCAACAAATTTTATATTATGTGTGCGTTTGTAAATATAAATTATATTTATATAAATCTATCTAACTATTTTTATAGATTATTTTAAGAAATATCACTCTAGATTGAGCCATTTCATTAGTTTTTGACAAGTGATGCTAGGAATAAATTCAAAGAAAAGTATTTATTATTATTCGAAATTCTTGTTTGTACGATATGGTATGAACGAGTTTTGCTCCGTTGGTTATGTTTTTTTATTTGCTGAATAGTCATTTTTATAAACACATTTATTTTGAAAACAAAAAAAATCGACTAGCATACCCGGATGCTAAGAAACAAAAACGAGAAAAAAGGGACCTTTAAAATGCATTAAAATGAAACCCTAACAAATAAATCGAGCTCAAAAATGAACAGAAAAAACGGAAACTCATTCATATAATAAAATTAGACATTTAATTCCGAATATAGTTCTCTAATTTCATAGGATATATTTTTTTACTTTGTATATAGAAAATATTTATATTATATACGATTAATATATTAACATTTATATTTGCCGTTTGAGCAGCGGTCTTCGTTGTGTGGGTGTGTGTACGTGTTAGTTGACCATGAATATGGGCCATTCGGGACACGCGGCTGGCGGTGGTATGGGAATCGGTGACCCTCCCCCCACTGACACCACCTCAGGCATCTGAAATTATTATGGGAGCTGTTAGATCTGTCCGTAACAACAGTACTTAACCTACAAGTGCCAAAGCCAAATTCTACTGAGACGTAATGGTTTTCGATATCTATACATAAATTAATGTGATTTTCTAAACTTAGTCTCTAAGTAATTGCACCACATGTGGTCGATGACCCCAAAACACCATCACGTCTGCCGAGTTTGGCTAGTTAATTTAATGTGACCCTTTACAGGCTTTTTCATTTCCATTTATTTGAGGGAGGGGGGGGGGGAGGCAGAAACCAAAGCTTACTCTATTTCCCATACTGCCTTGTATCAGTCATTGCGAGCCTCATTTTCTGCGTCGCACCACGGTTTAAGCTGAAACTCACCATAGTCTGAGGGTGATGCGGGGGGTGGTAATAGTGCGCGGGGGAGACGGGTGGCGTGGGGTAGCCCCAGTAGACCAGCGGGGGTGGCGGCAGCGTCGGGCCCATTGCTGGATAGTAGTACGTCAGGGGACCTGTCATACACATACAAGACGGTTGTTTTAGGGACATGTTGATGGATTATGGAAGGTTCCAGCGTCGATCTTGGGACATGAGTAGCTTAACATATTTTTTGACATTAGTGTGTAGTTTAAAAAGAGTATTTTAGATAGATTTAAATTTGAAAATATGTTATAGAGAACGGGTGTGAAAGTTGGAGTAATTTTGTTTTAAAAATGCTCAAGCCACACAAGCCCTTTAAATTACTTTTCAATCATATTATGCGATTCGCTCACTGCTATCTACACAACAACTGTCATAATAAAGTATACACATTCTATTTTGAATATAAAAATAATACGACCAAATTAGGTCAATGTTGTCATAGTAGAGCAGTAGCCAAAAGCTTAGGAACATGACGCAATAATCGACACTCCAAGAAACATCTGTGAATGATATCAAAATACATTCGTCTACAAATTGCGAAGATTCTCGTTTAAAATAAAATGGTAAAATAAATTAGAACATTTCTGTCGCTCGTTCATAAATAAATCATGCAATTGTTAGTCACACTAATGATATGCCTAGTTCTTGGTTCTTGAATGAAGTAGACAAGGTTAAGGTATTTTAAATTCTCTGTGCAGTTCTGACAACGTGCAGAAAGTAGGTAAATAATACTATAAGTTAACATAAATGTTATGTGTAGTGAAACATATTATATGAATTTATTTCTTCACGTTGCATAAATATATACGTACCAATATTATAATTTATCCCATTAAATTTTACCCACTTATATACCTAATATGAAAGTTCCATGTATATTATTGTGATACTAAGTTAATACTAAAATGCTTAGCGATTATAGAACGAATTACAAGTAAATTCGAAGAGGTAAAGCTAAGCATTTTGTGCCTTGTGACGTCTTACGATACGGAGAGGGACGTACACAGTTTATGTATGTTAGATTTGCTGTGAATATTTGACGAAAAACAGGAAAATTATCAACAATTATTTAGAAAAAATAGGTAGTTTTTCAATCAAGCAACATCACAAACCAAACGCCGACATAGATATTCGACAAACCAAGGCCGAATATACGACACCGAAGTCGAATACCTGAAATTTTCGCCGAATACCCACAGCAGTCTTATTTATGTAATTATTAAGAACAAGATGAACAACTCACCGGGTCTCTGAACGCATTAACATTTCACCAAAGCAGTGCGCACTTACACCAATACTCTGTAATGTTACACACGTCGATCTTGCCGCCAACCACCAAGCCAGTCTGCGGACTTTACCAAACTTATGCACGCCTAGTAACCCTAGTACTTTTAGCACCACTAGTTTGCGACCTCAATTGGAAAGGGGATTTATTTAATTTAAAAATATAATCTTTATATTTCAGAAATACATTTTTTATGTTGTTTTTTATATTATGTTTTTTATATTTTAAAAATACATTTTAGTACACATGCTCGGATTATAATTTATATTTAGGTGTACCTATTAATATTTATAGACATTCATTATCTGCCTAGCCTTTTCCCAACTATGTTGGGGTCGGCTTCCATCCAGTCTAACCGGATGCAGATGAATATCAGTATTTTACATGGAAAGACTATAAAATACATTTATTCATTTAGATTTTTAGATATTATTTAATGCAAATAAGTTTTACCAAAAATGAGTAATTGCAATACTCAGGCCTTCAACTTTCTTAATGCCTTTTTTGTTAATACAGGGTCTAAGATGGTCGCAATTGAGGTCACAATATAAATGCGATAAATCAAGAGTAGATAGAGCTTATTTCACGTGATCCCACAACAAATGATAGATAGATACTTACGGCGCTTCTTGTTAAAAACACTGCCAAATCTTTGTGCCCACTATTCCGACCCAACCTCTAGTGGTACACCATACACCCATGGACCCTACCTCTAGTCAAGCACAAAACATTTTTTCTACATCACACTAAGCTTGAAGTCCCTTGGACATTTAAATTTTAATTCTATCACCTGTCCATGCATTTTTAAAGCGAAACAATGTAGATTTAGAATAATATTGTTTATAATTTGGGGCATAGCGGCTAAATTTTGGGTTTTGGAAAAGGTAATAAGCCTGAAGCTTTTTTGTTTTATTAATTTAATTTACAAGAAAGTAGAGCAGTTAATAGAAATCTGCATTGTGTAAACGAGAAAGATAGCATTTAAGCCATTTTAAAACATCTACATACAAGTCATTAATACCACAAAAGCGAAAGGTAAAAATGTAAGCAATATAATTTGGTTAAACTTGTCTAAAAAATATAATAGGTACCTAAGTATTAGAAATATTGATGCATTTGTAAAAAAAAAATAACGAAGTGTTTATAAAAAAATAATAATAGAAACCTACTACATACTTAACCATTTTTTAATCCGTCTATGCCCCAATAATTAATATCATGAAGCCTGTGCTTACTGTGTTTGTTAAAAATCGACCTTTTTCGTGTCCCATGGGTTTTTTTACAATGTCCATTCATCGTTCTAGACATAAAGGAACGTTAGAAGCATTAGGAGGGGTATGACTGTGCTATGTATCTGTTATACTGTGAAGGAAAAGTTATACTAGAGGAAATAGGTAGGTATGTGCGTATCGACGCACGTGAATAAAAGTGTATTTTAAAAACATTTAAGTTAAATTGTGCACCCTACTCATGTTTTTGATGGTCGAATATACATTTAAACCTCGTAACGAACCCATGTTTTTTTAACTCTTTCTGCCATAAGTTTGACAGCGTGTCCGTTCGTGTGGCGTGACCACTTAACAAGTTTCAGAAACTAAAATGTGTGTAACATTTTTTTTAAATATAAATAATACTTACCTAAATTCTTTTGCCCACTCACCCAGAAGTATGTTAGTAAAACATAAAAGGACGATACTTTACTGTAGCGGAGACAGATCAAGCGGTCGAGTGTTAGTGTAACCCTTCCTTCACAAGTACCTCTTGCTATCTACGCGATGAAGCCTTGGATAGACTTGGATTATGAACCTGATTTTACATTTTTATTCCATCAAAACGTAAGCTTGAAAATAATTCTTATATTGTAGTTTTATTCTAGATACTCAGCGCTTAAAATGAAGACATAATAAAATAAATGAATTAATACCTCGTACCCAGATTAAAACGTGAGCAATTAAATTAAAATTGATCAAACTAATAGAAAAATCAGATCCATATGATACCCGACCTTAGAAATAGTACATATAAGAGACAATAGCACAACCACAAACCAGAGAAACTCGCAATTATCATCTAACATGTAAATTAACCTTTTATTTCTATTCGCAATACACTATATTTATCCAACTATAATTATAATTAATAAAAAAAACCATCATGATGCTAACAAAATGAGACAAAAAAACTCTGTAAAACTGAAAAAAAACTTAGTTCTATTCAATATAACTACATTTTGATATGAATTTCCGACTTCATAAAGAAAAAAAAATATGTAAGCGCATCGAAAAAGTTTGTTTGTTTGCAAAATAATAATGATTTCAACTGTAATCGAAACGCTTTGGCATTCTATGTTGTGACCCGTGACGAATCTTTATTATATAACGAACAGAAAATCTCCAATATCCTCACACCACGTCCCCCAGTCACTACACAGACAATATTTTAATAACATTTAGTGCAAGACAATTCATGAGAATAATATTTTAAATATTCGATAAGGGCAATAATACAAATTATATTATGTTTTTTTGCCTTTGTACCTGAAGAGCAAGATTTTTTACAGGTAAACTGTAAAATATTTTAGTTCTTCAGGTCAGTTGGATATATAATATGTTGGATATATCAACCGGAAATTAATAAATGCACTAAAATTCATCAAAATAATTTAAAAATAACGAATTTATTTTTTTACTCCGTAACGAGATAAAAGTAAAGCGTAGAATCTTTAAGAGATAGCAAGAGAAGAGAAAGCTGTGATTAAAGTATAGCGTGTTAATGACTGGAGGAGACAGGACCCTTACCAAGATTGAATATATGAAATTATACTCATGATACTATGTAAAACTCATTTCAAGTTACACTAGTTAAGGAAGCACAATGCAAAGACGTAGCTTTAGAAAAAATATCGTATCGTCACTTAGCGCCGTATTAGTAACTTGATACAAATGCATTTAATGCTAATATATTTCAAGTGACCCATTTCGAACCATAGTACCAAGATAAAGTTACAACCGTGTACATAATTTCATGAAACAGTAACAAAGTTCCGTAAACGAAACTCTTTAGTATCCGATCGCGATGTGCTTTGGAAAACTACGCAAGATCAAATATCGGATTATATTTTGTCAACCCGAGCCATGCAACCCTTTCCTTAAAAATAAGCGGTTCATGCTACACCCTTTTTATTTTAATTTGGAAAACGACATATATATTTTGGTTTTTAATACAAAAAATACGTGTGCAACACTTACCGTTTGTCTGATGGGATTCATGCACATTTTCCATAACACAACCCGACGGATACACCATAATAAATACAACAGTTTTTTTTTATATATAACCATTAATAAACACAGTATTGCATTGTATAATAGACTAAATTGTAACTTCAGCAATATGGAAAACAAAACTACTTTACTAGATTTGCATCGATACTATGCATCTGAGTTTAAACAATAAGTTCTACTTTTCCAAATTGCCCAAGTTACGACAAGTAAATAAATTTAGAAATGACAGAACAAAGATTAGCCATTACACCGTGTACTTGTGACTAAAGCCCCATACCTATATTTGTGATTATTGAGACAAAATGGCGACACCATATAAAATGACGTTAACTTTAAGTATAAATTGTTCCATTATACAAGTCACCCGATTGGCTTATACTCCCGAATCAAACTGAGTACTGGGTCGTGCTATAGGTAGTAATAGGTACTAACGCACACTGTTCTTGATAGTTCGTTTTTTGTTCTCCAATATTACCAAGATTATTTATTTTTCAAGTAATGCTGAAATTCGGGAATATATACCAAAATATAGCAGTAAATTATAATTTTTAATGTACCTAAACTAATCTATGTGGTGTGAGGTACAGTCGATGGGGTTAAGCTAGTTGGTATAACCATGGATATTATTAGGTGATATCATATTGTAAAAGTTTTTTTGGACGGGTCCAGAGGGAGGATAAGGATATAATAGGATGTTGCAGCCGTCCCTAAGGGTAGCTTAATAAAGATGGAATTATAGATCTAGAATTTTAAATCGAACGCACTGTAAAATCATTTCTCATAACTTTAAAATATACCTTATTTTATTCTTAGTAATTTATTGTTTAAAGAAAAATATTTAATGATTTTATTTATTAATAATTGAACGTGAAATATTTTCAATTACCGATTACGAAAACAAAACCTCAAAAACAAGTATTTAAAAAATACTGTTTAATCCTGATTAAATTGATTTTAAAAGACACCCGATCCGTTATCAAACGGTTGACAAAATAAATATAAAGCCGAAAAAACTCGTGGAAAAATCAATTCATTTTGCATATTGATTATGGTAGCAAAAACATTAAGTAATAATAACTAAGCACAACAAGTGTAGGACACACATATTGTACTCACAAAAAAAAAACTTTAAGTATCTTAACTTACTAAAGAACCTACAGCAAAATCGTGAAGCAAATGTATTGCATGAACAGAGAATGACATGAAAAAATTATTAGACTGTTTTTTACCTTCTTCTTCTTCCCGTTTCTCCAAACCTCTCTATGCTGTGCAATATTTGATTAGACATAATACCATGATTAGGAATGTATAAATATAATTAAAAAGTATTTGGTTTTCCTGGAGATAATAGCAGTTATAATTAGAAAGTATTCATTCTGTATATAGATCCACTCCTGGCTTCACCCCCTTAAAAATGCTGATGTAAAACCATTGTTATTGGAATGTTTCATTAAAATATGTTATGTAGTTTTTTGCGTATTAAATGCAATACATACGCTTCATACGACCAAATAAGTACCTAACACTGTCTCAGACTTAAGATCAGCCTTCAAGAAATTGGCAAAACATTGTCTTTTCATAATGGAATGTTTAATATTTAAAAATCACAACGACGTCTAATCACACGGTTGGGGTTGCCATATGGAAGATATTTTTAACAGTTTTGTGCCTCTTTATTGAAAAAATGGTCTTGTAATTCTGACCAACACATCAAAATAATGATTTATCTTTTAGTCGTATTTTATCGATATGAACAATTTTCTAATAAAATTCCTTGCAAAGGTAGCTTAAAGAACAGTCCTTATAGCTACCTTTATGAGGATTTTTATTAAACGACAAAACAACTAGGTACATTTGTTTTTTTTTTGTAGGCAACCCCCATCTTAAAACGTAAAACAAATCATACAACTACTTGTCATTGATTAACAACCTCTGGTTCACTTACAGATAATTAAAAATATGAAAAATGAGAGTTCAACAATATTTAAAGTCAAGTAATAAATTCAACAAGTATTTTAAGTAAGTACTTAACCTATCAATATCGAGCTGCTAAATAACTGCCTTTATAGATTTACACTTATTTTTGTAGTAAATTCATGTATATTAACTAAAATATCGTAAAAATAGCGAAGGCACTTCACATTCTTGAGCTTAACGTCAAAATGTCATTTTGTCTACCCTGTTTCTTGCCGAATTAACGCCAAATGTAACGCGAGCTTATTTTCTCGGCCAAAATTGGTCCAAACATAGGCTAGAAAGTCTAAGTAAAACTTTAAACACAATGCAGCATTGGCGTTTGCTGAAGTTGGCCTGTCACAAGCTTAGATTTTTTCATAGTAACAGATAGATCGTCGCCTATTCCTTCTTTAACAATTGACATGTGTCAAAATTTTACTCAAAATTTTACTCTCATCAAGAAACCTAATTTTTCATACCTGCATTTTTCCTGACATTTGTGACATGGTCTTGCCATAATAACGCACACATTCCGACAAGCTAAAAAAAAAATAACGTTAGAGATAACTGATTTTAGCTGCTTTCTTAATCACTGTAAAAGTACCTATATCTTAGATAAGTTTAACCGTTATTGCCCTCAGGTACTGTTGTTTTAGCAAGTTAGTATTCTTGTACTCAGTAACGTATTGAGTTGATTGTTAATTATTTATTAGTTTACCGTTTTAAATCTACTTTATTGAATTACAGTTCACTTATTTTTTATTTGTGAAAGTATCAAGCCTTTGTAAAAAATATTTTTAGTGGGTAATTTTTAAACGTTAAGTATACTTATTTAAAAACGAATTGTTTTAATTTTTAATTCCGCTGCGGTGCAGTTGTTTTTGTTTCTAAAATAATCAAATGTCGTTATGTAATTTAACTCTAGTTCTAATCGTATTTTTATTGTCTTTTAACAAAACTGCGTTCAAAACGACTCAATCACTTTAAAGGCACGACTTTCTACTTCTTTCAAGGTTTTAACTATTCAACTTAAACACCCGGATAGTACGGGTAGGTAGGGAACATGGACAGCGTGGGGAATGGTGACGTCATCGAACCTGGCAAGGCTGCGGATAAAGCCGAACCGTACCCTGCCGGCAAAGCCGTCGGCAACGCAGTCGGCAACGTATTATACGTAGACAGCATAGGACTCGTATTCGCATACGAAAATATCGGAGCCGAAGCCCCATAAGAAAACAAAGGTAAAGACATAGCAGGTGTCATTTGAGGAGGCATAGTATACGCCCTCTTTGCAGGCGTCGCGTCAGTTTGCTGGAACGCACGCTCGTAAGAACGTTTGGTTGGCAGCATTGATTGCTGTTGCAACATTTGTGACATTTGAGACATTTGCGTCATTTGGGGCAGTTGGTAGGCCTGCGCGGTTGGTTGTTGGGATCGGACGGCTGCGTAGGTTGGGAGCATGCTGCCCATGGGGAGGAGTGGGGGGCGGAGTGAGGCTAGGAGTAGGTTCTCGTGTTGGCGCGCCAGTAGGCTCTGGTGCGCGATGTGGTGCGCGAGTAGACGCGGCGCGGGCGCGGGCGGCGGGGGAGGGGCACACGTACCGGGAGAGAGCACCTTGGGGGACGTGGCCGGGGTCACACCTCCGGTCAGCACCAGGTTCATGTCGTCGCCTGAGCACTGGAACACCTGGATTGAGCACCAGAATTAAGTTATAACTGCAATAAGTACTTAAATTAAAAAAAAGTAGTAAGTCTGTAGTTAGTAAGTAGGTTACGTATTTTATTTTAAGACTCGATATGAAACTGCAAAACTTCAGATGATTATAGAAAGAACCAGTTGTTCAATTATAACGATAAAATTCGTTTAAATTAACTAATTCTGTCTGAAACATCGTTTGAAGAAAACCGGTAACGATGCCATGACATAAGAATCCTTTCGGTTTCGTTTAGGGTATTTTTATACCCATTAGAATTTGGGATTAGTTTAATAAGTATATTTAAACTGAATTGATATTAAGATTGTGGGCGAGTTGGGTCATTTTGAGAGAACTAATTGTATTGATTAGGGAACATGTGTTACCTCAATATACCGCTGCTTCTTGCCGAAGGTCATGTAGCGATGGTGCTTCTGCTGAGCGCACAGGAAAGCGCTTGCTTCACTGTCCATTTGGATGAAGGCCTCGCCACTTGGGTGACCCTGGTGTGAATATAATTGTAGAGGATTAAGTAAATCATAATAATCAGAATTCATTAAGTAATCATATAACTTCCTTAAATGCTTTTTTTTATCAAATAGCCACATTTTGTCACTCAAGGAAGTTTAATGAATTGGGGTTGTATTGGTGATTTTAATCATTATATGTATTATTAATCAGTAAAGTCATAATTGTTACGGTCGCGAATTCTATTTTATTTAACATACAACCTGACACTGACCAGCAAATTGCAAAAAACTAAAAAAAATGTATTTCGCGGGCTACCTCGAAGGATTCACATTAAGTTTAATAGACAACCTGGGGCATAACTGTTAGCTCCTAAATTAAACCGAGCTGAGCTTTAAATGATCGTAGCTTGTGTTATCAGAAGCACCACTAACCTGAGCATTGTACACCATGTGGACTCCTTGCACTACTATGTTCTTGGCGAACTCATCTAAAAATGTCAATATATGCTCCACCTGCAAAGAAAACATTTAAAATATGATTTTCTTGCTATCATTCATCATTTCAGCCGAAAAACGTCCACGGCAGGACATAGACCTCCCCCAAGTGTCGCCACATTGACCGGTCCCGTGAGGCTCGCATCCAGCGGATCCCCGCAACCTTGAACAGTTTAGTAATTCCTTGATGTTAGAACTATCAAAGGTTAGAATTCTTAGGTTTGCTTTCATTTACGGTTCTAACTTCGTTTAAATTCTTGCCCATTGCATAATTTTTTTTGCATAAGTAATTAAGTACTTAAGTTCAAGTAATTACTTACTTGACTATAAATACGGATGTTAGAGTCTTTCCCGTCCGTCCTGTCCGCTTCTGCGTTCAAAAAACGGTTCGATTTGCTAACCGTTGGCTTCCAGTCTAACCGAATGCAGCTGATTACCAGCATTTTACATGGAGCGACTACCTTTCTGACTCCACATTCCAGTTATTACTGGGTAATATGGTACAATAATTATGTTTGACTTACTTGCGCCTCATAAGGCAGTCCCCTCAACCTGACGCAGTCCTTAGCAGTTCCCGAGGTGATGACATGCTGTGGAACTAGGGCCACTGGCAGCAGACCCTCAGCGGGAGCCGGGGCTGTGGACGGTGTGCTTGACTGGCTTGTGCGAGTCTCTAGCGAGCGGTTCAGGACCTGAGGAAGGAGGTAGCAGGTAAGTATAAAATCAGGAGATATTTTCTTTATAGCATACTGTATCTCTGATGGGCACTACTCGAAGCAAATGATAGAGCTGTGCAGGTGCCTACATATTGGTCTAACATGACTTGAGCTCATCGACACGTAAAGATGAAGAAGAAGACTGCTGTCGAGCAATGGCCTCCCAGGTGTTAGCATAACAGCGACAAGCTCTAGCGAAGGAGCTAACATAGCTTCTATTTAATAACAAATAAAAATAAAAACTTGTTACTATTTAATAACAAGCCCACCTATATTTTTCAGGGTGGTTCCAAGTTATCTTTTTGGGTTCGACAATCCGAACTCAAAAAAGACTTAAAATCCCTTCCAACTTAACTTCCTTGTAACATGCAACAAAATAATGACGTCTTATAACATCACAGTTACCTAAATACGTGTGCCCTGTGCTGTTTTATTAAAGATATTATAAATCGTCTACGGAAATCAATATTTATACTTATAAAAACAGCGTCATGCAACGGGTTTAACAGAAAATACTGATTTTTAGCTAAATCAGAAGTAAAAAGACTGACAGAGCGATTACAAGGAATATACTTAATATCACATAGCCAGCATTACGATCTATTGCAAAAATACTTATATAAATATGATGATTTTGCAAATTAACAAGTTTATTTACGACACAGAGTGAAGTAAGCATTAAATAGATATTAATCTAAATAATTATGTAAAAGCTAGGCATTATAAAGTGTAAATGGGCATAAGTTTTCACTGAAACTAAACATCCGAATTAAATAAAGTAAAAAATAATAAAAACCCAAATGACACTTTGCCCGACCAGGAATCGAACCCAGAACTTCGTGTACCACCACTTGGCTAACGAGGCAGAAATATCAGAGGCAATCAATGGAAATTAGATACCAAAAACTCCAAATTCAAACGGAGAGACATAAAAAGCGCTTTAGATGTAAAAAAAAATACAAAATGCTTGGAGGTAAGGCCTTGTGAAACACGTAGCAATATAAGTGCATCTACGACTAGCGGCCACTTTAACTTACATACTTACCAGAAACCTCAAGGGCAAGCTATAGACAGAAATCTTGGTCAATATTACGTTTTTGGAACAATTTTCATATAAAAATGTAATGCGAAATTGCGTAACCTAATTTCGGTTGACTTAACGGCCATTTTATTTTCGCGGACCGAATCGGCGTTTGGACAGACAAGGGGAAGGTATATCGTACATAGGACGATATATTTATACGTTGGCTAAAGCGGCATCGGCACATTATGTCAATTAAGTTGTGACTTGTGAATCGTTGCAGAAATGACTCGTAAACGATTGACACTTCTTTGAACCCTGAGGTCAAACTACAATTTCGCTAGAACCACAACCTTGTCAACATATTAAGGGCATCAAATAATGCAAGGTCTTTTTCGGAAGTAGGTACCTAAGTAGCGAAAAAACCTTGGTAGCATCATCAGTAATGTCTGAAATCGTCGCGTTTACATAAAACCACAATTTACGAACAATTGTTTGAGGCTGGAACTGTTCTCAGCGATTACTCTATTATGTTGGTTGAAGATAAAATAACAGATCGGCCTGACGTATATTTTTGTAGCACGTAGGTCGCGTAATTTCTTGGTAGAAGATTGTTTTGATCTGTACCTACTAAGCCATGAATTGGTTCAAAGTATTCCGGGAGAGAAACCTTAACCTTATAGAAAAGGAATCCCCCTCATTTTCCCTCTGAAAAAGGATTACCTAATAGAATTTCTACAATAGATATGGATTGCAGATTCTTTGCGTTTTTATTTGTATAGGTTTCGTCTTTTTTTAGTAGAACTAATGAATCAGATTGTGTCCAACCAGTGCGTAGAGGCTTATGGGCCTACTACACGCACGCACTTCCCCACAGTTTTGCCTGCGGGATTACACGGTGCACACAGTACATCGCGCGTGTGGTTTGTAATGGTAATACAGTTTTACCAACCATACGCGCGATGTACTGTGAAGTGTGAACGAAAACTGTGGGGAAGTGCGTGCGTGTAGTAGGCCCATTAGACAGGTCTGTCTCTTTCTTGACTGTACCTAATTTTACCAAAACACAAGTTGCTTGGTTGCAAAACGTGAGTACGTAGGGTCATTTATTTTTAAGGGTGACTCACTAACTCACTACTGGATATAGGCGTTCATTTTCGTTTGCCAAGCTTCTTGGCCTTATACCAGTCTCATTCAAGGTATGCCCGCGATGGCAACAATGTCGTCTGCCCATCCCGCCGAACTCATATTTTCAATGAAAAATAGTAATATTACGCAACTAGTACGTTATAGCGCAGATTGCACCAGCCTACCAACCAAACAATCGTACAATAAGCCACGCTGGCGGTTTCTAGTAAATAGCAACACGGCTAAATTCTTGATAACATTATATTATTTACGCTCGCTGCCACTGAACAAAGCAAATCTGGGACTAAATAAATATTTTACCTTTCTTTATTACCTACTAGTACTCCGCCCGCGACTTCTACTTCGCTTCCGCTAAAATTACTGGGTTCAACACCTCTATGACAGAAATAGTATATAAGTATCGTTGTAAATGTAATCGCTCTTTTGGAGCTCTTTTACTTCTAATCGGTGGGTGCACATCTTACTTTATAAATTTTTGCTAGTAACCGATTCCAACCCACGAACATATTATTGTCTTAACGTCATTTCTTCTTCTTCTTCATTGTTGGGATTTGTGGGTACGGTAATAAACTTTATTACTATGTTATTACTTATTACTTCATACAGATTATTACTGAATATTCTAGTCTCTGTGCTTCAATGTATGCGCGTCAGAGAGGTTATCACTATCATGTTATGAATAGTTAGCGATTTGAAGGAGCTTCCTATAGCTTGTTTGTGTCCTTTCTCATTATCAAACGATGTTTCTAATGTCGTAGATGTGGTTATTTTTGTCATGACACAATAATTTAGAATCTGCAAGTCATTTTGGTTCATTGGTTTCCATTTTCTGAAATATTACCGGTACCAAATGACTTTGATCAAGATTATAGTCGTAATGGAAGAAAATACTAGTCTTAATATTTTGTTGTACTGCAAAGTCATGCTTATTTTTGTAATACTGTGGGTGTACCTGTTTGTAATAAATAAATAAATAAATTATCGACCACAAAATCAAAGATTTGACGCGCAAGGTAAGCATAGCTAAACCAGAATATCGAACCAAGTGACTGCTACTATTTAGCCTCGAACTCCTTCAATGACCCGCACATTCATCTATCTTACAAGACACGTGATCAATTCATCTATAACTAAAATTCTTACCTGTTGCACTTCAGCAGTGGTAGACCGGAACAGCTCAATATATCTAGCTCCGATAGACTTGCGGTGTCGAGACAACGCCTTGGGCGCGTCGTCTTCTTTAGAAAAGAGAACGAAGGCGTCTCCAGTGGCTCTGCCATCAGCTCGACGCACGAACAACACGCCTTCTGCTCCGTCCAGGACTAGGACTGGGTTGTCGCCCGTTGAGAAGAAGTCGAGCTGGAAATTGAGGTAGCTGTTAGTATGCTGTGAATTGGCAGACAATTAATTTTGGGTGTGGGCTGTAGATTAGATTGGACTGGACACCAACAAACGGTTATAAGGACCAAAAAACTAGCTATAGATGTTCTTTCCACACATTTAGGGGAGCTAAGAAAGGTCTCATGTAGGTATATAAGTCTTTGTGTTCAATGTTAAGTGGAGCTTAGTTATGGTAGGAAGAAGATTATCACTAGGTTCTTACTTACGAACACTTTTACACTTCAAACAAATAAAGAAATATACCTAATAGAAACTATATGAAGTCCGTGTTTCTTTATCCCAGTTCGCTGAGAAGAAATACCGAAAAAATCTAATTCAAATGTAGATTAGGGTCTGAGATGTTCTAACTAAGAGATCAATAAATGTCATTAAATCTAGTTCAAGTGTATTAATAACAAAACAGCAAAGGTTAGATAAGCTAGGTAAGCTGGCACCTAATCTAACCAGCTAACCCAGAGGTTATGGCGTATCGGTAGAGTTGACAACATATTATCAATTTCACGCCTTTTGATTGGCTGCTGGCCAGATTGTTATGTTGGCAGAACGTTGTGTTAGAAGATTGTGGTTTAGAAAACATATGAGTATGTTTATTATGTACTTTAGTTAAGATCAAACATAGTTATAGGTATGTGTAAGTTACGAACATCTATAGAACTCCTTCTTAACGCTGTCAGCTGGTAATGTACCCAAGAGACTGGCGGCATTGCCACGTTGCATGGCAATATTTAACGTCTGACCAAGGTAAAAGCCAGCCCTTGGGTCAACTAGACGATTCGAAATTTCCTAAACCCAAGCGGCTCGAAATTTCGTTTCCACAAAAATACCAATTTATACTCACAACTTGTTGGGGCGTCGCATCGTAAGGCAACCCTCTCATGCGCACGATGACTTGCGCTCCACGCGAAAGGAAAGCGGCTGCCTCGCAAGTGGCGCCCCCTGCTACTGACAGGAAGTCTTCGCCGCTTGCACGGTACACCTGGATCACAGACAAAGGCGGTTTAGTAGAGATTTAGGAAGTCTATAGAAGGATTTTAAAAGTTTTTTATCTAAAAGGTTTTGAAGGTTAACTTTATCAGTTGAATACAGATCAAATGATTATAATATATACTTGGGTCATATATCTGGTAAAACTTAGAACGAACCTTTAAAAAAAAAAGGAAACAAAAGAAGAAGCCTGGTTGAGCTAAGAAAGACTCTGCTTATGTCAAAATATTAACAACATATTGTGGTTCTAGGCCAGATTTCTGGCAAATAATTTTTGATTAGTCGAATCTAGCTTCCGTTCGCCTCGCTGGGGCTCATTCAGGTCAAAAGAGGCTTAGTTATTTGTTCTATGCCTTGGCAGTATAAACGCGCCTTGCAATAACGAACAGAAAATAAAACAGCTTCTTGCTTGCTTCATTATGTATTTCTTTGTTAGTCTCATCTGGCTAACTGCTTTTATATTTTCAAAGATTACAAATGCTTCTATAATAACGAAAGCTTGCTTACCTCAATGTACCGCGACCCGATATGGTGTTTATGTCGTTTGAGCGCCATGTCTCTGTGCTCCTGTGACACGAACCGCACCAGCGCCTCACCGTTGCGTCTACCTTGAGGCGACAGGCACAGGGCTACGCCACCCCTGGAGAAAATAAGATTGCGTTAAGATACAGTCCTTTCATCATCATCTGCCTAGCCTTTTCCTAACTATGTTGGGGTCGACCTCCAGTGGAACCGGATGCAGCTGAATATGTACCAGTAGTTCTTTTCTTGTACCTTATGCACGGTCCTTTGCCAGTCTCATCCAGGTTTTTCCCCGATGGCAAATATGCCATCTGACTATCTCGATATAAAATCCCATATGTATTTTTGCCGTATTCAATCATCGTATTAACACCATTTTCGATACTCACTTGGCAACATTGAGTCCACGGAAGAATTTGGCGATATCCTGATCTGATGACTGCCACGGCAGACCCCGCGCACGTACTATGCAGTTGCCGTCTATTTCATCGTCTTTTGAGCTGTAACAATACAAAATAATACGTTATTTATTTAGATAGATATACATATAGGTATGTATACTTTATTCTATCTGTATTCCTTGAAATGTAAGGCAGAGAAGTGCACTTAAATAAAAACTACATAATTATAATATACATTTCGCCGGTTGCTATAAGTTTCCTCAAATTAGGTAAGTGATCTATTATTGTGTGATTTGATAAGTACCTACGCTTTGTTTTGATACTCTAAGGCCTCGTTCACAAATGGTGATGATCAGGGGCGACATTTTACGGGAAAAAGATCACACGTCAATATCTCATCACTCAAGCGGTTTTATTAAAAACAAATGCACTATGAAACTGCCATGTTATTCAAAAATTATGTAGTAACGCATCGTGGGGTATCTTCGAGTCATCTCCGTGTGAAAATAGGTAGGTATAATTATTATGTGAGAATCTTTTAAATATGACTGTTTTACTTTAATTAAAAACTGTTCAAGACGTATCTTTTTGTGAACAAGAACAATTAATTCGACATGAACGTGTCTGTGAAAATTGCGGCTTTGGCCGAGTTTGATTGGTAAGCTGAAACGATCGAGCTGAAAGTACGGGCCAAGGTTACAGAAAAAACGATGTTATAAGACCATACCATATCGGTTGCGTATCATGAAGGTATTTACTATTTATAAATATAATACATATATAACGTTATCAACCTCATTAAACTGTGACAAACCATTGAAATAACGGACAATAATTAAAAAAATAAAATAATACAATGACATAATCTAATCGAAATTACACACTGATTATTTTACGCCATGATTTTCTTACGAAATATTATTTTTTACTGTAAGTATAGCTCATAAAGGTAATTATGTACTTATGATCATACTAGCTTTTGACCGAAGCTTCGCCCGCGTGAAAGTTGGAAATTAAATATCAAAAATGACGATTTTCCATACAAACTTTCATCCCCTGTTTCCTTGGGGCTTGAATTTTGAAAAACCTTTCTTAGTGGATGCCAACATCATATTAAGTGTACGAGTTTAATGTGTACGAAATTTTAAGTTTCTAAGGGTTTGGCCTGTGCGTTGATCCTCAGTCAATCAGCTTTGCCTTTTCTATAAGTAGATAAATAGATTTTTGTGGTGATTGTGTGTAACTAACTAATGGTCCTTGTCTAGTAAATTTCCAGTATGACTTGGCCACCTTTTGTATAGATTTCCCGTATGTTTGTTTAATATAATTCATGGTCTACACATCGGGAAGAAAATTATCGTGGGGGAACCGGTATGTTCTAGAAAAAAGACAGTCATGTAAGACCTACCAACCCGAGAGGCCTGTGTGGCCTGTGTCCCAGCAGTGGGAACATTTTACGCTGATAGGTTTCTCAGGTCGCTGGTAAGGCAGTATTTAGGCCATATTATAGTCGACTCCTAAAACGTTCGTAAAACAAGAATAGTAAAGTCTATTAGCCTAAATCCAACTCGTCCGTGCGTAGTAACAATATTTTATTAAAATAATATCAAAATAATGGGTTCTAGCTATAATTTTGCGCCAGTTCGCATGACGTTCGTAGCACAGAATGCATCGTAAAATTCTTTGCTTAGGTCATCATTTTCTTCATCATCATCTTTATGATTTTATTATTCTTGTTATAATTTTGTTGGGTGAGCTGAATGTGCGAGAGTATTGAAATACGAGTAAGTAGAAACTTTCCTTGTTTAAATGTGCACATTCACTCAGCTATTCTTTGACATAGCTACTGAATCACCTCACTAATGTTGATGTTGTAATTACACCTTAGAGACTCATACAAAACAAAGAGGTTGTCGACCAAAGAAAGGTTAAAGTAAGAGAAATTTCTCTTAATTTTAGAGAAAAGTAGATGGTTTGTGTGAAAGAGCCAAAGATTATAAGAACTGGTGTTTATTGTATAATAATTATAAACTGCTTTGGTGGAGGAAAACATCATGAGGAAACCATTATGCCTGAGACATATTTTCTGACAGCATGTATAGCCAAGTCAGAAGCCCATAAGCGGAATAAAAACTATGATATATTGTCCTCCTGACCGTTTTTTCGGCCGCGGCGGCCAATCTTAGTGGAGATTAGCCATCGGCGCGGGAGATATTATAGTGCACAAGTGTGTGCGCAGGCACAGGTGCACTCTCTGTTCCTTTATCTCTCATAGTCCGATGGGACGGCAATCCGACACGACCGGAGAGAGATCAGGCGCAGGACCAACGGCTTAACGTGCTTACCGAGGCACGGGGGTATTATTAAAAACTAAATAAAAACTATGATACCAGGTTAGGCACTAAGCACACGATAAAGAAAGAAAAAGTAAGACTAATCGGTTATCGGACATGTGATGCGGAGGCATAAGGAAAATGTAATGAGGGAAATGATAAATATGAATACAGATGGCTATAACAGTAAAGAACCACAAAAGAAACGATGGACGGACTGTGTGTAGGATGATATGGCTAGAAAGAAGATGATCTCTGAGGTTACGAACTTAGGAGTAATACAGAAATATGGAAAAGAAGAAGACATGATGCGCCGACCCCATATAAATTGGCATAAGGGTAGGAGAATGATTAAAGAAAGAAAGAGTATCTTTGTGAAACGTAGAAGCTTCGTGTGGGCCATCGTACTGTATACGTGTCATTCACGGGACAGTACCTACAGGCTCGTCCACATATTCAGTTACAATTCAAGTTATCAGTCTCAGAGCAGCTGCCATATGACCTACACATCGTAATGGAATATACCTAAGCTTATCTATTGGAAACTAAGCTAAATATACTACTACTAGTTATATTAATCTTCCTTTTCTAGCAATCGGAATATTTTATACTATCAATGAATGATAGTGGTGACCTGGACCTTAGATACAACTTGCTTTAGCTCCTAGCTTCGTTTCCGTTAAAGTAACATAACTGTGGTTCCTCTGTGCCTGGAAAGCATCTTCGGCAGTCGTTACTGGTAGTCAGTGGTCCGAAGGCCCGATAACCATTACCAGTCTTACCAAAGGATCGGTATTGTATTATTCAATACTAACTGGGTTGTGGAGGTCAGATAGGCAGTCGCTCCATGTAAAATACTAGCATTCGGCTGCATCGAATTAGACTGAAAGCCGACCACAACACAGTTAGGAAAATGCTAGATAGATGATGATTTGAGGTAAACTGCTTCAAAATTCTTTGCAGTTAATAGTTTAGAAAAAAACGTTGTCATACAAACAGACACAAAATTACGAAAAGCTACTCTTAATTGTTTATAATAGATACCTATGTATAGATGAATGATATATTATCTAGAATATATATTAGTGATGCACTTGACCTCAACCTTATATAGTACCATTATATACCACAAATACATATGTTTCCTAGTTAAACAACGTGAGTTTATTTCCTTATCTAGAAGATAATATTGTCAACCGTTGCAATTGGAATTGATAATGCATTGATTGGATTCATGATTGTCATAATCTGTTGGTTTAATAGTCGTTAAAGTTGGTCTGTGAGTGCCCACCTAAGCTATGAGTGGTTTTATTAGTTACTGTTGTTAAAACATCGAGACATTTTAAATGTGGCATATTTAAACATACGTAACATAACATTGCGTTTACTGAAGGTCTAACCCATGGTGCCTAATGGAACACCCACATTTCGCTAGTTACCTATGTCTATTAGATGTTCCATGTTATAGTGGCGAGCTTATTGCATTCACCCGGGCACAAATCTGGACTCTGTTAGTGACATAGGTATGGAAAAACCGAATAACAAATTGGTATGGTTAGAAAGGAAAACATTTGTTGTGCCAATCACAATTAGATTACTATACCTACATAAATTGCAGATTTATGTAGGTATAGTACCTACATAGGTATAGACCTAGGTATGCCAATTGCCCCTTCGGGGAAATAAAGGCGTGATGATAACATGTTATAATATCGTTACTTTCGTTTTCTTTCTGAATATTTCACTCTTCATAATTCAAGTGTTAACTTCCACTTCCATTATCATCATCATCTTCATGAATCATGCCCTTGTTCCATTCTACTTGGCTCGGCACAACACGTTTTCTTCTTTGATGCTTCCCTGTAAGACGTCACGGCAACATTTACTTCATTCTCTTTCATATCATTATTCACGCAATCCATTCCTCTTTTATTTGCCTTCCTCTCCCTCTCCATTCATCAACATTAAAATCCATCACTTTTTTAGTCATATGCGTTTTGTCTCTCCTCATTACATGTCCATAACAAGATATACCGTTTCTCTTAACAGGCGCCACTTTCAAACTTCCACTAAAATATTCATTCCTTACTTTATCTATTATTGTCACACACATTGTCCATTATTATCTACTTACACAATGTTTCTAACTTAGTATCGCAGTGACTTGTAAATAATACAATATACAAGATAGTAACACAGAAGCAAACTACTGTTAAAACATATAATTACATTTGTCATTTGTTTTATCAATATTTTTATAAATCCTTGGGCCGAAATTAAGATAGCGAATAATATCACAGAATACTTGTGGGTCATGAAATATTTCATTATTAATATTGAAATAAGGAGCTGTAATCAGCTGTTCAAGCTTGTTCAAGATTTTGCAATGTGACATTGAAAACGAAAAGCAGATGCAAGGAGGTGTAAGTTCAAAATCAGAAGTAATTTATTCAAATTAGGCATTAGCGCATTCAACACACAGCGACAACACATGAAACAGTGACAATTAGACAATTACTGGCCTTTTTGAATGTTAGAAAATCAAAGAAAGGGAAGCTACACTCAGAAAGGCATTATAACTTGTGAAAGTGCTTAATTGCCCATTTCATAGCGTAGATCAGATCTCTATGGAGAAGAATGGGCACGAAACTCCATGGACACTTTTAAATCAAAATTATAATCGATGTAGAAAGACGTAAAAGCTAAGAGCGTCCAGAATAAAAAGATATTAAAACTACGTGGTGAAGCAAAAGAAAATACAGAATTTAGAAGCACTTAGAATCCTGTGAGAACCCTGTCTTCACCATAGTGCGAAAGACAAAATCGTATAAGTTATTGTCGTTTTATTATGATTATAATAATACATGTAATACGTGTGACTGTCTCAGGCAGACAATGTCCATTATGGCTGATCAAACCAAAACATCGTGAACAATGATGTTACAACACTGACCAGTGACCTGACACTTCATTAGACCATAGAGTATGTATAGAGAGGTGTTGAAGATAATATATCTACTGGGTAAGCTCGTTCCATCGTCGACATCATCTCTGCCCTTAGGGCAAGATTGAGGTCAAGAGCAAGCCCATTTATAATAAAAAAAAAAAAAAAAATATCGCCTGTTTTGGCAAAAGGGTTAGGCAGAGGTGTTGCTAATTCAGAGACGGATCTATTTGGCAGTCATAACAGGCAGTCTGTGGCCTGAAACTGCAAACTAGTGTTACCCCTTGGTAACACTAGTTTGCAGTTTTTTATAAGGCCTGGGTAACTAATTCAGCTGCATTCGTTAGACTGCAAACAGACCTCAACGCAGTTGAGTAAAGGAAAAAGACAGACATTATACGGAATATGATTGAGCTAATGGTTTTCCTAATTTCTCTTACGAGAAATTCAGGCAAAAGAAATTAGAAACACCTATAATAATTTGCCTTTAGCTCGCTAAGCAGAATATTTTTCGCTAGCCGGGTGACCCTGCACCCACGGGTAAAATGGCGACATGCTAGACCATCGAGTGTAAAGTTAAACCTTAGTTTACTTTCTTTGTAGGCGACACAATCGTCATCATCATTCAATTGTTATTTTCACCATTGAAGAAAAATATATAACTGACACGAGGCAAGGATCATGAAAAACAATTCACTGCGATCTTGAGAAGATGTAACCTATCCTATAAAGATCTATATTTTCATAATTCTATAGGTCCTTTGTGAATGTCACATTCCCTTCCCATGAGATGATGTTACGTTACGTGTTAACATCAGTGATCTTCAGAGAGAATGACGTGGATTAGGCGAGTGCTACAGTTGCTTCTCGTGAACTCGAAACAACCATTTTGTCAGACATTCTGATGGCTTCGTATTAAATTATGGCTAAAGGGAGGTAAGAATAAGGAGAAGTATTTAAAACAATCATCTTGACGAACGCACGAAAGTCTGAGAACCAGTTTTACCAAAGAGTATCACATTATCCAGTACTAATTAGCTTGTGGACGTTAGAAATCGAGAGTGACAGAGAGTCGCTTCATGTAAAATAACTCAGCTGCGTACGGTTAGACAGGACGCCGACTCCAACAAAAGAAGGCTATAATAGAACGATGATAAGGAAGGACAAGTCTTTAAAACATCAAGTAGAAGAAAACTGGCGTTCTTAGACACTAAAACATATAGGTACATCAATCTTGGGAATTGCAGAACCTAAACTTTCAATTTTTTGCCAGTACTACACCTGCACATTAAGCTACCCGAAACTGAAAAATGTACCAATCAACCTTAAACCTAATGTTGTAAAGCCTAATAAAGTTGAAAATCTATCAAAGACATTTGACAATTTGTAGTAGCTTGATGAACTGGTATCTGAACATAAAGCAAAATCACAAACGCAAATTCAGAAGGCAATTTCGCCCCGCGTATCTAAAACCTGCACGTTTCGGATCAATAATACTGCAAACAGCGCGTTAAAAGTAGAAACAACAGCAAGCCGTTCCACGCCGATTTGTATTTGAAATTAAAACTGGCAGTATGTTGGCCCCTTATCTTTATTCGAACGACGTGACGCACCGCCTCAGCCGAACATACAGGTATTGAGGGAAATTGAAGTCTTTTTATCCGACAAATGTCATATTTGAACTGACGATAGAATACAGGGTGGAAGAGACACCAACCCAGACAGGGTTAACGTTTATTCAGTACACACGGCTACACATCAAGCTATACATTTCCAGTTTACGCTGATCTCGCACTGTACGGAAATCCTATACAATGCGAGACCAGCTTATACTGGAAATGTATAGCTTGATGTGTAGCCGTGTGTACATCATTCTGAAATCTGAACTCCCCTACATAATTTTTTTCCACGGTATTTTTTTGAATCAGCTTTTACACTTTGATCGTGTAGGTATTGCACTTCTGTAGGTAACAGCTGTTATACCAATGGACAAATTCTATGTAGGGGGGAATGCGTGGTAAGCATTTGTGCGACGGTATTCGGTATAAAACAAAGTACTTAAAAAAAACAATAAAAATATAATCATTATAATCGTGGGGATGATAGTGAGGACAGGGCGGATTGAGATCATCACATTGAAGTTGAGAAGGCTAGGAAGATGACGATGATCACCAAGTAAACAGTGCAGCTCTTGCGACCAAGCAAAGCATCTGTATAACGACGTCCTATTAAACATTTGATTAGTGACGTGATAAGAAATGTGCGAATTGCTAATCGTATTTGCAAGAATTGTTTCACAAACATCTTTTGAATTTGTGAGATATGCAAACCTTGTCGTGGAAAGGATTATATTCAGTAAAGGCTTAATCAAAATCTTCTTAAGAGACAGATCATCAAGATCATTTCCAAAAAACAAGGAAGGCAAAACACAAAAAGAACGTAAAAAAATCATTTACAATCATATAGCGATAGTAACATTCATTGATACACCTGTTTAATCCAAAATCAATGAAATTAATTGAGATAAACCAGCCAATAACATGATTAATCTACATCTAGATAACAACATAGCTAAGCAATGCTTACTTGTTGTAAAATCATTTCTATCAGATAAGCAGCCGAAGGTCGTAAAATCGAAATATTTACCATTCTGCTGCATTTCAGTCCTGGACGAAATTATCCACATGTTTTGCTGAAGACACTGTTGGAACAAAAATGCTTTCTCCTATAAACCCTTCTTAGTGGACCGCAATTAACAATAGTAGATGTCCCTTCATCATCTGTCTTTTTCCCAACTATGCAATGTATATATTCCCGTATTCAGCTGAATACCAGTATTTTACATGAGTGACTGCCTATCTGACCTCCACAACCCTATTAGTACTGGGTAATACGATACCCCTTGGTAAGACTGGTTGTCAGACTTTCGGGCCATTGACTACATGTAACGACTTTCAAAGATCTACAAATAAAAGCTGGGACCACATGCTTTCCGAGGCACGGAGGAATCTTGAAACATGGTAAGAAGTCACATCAATTTTTTTTGGTTCTTTTTCTTTTTTTTTAACTTTTCTGTTTCGTCACCGTTTTTAGAGCAGTGGTGATGAAACAAATGATGACGTCACATTAGACACACTAATTAGTCACTGAAGACTTGTTTGCATTAGGAAACGTCCCGTCACTAGTGAAGATGTCACTGGGACACGTCACACGGCAGTTTTGTCACTCATTGTTGAAATAATGAGGAATCCCTTCGATGATAAGGTTGCAAATACGGACAAAATTGTATTTCATTAATTAGTTTCAGTAGCGGTCCATAATAATAACCAAATCTCTTCCTTTTTTGTTATCGTTTTCTTTCAAATAAACCTAATGCCACTTTACCCAATCAACACTTGCACGTTTACTAGACTATTCAAGTCATTCAAAATCTTCCTGCCCTTGTGCAATCCATTGTTTTACTTGCGTTCAAGTTGTGTTGTGTTGTTGTGTTATTTCATAACAACAATTATTTTATTAAAATAAATGCTGCCCTGTTAGTATCTAAAACAGTATTTTAGTCCACAATAACATCGAAATCAGCAGAACACAGTACTGCATGTATAGTGTAATAAGGTAAGCAATTATTGCAGACTGCCTTTTTAGCCATTTAGTCCAAACTGTTGCTGACTAAACAAACGCGTTTGTTGACCATTTCCAATCCGCATCGCGTTTTGTTTGTCGGTGGTTGCGAAACTTGAAGAATAAAGAACGGTGTATATTTTAGAATTGCTGTGACGTTGCGTTGTTACAGCGGATATTTTGAGTCAGCTTTATTTTGTATTGTCATTCTAAACTGAGCTGATTCATTTGGAATTCGTAATATTACTATCTTCACTTAAACCACCATCATATTCCTGACCTTATTATATGCATGTATACGGGGGTTAGTGCTACACGTTTTTCTGTTTCATTCTCCCAAGTAACTGTCACGCTATCACAATCAACTTCCTCACAGAATCCATCCATCTTTTCATTGGTGTTTCTTTCTGTCTCCATCCGTCAATATTTTATATTAATCACTCTTTTAGCCAAATGCTTTTCATCTCTCCTTCATGTCCATACTAAGACAGACTGTTACCTTTTCTGTAACTAGTGCAACTTTCAACTCATTCATTCTCTCATCTATTCTTGACACTACACAAATCCATATCCACTTCCTCATCTCAGCTACATATATATTCTTTCATTCATCTTCTTTGGAGCCTAACATTCCGATCCATACAGTACGGTAGGGCTTATCACAGACTTGTAAAATTCCTCCATTTAAGCTTTCTAAATTTAAATTAACTTATCATGACACTGTAATCCCCGAAGGTTTAGGCAAAGGTGACCCTTATCATCATCATTATCATCGTCCTGCCCTTATCCCATTCTATTTGGGGTCGGCGCAACACGTTTACTTCTTCAATTCTACCATGATAGACGTCACTTCTTTCTCTTTCGTATCATTCCTGACACAATTCATTCATCTTTTCTTTGGCCTTCCTCTCGCTCTCCATCCAACAAAGGTGAACCTTATAGAACTCCCAAATCAACATATCTTTCAAACACATTAAAACAAAGTGGAATTATCCGCAAAGTCGTCACCATGCGTCCAGTTAGCGACCGGCTCGCGTTACAAACACCGGAACGCTTGCGCACTATAAATCTTACAAATGTGTTCGTAGAGGTTGTAACTCGAACCTTATCGAATGAGTTTTTATTTCACCAAAAAAGCAGGGACGAATTGTGTGGAGGTGCAAAAAATTTGTCGCATGTTCGTGTTAGGTTGTTTTTTTGCATGTAGAAGAGTGTTGAATAGAACGTTTGATAGATTAGTATTATCAGCCTAATATGTTCCCACAGCTGGGACAAAGTTATCTTCTTGTGATCACAAGTGGTTTTTACTTCTTATATTGTGCTACTGCTGACCATATGTTCCTGTGTTCGATTTACAAGTCAGGCAATTTTCGCATTAGGCATTATTCAGTAGGAGCTTGACTTGAATTTGTGCCCGGTCGATGGCAATAAGTTCACTTCCTACTACATGGTACTTAACCATATTTGGCGAAGTGTGGCTGTACCTAGGCTCGTGTACTTCTGCCTAACCATCCAGGATAATAGGCGTGATGATTATGTTCTAAGGAAAAACTGCACCATATCAACATTTACCTATTTCTTTAGCTATGGTTAGTTATGTGGTTTATCAGATTCAATAATGTAACGAATGACGGTTGTTAGTATACCTTATTATTGGTACATTATGCATTATGCCAGTGCTAGATAAGTAATTGGAACAATGTATACTTCTAATTTGTTGTGATAAATGGTTGATCTTAGTTGTTGCTGTTTCCTTGACTGGGTGGGGACTGTATCATCGTTTCTTATACGATAGGCCTGGTAACACTGATTGTCAGACTTTCGGGCTTCTGACTATTCGTAACCACTGTCAAATATCTACAAATTACAGCCGGTACTAACAGCTTATCGTCACAAAACCCCTATGGAACTCTTAGCCTATTACCATCTTTGTAAGTGTTTATATTCTGTTTAACCTCTAAGAGGTCATAGCCGTAAAGTTTATGTAAAATATCTTGAACACCTACTGTTACAAGAGAGTTATTACTGATTCTATTATTTGCAATAACGCCATTGTTTTGCATCATATTAATGATAGAAATGTGTTTCGTGAAAAACGTAAACAATATAAAGTTATAAGAAAAGAGTTTAACAAACCTTAACGATACAATGAGAGAATTATTGGCTGTAAATAACGTTTAAGTATCTAATAACAAATAAGTTATCAACAATTAAGAAGAAAATGTTATAAATGCAACAGGAGCAAGCCTAGATATGGCTCTGGGTCAAGACTTCGCTAACAAATCAGATCCTCCTAGCTCGAAAACTTCAAATATTAGACCTTAATTAAATACCAATATGAATGGGCTGCAAAGCAAACTAATTATCGTAAAGCTATCAACGCTCACCTTGTTATCTTAAGTTGCTGCCGAAGACCGATAAAAGCGTTAAAGAGTCCCGAAAGCGTACCACTTTATCATAAAACAAACACTTGACAATCCTGTGCTGTTGCTTATCGCTAGTTTTTATTACACTACCACGGCCACCACGGGTAAGGAGTCGACGCGTTCCAAAACATAAAATTTCAAGATAAGACGGTGTTGTTTGTTTGTTTGAGGAGTGCACGAGACGTCCGCTCTGCGCGCCGGTTGGGGACGGAATGCGTTGACGTGACGCCGGGCGACACTTCACATGCGCCTGAGTTGATATGCCTGTACTATGAAACTTGGGATTGTGTTGATCTTACAAGTTTTTTTGCATCTGATTGATTTGTAGAATACTAATCAGACGCAGACACTTTAGTCTTCAGCGACGATACACTTTTAAATTCAATAATGATTTCAGTATTATCGAAAGAAGCTTTTATAATTTCAATATCAAACAATTTGACAAACATGATGAAACTAACAAGAATTATGTTGTTCCAAGCAGGGATGCAAGCTTGATAGCAGAAAACGTAATTAAACTAAAGATAATAGAGACCCTGAAATAAACAGACCTTGACAGATTTAACGAGCAAAAGATGCAAAACGGTTCTCTTAAGATATTTTTGCATAGCAACATAAGAACCACAAATGAATGTGCACTAATTCTAGACAATATTAGTGAATTTGATGGGAACTATACAAAATCAAACACAAGTTGATAAGGAAGTGCATTAGATATTTACAAGGGGTGATAAGTAATTGATAACCGTGAGACTTGAAGTGGGTGAATGAAGCAATTAATTTTTTAAGGATTCGAGAAGGGCAAAAGTAGAAACAATATCGGAGGATATAAAAAAAGACTGGCTAACAAAAGAAGAGATGAAACGTCTAGCAGAAGTAATCACCATTCACACAGATATTGATGGGTTTGCTATTATAATGAAGGTTTATTATTCGGGTATTCAGAAGTCAGTGAACAGAGTCTATTGAAGACTCAAACAACGTTAAGAAGACATAAACGATTTTCGCAAAGTGTAGTAAAGTAAGATGCTCCGACAGTTATAATGGTATAAATGTTGGTGTATCAGAAACAGTAGAGCTAGAAAGCATTATATTTTTTTAAGATCAAGAGACATTTACTGGGTTTACTTTTATTAATAAAGCATGAGGACGATTTAATGAGGTTAAGAATAGATAAACTTTCGAACTGTCAAAGGTCACAAAGTATGACCCACATTAGCATTTTAATTGGCATCCCAAATTGACAATCGTTATCATTAATTCATCATCAGCATTTGCCGTGCTTTTAGCAGTATGCAACTGAGAACCAGCATTTGACATGAAGCGACTGCCTATTTGTTTGACCCTGTTACTGGGTAACACGATATCCCTTGGTTAGACTGATTGTCAGACATTCGGGTCACTATCCATAACGTGTGTCAAAAATCTACCAAACTTAATAAAGAATAATAATATAATTAATCAATCTTATTAGATTAGCTAATGGCATTTATAGAAGTGCATTCAAACGAGAAATTCGCCAAGGTTTCTGAAAGTTGTTTTGAACTTCAAAATCACGACTCACCTGTGACAAAGTGTGAAGTACAAACATACTCAATGATTGACACGTACATGCGAGTTATTATAGTTTAGCTACTGATTGACATGACTATAATGTGAAATATAGATGCATCCCAGAAATAGGGATGTTTACTGACTAAAAAAAATATGATTCTAATTAGTCCGTCTGTTAGATAATCGAAAAATATTAGATACGTATTTTTTGTTTTATCAAATCAATAAAAATTGACGAAGATAAAACGCGTCAAAGATTTGAGTGGGAGGTTTGACGTCACTGCTCGCTAAGAAATGTCATACTAATGTCTTAGAATATGACGTCACACGAGTTTTCAAAGCACTATATCGTCTTCATTGTTTGTTTATGTGAAAAAAGAAAAAAGATGTGTCCAATATTTTTTGGAAATCTATCTGACGGTCTAATTAGATTTTTTTAGTTAACATCCCTATTGGTTAATGGATACGATTATGTAATACGTAACATTCCGCTTGGTATCACCAAAGTTTTAGGCAGAGGTGTATCAAATAGTACACCCACATTTTACCAGTTATTTCTAAGTCCTATGTAACAGAAGGCGAGCATGAGGTCCTAGGTTCTATTGGTTCACTGGTCGGTGGTCGGGCAGTGTTGTTGAGTTTTTACATCAAGAATATCTAAGTAGCAGCTAAGGAGTCTGGTTTGTGCCCGGTTGACGGCTATACGCTTGCTCCCTATCACAAGGGACTAAACGTTACTGGCGAAATGTGGGTGAATGTGAACTATTAGGTGCTTAACCTTTCGGGTACATTATCCTGTAAAACAAGTTATATAAACTTAAAAGAGTAATAACAATTTCTCTCTAATAGCCTACCACGGTGCTAAAAGCCAAGCCGTAAAGGCGATGTAACTGTCAAAATTAAATGCAGAAAATAGATACTAAGTGCTGTAGGGCAGCAGGTGCACCATAAATACTAAATTGACATCGACACTGGCCTATCAGAAGTAACGAAAGCATTTACTAAAGAAACAAGGAATTTATTGCTGTTTTTCTATGACTTGTAAGGAAAAACAGGTGGGAGGAGTGAGTAAATAATTGTTTGTTTAACCGGTTAATAAGAATAAATTGACTTTAACGTATTTTGTAGTGACATTTGACAGGATGATAGTGTATTTATTTTGTTTAATTAGTGTTGATATTGAACATACGTGCATGATAGATCATGTAAATGTAGCAAGTAAAGAACTAATCGGTAAAAACTAAATTAATGATATAGATTTTATACCATTGATTAATAATACTTACTCTAATAATAATAGTCCTCCTGACCGTTTTTCGGCCGCGGCGGCCAATCCCAGCGGAGATTAGCCATCTGCGCGGGAGATATTATAGTGCACAAGTGTGTGCGCAGGCACAGGTGCACTCTCTGTTCCCTTTTCTCTCATAGTCCGATGGGACGGCAATCCGACACGACCGGAGAGAGATCAGGCGCAGGACCAACGGCTTAACGTGCTTTCCGAGGCACAGGGGTATTATACCACCAACTTCCAAACTCCGGGCTACTACTGGGAAATTACAACTACTCTCTCTTTGACTTACTCTAATACAAAAGTTATGGAGTTGAAGTCTGACAACCAGTATAGGAAGAAAGAAAAGATGCTAGAGGAATCGGAGTCAAATTTATGTAATCGATTTTCAACTTTATCGCAAAAGCATTAGGCTTAAAGCTGATTGGGAAAATATTACACTTTCGGGTAGTTTGATATGCTGCCGTCGCGTCTGTACCTAGAAGAATAAATAAAAGAGTGACGAGCAATTTTCGAAGCTAACCAAGAAATCTAACAAAAACACAAACGAATCTATCGCAACATCGCCAGTTCATTGGTACACAGGTGTGTTTAGTTTACACAGCGCTTTCAGGACAGTTTCGTGTCGAGTAGCCAGTAGCAAGTTTAAAACAGTGCACGTGTGCCTGATTTTGTTGATACGCCGATTTTTATGCGCTGTCGCTGTTGCGTCACTTTTTATTAAAGAAATGTTTCTGTTGTTTGCATATGTTTGAAGGGAACCAGCAATGCCCAACACAGGAATGCACGACACGAGAACGCGCGACATAGGAATGTAAGTGCGTGTTCACGTACGCGCGACGCGACGCGCGACGCGATTGGCGATTAAATTCAAACATATGGCGGTGTATGAGTGCGTTCACGGAGAAGCGATTTTATACGCGATTATTTGAATTTGAGGCGGTGCCCGCGGCGGCGCCCGCGGCGATTATCGCGGCGGCGCCCGCGGCGATTATCGCGGCGACGCACGCAGCGGCAATTCTCGATGAAGCGATACCCGCGATGGAACTTTTTTTCTGATTCATGGTTTTCGGGGTTGCTGATTATGAAAATGAGTTCAAAATGAAAATCCAAGATGGCGCCGAAAAAATTTTTAGTTTTTCCATCATGGGTGTCGTAAGTCGTTTTCATGGTTTTTGGGGTCGCTGATTACGAAAATGAGGTCAAAATGAAAATCCAAGATGGCGGCCAGGAAAATTTTAGTTTTTCCGTCATGGGTGTCGTTTTCATGGTTTTTGGGGTCGCTGATTATGAAAATGAGGTCAAAATAAAAATCCAAGATGGCGGCCAGGAAAATTTTAGGTTTTTTCGTCATGGGTGTCGTTTTCATGGTTTTTGGGGTCGCTGATTACGAAAATGAGCTCAAAATTAAAATCCAAGATGGCAGCCAGGAAAATTTTTGGTTTTCCGTCATGGGTGTGGTTTTCATGGTTTTTGTGGTCGCTGATTACGTAAATGAGGTCAAAATTAAAATCCAAGATGGCGGCTAGGAAAATTTTTGGTTTTTCCGTCATGGGTGTCGTTTTCATGGTTTTTGGGGTCGCTGATTACGTAAATGAGGTCAAAATTAAAATCCAAGATGGCGGCTAGGAAAATTTTTGGTTTTTCCGTCATGGGTGTCGTTTTCATGGTTTTTGGGGTCGCTCATTACGAAAATGAGGTCAAAATGAAAATCCAAGATAGCGGCCTGGAAAATTTTAGGTTTTTTCGTCATTGGTGTCGTTTTCATGGTTTTTGGGGTCGCTGATTACGAAAATGAGGTCAAAATGAAAATTCAAGATGGCGGCCATGAAAATTTTTGTTTTTTCCGTCATGGGTGTGGTTTTCATGGTTTTTGGGGTCGCTGATTACGAAAAAGAGCTCAAAATTAAAATCCAAGATGGCGGCTAGGAAAATTTTTGGTTTTTCCGTCATGGGTGTGGTTTTCATGATTTTTGGGGTCGCTGATTACGAAAATAAGCTCAAAATGAAAATCCAAGATGGCGGCCAGGAAAATTTTAGTTTTTCCGTCATGGGTGTCGTTTTCATGGTTTTTGGGGTCGCTGATTACGAAAATGAGGTCAAAATGAAAATCCAAGATAGCGGCCAAGGAATTTTTTGGTTTTTCCGTCATGGGTGTGGTTTTCATGGTTTTTGGGGTCGCTGATTACGAAAATGAAGTCAAAATGAAAATCCAAGATGGCGGCCAGGAATTTTTTTGGTTTTTCCGTCATGGGTGTGGTTTTCATGGTTTTTGGGGTCGCTGATTACGAAAATAAGCTCAAAATGAAAATCCAAGATGGCGGCCAGGAAAATTTTAGTTTTTCCGTCATGGGTGTCGTTTTCATGGTTTTTGGGGTCGCTGATTACGAAAATGAGGTCAAAATGAAAATTCAAGATGGCGGCCAGGGAAACTTTTGGTCTTTCCGTCCTGGGTGTCGTTTAAATGGTTTTTAGGGTCGCTGATTACGAAAATGCAGTCAAAATGAAAATCCAAGATGGAGGCCATGACGGAAAAACAAAATTTGCGACCCCAAAAACCATGAAAACGACACCCATGACGGAAAAACCAAAAATTTTCCTAGCCGCCATCTTGGATTTTAATTTTGAGGTAATCAGCGACCACAAAAACCATGAAAACCACACCCATGACGGAAAAACCAAAAAATTCCTTGGCCGCCATCTTGGATTTTCATTTTGACTGCATTTTCGTAATCAGCGACCCCGAAAACCATATAAACGACACCCATGATGGAAAAACTAAAAATTTTTTTCGGCGCCATCTTGGATTTTCATTTTGACTGCATTTTCGTAATCAGCGACCCCAAAAACCATTTAAACGACACCCATGACGGAAAAACTTAAAATTTTCCTAGCCGCCATCTTGGATTTTAATTTTGAGCTCATTTTCGTAATCAGCGACTCCGAAAACCATGAAAATGACACCCATGACGGAAAAACCAAAAATTTCTCTGGCCGCCATCTTGAATTTTCATTTTGACCTCATTTTCGTAATCAGCGACCCCAAAAACATGAAAACCACACCCATGACAGAAAAACCAAAAAAAATCCTGGCCGCCATCTTGGATTTACATTTTGAGCTCATTTTTGTAATCAGCGACTCCGAAAACCATTAAAATGACACCCATGACGGAAAAACCAAAAATTTCCCTGGCCGCCATCTTGGATTTTCATTTTGACCTCATTTTCGTAATCAGCGACCCCTAAAACCATGAAAACGACACCCATGACGGAAAAACTTAAAATTTTCCTGGCCGCCATCTTGGATTTTAATTTTGAGCTCATTTTCGCAATCAGCGACCCCAAAAACCATGAAAACGACACCCATGACGGAAAAACCAAAAATTTCCCTGGCCGCCATCTTGAATTTTCATTTTGACCTCATTTTCGTAATCAGCGACCCCAAAAACCACGAAAACGACACCCATGACGGAAAAACTAAAATTTTCCTGGCCGCCATCTTGGATTTTCATTTTGACCTCATTTTCGTAATCAGCGACCCCGAAAACCATATAAACGACCCCATGATGGAAAAACCTAAAATTTTCCTAGCCGCCATCTTGGATTTTCATTTTGAGCTCATTTTCGTAATCAGCGACTCCGAAAACCATGAAAATGACACCCATGACGGAAAAACCAAAAATTTCCCTGGCCGCCATCTTGAATTTTCATTTTGACCTCATTTTCGTAATCAGCGACCCCAAAAACCACGAAAACGACACCCATGACGGAAAAACTAAAATTTTCCTGGCCGCCATCTTGGATTTTCATTTTGAGCTTATTTTCATAATCAGCGACCCCGAAAACCATTAAAACGACACCCATGACGGAAAAACCAAAAATTTTCGTCGGCGCCATCTTGGATTTTCATTCTCATTTTTGTAATCAGCGACCCCAAAAACACTACTTTATCAGCAATACCTAAAACTAGTCGGTTTGATTGAGAACGCCGCGTGCTTTGCTACCCGCTTGAAAAGTCGCCGCGATAATCGCGGCGGCCGTCGCCGCGGGCGCCGCCGCGGGCACCGCCCCGCGTCTGTATGAACAGCGTAGTACATTGCCATACGTTTGTGTTTGCGCGTGCGATGATATCTGCCGCTGCACGCATCGCGTGTCCGTGAACACAAAAATCGCACGACGCGCCGCTCGTCGCGTCGCAGGTCGCGCCGCGCGTCGCGTCGCGCGTACGTGAACACGCACTAAGTGTTTTGAATTCCAATGTTGTACATTGTCATGTCGTGCATTCTCGGCCCGAACCTCGATTGTCCGGGCAAGAATGTACAGCACGAGAATTGGAATCAAAACAAACAGTGACGTCACATTAAAAAAGTAAAAAGCCATGTGACACTAAGGACGGGTGATACAATAAAATACTGGAAAATTCCGTGGTTCCTTCTTTTTTTCTTCGTGTTCCTATAATACGACCGTCTCGCGACAGTATCCTTTATGGGCGGCATGGGCACCGGGCCGTAGGCCGACGAAGGAGGCCGGCGGAGGCCCGGCACTTCGGGGACAGAAGATATTAGTGTTATAAAATATGCGAGCGTAGCGAGCGCACGTCATGGAGTACAATTTAATTCGGCAGCACTACCTAGCTCAATTACCTAGTATCCAAGTCCCAAAATTTCGAGTTGCCCAACTAGTCGGCCAACTAATCGCGCGATGTCGCCGATTACTGTGTCGTACACTCCTGTGTTGTACATTCTTGGGCCGCCCACATAAGTGCATGGATACCTTAAGGCCTATTTTTCCGTGAAGGTAGAAATCAAATTTTCATAAACAATTAATAGATGGCGTTTGGTTTCTGCACAACTGTGATATTAAACTCTTCAATCCCCAGTGTCAGTTGTAGGTGGCATAAGTTTTATTTCTGTTTCTACCTCACAGCAATTTAATTTGTAATTCCTACTTAAATAATAATAAGAAATTAAACCTTTAAAGTTTTTACTTTCCGCAATGACAATATCCGGATTACCCGGTGTCACCTGTAGGTGAAATAAAAAGAAGGTAGATTTTTATAACTTAGTCCTAACTAAATGTAATGTATTCTGTTAAGATATAGAAAAAAATGGACTTTGACTTGGGAATAGGTTAGGTAAGTAAGAAGTTAGGAAACACGTCGTATTAGGTTGGATTAAGTGAGAAGTTAAATGATAAAAAAAAAATAAAGGAAACCATAAGGAATGTTTTCATTAAGCTAATAAGTGCGCATAGCATTCAAAAATATAATATTCGAGTTAGTAGTCAGTTAGCAACAGGGATGAACGGAGACAAACAAAAAGACACTATCACACAAATTTAAGAGGTTTATTTCTTACAGTTTATTATTCAAAAACAGACATTTATTATCGTTCAACATTATTATATTATATAAAACTTCTTATTGAGGCCATAGCTTAAATATTCGTTTCCAAAATCGGAAAGAGGATTGAAGCTTTTGTAACCTCAACAAAGAAAAACAGGAGACCGAATTATTTTATCACAAAAGTGAAAAGTTAAATAAGTTTTTATGGAGTATTTTGTGACACGTGTTTCTGATTAACAACATTTAAAAGCTACTATTTACAGAACTAAGATAATAAAAAATATATACAAGTATCAAAAAGGGGAGTAATTACAGGGCGTCAAAAAATTCGTCCACACCGCTGTCAACAGGAAGATTTTGAATGTTAAATGAATTAAATAGGTAGGACAACAGGCATACAATTGCACAAAAATATACGAAAAGGTTCTTACGTAATGTAAAAAAAAAATGTTGTGTTTGACTTTTTTTAGTTATTAAAAATACGTAAGTCATGTAATAGGTTATAATAACCCGGTCTCCAGTTAATATAAATAATAAGTACTAAAGTTAAGTAATATTATTTTTAAGTATTATGAAATATAAATCCTGGATCGGCAACACTTATCTATCCAAACACGTTCACTGTAATATGACCAGCATATTGGACACTACATAACCACTTGTTTATCACGTATTATTTCGGCACCACAAACATAAGCGTCCGTGTTCACTGGACTTAAAAGTTTTTTCATCTGTAAAGATGAAAAAACATTACTCAAATCAAAGTTAACATGATCCAAAACGAACTGTAATCTTGCCCTTTTAAGGTTTTCTGTGGGCCAGGGTTTCACAACATGCTTCCTATAATGCAGCTCTTCACTTTTAAGAGCACGACGGGCATTGTCGACACTTGAGTCATTTATAGCAGCATAGTCGGTCATCGGCAGGAATCCATTTTCTTCATACTCTCATAACACGATTTGACGCTGTAATGTGTTTATGAGCCGTGGTCTACTAGTTCTTTGATGGTGTTGCAAAGAACCCTCGTTTAAAAATCGTCTTACCAATAGAACAACTGTTTTTCTCTGCAACAATATAACAGAAATATATAATACGCAATAATGATTATTTATTAAGTAGTATAGTCGTTACTAAAACATTTTTTTTTTCTTATAAAAATTTTGAAATCAAAACTACTTACGTTAACAATAAGATAAGTCGACAAGTTTCGAGTGTCGATAAGTTTTTGCCTTGATTTTGCAAATCAGTTATTTGAGCTCTTGTAACGAAAACTATATTACAACGCGTACTCATTTTGATGAAATAAGTTAATTCACCTAAATTAAAATAAAACTGAGCTAAACACACTCGAATGAGGTAATCGAAACAAACTTAGCGAACAATCAATTGAGCTTAGTCATAACTCATAAATCTTCAATCTAATTATTTCTACTACCTACTAATTTATTTATAAATTCATATTCGACCTACCCTCAAGTTTGAAAACTTAAACATAGATAATTAAAATCAGATTGTTATAAAATGATAATAATAATCAATTTAAACAAACATAGTAGGTAGTTAGGAATACATTTATATAATAGAAATAATTCATTATAAATTATTTGAATGTTTAAACAGAAAAAAGATACTACATAAACATTTTATACAGCGTGAGCGCCCTCTAGTTAGTGTAGCATCAACAATATAATCAATGTTGCTAATCGAGTACTTATTTACGCCAGGTGGCGTCATTTCTTGCTTCACACGGTATTTTTTCTAAACTGCCCATGCATTATTGCAGGTGATGGTACACTCCAGTAATTGGCGACATCGCGATGTCGCCAATTACTGTGTCGTACACTCCTGTGTTGTACATTCCAGTGTCGTGCATTGCTGGTATGTGCATTACTGTGACGGGCATTATAGGGACTCTGTTTGAATGAGGCTTTCGATACAGTTAGATTCGTCAATATGTTGAATTGTCGGTAGGTGCAGTTTCGTTTATAAGAATTTTTATGGGCCTTAAAATTAAATTGCTAAATTCCTTGCTGTGATTTATAGATCTTTGAACGTCGTTTTACGTAGTGAGAAGTACCCAGAGGGTCTGCCAAGGGATATCGTTGGTACCTATCTTACTTCAATCTCTTTTTTCTACGATCCAAGTAACAGCACCCAGACATCTGGACTGTGGAGGTTATGAAGGCAGGCGCTTCATGTAAAGTAATGGTATTTAGACTGCATTTGGTTAGATTAGGAGTCACCACTGAATAGTTAAGAACCGACTAGCTAAATGATAATGATGAAAAAGCAATATAAAATAAATCACTACTCGACAAACTCAAAATACTGTTAAAGTAGATATTTACCTGTATGCCTGTCAGGGCAAAAAAAATATAGGGTTTAATTAATGGATTCTTCTTCAGAAAGAACCAGACTGTTCTCGCAACCAGAGTGCGTGTATGACGCGTATTAAAAGTTGACGAAGTTTCAGGATACTCCCATGCGAAAAAGTCAGGAGTTTATAATATTATGCAGTGAGTTATAATTTAATTCTCATAACAAGAGCTATTGAGTATTGGTGGAAAGAAAGGTCTTCCTCAGGTAAGTATCTAGATCACGTCATCATTATCTCATTGCTCTGGCACTTTCATTGACACAATGGACCCTTAGAATCTCCCACTGTCTTTCTTTAACCTACTTATTTTCTTACATAAACATCATATCGCGTCTGAAATCGAAGAAGGTGTACCCAAAGGTGTATATATGTGTCGCCAGTACTCGCCAGTTATGCTTGAGAGTTGAGACCTGAGCGATCCTATTGCCATCATACTTATCGACTTGTCACACGAGGTTGTCGGCATGTGGTATGTGGAATCGGTTATCATTGTACCGATTGTCATAACGACCAATAGCCTGATGGTCAAAAGCCTCGACGAACATCTGTTGAGACTCTCTTGGCAGTTGGATCGAAAATCTTATTCAGAAGGCAGTACTCTTCGATACGACCTGCGTTGTAAGGAGGTTCCTGTTTCTGGCGCTCTAACCAACTGTAGGTTGAACAGTTAAACCCTGCTCCCTACGTCAGCGGACTAATAAATTAAGAATTTCTTCAACGAGATCTGAATTTGTGTCCGGTTGTCCCAACGAATCCAATATATTTTACTGGACATAGGTAGGAATCAAAGCTAGAACCATAAGCTCAGTTTCAATCGTGACACGCCCACTATAAGCACTCTAGATAACACAATAAGCCTACCCGAGAATTGAAACCAGCACCTAACATGTGTTAGCGTCCACTAAACAAACAAAGCAACCTAATACAAGTTCTAATCTACTTATCAATAAGAAAAACGATTAAATCAAAACACGTTATGTCGTAATTACTAGTCAGGTAGTAATTACTGAGCTGATAAGTGATTAGTGATTAGCTATTTTTAATCAGTGGTTGAGCAACCATTGAGGAGGAAAAAGTTATTATCTTGTTACGAACTCCTTACGATTATATCTTTGTATGTTTAGATATGGATATCATGGCGCTTGTAAAAGTGTCCAAATATCGGGAGCTCAGAATAATTAAAAATGCGGAAAATTTTATAAGTGATAGTGTAAGTTTAATATTATATTGGATACCTACCCAAAAATGTAGTGTTAGACTTCACTCGGTCACTCCTACCTGTGACGTGAGTCTATGTCTACGAGCCCTCACATAATATCATTTCTGTTGAAAATATAATGTAAGAAAGAAAATAATGAAAGATATTTATAATGAAACATTCAATAAAATATTCCATTATTATTATTTCATATTTTTTTTGCCATTTCATTCAATATGAATGAAATGGCAAAAATGACTAATGACTTATGGCGTCAGTTCGAACCGTTTCTGAAAAAAGTATCTCTTGAAATTGGTAACTGAATAAAAGAACCTACTAAACCATGCACGCTAAACCTGAAATTTAACTGCATAGAGTCATAGACCAAATAACTACAGTTTATTATAAACAATCGTGAAGCTGTGACTGCATTCAGTGTTTTCGTAACACTGAATGGACTCTAGTTAAACCGTAAACTGACTGAACGATGACACGGCAGTCGGCACGCTATTTACTACACCGGTACTTGGACTTTGATTCACCTATTTCTCATGCATCGTAAAATGATAAATAAACTTAGTGGAACGTCTAGTTTCTGGGTCTTTTCCTACGACGAGGTTGATGTACCTACAGTGCACGTTTTTTTTAAAATGGAAAATCATCAAATGACTCCTCGCACTTTCGGTGGACCAGAAGGGAGTATCAGCCTCTAACCGACAAACCCATCCGTGTTTCCGTTCCGTTCCGTTCGACTCTTTCGAACAAGTCGCGCAAACCTGACAGGCACTGGCCCTACTGGGCTTTGTCTACCATGCTGAGTTGCTGACACATCTTTGAGTTCGTGACACATCGTCTGGTTCTTATTGGACGGCGAGACAGTGCACGCCGTCTGCAGGCCTGTGAATCGCCTTGCGACTTTCGACTCCCGAGGTGTCTTCTTCGGTTGGGGCGTGAGGTTACCCTCTTTATGTCCAGTGTATCTCTATGCAGAATCTCTGAACTCTCTCTCTTTTGACTTATAATCATCATCTAACTGCCTTTTTGATAGTCTGGCGGTGGGACTGCCGGGACTGACAAGTCCTATGACTTCGCAGTCTCAAGTTGGAACCCAAGACACGCACTTGCCACCACTTTACCAACGAGGTAGTGAAAAAATAGATCCCCGGATATTTCCCGGATTTTTTAATTAATGTAGATATTATGTTCATAATAGTTCCATGAATTAATTATATGTTGCTGTCTCTAGCCGTCTCACTCAACTGCTATGGAAATGACAAGGACAGAAAGATAGTGTTGTTAGTGTCATAGAATATTATGCCAGTTATTTCCTGAATTGCAACGGAACATTTTATCGTAAATTGATAACCTACAAGCACCTACATCTGTTATTATTTATGGTTTAGTTATTACTGGTATGATTTATGTATTTCTCTATGTTTAACTATTGATTCTCCTAAGACCTCTGGTTAGATCCATTCGGATCTAACCAGAGGTCCAGAGGGAACTGATCGATCCTTCACCAATAATGTGTCATATTACAACACAGAGCTTTTTTTATTGCCTCACCGATATCACCTTGGTCAGACTGATTGTCAGACTTTGGAGCCACTGACTACTTGTCACGAATGTCAAATATCTACAAATGACAGCCTGGACCAAAGGTTTCACGTACGTTTTAGGCACGCAAGAAACTCGGTACGTAATGGTTAGTCAACCATCCATGGACCATCCAAGGCCAGTGCTCGACTCAAATTGCTGTCATTATTTAGCCACGGGCTCTTCTGTTATAATATCGTCATCATTCTCTTGCCCTTATCCCAATTCATTTGATGGAGTCGGTGCAGCATATCTTCTTAGTTAGTCTAAATTACTTCATGAAAACAAATCTAGACTTCAGTACGCTCACTACATCGTCTATCTAAATCATGCTATCATAACGCAGCATAGCTTAAAGTTCATCTCTTATCTCGTCCGAACGTCCTCTAGCTACGTTGTTGATCAGTGGCGTCTAGATGATACTGTTAAGGTGGTGATACACGGATCGCTTACACGGGACGCGACGGCGAAGGCCGGCACGATATGTTGTGCGGTGTTCCACAGGGTTTGGTCATGGGTCCGCTCCTGTGGGACATCGGGTACGACTGGGTGTTGAGTGACGAGCTCTAACCGTAAGTAGACCTGACGCGTTACGCGGGTAGTACAATTAATGACGTCATGAGAAAAAATTGAGTCCCCACGCACAGGAGCATCCAAAGTGTCTCTTGTATGTCCGCGATTCTAGTTAGTTTTCGAGTTTGAGCTTATTGAAAGTTGTATGGGAACCGTGTTAAATAAAACTATCTTTAATTTTAAGACGGCCTTTTGCGATACTAATGAGATTAAAAATACCACTAGTTAACGATAAAGTACGTAAAAAGTCGTGTAAAATAAGATACTTTTTTTAATCGGTTCCTATACAATTTTCTAGAAGCAAGAAAAATCTATTTTCACTTCTCTCGCTCTAAAATTCGTCTTTATGTCGTGCGTAGGCGACATAAAGTCGCGTTTTATGCTCTAGAGCATAAAGTAAAATCTTCGTCGAAGACCAAGGTAATCGGCACAGGTAATCGGCCCAACAGCCACAGGAACAACTTCATAGAATAACCTCTTTAATTTAATTCGTTTCGCTAGTATTCTAAGAACAAGGGATTACTGCTTTTCATTACGAATACAAGGAAAGTTGATGGGAATAGGCTTCCCCCAATTACCTAAATCGCTTGATGGCAATAGGCTTGCTCTTAATTAGGTTGGTTGATGGCAATAGGCTTGCTCCTAATTACATCATTTGATGGGAATAGGCTTACTCTTAATTACATTGATTGATGGCAATAGGCTTGCTCTCAATTACCTAAATCAGTGGATGGCAATAGGCTTGCTCCTAATTACATCGGTTGATGGCAATAGGCTTGCTCCTAATAAGATTGGTCGATGGCAATAGGCTTTTTCTAATTACATCGGTTGATGGCCTTGATGGCAATAGGCTTGTCCCTAATTACATCAGTTGATGGCAATAGGCTTGCTCCTAATTACATTAGTTGATGGCAATAGGCTTGGTCCCAATTATATCAGTTGATGGCAATAGGCTTGCTCAAAATGTTTTTTATAACTGAGCAGTATGAGTAACGACATAAGTCAGGTGTTATGTCAAGTTTCCTACTGAAAAAAAAAAGTTACTTGGCGGGAACCATAATTATTTTTACAATATTTACAAGTTGCTGTTGCATTTCCTCGCAATCGAAGTGAAAAGTAGAGTGTAAAACTCGTCCATAAAACCCATTTTACTCTCTACTTTATATCCATCCTCGCTCGCAAGCTCGCATCGGATGGATAAACGTCTCGCGCAAAATGGTGCGTTTTATGCACTTGGTGTACAATCTACTATTGTGAATAACCAAATAAGTAACTATTTGGTTACTCACAAATAGATTTTGAAAGGAAAAAAAAGTTCTATCAATAACTATCGATAGAACTTTTTTTTTCCTTTCACCAAAGTAAATATCAATTTGGTTGAACCGTGTATCACCACCATTATATATTATATTATATTATAACTATGATGAAACAGAAACTTAGGTATCTAATTAAACTACAGTGACAGTGATCAAATATTACCTCATTCGACTTCAATCAATTAAACACACATTATCACCTTCACTCCATCACACACATACAATCACTCACACAAACACACACACAAACTCTCTCACAAACATACATGATACACACACACACACACACACACACACAAGAACGTTTTCAATTATAAACATTATTGTAGTAGTATAATAAATAATAAACAAAAAAAAATGTACTAGTTTATTGAAACTCTTTGTAAGGGACAGGGACTGTTATTCCTTAATACAGGGTATTCTATAACCTAGCTAGGAATAGCAGAACTTCACCCACTCGATTGTGTTTGACTTGGGCCTCTTGTACTACAATCTCCTTTCTATGAAATAAATTTATTATTATTATTTGTTTTTATACTTTTACGTATCTCGGCTTTATTAAGGGAATTATAGAATAGTACGGGCCGGAGCCAAGTACTATTCCTGGAGAGTGGTGATGGGATGAGATGATGACATAGTTGGGTTGTGTGATGATGAGTGAGCATTAAACTGTGTCTGTGTGGTGATTGAGGGTTGAGTACGTGAGGTGGAGATTACTGTCTCATTTTCATTTATTATTATTATTATACTAGCTTTTGCCAGCGGCTTCGCCCGCGTGAAAATGACGATTTTCCATACAAACTTTCATCCCCTATTTAACTCCCTTCGGGGTTGAATTTCGAAAAATCCTTTCTTATTCCTTGTCTACATTATAAAGGGAACCTCTGTGCAAAATTTCAGCTTTCTAGGTCCAAGGGTTTGGGCTGGGCGTTGATGAGTCAGTCAGTCAGTCAGTCAGGACTTCTCTTTTACTAGCTGACCCACGCAACTTCGTCTGCGTCACATAAATATAGCAACCTTTCTCGATATATCGACTATCCGACATAAAATAAGCTAAATCGTAACAAACAAAAAATCTTATCTTTCTTCTTTATTATAATAGTTTAGATGGTTTAGATTAGCTTAGATTATATTAAAGTGTGAATTACTATAGGTATCTCTTACTGTTAAATACATATACGATAACACTCTGTACTTGTAAACATTATGATGCAGTAAATATTTTGAATTTGAATTTCCCGGAAAGAATCTCCCTACATTGCGACGCTCGAATTATTTTGCCGCGCGGATATTTTAACATTGCGATATCTTCTAAGACATTTGTTTAAACTGTTTAATCTGTGGTAAAGGGCACAAATATTCTATATTAAATTTTCCTTCTAACAAACACATTTATTTAGATATAGATTAATACCTTAAGGGTTAAATAAGCTTCGCAAAAAATAATTATTTTTAACCTAACAGTTTAATAGTATAAATAGGTTACAGTGAGTCAATCTTAAAAGATAGATACATGCTGTTGCGGACTTTTTTTTAGAAATTTTAAAGAGAAACAATTCCTTCATACATGATATTTGCGTAACTTAAACCGTTTTCGCAGCGCACGCAGCGGAAGCTCTCAAAAAGGAAATACCTTTTCCCGTTTTTGTAACATTTTTCATTTATACTCCGCTCCTATTAGCCGTAGCGTGATGTTATATAGCCTATAGCCTTTCTCGATAAATGGACTATCCAACACAAAAATAATTTTAAAATTCCAACCAGCAGTTCCTGAGTTTACCGCGTTCAAACAAGCAAACAAACAAAAAAACAATCAAACAAACAAACAAACAAACTCTTCAGCTTTATAATATTAGTATAGATATATAGATAATACTAAAGATAAGCTGACTGGTCATAATCCAATGTTTTAAGATGGATATTGCAGCGGTTTTTCATGAGGTGAGCACATTCACGCATTTAGACATGGGTTCGGAGTGCGGGTCCAAAGTTACTGAGCTTATGAAAGGTCCGTGTTTAATAGTGATAATGTTTGTACACACGGTGATACATCAAGGTATATATATATTTCAGTATATTAAGGCCTCGCTTTGTATAGATTTGTCGTATAATTAGCGCTCCGCATAAACTGGTTTTTTAGAGCTTGATTGGAAGCCGTGTTTATTCGTTGAATCAATATAGTATGTTGCCAACAAGGTCTTTAAATAATTAAATAAATAAAGTAGAGTAGTTGTTGGTAAAAAAAAAAATACATACTCTACAGCTACAGCCAAACATAGAAGAACCTCCTCCTTTTTTGCAGTCGATTAAAAATTGCAGTGTTGGGAAAAATTAGTGTAAAAATACCCTTAACGTTTTGTACTCCCGGTCATTGCGATCTTTTTTTCTGGACCATACCTGGCAACCTTTTAGTTACGGAGAAAGGGGTCAAAGTTAAAACTTATTAACATTGCTTCCGAGACCTCAAAATGCTCGCTAGTAACAAATCTTCCTCATTTCTTTACATATAATATCATTGCCTGTAGGTAAACATTAATGAGAGTATGTTTTTTACTAAGGCAAGTTTCTAATTGATGTGTAAACTAATAAGTTTTACGAGCAGCTAATCTGCAGTGAGGTACGTTTCCTTATGTATTTTACTCATGCATGCTTTCTGTATCTAATTACTGATGACGATCAATATTAGGATATCCAATTTATTCTTGCCTAATTAATATAAATACTTAATTATGATTACACTAAAAGTTAAGTAAGTGACTGCTCCGTTGGTCTAGTAGTCGCAAACGCGCCTGCTGTGCATATGAGGTCCTGGGTTCGATACCCAAGTCGGCAAAAGTGTTATTGAGTTTTTCCATCAAGAATGTCACGGAGTCACGGAGTCTGAATTTGTGCCCGTTTGCCTATTTACATGGGACTTACTTAAACATAACTGACAAAACGTGTGTGTATAGCCTCGAGCGCTAAATATGTATAATTATGTAGGTATGTACCTATACACGTAACAACTTTTGAAAGTAAAGGCAGTTACTTTGTTAAAAGACAAAATAACTATATTAGCGTGCTAACACAATTTCAAAATTAATCCACAAGTAACACACAACGAAAGCGTAAATAATTACGATTTTTAAATGCCTGAAACTCCTATTGGAGCTGGAATGAGCAAGCAATTGCTCCGCACATTTTGTAAGGCGTTTTGTCGATATCAATAAGATACAATGCTATACAAGGATAATTAAACGTCTGATTTTATTTATCTGGTAGTAGGTAAAATTTGTATTAGAAATAATTAAACACTTACCAAATACCAGTCTCTAAAACTAAGTCCACGGTCTCAGGTAACTCTAACCGGAAACCTGAAATAAAACAAGGATATTATTAACTATAAGAACCATTTAACACACAGAAATTAAAATGAACCATAATAACATAAAAATAAAGTTGATATTTCGTCAAGTGACAATAACATCAATTTAGAAACCAGGATTTGAACATGAAATAGATAAGATCATGGAAAATTTCTGGATACAGGCAGCAAGACCTTCTAGATAAATATCTTCGAGAAGGCCTATACTATGGTGAATAACTGAAGAATAGTGATCAAGAAGGTAGGTACCTACCCACTACTTCAAGGTACTACAATCTGTCAAATTAATTTCTTTAATTGATTTTCAACTTTATCGGCAAAGCATTAGCTTCAAGGTTGATTGGGATAATTTGACAGTTTCGGATAGCTTGGTATGCTGACCTGACCGAAAGACCAAAATAAAAAGATTTTGCTCACCATCAGTGATTATCCTCTGTATGATGCTGGCCATGTCTTTGACTTCAGCTGCATAGAAGTTATCGCCGGCGTACGGACTTATACCTAAATCTGTACAATATCGTTAAGATTTTATTGCTTGAAAATATCGATATTTTGGTACTTTTGCTAAGAACTATAGAAGTAGTATTGCTGCTTCAAAAGATTTGGAATAATAGTTTAGAAACTCAAAGACACGCATTCTTATATTCTCCTCAGCAAAGCCTTTAATTTGATACCCATACATCATAGAAATGCATAAAAATAACTATTCTGCCATCTTTTTCAGTCCGCCTTATTGGATTTAGAATGACGTCACTTATCTTACCATTCAGTGTCATCCAAACTAAACTTTGTATGACAATATTTCAGTTCAACCAGGAACCGGGAAGTGGGTAAAATTTTCCTTCTTATACATTTTTTACATAGTTAGTTACAAGTGAAGCTAATATAGCTAATAGCGTGTTTAAAGGATTACCCCTTTGCCATTGGGAGAAGATCAAAAAAAAACACTCAAAAGTGAAAAATAAACTTGAGAAGAAAAATCAGTTTCTGAAGTCGGTGACTTTTGTTTCTTTGATTTCATTTTTTGTCACCGACTTCAGAAACTGATTTTTCTTCTCAAGTTTATTTTTCACTTTTGAGTGTTTTTTTTTGTCGAAGTCGGTTTTATTTTTTGTAAAAAAGTTTTTATTTTTCACTTTTTAGTGTTTCACATGTGCTTACCCCTTCACAACGTACCGGCGTGATGTTATGTTAGGAACTGGTGTAAACAATAGACAGACATTATGAGATTTCAGCAATCCCAGTCCATTTGCTATCATTTATTGAGGAGTTCCGTTGCCTATCTCCGAAGTTCTTCATCAGATCTTCACAAAATAGTTTTTATATAACCTTTGTAGTGAGTACAGGCGTGATATTATGTTGTGTGATGGCGTAAACAATGCTTAGATATGCTATAGCAACAATCGCGGTTAATCTGCTGTTATTTATTGAAGAGTTCCCCCGATTACTACAAGATCCCATCATCAGATATTGAAATGTTGACAATGGGACCACACGGGAAGCACCAGCTTTCAAATGAAAAAAGAATCATGAAAATCAGTTCACCCAGTCGCAAGTTATGAGCGAACAAACATAAAAAAAAAAAAAAAAAAAAAAAAAAAAATACAGTCGAATTGATAACCTCCTCCTTTTTTTGGAAGTCGGTTAAAAATAGGTAATTATTGTGACAATCAGAATAGGCATGGACTGCATCAATATGTTCCACACTAAAAAAGGAGTGAGGAAGGGTTATATCCTGTCCCCCGCTCTTTTCAACATATATGGAGAGTACATTATTCGGAAGACCATGGAAAATTGGGGTAAGGGCTTCTCTGTAGGTGGAAAGAGACTATCCAATCTCCGATATGCTGATGACACCATTCTTCTGGCAACATCCGTTGAACATATGAGTGAGCTGTTCCAAAGACTCGAGTCAGAAAGTGGCAACATCGGTCTCGCAGTGAACAGAGCAAAAACCAAGGTCATGATAGTGGATCGTGCCGGAAAGCTAAGTAATGTCAACTGCAACATTCCTGGCATTAATAACGTCAACCACTACATATATTTGGGCTCTCAAATCAACAATGATGCAGCTGTGTCCCCGAGATTAAGAGGAGAATCGGTATGGCTAAAGATGCGATGTCCCGGCTTAATATCATTTGGAAGAAAAGAGGAATTGGTATCAAAACCAAGATTAGACTGATACGAGCCTTGGTATTTCCTATCTTCCTTTAAGGAGTTGAGACATGGACAATTTTGGCCCGAGAAAGGCAAAGGATTGACGCATTCGAGATGTGATGCTGGAGGCGAATGCTGAGAATACCTTGGACTGCGAAACGCACTAATGCATCGATCCTGAACCAGCTCCATATAAAAACTCACTTGTCCACTATATGCAGGCAACGCATCTTGTCATACTTCGGCCACACAGTGCGCAGGGGCGATGACAATTTGGAAAAAATAATTATGATTGGGAACACCGAAGGCAAAAGACTCGTCGTTCGCCAACTAGATGGACCAACCAAATAAAGGAAAGGACATCGTCCCAATTCCATGAGATTGTGAGAGACGCGCTGGACAGAAACCGGTGGAGGCAGATAATCCGCTCCAGACGCAACCTACATGCTGACCACGATCCTCAGACATGAGGGACCGACCAGAGAGAGAGAGAGAGTGACAATCAGACAGACGGTTTGTGATGAGTAAATAGGGACATGTAACTATTCCCGTTTACGCTCTTCAAGTGAGGAACGCCTCTGTCGGTCAAATGCGGAACTTCTACCCGTTTGACATGACACCCCAGTTAATAAATAATTATTATTCTGACCTGTCAAACTTGCGTCAGTCATAAAATAACTGCTAGTTTTACTAAACCGCTGTATATTAAACAGCTAAGTGCAGTATAAACAACTCATTTCCTTGACAGTTAATGAATGAGTTTGAAGTAAACGGATTGAAACTTTGAAACTCTGTAAATAAATAACAGACGTCTCAGTTGTTTTGTTTTAACTTACCTATTATTAAAACTGTCGCAATACTGAGTGTTTATGTTAATTAACCTTTTGAGCGCCACAGTCACGTATGACGACAACGTTAAATTATAGCTTTGCACCGTTTCTCCGTCAAAGAGGTGTCGAATAGTATATTGCAATATGAAAAGTTACAGGCGTCTTTCAGTTTAGCTTTTAACAAGGATGCAAGTCTGTCTCAAAAAGTTTTGAACTAAAGTCAGTTCAGCAACCGGTGGATAAAACGAAGGCGGATAAGACGGAACGAATTCTTAGGAATTATTATCGGGCTACTAGTAAGAAATTAGTTTTCTAGCATGACCGGTAATGATTTAATATTCATATTAAAATCCGATTCTCTGCTCAGGAACCGGATCTAGATTTGTTTTTGAGACTTTGAGTAGCAATAAAGCTACGCTTGATTGCATATTTTTTATGTTAGGGTATGTATATTGACTTGCTGCACGCGTTGGTGTAAACTATAAGTGCAGCAAGTAACTGTTTAAATAAATAAATAATGGTTTATATTTGATTCCAATAACGGGTTTATCAAACACGCTTATACGCACGGAAAGTAACGATGAGAACATTATAACAGACTGTTAATGCTTTAGTGTGTGGTGTAGTATGTTCTATTGACAAAGGATACAGTTGAGCATATCCAGTAGAGATCCAGGATGGTCTGGCGGCGGCGGCGGAGGCGGCACCGTGCGTGCGCCTGCGACCGCACGCAGCGTATATGCGCGCACGTACTCCTTGCGGATGTCGTGGAAACGCGCATAGTACGTCGGCAGGTTCAGGTCCTTGCTGCAGGCTTCGGGGTGCAGGCATTGTCTGTGGAGAAAGAAGAACATTATTAAATCATCTGCCTAGTTGTTTTGAAACTGACATAGTCACTAACATTATTCATCATCATTTCAGCCGAAAGACGTCGACTGCTGGACATAGACCTCAGTTTCACCACATTGATCAGTCCCATGCGTCGTATCCAAGGGCAACAGGGTCTTGTAAATTAGTTACATATTACTTTATAAGACCCGTGCGTCTACATAACGCCCAAATACTCGAACGTCACTCAATTTTAAGTTGCACTTAAATCTCGTGCTGTCTTTGTTACTTTAACGCAAAGTGACAGAGATAGCAGGAGTTTTGAGGGTTACTTATAATTGAGTGACGTTCGAGTATTTCGGCGTAAGTCACCCATCCACGAACCAACTTATATCAATTATGTGCATTATTCATATACTGTTTTATCTATGCCAGAACTATTCCATGGTCTATGGACTTAGCACCAACAAACAAAACTTCATAGAAAAAAATTCAAATGCGACATTCTTTTCTCTCAAAAATCACCATTTTCCATCAATACACCATTTTTTTCTATGCTGATGTAACTGATGTAGTATGCTCATTATAGATTATTTCGTATAATAATGCGAAAGCCATCAGTACTGACCTCTGAACGATGAATGGAAACCGATTGTGTTTGGGGAAACTAAATAATATATGCTAAATAATAATGCTTTTGGTGTTGTACGTTGTTGTCAACGTACTTGCAGGTACTATTTATACGGGAATGTGAATTTAAGTTTATTTGGAGTTTTTATGCTGCCCGTGGGATTCTGACTTGGCTTGACATGGCATACTTAATTAGCTTATAATGTATCCACTGCTGGGACACAGTTGAGAAATTTTGACGACACGGTTGGCGCAGTGGTTGAGCGATTGGACTGCGGTGCTGTGTGTCGCGGGTTCGATTCCCGCACGGAACAAATATTTGTACGACCTACAGGTAGTTGTTTCGGGTTTGAGTATTTGTGTATGTGAATTTAAATGTTTGTAAACGCACCCACGATACAGGAGAAATTCCTAGTGTGGGGCAACGTTTTAAAAAAAAAAAGCTGAATTCCTCACGACGTTTTCCTTCACCGAAGCCAGTGATAACCGAAAAATCAGAGGTGCATGTCTTGAGTCCGAATTCGAAACTTATGATTTGGCAGTTCAAAGGTCCACCACTAAAGGGCTATCGTTGCTAATCCAAGTTTAACTTTATGTGATATAATTATTTTGGTATTGCGTTAAATGCTATAAAATGATCCTTAGGCAATCAGGCCTTCAACCAACCTTGCTGATTTTTAAACAAGGTGACTGAAGAAATAAGATAATTAATCAATATCTTTTAAAATTAAAATAAACAAAAAGTGCATTATGTAGGTGCCGTGCCGGTGCATTCAGTATTATATGCTGTTATTTCAAAATTCCAAAAAGACACTTCTATTTCATTAATTTGTACAGACAAAAACGAGTAATGTATGTATGATCTTTGACTTCCAAATACTTATTATGTAATTAAAAATTCATGTTTCGTTCTAAAATCGTGCCTATTCGTGACGTATGAAAGTGAATAACGGAAACAGTGACGCACAAGTACAATAGCCCTGATTATGTTTAGGTAGGTACCGGATGTGTACAGATTGTGATCGTATTTGGACGCTTTCATACAATTTTTGACGTAGCTCGTAATCTAGCCCAAATATATTACTGGGTATAAGAGAATATTAATGTTTTACTTGAATAGAAAGGGTATAATTTTGTGCTCCTTCGGGTGACAGATCTCGACGCTATGTGAAGTCTGTGGGGCAGGGGCGTAGCGTGCCTTAGACGGGCCCTGTAAGTATAATTTGTTGGGGGCCCAAATGAATGGCAAAGATTTTTTTCTTTTTTGGATTTCGTAAATTTTTCTGAAGTGAAACTTTTCGCCGAAAAGAACGGCCTAAGAGTTTGGGTGCGCCAAAGTTCACCTAAAATTTCAACTCCGATAATTGGAAATCCGAAAATGTTCTTCCTAACATTTTTCATCCTAACAATCGCAATTCCTAACTTCTCTGTCTCTAATGTTTTAATTCCGAAGCATTCAACTTCATAATGTCTGTAGCAATAAACATCTATTACACTATTATTTGTTTTCCTATATTTTCTCAACATAACCATCTTTTACACTATTATTCAAAGTCATATCTTTTTTTGTTTATATTACTTTTTATTCATAATAATCAGTATTATAAAAGGTCCCATTAAAATAGGTGGACAAAATTTTAGAAATCATTCAGACCGCTAAAATAAGGACAATAGCAAAAAAAATATAAGAATAAGAAATAAAATACCTACTTTTATAGGATGAGTTTGTTCTAGAGTGCCGGTAATTTATTATTTTAAGTCAAAATAAAATCACTTTTTTTTTTTTTGTTTAGATGTCTTTAGTTAGGCTTACTAAACGCTGTGTTAAAATTTGTCCACCTATTTTAATGGGACCTTATACACTATGCAAAGATATCCATAGGTTAGGTTAGGTTAGAACTGTGACCAACTACGCGCGAGCCGAGCGAGCGAAGCGAGCGGTGCCGCGGCAGCGGCCGGCGAGCGCTACCTCGAAATTGGTCGCGAAATTTTTCTAAGTATTTTTTTCATAGTGCCCCCAAGACGAAACTCTGACCTGAATTTCATTCATTTATTTTATTTCAAGACAAAAATCAGTGAAACGACCTTTAATCATTCTAAACAGTTGTATGAGTGAAAATATTATGGTAATTATGTTTAGGAATAAAAGCGTTAGGATAAAAAACAGTAGGAGTTTAAATATATTTACACTAATGATATTATGAATTCCAATTTTCGGAAACATGAGTGTTATGAACATCGTCGGTAGGACTACAAATAGTATGAATGAAAACTTTAGGATGAAAAATTTTAGGAAGAGTGATCATTCGGATTACAAATCGTTAGGAAGAACAATTTCGGATAAAGAACTTTAGGTGAGCCAATATGGACCCAAGAGTTTAAGTAAGACTGTGATTATCATTTTACGAATTATTGCTTCCACACATTCGGGGCCCCTGTAGCCCCGGGGACCCGCATCATTAACTCGGTTGATGCGGCGGTAGTTACACCGCTATTTTTTTTTGAAGCGTGGTAAATCTAGGGTTACCAACTTTTTTTCTATCAAATATAGTATTTTTGAAGTACATAATTAACTTAAAAAATATAGTAGATGGCAAAAAAATGAAAAAGAAAATAGTACATATGTGGTTAAAACATGTAATAAATGAATATTTTTTGCTACTCTGCGCCTTAATAATTATATTTTTATTTTTTTAAAAGCATGATTGATTGCAATCTAAAAACATTATTTCAGATTTTATTCAATTTAAAGTGGCCCTGTTGCGCTCGCTCGTCTCTCCATTTTGTCTTCATAACAGAAATTATGCGTGCTGTGAACGCTGATTGAAGGCTGCGTTCCGCTATAGTAGTTTCGCCTACTATAATATTTTTAAGAAATATAGTATTTGATCCATTGATATATAAAAACCCATTTGATCTCTTAAAATAGTAGGATAGTATATTATTTAATAGGGTTGGCAACCCTAGGTAAATCCTCAAATGACTCCTCCCGCTGTGGGCAGAGCGGTAGGGAGTGTCAGACTTCTACTGACTAAAAATCACCCATGTTCCTTCTTAGCCCTTTGTGCCGAGACCGCGATAACTCTTCCGAACAACCCGCAGAGTTTAAGTAAGATTGTGGTTATCATTTTACGATTTTTTACTTACACACTTTCGGGGGCCCTGTAGCCCTGGGGCCCCCTGTAGCCCCAGGGTCCCGTTTCATTGAAACGGCTGATACGGTGGTAGCTACGTCCCTGCTGTGGGGTCTGCTTTGGTTGGAAATTGGAATCCCGATGGTCTCTGAGTGAGTTTACATTAATGGTAGCTCGTGGCTAAATAAAAACAGCCACTCAGATCGATCTTTAGGTTAAGACTAGCTTGCCTGGTTAATTATTTATTTAACACTTCAAGCCACAAAGTGCTTAATGCTATTGGTATTTTTAGTTTTTACCAGTCAACCTCTGAATCATGCAATACAAACAGTTTCCCTGTCCAGAATTTTGTCAGTAGGTAGCAGCCACGGATTTAGTTTTGTACTCGGTGGATGGCAAATGGCAACAGGCTCGCCCCCTATTACATGAGACTGAAACATATCTGACCATAAATAGGCTAGGTACAGTCCTACTTGAGTACACCACTGCCTAACCTTTAGGGGATTATATGCGTGATGTTATGTAATGTAGTAGTAGTAATAGTCATCATCATCATCATTTCAGCCAAAACACGTCCACTTCTGGACATACGCCTCTCCCAGGTGTCGCCACATTGACCGGTCCCGTGCGTCTCGTATCCAGCGGGTCCCCGCAACCTTCACCAGGTACAGTAGTTATAGTAACATACCTTAAAGGAGTTTGTCCGTCTGTGACAAGCCTGAAGAGTGCGGAGTGGGGGTCCACTTGTAGAGACCTCACGAACTCATCGAACTGAAACGTAGAAAAAATAGGATTATTAAATAAGTTACACATTGATACATTACAGCTAGCGTTGCCAGGCGTCCGGCTTTAGCCGGACATAGTCAGGCTTTTTGATTGCCTGTCCGGCCAAAATAAGCGTCGTCCGGCCTGTCCGGCTTTTGTTAGGCTTTTTAGATTTCAAAATTCGCGCGCATCGAGACCGAATTCGCGAATGAAAGAAGCCGGCGCCGCCGAAGAGTAGAGATTTGTTTTGGTTATTAAGAGAAGAAGTTTTGTTTTGTTTTGATTATTTACAGAATAAGTTCTGTTTTGTTTTATATATTGAGAATTTAAGACACATAATTTAGACTGATGTGCATTTAATTTGAATTAAGGAAAGAATTATTGAGACTGATTAATAATAAAGTACTTTTAGACTAATTTGGCATTAGTTTTATTGTAAATTATCAAAAAAGCTTGGTTTTCATTAATTTTCTACATTAATACCAAATAATCCCCTAAAATGCAGTGTCCGGCTTTTTTACCAAAATGTTAGGCCAAAAAAAAAATTATTTTTTACACGAATATTTAAAATTGTTGAAAATGCAGGATGTCCGGCTTTTTGACCCAAATGTTAGGCCAAACTCACAGCTCTGTCCGGCTTTTCGGTATGAGGACCTGGCAACGCTAATTACAGCTAATATAGGTAAGGTCCCATTAAAATAGGTGGACAAAATTTTAGGAATCATTCAGAATTTCAGACCACCAAAATAAGGACAATGGTAAAAAAAGAAAGTTAGAGAAACGTATCAGATACCTACAAGAAAATAAAACAGGTAGCGAAAATACACTAAAAGTGTTAGTTACCCAATATTTTACGTACAAAAAACTCACTTTAATCAGTGTTTTTTTTACTTATATATGTTTGGTTAGACGTACTGAACGCTGTGTTAAAATTTGTCCACCTATTTTAATGGGACCTTATAATTATATTGTACACACTTGGAGTCCATACGGACTGCCTCGTAGGTCTCTAGGTCGCACGCCCGACTGCAGTGCATGAGGACCTGGGTTCGATTCCCTAGTCGGGCAAAGTGCTATTATTATTTTTCATCAGTAGCGGCTACATAGTCTGGTGGACGTGTATACATCATAGATCGATGGATGACAATAGGTACACGAGTCTATAAGTAGTCTAGCTAGTCCCATGCGATATGACTAATGGGTACAGCTCTGCCTAATTTATCGGCGACTAGCTTTTGCCAGCGGCTTCGCCCGCGTGAATATGACGATTTTCCATACAAACCTTCATCCCCTATTTAACTCCCTTAGGGGTTGAATTTCGAAAAATCCTTCCTTATTCCTTGTCTACATTATACAGGGAACCTCTGTGCAAAATTTCAGCTTTCTAGGTCCAAGGGTTTGGACTGGGCTGCCGTCCTATCACTAGAAAGCAGTTAACCGACAAATGGTCAATTTTTACTTTTTGATACAACGTGATAGAGTTCGAAATTCTCTATCTTTCTGTCTAAGAAACATTTTTATAATATGAATAGTTTCAGAGATACAAAAACTTTTCAGGCAGTTAAGTAACATAATTTATGATGATTCCTTCACTTGAAAGCGGCTAACCCGCACTTCTTCGCTAAATATACGTTAAAATACCTTAACTGCCGGATTTGTCTATTATTGTCTGGTCTTTTACTTAACTACAAACACGTTATCTCACTTTTCTTGACTATAAAGAAGCAAAAGGACTATAACTACTTTGTAGTTTAGTTTTTTCTTATGCATATGTTTTAAAAAGCTAGCTTAAATGCAGTTATCCGCCTTTAACGGCTGTTTAGCTAAGTATTTAATATTTTACTTGAAAATATTTCGTAGTTGTTTGATGAAAACGGTGGAAAAAAATAAATTATGCTTAGCTACAAAGCAGTTAAGCCCCATTACTTAGCTAAAAGGCAGTTTGCCGACTCTCGCTTTTGATTCACTACGGGGTATTTCAAGTCTTATTCCAAGTCATGGTCTACCAATGTGTCACATTTCTATTAAATCGGATCAGATTTAGAGGCGTGACGGAAGAATAAATGCCCTCAATCAAAAATATCAAAGTTAAAGACAAATACAAACAAGCTATTCAGTTGATTTCACCCACAACGACTGCATTTTATGTTTTTTTTTAGGAGTTTAGGTGTACTACTTTTTCATATGCTCTCATATTAGTAGCATTTCCAACTTTGGACGAAAAACTTTGTTACAAAGTGGTCATGTCAGGACACCTTTGAAGATTCATAGTTAGGTTTTCTAGGTTTAAGGTCATCGCGTTTTAATCTACAGGTGTAAGAGAGCTGGACTCAAAAAGTTACAAATGACAAAGTCGTAAGACGAATATTATAGGCTAAGACCTCAAGTGCATGCAGACCATCAAACAAAGAAAGGTTGCTTAGCTCGGACCCGTTATAAATAGTAGTGGCAGTTGAGATTTAATGCAACAAATTATAATGGCAAAGCACCTAGTGGGAAAACGCCATCGGTCGGAGGAAAACGTCTTGGCTGACAAACATTTTCGAATGAACCGTAATCAGGAGCGTTGCTGAGCTGTTCCATCTCGCAAAAGAGAAGTGGAGTTATTCCTGGCTAACTTTGAGTAAAGGCAGCAAAATAAGTAGAATTCTGACCATCTTTGAAATGTAAAAACTGGCCGACACAGTCCCATTCAGAGGCAAAGATACGCTTAGTCTCTCATCGTGATTTGAGATTTGAGACGTCACACAATAACTTGAGATCATGAAAACGAAAAACTTTGGGTTATAGTTTTACAAATGCTACTGCTGAACCTCAACTCTCTGATTTATTGCGTCGAGATTCCCTTTGAATGTGATGCTGCTGCCTATTTCTGTACTGTTGTTGTTACTTTTAACTGGAGCTGATTAGAATATTAAGAGCTGGTTGTCTACGTTCATTGCCTTTACATGACTTCTAATAAAAGGTCAAATGTTTCCCTAGTTCATAGTGACCCCAACCTATTTATGTCGCGAGTTAATACCTAAGCTTGTTCTGGGTTAGCACGTTCCAGCGTCAACCTCGTCTCAGTCCTCAGAGCAAGAGTAGGCCCATTTTTAACATTAGTGACATAAAAAAATGACGTGCATCTTAAAACAAATCGTCTTCCATTAGACGAGATATTTGGCTAGTTGGCCAACAGAGAAGATCACTTCAAAAGTTCCACTCTCAGAACGACAACCTAATTATTTTGGGATTCTGGAACCATTGATTCTGCAACAATTTTTGCAAATACTTTTTAGGGGTCAAGAGCAGCGACTTGCCACGATAAATAAGAGTTGCAGTCTGATCGGTCACATTTTGTTCTTATTATTTATAGTGCGTTCATTCAAGTACTTTAGAAGATTCCACCCACTGTCCCACTCTTCATTCATGACAAAGAGTTTCTTGGTGACTTCATGTATTCTCACACCCCAGGGTGTGATCGGTTACATTTTGTTCTTATTATTTATAGTGCGTTTATTCATGTATTTTAGAAGTATCCACCCACTCTTCATTCATCACAAAGTGATTCTTGATGACTTCATGAATTCTCACACCCTGGTATATCAATAAACACTACCCAATTTAAAAAAAAGTAGAGTTTAATGTTAAGGATCGTCTAGCCCAGTGGCTTCGGGTAGTGTAGGCAATGTGGGTATAAATGTAACTTTATATCATAATATTTTATTTAAAATATTGAAATATGTTTTAGGATTTTACAAGAACATGCCATTAAATCTCACATTTGCCGGATTATTGCTTAACTAAAAAGCAGTTAACCCACAAGCGAAATACTTTTAGCCACCTTTTAGTTAAGTAAGGTAGTTAACATTTTACAAAGTTTCCAATTATTATTGGCATAATTAGCTTAAAAGCATCTAAAACCCCATAACTGCTCCTAAGGAAAGGTATTGTTACTTTAATCTTAGCGAATACCATGTCTATAAAGCAGTTACGTCACTTAACGACTTTTTAGTTAAGTATTTCTGCATAACTATCAACCAACATACTGAATGTCATAATTTTAAATAAATAACTTAACTAAAAAGCCGCTAAGGTATGGTTAACGGCCTTTTAGTAGAGTAATTAGATGAAAAATGTTAATTAAATGCTTCACTAAAGTATAAAAATCAATTTTTAAAATAATTGGTAAGAGTTTCAGAACAGAAATAATTCTTGAAACAAGGCAGAATACCATACCAATTGATACGTTCAAGAATGATAATCCTAAGTATCATAGTTTTTTAGAGACAACGATTCGCACCTTTTTTGCCATTATCTCGAAAACAACTTTTGTCACTTAACTGCTTTTTAGTGATAGGACGGCAGTGGGCGTTGATGAGTCAGTCAATCAGGACTTCACTTTTTATTTATGTAGATTACAGGCGTTGGGTGTAGGTACACACGGCTACACATCAAGCTATACATTTCCAGTTTACGCTGATCTCGCACTGTACGGAAATCCTATACAATGCGAGACCAGCTTATACTGGAAATGTATAGCTTGATGTGTAGCCGTGTGAACTACGTATTAAGTACACCTCTGCCTAACCCTTCGGATATTACAGGCGTGATGTTATGTTTTTGTAAAACACGTGCCATTTAAAACGCAAAACAGCCAATTATCTAGGCTTCTTATACCTACAACAACATATCCTTCGTTATACATAATTATGAACATAAGTAATTCGACAGTATCGGCCGAACTGATGTTTTATTCCGTCATTATAACAGAATAGATTGGTCCTAAAAAATGTTGGCGGCCTCACCGCGGTGCAACTTTTAAGGTGACTACAGAATGGACGATGGTGATATCTTACCCGACTACGTGACGAAAACGATGTGGTTAAGGTTTATTTTCATAGCTTTTCAAATCGACATCAAAAAAAGGAAGAGGTTGTTGATTCTTCTTAATATTTTTTGTTTGTTGAATGAATGAACCGATTTGCAAAAACCTTTTTTAATAAAATACTCTCCGATTGGTCCCATAAAAATTATCATCAAAATCGGGTCATGATGGTCTTTAATAACTTCTAGTTAGAAAGTAAAATTGATACTGTATGGCATGAATTAGAGAGGGCAACTAAAAAGTTTAAAAAAAAAAGATTTGCAAAAAAGACACTAAAAAAGTCTAAAATAACTTTACTTTCTGACAGACAAAGTCACCGACTTTGTACGAGCCCTGCCCCCCTACTATGACGTCTTAAAACAGTCCTAACTTAACCTTATTCCAGTGTGGAAACGTGACAGAACTATACAGGGTGTCTAGCGCCATCTCTCTTCCACAATGGATTAAGAATAAGTTAGGACTGTTTTAAGACGTCATTGTAGGGCCCCTGGTTCTAAAGAGAACCTAAATTAGTTTGACACATTGTTTCGCCATATCAGCAGATATGATAAAAAATCTGCAGACTCTTCTGGTACATTCGTTGTGAACAACGCCTTAAGCCTATTCATGTATTCAGGGCTTATATTATTAAGTTATTTTCATCAATTATAATATTTTTCCCGCGGACAAAGGTTTTATGTTTAATCACACTTAATGAGTTAATCACCGACATGCGGTTTGTGCAGGAATTCCCTTGTTTTTACTTAATTGATTTGTCTATGCAAGATTATTTTATAGGTAATGGAAAAAACTGAAGACCGTTGACTGATTTAGACAAAAACATAATATAAAATCACGCCTATAGTCCGAAGTGTTTGGCAGAGATTTACCCATTACGAATACCCACATTTCGCCAATTTAAGTCATAAATTGCCATCAACCGTCCACAGTTTCATACCTACTCCGTGGCTGTTACCGAGAAATTCCTGATGAAAAACCCAATAACACTTAGACCCACAGGGAAATCGAACCAAAAACCTATTGCTTAGCAGTCGCGCTTGTGACCACAGTGACCAATGAGGCAGTGACTGATTTACCTACCTATTCATTACTTTATAATGCTTATATCATTACTTTATAATGCTTATATCATTACTTTATAATGCTTATATCATAAGTGATAAAGTTGAAAAGTGGTCGACAAACAGTGACCTCCGTGTACTAACACTATACTGAAACTTGGAACACGTGCTAAATACTTTCCGTTTCTATATAAGTAGCTACATTCTTCTTCTTTATTGTGTTAACCAAACTTAGGTACGTTTGGTTAGCACAATAGAGACCTGGTGTCAAAGTTTTCATGCCAAATATCTCTCACGTTACACGTATGTATGCTGGTTTCGTCACAATGTTTTCCATAACCGAAGCAAATGAAAATTATACAAAACGCACATGAAATCGAAAAATAAAAGGTACTCGAGACCTCTGACTTGATCACACTACAAAAATATCACCCTTAAACTGTAAGCTATAAGGTTGAAAAGTGGTCGATCTTCAGTAAACCTACTAGACTTAGTTAGATACTGTACTGAAACCTGGAACACGTGCTGAACACTTTCAAGGTCTAGGTCTAGGTTACAATAAAAGGTTACATTAAAAGAAAGACAGAGAGATTGAAATAAAAAACCACGTTGTCAAATTAACAAGACGAGCAAAAAACTGAGGACAGACACTTCAGTTCTTTTAAAACAACCTACTCGTACTAATGACACTATCTCCACAAAATCAGATTAAAAATCGAAAACAAAGACACAGCAGCCATCTTTGAAAGCCAAAACCCCAGTAGCCACGCTAGTAATTGGCTCAGTTGTTTTTGGCGGTGCAGTCAAAGTGACAAGCGTGGCCGGGCAACGAACCCGGGACAGTACAGTTAGGAACTGGTTCCTGGTACCTGTCGCACTCGTGGAGACTGAGAAATAAACACAGATGCATTTCCGTGTGTTTTTTCTGTGGCTTGTTAATTTTTTGGACTTGAAATTTTGGAGGGAAAGATGTGCGTTTTTGTTGTTGGAGCATTGGACGAGGAATTCTGAACGTTACACTTTGAAATGTAAAGTAAGGGCAAAGATATTTCAAGCAAGTGCCTATTTAATTAAAAAGAAAACGAAAAAGAATTTTTGACATTACAGGATTACGGACCGATATTTGTGTTGTCTCAAAGTTTATTTGTACTTATGCTGTCGTGGTGGCTGGTTTCAGTAGGTGTTAAATCAGAAAAACAAACAAAACGTTATTATTATAATAGTTAAACGTTCTTTTTTTAACGTAATTACAGATAGTAATCTCATATTATATCATTCATTCTACTAAAATAATGACTGGCAAAAGTGTCAATTTCTGCTAGACAGAAATGTACATATTTGTCATTTTTGCGGAAGCCAGACAGTTTAACTGTCAACAGTGACAGTGACTACTAGGCGGATTTCTCCACTTCACTTAAATTTTCACTTTAAACACACTAGAAAACTTGATAGGACTTATGCAAATACTCGCAAGTCTTTGGGTATTACCTAGTTGAATATACACACATCAAAAGTGTCTAGGGATCAAGCATTTTTATGCGGATTTCTTGAGATTGAGATGTGGCTTTGTAATAAATTTATGATTTTATAAATTTATATGGATCCTTTTTGGTGCATTTCATAATTTGAATCAGGAACTGTGAATCAAATTCGAGTAAAAGATGAAAATCAGCTGTCAATATTTTCCCTATAAAAACATACAACGCATTGAAGACATTATTAGTGCTACTGTTTCCCTACTACTGATTAAAACCAACGTTATTATGGAGCGGCGACGTCATTTAAGCAGGGAAGAAATGCTCAGAGCCGTGGGAATGATAGAAGCTGGTTCCCGGCAACGTACTGTGGCTTTAGCTCTGAATACAAGTCAGAGTGTTATCAGTCGACTTTGGACACGTTACCGAAGCTTACGTATTTTTATTATATTTTTATCGAACTTTAATGTTAGTGGTTCAAATGTCAAAAATCCCTTTATTAGGAAAATGGCAAATTTCTTTATTAATGCAAAGGTGACTTGGTTTATCGTTACTGTGACAAACGAAAACACTTTATTTGATGAATCCTTAAAGAAAATTTTAATTAATATCAATCAGGAGAAAAGTTATTGCAAAAATATATGTTGATCCCTAGACACTTTTGATGTGTGTAATATAATTATATGATCAAGTGATTCGGACATATGAATTCGAAGGATAGAAGTTTGGAATATGAAGGCTATAAGAAGGGAAGGTAAAAGAAGTGATGTAGGTATCGACTGTGTGAAAGACTTGACTAAAGACAAAGACGATATTTCTAACAAGAGGGTGACTATTGACACGACTATGGAAGTATTTCACCTGAAACATGCTGCGGTGATCCTAAGTTTTGAAAAAAGAGAGAGAATAATGATAATGTTGATGGAGGGAGACGGAGAAGAAGGCAAAAGAAAAGACGGATGAATAGTGTGGGGAATCCTTTAGGACAAAGAAAGTAGTAAATGATGCGGTGGCGTCTGACAGGGGAGAATGGAAGTAGGAAACGTGTTGAGCCGACCCCAAGTAGATTAGGACCAGGGCAGGGAGATGATGAAGATTTTAACACCTCAATCTTGGGCTTCAAATATTTGTCCAACAGAACCCTCACCACCAAAGCTTACTTTCTACATCTAAAAATGTCAGTCGACCACGTTATTTTAAATTAGCAATTCAAAACGGCACAGGTTATGTCTAGGGATTGCAATCGAATATTCGAATATTCGAATTATTCGAATATACATTTGAAATTCATATTCGAATAGTGAATTATAAACTATTCGAATATTCGAATATTACCAGTTTACCACAGCAATTAAGGTAACAGCATTATTTTGTTGATTTCGAACGCGACATCTAAAGCGTGGTCGTCAAATTTCTGAATAAATCGGCACTGGTCGGATTGACGACCTGCTCTACTTCTGAAAGGACGACCGGGCGGTCACAGGGTGGTGTTGGGTTTATCGTCCACAAGTCCCTTGTGAATAACGTGGTGGAGATCGAGAATGTGTCGAACAGGATGGCGTACCTTGTACTCATAATATCTGCAAGATATTCACTGAAGGTCATACAGGTCTACAATACTAGAGCTCCGATGGTGCGACTAAAAATGAGATTGACTTCATCATGTCTACCAACAAGCAAATGTTCAACATGATGAAGTCAACGCTCCGTCCAGTACAGATCCAAATAAACCCCGAGAGCTTTCAGCTTGAACTCCAGAATCACTTCGAATGCCTAGGAAGCTCAGTGGACGATTACAACGACGGGTTTGTGGAAACTGTCCATATTATTATGACTGGGTCTAAATTCTTTAAGATACGTCGTGCAAATAAGACGAAAAAACTCTCAGATGCCACTCTCAAGCTCATGAAGGAGCGGCGAGAGATGATCCTGCAGTCTCCAGACGAGGCGTGGAAATACCGGCAGCTCATCAGACAGATCTCCAAATCCTTGAAGAGCGACCTCCGCCGCTTTAATACAGAGCGTATTAAAGACGCAATTGAACGGAACAAAGGCTCCAAGGTATTTGCAAGAGATCTAGCTATTGGGCAGAGCCAGCTCGATGATGGCAGGATCGTATCCGCTAAACCGGAAATTCTGAGAGTGATCGAGATTTTTTATGGGCAGCTGTAAACGTCAACTAGTCAACCCGTTGAAAATCTAGTGAAAGACCCCAGAGCTAGACTGACCCGACACTACACCGAGGACATCCCGGATGTCAGCCTATACTAGATTACGGCTCTGAAACAGCTTAAAAACAACAAGGCACCGGGTGGTGACGGAATTACGGCCGAACTTCTGAAGGGGCAAACCGGTCCATAAGGCCCTTCAGAAGTTGTTTAATTCCGTCATACTCGGGGGGAAAACGCAGGCTTGGTGCAGGGGCGTGGTGGTGCTCTTTTTCAAAAAGGTGATAATTCCCGGTTGAAGAACTATAGGCCCATCTCACTTCTAAGCCATTTCTATAAGTTGTTTTCAAGAGTCATTACGAATCGTCTCGCGTGCAGGTTTGACGATTTCCAGCCTCCCGAACAAGCCAGATACCGAAAAGGTTTTAGTACCGTAGACCACATACATAGTATACATACGCTGCGGCAGGTTATACAGAAGACCGAAGAGTATGTATAACCTGCCTCTCTGTTTAGCGTTTGTGGACTATGAGAAAGCCTTCGATTCGATCCAAAAGTTCTGAAGTGGCAACCGCGAAACGGAAGACGTTACGTTGGAAGGCCTCCCACTAGGTGGACCGATGACTTGGTGAAGGTTGTGGGGACCCGCTGGATGCGAGACGCACGGGACCTACTGACTACCTGAGGGAGGCTTAAGTCCAGCAGTGGACGTCTTAGGGCTGAAATGAATGATTATAATCTGAAGTTCATATTATTTCTAACTTCATTAAAAAAATTGATATTGGATCTGTCTGATTGGGATGTTAGGCCGCCTACTCACATCCCGTCGGGGCTGTGGGATATTCACAGGGTACTGCGGCCTCGACATAAAGGGCTAAGAAGGAACATGGGTGGTTCTTAGTCAGTAGAAGTCTGACACTCCCTTTCTCTCTGCCCAAGAGCGGGGGTCATATGATGATTTACCACACAACCGAAAAAAAAAGCCCTACTTACATAAAAATATGTTACTTCATGGTTTCTAAGGCAATATAATACTCGAGGGGAAAACGCCGCAGGCTTGGTGCAGGGGTGTGGTGGTGCTCTTCTTCAAAAAGGGTGACAATGCCCGGTTGAAGAACTATAGGCCCATCTCACTTCTAAGCCATGTCTACAAGTTGTTTTCAAGAGTCATCACGAATCGTCTCGCACGCAGGTTTGACGATTTCCAGCCTCCCGAACAAGCCGGATTCCGAAAAGGCTTCAGTACCGTAGACCACATACATACGCTGCGGCAGGTTATACAGAAGACCGAAGAGTATAACCTGCCTCTCTGTTTAGCGTTTGTGGACTACGAGAAAGCCTTCGATTCGATCGAGACTTGGGCTGTGCTGCAGTCTCTCCAACGGTGCCAAATCGACTACCGGTACATCGAGGTGTTGAAGTGTTTATACAAAAACGCCACCATGTCAGTCCGAATTCAGGACCAGACCACGGAACCTATCCTTCTGCAGCGCGGTGTGAGACAGGGAGACGTCATATCTCCGAAACTGTTCACCGCTGCATTGGAGGATGTCTTCAAGGTTCTGGATTGGAAAGGACTTGGCATCAATGTCAACGGCGAGTACATCACTCACCTTCGGTTTGCCGACGATATAGTGGTCATGGCTGAGACCATGGAAGACCTCAGTAAAATGCTCGATGACCTCAGTAGAGCTTCCGAAAGAGTGGGTCTTAAAATGAACATGGACAAAACCAAGGTTATGTCGAATGTTCATGTAACACCCACTCCTATCAAGATCGGAGACTCTACGCTCGAAGTTGTGGACGATTATGTCTACCTGGGACAAACGGTCCAGTTGGGTAGATCTAACTTCGAGAAAGAGGTCAATCGTTGAATCCGACTCGGCTGGGCAGCGTTCGGGAAGCTGCGCAGTATCTTCTCGTCCAACTTACCCCAGTGTCTCAAGACGAAAGTCTATGACCAGTGTGTGTTGCCAGTGATTACATACGGGACCGAAACGTGGTCGCTCACAATGGGCCTTATCAGAAAGCTCAAAGTCACCCAAAGGGCAATGGAGAGGGCTATGCTCGGAGTTTCCTTGCGTGATCGAATCAGAAATGAGGACATCCGCATGAGAACCAAGGGTACCGACGTAGCCCGAAGAATCGCCAGACTTAAGTGGCAATGGGCAGGGCCAATTGCTCGCAGAACGGATGGCCGATGGGGCCGAAAAGTTCTGGAATGGCGACCGCGAACCGGAAGACGTTGCGTTGGAAGGCCTCCCACTAGGTGGACCGATGACCTGGTCAAGGTTGCAGGAACCCGCTGGATGAGAGACGCACGGGACCGGTCAATGTGGCGACGCCTGGGGGAGGCCTATGTCCAGCAGTGGACGTCTTTTGGCTGAAATTATGATGATGATGATGGCAATAAAAATGTGAGAAATTACATATTAAATTCTTTATTTTGCTGAAATATTCGAATATTATTCGATCATTTGATGATTTTCCATACAACCGAAAAAAAAAGACCTACTTACATAAAAATATGGTACTAGGTACATAGTTTCTAAGGAAAAAATGCGCGAAATTATATAAATTCTTTATTTTTCTGAAATATTCGAATATTATTCGAATAATTCGAATAAAGCTGAAAATTTATTCGAATATTCGAATACTAAAATTATCGAATATTTGCAATCCCTAGTTATGTCATAGATAAATATAAAATAGATATAAATAATGATTTAGAATCATTGATTTACTTGATTAAGATTCTGAATGTCGTTAAAGGTACAATGATCTCGAGAGATGATGGAAAAATGTAATATGTAGGAAGTTACGAGAGACCTCTTTTGATGAGCTATCTATACGAAAATTGTGGTAAAAATGTTATCTACAGGATCTTTGTAGAGGTTGGTGGCGCTTGGGATCTCCCAAGCTACATAAATCTACATTCAATTGGCCACTAGTGTAAGCTTTTCAGCTGAAATTATGATGATTATGAAGAAAAGATGGCTAAGTTAGCCAATTCGTGAATATTTTTACACCGTTCTTTAAAAAAAATCAAGAAAGAGATCCTCTGAGCCTTTGAAAACACGTTTCCCTGTTGGTCGGGGCTGTCATTCGTTGACATTTGACAGCCGTTAAGGGTAGTCAGTGACCCGAAAGTCTGACAACCAATCTTACCAAGCAACCTATTATTCCCCAGCACTAACTCAATTGTGGATATCAGAGAAGCTGTCGCTCCTAGTTAAACATTGGTTTTCAGCTGCATCCGGTTAGCCAAGAAGCCGACCCTAACATAGTTGGGAAAAGGCTAGGCCACTAGGCAGATGAAGAATTAAGGTGAATCCTTTAAAAAAAGCTGAAAGGCCCCAAAACAATGCAACATTAATATCGAGGTGAGTATTTATGTGTCGGACACAGAAAGTCGTATAAAATAGTCTTTAGTAAACACTTAACAATCTTGTCTGACCCCGCAACCGCGTCCAAAGCTCAATATTTACCTTTTGTCGATACCTTAAGCAAATAAATCAAGTTTGATGCCATATCTAGATTCTTAATACTTAATAGTTTAAAGCAGTTTTTACCGGTTTCGTTTTAAGTCAGGTACGTGATTACGAATTAGCATCCGCGACTGAACGTGTAGTAAGCGATAGTGGAAAATTAAATAAAGCTTATTTATGGAAGCAAAGGAAATAGAATTTGAAGTTTGAGGTTCAGAGTGTTACTAACGACATCGACATCATCATCTTCGAGCCCTTGACTACCCTTATGTTTCTTTATGTCGGAAAAATACGTATTTTTCTTTCATCCATCTGTAGCAGCTTTTATAGCTGTTCCTATATCATCTATCATAAATCTTTTCTTTGGTCCTCCTCTTCCCTTTCCCTCCATGAAACAAAAACCATGGAAGTAACGCAAATTAAATTTCAGAGTTTACTTATTTCAGCTTATTTCATTAAAAATTGTATTTCATTGTTCTCTTGATAAAATTCTTTCTTTGTTATAAGTGTCTCCTCTTTTGTGTACCTATACTGTCGACATCATTAAAGATATCTTCACAAAGAGATACTTAATAAAATTCCTCTTCCCACCGAAACCCTTTCAAAAATCCGGCCAAGTGCGAGTCGGACTCGCGCACCGAGGGTTCCGTACAAACAAAGTTTAAAATTACTTAGAATATTTTTATTATGTGATGTAACTAAAAATTTATGGTTTTCGTAATTTTTCCTTTATCTATGCTATAAGACGTTGCTTCGTACCAAATTTCAAGATTCTGAGTTCACGGGAAGCACCCTGTAGGTTTTGATTCCCTTGCAAGTGTCGAAAATTTGCGGCATAAACGGCTGTATCTTTTGATTGCGTTGGCTTAGAAGTTTGATTTTTTCACAGCTTCAAGGGACAGTAGACCTGAGTAATTGATATAAATTTCAGCTTCATACCTCCACGCGTTCCTGAGAAAAAGGGTCTTGACAGACGGACGGACGGACAGACGGACAACAAAGTGATCCTATAAGGGTTCCGTTTTTTCCTTTTGAGGTACGGAACCCTAAAAAGACAATTCCCAGCGGCGAATAACCTCAAAATCGTTAGTTTCCGCGTTGCCTTTTTTAGTACAGTTACAAAACAGGTTGTTCAAAAATGAAGGGAGAGAGAGACTTTAAAATGTGGATCGCCACGAATATTTAAACCACAGAGAATAAAAGACTCAGAAGGTCTGGCCCACACAATGAGGGTAAACAGGCAACAAATCTTCAAATGGATACAGTACGACCTCAAACTGCAATCTGCATAATTAGTTTGAAGATGCGATCGCTCGTAGGAAGTGCTAGTAGTACTGGTGCAAGAGGTCCTGGGTCCGATTCGCGGGTTGGTAAAATTGTCATTGGGTATCTTCGTCGAAAATGTCTCCGTACCATTTCGAATTCTAGATTTGTGCTCAGTTGGTGGCATGTCTAGCTCGTTACCATAGTTACTACATGGGACCTAAGCATATTTAAGCGAATTGTGTGAGTAAACAAACTCACAAAATAAAAGTCTGACTTTGCGTCCGGCGATGTTATTTTGTTTATAGTAGAGAGACATTTGCTCACAATCGCTGTACGGGAAGAATCACTGTCCAGTTGTGCAGACCTTCTGTTCCTACATTTTCAGTGCTCGTATTCGCATTTCCCCGGTTTCGCCGAAACGAACACTTTTGATCGAATAATCAATGGGGTTTGGACATGATTGACGCTTGTTCTCAAAGATATTAAGGTCTTGTGTATGGCCCGTTTTTTGAAAGATTTATTGCCGGTTTTGGTCAAAGTATTACGGTTTTTGCAAGGGAATTAACCTCGATTTTTGATCGAATTTTGAAAGAGAGTTTATTTCTGTTCTTATTTGGAAAGACATGTTTAGTAAGAATTACTGTAACTTCTTATATTTAAGATTAAAATACTGATTAAGAATATTAATTGGCATCATGTGGTAGAAAATGTTTATTTTTAATTAAAGATTATGAAGATGAGCTTAATGTGATGAAAGTTATGACGAAACACTACAGTTTGAAGTATTGATATATTTGGAGATTAAGTTATCAAAGGTTTTATCAACAACAAGGTATCTTAATTAGTACTTTATCAACCAGTGAATAAAAAATTTAGACCTCAGTATCACTATCAACGTTAGATGAAGTAGAGTCAGTTCCCTATAAATTGCTTAATGTTAAAACACAAAAAAACAAACAAATATGTCACACAGGGCCTTGGACAGACATTATAGGAGAATGTATCGTAGTTTATTGAAAATACCAGTTTCTGAACACGTTTCACCAACCAGACACACGGACAGGTGACTTTATTATACATAGGTACATACTTGGGATAGTTTAAGAGCCATCGAGCGAGTAAAGATGGTTGTGCGGTTTTCCATACAAATGTATTCCCCTTTCTTTTTCCCTTTCCTTCCTGAATAATGCCTCTACAGCATTTTCTTTTTCATTGAATCATGGTCTATTGTAGACACATCCTTCTGTTATCTTCTTAATATTAAAGAAAATATTATGACAAAAATGCCCCATTTTACAGCCGTGATTAGAGGACTATCAGGCAAATTCGAAAAGTTTTTAACACCAAAGAAATTGATAATAACATGAACCTATGGGAATCGGTTAAGATTTCGAGAAGAAAAACACGAGAATACGAAACGCTGATAACGTCAAGTTTTTGTGATAAGTAACATCTAGACGCGGAGATGGCCGATGGAGTAAGGTTCTGAGTGAATAGTGCCCGAGGTTGGGCCTAAGAAACCAGGGCAGGCCAAAAGCGCGTCGGGTTGACGATATTGTCAGAAGCGTGTGAAACGGATGGATGAGGGACGCACAGAACAGAAAAGACTGGCAGAAGAAAGGGAAGACCTATACCCAACTGTGGGTGATTCTGGGCTGAAATTATAATGATGATTCGGTCTGAACTGCTTGGCTACATTATCTCCGAGTGTCATTCATAGGCTGTATTTAAAATGATTCTGTGAGATAATTTTCTACCATAACGTAACCAAAACTGCGGGTAAAAGATAGTGATGTGTTTATGAAGGAGAATAATCACCACATAGTATAAAACATAGTCGGTTCCCGCTGTCTGTCCCTATGTATGCTTAGATCTTTAAAACTGCGCAACGGATTTTGATGCAGGTTTTTTTATTAGATAGATTGATTCAAGAGGAAGGTTTTAATGTCTTTTAGGCACCCGTGCGAAGCCGGGGCGGGTCACTAGTAATAAATATAATGAAACACCGGTTTGGTTACCACTTACTAAAAAAAGGCTGTTCATTGAAAAAACTGTTGTTGATGTAACACTTTGTGATTAAGTATACAGTCATAGTTGACATCATCTCTGTTTATTAGTTAGTTCTGGTGTAAGGTGTAAAAAAGATTGTTTACTTAAGCTTTTGCGGCCTTGAAGTAATTTGTATGACTTTGTTGAGGATAAAAAACATACACGTAAGAACAGTCTCATTTCACTTATACATACTCAAAGACTGCGTGTCTTTGAGTATGTATAAGTGAAATGAGACTGTAAAGGAAGTTTAAAATATTATTGCATTATTTTTTATGTCTCTCCTGGTCCTCACCTGATGAAAAACGATAGATGAGGTCTACTATGGAATGAGTCGTATACAGGATGTAAACAAAGTCTTCACGAAACCGTCAACCAAGCATTCTGCACATCAAACTAAGTTACATTCATCATCATTTCAGCCAAAAGACGTCCACTGCTGGACATAGGCCTCCCCCACGTGTCGCCACATTGACCGGTCCCGTGCGTCTCTCATCCAGCGGGTCCCCGCAACCTTGACCAGGTCGTCGGTCCACCTAGAGGGAGGCCTTCCAACGCAACGTCTTCGGGTTCGCTGTCGGTTTTACATTACGCAAAACTTTTTATACCGTAGTAGTAAGCTATATTATATTAGGTATAATAAACATACCTAACATCAAAGTCTTGGGTAAAGCCGAGATAAACCCTAAAGTACTCTCATAGATAGCTTTTTTTATTAAGGATGGGAACTCGTAGTACCTACACCCTACCACTTAGGTATAAACCAATTATAAATCTAATAAAAGACCATAAAAATCTGCAACTCACAATGATGCAGACATTAATAGTAAATGCAATAGGGAATAGGTACTATAAAACTAAGTACCCCATAAATACAATTAAGTAATTCCTTTACTAATAACAGTTATAATCCCTTTTGATCAATCACTAGACGACCATTCACATTAAAATATAAAGCTCTAAACATAAAGAACACCAATCAGAATGATTTGTAAAGCCACGTTTTCAAGAGACCAATTTATTAAGCATTTATGACACTAGCGGACCTGGCAGACGTCGTCCTGCCCGGACTGCAGCAGCGCTACCTGCCAGGTCCAATTGTAAATCTAAACCATTCTTGGTCCAGCCGTTTAGGAGTAGTTCAGTGACAAAGACACGTACAGAAGAATTTATATATAAAAAGAAGATAAAAATATTAAATCGGTCTAGCTCTTAATCAATTTAAATGTATACCTTCTCAACCAAAGTATAGGTACTTCTTAATCCATACATTTATACTGCAAGATAAAATTGAATATTGTCTGTTTAAATAAAAGTACACTTAACAAAGCCGAAAGACACTTCTTGTTCTTTCCATCACTGCGATATTTTTTTTCTTCTAAACCGTAAGTACCTGGGAAGCAGTTACGGAGAAATTGGGGGTCAAAGTTCCAAATTTTTCACAGTTTTTTTTTTAATAAGTAGGATCTAGTTTTGCAGGTTTGTCTACTTTACTTAAATTAACTACATACATAACCCATCAACTATTCAAATCACAATGTTTTAAGAATGATACGTAGGAGGACTTTGTTTTATAATAATTATGTGGTGATAAAGTCATCACAATCTGTCTAATCTTTTCCAAACAATGTTGCAGTCGGCTTCCAGTCTAACAGCATGCAGCTGAATATCAGTAGTTTATATAGCGACTGTCTACCTGACCTCCAAAGCAGTTAATTATAATATATTAAAATACTAGTAGTAAATCAATTTAAGTGCACTGAGGTCAAAGTCCATGCTGTCATAAGACAGGGTTAAAACATGCAGCATGCGTAAGAAACTTTGTAATGCCTATTACTTTTATTAGTATAGCAACATTATTTTGTTTTTGTGGGGCATATACTACTGCACTTAAAAAGTTGTCTTTAATCAAAGTCGAAAGGTATTGTAAGGCCTTGCGGGACTTTGAGCAGGCTTTCAAAAAAAAACATCAGATCAGTTTTGCATTACGTACGGTTTAAAAAAAAACTCAAGCTCTGCTCAAGCTCTCACACATTGCATTTTTAAGATAACATCACGACTTTACAGGCGTGTTGTTATGATGGGTTTCGGGTATTACAAACAGAAAGGTTAGGTTAAGTTTGGCAGAGGTAGGTTTTAATACACACCCACATGGCGTCAGGTTACCATCAACTCCACACTCCTAGCTACTAGGTACTGATAATCCTTGATGGAATAACTCAACAAACATTTTGCCCGACCTAGGAGCCTACTATGTTCAATGCTTTAGTTGAGCAATAGCACAAAAAAAACAAAATATTTTACTTCACATAGGCCTCCATGGGCACTTAAAAAGGGCGAGAAAAAGGTGCACGATTCGGGTTGGGTTGCAACCAGACCAACCATTGAGGCAGTCGATGACGCACATATCAAATAATTTTCCAGAAATTGCTATTATAGCCCGTTCCAAAGTTCACAAGTTACAGTCATGACAAATCCTCTAACCATGACACAGCACCTTTTTAATATAACAACGGTGACACGTAGAGTTAATACATTTCAGTATAACATGGTGAGGAAAATGTAGTGAGAAAAATGTTGAGTATGAAAATAATTATGTAGATAGCTATGAAAGTAGAGGAAGACCAAAGAAACGATGGATGGACTTTGTGAAAGATGATATAGCAAGAAAGGAGGTGACTGCTGAGATGACTAGTATTAGAGAATTATGGAAGAAGAAGACATGTTGCGCTGACCCCAAATAAATTGGAATGTTGATATCATGGCCTCGTTATTGTATAGATTTTCCATACAATGAGAGATATCGATTTACCCGGCAATAGGGGATCGTACAAAAAAAATTAATTAGTCCGTCAGATAGATTTCCAAAAATTATTGGACACGTATTTTTTCTTTTTTCACGTAAACTTAAAATGAAGACGATACAGTGCTTCGAAAACTCGTGTGACGTCATATGATAGTACATTTTGACGACACAATAGTGACGTTTCAAGCCCCACTCCAAGATCTTTGACGCGTTTTATCTTCGTCATTTTTTATTGATTTGATAAAACAAAAAACACGTATTCAATATTTTTCGATAATCTAACTTACGGACTAAACAGAATCGTATTATTTTGACCCAGTCCGATCCCCTATTGGCGTATTGAGGTCAGATATGCAGTCGCTCCATTATAAAATACTGGCTATCAGGTACATCTGCTGAGACTGGAAGATGGCCGTAATATAGGAAAAAACTAGACAGATGATGAGATGGCTATAGATACGAAAAATTATTGCGATAATTCAAGTCACATAGTTCCTACATGATGTTTCAGTCACCTAAATGATAAACAAAGAGCAAAAGAATCTCATGAATCTTGTATATGATCATATTAGCATCAATTCAATAACTTTCTGTTGGATTTGTACCCAGTTGATGGGAATAGGCCCGCCTCGTATTACCTGGGCCTTAAACAAATAAACATAACTGGCAAAATGTGGGTGTACCTACAACTAGCATCTCAGTCTTACTTGTGACTATAGAAACTGCTAGTATCCACCATTCCAAAGTCCATATCACGTCAATTCCCATAACCATGACACAGCACCTTTTTATCAACACATCTTGTACTCCGTCACAGCCGTTTATCTGACCTCCCCGACCTTCAGGGTCAGAGTCGGAGCTAAAACCTGTAATTACAGCTAGAACCTACGTATTACTTACTGTGATCTTTGATCTGAGTATTTTTGTCCTGAGTTGTGATTGGTGCTGTATCATCGTGGGCTGGTTTTCTGCAGACTGTGTGTGTTATAACAATTGTATTTGTAGTTTTTGAACTTTGCAGACTATAGAGTCTTGGTTTGCAGACTATAGAGTCTTTGTGACTAGAAGATGATATCACCGTCATATCATATACTTTTTTTTTGAGACAAGCCCGCTCATCTGTTCCCAAACCACTTTAACTAGAATCAATAGTAGTGATCACAAAAAAAGCGCCGAGACAATGAAGCTTAACGAAGTCCCAGAGAAACAATTGAACTATCTTGGATCCCAAAACGAAACGAATCAGAAAATAATAGCGAAGGACAAACATAAAATTCCACTTCACTCTATATCAGTAGGAGACAGAACAGAACATAGACAATTTACAGAAGAGACGTATACAACTGAGATAAGCCCAGTTAAGCCATTTATTAATCAGAAAATTTGATTGCAAAATGGGCCTGCTTTTGTCCTCAATCACACATTCACACCTGATGGCTTACGATGAATTAATTTTGAATTATTACGACTATGACAGAAAATCATATTTTGGAGATCAGTTATCAAATCGCTTCATAAACGGAAAGCTTCCATAAAAAGTTTATCCTGTTCATAGATTTCAAATTCGTATAATCCGCGAACAATCTTCGACATAACATATCATAGTCATTTATGTCTTCAAAGCCATAATTTATGGAATATAATCTGTTTCACTGAGCAAGGGATTAACCACATTACAAGTATTACAACACTTCTCCTTATAAGTTTGACCTAACGGATGCTTCACTCATTTGAGTATCGACTGTCACAACTGGGTGGCAAAATCTAACTGATTACTGCACGGTTTTTGATCTAATTTTCGCAAGTGTGGCTGCTCAGCATGGGGTCCTGGGTTCGATTCCCGGGTCCCGCCAAGTGTTATTGGGTTTTCCCAGGAATTTCTCAGTAGATGTCACTGTCACGGAGTCTGGTTTTGCTGCACCCGGTTGTTAAGACAACCCTCGTAAGACTGGTCGTCAGACTTTCTGGGCACTGGCAACCGATATTGACTCTCAAAGATCTACAAATGTTTTCCTACTCCTCCGCTATTCTTTTCTGATTAATTTCGTTGCGGGATCCAAGACAGTTAAATCATTTCTCTGGGACTTTGTCGAGCTTCATTGTCTCGGCGCTTTTCTTGTGGTCGCCACTGTTGATTCTGGCTAACAGGAGTTACAGTGGTTTGGGAATAGTGTGGCGGGCTTGTCCCATTAAAAAAAAAACGGTTTTATGAGATCCATGCCAAATAGAAGCCGAATATCCGAATATCTAATTGCTTAGGGTCGACATTGTCTCTCAACAAATACGACCGAATCGAATGTCCCGAACAAGTGTGTATAACGTAGCGTCCTTGGTCTGTCAAAACCACACAAGTTTCTTCTCATAATACAACTTGATTCAAATTCAAGGGAAGCTGCAATATGGAAGTAATCAGCTTCTGACGTAAGTCTTTTTTCTCTCTCGACGACGGCGCTAAGCTCATGGTAAAAACGACTTTACATTAGCATGATGTATTACTACATTCAGCTTGCGTAATGTCCGTCATTTGTTACCTGTCGCTGTATTATGGGCTCTACAGACTAAAGCCGAACACGTACAAGCTCAGTTGCTGCGATACACAAGCTGTAGTGTCATAAAGTATCATCAATTGCAACATGACGACAAAGTTTTTCGGCTTGCTTTTGAAACCACTAATTAGCCCGCCGCCATCAAAGTCGCTGGCCATGTCGGTAAATCGCGCTTTGGTGTGTATAAAGCCTTTTAGGAACGGGAGATTTCGTTGCGTGCGAAGCTAAAATTATCTAAAGGTCTACAGAGATTTTGTTGTCTCAATTTCGAAAACTCAATTTTGAAAAAGTTGTTGCGTAGGAAACTGGGATCGTGAAATGGCCAAGCAAGGTTTTTGCAATTTTTATGGTATGTTTACCAAATAAGCACAATTTTCCAACTTTTTTCAAGGTATAGTTTATTATTTTTGTCATTTTGTATGAGACTGATTAAAACGTGTTACAAAAGCTTATTACTTTTATTAAGAATAAAAACTAAAAAATATCCGTATTATCCGGATACTCCGGGTAGTAAAATATTAATATCCGTATTATCCGGATACTAAAAATGAACGGATATTGCAAGCCCTAATCTTGTCTCAATTTCGAAAACTCAATTTTTGAAAATTTGTTGCGTACGAAACTGGGATCGTGAAATGGCCAAGCAAGTAATATTCAATGTATGCAATAATCATTATAGTCTAGCGCTTTACTTCTGGCCCTTCTGGGCATAGGTTTCCCTAATTCCATGCTAAGCTAAGTACAGCACTAATTTGAACCTCAAAAATAACACTAGACTGTCAACCGACTCCCTGTCCTGAGAGGACATTTTACAACTACATACTTAGGTTTATTTATCAACATAGTTCGTGTCGTTTCGTATCAGTGCTAAGGACCGTTGAGGCGGTCTCTCGTGAGGAGGCGAGTCCGGGTGCAGGATAAATTTTTGTCTCTCATAAAAATATCATCAGAACCAAAGGTGTGTGCAATATTTCAGCTCAATCGGTTAGGAGAACTGGTTTGCAGCAAGATTCGGTAGCAAGATTTGACCAACACATACTAAGTACCTATATACTAGTCACAAGACAAGCTAAATAACAGCGTATGTATAAAAAATTATTGATTCTAAGAATTTAATAAATCCTTTTTACCCGACTGCGGCGAAGCCCAAAAGGAGGGTTATGTGTTTGACGTGTATGTGTGTATGTATGTCCGTTTCTTTGTTCCCTCATAACTGATAAACGAATGAACCGATTTGAATAAAATATACGTCATTAGATTCGTCTTGATGGCGCGAGTGTTATAGGCTACATTAAAATTTAAAAACAAAGAAAAATTGCGGATTTTGGGGGCCAAACCGCGGAGTTCAAAAAAAAAATATTTCCAATACCATCGAGTAGGGTATCAAAATAAAGGGTTTTAAAAGGAGATTACAAAAATATATAACACTTATATGTTTAAAAGAAATTTAAAGTGGTAAATCCTATCCTCCTATCCCGCGACCAACGAAAGAACAAACACAAAAGAACTAAAAAGCTGGAAATAAAAAAAGTAGTTAAAAAACTAAAAAACCCGACTGAAAAAACTGAAAAGCAAAAAACAAGCACATTTTAAATTAAACAAAACTTGGAAGCAGGCGGGGTTCATTTGAATATTAAATTAAGAAAAGAAAAAATGAAAATAGAATGGACCCCGCTTGCTTCCAAGTTTTTTTTAATTTAAAATGTGCTTGTTTTTTGCTTTTCAGTTTTTTTGCTCATCCAAATTGTATCCTGGTTAGGCCTTTGGCGCATGCAAAGAAACACGCAATTATGGAGAACGAAAATCAAGTTTTGTGCAAGATTAATATTTTTATGTAAAAAAAAGTTAAGTTGTGGATGAGGTATTTATAGGTACGCCCTTTGAACCTTTGAGCCTTGACCGGTAACATACAAGATATATCGTCAAAAGGGTAGTCAACTTTTTGTGTCCAAGAACTTTTCAAGTTTGGATCGGGGTTACGACTGGTATTCTTTGGTGGTAAGTTCATCAAAAGACATTCTCTTAACAAAATTATGTTAACTTTGGGCCCTATCAGAATATCAGCATGATGCAGTGTGACATTTTTAACCGACTTCCAAAAAAAGGAGGAGGTTATCAATTCGACTGTATTTTTTTTTTTTTTTTTTTTTTTATGTTTGTTCGCTCATAACTTGCGACTGGGTGAACTGATTTTCATGTTTCTTTTTTCATTTGAAAGCTGGTGCTTCCCGTGTGGTCCCATTGTCACCATTTCAATATCTGATGATGGGATCTTGTAGAAATCGGGGGAACTCTTCAATAAATAACAGCAGATTAACCGCGATTGTTGCTATAGCATATCTAAGCATTGTTTACGCCATCACACAACATAATATCACGCCTGTACTCACTACAAAGGTTATAAAAACTATTTTGTGAAGATCTGATGAAGAGCTTCGGAGATAGGCAACGGAACTCCTCAATAAATGATAGCAAAAGGACTGGGATTGCTGAAATCTCATATTGTCTGTCTATTGTTTACACCAGTTCCTAACATAACATCACGCCGGTACGTTGTGAAGGGGTAAGCACATGTGAAACACTAAAAAGTGAAAAATAAAAACTTTTTTACAAAAAATAAAACCGACTTCGACAAAAAAAAAACACTCAAAAGTGAAAAATAAACTTGAGAAGAAAAATCAGTTTCTGAAGTCGGTGACAAAAAAATGAAATCAAAGAAACAAAAGTCACCGACTTCAGAAACTGATTTTTCTTCTCAAGTTTATTTTTCACTTTTGAGTGTTTTTTTTTTTGTCGAAGTCGGTTTTATTTTTTGTAAAAAAGTTTTTATTAAATGTTACAGCACCTTGGTGAGATGGGGGGGGCCTTTTGGCGTCATACATAATCAATTTAGTTTATTCATCATCTGCCTAGCCTTTTCCCAACTATATTGGGGTAGGCTTCCAGTCTAACCGAATGCAGCTGAATACCAGTATTTTACATGAAGCGACTGCCTATCTGACCTCCACTGCCTACCTGTAACGACTGCCAAAGATCTATATTATGGCAGCCGGGACCAACAGCTTAACGTGCTTTCCGAGGCACGGAGGAAACTCGGTATGTCGGGCGGTCACCCATCCACAGACCGACCTAGGCAAGCACAGCTTTACCTAAAGATCGACCCGAGTGGCAGTTCTTATTAAGCAACGAGCTCCTCTCAATCAATTTAGTTTATTGTAAATTTTAATTAGGTAAGTACGTTTTTTCGTTGTGCTTGATGGGCCTGCTCTTGACCTCAACACGCCTGATGGAAAGCCACGGATGAGGTCTTTGGTGGAACAAGCGTGCCCAAAGGATGCCTGTTTAATCTTACTTTGGAGTTAAATGTGTTTTTTGTCATGTTTTTCTTCTTTTTTTACTTAATTTGGTTTTGTATTTGTCCTGTGCGAGCCTATAATGTGTTTGCTTTCTCTTTGATATTTACTGAAGTTAAGAATTCTAAGTGTTGACAGATCTATTTTCGAGGAGTTACTAAACTACAGGATAAAAAAAAAAAATTGCTTTTACTAAAGCTAAAGTCTAAATACGGACTGCAAAAGCTGACACCAAAGTTATAATTTTAATAAAATACGAAAATACTCAATTAAAGTCAAATTGGTGTAAAAAGAGGTGATTGTGAACCTTTGTGTGAACCCAAAAACAAACGAAAGAACTCATTTCCATACAAAATAATATAAATAAATTCACACTCCGTTGACCAACGACACATTTTGAAAAAAGCTCGTTGAAATAAGTAGCCATTTTGTAAGACTTATGCAAATTATTGTAATTCATGAAATAATAAGTATCTTAAATAAAATTAAGCTCCTGAATACTTTAATATTTTGTTTTGTAACTTGTTAAGGATTTATTTGTTTGTGCAATTGTGCATTTAACTTAGACTTCCGTGGTAAAATTATTTTGCTATTTGTTTTATTACTTTTGGAAGGACAATAGGTGTGGGAATTACTGGTTAATACCTACTTAATAATTATTGTTTTGATTGCGACATCCATCAGACTGTAAATGATTTCGACGGCACCGTTGGTATTGTGGCTGAGCGATTGGATGCTGCTACGATGGATCGATTGCCGTACGGAACAAATATTTGTATAGCCTACAGGTAATTCTTTTTTGCCGTCTCGTTTCGGTGATCAGAATTGCCCCCCATGTGATTTTCCTCCACTACACTAGCTAGTTAAGGGATTATTTGAGCTCAAAGGTCTTTGATACAAAAACGCCCACAACACCCGTTTATTGAAGAAACGACAAAATGGTGCATAATTATGCTAAACCGTGGAGGACATTTATCATACATATATAACCCTACTCTACGATTCAGTAAATTAATATAATTAAAAAAAAACTGCCCCAGAATTTGTGTATAAAATCCAATCTTCAGCACAGTCAGCAGTTCCCTTCAGTACGGTGCTAACGTCAACTGTCAAAGATAAAATACCTTAGATAGATAAAATTACCTGTTGTACTATCACTTCTAAGGGTTGTCCAGTCTGTAAGTCTTCCGAAGGCCTCCTTGTTGGCCTCACCGCATACTCTCTCTCTCCAATTATCTGAAACAACAACAAAAATGCACAATTAATTGATGCTTTAATTTGAAAGCAAACAGCCAAACTGAAGTGGGTGTGGGCTGGCCATGTATATAGCGCGAATGGCGAAAAGGCATCCGGAGAAGTGGGCCATCACTATCGTCTGACGGAGGAAATCGCCGTCGAGGCAGATTGCGGTGAAGGTAGTTTGTTGATCTGATTTGGACGAACATGGAGACATTGAGCAGAGAGACTAAAGAAAATAAATCCACCTCGCTGGTCTAGTAGTTGCACTTGCAAGTGCGACTGCTGTACATGGTGTCCTATTTTTCCATCAGCAATATCTCAGAAGCAGTCAGGGAATCAAGATTTGTACTCGCCATCTATCACATGGGACTTAAACCTACTTAACTGGTGAAATTAGGGTCTAAGTAGGTTCCTCTGCCTCAGAGATTATGGGCGTGTTGTTGTTTAAAATTAATGCCTTAACAAAGTATATATTTTGGTCATTAATTAACAGTAATAACAACAGCGGTTACACCCAAAAATGTGACGTCTGTATCTGGTAAAAACTAATTACTTACGCAGCCATTTTTTCATTGGTAGGCCTTTAAAAGTTTCGCGGAATTCGTCTTATCTTGGCCATTAAAGACCTTGGTCAATAAAAAATGGGTGAAAACGACAGGCCGCACGGCATCAAACAATATAATCCAACTAAGTATGATATTCCCACTATTAGAACGCAGGCTTCCTCTCTGAGAAGAAAAGGGGGCAAAATTCTCAACGGGGACAGCACTTTAGACCGAATCCATATTTCTCTTCAATCGTGATCTGATATTTGGCCTCTTAGAGAAAGGGGTTTGAACTTTTTTGTATGGGAGCTGGCATATCGACCCACCGCCATTTTGATTTTTTTTCGAAATCGCGGCCCACGATGAAAGTGGTATGTATGGATAGAGGATATATAGACGAACAAAAAATGTCCAGTAACACGGTATCCAAAGTGTCACGTTACCGAGATATTTGAAGGTAAAGATGGACATATGAGTACAATGACCACATAAAAATTAGACCTTTTACGTGTCTATAGGCATTTATTATTATTATTACTGGTTATTGAAAGAGAGTAGGTACATTACATACTACTAGGAGCACGAGAAAACTATTTTTTGACATAACATAGCGTTTCATTGCGATGCGAAGCGATTTTATTGTGCGTATAATAATAATCAACCTGGAAACTATTATTTGTATACAATTTAACGCCTATAAACGTAAAAAGGCAATTTTTTAAATTATTTAATGATTGTCGATGTACTCATTTGTCGATCTTTAACTTCAAATATCTCGGTAACGTGACACTTTGGGTACCGTGTTACCAAACATTTTTTGTTCATCTATATGTCCTCTATCGATACATACCACTTTCATCGTGGGCCGCGATTTCGAAAAATAATCAAAATGGCGGACAGGTTGATATGCCACATTGGTTCTATCCCCTTTCCACCTTTATTTGTTGTTTTTTTGCTTTTTTTACATACTTTTAGATAAATTACTTAGCAATTTCACAAAAAATGTGAAAATCATAGAATGAAACGATATGGGCATTACTACTCTCATTGTAACTTTATAGTTGCCATATCCTAATAGCATCACAATTCTATCGAAAGAATCTCGCAAGTGCGTCGATTACTAGGCTAGTAACTGCCCCGTTTTGCGGTAAAGCTAAAATAGACCACAAGCATTCAAGAAGTCTTTTACTGAAGACTTACGATGTGTTAACCGAAACCTCCACAAATTACTGTGTCCCAGATTATTACCGCAAACGCATTGCGTGGTTTTTTCAAAGCACGAGTCATCTTCTAATTGTCGTATAGCGTCCGCCACAAGCGCTTGTGAAAGGTTACCAGTAACCGTCGGGGCTGCCGGTTGTTCGAAAGACATACCGCGGGCTCGGCACAAAGAGCTAAGAAGGAATATGGGTGGTTTTTAGTCAGTAAAAGTCACACTCCCTACCGCTGTGCCCAGAGCGGGAGGAGTCTTTTGATGATTTTCCACCAGCCAAAAAAAAAAGGGTTACCGATATGTAAAATACCAAAAACTGCTGTCAGACCCTCAGATCCAGCCTGTTTCTTTGCTGCCGACCCTAGTGACACAGAGTCTTCAACCATACTTATCTAATTACTCGTAATCTCATTAGACACCTCCTTTCTAGACATATTAAGCCTTTACACAGTCCATCCATCGTTTCTTTGGTCTTCCTCTACTCTTATACCTCGCATACTCAAAACTTTCCTCACGAAATTTTCCCATATTGATTCTTAATTTAAAAGCTTTTAATAGCTAAGTTTATAGATAACTGGCGGACGTCCCGCGGTTTCACCCGCGTAGATCCCGTTCCCGTGGGAATACAGGGATAAAAAGTAGCCTATGTTACTCAGGGTGAATGTAGCTTTCCAAGGGTGAAAGAATTTTTGAAATCGGCCCAGTACTTTTTGAGCCTATTCATTACAAACATACAAAAATAGGTACAAATCTTTCCTCTTTATAATATTAGTGTAGATGTAGATAGAAAACTGGAATTCAACAAGCCGAAGCTCAATCTAAAAAAGCTTCACTTTGTAAATCTTGCGGCCTTACGGATGTTGTCCACATTAATTCTTGACCAAGTATGTCTATTATGTCACAGATCTACAATTAGTATAGGTTACACGTGTTATGTGGCAAAGTCAAGTAAATACTGTAATTAAAATATCTCCGAGAAACTGTTAGACTTGGAACCTATCGCCTTCCATCTACTTATTATTATAATAATATAATATATTAGCCGAGTATCTTGCGTGGAAGAAAATATTAGGACATTCTGCCAATGAGTAATTGCTCATATTAGCTACTTTTTACTTTACGTACGACATCGCTTTTTCAAGGGTCTGTTTTAGAAAAAAAAAACATAGGTTTATACCATATTAATACTCTATGATCACGACCTTTTCGATAGGTCAGATACCTTGGAATCCCTTCCCCTTAAAGTCATTCGATTAAAATATGTTAATTCGTTCTACCACTACTACCTTTCAAATTATCAGCAATATATAACGCAAAATCAATCATCTTGAATGGTTTTAACAGTATCTTCCGGTCCCACGGTAACGAGATGCGCCTAAAATAATTGACATGTCATGAATTTTGACGATTGGTAACCCTGTCGGCGGCCATGTTTAGAGTTGCGTAGCGTTGGCACAAAATTGTCCAATTTACACGTGCTGTGGATGATCAGTGGCTAGTTATGAAAGCCCGTCGTACTCGTAACCGGTTGGTACACAAAAAATGTGAGAACAACCATAATGTTTTGATGATCGACTAGCGTTGTTTTTAGGTTATGATGTTCGGTAAATAAATTGTTTTAGCTGATAATTTACATTACACTCAATGATTAATAATATCTATAAGTACCTACGCAGTTTTATTACAGAAAAACTTTGAATTTTTATTTTTCGTGTTCTCGAACACAAAGACAGTGTTCACTTACATTATAAGTGCATCTACTTAATTTTATATTCGTCGTTGTTTTAGCGGCACATTCACTTTGAACACGTTGTAGTAGGTATCTATATTTATGTTCTCTAATATTGTTTAGTGAAGAGCATGCTGTTCCCAAGTCCCTTTCTATCCCTCTCTCCTCCCTTATTTAATATTTCTCAATTGTATTTATGTGATGCTATGCAAATACTCTAGAGGCTGGTCAGATGGTTCAGTTTCAAAGCTCTAAAGGCTAATAAAATTCGTACAACGTAACCTTAATTTTTTACCTAACAATAATACATTTAAGATAATCTTCTACGCATAAAGCAACTAAAATACGATATTTCGTAATTATTAGCCGGTGTGGGCATAGAAAAATACAGATAATGCTGTGACCAGAGACATTGAGACAGCCTTCAATCATGTGCAATGAATGTCATGTACAATTTTCGGTAAATGACAACCTGTTCCCAAGCATTGTGCCAAGATTATTGTTTCGCAAAAAATGTACGAAAATTATTTATAATAATATATTTTTAATCGTGTTTTGAGCAGATTATAATATGTTAACTTCAGCTACTTTTATACCATGCGTGCAATTTAAAGTGATATTGTCTTTAACAAGATATTATAGTTAGGTACGAAAGGAACTTCGACTGGTTACCTGTTTTAATTGATCGAAACTTAACGGCTACAGCGATTACGAACGAACCATATTGTACCTATAGATCATTCTCTTGGCCCTTATCATTTCAATTCCTTTGGAATCGGCGTCATCTCATGAGACACCTCCATTCTTGCCACATCATCATTCACACAGTTCACCCATCGTTTCTTTGATCTTCCTCTACTCTTATAGGTAAGTATCCACCCACATTGATACTCAAAACTTTCCTCACCAAATTTTCCTCATTCCTCCGCAGTCCGCATCACAATATGCCCATACCACGACAACCAATTACCAAACAACTTTCAGTCACAGGCGACCACTTTCAGGCTTCCTCCTTTGTAAGCATTCTCATATCAACCACATGCCTTTCATTATTCGTAGACTACATATAACCCTCATAATAAATTACATTGACACTTGTTTTTATCTCGGTGTTGGAGATTTTAATTATTATTTTGCAACACCAACATTAAATGTAAATCCTCTTGTAAATAGTGGCAACACTATTCCCTTCCATCTGCAACACTGGTCCAATACAGACGTACATTCTATTATTCTTGTATTTTATTGAATCTTCCCCGGCACCAACGTACCAGCGCCTCATCAGCTACCCATCATTTATCACAAGCTTACGCACTCGGTTGGATAATTTCGGATATCCTCGCAGGAGATACCGCGACCTAAAGTTAGATATTTCCAGAGACATGGACCGTACGTCAGATATTTCTCGAACAAAATAGTTAATGTGCCTATAACTGTCAAGGTACTTAGGTTATAAGGTTAAAAATGCAATTATGGTTTGAGTAGCTATACTTAAGTGTCATCTACATAATTGTTGTCTACATTATGTATGATATGAGGCGCCAAGGGAATGATATTTAAATAATAGTAAGTATATAATGTACAGACGCTAACACATCAAGCTACCCGAAACTGTCAACATTTTCCCAATTTAACTTGAACCTAATACTTTAGCGATAAGGTTGAAAATCTAGTAAAAAAAATTGACAGATTGTACAGTACGATCAAATTATCTTGGCAGCTCCGAACTTCGTGCAGGTCATTTTGTTACAACGAATGTATAAAAGTGTTATGATATTTATTTTATTTGTATTTCTCACTGTTTAAATTAGATATTTTCTGATCGTTTAAGTATTGGTTTATCTGGCAATAACAGTTTTATTCACAAGTTTACATGCGTAAAATTTCGCAAAGCCTATGTTCAGAGCTGCCAAGATAATTTGATCGCACTGTAGTAGCTTGATGTACCTACTGGCATCTGTATTTGGACTGAGCGGGGGGGGTCATTTGATGATTTTTTTCCACCCACCAAAAAAAAAAAAGGGGCGCAATACATGGATGGATGACCATCTAGTTTATAACAAATCGCTCTGTGCATCATAAAAGTACGTAAAGAACTCGGTCTCACAGATCTGACAACTAGTCTTTCCATCCATGTATTGGGTATCGTAGACTCGTAGTACCCAATACATGGGATGTGAAGGTCAGATAGCAGTTGCTCCGTGTCAAAATACTGGCTGAATTCCGATAAACTAGAAGCCGACTCTCACATAAGTAGTTAAGGACATTATTGAAGGTAGGCACCTCAGTTAACGCGGCTCCGACACAAGGGCGAAGAAGGAACATGGGTTTGGTTTTTAGTCAGTAGAAGTCTGACACTCCCGTTCGCTCTGCCCAAGAGCGGGGGGGGGGGGGGGGGGTTATTCGATGATTTTCCACCCACCAAAAAAAAAAGGTTTATTTTATTCACCTTAATAAGAAATGCCATATCCAGCATTTTCTAGTTCATTGTTCTTGCAATGACGCAATTCCCGCTCAATCCAACCCACCAGTTCTAATTTCAGACTGTGTCGGGCGGGACGCTTGGCCAATCAGAGCAGAGCGCTATACGATTAGACATGCATACGATTAACCAATCAGATTGCAGTGATTGTGAGTGTTAAAATGGCCGTTTTGGATTGTCTACGACATGGTAAACCGTGGAATCGTGGATATAATATTATACATGATTATAATTTTAATCTGAGCAAAGAAGTATTATCCTAATACGTTTGTAATAATCATAATTTAGTCTATTTTTAAGTTATAATTTTTCGTGCGTAAGCTGTTGGTGTCATAAAAAGATCTCTGACCGTTGTTACGGGTAGTAAGTGGCCCGAAATCCAAAGGGTTGTACTACCCAGTAGGTACTGAGTTCAGATAAGTATAGTATAGTAATCGCTCCAGGTAAATTATTGGTATTCAGCTGTATCGATTAGACTAGAAGCCTACCCAAATATAGTTGAGCAAAGGCTAGGCTAGGCTAGATGATGAAGCGACCTATTTTTTGTTTGTAAAATGATACCTACATAAAAATATTTGGAGGATAACCATTCATCATTTGATTCATTAATTTTAATCATCCTTCTCCACTAATTATCACAAAAATTAAACAACTCTGTGATTCTCTTGAATTTCATTGGGTAAAAATCCTAGCTTGAATGTTCGTGAGCAATTTTTTCTACATTGTATGTAAAACGTAGGTCGCGACACGCATTGCGCATGCGTGGGTCAAATGTCACAGCCACAATGGCGGGAACCGGGGTTGCCAGTCGGTAAAACAGTATATAAACGAATGTTGGCGTACAGGTTCGTTTTTGAATGGTAATTTAAATAATTATATCGTTTTGGGAATTCATTTCGAGTTGTATTCAAATGTAGGTTATTTTTTGTATGTTTAAATTTAATTGTACATACCGTAAAGCTTTGTTGTTATAGGTCGGGATTCTTGGAACTAAAACACAGACAGAATTGAAAAAAAAATGATGACAATAGAGCCTTTCAATTTTAATTTTCTGATGCCATTTAAACTTTTGAACTTGCACAGTTGCACCACAAATCACTAAATGCATTTAACTCTAAACCAATTTAAAAAATCATTCGTAATGTACCTATTTAAATGATAATAGTTAAATTCAATTTTACAGGGACAACCCTGCGTTAAAGTTAGAAGCAATAATTACGCTTACAAACAAACAGTTTTCATGGAAACTTTTGGTTTCCATTGATTTTTGACTTATGAGGTTTAAAAAACTATTTAACTGACAGACTATTAATATTTTAGCAATAAAAAGGTTTTATTTATATTGACGTGTTGAAGAAGTTCAGGGAAGTAAGTAATATTCCTGGATGAGGCTGGCACAGGAACGTGGAACTTGGCAAAATCAAAAAGAGGCTTATGCCCAGTAGTGGGGAAGTTGGTCTGTGGATTTCACGCGGACGAAGATAGTGGGCAATAGGTATATTATATAAATGCCTTTAAAGTATATTAACATGTCAAAATGAATCTATCGTGCAAAAATTGGCAAGCAAGTGATGAAAAATTTTTTAACGTTGAAGTCTCACTTTTAGTGCAGTCATAATGCAAGTCATTATCACATGATCCAAATGTTGCAAGCACAAAAAAATATCTAGATGTCTTTGTTTTTTTGGGTTCTCGAATAAAAACTAAAATTGTTAGTGTGTTGGTAAACTCAGTAATTTAAGAGTAGGTACTTGGAAACTAAGCCAATCAATTCTTTTTTTTTCGTTGCTAGTAAGTAACTGACCTGACACATTATGTACCTACCTAATTAATTATATTATTCTAGGTATGTTAAGAATTTCTTAATGTAAAACAAAGTTCAGCATTTTGAGCAAGGAAGATTTTTTGAAAATATCATCATTAATTTTTTAGAGAAGTAAATCTTGTTTATACGGGGTTATCTCCAGAACAAATGATTTTATTCTAAAATATTCGTTTTTCAATATCATGCCTATTACCCGAGCTATCGCAATTTTTGCGAACGAAGTCGCATAGTGTAGTGCTAGTAAAGTATATTTGTCAACCGTATCTACTAGGACAGCATAGCACACTAGAATTAGATTGTATCGTTCCACTATCATTAAGGAGTGTCAAGGCTTGCACCCGTCCTCTGGTCATGTCACCCTAGTACTTATAATTATACAGCATTAGTAGGTACTAAGTGTGGTATTACAATAATGAATGAACTGCTAGCTTTGTCCGTGACTTTACTTGCACTTCTGGGTGTATTTGTTTTGCAACATTTTTTTCTAAGTTTCCGTTTTGCGATATTTTCATAAATGTCGTCGTTAAATAAAAATCTTTGAATAGTGTAATTATGTTGACATTTCGGCAAAAAATATTTTCGCCGGTTCCCCTAGCATAGCAAATTCACCATCCATAGCTAGGTAAGAATGTAATACGCTTTTTTAGGGTTCCGTAGTCAACTAGGAACCCTTACAGTTTCGCCATGTCTGTCTGTCCGTCCTCGCTTAATCTCTGTGACCGTTAGCACTAGAAAGCTGAAATTTGATGCCAATATGTGTATCAATCACGCCGACAAAGTAGTAAAATTAAAATTGGAAAAAAAATGTTTTATTAGGGTAGCCTCCCCCTCCCTATATGTAAAGTGGGAAGTGATTTTTTTTTTTAATTTCAACCCTAACGTGTGATATATTGTTGGAAAGGTATTTAAAAATGAATATAGGGGTTTACTAAAATCATTAATGTCAATAATTTCGGAAATAATCGCTCCAAAAGTAAAAAGCAATGTGTGTGTGTCCCCCCCTCTAACTTTTGAACCATAAGTTTAGAAAATATGAAAAAAATCTGAAAAGTTGAACTTTATAAGGACTTTCTAGGAAAATCATTTTGAAAGTGAAAAAAAAATAAACTCATAAGTGGGAAAACTTATTGCGACGGACGAGAAACTACGGAACCCTATAGGTACACTGAGCGTGGCCCGACACGCTCTTGGCCGGTTTTTGATGTTTGTAAGTTCCGTTTTAACGTCTAAACAGCTAAACGGATAAGTAGCCACTCAGATACTTACGTGGTTTATGTGTCGTAGGATATTTTATATCAGTACGTTCACGTGAGATAGGCTAGGTAGGTACTTATCGAATTCAACGCGGTCGAAACAGGGAACCTAATTCTTAATAAAAATGTTGCCAATTAAAATATCTTTGCATAAATACCTATTACGAGATCGCTGAACGAAAGTCATGCACATAGCTTCTGAAATAATTACACCACCAGATCTAAATCGTTTAAAAAATATTTTCATTGCCATAATATTAGACTGTTAAATTGCTATAATATTTTATATTTAAATGAAGTGTCAAAATGGTATATCTTACACTAATGGGTCTTATGCATACTAAATTTTATTTTTTATTTATAAATGGTGTGGTAACTCGGTATATATATTTAAGTAGTTTTCTCTTTATTTTGCACAAGACATGTGGCCAATTTCCAGTCGATAAAACGAGGAACTTCGGAGGTTTTTTTTGTGATCATCTGCCTAACCTTTTCTGAAATTTGTTTGGGTCGGCTTCCTGTCTAACCGGATCCTGCCCATCTGACCTCCACAACACAATTTGTAGGTAGGTAGGGGAGAGCGGGGCTAAAAGTGCCGGGGGTAAATTGTGCCGACGCGAATATCTCGAAAACAAAAAGAGGTAGTTATACGATCGTATTGTGTCGCGTAATGCCTAACAGTCGGGCACGCGCGGCTGCCATTTTAGTTGCGTCTGCGACGCGGACTGAGTGGCAGTGCATGTGAGGGTCGTCCAGCGCCACGTCAGTAAATATTTTCGTTTCGATACTTTTTGGTCGCAAGCTAGCTTTTTTCGTGCTTTTTATATGAGAGTTTTAGTAAAATGTTTGTTATTTATCCTAGTTTGCTATGCAGTGTAATTTTAATGCTTTGAGCAGAGTGATTTTTATATGTGAGACAAAATTTCAAACTCTCGCTCACGGGGTAAAATGTGCCGTTCATGTGGGGCTGCTTGTGCCGCGGCACAACCAACCCCGACTTAGGGGTTGGTTGTGAAATCTATATGATATTTTGTAATATAGTCCTTAGAGACTGATATTTTTTTAAATTTTATTGATCTCATTCGCATTTTTAATAATTGATCGCATTCGTATAAAAATAAGTACAAACTTTGATTTAAAATATGTTTTTAAGTTTGAAATAATTACATAAGTAAGGGTAATTTGTTTTTTTAAATTATAATACTTAGAAACTGTTGATTTATAGTAAAAATTATAACAAATAAATACATTATTATAAAATTGATGTCTTTTAAATTCTAAATTAATTTTGATTTATGTAAAACACCTAGCATTATCAACGGCACAACCGACCCCAGCTACGGCACAACTTGCCCCAAAGTGGGGTTGGTAGTGCCTTGCCGCCGCTGTGTAAAAAAAACACTTCTTCTTAAAAACTATGAAAAATGTGCAAAATCTGTAGGTAAATTCGTATTATAGACTAAATTTGGCTTAGGATGAACCACTACTCTCAGACATAGTACTTGTTTTATCCGAATCATATAAGGATTTGTCAAAATCGGCACGTTCAGCCCCGCTCTCCCCTACTGGGTACTACGATACCCATTGGTAAGACTGGTTATGAGAGTTTCAGACCGTGGATTGTAAACAAAATCAGCTAAGAAAGTGTTGTTATGGATAGGTACAGTGCGATCAAATTATCTTGGCAGCTCTGAACATAGGCTTTGCGAAATTTTACGCATGTAAACTTGGGAATAAAACTGTTATTGCCAGATAAACCAATACTTAAACGATCAGAAAATATCTAATTTAAACAGTGAGAAATACAAATAAAATATATATATAAAATATATAATAAATATATAATATCTATAATATATAATATCATAACACTTCTATACATTCGTTGTAACAAAATGACCTGCACGAAGTTCGGAGCTGCCAAGATAATTTGATCGCACTGTAAGTAGTGCTTAAATAAATTGACGCCTTGAAGGAGTACTAACTTCCAATAAATTATCTCGAAGCTTATCAGAGGTAATTAAGTATTAAACGTAGACAGCTAATCATTTTAATAGTCAATAGTACTTTTTCTATCAATCCTTACAACCAATTTATTGTACGCGTGTTATTATATTTTTTGCTAATTAATCCTTTAAAAAAAAGATCGATAATCATAGCTTGTGGTTTTAAGGGGCTCTTCCGGCACGATTTATTAATGTAATATTAATATTTTTGACATTTTATCGACGTAGGTACCTACTTTATTTGATTGAAGTTGCAACTTCTATGGCTTATTTATAAACGTAGGTAACTGAATGTTTACAAAAAATCGGCCTCTAGTATGAACTAGAGAACTGAGATTTAAAACTTATAGATTTTAATACTTACCTACTGTAATGAATTAATTAATAAGCAAACAAAATAATAAGGATGTTGGTTACAAGCATGTTACAAGTCTCACATAAAAAAATATTCAGCTTACTATGGGCACAGAATACATAATAGTACTCCGACATAACTTTGAACATAACTATTTAACTATGATGAAAAAGTATACAGGGTGTAAATCTACCCATCACACAGCCGTCAACCAAGCATTCTGTACATCAAACTAAGTACCCCTACTCAAAAAAATTTGCTGGGAAATGACTTTTTTTTTTGGGGTCAAAAATCACATTTTACACTCTTAAAACATTGTGCTAGTGGATGCTTTGAATAGTAAACCGGTCATGGAGGTAATTTAAGTGAAGTTATAATCTGAAAAACTAGTAAGTATTTACAAAAACAGCTGTGAACATTTTTGAACATTGACCCCCCCATATCTCCTTAACTAGGGGGTTCCCAGGTATGGTCTAGAGAAAAAAATGATCGCAGTGGTGGGGAGAACAAGTGCCCTTCGTTTGCGTTAAGGGTAGGTACTTTTACACCTTCTTTACAACGAAGAACCTGTTTAAAACCGTATTAATCAGATACTTATTATTTCAATTTTCAACACCACTGTTCAACACTTCTTACCGATCAAATATTCAAATAACGAACAAAAAATCAAAAACCACAACTACCAACATAAAAAAAACATAACTGTCAAATTAAGTCAGTCAACATTTCGGCCAGCACCTGTTTTTTTTGGTGGGTGGAAAATCATCAAATGACCCCCCCCCCCGCTCTTGGGCAGAGCGAAGGGGAGTGTCAGACTTCTACTGACTAAAAACCGAACCCATGTTCCTTCTTTGCCCTTGCGCCGAGGCCACGTCATGTAGTACAAAAACATAACTGTCAAATTAAAGATGTCAGTCAACATTTCGGCCAGCACCTCACTTTACTTTCTCATCGACCGATTCGCCTTGATACGACATTTCTTCTCTTGACACATATAAACCCGCACTGTCATGTCGTGTAGAAGCTTTGGCCTTCTTTTAACAGGTAAACTTGATTAAGGGGCTTTATTTGGCCACATTTTGGGGCTTTTCGAATATTGAAAATTGACAAATGTTGCTATATTTTCTGCCAATACTAAGGCCTATGTAGCGGCACTTCAAAATGTAGGTACAACAGCCACATAGTACCAAAAGTACTTACTACAGCTATATCAGAAATGAAACTAACTAACATGAAAATCCTGAAGAATATAAAAACCTGACAACGATCACCGGGCAGTAGCCCGCAAATCATTTTTAGGATAAGATTAAATTGAAACGGTTGAATGAAGAATCACAGACTGTTTCTTCTTTAGAAACGTCATAATTTTGACAAAAATCTTGACCGTCCCATCACATCACTTTTTAACAGTCTTGGTCAAAACCCCGTAATGTTTTACTCAAACATTACTAAGTATATAGAAGCAAACAGTAAGTGTACTTAATGGCGTAAAGTTAAGGTGATAATTATTTGATAGGACGTATTCATTAGGGTTTGGGATAACCATGGCATAATGATGACGTATTCCGTGATGTGTGGTCTAAGAATAGGATATGTTTAGTTGTCTTATTTTTGACAGGACAGGTGTCATAAGCTAGAAATATTATTATACGTACAGTCCTTCCATGATTGTTTTACCTCTATCTACTTATTAGGTAAGTTAGTTAGGTGTAAAATACACATGAAGCTGAAACGCACTTGTTCTCCCATCATTTCTATTGTTCTGGAATATACATGGCAACCCTTTAGCTACCGAAATATTGGGGGTCAAAAATAGAACTTAACAGTTTGAAGAGGCATTATGAGAAACCGCAGATAATTTGTGATAGGTAGTAGGGTACGTCTTACTCAACAGCAACGCTGCTTTTGGTGATGATGAACTTGAACATACCTGTAAAAAGAAAAAAGGTTTTAATAAATTGGTTTCATAATTTATTAGGATGTGTGGTTTTGACGGACATGAGACTTGACGAGATTAATAAATATCTAACAAAACTGGTGTACCTACGGTTTTCGCCTTGAAAAAAGTTAAAGATGAGACCTCCAGACAAACTGCGTTAATGGTTTATCACGCCTATGTTTGTTCCATCATCAGGTATGGTATCATTGTCTGGGGGAACTCTTCTGAAATAACTAGGGTTCTGTTAGCACAAAAAAAATGCATACGCACAATTTTTAATATGGACTGGACTGATTCTTGCAGACCAGTATATAAATTACATACCTAATCTTCTGATAGTTCCTTGTATTTATTTACGAAATAGCAAAATTTGTCAAAACTAATTCTTCACTTTTTGAATGTTAAAACAATATCAATAAACGTACAGTTACACAGTATTTATTAACAATGCCAGTACCTAGGATCGAATTATTCAGACGTAATTGTGTATACATGGCTCCACTCATCTTCAATTCCCTACCAAAGTTTATAACTGATCTTCCGTACAGGAAATTCTGCAAAGTCCTGAAAAAGTGGCTTTGTTCACATAGTTTTTATTCCGTAGCAGAATTTTTAAAACTTTCCAACTGTAAGTCGTACCATTACCGGAATGCATTATAAAGTAAGGTACCTTAATTATAATTATAAGATTTTGTATTTGTATATCTCAAAATAGAGTGTGATACGTGACTTAGAAAAGTGTAACATCTAATATCACGTCCCCATATGCTTATGAATTCTAAATATTTAACCACGAATGCACGCCACCTCGAAAAACTGAACTACGAATGCACGCCGCCTCGAAGAACTTCACAACGAATGCACGCCACCTCGAAAAACTGAATAACGAATGCACGCCACCTAATATTATGTTATCTTTGATTTTCTCTGTGTTTATGTGAGTAATGTCTTTGTTTGTCTATATATTTTTATAATCTTTGTTTTGTTTTCTCTCTGTTTATGTTAAAAATGTCTTTTGTTTGGTAATTTTCTATTGTTTAACAGCAAAATTTGTTATTTGCTGAGTGAAACTTAAACTTAGAAATGCACGTTATATCTAATTTAATTTGTTTTAAACTACGTACTTAATGTTTGCATGCCAACTTAATGGCGAAATGTGTCATTGCATTATTTATTATTTTACCATCTCTTTTACCACATTTGTTGCAAATAAATAATTTTGAATTTGACTTTGACTTTAAATTCTGAAAAGATCTTAAATGGTCCTTGTATGATAAGTTAACAGGAAGGCAATGTACAGTACAGTCACCCGAAACTGTCAAATATTCCCAATCAAGCTTGAACATAATACTACAGCGATAAAGTTGAAAATCTATTAAAGAAATTTGACAGATTGTAGTAGGTTGATATGCTGTCGTTTGTACCTACTATGCAAAACTGACATAAGTAGATATAATTATGTATCTGCGCATAAGGATCTACGTTGAAGGTTCTATTTAAATACTCCTTACAAAGCTACAAAAACAAATCTAACATAAGCAAGCACTAGAACTATTGATATTCCATCATCTATGCAACCACTTGGGCGTGTAGGGATCCAAGTAGGTATTTGTTCAATTGATAGTGTTGTTACAAACTCGCGGAGGTCCGTGTTGACAGATGTCACTGAGTGGAAACGTCAGGTCCGTATTGACAGTGACGGTAAGTGGAAAAACGTCATTAGGTGTTTTATGATTTTACAATGGATTTTACTTTGCCATTTGTACGACTTGAAAATTAAATATAACAATTTTAAGTAATTCCTGCACCCAAATCACGTAACACTCTTTTCATCGGTTTCTGAGGAATTTTGAAGGGGATCCGTTTTAAATGACTTCATAATCTTTGGAAAATTCGTCTGGTGAACAAACGCAATTTTATTTATGGAGTGCAATACGTCATTACGAAAGTTACAACGTCGAAACACACGGCGCCGAATGTTTGCGACAACGAATACTGTGAGTACGAAAGCACGCAGCGTCGTATCACGTTACAACGAATGCACGAGACTTCGAATCACGGAACAACGAATGCACGTTACAACGAAAATCGTCACACCGAATCACGTGACCCCGAAATAACGTAACAACGAACCGTCACCGACAGCAAAACAGAAAAAACAAAATCAAATAATTTTTTCGTACCACTTGCTCAAAAAAGAGACATTCTATGCCACAAAAAGCGAACATAACAATAGTCATTTTTAATCTAATATACTAATATTATAATCTGTTATAAACAGGGAAAGAAAATTATACTGAATTTCATTCATCCTCTAGGGGGAGAATGTGATTTCTATCAATAATTGGACCAATATTTCGAATGTTAACTTTTACTTTTAATTGTCATTATTTTTAATAAAATGCTTATCTCATTTTATTATTGTGTTATTTTTTTCGCAAATGGTACGAAAAGTAGAGTATTTTCCTCGGTGATAAAGCTGGGTGAACTTAAATCCCTCGCTACACTCAGGACTCGTCTTAAATCCCTCGCTTCGATTGCGATTTAAGTTTTTAACACCCTCGCTACGCTCGGGAGTAAACCTCGAGTCCTTCGTTACGCTCGCGATTTAAATCGTCACCCGCGACAGAAAACACTGCTTTATCCCCTTGGTTAATAATCTACTATTACTCCTTTTTTACATTGACACATATTTATATTAAAGTGTATAAATATAAGCTGCCTGTCGGGGCTGCAGATTATCGAAAGAGATAATGCGGCTTCGGCACAAGGGCGAAGAAGTAACGTGGGTATGGCCGGGCCATAAGTGCAATATGCAATTAACTGATGCCTAATAATTATTATGCATAAAATCAATTTTTTTTACTACTTTAATTATTAAAGTAGTAAAAAATATTTGATTTAGTTTTTCTGTTTTGCTATCGGTGTGACGATTTTCGTTGTAACGTGAATTCGTTGTTCCGTGATTCGAAGTCTCTTGCATTCGTTGTAACGTGATTCGTCGCTGCGTGCTTCGTACTCACGGTATTCGTTGTCGCAAACATTCGGCGCCGTGTGATTCGACGTTGTAACTTTCGTAATGACGTATTGCACTCCAATTTATATTGGAGAAAAGTAAATGGTTATGTGAATCAGAGCTTTCCACGTGTTACGAATTTACGATTCGCGTCAAAGAGAATTCATATTGAAGTCTTGAAGTAACTTGAAACTTCCAATTAGCCTGCTAATTACTGAAGTTATCAACTTACAGTAGACCGTAATGAGAGTCCACTTACAATAACAAAAGAATAACTTATTAGGTAATCTTAGGATAATGGTGGGATATAAAATAAAGCCTTCATATTCTATTTCCTATTTCACCTTTACCCTGGTGGCCTGCAATTGAAATTGAAATTAGACTACCTGATGTGAATAGACAGTTATAAAATACAATGTTTTTCACATGCCCACAGAAAATAACGTCAAGTCACTTCGTATTTTACATTTGGTTTCATGCATCATCTCATCTATCATCTTGCCTCTCACAGTCTCACGGCATCACTGCTAAGATTAAAGTCAACTTGTTTTATTTATTTTTTATTAAAATAAGATTACTATTTGAGTATAGTTTATGGTAGATAAATTATTATAATATGGTCAAAAGACTAGCATACAAACCATACCAACGTCAATTTTCCAATCATTATTTAGACTTCGAACATCATTGCGGTACGCGGCGCTAGTGGCTTAGAAAACTGTCAAATTCAGTACTTTTTAACTTAGTTCCATACTTCACCACCCGCAATGTGTATAGCACAGCGTTACATTTTAAAAATCGAACGTCATGTGGCTAGTGAAGCAGAATGAAAAGTCAATAAATTGAATTCTGTTTAAAACGGGGTTTTGATGAAAACATGTACTTTTGTTCGCGTTGTCCGTTTATTGAAGGTAAAATGTCAATGCGTGTTAAATAATACGCAATTGGGTGTATTACACAAGAGACAAGTTGTTTTGATCGGTTAAAAAAGTAGTTTGTAGTAATTGCGATGAAAAACATTCAGCATGACGCACAGAGCTGACGTCAGATTTATTTACGAATTATGTTTCAGTTTGTCAAAATTTTAGGAATTATGGACACGAATGGAAGCCAAGAAATAGTTGTATCTAAGTCAACTAAGTAGGTACTACACCTGCACTTAAAAGGGAAGCCAAAATAACCTTTAATCAAATGATTCATGGACTTAGGAGACGTATTAAATTATAGTTTTTTATATGATTGTATGGACGGGAGGTTACCAACACAAAAATCGGAATTATGAACGTTTCCGTTCGATTCGATACGTTATCGAAACATAAAAATCAGAGTCACCACGATGCCAAAGTGAAGTTAAAACTTAATTAACCCAGAGTACAGACGCCGCCAGCACATCAAGCTAGCCGAAAATGTCTAAATATAATCACTTATAAAATAAAGTCCTCCGCCGCGTCCATCTGTCTGTTCACGATAAACTCAAAAACTACTGCATCGATTTTCATGCTGTTTTCACCAATGGATAGAGTGGTTCTCGAGGAAGGCGAAGCGGCGGGCATAGTAAGCGATAAAGTTAGAAAAAAAGCTTGATGTGCTAGTGTCTGTACCTACTGCTATCTAACTTCATAAAATTATAATGGTCCAATTACTGTAAAATACTTTTGGTTTTTTCGTACCTATTATTTTTTCTTATTACTGTTAGCCAGCCGGATATAATTTAATATGACCCGTACTTATTCTAAACCTTGGTTATTTGCTGTAATAATATGCCAATATGGCCAGGAAATATTAATTAAATTATAATTTAATTGGCAACACAATTCACATACCTGATTTAATGTCTCTATATAATGCATCCTGTGCAAAACAAGTTACGTTTATAAATGGATATTAAAATACATTTGAAAATTACTTAAGTACTTATAATTATCAATCGTAAATAATCATAATCGATGCAACAATCTGCAGAAAAAAATTGTACCTATATCTTTTTCATGAAATAAACTAAGTTTCTACCCTGGCGGTTCCACCATGACCTAAAAAGAAGGCATTTAACAGTTTCCGCAAAAAAAAAAACGTGTGGCACTCGGAGACTGCCGCGGTAAATCTATTGCATAGCATTTTTTATCAACTTATGCAATAATAGGTATAAATAATTAGGTATTAATAGTGTAATTACACACCAAAATAATTATTCATTCAAAAAATTTGAACAAAAATAACGGAGTTTGATCATCGAATTTCGCGCGATGTACATTATATAAATCAAAACTAACCTTCATAGACTAACTAAGCCAGTAAGAAACTCTATGACAGAAAATTTAAAAGAAAAAGTATTGACAGCCTGACGTAAGTGTCATAACATTGAAAAATATGAAAATTATTTATTTTATTTTAGATATTTTATAAGAAAACGAATCGTTTTAGACCGATTCGCAGAATAGTACTTAATGCAAAAACCAATAAAACTTATGATAGATGCGTACTAATAATAAAATGAATGTTTATAGAGTACTCACTCCTCACTCATTTTCTTTCACTATTTTTTCGTGACTTTCTTCATTAATAAATGCACTTTGTTTATTCATATTTAAAACACTTTGTACACAAATTATACGAGTAAGAATATTTTAGAAGGAGAAAGCAGAGAGACAAACAATTATTTAATTTGACAACCTCAGTTGACAACCTTGTTATTTTCCGTAACCATAGCAACCTGGTTGAATACTGAATCCTGAATATTTTCGTTAGGAAATCTCTGGATTCGCCCTCCACGCTCAACTCAAGGCCCGCGATAGAATCTATGAAATAGATTAAAAATCGACATAATAGGTACATTAAACGGTCACTTGTCGTGTATTAAATGGACACACTCCACCTAGATTAGGTATGAGTTTTATTTCTGTTTGATTTTATGAGTTTATTAATATAAAGTATTTTTGCATTGGCTTAGTACCTACATCACGTAATTTACGCACCGCATCAGTGATCCTAAATCATACCTTGCACTGAAAAATAATGTACACACAGCGCCACCTCAAGCTATATATTCCAGTACCTATAACAAGGCCTGGCTTTGTATAGATTTCCCGTGCAATAAGAGAATTGTTCATACTGGCTTTGTATTCATGATTGGTCGAGGCGCTGTCAGTGTCAATGTCAAGTTCATTTCACTGATGAGAATAGCTCTCATTTTGAAAACTCGACGAATTTGCCAAATAACCTTAAGTCTAATGCTTTAAATTTAGCGATGCAATTGAAACGCGATTTGCTGTCGTCACAAACAAAACATTGACATCGACACGAGATTAACCAGTGCCGACCAGTGTACCTACAGACTAAAGCTATTGTCAATAATTATTAATTACAACGTCACACGAAGGGTTAAGGCAATCACTCACTATTAAGTACTAACAATGAATAATAATGACTCTGATCTTTAATCCCTTGCGTGCGAATGGCGCTTACGTTGATGATGTAGCTTTATTTGTAGCAGATAGACAACTTGTCGCAAAAATTAACAGCTGCAACAGCATCTGCAGTTCTGTGCTCTATAACCCGAAAGTCTGACAACCAGTTTTACCAAAAGGGTACCTATTGTGTTAAGTGAGTTTTACCAAAAGGGTATTGTGTTTAGTGGGAGTGTGTCTGGTAGTCTCTCCAACGATTGTTGTTGGGTATCTGCAGGTATATGCAACTGGGGGATTACTCTGTTTCGACAATTTAACGCTTCGATTCGATTTCGATTCGGAAAGTCTATCTCACTTACTTTCGTTATGCTAAAAAAAGATAGACATACGACTTATCGAATCGAAATCTAATCGAAGCGTTTGTGAATAGGGCCTGATAAGTATTTTGTAGCTCTTTGTAGTAGATGCCATTCACTGTATGCTCATTCATTCAGTCTGCATCATCCTCTTGCGTTATAACTTAATCTCTTTTCGTTTATATCTCTTTATCAGCTTTTATATCAGTATTAACTTCCATTCTTTCTATATTATTATCATCTTCCTTATCTTATATTACTTTATCCACACTCATAGCACGACAGTTATCTTTTACAATTGTTTGAAGATAGAGGTCGTAAAATAATTTTGTGAGTTTTTTTTTTGTATACAGAACGCTTAAATAATCGAAAAGTATCGTTTGCTTGCATAAAAAAATACGGAAGTCACACTGTCAAATTATGTACCTAGCCTGGTACCTAGTGATCTTTATGGTCCTAGTGAGCTGATAGTAATTCCCCTCTTAAATACTTACCTTTTTTACCTCAACATAACCTTTAAATGTTTGCGTACTTTATAATCTTGAATAAAATTATCTATTGCTCAAGAAACACAATAACGCAAATGCAACGTTTTTTTTTCAGTGTCAAATGTCAGCCATTTTGAATGTAAAAACTGTCAAAGATAATAAATGAATACAATTATTTTTCTACTTACATGTGCAATCGTTTTTAAATCTCGTAGAAAAGTCTTTTGTAGGAAGATAGCAGTATTTGTGTTTGCATAATGATGTCTTGTCAGTAGAATAATGATTTCAGAGAAAAATAGTGTCTGAAAATAACATTTCTGGGAATCATAGACAATAGGTTTACAAGAAATTTGCCCTTTCCTGTTATTGAAAAGAAAACTTTCTGGGTAAATGTTTCGCGTTTCTTGATTTATTTCGACCGTATTTTTACCCGACTCCGGCGAAGCCCAAAAGGAGGGTTATGTATATTATAACGCACTGCATAAATAATTAATCCTATACTGTCAGCATAACTAGCTAATTAGCTTCTTCCATCTAACCATGGCATCTTTTCTTACACCGCTTACACCACCACTTTTGGGATTTACAGGTAAAACCGCTAAAAAGGATTGCATTTTACTTTGCGCCGCCGCCGCCGCCCGTCCACACCTGAATCATCTTCATATTTTATCCGCTTAATCTCCACCGCCATATAAAGTACACCCGGAAGTTCTGTCATAATTACATTTCAATTCAGCACTACCAACCTTACCTAACAATAGTACGTTAATAATGTCTTGATAAGCAGCCGTTTCGAAACATCAACGTTTAGTTGATTATCCCATAAAAATAATGGAAATATTAACAGCATGTCATTGTTGTAATAACAGTTTATTGTCGGTAATTTTGTTGAACGTTAAAACGGCTAGTTTTGTGTCATTGTCTTAATTTGAGCAAGAAACAAGTGTTGATTTGATAATTCTGTTCGATTAAGTGTCGACGCGAGGGTTTTATAAATCATAGGTAGTTTGGTGGTGATTAGGCCAGACAGGGCACTATTATCATAGTATGTATGTATGTTATAATATAAACTAGATTTTTCAATTTGACGGTCACTGAAATCCTAGACCACCCCAAAATTATAGTTATAATTCGAATTAATTTACCCACCCCGTGGACAAAAACTCTGGCTGATAATATTACCCTGGGTTTTTTTATCAGATTGTAAGTAGTCAGTTCCATAACAATCCATTGTAATCCAATTTATGTATATATTCCGATAGAGAATAAAAAACTATTCAATCTTCGTAACAAAACAATCAATTTCCATGATGCCCTTGCTATTTTAGCGTGTATTAATTATCTTCCAAACACTTAATAACTTAGCAAACCTTTCAAACAACAACAATGTTGCCAACACAAAATTACTGCTTGTAAAACAGGGCAACATTTCGAAGGCGGCCATTAAATCCACAGGTTATGAGCACTGCGTGTACCGTGTCTGTAATTAAACATCATTTGTAACTATAATCATGTTGTACTTATTATGTAATTGTGGGACCATGGTCCATGGAGCGTGGAGGAAACTTAGAAACGAAACCCTTTTTATCACTCACTTCTTTGAAAGAACGGTTTTTTTTTAATTGAGCCTTGATTTTACTTTTTAATCAGCAGGCAATCATCTTTCTTACTGATCTTTATCAAAACTAGAGCTGTAGGTGCTTAAACCTTGGATGATATAATCCAAAGCTTTACCGGAAAAAAACAGTTAAGTACCAAAAAAACTTGCAGAGCTAACAAGTCGAATCTGCAATGGGCTGAGTACGACTGTTAAATAAAATACCGACATAATACTGATCTAATAAAGGTGATAGACCGTGAAAGGACAAACGTAATCTGGAGTCAGTTCCAGCCCAATGGAACAACGACATTGAAAAGTGGGCTGGATGTGAAAAACGAAGAAGTGGGTGTTGTGTAAGAACCTGAAAAAAGCGTATGTCAAGTAATGGAAAATAGAAAGCTTAGTTGAATCGTCGTTCATACTCTGCTCCAAAGTTTACAGGATTAGCCGAAAACGAACGCGTATAGGTCTAGCAGTGAGCAAATCTGTCTGCACATTGACATTACTATGATTTTATGATTAAATCTCGAAGTTAATGCTGTTAATCATAACAAGAACAACAATGATGTCTCTCATAATTAAACTAGGATATTATTAGCAAGACAATATAATTACTCGCTTAATTAATAAACTTTTCTCCGCTAATTCTCTAGCAACAGGACTACAATAAATTTTATAGCCAGCAGAAAAACTGATGAAACTATCAGCTGTCAGTTTTGCAAGAGTAATTTATTGATTGCTCTACACTATTGTCACGGTAATATTATCCTCATCCATTCTAGGTTTTCTTAATGGTTGAAAATGTCATAACAGCAAACGTTGACAGCTAGGAAGCGGATGATGCATTACCGGACGATATGACGTCATCAAATCGCCATACTGTTATATTTTCCGCAATAATTAGACTATAGGGGGATTAGTCTTGGTATATTAGATACATAATATTAGCTATTATATCACGTGGAAGTGGAAAATATGTCGATATGTCCGTCATATCCGCGGGATGAGCCTGTCCTATTCTATGTTTGTTTCAATGGGAACACTTTTCTATGTCATCTTTTCAAGTATGTATATGTACATAAAATACCTACTTGGTAATCGTTGCCTGACCAACGCATGGTTTTAACTGAATTTGATATTTTGTCAAATCATCATGACAATTTTGTAGGTTTCTGTCAAAGTTCATTAGTGATTTTATTATTGACAAGCTGCTATTTCGGTGGCACCGGTGACTGAAAAGTTGTGTGGAAATCGGCTGTCATGTGAGATGTAATGCATGGAGGAATGCGGAAAATGTCGTGAGAAAGGTTTTGGATATGAATGTGGATGGGTATAAGACTAGATGAAGATCAAAGAAACGATGGATGTACTGCGTTAAAAATGATATGGCAAGAAAGGATGTGTCTCATGAGATGACGAGAAGCAGAGAAGTATGGAAGGGGAAGACATGCTGTGCTGATCCCAAATGAATTGGGATAAGGACAAGAGAATGATGATGCTAGTACACAAACGAAGTGAGAAAATGACAAAATTGTAAAGGATTGGAGTGTAAGCACCTGTGTAAATGCCTTTTTACTTCATAATAATTATTCTCCAGTAATAATTAATGATTGGCGAGACGATCTGGGCCCCGAGTCTGCTATTCAATAGTGTCAGAATGGTCTATCATTGATCTCATAATTGTTGATTAATCGGGGCCCAGGACGCACACCATGAGGGCTGGTTCGAGGTGGCTCAGGAAAAGAGCACTTGGAAGGAATTGGGGGAGGCCTTTGCCCAGCAGTGGGAAGTACAGGCTATTAAAAAAAAAATGATTACAGCTTAGTCCTCCATTATGTTAATAAGAGTTGCCCTCTCAAGTTTATATGCAGTTCTACACGAGTGCTAGTTAGTAATTAAATAGTATTAATGTCTATTAGTTAATTGTGGGCAAAGATCGGGAGCAACGGTCATTGTCGTAAACCAGCTGATGTGCCGTTTAATCTTACGGTACGATGTAATTGCAAGAATTTTTCACATTACAAAGCTATGTAATGAGTGCACGTGCCTTTTTAGAAAACAATTAACTTACATTAATTTACGAGTTATAAAATCTAACGATTATTGAAATCGGTTTTGGTGTTTCGGTTATAAGCGTGTACGAACATAGTGCACGGTGAAGTTAAATCTAGTTGCGTTTTCCTAGTTTAAAAACTAGGTATTTTACCAATGGAAGGTTCTAGCATGTTATTACTGGAACGCATTGCAACCACAGATATCGTGCGAAACGCTACTTCCTAGGTACTATAATACTATAAATGCGAAAGTTTGTGAGGATGAATGGTTGGATGTTTGTTAATCGTTCACGCAAAAACTACTTAACAGATTTGGATGAAATTTAGCACACTGAATGAATAGTTTATACCTTAGTATGATTCCGTGGGACAATTAATATCAAATTCCATGCGGTCGAAGCCGTGGGCATAGCTATTAGTCCTCTAAATAAAAACATCGTGTAAAATAGGTCTTACCATTCAGCTAGGTACGCGGTTAAATCATGAGTCAATTCACTAATCACTGGATCGCGTGGACAATCCGCCTGTCCGGCCAATTTGCATATAAAACAGCTCGAGACAATCCTAGGTCTGAATCACGCTGATAATTTGCTAATCTGAGGTGGGTATTGTTGGTTCTTAAAAGACTACGCATCTTATAATATTTATTTAAACCTGAGATTTAAACGTAGAAATTCAGGATTTATTGCCGCCATCTTGCCATGTTTACCAACAATGGCGCCCTGTCAATGTCGTTTGAACGCCAAAATATTCCTGTAACTGTCAACGACTAATTAGATTTTTTTTTGTCAACTACCCTATTGTACTAAGACATCTCTATTACATATTTTATCCAAGTATCAAAGTAAATCAGAGCCTAGTGCATAGTTGTTAATCATGAGTTCATGACAGTAAGCATTATTTACCAGGGGGCGTATTCTGGCAACCATCTTGTTAATCTGTCACTTCCTATGACCGCCATCTTGAATCCTAACGCTGCTGTCATTGATTAATAAAGACTGTCATCTTATTGTTAGAGGTTTCATGAGCTAAGTTTACTTTATTCATTATTTTTAACATTAGGTACTTTAGTATAGTAAAGGTACCTACTGTCTCAAAAAGTTGAATCTCATGTTCATTATGAAAACAAAATCCCGTACCTACATCATACAATGACCACATCTGTTTAACGAGCGTTTAGGTACCACTATTGGTAAGTATAAGTAAAACAACAAAACTACATTTTTTTTGTGCGATCCAATAGTAACTAGTAAGTAGTGTAAAAGATATATGCGAGCTAAATAATGATCCACATTGATCACCGATCACTCGCGAAATGGAGGTGTCCTATTAAGTACCTACACCTCTGGCAAACCCTCTGAAGATTACAGGCGTGATGTTATTTATAAAAAGATGATTGAAAAATCTATATCAATATTCATGAGTATTCTAACACATGAACATAGATAGTAATATAAATAGACAGTAAAACAATTCAAAATGTCATTAAAAAACAAAACTGCGTGTTCCAAACAGGTTTCTCGTTTTTACTAGCCTACCTGTCTTTGTTAATTATAGATTATTGACTAGACTAGATTCAGATCTTTGTTAGATCTAGGCAGAAACTAGTTTATGATTTTCTTTATAAGATGAAGTGGTTTACTGCGCGTTGACCCGCCCACTGCCATTGCGTCAGTAACTTGAACTCTGTTATGTCAATTACAATCCTTGTTACAAGACGGCCTGTGTCCCAGCAGTGGGAACATGTTATAAGTACCTAGACTGATTGTCCTAAATGAAAGACTACTTGGCTGTTGCCCACGATCTTAGTTCGCGTGAAGAGAATATAAAAAACTAGCTGATGCCGGTGGCTTCGTCCACTTGGATGTGGGTTATCGCGACCAAAGTAATATTTTCACCCCCCCCCCCCCTCTTTCAACCCTTTTTTCGCATTAAAAAGTAGCTGATGTCCTTTCTCAGGCTCTAGACTAGCTGTGTACCAAATTTCAATATAATCGGTTCAGGAGTTTTGGCATGAAAGCGCGACAGACGGACAGAGTTACTTTTGCATTTATAATATTAAGTAAGGAATAGACTTCCTTTTTTGAATCGGATTTTGTCGCCAATTTTGCGTGACGATATTTTATCACTACATAGTTATAAATTGTTGTTTTATTTTAAGGTATCTATCACACCGTATTTTATCAAGGTAGGTAGTTAATCCGTCCTCACTTCTGTAACCTACCTCAAATAAATCTATATTGGCAAACTGGCGAAATAAAAGCGATTGTGATAACGAGTAATAAAAAACGTCAATAAGGTGCTGAATTAGTGATAATATCCCCTGAAGGTATTTCAAGAAGCCTACTTAGTACAATAATATAAACGACGAGGATCTATATTAAATGTTTCATACTCTTTCACACCAAAACAACCGGAATAAAAAAAGGCTACAATCATAATCTCACAATTCATAAAAATCTACATAACATAGCCTATTATATTATCAGAATATCATAAGCTATAGGTATATCTATACTAATAATATTATAAAGAGGAAATATTTGAATTTTTGTACTTAAGTATAACTAATAAACTTAAAAACTACTGAACTGATTTGAAAAATTCTTTCACCGTTGGAAAGCTACACTATCCCCGGGTGACATAGGTTACTTTATATCCCTGTATTCCCACAGAAACAGGAACTACGAGGGTAACACCACGAGTCGTTCGCTAGTCTACACTAATCTACACTAATATTCTATAGAGGAAAGATTTGAATGTTTGTGTACCTATATGTATGTATGTTTGTAATGAATAAACTCAAAAAAAACTAAAACCCGACTACGACAAAAAAAACGACGCTGAAAAAGTATGAAACAAGATTTTCAGGATATAACAAAAAGAAAAGCCGTAGTCACACGTTATAGGTACCAACCTAAACACTTTAATACCGTGTGACTACGGCTTTTCTTTTTGTTCTATCCTAAAAATCTTGTTTCATACTTTTTCAGCGTCGTTTTTTTTGTCGTAGTCGGGTTTTAGTTTTTTACTTTTTTTTATTTAAACAATTTTGGTGTTAATTTTTTTGTTCACTCTTGACTTTTTGTCCGCTAGAGGGCGTGATTTTAAATTTGAGCAATATTTTGGAAATGTAAAAGTGAGGACCTTTCAAATGATACCAAACACGCCGTATTTATCTCCATTTTTATTTTTTAAGCCTTACTTTTTGTCCGCTAGAGGGCGCCAAATCGCTTTTTGTGACACGTCACGTAGCCTATGTTCAGCAGAAAATTAAGACGGTTCTAACGATACCTCATATGTCGAGTTCCGATAAGTGGATTAGAAGCTATGAGGGAACAGATGAAGATACTCACATACATACATACAAACATACATACATACATACATAGCCAGTCAAAATCATAACCCTCCTTTGGCTTTGCCGTAGTCGGGTAAAAACTACTGCACCGATTTCAAAAATTCTTTCACCATTAGGAAGCTATACATTCAGCCTGAGTAACATAGGCTACCTTTTATCCTTTCATTCCCACGGGAACGGGAACTACGCGGGTGAAACCGCGGGACGTCCGCTAGTCATTTATAAAAAAAATGAATTTACAAGCGCGAAGCCACAAGCGGGACCTAGTCTCCATATTTATATTTTCTTCACGTTCACTAGTGAGTGACAAGCAAGTGATTGATACTCGAAGATCTTGAGGAAGACCCTATTGCATGAGCGGTGATCAGCATATATTAAATAACAATGCAACGAACTATAAAGTTTATAGGTTTGATTTGATTAAAACTAACGAGATTATTACAATAGCAAATTAAAATGAAGTAGTTAGTAACATAAATAACACATAACATCACATCACGCCTGTAATCCAAAAAAGGTACCTAGGGTAAGGGGGTTATACACACCCACATATCCACAGTTAAGGATGTTAGGATGCAACTCCAGACTTCGTGGCTGCTACTAATTCATAATAAAAAATCTCAATAACACTTTACCCTACTTTACTTCGCACTCGCACTTGCGACCACTAGAACAACGAGGCTGAGTTAACAACAGACATATTCAATAACCCTCCTTTTGCGCTTTGCCGCAATCGGGTAAAAAGGATTGGGCCCAAACATCCAAAGATAAAGATAAATGGAAAGAGGGAAAGGAGCCCCTTGCCCTGCAGGGAGAAACATCAGCTTCAGGATAAATAGCCAAAAACGAACTGGAAGTCGTTGTGTTGGAAGGTCTCCTACTAAAGGTTGCGGGGATCCGCTATATATAATAGATGCGAGACGCACGGGCCCGGTCAATGTGGCGACACTTAGGGGAGCCTATGTCCAGCAGTGGACGTCTTTCGGCTGAAATGACGATGATGATGAAGACCAGAATCAAAACTGCAACTAAAATACACAGTAAATAGGGCAGTACATATGTAGTTCTATAATGAAGTGTTCGTGTGTGTTCTGATCGCGTGCCAGCCGTGGAATCTAAGCTATGCATTATACTTGAACTATTAAGACTGGTATTATGAGTCCAGCTGCATAGCAGACGGGCAGAAGTTCCATTTCCTACAACAATTAGCTACTCGTACGAAATAGGAAGATTATTAATGAACTCAAGCCTGATTCAGAGGACAGCACTGTAGCAGTGGCACACATGTCGACCAGAAGTATCAATCTCAGTCAGATCCAGCCTGTCCCTTTGCTGCCCTAGCCAGTGACGCCTTCACAGACACGCCTTCACTTCAGTGACACTTCTACGGCTCGTACCCCATAGGAGGTCCTCTTAGTTTATAAGTTGTTTGCTTCTAGCTGGAAGCCTTACACTCAAGGCACAGGCTAGTTCGGTGAAGTAAACGCCAGCCTCATAGAATGACTTGGGAGATGATATTTAAGAAAAAGAAGAAATCATGCTGTGCCGGTCCAAATACCTAATGATGCTGTCGATTTCGGCCAAGCGCTTAAGGTTGATGTTCCAGGGTAGCCCGCGAAATTCAAATTTTCTTGCGTTTTTAGCGATTTGCAGGCCAGTGCTAGGTTGTATGTTAGTGAAAAAATATGATTCGCGGATGTAAGACGTATGCAGTTACAGAATTATAATCATCAAAATCATTATTACAACCCTCCAAGTTCATGTAACTTTCAAGAATGAGTATTTCATCATAAAGTCATTCTTGAAAGTTACATGAACTAAAGTAAAGAAAAGTTAAGTTCTTAAGTTGGATAAATTGAGGATTATGTAAAAAATTTTCTTCGTTAAACCCCAGTTTGGCGAACTTATTAGCTAGATAAACTAGCGTTTAATAAACTGTAAAACGTCTGTTTGCGCTATTCGTTGTCGAACCTTTTGTTCTTCCACCACATTGTATAAAAACTTCAATTCATAGACAAGCAAGCGCAACCACACCAACCTGCTTTGCGAAAAACAACTTGAATTGCTCACTCATTTAAAAGTATGATGTTTCCTGAAATTGTAATAGATATTGTAATTGCTTTAACGTTACTTAGTAAACTTAGTTGCCTAATCATCGCATTGGTGATTGGCACAGGGAGTGGTGTACAGCATTTGGTCAAGCACGAAAAGCATGAGTTCTGAAAGTCGCAATTGTTGCAAAGACTCTAAAGTCTGGTGGTAGTGTTTGATTTGTGTAAGTATATGTGAATTTAAATGTTTGTAAACGCATTATATCACCCACGATAAGTACAGGAGAAATTCTCAGGCGCTTTGCACATGGAGCAACTATTGCAGCAACTGGCAACTAGCTGTTTACATATATTTCAATTGGAATACGTACACATAGCAACTCGAAATTCGAGTTGCTATGTGGACGTATATGAGTTGCCAGTTGCTGCAATAGTTGCTCCATGTGCAAAGTGCCTTAGTGTGTTCTGGGAATCTGGGTCTGCCTGTTTTTTTGTGAGATAGATGTAAACGAAGCCACAATACAGAAAAATCATCTAGCGTAAGGTCGAGTTTTTAAAACTATTAACTAATATTCAAATAAATTACCTACTACATAATTCGCCTACTACACCATTTTATTTAAACACCTAGAACAAGTCACATTCATTGTTTACAAACACTCCAAACTGTGTTTTTTTTTCTAAGTATGATCTAAGGTTAGAGGCTTTTAATCCAAGTGATCCAACCTTCATGATGAGCTAACATTATGAATTAATGTGTAAACATTTGTTGAGATTCAGTGACATTTTAATTAACTAAGGCCTTAATTTGATATGTTTATTATATCAAGGATTAGTTATAATAGATACAACCTAGTACTTAATTAGCCTTACGACCAGCCGTTGCCATTTATTTCAAAATAGGTACAGCTTATTCTTAAATAACCTAAACTCATCATGACAAATGTGTAAGTATCTAATTTGATTTTAACGAAGGAAATCACTAAAACCTAAATTACTTCTGCTCTAAACTAGCAACAGATAACACATTGCACAATAGACAAGAAAACTATGTTTTCTCACAATTACAGCTATTTTAGAAGTGGCAACACTGTCGATTATTATATTTAGGTACATTGATTGGGTGACTTTCTCTTTTTAGTGCCTTTTTGCGATGGGACTGTGTGATGGTACTGGTTTTTTTTTTTTAATAATAATGTTATCCCTGTCGGTAACATAGTTATTTTAAAAAAGTTATTACACGACTGTACATACAGATGTACAGTCGTGTTTTTGAGTTTTCTAATAACTTTTTTACTAGAGATATTGTACCGACTAATCTCTGACTATAGTCGGTCGGAACATAAGTACATCTCTAGTAATGCTCGCAAGTACGGGCTGACTTGAGAATCAGATAGAAAATAATATGGTACCTAGTCTACGTACATCCGGTACATCCTAATTCCTAGTCAACAAGATGTTTATGTAGTTTTTGTGACTGTTCAGTCTTCTCACTATTTAACACGTACGAATGCATTTCGTAAGTCAATAATTACTTTACAACTAAAACATATTCCTTTAAGGTTCTCTTTAAAAATATGGTATTAAATAGATAGTTCCTGATTTCTTCCTGGGCTGACGACATTGATGTCACCGCGAGAAGACCTGGATGAGGCTGGCACAGAAGTTTAGATATTGGGCTCCATCCAGGAATAGGCAGCGGTGGCCCAGTGTGAGCAGCGATGCAGACAGGTGCATTTCTTTGAGTAATTTCATCACCACTGCTCTAAAAATGGTAAGTCTTGTATAGGTTCGCAGTGCGAACCTATACAAGACTTACCATTTTTGTGCGAACACAGTGCGAACTTCGCACTGTTCGTTGTTGCGGGCATTCGGTGGCGTGTGGTTCGGCGTGGTGGCTTTCGGAATGACGTATTGCACTCGTAGTTTCGTTCTTCTTCCGTCCTTCTGACATTCAAAAGTGCCTGTAATGGCTTAATTGAAATAAAATATTTGAGTTTGAGTTTGAAAACATCGTGAGAAAACTGTCAGGTCCTAGAACAAAAAATTCGGAGACGTAACATCTAGCACCTCGTACTGGGCCCGTGTGGTCCGCCCACTTTCTCTTATAGAGAGGAGCCCTGTGTCCCAGCAGTGGGAACATTATAGCCTGATTATGCTGCAGTCGGCCTGTGTATAATCATGATTAAGTATTTCCTTGATTTATGCCTAGTTATTTTTTAAGAGTAATTAACCCTTACTTATTAATTAGCTAGCGTAATTTATTAAAAGGGGCTCAGACTATACAGCCTCCTTACTTATTAGTTAAAATTCATTACTTCCTAAGATTGACATAAAAACACCGCGTTTGAATCGTCCAACAAACCAGTTTTATAAGCTATTGGAACTGTACAAATAAGAAACAGTAATCCAACTCAATGGTTTACTAGGAACTAATTAATCAACCCCACAGACTGTCATGAACTAATTATAATTATAATGACAGATGAAAAATATTCCTCGTAAAAACCTAGCGTTATCAATCAGATAGAATCAGAATATCATCTACAGCCTGAATTATTAACCCAATACTGTGTATAGTATAGGCCTCTCTTTTACTCTTTTCTTGTGCCAATCTCCTCAGTCGTACACACACACACAGACACAGTCACAGACAGCCTTAAAAACAAGGTCTATTCACTTCATTTTAGAAGTAACACTTTAATAATCATAATATTATGATTTGAGTGCAAACTTTAGCACTAATGATGAGTACCTACTTAAAGATACTTTTTTTTTTCAAACAAAAATATAAATCCCCGTAGCAAGGAGTTTCTTGAGGATAATCAAACAAATTATTACGTGCAAGTAATTATTGACTTTTAGTGCGATTTATGATCTCATTGTCAATATTTTGTTGTCACATCTAGAGTACCTACTAGAGGAAAAATACTTAGGTATTACATCACTGCGAAAAAAGTCATTCGTAAGAATACAGTTTATGATTTGAGATTATTGATATTTGTGCAATTGGAGTATCTTGAGATTTTGTTGGACTTGCATATGGAGATTTTCGTGCTGTTTTATAGTTTAAAACAAAAAATTACAATAACCTCAAATTGGTAGGTATAAAATGTGATTATTATTATTTGTGCTACAATTCTTAAACCTTATTTATTTACACTTAAAATTAATTCATTAATTTATTGATAAACAGCCCAAACTGCTGGGTCTAGAGTTTCATCTAGTCTAGACTAGATGATACTTGCATAAGAGTTCATAGAATGAAAGTAAAGCCTTCTAAACTTTTTTTTGGATCTGGCAACACTGAATCTCAACTTTACATTGACAGCTGTAAACATCTTTTTTTTTTAAACTAGCGCCAACCGTCATAGAACTAATACAATTATACGAAACTCGGCGTAGCTTCAAATAACAACACAAACTAATGTTTTTTCCTCAAACATACTTATAAATAAACAAACTAGCTGAAGAAAAAACAGATCCGCATAGGTATGAGCTTTGGGAGCTTTTAGAGCAAAAATCATAGAAGTTTTATAGAGTTTTTACACTATGATAAAAACTTAGGCGATGAATTCGTATGTCTAAGCTAGAAATAGGTTTTTTGTTTGAACAGGTGCAAGGTTTTAGATTAATTAATGCTCAATAACTGGCTTGGCATTTCTCAGTTGCAGAACAAAATATGTTTATTTTTGGTGCCCTGTTGATGGCGATAGACTGCCCTTATTAACATGAGTTTTAAACTTAGCAGGCAGACCACAGGCGAATCTGCAACGCTAACGCAACCGCGAAATATGGTAACTATTGTAGAACCCCCATTTTACCAATCGCATTTCCCTCATGTATTAAACATGTTTAACCCTTCCGGGATACCAGGTGTGATTTTACCATCAGTAATAATGTCACAAAGATCGCCATAAATTAGGCACAACACACATTAATCGACGATTATAATGATATCGTATCAGATACCTTAATTAACAATCGCATACCTATTACTGTAGCATTCATATCTATGGTGATAACAAATACAAGGCTTTCAGGAAAAATAAACAAAACATTAATTGACCACTGATTTATTTCTTAATGTCGCGAACATGGATTTACCATCGACAAAATAGGGTAGTTGACTGACTAAAAAAAATATGATTCTGTTTAGTTCGTCTGATAGACTATCGAAAAATATTGGATACGTGTCTTTTGTTTTATCAAATTAATAAAAAATTACGAAAATAAAACGTGTCAAAAATCGTGAGTGCTGGTGCCGTCACTTTCTGGTAAAATAATTACGAAACTATGTTGTCTTCATTTATTGTTTACGTTAAAAAAGAAAAAATACGTGCCCAATATTTTTTGGAAATCTATTTGACGGACTAATTAGATTTTTTTTTGTTTACGAACTTCCTTAAATTCTCATCATCTGCCTAGCCTTTTGCAACAATGTTGGGATCGGTTTACAGACTGTAAGTCTAACTGGACGCAGCTAAATACCAAATGTTACTGCCTATCTGACCTCCACAACCTAGTTGGTACGGGGTGACACGATACCCTTTGTTTAGACTAGTTGTCAGACTTTCAGCCTACCTACCTGTAACGACTCTCAAAGATATAATAAATGACAGTCGACTACTATACATTCTAGCATCCATTATTTCACCAGGATGGATTAACTTGTGCTCTTTTTTCGTTATAAAATGAATTGTTCTGCAAATCATGGTAGCCCACCTATAATGAAAAAGAGAACCAGGCTCATCGGTTTAGCCGGTTTGTCCGTCAGTACTCAGTAGATGATTTTTTTAAGATTATTATTATGAAGATTATGATTAAGATTATGTTCATATCTTTCAAATCGGATGGAGAAACTTCAGTAGGTAACACTTTATCTTTTAAAATCAACCATCGCTTATTATAATTTAATTTTCTAAATCTTCCAACCAAAGTTAATTAATTGACCCATGCAACATCGTCATAAGTCCCCAGATTTCTCTCAAACAACTTCAAAATTCCTGTATCTTTTAATTAACTGCAGAAGTTAAACATTGATTTACGAGGTACATCCGTTAACATTTTAATTTATGATACTAATTTGGTGTAGTTTATTTAATGCGCCGGCCGCGGCGTCGATATCGAACCAATACCTTGACCTAGTCGTACGCTTGTCATGCCCGGTTTCTGAGGCACTTTTATCGGTGGTTTATCTATTCATTTGCGTTATTGGTTCGATAACTTGTGAAAGTGCGTTTCTGAACACCGCGATGTAAGAGAATCTCCGTTTACACCGAGATTGACTTAACTGACCAATTTTGGGCGTTTATCGGTTCCATAACTGAAAGACACATCTCTTTGCAATGAACCCCGGTCACTATCACCTAAAGGGACCCTTAACAATGAGAAGTTTGAACAAAAAACAGCAATAAATCAACCCTGGGTGTGGGTCGCCAGCCGAGACAAGAGAAAAAAACGTTTCGTTTAAAAAAAACGAAGATGACCACAGAGTCGAAGATGTCGTTCATACAGAATCATACAGGTGCCCATAAATAATGACATCATATTTTTTTCATCATCATCATCAACAGCCTATTATGTTCCCACTGCTGGGACACAGGACTCCTCTCTTTTTGAGAGGGAATTGGCTATAATCTACCACGCGGGCCCAGTGCGGATTGTTAGATGTCACATGTCTTCGAATTTTTTGGTTCTAAGACATGCCGGTTTCCTCACGATGTTTTCCTTCACCGTTTTGAGAGCAGCGGTGATGAAAATAAATTACACAAAGTAATGTGCCTGCCTGGGTTCGAACCCACGACCTACTGTTCGTAAGTCGGGGCCGCCACCACTTTTTTAAACCATTTTTTTAATAAAACATTATTAAGCCACTAATTTATATTTAAAAAAATAAATTTAATAAATAAAACCGGTAATAAAGACGAATTCAACTAATAAAATCAATTTTAGACGCGCTCTCGTAAACAGAGCCATCTATCGGCAACTAAGGAACTACTTATCGGTTAGATAGATAATGAGTGCTGCGTTTCGTATTCAGAAACGCAGTGACAGTTGACCGACGTTTAACTTAAGCTTTACGTTATTGAACCAATAGTTAGTGGGAAGTTATCTGAGGACTTCAGCAACCGGGCATTAGAGGCCTCGTAGTCAAAAAGCTGCTATATCATTTTGGTATCATGTCTTCCTTTTGCCATGACCATAAAAATTCCATTAAGTTTTTAAACTGGCATGGTCACTAATAACATTATCACTAATACCTACTGAAAACGGGATATTTAACTGTTTTTTTTTTCGAGTTCCCGATATTTCGTCGCTATAACAAGCACATGATCACGGTCTCTCGGATTTTTTAACAGTTTATTCGTCGTGATCATTAATTTTAAATAAAATAACAATTATGACTTCTATGATTCAGAAAAAAGTATTTTTAGAAACGATCTTTTCGACGTTAACTCAAGATCGTGAGAGCGGGAAATTAATTTAATTTAATTTATTTATTTAGTTCAGACCATAGATCCATAAAGTGTTAGTAAAAACTTAAGGCGGGATTGCAGTACTTTTTATGATTTTTGAACCTATAAAAATCGAACTAAATACGAGATTTTTATTAAATTAAATTAAATAAAAATCATTACATAAAAATTGAACATACTCTTTATTAAATCGTAAAGATAGAAACGCGATTTAGAATGATCGGCAATAGGGTCCGCGCCTTCCAGCCTGCTAGTAACAAGCGACTGTTTTCCATTGTATGTTGGTCTCAGACCAAGAAAAATGTTGGTATAAAAACTTTTTACTTTCATCATTCATTGTAGCTGAAATTGGAAATAAGAAAAGACTTTGATCTGCACTTTTTCCTTTCCTAAAGTATCAAATATGCACGTAACAACTTCTGATTAAATGTCACAGGAGGTTTTGGTTACTCAAAAGTATTTAAAGATTTCACTGAAAAGTATTGATGAAAAAAGTACCGATTTTGGTACCCCCCAAAAGATCTTTGAGTTGCGTCAAATTTCCATAAACATAGACAACATACCTAATCTAAATCAACAAGTCCTTGGGCGGCCTCGATTGGCGCGAATCCTGACCACAATGTTTTTGCCACAGATAACTTAATAGATAATAATTACGATATTCACGTGTTTCATCGAGACAACACAATCATAATAATGTAGCCTCACGACTTTGTTTAATATGTTCTTCGGTCTTACTGTTGTTATGTCATGTTATTTATTGCATTTGGTTGGTTTTTCGTTTCGTGTTTACTATTTGTTTTTTTTTTGTGTTTTGAAACGAAATTGTAAATATAATGGAATCTTTCCGCTTCAAATTGTTAGGCAGCATTTGTTTTTTTTTTAATTAAGTACATGCAGCAAACACTTTACAGGATAATGGTTCCATATTAGGATATATTTAAAAATAACGTTTTTTTTTTAAATTCATGCTGGCAAAACTTTAAGTTGACGAGTTCGTGGTTTAATAATCACCAGTCGTTCGGGTCGATCTTCAGGATGCCGCGCTTGCCTAGGTTGGTGAGTGGATGGGTGACCGCCTATTACATACCGAATTTCCTCCGTACCTGAGAACTCTTATCAAATCTAAATTTTTCTCTTATCTCTTATCGAGCTTCATTGCCTCGGCGCTTTTCTTGTGGTCGCCACTGTTAATTCTGGCTAACAGGAGTTACAGTGGTTTGGGAATAGTGTGGCGGGCTTGTCCCAATTAAAAAGACAAAAAAAAACTCTTAACAAAGAGGTATCATATTAGGTACCCAGTAATAACTGGGTTCTGGTCAGAGAGGCAGTCGCCTCTTGTAAAATACTGGTAGTCAAATGCTTCGGGTTAGACTGGGAGGCGACCAACATAGCTGGGAAAAGGCTAGGCCGAAGACGAGGCACAACCACAGATTACAACTAACTTCAAGTTAGTTATGTATTAGTACTTACTAATAAGACGTCTAAAACACTATCATCATTTCAGCCAAAAGACGTCCACTGCTGGACATAGGCCTCCCCCAGGCATTTTTGGGGGGGTTTGCCATAATCGCCACGCTTGGCAGGCGGGTTGGCGATCGCAGTATGGTTGTTACAAAGACACAGAGAACGCTGCTGCCCATTCTCTGGTAAGACACACACACAAACACACTATACCTCACTATAATTGTATGTTTTTTCTTAGGTATAGTAGGTACTATAATTATCATTGCAGTATAAATTACTATCGGCTCAGTAGTAAAGATAAATTGTACGTAATCTGTTCTTGTCGTTTGACAACTAAAATGATTAAGATAGGTTATACATTCTTGAATATGTATCACCCATTGACTTATATATTACTGCGTAAGGACTGGGCGGACCGCATGATAAAATGACGCCTCGAATTTGGTCCCAAATAGGTCTTGACTAAACCGAAATTTAAAAGAAAATGAAAATGAAAAATTAAAATTTAACATTGTTTTTAATTAACATTTTAATGAAAGCTTTATTTAATTTCTTTATACCTCGATAATACTACGCCACGCCGCTCACACAAGGTTACGTTTACGAGCAGCCTGATTAGTTCTTATAGATGACGTTAGTGTTTCTCTGTTTATGGGGAACGCATCGAGCAAAATGTTCGGACGACCGTATCTTTAGTTTTTATATCAATGGTATCACCATATCTTATCTAAAAACTTGGTAAATGTGACTGGAGTAATTTTTATCTTAAGGCGAGGTTGCAGTACCTACTTTGTTTTTATGTACGCACGACCTCGCCCCCCGCCCTGCCGCGCGAGCGATATAATCCCTAAATTTTGACTGTTTTTTGCTTCTTGGAGAAAAACTATAAAGAAATTATACAATCTGTTTTCACCATTTACTTCAGAATAAAAAGTTCTATCTACTGATATAACTTTCATATAAATTCATGATGAAATGTCTTAGCAGTACACGTTTGAAATTGTGATTTAGAGTCATGTTTGATAAAAAAAAGTATCGAGCCGATCATTCTAAATCGCGTTTCTATCTTTACGATTTACTAGAGAGTATGTTCAATTTTTATGTAATGATTTTTATTTATTAAAAAACTCGTATTTAGTTCGATTTTTATAGGTTCAAAAATCTTAAAATTACTGCAACCCCGCCTTAATTGTTTTCAAGTTTCTCAGTGCCATGTCATCTTGCTGCCCTAGCCCTTTTGTTCTTAGGATCGGCGCAACACATTTTCTTCTTCCTTTCTCCACCATCAGACATGAAGTCATCATTTACTCCTTTTTCTTTCATATAATTTCTCACAAAATGTCCCACCTTCCATCTTGCCCCTGACACCTGTACACTTGACGACTGCATCAGCGAGTGGAGTTCGCATAGCTGAATTTTGGGCCAAAACGATTTAACAGAAATTTGCCATCGACACGCTAAAAAGACAAAATCCATACATCTTTTCTTTGACCTCCCTGATCTCCCTTTCCATCCATCAACATTACTTTTTTGTCACATACGTTACATCCCTCCATAAAACGTCCAAACGATAGACGACTAGATAATGACAATAACTTAGTATCTAAGGTACCTAGCTTTACTAACCAAAACCAACTAATTATTTAAACCATATAAAGAATTGGTAGTTACAACATTTTCCTAGTGATCAAAGCACACGATGAATATTCCATTCATAAATGTACAATTTTAAGTAAATCAAAAATATTTAATTCGAATAATCCTATTTTACAAATGATTTGAACATAATACGAATACCGGAAACACCATCAAAATTGATACTAGAAGCAATTATTTTAATTCACAAAAACGTAAAAATTATTCAGCCATCATTATTTTTGACACGACTTCCTTTAAAAATATTATAAAAATAATAATTTGAATGGTTTGAAGTTCACATAATATTAACATGGCTCGACGAATGCAATCGTGGAGCGAAAAGATATTTTATCTGATAACAAAATGAAGGTTACCAAATTATTTAAATGCACCATAATTTATATTAAAATTATTATAATAATTAATAATCTGTAATCTGTGTTTATATTTTTGAAAAAGACATTGTTTCAAGAAGTTGACGTAACAATGGGAATTTCGCATGTGGCAGGCAACCTTTTAAACAAGGATTGATAATTAGATTATGAAAATCTGATAACATTTTTATAGGTAGCGATCGATGTACAGTGCGATCAAATTATCTTGGCAGGTCCGAACATAGGCTCTGCGAACTTTTACGCATGTAAACTTGTGAAGAAAACTGTTATTGCCAGATAAACCAATACCTACTTAAACGATCAGAAAATATCTAATTTAAACAGTGAGAAATACAAATAAAATAAATATCATAACACTTTTATACATTAGTAGTAACAAAATGACCTGCACGAAGTTCGGACCTGCCAAGATAATTTGACCGCACTGTAGGTTACCTAAAAAGTAGTGCATGAGATCTTTCAGGTCTTGTTTCGCCCGCAAAAAGTGTTATTGACTATCTCCCTATACTAAGGAATTTCTCAGTAAGAGCCCGAAATCTGGATTTGTTCCCGGTTGACGGCAATAAGCTCGTATTCTATCACATGGTACTTAAACATACCAATCTAGCGATAAATGAATGAACTATTGGGGAATTACAGGTGTTATGTTATGATATGTTATTTTATTTATTAAATAGGTATATAAATACTTTTAAGTACCACCTAAAGAGTACCTAACAATATCCTTAATCCTATATACCTACCAGAATTAAATTATCCGCTATCAAAAAAAACTGTTCCACTTCACAAAGTATGACCTAAAGATTGATTAATTACAGATAACGAATTATTCAATTATTATTCATAATCTGACGCAATTTATGTACCTACTTGATTATTGAAATCAATTAAGTATAAAATAACTCTCTTAAATAAAATGCTACAAATGGCCCTTACGTCAGGTGTAAAATAAATTGCAGTAAGTATAGTTGGTCGCATTGCTTGACCACCCTTGGATTGATTGACACTTGCACTTCACAAAACGTACAAAGGACCTAGAAAAAGTGATTTAATCTGGCCTATGCAATAGTCTGGCTAGATACGGCATAATCGACCCATCTCGAACACAATGTGAGCGTGGAGCCCCAACAAAATGTGCGGCGCTTTCTGTCTAGCTCGACACTGCACAACTAGCTACACTCTCCAGGACTTAAGTGAGGCAAATGTCAGAGCTGTCCTTGTTGCTACATACTAGTTGAATAGAATTAGAGACAGAGAAGAAGAAGCAGCGAAGTTCCTTCTAAAATAAGAAACACTTTAAAAGCCTCCCTAAGCCTAAGACCTCTGTTATATTTGTCTTTTTTAATGAAACTAATAAGAGAGAAGAGGAGTCAGGAAATCTTAATCTCGGTCCTACTCATTCTATAAAACTCAATTGGTCAAAATTTGCACAGCACCTTTCCTCTCTGTTCTTCTCTGCTGCAGTACAACATTGACAATCAGTCAGTTTCATTAATTCAACATCGCGATCGGCACCTGAAATGAGCCGACCTAATGAAATCGTACGAGAGACGGAGAAAAACCACTTGGAAAATAGCAGCCTCGGAGTAAGTGTGTCCATTGTCTCTGTAACATTCAATGATATTAAAAAGAAAGATACGCCATGTTCGTACTGAATGGCGTTCAGATATCGTTGCGTTCTACGACAGGGATAGATAATACGGAACGTTTAAGATAAAAAGAGATAGCTACCTAGTTACTAAACTGCACCAATTGCCGTAGTTTGTCCTCAACAATTTGTGCGTGCTAATGCGATATCTACCTCTTTTTATTTATAATATCATCAGTCGATAGTGTCAAACTTAGTGAAGTTTCAATAAATTAATGCTTTTAGTCAAAATTACACTTACTTACCTACGTGGTCTATTTACCTACCTACTTTTTTAAATTACCTACTGTCCGATATAAATCACTGTAGGTAAATACAGAAGTCGAACTTTGCAGTCTGATTCATCATGACTTTGCGAATTTAAAATCTAAATGGATAGTCTTTCATGGATATTTATCTAATCGTACCTATTTACCTACATCAAATTCTGCGAAACCTTACTATAAATAAATATAAACAGACTTTGATACTACATTTTTTTATAAGGAAAGGCGTCAATAAAACATTTGTGCAGAAAAATTGTTAATCATCTGCCTGGCCATTTTCGCAACTATACTGGGGTCATCTTTTAGACTAACTGAATACAGCTGAACTGAATACCTGAAGTGAAAACCCATCTAACCTAACCTACACAAAAAGCATAAAAAATCGCTGTGAATTTTCCAGCGATACAACCCACCAATAAAAAAATGGTGAAATAAGTATGAAAGTATGTACAAACAGGCTGCGGGTTGTTTGAAAGAGATCGGTACCGCAGCTTCGACACAAATGGCTAAGAAGGAACATGGGTGGTTTTCAGTCAGTAGAAGTCTGACAGGACCGCTCCGCCCATAGTGAGAGGAGTCATTTGATGATTTCCCACCCTCCAATAAAAAAAAATTACTGTCGCCAGCAAAACAAGCTACCCGAAACTGACAAATCCCAATCATCCAACTTGAACCTAATGCTTTGGCGCCCACACATTTTCACATTTTCAACTTTATCGCCAAAGCATTAGCTTTGGCGATAAAGTTGAAAATGTGACAGTTTGTATTAGCTTAATGTGCTAGTGTACCTACTATAGTTGTATCGTATATTCGTAAGGTATACTTGTATGGTAAATTCTAACTATTAAGAATCGACAAATGAGTCGCACTTGGTCATAGGTTCTTAGAAGTTTACAACTTGTAAATCTCTTTTGCCCTTTTATGGAATCTTGTCGAGCATTAAACTCATAATTGGTTTTATTCATGATCCCATAGAATACATTATTGAAGAATGTGCAGATATAGACTAGTTCATTATAGGAGCATTGGTAGTGACAATCATGCTTTAATTATGATCAGGTAATATGTTAATTTTCTTCAGTTTATACGGTAATGAACAAATTTTGTCATGCTGCAATTATAGTTGTTGCGGATCTTATTAGGTTCATGGCCTGGTCATTTTGCCAGTGAACAGTAGATACTATAGCTAGCTAAAGCCTTTGATGTCGCTTCGGTTACTTCGTTCTTTAAATATTTTTTTTTATTAATGCTTTCTGCTAGGTACTAGTTTTCTTCATCATGATTTTCATGGTCTTCAATTTAGTTGTCGGCACCACATCTTTTCTTCCATACATCTCTTTTACTCGTCTTCTCAGCAGGTACCTACCTCTTTTTTACCCATATCATCCTTCACACAGACCATCAATCATTTCTAAATATAATTATTGTATTGCCATGAAATCGTCACTCAGTGATACGAATATTGTTTCTTTAAAATAATTCTAAACATGATAATTTATAACATGCAATATATTGTATAAATAAAATAGTAAGAAAAACTAAGTGAGTAAATAAACATGACATGTATTACACAGCAATAAATAGTTTTTTGTTAATGTAAAGCTTCCGTGCCTTGGGTCACAAGTAATTGATTGCGAAGGTCACGTCAATATTTTTCCCTTTCATTAAATCAAAGTAAAGCCTTCGACACTCTAATTTGCACATAGAATGTACTCTAAAGTTATTATGCTACAAAGCTTCAGCAGTAACTGGATGTTTTAAACAGAACCTAGATACATCGTGAAAGAATCGAAAATCAGATATTACTTTTAAAGGTCAGGTCATAGTTGCTTAGTAAGTTACTGCAAGGACTACCGCAAGGGTCGATATTTTGCCCTTCGCTGTGGTGAAAAGAGTAATAAAAACTAGGCTAGCAGCAAAAACTAGAAGTTAGATAATATTCTTAATTCCTCATCAATATCAATCATCGTGATAATTTTGTTTATTTTATATTATCTAATAGTTGAAGCTAGGTTAAAATGTTAGAAGACCGTAATCTATGAAAACGAATCGACGAAGTTCAGTTGTTACGCGATCAAAACAACAAACCCAGTATTTAAGCTGCGGTCTCCTATTATTTACTCCTACTATTTTATTTCCTGAAAGTTTGATCTTTAGCTGTTGACTCGAGTTCTATGAATTAAAAGATTTTATCAAGGCTAGTAAACCGTACTAAAATATGCAATTAACAAAAAATATTTCACAAAACCTGTCATATTTACCGGTTAATAAAACAGTGATACGTTATCACAGGTCAGATGATAGTGCGATAATGTTATCTGTGCACACATGTACCTAGTATTTACAGCACGTTTTTATGCTTTGACACCTTCATTCAAATAGTTTTGGCAATGGAGAATCAGCCTTCCTAAGCGTTGTTTTTTATGATAATGTCTATGGCCGAAGAAGTTGGGAAAAGACTAAGCAGATCATGATGATATATTGGGTATAAAAGTACCCATGACGAAATCGAAAGCACTTGTTCTCCGCGTCATCGTCATTGCGATATTTTCTGTTTTCTTTCTAGTTAAGGAAATATTGGGCGTTACATTTCACACATGTTTTTGAAAAACGAGTTTTTATTATAATTTTACATTACCTATTCATCAGCACTATGTTTAGAGTGCGTTTACATTGAGTCCTGCCGTAAAACGTGATTTGTCACCCAAAGAAAAGTCGTTTACCAGAAATATTTTTTGCATAGATGTACTTACTTTGATGTACATAATGCTTAGCTGACGGCTTCGTGTAAGGTCCGTTGAGGACATACTGTTTAAAAGAAGGAATATTTACAAACACGTTCAGATCCTAGTCATATTAGCATTTAGTGTCGGAAGCCACTCACTCAAACCCACTCAACAGCAAGTGTGTTACGCAAATAGGGTGCCAATATGGTAATAGGGAAAGTTCATAAAACTGCGGATATCGTCACGCCCGGATTCCTTAATGGCTAGGGGAAATAAAATCACTGTCAGAAGCCAGCCCAATACTTGTGTGCACGATGAACAACTATTTTATAGTTTTGGGTTTCCGCATTTAGTCACTAACGTACGTGAGCCTAGGCGGCCGTTATTCGAACCAGCCCACCTCTCTCCAAAAGTCTTCTCAGGACTTCCGCAAGGGATCTTTGTGTCCCAATCCCAACAGTTTCCTTGCCGACGATCAGTATTGCCGTTGGATTTTCGAATATAAGTAGGTACGCAACTAGCGTCTTTTATATAAATTCCTGAATATATTCATCTCTTATCTTTACAGTCATCATCTACACAATCTTCTTGTATAGTATGACCCTCAATAATTCATCATTATGTTTCTGACCTTGTTCCATGTTACCTGGGGTCGGTGTAACATTTTTTTTCTTACTTGCGTTCTCTTCTGTTATTTACATATTTTTGTGTCTTTATGTCATTTACATATTTTTCTTTCATACGACTATTTTTTCTAGATAAGTATTATCATCATCTTCCTAGATTTTTGACGTGTACAGCCCAAGTACTTCATACTACTCCTACTGCTTACAGTTTTCCCTCAAAACGACTAACCAAAAATTCTCAACTAAGTAATTCCACTACATATTTTACGTTTATAATCCACCTCCATTCTTTAGGAGTGGCTCCGTCAGTTCAAGCTGCTCATAATCTAATAGCGTTACGCTTCATGATCACAACGACTATGCAGTAATTAAAATCATCTCATTAAATTGTACTCAGTCTTATTAACTGCCTCTAAACCGAGATTTAAAATTATTTGACGTTGATTTCATTTGGCTCTAAGTATTACGTAGTGATATTTTTGCGTTGAAGTTTTTTTTTCAGTTTTGTCAGTTACCTACTCTCTGTTTGTGTTTGGTAAACTGTATATATACTTACTTACATTTCTTATTATTTTTTCAGTTTGTTCTTATTTTTCGACCGGATTTATTCTTCGAATCTTGAAGATTCACCTTTATCTACTAAAAGAACCTTTACTTCGATGCTTTCCATGTACTTACATAATTTTCTTTTTCGAATTGGTTCATCATCATAATCATTCACAGCCTAAATACACCCACTGCTGGGTATCTACATCGGTAATGAAATTGTACCACAGACAATTTCATTGCCGAAGCAGATTATTATGGTCTTAATGGTTATTTTATGCGAATGGGAGTTGTATGTATTTACTGCTTATTGCTTGAGTCGAGAATAACTTTCCCATTTAAATTAATGAAGATTAAGTAACAATTCTATTTTTAGTAAGTTATTTGAAAATAGAAAACAAAGCGAGCCGCGTTCGTCACTAGCCAGTCACTAGCGCGAGTAAATAAGCAGAGTGCAGTGTTTACTAACTACATAGTTGTGTTTAACTGTACTTGAGGCTTTGTTTCTAAGGTCTCGCAATGAAAAGCATACAGTGCATCGACTGGGTTACTTACTTGCAGTGTTTTCTTACACAGAAAACGGCTAAGTATAATATTTAATCTTTGAACGTCGTTATGGTCATGATAGTTAACTAGCATTACTTTGATTTAATATTGGTAAATAGAGTCGCACATATCCTTCTATTACTGTATTTTAAATTGTTTTTTTCTTAACATCAATCATTCATCATCCTTCTGTCGTTACCAGAACTTAATTTTGTCAATTCTCCTCTCATACATATCAATTTGTTATTACCTTTCATCTCAGTATTAACTCCATTTGTAGCAATAATTTTCCATACAATCCATTCATCCCACAGTTTCCTTGAAAAATTCCAGACATATTTCAAACCAGTTTCCTTACAAAGTTGCAAAAACCTCAACGGATTATCAGAGTATGAATTCCCGGTATCCGATGGTATCTACCACAATCGGGCATCATGATTGCCAGTGCAGATAGGCCTGATAAAGTCATAGGGAACGGGACGACAGTAGGTACAGTTACAATAAACTGTAAAGGCATATTTCTTAATAATCGAACTTTCTTTTCGAACGCGCGTTCAAAAATCGAATTGTCTTTGGAGAATTCTGTTTCAAACTGCGGGCATAGACAAGTAGTGTTTATTATAGTTGTTTATGTCAATATCATGAAAATTACGATCCAAAATACATATCCGTGGCCATAGTCAATAGTCATGATTATGATATGTGTTATGTGTCAAATATTTATGCTTCTATGGTAATTGTAAATTAATACCTACTCGTGTAAGACCATATATATTTATCTTTGGTTAGTATTGCCATGCTAATTAGTAGTCTCTGGGCCGTGGATAGACGACGAACCTTGTAGTTATATCCATATAGTAGAAATGACGTATTTCGCGTTATTTACTTCAGGAAGTATAATACTACTCATCTCAATAGACTTTCAGCTACAGTTATTTATTCATTATTTTCTCCCTGAATTTCCATCACTGTCTAAATTACAGATACCTCCATTTCTATTATTATAAGGTTAGTTTTGGGTTGCTCCTGTCAGACAAAGGCCTAAACCTAAGGCCGCAAATTCGGAGAGGCGGGGCGTGCAGCGTGCACGCTCGAGCTGAACGAAATTTTTAAAAATTCCGTTCAACTCGAGCGTGCGGTCCTTAGGTTCTTCTTGGAGAAGACACCATAGACTAAAAAAATATCTACATTTTTTTTATCTTGTAGTCTAAGCAAAAGATGTTTTACGCCAGTTACATATCACCACAAGTATTCAATAGAATCATTAATTATATTAGGTTATAGCAACCACCTGTGGGACAGACATACAGACGCGTAAAAGCCATTACCCTCCTTTTGGTTGCCAAAGTCGAGTAAGTAATGTGGATCACTTTCAAACCTTACGTGGTTAAGAGCCTTGTAAACATAACATATATTGCATAGTTTAATGGCGGCAGTCGGCACACGCTTTGTGATTATAGGCCGATTATTCCCGCCATAATAAATTATGAATGAATGTTGTTGGAGTTCCGATGTATGTTACACAATCAATCAAGGTAGGTACGCAAGCCAATCAAGCTATACCAAACCAGTTTTAAATGCAGATCTCTCATTGTACGGGAATGTAATACTAGATGTTATTGTGTCGCCGAGTGTACCTACCGTCAAAAAAATAATTACTGTTCCCTAAATCAATTTGCCGTTTAATTATAAAATTCTAGTATTACACTCAAGTTTCTTACTGAATTTCTACCTTTTTCTCTAATAAAGGAATGTACCTACATTATTTTATTGTTTTCATTTTAGAATATAGTTTCGATAAGTTGTGCCGCCCACTCAGTCTTGATACTTTACTTGATCAAACATTACTTTAGTACAAAAATAAAGTAGTAGTAGCCCGGTTTCCATTATCTAAGACTAAAAAATAACATTATTTACTTTCTAAACGTAATAATAAAGACCCGGGCACAACTCAAACAGCCACGTCATTTTCCGTAGGCGTCGAGAAGCTACTAAAAGATTATAAAATCGACATCATCATTGAAACAGTGAACTAATATGGACTATAATAATTAAAATCAGCTTGTGCGTAAAAAAGGCCTCTCCTCTGATAGGAAATGAATGGTCATTGGGCTCCACAAAATCCATGTAGCAAAATTTCTCCCTTTTATTAAAGTTATTGTAGGTAATCATCATCATCTGACTAGCCTTTTCCCAACTTTATTGAAGCCGGCTTCCAGTCTAACCTGATGTAACTGAATATTAGTATTTTACATGGGGTGACTTGACTGCTTATCTGACGTCCACAACCCAACTAGTACTGAGTAATACGATATCCTTTAGTAAGACTGGTTGTCAGACTCAGTCATACATAACCTAAGGAGCTCAACGACACTACAAACACCCGTTTTTTTAAATCACTACATAGTATAAAACAAAGTCGCTTCCCGCTGTCTATCCCTATGTATGCTTAGGTCTTTAAAACTACGCAACGGATTTTGATGCGGTTTTTTCAATAGATAGAGTGATTCAAGAGGAAGGTTTATATGTAGCACATTCCACCCGTGCGAAGCGGGGGCGGGTCGCTAGTTAACAATAAAATTCAAAATCCTTTAAACGAAGGTCAATTTTCGAACTGGTTCTTGTTATAATAGTTAGTTTCATTGAATTTTTAATCAATGTTTACGTGTTGATATTTAAATAAGATAAAGGAACACTTACGTGAACATAATTAAATTAATTCTAATTGATCTGGAATAAAAAATATAGTATGTTACCTATGTCTGACAGAATCCATTTAAATAAAATATCAGTTCAAAGTATAATTTAATTAATAAATAGATCTATATTCTTAACTGAGTAACGAATTTTGGTTGGTTTTACCAGAATTTAAATTATTATTATTAAACAAGGAAAAAAGATTTCAGAAGGATTTGGTTTCGGGGGATATAATAGGACATAGGACACTTTTATATTTTTTTCACTCTTGCACATCACCAAAATGGGTATCTAATAAAAGTTTTGCAGGTCATAAAAGTCTTACTTACGAAGCAGGAGTGCCCATATTTCATAAATAAGGCTTTGAACAGATCTTGTTGAATTAGAATTTTGATATTTCACAAATACTTAAGAGCTACAATATGGTTCGAAAATTAACAATCTCGTCACATTATGTTTTCTATGTAAGACTTTCCTATTATTTTAATGTAAGCCGATAAATATAAAACCTAGATCATCAATCTTAGTTGTCAACTCAGACGTAGGTAAGCTCAAAAATAAATCATTATAAATTCATAAATTATTCAAATTAAGTATTAATATCTTTATCGCACTACATCAAAATTTTAAATACTAGAAAAGGACAAAAGTAATTAAATATTCAACGCTGTACTTGTTGTTTAAATAATCAAGGAATATTCATGTTTGAAAAACGTGATCACCATACACTATTCCATATTTCGTGTGTTAAATAAGAATACTTAGTATTAAATACAAATTCAATACGTCATCAGTGAAATTAGTGATTCTATGAAGGAATAAACCTTCGATTTCTAATTCTATGTAAGTTTTATTAAAATTTTCTTTACGTGTCTTGTGTTTGTGAAAGATAATACCTAAGCTTATTATGTGAAAGTGTTGTAAGCAGAGGCCAAAGGTGGTATTAAGATGGTTTAGAATTAACAAACGATGAGAAACTAGGTTTGACGAAACGTTTGCGTTGTGGGTTGTTGTGTAATCGCGTGATTATATTTTTGCCAGTCTGCGTGTACATATAAGTAGTAATACAGTAGTAGCCAGCCCAGGTTAAGGTTAGGTTATATTACCGTAATTTATTTATTTAAACTTCACGGACAAAAGCGTTGTAATATAGGCGGACTTAATAACACAAGGCATTCTCTACCAAACAACCTTAAATGACACAAGGCATTCTCTACTAGTCAATCTTAAATAGGACAGCATTACGATAGAGTATAAAACAGTAAAAAATCAACCTAAAAATACTCAAACTTATCCTACTAATATTTTCTCTGGATGGATCTGGCTGAATGTATGAATGTTTTTTACTCTATCACGCAAAAACTAGGTACTGATTGGTCAGTAGTTTTTGGATGAAAATTGGCCCACAGATTATTATATATATTACTAAGCGACCTGCCCCCGCTTCGCACGGGTGGTGTGTGCTACGTATAAACCTTCCTCTTGAATCACTCTATCTATTAACCCGCGTCAAAATCCGTTGCGCAGTTTTAAAGATATAAGCATACATAGGAACAGACAGCGGAGAGCAACTTTGTTTTATACAATGTAGTGATAGTGATATGTAGCGATAACCTGAATTAACACACACTTTTCATTTCGGCAGTACTTCTCCGTAGGACAATTATCGAACTCCACGAGGGTTACGTACGACGCGTTCATAAGCTAGTAAATAAATATTTCTTAATTAGTTGTTAATTGCATTATTTCGACGCGCGACAGTGTGAATGACGTCACCAAAACTATTTAAATTAAAAGACTTTTGCATATTAATTACAAATTAAGTGCATTACTTTAGTAGATTATTCTAGAGTCTAGACTTAATTAAAATTTAAAGTATACCGATTTTAGCCCACTTTCTTAAGCTATTTATTACTAATGTCTATTAAATAAATAAATTAGAAGTGTCTGTTTGTACCTTATGTCAAAACAACAGCTTTTTACTGATTTCATAATAATTGAAAGCATAATCTATACTTATAACCAAAATACATTTAAAAAGCAATCTATTAGGTTCAATTCAAGGTTGATTGAACGTTGAATTGAACCAAATAGTTTAGCGATAAAGTTGAAAATCTATTCAAGAAAGAACAATGTTCAAAACGTCTCCACCCTTGCAAGCTTGCTACAAGGGTCGGGACGTGTACAATGTGTCCATACATTTTTGGGCACTATTCTTTTACAGATTATAATAACTTGATATATACACCGTGGTCTGTACATGCGTCACATTTTGCTATTGTTGAGACTTTTATGATAATCAATACTAATTAACTGCAAAATTAAATACTATGTAAACAACAAGATATCGACACTTTAAAAGTAAAAAATAATGATAAACACCACATCCTGGTTGTAAAGTTAGAAACTTAGTTTACAATAGGAATATAAATCAGTATCACTATTGTTACTGCCGACCCTCCGTTGACAATGAGTTAGCATTCTCTTAACCTTTATAATGTAGGAACTATATATTTAAAATAATTATAATTTTTAATTGCCTGATTGTTTACCGTAGTGTCGTAGGAAAAGTATCAAGATTGTTTGATCCTTGATTTTGATAAACTGACCAGTTTTTTTTTTTCTTGTAATATGAAACAGATTGTACCTACGGTTTTTTCAGTTATTTTACTAGTGACAGCAACCTTAACAATATAGCTAAAATCTGTTTTTGGGTAATTAGAGGTAAAATATAAGCAGTAACTGTGCTTCCCTTTCTATAGTAGGTAGGTACCTATTTTGTATGAATAAATTGGTTTTCTTTTTTGTCAATCTCAATTACTATTTTTAAAGGGTCGTCACTCATCAATTCACAGTCTTTAGTGATCATCGCCTATCTCACCTTTTCAGAAATAACTTAACTTTATACCACACCATATTTTTAAATCATATTTAATTTTAACTGTTAGTTATTAAATAAAACTCAGCCACATCCCTTCCTTTTACCAAATTCGGCTTTACAAGTATTTACAACCCACACAGGAAACGCAATTTCCCATCATTTTCCTCATATTGATGACGTGGATTTCCGCACAATCCGCTCCGATAATCTTGCGGAATAAGAAGTCAATCAAGCAAGCGTCAGTAATACGACGTAGGAATTCTAGGAACTTAGCTTTTTGATAGGCTGGTCTATGTAACATGACAGGTTGTCCTGTATAGATGTAGGGGGCACCTATAGCTAGCTTTAAAGAGCCGAGGCTTTTGCGCGAACGCGCGGAGTAAAAACGAAACGTAAATTGGAACGATTTGAATCGAAAATACAACTGTTAAAATAAGTAGCAGTTTGGTTCCAATTACATCATTACTGTCATGTCCTTTTCCCAATTCATTTGGGTTTGCCGCACCATGTCTTTTTCTGCACACTTCTCTATTACTCGTCGTGTCATCAGAAACCTCCTTTCTTGCCATATATCATCCTTTACACAGCCCATCCATCTTTCTTTGGTCTTCCTCTTCTCTTACACTCCTCCACATTTATACTCTAAACTTTCGTTACGACATTGGGCGTCTAATCCGCGCGTTTGTCCTAGGCCTACTGTTCATATGACAGCCTCGATGGAATGTTAGTTTGTAACTCTTGGACTTGAGTAATCGTGAGTTTAATATAAGATAGTAAGGTTTTATTTCTCTAAAATACTCTCTTTTCGTGTGGTTGATTATCATTGAATGGATACGGAGGAATAAGAAGAAGGTCGCGGACCAGGAAGGTAGGACTATAAGAGTAGAAGAAGGCCAAATTCACGATGGCTGGACTGTGTGAAGGATGACATGGTTATAAAAGTGGTGACTGTTAAGATGACGAGCACTAAAGGAGAATGGAAATGGAACACATGCTGCACTGCCAAATACATAAGGATAAGTTCCAGGAGAAAGATGATCGTGAATTAGAGATTTTTCTGTTCTAATCCACCATGATTCAGCAAAACCATAGAAATAGAAGACCAAATATTAAGAGATAAAAAGATTCCTACGTCATTTGATAAAATAAAATATGAAGGCTCAGTATGTCTCAGTATAAAAATGGACATTCATTTTCACTAGCACTAGACAAAACAAACTGGCGTTATTGATTTTTTTGCCGTGATTTTCCTTCAATACTGCAACAAAATATCAAACACGGAAAACGGACATATGAAAGGTTTCTTTGCATAGAAACTTGAAAGAATAGATGAGAAAATTATTAAATGAGTAACTATAGAGTTTCTTGCTGGTTCTTCCCCATAACAATCGACCAATCCTATCCGCGCACCTTTCCTCGTCGTTTTAAAAGTATCCATGTGAAATGAAATACATATACTGATATTTGAATGATTGTCTTTTGCTTCGAGTAGAGATGGTAGTGGTCATGCTATTTCTGTTTTTCTTGATACGTTGTTTGTATATCAAACCAGTCTTTGCGCACGAGCCCAACACGTGGGTGATCGGGCCCTTCGAGTGAATGTAATCGAACGGCACTTCCGGGTTATTTTAAAATTCTTTCTCTTTGGGATCGGCAGTTCGGCAGTCGGCGCGAACGAATGAAACTCTCGTATTGGTACTACAAATAAGTAATGAAAGGTTTTTTTTGTTTAGAGATTGCCAAAAAATGAGGTATTCGAGGAAACTTTTGCTGTCGCGCTACGTTTAGCCTGCCTCCGTAAAGTGCGATAGGGATAGGTGCGGCTCCGATCATATCACAATAATGTTACGAGATCGAAGTTTCGTATTTCCCTTTTTAATATTAAAATTTTAAGAAAGCGTTTGTCTAGGTTCCTATAATTTTAAACATTTAAAATGTCTGGTAGGTAGTTGTGTAATCACGGCCGTAAAATGGGTAATTTTTTGTCATTTTTCGAGGGTTATTTTCCCTTTGTCTATAATCGTTACCGATGATCATTATTTGAAGCAGTTTTGTCACTCTAGTCGGAAACTACGGAACATTTCCAGTTGTTTTAACAGGTGGTTGACAATTTGGCACATTTTTCACATTTTCAAAAACAGACGCTTGGAACACATTACCTAATTAATTAATAATTTATCATTTGTGTACATTTATTTTCCACTAGCTTTTGCCAGCGGCTTCGCCCGCGTGAAAATGATGATTTTCCATACAAACTTTCATCCCCTATTTCGTAATAACATTACCTAACTTACATCCCCTTAGGGGTTGAATTTCGAAAAGTCCTTCCTTATTCCTTGTCTACATTATAAAGGGAACCTCTGTGCAAAATTTCAGCATTCTAGGTCCAAGGGTTTGGGCTGGGCGTTGATGAGTCAGTCAGTCAATCAGTCAGTCAGTCAGTCAGGACTTCTCTTTTTATTTATATAGATATATATGCTTTATAAAAGAACCCTATTTTTCGGTGAGCTCATGACACTTTGGATGCTCGTAGCGGAAAATGTTGCTAAAAATGTATTTTTACTTTTCCTTGCAATAAGCCAAGTTTATGATTATAATGAAAATATGCTGCTGGAAATATCATGGGCCTTCAAAGGGAGAAATGATCAAGTAACAGAGTCACTAATTTTCCCAAAGAAGTTTCTTATAAGTTGAATATAATAAGGCCAATACGGCCGATACCGACCTTCTCAATTCTGATAGTCTTTGTATTTTATTAAAAAAATAAATTTTCAACAAAGCAAATGATAAAAACAAAAAATCTAATCAAACGAATGAGGATTGTGGTGACAACAGTTTTTATCTGCATTTTATCTTTGGTAGTGATAAGTCTACTGTTTAATGACTAGTACAGAATCGTATTAAATGTAACAGTAACATGTAATGTTATTATGAAATCTTCAGTAGAACAGGGGATGTAAAAGTCAAGCGAAATCACTACACATTTAAGGCAATGGATGACAGTGCAACTGGCACAGAAGGAAATGGTGGGACACCCTGTGAGTGTGAGACACTAACTGCGAAACTTAAGAGTTTTCACTTAATACACAAATTGAGAAGGAATGTGAATATTTCAGGTTATTCAAAAACAAAAAACTGTATTAGAATAAAATTTGACCATAAAAAACAACAAATTTAGAGGTGTTAACATAAATAACAAACCAAAAAATCTAGAAATAAAATATAATGGATTCAATCATTTGTGGAATCGTGATCATGTTTAGACATTTAGAGGAGATTGATATGCTCAATTGCTCAAATCTATACCACTCAAACGTCTAGAGAAGAATTTAAGAGATCCATACTTCCTTCTAAAGGCTTATATTACTGTTTTCAAGTCTTTTTGTTTGGTTGCTGAAATTGTAGCCAAATAGCCAAAGCAGTCGACTTACGTTTTAGATTTGACGTTAGATTATCCAGTCAGGAGCTCGGGTTCGTTATTTTTTGTCTAGATCAAGTACATTTTTGTCTAGCCTTTAGCCACCAAGTGCTAATCATCATGTCACTGAAGTCTTCACAAACAATGCAATTGGTACAGACAAGTGCTCACATAGTGATAACATAATTATAGCCATTCGTAGACTCATACCTGTCCAATTCACTTTTTATTTGCCTAGCACGAATCCTGATAAACTTGTTTCTCTTTTGCCGCAGGTTTTTGGCGATTTTATAGGGAATTCCTTGGTTTTTATCGATTTGTGCTTAGATGTACAGAAACTGGATGATAACTTGTTTTTGTCTCTGCGTTAATTTAGCAAAATTTTTATATAATTAACTTTAATAACGAGTTCTATAATGTCCTATAGGCGGCCTGTCTTGTGGAAATGTTTGCGTTTATGGCATCTTTACTTTTCGACAGGAGAAACCCATCGATTCCCATGGGTAACTTTGAGGTGATCGGACGATTAGATTTAGGACTATTATCTTGGCATCATCCAAATATTGCCAAAAAAAACATAAGAACGCAGGTCCCTTTAGACTGCCTTGCGGAACTCTTCTGTTAATGCGTGTTTTCATAGAAATCATTGTTTTAAAGATTTCAATACTTAACTCTCAGGTAACACTCTTACACAGAAAAAGAATACAAAAAATACTAGGAAATCTCATTGATACTGAATTTTCGCCGACCGCTAATCTAAGTTTTTGCTTTACAAAAGACTGGCATAATTTGTTTCACTTTTGGAGAAATTAAAAGTAAACTTAAAAGTGAATAGTTTTACTTATTCATTATGCAAAAACAGCATGATATATAAACAGAATGCTATCAAGAAACAACTCGTAAAGTAGAACAGTGATCATGACTTTCCGGATTTGATCAAAAATACTGAATCGTTCGGAATATAGACACGTTGTACGGATTGGTAGATGTTGATAACTATCTGTATCAACAAAAGGTTTACCTAATCTGTTATACAGTTTACGCCGCTCCTAAACTGATATCAAGTTGTATTTGTTAACACTTTGCCTTCATTGGTGTCTCTCGTGTTACTAGAATCATTTGATTTATCAAAATTGAAGGTTTTCAGACCATCTTTTGTTATTTTCTCATGTGTCTTAAAGACTATCCGCTTCGTGTTAAAATGTTTGAAGGTTAAAGAACCTTCTATTATCAAAGTATGTTCGCTTACCTGATTCGTCAATACATCAATAACAACATAGGCGAGATACACGATCTCCTCCTCGTCAGATCCCAGCGCTGCGCCACCGAGGCCCGCAGTGCGCACGTGCAGTGCGCACACCCAGCCCCCGCTGATCATCGCGCCATGCACTGCCACACCACCTCACAACAACACCCTCCTCAACAACACTACCAACAACACTCGGGTCCTACAAGGTACTCATCAACAACAGTCCAAGTCACACACACTTTCTAACGGGACAAGTGGGCGAACCACCGAAAATTCACGTATACGCTGTATGTTCGACTTCGTTCACTTTTTAGAAACCTGACGGTTACTCAACATGAAACAAGAACTAGCGTGCGGCGCGGACGGCGTTTTACCGCTAGCCGTCTACGTAAGCTGTTTCCGCTGTAGGTGAAAATCTAGAATTAACTCACATCACATAGCCACACCAAATCTAAAGAGACCAGTCGCTAACTCTATGGAAAGAACAAGCTTTTGAACGGTGTCGTTGAACGTTCCTAATTTGAATACCGTGGTCCAGCACAGATTTCAAAGTTTTCACTTCGCGCGTTTTTATAACACTAAAGTACTTATTACGAGTCACTGTATAACTTTAATTTTGATATTTGTGGAATATTTTTGATATAAAAATGTAAAGACAGCTCGGGACGAGCGTGTCTGTCGGATCGTTGGATCGACTGGCGTTCGCTCGCTCGCTTGCCCCCCTGTTGACACTGCGCAGGTAGCGCCAGGTGAGCAAAGCGACGTTGCCAAACCGACCATTATCAATGATGATGAGATAGCTGCTGCTTCTACCACGTCATTTCGAAATTCACGCACCGTTGCCAACGTAATAAAGTGCTGTTTTTACTTGAAACATTTTCGAAAAGTTGCATTTTAACGCGTCGATGGAATGTGTTGTGTAGCAAGTATCGAGATTGTGCGGTCGTTGTTGGTTGACAACAGAATACAATAATTCTTTTTTTGAAAATCTTTCTAGACAGTATGCCGTGTGAGTATTGCAGGATACATTGCGTGCACAACAGGGCGACCTGGTTACCGTAATGTTATAGAAAGTGTAAATAGAAGCTGTGTTATGCGATCGTGTTATTTGAGTGTACACAAATATGGTACCTATACGCGGCAAGGTCGAGGATTAAGCAATTAAAAAAAAAAATTTTTGGTGACGTACCTAATGCTTTTTTTTTGTTATGATTTAATGATGAAAAGATTTGCTCGATTTGTAAATCGTATTTTGGTCGATTAAGTAAATTATTATCTCAGTTAATAAGACACCTGCCCCCCTATTGCGTATCTTTTTAACGTCAGTGGCTATCAGAAATGTCCATAGATTAACTGTAAATTGGTTATGGTTTGGTACATTTTTTTCTTAAAAACTCACCATTTGACAGTTATTTGATAGACATTATAAGTTATCCACTGTCATTAAAAGATACACAATAGCCCTGCTGGTTATGTCTTGTAAGCATTCATAATTTCTATTAAAGAAATCACAGACAATTAAATCAACGCAGATTTCTTTTGTTTATTCCTGGAATCCAATATGGCCGATGCTAATTAAATAGATGTTTATTATGCCTAACGATTGGAAGTCACTACAGGTCAATCGGTAGTAGGTATACCTACCTACTCATTAAAATGCGTTTAGCTCTATTTTAAATAAATTGTTTTTGTTCGGTACTATTAAAGTTATAGTCACAATATAAATATGGACAGTACGGAAACTGCCTACAAACGCTCGAAACCGCACACTCACACAAACATGCGCATCGACAGGGCCAGCTAGCGAACACCGCAGTGCTCTCAGTTGTGCGTGCCGCGCCGAGACGAGTGATTAGTTTACGTATAAGTTTTTTTTGAAATATGCTCCAATCTTTTTTAAAATGCCGGGAACGTATACCGCTGTTTGAACTCGGCTTCATCAAAACCGGAGATATTGTATTTTAAACTTCCTATCAATTTTGAAAGTTATGAATGATTTTTGTTATCGAATTATACCTATTATGTCCTTGTGATCGATCATAATGAATTTATATTTGTTTGTTATACCGACGCTGCTTACGTGTTATCATTATAATGTCTAACTCAACAACACGCCCAACGAATACCAACGGGGCCAGAACGGGGTAATATTATTATAATAAGTATAACAACGTAGCAAGCGGTGGCGCGCTGTGGTCCTACGATGCACCGTTTCAGAGTTATGGGCGTTCAAAGTTTCTGTAAAAAAAAAATGAAATTGAAATATCTCGAAAACGGAGCGTCCTAGACAAAAAAGACCAAAATTTTGACCCCCCTCTGCCACCCCCGTGATATTTAAGTGAGAATCACTTATCACCAAAAAAATTTTTTTTTTTAATCTGGTCCAACTTTACTTAATAATAACATTTAATGAGTCTAAAACTATGGTATGAAGGAAAGTTCATTGATAATAATAATTTAAAACAATATAATAATATATTCGTTCTTAATATTAATAATAAAAATATGTTAATTATTTATAGCAGAATTGCACATCACTAGTTGTAGTAAGCTAGTTATTTCAATTCGATTCTTTGATCACAACAGAATAAAAATAATTAAGAAAAAAAAACAATATCATCAACATTAAAAGGGACAACCCTATGGCTTCAATGGAGCGTAGGTAGTTATCGCATCAACTAGGCATAGTTTCGGCACAGAATACATAATATTACTACGTACAGAAGGGACACTCCCTTCCCCGCGCTCATATTAAATACCGCACCTCACCCCGCACTTCGAGGTATTCGTCGTCGACACTTGAGCAATGGCTCGCGCTCGTATTAGTCGTCGTTCGGTTTTCGCGACGCAGACCGTTGCACTTTCCGCGCCATTTTTTAGGCTACGATAACCCTACTAGAGATTACGCACACATTTGCACGTGCACGTCGTGCACAAACGTTATTTGTTTATGTAGTAGTAATAGGTAATTATTTTGCGGGCGTTGTATGGAGTGTCCGAGGTGTGGTTTCGGTACTGTCCATATTTATACTGTGTTATAGTAGTGTTGGATCGTTGAATTCTATGACAACAGTTACTGGAGCCATAGAACCGACCCATTTAAAAAAGTTTTTTTTTTAAGAAATCATTTTTTAGGGGATGCAGGATGATTTGATGTAGACCAGGTACCTAACCTACCCATTTGTAAAAAGCTATTTGGAATTTCAAATAAGGCTCTTTATTTTTATTTTTTTCCTGTGTCACGTAAAAAGTGGCCGTAGCAAACAAAAAACAATTTCATAATTACTTTTGTAAATTAGGTTTTACTACAATTTAAACCATAATAATGCCTAAGGAAAGCAGATTACAGGATTATATTTTATGTTTGTCTGATTTCAGCCTATCATGCCTCCCGCGGAATAAGAGTTGTAATAATTTAGCGACGTGCAAGTTTTGAAACAAAAGACGGTCTGAAGAAGATAGCGCTATTACATCAGCTATGCGTTAGAAAGAGACAGAGAGGCCACCTGTCAAAAAGTGTCGTTTCGGTTAAGCAAACGCTAAATAAATCTACCTGTAAGTATAATGTTTGTGTATTTATTTACAACAAAAAAGTTCGGCATATTTCTTTATCTACTTTACTAGATTAGCTTTTATGTTAGGCTGGTAATAGTACATTACTGCAGAATCCAGTAAGTAAGCCTTCCTGGCCAAGTATGAGTTAACCGGACCGAACCGCAGGTGAGGTCTGGTTATATACGAGGCCAGGATGGCTATCTTACTGGTTGAGGTTTGTATAATGCTTTTCTCAAAAATTAAAGAAAGTTTAACAACAAATTCGTTTAATTAATATTGAAGGTTACATTCATATGTGAAAAACACAATAGCACTTTTTGGCCGACCCGGTAATCGAACCCAGGACCTCACGCTCTGCAGTCGAGCTTGCGACCACTAGACCAACGAGGCAGTTTAGGAAACAACTTTAGAAAAAACTTTTTAATAAACTGAAATTACTAAATACAATAATAAAATCCCACACTATACTTCTACAACATTACTAAGTACAAAACGCAACGTATAAAATGGCTGTTTAAGGTTCCAAAAATATATGTATCTCATAAAATGTCATACCAAAAAGAGAGATAGATATATATTTGGAACCTGCCTTCTATAACCATGTTATAATGGCTAAACTCTAATCTGTGTCTGGTACTATGTTTTTTTTTCTAAACAGATCTAAAGAGGATGACCTAGTGTCCAGTAAGTAAATTACATAATTACTTACTGGACAGTAGGAGATTCCAAGTTTAAAATCTCGCTTCTTACTGGACAGTTGTGAATAAGTCTCCGGTAAAGTTCACTTTCTGGATACTTTTTAGAGATGTTATGGCAACATTACATACCATTTTTGAGAAAATTTATTTATACCTACTTACAATTTTTTTTTGTTGCATTTGTGTGTGCGTCTTAATTTTTAACCGACAAAAAATAAACGAGGAGGTTCTCAATTCGACCCATATAAAGGGTCTTTCAACAAGGACGGGTCGATGTTGAAATAAAATAAAACAAGCTATACGTGAGATATTAAAAAAAATATTTTTTTATTTGAAAGGCCCATTTATGGCATTTTTTATGAAATATGACATCGTCTAAATGTCCACACCGCGGCTTCGAAAGGTGGCACGGATCCGAGGGGTTCAATTTTCAATTACTCTACTGCAAAAATCCGGCTGAATCTGAGCGATGGCCTGCGTTATGTTGACTTTGAGGGCATCGGTTGATTGCGGATTATTGGCATAAACCTGCGACTTGAGAAATTGGGTTGTGGTTACCAAACCATTCATCCAAAAATGCGCCTCGTCGCTAAAGATGATTTTTCGGCCTTATTCGGGGTCCTCTTCCAAACGTTTTGTAACCCAGTCAGCGGACAAACAGCGTTGTCTATGGTCATTCACTTTGAGCTCCTGGGTCAGCTGGATCTTGTACGGGTGTATGCCCATCAAGTCCCGACGCAAAATTCGCCAAGTTGAAGTCTGCGAAAGGCCGAGTTCTTGTGCACGGGGAGAAATCGAATGCCTCGGAGTCTCCTGCACACTATCACGGACAGCAGCGATGTTCTCGGCTGATCTGGCGTTCCTTTGACGTAAGGGTGTTGGTGGGTTGTTTACCGAACCAGTCATCTCGAATTCGGTCACCAAACGTTGGAGAGTCGACTTTGAAGGGCCACCGCGTCTGCCGTAAAATGGACAAAATGCGCGCAACGTTTGCACTAACGAACACTCATTTTGATAATAAAGTTTTATATCATTTGGACATGCTGCTCACTCGTGTTACTTGCCATGGTTATTTGGCATCAGTCACTGCAGAAATAACAACGCATTTGACAGATCCCGCCAAAACAAAGAGGCCGCCACAAACTGTCAACATCGACCCGCCCTATTTGAAAGACCCTGTAAATATATATATATATTTATATTATATGTATTGTGTTGTGTATATATATATATTTTTTTTTTATAATATAATATGTTTTTTACGTAGGTATGTATTAGATTTTTTTATATGCCCAATGTAGCCGGTGTTTTTAAATTTTGATCCCATCATTTCTATTGAATCTTTTAATAACATTGTATAGAAGTGAATAGAACATGGGTACAGCTGTGTTGTTAAAAACTGTACTTTTAAGTGGGATACCTACTTCAGTGCGACAAACGTATCATCGAATATCGTTTCTTCGAAAACCTTTCATCGATATCACTATACTGCGACGCTTTGTTAAATCGACGCCTTGTTACTGCGATGTTTCATTACATCGAAAAACTATACTGCGAACGATTTTACTTCGTGAATATCATACTGCGAAGCCTTGTTTAATCGAGGTCTTGTTACTGAGATGTTCTGTTACTTAGGAGAACTTGCATTGATTGATAAAAGTACATTGATTTTCTTTTCCATAACAATACCTATATTTTTAACATTTCTTTGCAATTGCGAGTTTGGTTTGCATGTACATGTGTTCAGGTAAACAAAACATACACAGGTTTTTGTTTTTGTGTACATAGAATTCCCCGCAGCAACCTCAAACGCCTGATATATCAGTTATAGCAAAAACAAAACTTAAAAAAAATGTTAAAATGTAGATTTTTTTGGAAAAGAAAATCAATGCAAGTTTTCCTAAGTAACAGAACATCTCAGTAAAAAGACCTCGATTAAACAAGGCTTCGCAGTATGATATTCACGAAGTAAAATCGTTCGCAGTACAGTTTTTCGATGTAATGAAACATCGCAGTAACAAGGCGTCGATTTAACAAAGCGTCGCAATATAGTGATATCGATGAAAGGTTTTCGAAGAAACGATATTCGATGATACGTTTGTCGCACTGAAGTAGGTATCCCCTTTTAAGTAGGTGTTTCTAAGCTTACCTATTACTTATTTCCATTGATATAAAAACTAAAGATACGGTCGTCCGAACATTTTGCTCGATGCGTTCCCCTCCCCATACAGAGAAACACTAACGTCATCTATAAGAACTAATCAGGCTGCTCGTAAACGTAACCTTGTATGAGCGGTGTGGCGTGGTATTATCGAGGTATAAAGAAATTAAATAAAGCTTTCATTAAAATGTTAATAAAAAACAATGTTAAATTTTAATTTTTCATTTTCATTGACTAAACCGAAGTTTAAAAGAAAACTTCGGTTTAGTCAAGACCTATTTGGGACCAAATTCGAGGCGTCATTTTCTCATGCGGTCCGCCCAGTCCTTACGCAGTAATATATAAGTCAATGCTTATTTCACAATCTGCAGAGAAAAAGTAGAAAACAAAAGATCTAATAGATCATTAGGTGTCAGCAATGACGTAGGTAATTATTATTTTGATTTATGAAGGTTATTCAGTATAAATAATAATAATAATGAACGTGAATATAAACTTACAGATGCAGACAAGTCTGCAGGTACCTATCTATTCAATAATATTAAAAATACGTAGGAGGTTTGTCATGGTAACCCCTCAGTAAGTGAGTAGGTCACCTACTGAAGGGTTACCATGACGTTTTATAGCATCAAAATCGGTGCAGTAGTTTTTGAATCTATCGCGAACAGACAGACAGGCAGATGGGGCGGAGGACTTTGTTTTACAATATATTTTAGTGATACTGCTTTGAAACGGCATGGTATGCCAAGTGATTTATGTCTTTAGTCAGGTACTTAACTGAAAAGGTTTTTACTATTTGTACAGAACTACAGAAGTAAAATTTATGAGACAAATAATTAGGGATTTTCAAATGACAGCTGTCAAATTATTTAAAAAAACTGGTCTTTTTCACATTTTTATTGAACTGTTTTCCAACTTTTTATAAATTACAGTGCGATTCAAAATTAAAATAACATATAAAGGTTAACTTAAGAATATAATAATAATGTAACTTTAATGTAATTTAGTTTTAACTATTTCTCTAATAAAACATAGATTTCGGCAAAATCTTTGCCATTTTTTTAAAAGATGAACATTAAAAATACTGGCTGTATAGCTGGACGACTCGAGGACAAAAAAAAACAAAAAATATACGGGAAAGCGACAATCCGATCAACACTACGCTCACCTAGTTATTGGCACATCTACTTACGTGTTTCATATTTTACAGAAACGAAGATCAAAGGTTTTTTAGATGTTTAAAGTTTTTTTTTTAATTCTTAGACGACGTCTATACTAGTAATGAAACCCACAGAATCTGTAAAAAAACTTGGAGTGTTGAAAATATGAAAAACGTACCTAGATGTGCCAATATATTACTAGGTGAGCGACTATTTTTTTTTCTTTAGTTTTCATGTTGTTATTTTTACTTTCCTCGTATTCGTAATGAAAAGCACAGTGTTTATTTACCTCGGGTAAATTACTTATTTAGTCCATCGAACTATTAGCGCCCTCACTACGTTACGGGCGCCAAACCCCGTCTCGGGACTAAATAAGTAACTTTCACCCCTTGCATAACAATGTACTATTTTTTGTTGCCTGTCTGTGTGTACCGGCTAATCTCTGATTATAAGGACAACATAGGCTAGGTACTTTTATTTTTGAAAAACGATAATTGTTAACAAAATCTAATTCAATAGGGATTTTTTTTTATATTAATTTTACGAAGGTCTCGGCAACAGCCAGTTAAAAATAAAAACATAATACATATGTATACAAAAACAGGGATTGTCAAATAGGAAAAAATTGTGTTGACAATTCCCAAAAAATAAACCTAATAAACTAAATTTTAATGAGAATCACATTCAACAGTTCACCACATCATTGTAAGAACCCGTAGCGACATCTATTGACGCCACATACGAACTAAACTTACCTTACGTCACCAAAAATTCAACATCACGCAGAGATGAGGGTAAGTTGGGATGTCGCCCAACATACCTGTGTTGTAGGAGGGTTCTCCCTTTTCATTTGAGCAGGAGGAATTTTCTTTTCTGTTCCTCTAAACCCTGTGAACATAAAATAATGTCGCGCGTGTAGCATGTAACACCCGAAGGGTATAATAAGGGCAGGGATGTAATATAAACCTAATAGTACCTACGTCCATATTTCACCAGTTATGTTTAAGTCCTATGTAAGTAATCGAAATCGAGCATTTTTTGCATTTTTTTTTACGAAAATCTTGATCGTTTTTCTCGACGTGGGAATCGAACTGAAAAATGGTGACAGAAAAGTGTGAAAAACTAAATACATTGCGCTAGAAATTCTGGAAGACCCAACTTGCAGTGTTCTCTGTCAGATCCAGCCTGTCCCTTTGCTGTCCTCCCTCAGCGACACCCAAAGCCGAGGCTTGTACCGTGTAGGTACCCCTTATCGTGTAGTCGCTAAGTTTGGAAGTTTGTTTGCCCTGGCTGGAGGCCTTACACTCAAGGCACCCACAGGAAAGTCCAGTCAAGCAGTCGACAGCCTTCTATGTTGAACTGTCATAATTATGTGATTCCAAACAAAATATGGTTTTCACTTCAGTAGCTCAAACATGTAGGTTTTGCTGCCTGAAATCAGTGAGCAAAATGGGATTTTGCTCACTGAGTGAGACAAAGTAACTTTTTAATTTTTGTTTTCAGAAAGCCGCGAATATCTTATTCAGCCTTGGATTAATCATGCAATTCGAAACATTCACACTCTATCTCTTTCCCGCCATTAGAAACAGAGAGACAAAGACCAGCCCTTTCGATCGAAGTTCCGATTTTGAATTCGACCTCAAAGGCAAACACGTTCGGAATTACGTACTAACTAAAGAAATTTTGCAAAAAGATAATTATGTCTTTTAATGTACCTAATTTATTGTTTTTTAACTTATTGTTGTATTTAAACGAAAATGTATTTACTGCAAATAAAACTGATATATTACCTGTAAATATTTATTTCTAGTTTCATTAATGTTACGCAATATATTTTGAATAATAAAATATTATGGGTGCTATTTCCGAACACGCCATAATTTAAATAAAAGAGCGGGAATAAAATTTCGTGGCTGGCGTCTTCGATCAATAATAGTACGCTGGCGTAGAGTTGAATAAGTTAATAGTTATTTCAATCTATTCCTGTTTATTATTTTATCTCAAGTTATGTGTGTTACACGAGAGCAAAGTTTTTTGCATCTCGTACGTGCCTTTGAATCCCTCGCCACACTCAGGATTCAAAATCAGCACTCGCAGCAAAAAACGACTTTGCTCTCTTGTTGCACAAATAACTATTTCATCCCATAATATCAATCTCTTACTAGGTTAAGTTTTGTAAAAAAAATATGGAAATGTATACTATACGGAAACAAATTCTATTTATAGTTTTTATTTTATTTTTATTTAAGTTTATTTTTATGCTGAATTTATTTTAACATTGAATAGGTACTTATTGATTATTATCTAGCAGAAACACAAGGTACATTCATTAGCATATTTTTCATGCATAATCTTATTTCCCGACCCGTTTGAGCGTAGTTCAAAGTCACGACATTTTTTGTTCTTAGTCCTCAATTTAGTTTTGAATGATTTAAATATTTATACTTACAAACATCATTGCAAAGGTGGGACAAAGACTTCCATGTTCTATCAATAAAAAAACAAAAGGTTTATTTTTTAGCTGTTGTAAAAAATATGGTGAATGTGCACGTGCATCGTTCGATTTGAAAATTAAATTCATTTTGTAAGATAATTGATAACCGAATCAAGGATGGATTCGTTTTTCAGTCGAATATAATATACAGGTTGAACTTGGAAGGGAACACCGTCGCGCGTCGCTTTTAAACGACGCTTTCGAACTTTTACACGTATTTCGAACATCATTCCGAAAAACAAATTTGTTGTTCCGTATTTTTTGACCGTTTTGCACTTCTATGGGAAAAATCATATTTTTTAAAATACCTACTCCTGATTTGGTTGTTTTATTTTATTTTGGGTCTAACTTAATTTTACTTCTTTCTTTAGTATAGGTAAGAATTAGGTTTCAATATAAAATTAAAACCATTGAAATTGTTAACAAAATCTGATTCAAAAATGGACGATTTTTTTATGATAATTTTACGTGAATAAAGGTCACGGGCAACAGTTATCTAGTGTAGAAATAAACAAAATGTGCCCATAAACGATTTCTCTAAGAGATACGAAAAATAAAAAAAAACATGAAAATTATCTAACATTGGGAAACGTGTTTTAAAATAAGATGTTTAAAGGTCATATAATATTATATCACAATAAACTATTAAAGTAAAGAATACTTACGTTACGTGCGTTTCTCAGAGTACTTGCGGAAGAGATTATTTTAAATAAAAAATATATATTTTATTCGTCGATCAAAATGAAGGACGTAAGCGCATGGCCGTTGCTTAAAATAGTTAGGTACAAAAAAATACATGCGCGGGAAATATGTAGTACCTATAAAAATTTGAAACAGCAGTACCGTAAAATGGGGTGAATAGGAACGCAGGGGTGAATAGAGCCGAAACTTTGACAGGGATTTTCCAGATTGATTGGAAAAATTTGACAGTTTCCACCACCTATGCTAACTACTTAGGTGGTGGTACTTATCTTGCAAATAAATGTATCATTCATTCTTCTTCTTAGCTTATCGATGGCGAAGCCCAAAACTCGCCACACGAACTCCGTTTATTGGATGCTGGTCCTGGAAAGGCTCAAAGATGCACGTCCTGAGTTCGATTTCCGGGGTCGAGCAAAGTGTTATTGGGTTTCTCCTTTAGGAATTTCTCAGTAGCTGCCACGGAGTCTGGATTTGGGCTCGGTTGATGCCAATAGGCTCGTCCCCTATTAAATGGAACTTTAACATATAATAATATGTATTACTTACCCGGCGAAATGTGGGCGTACTACTATTAGGTAGGTAAGTACTATTACAGGCATGGTGTCATGTTAAGAAACTACCTGCATAATTATAATCTTAATGAACCCTCAAAAATGACCAAAACTCCATCCATAAACTATTGCAACCATAAATCATTCACAAATTAGTCTTTGGAAGGAACGCACCGCCCTCGCGACCGATTGGCGGGCTCATTACAAAAAACAAGATGGACGCCTGCCGCTCAGATTACAGCCACATGTGACGTTTTGTTTACAGATTCCCGCTGACGAATGACCTATTTATTACGCTTATGTAATCGGTAGCTGGGTTACGCCCAGATTTATGTAATGCCTAGCGGTGCCCTGCGACCTTTATTTAATTACCTATTAAAAAATATATAAGGTCCCATTAAAATAGGTGGACAAATTTTAACACAGCGTTCAGTAGGTCTAACCAAAGATATTATCTAAACAAAAAAAACATCAAACAAAGTGATTTTTTTTTAACTTAAAATAATAAATTGCCGGCACTCTAGAACAAACTCATCCTTTATAAGTAGGTACTTAAATGCGTTTTTCTTGTTATTTTTTTTACCATCGTCCTTATTTTGGTGGTCTGAATGATTTCTGAAATTTTGTCCACCTATTTTAATGGGACCTTGTTTATTATCTACTTCCCAATTGAATCGAATTTTGTTAACAATTACAAGGGTTGTAATTACTTGTAGGTAATTTATAAGGTAGGTACCAATGATGTATATAAAACTTCATTGGTAGGTACACGGAAAGTTAGTCCCGTCAAAATGGTCAAGCCGCTTAGGAGATCACCCGGAACACACAGACAGACAGACAAAAATTCCGAAATAATATTTTATGTTTTTTGAGTAAATAGTGTAGGTACCACTTACTTTCATATGCATTCAGTCTTCTTCCATCATGTTGTAAGTGCCTAACCTGCTGTCAGAGTTTTCAAAACAGCTGTTCTTTTGCAAAATAATTACAAACGGACACTGCAATTCCACCATTTAAAATCCACCAGCTACTTGAGCTACGAGACATCGTGTTGGAAAAACTGTCCATCTATGACCTGGCACCTGCACCATCTTTTTCTCACGCTGGAATAAGATTAAAACAATCCTGCTTTAAAACGTCATGGTGTGCCACCAGGAACCTTGACTGCAGTTTTGTCTGTACGCTTCACGGCTTCATGACCAACGAAAGAACCTTTTACAATTTTCAACAGTCTTAGTTGAAATAAACCTCTGCCAATTTGCCTGTGGTCTTTAAATTTCGAAGTTAGTTTTGGACGAGACCTGTTCCTGCCGTTTAAATCACATAGGCTGTTTTATTACCCGACTGCGGCGGAGCCCAAAAGGAGGGTTACTTTATGTGTTTGACCTATAGGCACCGCATAGTTCGATTAATTAAGGGCAACGGTATCAGAAATGGAGACATCCGCAGGAGAACCAGGATACCAACGTATCCCGAAGAATTGCCAAACTTAAGGAGCACTGGGCAGGGCACCATAGCATAGCCCGCAGAACGGATGACCGTAGAGGCCGAAACGTTCTGGAATTGCGATTGCGAACCCGGAAGATGTTGCGTTGGAACTTGCGAGGCATCCGCTAGATGCGAGACGCATGGGATCGGTCAATGTGGCGACACTTCAGGTCTATGTCTACTTTGTCTATTGTCTAGTAGTGGACGTCTTTCAGCTGTAATGATGAATAATTAAACCATTTATTTCATGGGATTTAAAAGTGACACAATATGAATAGAATACCCCTACTTACTCTTTCAACCTTGTAATCAAACAGCACAACAACTGATAACGTAAACAATTCAACAACATGCTATAATCATCGTGAGGCAGGGACAGACTCAGTGAATTCCGTACAAAAGAAAAGGACGGCAATTAATACATTGTTGCATTAAATGACATGGCAGGGTTTTTGTTACGTTCCTCCTGTATTATGCACATTGGGTATCTAAGCTCGGCACTGTAGTTTTATTAGTAGACAATAAGGTTCGTTTTACAATATTTTTTAATAGATAGGTAGGTATGTGTTATATGAGGAGCTAGATAAAAAACAATCGCTCGGATCAATCTTCAGGTTACCCGCGCTTGCTTAGGTTGTTCTGTGGATGGATGGCTACACATTTATATCGAGTATCCTCCGTGCCTTGGAAAGCACGTTAGCCGTTGGTCCCGGCTGTCATTTGCAGATCCTTGACATTGACAGTCGGGACACTGGCCGACATTGGTCAGCAGGGCTATTGCGTATCTTTTAATGACAGTGGATAACTTATAATGTCTATCAAATAACTGTCAAATGGTGAGTTTTTAAGAAAAAAATGTACCAAACCATAACCAATTTACAGTTAATCTATGGACATTTCTGATAGCCACTGACGTTAAAAAGATACGCAATAGGGGGGCAGGTCATATGAGGACCATGCACAGCATGCCTGCGATATTTTTTTATTTGGTATATTCTAAACTTAGCGTTTAGCGTAACTTACGTTATAGCAGCATAACAGATCTAGATTTAAAGCTCTAAAAGCGACTAGGTACTTAATTATTGCTTCGATTAAACGCTCCCCACGTCATTCATCCGTCATGTTACCTTAGATGGGCTGACAGTACCTATTATGAATACAGGAACACTCAATAAGCATCCAGCAGAGACCGATGACCACCGGAAGGACGCGGGAATCTGCTGGATCCAAAAATAACAAAGCCAGTAGGGTTACCATGGCGTCCTCCAGCAGGATTCATCATCATCAGCCTATAATGTCCCTACTACAGGGAGTAAGTAAGTCTCCTCTCTAGGAGAGGGGAAGGGGCACGCGGGCCCAGTGCGTGTTGGACGTTGGTAGATGTTACATGTCTTCGAGTTTTTTGGTTCTCAGGCACAGGCATGTCGGTTTCCTCACGATGTTTTCCTACACCGTTTTGAGAGCAGCGGTGATGAAATAAATTACACATAGTAATACGCCTGCTTGGCTTCAAACGCACGACTTGCTGTTCGTAAGTCGAGACCGCCACCACTGGGCCACCGCTGCTGTAAGCAGGATTGTTTTAATCTTATTCCAGTGTGAGAAAAAATATTCAGGCTTGGATGCAGGATGCCACCTTGATCTTTTTTGTAGTACTTTATTAGTTGAAACTCCTTGCAATTTTATGTCATCAGAGGGCCTGGACTGAACAAATGACAAACGTTTTTAAACTAAGTATTTCGTATTTTTTACAACAACTTCCAATGCTCCAATTTTTGTATTTCCAATCATTGTTATCGCTGATAAAATGTCACTATCTTCTGCCTGTTAATGTGTTGATTACATGAATTGGGCGAAGACATAGACAAATTTTAGTAGTAAGTAGGCAGGTTCTTCTAAATCATAAACTATACAAGACTTAACCTCTTTGTTTTTTTAGCATCAACCCGATGAACTTTTTTCACCATCCTTTGCCCTTTACTTCCGTTTCACATTAGAACGTGCACTGCATTTAAAAAACCATACATTTCGGTGATGCATGACCTAACCGGTCGGCCGCCCTTCCTAGCTTGATACGCCTCAGGAAATCTACCGCGAAACGACACCACACAAAAACTAACCTCACTTTTTTAAATCCATTACGTAGTTTTTTATAGGAATTTCCCCGAGGATTGATAGAAAAACTGCAATGGAAAAATACAAAGGAGTTTCGTTGGATCTTGTTTGCGCGTGTTACCTTGTATGGTCCAGTTTTTGCTGCAATAAACTATTGCAGTATTGGAAGTCGCGTTCCATAGCACATTGCTGGGTAGTTAGCCGCCATTTTGGTATTAGAGGCATTTCCCGCCAAATGCACGGTCCTGTGACGGGATGTGCTGACTGCAGTTGTAATGCTTTGTTTTTTTTAATGATTGATTTAACCATTATGCACGACAAGATTTTGACACATGACACATCAGCTGAATGGGCGGGGTGATGATGATGAGTCATGAAATTCAAAAATTTTCGTGAACCTTCAGTATTCAATTTATTAAAGAAAAATATGTCACGGCGGCACATGTTTAATACAATAAGTTTGTTGTTAATGTCTACAATATCCGATTGGGGTCGGTAAAACGACGTCAGTCTATTGACAAATATGTATAAAATACTTAATACTACACACTTCCAAAAATAGGTAGGTATCCTAGATGTGCTGGAATAATTTTCATAGACAAGTTTATCGCTTGCTAATACTTAACACTCGAAAGGCCAAAATAAAGACAGTATCATTCTACCTGCGTTCTTACTTTTGCCATTATTCTTAAATAATTTCGTAAAAAAAATACGAACAAAGTCGTGTTGTATTTAGCCTAATCGATACTCGCAATAAAATCAAGATTGGAAAAAAGCAAATACAACAAACAAACTGAAAACTAAAACTTTTATTGCAGTCGGGGGACCTGTAAAGAATTGATCCAGCGAACTGTCCCCCGACTGCAATAAAAGTTTTAGTTTTCAGTTTTCCATTTTCGAATACATTAACGGGACCTTGTTTTCAGTTATCACTGAAATCGTTTGACTTGTTTCTAATTTTTTAGTTTAGTTTTTGAAATGGCAGGCGTGTTTTTTATTTTTTTAAATTATTTGTTTTTTATTTCATATTTTTTGGTGTTAAAGAGATATTTTCACCAATAACCAATATGTCACGAGATTTTAGTTTATTCTTCATTTAGGAAAGTAGTGTCGAGCTCAGGATAATGCGATACTAAAATTAAATAAATTATTTTTTCATGTAAGTAATGACTGTTTATTATGTGGTTAGTTAACGTGGATCTTAAACATAAATTAAGAAACCTTTTGACTGTGTTATTATCAATCTGTTTTATTAAGTGCTACCCAATGATAAAGTTTTCCTGGATGAAGAATTTAGAACTAAAAGTAGATGAGCGTCTGAAGCGAAACAGAACGAGGAAAGAACAGGATGCATGCGCGAGCGAAGCGAGCGCGGCTATTTTTATACTTTTTATAGATTAGGTTGGAGGGGGGGAAGGGACAAACATCAGGAGGAAAGAGAATAAAGGACTGAAGGTTTTATTTGGTTTCAAGAAGAGAACTGCTTACTCTTATTACGAGTATGTTTGATATTAATCCTCCACTTTCGGAACTAAGCGCCTAAGACGGAGGTTTGGAAGATGCGACTGATGCCTTCTCGACAACGTCTATGACAGTCGTTACACGTAGTCAGTAGTTCGATAGTTTGACAACTAGTCTCACCTAGGGGTACCTATCTTAATACCCGGTACTAACTGGGTTGTCTAGTGTGCAGGTCAAAAAGGCAGTCGTCTCATGTAAAATACCGTTTTTCAGCTACATCTAGATTCTAGTTAGACTGGAAGCGGACTTTAGTTGGGATAGCGTGGATCTAAAACGCGAATTGCCTTTAAAATAAATGCTACTCAATATTTAGACTTTTATAGGGGTAATAAAGTGCTCGACAACCGTGCATGGATGAAGCTCAAAAGTAGATAAATTCAACATTTTAGCTTCACGAAGCACAAAATGTCACAATATCATTTGTTGAGTAGTATTACTAGTAAACAACAATAGATAATACTACTGTGGTATATTTTTGTAATCTACTAAACAAGTTCTAGACGATGATTATATTTTTCATCGAAATTTTAATAAAAATAAATTAAAAGTTCCTTTTATTTCTAGACCATGGCCACCCTATTATGTTTTTTGTTTTTTTCTCTAGCCTATGTCACCCGGGATAACGCAAAGAATCTAACAATACCACATACATCAAAATCGGTTCAGGCGATTAGAAGTTATGGCACAGGTTATGGTGGAATAAAGAAACTCACAAACATACATACATTCAGAACGCTAAAAACATAACACTCTTTTTTTTGGGGCAGTCGTGTAAAAAGAGTTGAGTCGAAATTACAACTCTTTGGTACAAAATCGTTATTTAATAGTGTTATTTAATTTTATATATAAGATAATCATTTTATTTTATAATCTTTAAATTTAAATTAGAAATGTGCTCGCAATTCATATCTATACATATTTTTATTTACTAAGTACATAATTTATTGTGAATTTGGTTTTGTATTAACAGGTTGAATATTCCTTGATGCCCAGGATCTTTGTAAGCACAGTAAAAAATTGTTTGATCCACCAAAAATAAATGAGGAATTTTAAAGGTTGGGTTTTTGTGTTAAGTTGGAACAACCTAGGGACGAGCAAAGTGTTGTTGGGTTTTTCTATCGAGACTTTCTCAGTAGCAGCCACGGAGTTCGGATTTGTGCTCGGTTAACGGCAATAGGGATACCTTAATACTTTTGCCTAACCTTTCATATACAGGGTGTCCGGTGGCAGAATTCGGATTTCAAAATAAAATAATAAAAAAACTAAAGTTATTTTTTTTTATTTCTATGACTATAACAAGTTGTTGTTCCCTAACAAATTGATAAGCCTTTCCGCTGACATCCCCTGGCCACCCAGGTCGCCGGATCTTACCCCCATGGACTTTTTTTCTGTGGGGGTACCTTAAAAGTAAAGTTTATGAAACCGCCCCACCGACCATCTCAGCATTAAAAGTCTTCTCCAGCGAGTGGCGCGGAATACTGAAGCCAAATTCCAAGAGTGTGTCCGACGTGACGGTCAACATTTAGACGAAATAATTTTTAAGAAATAAAACCCGCACTTCCCTTCTTTGTTATAGTCATAGAAATAAAAAAAAATAACTTTAGTTTTTTTATTATTTTATTTTGAAATCCGAATTCTGCCACCGGACACCCTGTACTACTGGCGTCATGTTATGTTCTTCTTCTTATCGTATGGGCTGTAAATCTAACGACCCCACACACCCTAGTGCTAGAGTTTCTAAACCGCCTCAAGGGCCTCTGACATGGTTTGACGACCGCCATTTGGCGGCCGGGACCTCCGGCTTATACGTGCCTTCCGAAGCACGGAATCATCTTTTTGTAATTCAAGCCTGCAATGTCCTAACAAAACTGGAAACAACTTTACAAAGTATGCTTCCCGTGGGAACCGAACCCACGACCACCGGGTCACAAGGATGCGCCTAAACCACTCGACCACGGAGGCAGTTATGTTATGTTGGAACGTACTTTTTAGGGCAAAAGGAAAAAACGGAATCCTTATAAGATCATTCGTGTGTCTGTCTGTCTGTCTGTCCGACGATTCCGCCCCCTTATCTCCGAAACTACTCAGCCTAAAATTCTGAAAAAAATACAGAAATTATTTCAACACGAATGTATAGATTAGAGGAAAACCTATAAGAAGTCATGGTAAGGAACCCTTCATGTGCAAGTCCGACTTGCAATTGGCCAGTTTTTTGTTTAGCATATTCTTTTCCACTTCTGGGCAAAGGCCTACCCCATACAGGGCACGCCATGATAGTGGCGGTAAGTCCCCTTTTTGAGGAGTGGCTGGAGAGGCGCCACGGCGACCTCACCTACCGTCTGACGCAGGTTCTCATCCGGACACGGGTGTTTCGGGTACCTGTACCGAATCAGGCGGGAGCAAACGCCCGGATGCTTCCACTGCGAGGATCGACCGGAGGACACGGTGGAGCACACTGTGGAGGCATGCCTTGCTTGGGCAGGGCCCCGCCGTGTTCTCGTAGCGGCGGTCGGCGGCGGGGACCTCTCGCTTCCGGCCCTGGTGCAAGCCATGGTCCGGGGCGAAGAGGAATGGGACGCCGTCGCCTCCTTCTGCGAAGCAGTGATGCTAGCGAAGGAGGTGGCGGAACGAGAGAGGGAGAGAACCTCTCAACGTCCCAGCCGCCGCGGAAGGCGCTCCGGGCGTCGGGGGTCACGCGATGACCTCCGGCCACCGTAGACGCGGGCCTGTGGACGGTGAGTAACGGGCTAGCTCGACGTCCGGCCGTCGTCATGACGGCAACAGACCGTGTCGGCGGCGCGTACGTGTTCCACGCGCGCCTCAAAGAGATGTCAGCAAGGAGGGGCCCGCAAGGGCCGACGCCCGTCTGGGCTGTGGTTTGTCGAAAGGTTAACGCGGCTCCGACACAAGGGCGAAGAAGGAACATGGGTTTGGTTTTTAGTCAGTAGAAGTCTGACACTCCCCTTCGCTCTGCCCAAGAGCGGGGGGGGGGGGGTTATTCGATGATTTTCCACACAAAAAAAAAAACTCCCAACTCTCTCAGTTTTTCAGATTCTGACAAATCTGTCAAGAACGAGTCCAAATCGTCATGCCGTTTCTTATAGGCCCTGCCTCGGTCCTTTATTTCGCAATCGGCAAGTCATAAGCCGTATCCTATAGAAACATTAGTTTATTTTTTCAAAAAGGTTCATCGGCCACTCTAAAATCTCTTTTTTTAACCGACTTCAAAAAAAGGAGGAGGTTATCAATTCGACTGTATTTTTTTTTTTTTTGTTCACTCATAACTTGCGACTGGGTGAACTGATTTTCATGATTCTTTTTTCATTTGAAAGCTGGTGCTTCCCGTGTGGCCCCATTGTCACCATTTCAATATCTGATGATGGGATCTTGTAGAAATCGGGGGAACTCTTCAATAAATAACAGCAGATTAACCGCGATTGTTGCTATAGCATATCTAAAGCATTGTTTACGCCATCACACAACATAATATCACGCCTGTACTCACTACAAAGGTTATAAAAACTATTTGGTGAACATCTGATGAAGAACTTCGGAGATAGACAACGGAACTCCTCATTATTAGCAAATGGACTGGGATTGCTGAAATCTCATGTCTGTCTATTGTTTACACCAGTTCATAACATAACATCACGCCGGTACGTTGTGAAGGGGTAAGCACATGTGAACCACTAAAAAGTGAAAAATAAAAACTTTTTTACAACTGCAGTTCAGGTTACCCATCATAGCCCGTGGGCCGTGGCATTTACCTAAGTGAAGCCGTAAACAACTATGAGACAGAAGAATAGAACCTTAATAGGTAAGTGTAGGACTCATGCCCTGGTGACACCTTTGTAGTTTTCTAAAATGGGGTTGCCTCTAAACCAAGCTCATCTAAGAATCAAAAATAAAATGAAAATTGATGATTAAAAGCATTGGTCGGAGACACTCGGAGAAGGCAAAAATAGTGGGACAGACCAGGCTGGTACAAAAAAGTGTTTGTAATTAGTAGTTATTACGCACCAACCAATCCAGGCTAAATATAATTACATAATTACCAAAACCAAACAATTTTAACTAACTAAACATACCAAGATCCTTGGCATATATCCAACAACTAATAGAAAAAAAAACAATAAATTCTACAAATTTTAACTAAGAGACAATATATATATGAACAGCGAGTGCATTCCGAATTTAAACTTTAATACGGAAAAATAATCGGCGCCAAAATAATACATATTAAATACTTATTTACATAAATAATGAGGATGTCGTAAGACTTCATTGCAAGCCCCTTGAGGGGCCTAAACCGAGCCAGCCTAGGTTTATGTTTCGAGCCCCAAAAGGGGCTTTCGGGGCCGAACCGAACTAGACGGGCCGTTAGTTAACTAAAACGCTCGATGAATGGTAAAATGTAAGAATCAGGACTGATTCAATAAATCTACTGGACATAATGCAGCACATAAGTAATGTGTGTGTACTACTAATGTGTCAAGAGAGACACCCTGCTGTACCCTTCGCGGATAACAGGCATGATCTTATGTATTTTATAGATCGCTAGTATTTTTAGGGTGTTAATATTGCAGGTGTTCCGCAAGGATCCATACTTAGCCCTATCTTGACAATGTCTGTTGAAAACAAGTACCTATATGAGGATAGGACCAAGTTAGAGATGACTTCTCCGATACTGTTTGAGCATCATTGTTAAAGAAATGTTACCTTATTTTTTTTACTATAATTTATTAGTTTTAAAAATTATGTACAATCTTCTATCTATCTATCTATACTTATAATAAATCTGTAGAGAGGTCAATTCTGTACATGATATATTTTTTCAAAATAACTATCAGGGGGTAATTAGTGATCGATACTGATGCCAAAAATGCAATGAGTAAAATTTTTGTCTGTCTGTCTTTCTGTCTGTCTGTCTTCCTGTCTGTATGTTCCTTATAGAAACAAAAACTACTCGACGGATTTTAACGAAACTTGGCACAATTATTCTTCATACTCCTGGTGAGGTTATAGTATACTTTTCATCACGCTACAATCAATAGGAGCAGAGCAGTGAAGGGAAATGTTGTGAAAACGGGAGAAGTTGCTCCATTTTTTAAGCTTCCGTCGCGTGTGCAGCCTTAATGGTTAAAGCTACATAGAAATCATTTATGACGGAAATGTTCTACATAAAATTATCTAAAAAATATCTCACAACAGCATATGTCTATCTTTTATGGTTGACTAACAATAACACGTGTAACTCCCGATAGCTTAGCAGTTCGGAGCTTTCTGATTATACAGGGTGGAATTTTGTAATGCCACCTAGAGGGAAAGTACTCTTAATATTGCAGATAGAAAATTTTACTCAAAGGAAACATTCCTTTATTTTTGAATAGAAAGCAAACTGCATTCAAAGATTTTCGAAAATTCTCTTCTCCCACACCCGGGAATCGAACCGGCTAAAATCTGAAAAAATTATACCCTGTACTTTTATTGCATCGATCGTTAGGGTCAATTATAAGAATGAAATCTCTCTAACAAACATGATAAATTAAATGAAAGGAAAACCTGCCTGCGAGATCGCCAGATCTCACCCCATTAGATTTTTTTTTGTGGGGATATGTAAAAAATCAAATTTACATGAAATCTTATGCGAATGACAACGAGTGAAGAGTTGAAGTTCAGAATACGATATAATATTCACCACAACACTTTATTAATGGTTAAAAAATTTTACTGATTGCATTTTTGGCATCAGTATCGATCACTAATTACCCCCTGATAGTTATTTTGAAAAAATATATCATGTACAGAATTGACCTCTATACAGATTTATTATAAGTATATATAGATAACGCGGACGAAGTCGCGGGCAAAAGCTAGTCTATATAAATAAAAAGAGAAATCCTGACTGACTGACTGACTGACTGACTCATCAACGCCCAGCCCTAACCCTTGGACCTAGAAAGCTGAAATTTTGCACAGAGGTTCCCTTTATAGTGTAGACAAGGAATAAGGAAGGATTTTTTGAAATTCAACCCCTAAGAGATTTAAATAGGGGATGAAAGTTTGTATGGAAAATCGTCATTTTCACGCGGGCGAAGCCGCTGGCAAAAGCTAGTAGATGATAAAAATTTAAACTAAAAGTTAATATGTACTTACATTTATACAAAGACCAAATAAGACACTTATGCGTCCAAGTAGGTAAACCTCCGCATCGCCGACAACCGGGAACGTGTTATTTTTTTTTTTTTGGGGCGTTGGAAAATCATTAACTCCCGCTCTTGAGCAGAGCGGAGTGTCAGACTTCTACTGACTAAAAACGACCCATGTTCCTTCTTAGCCCTATAAATCGGGGCCGCGGTTTCTCTTGTGAAGAACAACCCGCAGCCCCGACGCGCGACGGGAAGAAAAGTTACCTTGTTTGATGAAACGTCAAATACCCAATTTGCAGCAATAAATCTAAGGCTCGACATGAAAAGCAACAAACAAATCAATAAACATGGCGGTGTAAACATGCTAACTGTACTTAATTGGAGGAGAAAGTTGTTTTATGTCAGATGCCATCGTAAAATCCACAATTTCTGAGTACAAGTTTATTTCGGTTTGACTTATGTTTGGGAGATTGACAACCAAAAAGTTTAAAATCTATAGAATCCACGCTTTTTGGTAGGTAGGTATGTTATATTAATCCTTGATGGTTGTGCGTCTCGCCCATAGAAGATGGCGGGACGAACTGTTAGAAGCTATATATAATCATAATATTAGCCCTGGTTTGAAAGATCTGGAAGTCAATCAAGGGTAGTGTTGGATGGTGCAGGACTGACAGTTTTCCTAGAAAACCTGTTGAAAGGTGGTGATGGGGCTGAACTGTTGACTATCCATGCATGCCCAGGGTGCTACGGATTAACATGCATTGAAGTAGGTACATCGCATCAGTGTTATTGGTTTTCTTTTAAAAGGAATTTCTCAGTAGCATATCGGAATCTGGATCTGTGCCCAGGTGCTCACACATGTAAGTTAAGTTCAGTCACAATATAAAGGTACCTCATAATAAAATAACATTCCCGACCATTTTCGGGAGGTATTATAGTGCGTGCGCAAGCATAGGTGCACTCCAGTCGGGGCCGCGGATTTTAGTACTAGATGACGTGGCCTCGGCACAAGGGCAAAGAAGGAACATGGGTTCGGTTTTTAGTCAGTAGAAGTCTGACACTCCCCTTCGCTCTGCCCAAGAGCGGGGGGGGGTCATTCGATGATTTTCCACCCACCAAAAAAAAAAAGTATAGGTGCACTTTGTTCCTTTACTCTAAGTCCGATGAGACAGCCTTGCATGTCTGGAGAGAGATCAGGCGCAGAACCAAGAGCTTAACGTGCTTTCCGAGGCACGGGGGTATCATCCCACCTGTTTCCAAACTCCGGGTTGCTACTAAACTTGCCCGAATCCGGGTTCGAACCCAAGACCATAATGAGCAGTCGCGCTTGCGGTGCACGAGTCACGAGACCAACGGAGAATTTCACGATATTGTCATCATCGTCCGCCTATTGTTCCCACTGCAGGGGCTCAGGCCTCTCCTCTACGAGAGGGATGGGCTATAACCAGTAATAACCGCCACGCGAGCCCAGTGCGGATGTCACGTTTTTATTCGAATTTTTGGGCTAAGACATGCCGGTTTCCTCACAATAATTATTGTATAGGCTTTCAAATGCAGAATGATGGGCAATTTCGGGGAACGTGATTACACGACTTAGGAATTTAACAGCCACGAGGGACAGTTTTGATGATTAAACTAACTAACTAACTAACTGCTATGCCGGAGGTCGTGGGTTCGATTCCCACCCAGGACAAATGTTTGTGTGATGAGCACGATCATTTGTTCTGTGTCTGGGTGTAATTTATCTATAATATGTATGTATTTAGAAATATATAAGTATGTTTATCAGTTGTCTAGTACCCATAACACAAGCTCTGCTTAGCTTGGGACTAGATGGCGTTGTGTGATAGTTGTGGAATATTATTATTATTATTATTAAATCATTAGACTTGTAATTTGTAAATAAGTAATTATAAATGTTGTCAGTGTTGTCACGTCACGTGTTGTGCCATCGGTTGACTAACTTCTGGCTTCCAGAACACGGCAATACAGAACACTAGGTAATTTTATGAAGTTATGTAATTTGTATTCTACTTATCTATGGATCTGTCTGTTTATGGTCTAATATTTCGAAATAATTATTTATTTAGGTTCGTACCTACCTAGCAGTTATGGGTTACAGGCCATTTCGAAAAAGCACTTTTGGCGATGAATTGCAATATTTTGAGACCTATTCAAAAATGTCCTAACACTATAAAATGATAAGCAAGCAACTGTATTTTTGGAAATATTTTTCAGACTAAGTAAGTGTCAACACTAAGTACATTATAAATTACACAAAAAGTAAAAATAACGTTGGTCCTAATGTGTTTATGCTAATTCTATGAAAAATGTCGCCATTATTATTAAATTGTCGTTCGCGCCAAAATGCTTCTTAAATCAAAAGGAAATTCGCGCTCAATGCAAAGAAAAAGAAATGTAGGTACTACCTAGGCACTAAAGTTATTAGACTATGTCTGATTGGGTATTTAGGTAACTGTGGGGGAGGGCCTAGGTTTATGCTTTTGCGACTTTATAACGACATGCTTTGCGTACGCATGGCCTGGTAGTATAAGCACAGGCCTACCCTACTGCCTCCCTCAGAGGCGGTAGGGTGGCGGGGTCTTGAGGGAGAGCGCCACGGTCGTGTAGATCCTCAAGGCAAGTCTGGGAGATTCACCTTCACGAGGTTGCCACCTTGTTCTTGGTCTAGTTCCATAAGAAATAGACGCAACAAAAACCCCCAGGCGATTGTTTTTCCCGAAAGCCAGATACCAGGCCTAGGGTAGTCCCACACCCTATTCCCATGATCCTACGCCCGGTCCCTCCCTCCTTTTCCCTTTCTCCTTTCGGTCCAAAGCTCCCACAAAGATCCCCTAGTCTAGGGTTACAGACATTAATGGCAAGTGCGAATGGGAAAAAGGAAATACCCCAGGAAGGTACCGACAGCGTCGGAGAATCCTTCCCCGCGCCGCTTCACGGCCCGGGCTGTCCCACGTATTCTGGGGGGGACACTATCTCGCACAACCCGTCAACGGGTTTATCATTAAAGAATTTAAGTTTAGAGGAAAGAACTCCATCCACGCATGAGCTAACCAAGATTAGCCCGGGAGCTGCGGGGAGCCAGCCCTCATCTGCGCCAGCTGAGACTGGTGCGGAGGAAGGCAGGTACTCCAAAAGTAAGTGGAGAAGAATGAAATCCAAGAAGCGCTCTGAACCAGCGCCACAACCTCCGTCGGCAACGGCCGCTACGGCGTCCGGAACGGGTGGAGACGAGGCGAGGCCACGAGCGCCAAAAGTTAAAAGACAGGGTACAGATCCTAGTGAAGGACCGTCTCAGCGTCCAACGGCGAAACGACCGAGTCTTGGTCAGAGTCGGACAGAGTTCTCGCGAAGCTCCGCCAGGGAGCAGAACGAGCTCGCTGTTACCGTACACAGAGAGGACGGTGTCAAGCTGGACGACGCTGCGGCGACCCTAATCAAGGATAAAATGGCGGACCTTATAGAGGCGGCGGCGTATGGAGGAGTCTCGGGCAGGTGTCTGTCCTTTGCGACCTCGGGGTTGGTGTCGGAAGGATTCTTCCTTGTGACACCAATGACGGTGGAAGCAAGGGACTGGATATTGGGCTGCGACTTCGGCACATATAACGACGTCCCTATAAGGTGTACAATTTTGAGCAGATGTAGGGTAGCCATCTGGATTCCTACCAGCAGGAAGATGCCGGAGGACCCCCTTAGGCTGATTAAGTGCCAGAACGACTACAGGACGGAACTGAAGATATCCGAGTGGACCCTCCTTCACAGGGAAATGCAGCCCCTGGGTATGCGCCTCGTGCTGGGGGTTCCGCAGGATGTAATCAGCGACGAACCTGGGTACGTCTGGCTCAATTTTCAAGCCACTCAGGTCCAAGCCAGGCTACTAAAGCAGAAGACACAAAGTTTACCGAAGAGCCCGACACACACAGACAAGGCCACTCAGACGGACGCCGCACAGACCGAAAGTACGGGCCCTAGAAGTTCTTGCAGAGACGAAGAGCTCTCGGCGAGATCTCTAGAGCCCGACCAGAGGGATATCGGTGAGGCGTCCAACACCCAGCATAAGTCCACTCGCGAGCCGAGGCCAGTACCGTCAACGACCACCATAGGGGAGAGCACTAGGACTCGAACCAAGGCGGCGAGGCGGACTGACCATTCGGAGAGCGAGTCGGACTAACACACACACAAACACACGACACAAAGAAACAGACACAACCACTTAAAGACAAACAAACAACAACAAACAACTCTACAAACATACACACACACTTCAAACAACACACACTCATGAACACAAAAAACAAAAACACACAACACCTCAGGGTACTTCAGTTGAATTTGCACCATTGCCGCGAGGCTACGGCAGAACTCTGCCGATACATGGCTGCGAATAATATAGATATAGCTCTGCTACAAGAACCATACATCCATAAAGGAAGAGTGGTCGGCATGGGGTGTATGGGAGGAGACATCATCTACCTTAAGGGGGGTGAGTCGAATCCCAGAACATGCATTTTTGCCAGTAGCAGAGCTAAAACATTAGGACTAATCGAAGTGGAATGTTACAGAGACCTTATTGTGGCAGAATTTGACTTTTCCCCATCAAGTGGAGGGAAATGCAGAGCAGCCATAATGTCAGCATACATTCCAAGTGAGACCAACTACAAGCCGCCAACACCAGAACTGGAACGGGCGATAAATAAGTATGGAGGTAAGAATATTCCGATTATTGTGGGGTGCGACGCCAACTCACATCATGTGGCTTGGGGTAGCACAGACTGCAACAAAAAAGGTGACTTGCTACTAGACTTTATTATAAGCAGTAATTTAGAAATAATAAATGTAGGTAACATACCCACTTTTATAACCAGGTCAAGAACTGAGGTGCTGGATATTACGATGGCATCCAGCAGCATAAGCAAACACATAAAAGACTGGAGAGTTGACGAGGAGGATTCTTACTCGGATCACCGTAGGATCATCTTCAGTCTGGACTGTGAGATGGAGAAAGTAATGATCAGAAACGCAAAGAAAGCCTCCTGGGAGATTTTTGACTCAAAAATAAAGACATGGTCTCCTAGCCAAAAACAAAGTTACGAAACAGCAGAGGAACTCGAAAAAGAAGCCAAGCGCCTAGAGGAGGCATTAATAGAAGCCTACCACTGCGCATGCCCTCTTAAGGAACTAAAATTAGGTAAAGGCCAACCATGGTGGAACAAAACACTAAGGAAGGTCAGAAAAAGCACGCGTCGAGCTCTTAGAACTGCCCTCAGAAAAGGGGACGATGAGAACTGGGACAAATATAGAGAATTAAGGAACAAACTAGGACAAATGTGCAGGAAAGAAAGCAGATCAGGGTGGAACGCCTACTGTGAAAATATCAGTAGACACACTGATACCGCGCGAATAGTCAAGGTGCTGTCGAAAGACAAAGCATGCAAACTAGGAAGCCTAAAGATAGGGGAAGAGATCGTATCCGACCCAAAAAAGATACTGAACGAAATGATGAGAAGTCACTTCCCTGGATGTGAAACTTATCAAGAGGAAACAATGATGACCGAAAACCAAGGCGAAGTGACACAAGCTGAGGTCGAGGAAATCATTACAGAAGACCAAATAGATTGGAGTATATCATCCTTCCAACCATACAAAGCACCTGGCCCGGACGGTGTACTCCCGAAGATATTACAGCAGGCATACAAGTATATTAACAAAGATCTACTAGCTCTATTCAGAAGTAGTGTGGCCACCGGCTATATACCTGAAAATTGGAGAAAAGTTAGAGTAGTCTTCATCCCCAAGCCTGGGAGGACGACGTACCAGGAAGCAAAATCTTTTAGGTGCATCAGTCTCTCATCTTTTGTGCTGAAAACCCTAGAGAAAATAATAGACAGACACATTAGAAACAAAGTGGAAAAAAGTGACACACCGCTACAGAGAAATCAACATGCATATATGGAGGGCAAGTCCACGGAGACAGCTCTCCATAACATAGCGGTAAGAATCGAAAGAGCGTTAGAAAACAAAGAATTTGCATTGGGCTGCTTTTTCGACGTGGAGGGAGCTTTTGACAAAGCCAACTCCACAGCGATCAAGGCCGCTTTACAAAGGGAAGGCATAGCAAGCTACATGTCAAGATGGATAGAAAACGTACTAAGACACAGAGCAATTCAGGCCGAATTAGGTAACAATACCATCACAGTGAGAGCGGTGAGGGGCTTTCCCCAGGGAGGCTGCATCTCGCCGCTCCTATGGTGTCTGCTACTTGACGACTTGCTTAAGAAGCTAAACAAGATGCACATATATATATCATCGTCCGAGTATACAAGCATACTCGGACGATGGAGTGCTATTAATTACTGGAAAAGTACTTAGCACTATGAGTGACGTAATGAAGAAAGGAATTAGGGCTACCCTCGAATGGTGTAGGGAAAGAGGACTGAACCTCAACCCCACTAAAACGAAGCTAGTCCTTTTTACAAAAAGAAAGAAATACACGGAGTTATCACCAATATACATAGACGGTGAACAGATAGAAGTAACTAAGGAAATAAAATACTTAGGAGTGATCTTAGACAAAACCATGTCATACAAGACGCATATAAAAGTAACATGTGAGAAAGCAAAAATGGCATTACTACAATGCAGAAGAGCCATAGGTAGAACCTGGGGAATGAAACCGGCCATAGTAGCCTGGATATATAATGCCATCATCATACCCAGAGTTATACACGGAGCAATAGTATGGTGGCACAGAACACAAATCAAGACTAACAGCACAGAGCTAGAAAAAGTTCAAAGAATGGCCGGGTTAATGATCTCTGGGGCAATGAGGACGACTCCCTCAGCGGCCCTGGATGTCATACTAGGAATGATACCGCTTAGTCTACAAGTCAAGAAAAGAGCCTTGGAGCAGTGGTTCAAACTGAAAAGCTTGAACCTCTGGAAAGGCAATTTTATGGACAAAGGTCACTCGGAGATAGCAAATCTGTACGAAGACAATCTATCAATGATTATGGCCAACAATGACTTAATCAAAAAAGAGAAGATCTTCGACAAAAAGTATAGAATACATATAGGCACAAGAGAAGAATGGACAATCGAGAGTGATCCATCTATGGCGGTCTGCTATACAGACGGATCAAGGAAAGAATCAACTAAGCTATCCGGCTCTGGGATACACATACCAAGACTGGAAATAAATAGATCATTCTCACTAGGAACAGGCGCTAGTGTGTTCCAGACAGAAATACATGCCATTATGGAATGTACCAGAATAATTGGAAACGCCCTTACAGGTGATCTTTCCAAAATAGTTATATACAGTGATAGTCAAGCAGCACTCAAAGCACTGAACAAAGTGGAAGTCACATCTGCGCTGGTTAAAGAGTGTAAGGAAGCACTCAACCAACTAGCGGAAAAAGCAGAAGTAACAGTTGCATGGGTCCCTGGTCATCAAGGACACGAAGGGAATGAGATAGCAGATGAATTAGCCAGAAAAGGAGCAGATGAAACCTTTGTGGGACCAGAGCCCAGGTTACCGATCCCACATAATATAACAAAAGGAATCATCCATAGAATAACTACAAGAGAGTCAAATAAAAGATGGAAAGCAACAGAAGGTTGTCGACAATCGAAAATCTTCTTAAAGTCATATGATGAAAAGAAATCCCACAAGCTACTCAAAATGAGCAGAGGAAACATAAGACTAGTAGTAGGGATCGCAACAGGACACTGTGGACTCAATAGACACCTGACGATTATGAAAGTAAAGGAAGATCCCATATGCCCAGCATGTGGAGAAGCAGAAGAAACAAGTTTCCACCTTGTGGCGGAATGCACAATGTATGGGCCACTCAGATGGGAAATCCTAGGAACAGATGAGATTAATGAAGAGAAGCTCGCAGAAATCTCTACCGAACAACTGGTGAGCTTCTGCAAGGCAACAGGAAGATTCGCGATGCCGACCACCAGTAACCCATGAAGGGGATCAACCAAAATGGGGAACTGGGCGAAATAATCCACAACGAAAGGACTGATCGCCCGTCTGGTGTCTGCCGGCGTCCCCGAAGATAAATAGAATAGGTAACTGTGATTAGAATAATTTATTATTAGCTTATATGTTTTCGACTATCATCGTGATCAGACTAAATTATTATTCAAGGGAATATTTTTTGCGTGACACATCAAAATATATATTTTTCGATATAAGATTAATGTCTTACTTCGGTAGTTATCCATTATTTTAATCATTTAACGGGTAGGTACTACTTAAATTGATTAGTTTAATTTAGTTCCTACTAACCTACTTACATAGTGGGATTGTTAATTCATAAACAGAGCACAAAAATATAATGTAAGTAGTACCTACTAAACCAATATGTCGGTACCTTTGTTATCCTCATCTCTCTAGACACTAGACTTTTGTCTTAATAGATGACAAAAGTCTGAGACTGCGGTACCACTGAGGTGGAGTGCAATGGAGGGGTGCGGAGCGGGGTTGAGCTGTGAACAGAGGTAGGTGTCATGGAGAAGAGATATGGTTTTCAAGCCATGTGATTGGTGAATCACGGCACAGCTCATCTCCGCTCCGCCTCAGTGGAACCTCAGCCTAAGAACAAGGAGCGGAAGTCGGAACATAGAGCGGAGCTGGGCGTCCGATGCTCACCAAAGCGGAGAGGAGCGGAGACGAGAGATGATAGAAACCGGGCCTTAGGGAGCAACAACGGTGGCAAGATTTTTTAGTATTAGGGTATTAGGTAAGTACATAGTCCTATTATGTGGTTTTAAGAAAAATAAACATTTTAGGAATAGTAACACGACATAATAAAACAAATATAACGATGGAAGCCGCAAAAGTAACTGCAACTGTAGCGCAGCTTCCAACGCCCTTCTCCAGATACAGACAAAAATTCCTTAATAATGTGTATAGTTTGCAAAATTTAATTTAAATTTAAATTTATATAATGATAATTAATACAAAAAAATAAGATTTAAAATATAAAAATAAAATTAATAGTAATAATTAAAGTAATTTGCATAATTCAATTTATATTTATATAATTAATGGTAAAAACAGAAATTGGAAAATGAAAATTAATACAAAATAATAAAATTTAAAATATAAAATAATTAAAACAAAATTAAACAAAACAGCAGATCCGTCCCGCTCCGTTTTATTTAGCGTGATGATAATAATTTGCTGGTGTAGTGAGACAAGTAAAATATACGTATTGCTTTCGGAGTCGATGTTGATGTAGGTGTACAAAACATCGCATCAAACCTTTATCAAACAGACAAAACAGCCTAAATGATTTGGGATGTGTTGGCGTGTGATGAGTGTAGGGTGAATGGGGGTGTGGGACTGTGGGTGAACTGGGTGAGTGTTTATGGGGTGTGTGTGAGGTGTTCGTGCCAAGTGTGTTGTGTGATTATTTTTGTTTGAGTGTGTGAGCACAGGTAGGAGGGAGAGATGAGTATTTTACACTTCCACAAGTTTCTCTGTTTCCTCATAGTTTTGTAATTTTAACCAAGAGTCCAGTTTTGTTTTGCATTTGATCTTGGTTAATGGGAAGATGTGTAAGCTTTTGTTTAGCTTGTTGTACATTTTAGAGCTAATGTGTTTGAAATGACGACTTGCAGCTCCGGTTCTACGATATACAGTGTTACAAACCCTATTTGAACGACGTATAGAACAGCATTTAGGATCAAAGTTAAGTTGAGTGTGTCTACGAAGAATAGTGTGAAGAATAAATAGCTGTCTGACGGTGAGGACCTGACAGAGGGTATAAAGGGAGGATGTCGGATATCGAATTGGTTTCCTTGCCAGTACCTTCAGGACAGCTCTTTGCGCTCGTTCGACCCGAAGCATAACCGTTTTACCGGCACCACCCCAGACCGTCAGACAATACCCTAGAACAGACTGAGCGAGCGCCAGGTAGACAGTTAGCAAACAGCTAAAGTCGACCGCGCCTCTAAGCTTTTTAAAAATATTCATGAGTTTTCTCACACGAGCCACAGTTGAAGCAATATGTTGTTTCCATTTTAGGTTGCAGTCAAGAATGACTCCAAGATATTTAATAAATACTAGCCGTATTTTCTAATCTCCCACAACCACAGTTTGCGTGTAAGTTTGGGCAGGTGTGTGCAAGAATTTTAATAGGTGTAGGGGGTTGACTTGACATTATAGGAGAGAAAGTAATAAATTTGGTTTTATTGACATTAAGAGTGAGGAGATTTATGGTCAGCCACCTCATGACTATACTCAAGGCGGACTCTGAATTGAGGCGAGTTTCAGTCCAGTCCCGGCCATTAACAATTAGAGCTGTGTCATCGGCATAAGCTATAATTTTGCAGTTGGGTATGGATAACTGGCAGAGTTCATTCACGTATATGAGAAAAAGTGGGGGGCCCAGAATGCTACCCTGGGGGACACCAAAAGTGATCGTCTCTTCGTGGCTATGATATGTTTCGAGTTTTATTATTTGCTTACGACCTGTTAGGTAACTCTTAAAGAGTTCAAGGGCCATCCCGCGAATACCGAGATGCTCTAGCTTCGAAAGAAGTATGGGTATTGAGACAGTGTCGAAGGCTTTGGATAGGTCTAAAAAGATGGCAAGAGTTTTATGTTAGTTCTCCCAATGGTCAACGATCGTCTCTGTAAGTCCCAGTACCGCATCCTCGGTGGACTTTCCAGTCCTAAATCCGTACTGATTATCAGAGAGAAGCTTAAATTTATGTAGGTATTCAGTGAGCCTATGATTAATTAACCTTTTCAAATATTTTTGAGAGAGTACTCAATACTAAAATGGGCCTGTAATTAGCGACATTGTCCTTGTCTCCCGACTTATAGAGAGGGTGAACAACTGCAGTCTTAAAAATATCAGAATAAAATATAGATTAAAGATAAAGACAAGAATCGGGATAAGTATGTGACGAGTCGCCTTCACAACTGAGGGAGATATACCGTCAAATCCAACCGCACAATAGGGGATCGGACAAAAAAAACTATTTAGTCCGTCAGATAGATTAGATACGTGTTTTTTATTTTATCAAATTAATAAAAAATGACGAAGTTATAAAGTGTCAAAGATCATGGAGTGGGGCTTGAAACGTCACTTGTAGGTACAAATTAATGTACTATCATATGACGTCACACGAGTTAGTCCGATCCCCTATTGTCATTTAATAGTAAGAACAAAATAAGTCTTTCGGATTAGATATTGCCTACCTAGTTGCTCGAGTGGTCAAGCAAGTCAAGTTCAGCAGTCGGACCTGCGTCCGACTGCTGAACTTGAGGTTCTGGGTTGTGGCGAAATGGGGCTGTACCTACTATGACATAGGTACACCTCTGCCTTTTAACACTTCGGGGATTACACGTGATGTTACGTTATGGATCAGATATTACCAAAATAGGTAGACAAGGTACTTAAATAGTGAGAAACTAGGACCTATTGAAATACTCCATCATTCGCTCGACCTGCACAAAATCCTTCACGCTAGCTGGACATGACTTGGCATTCCAAACTCTGAAGAGTCTGGACTAAGTAGGATGCCTGATGCCTGAAACCAAGAAAACTGATTCAAATTGATTCAAAAGTGGTGCAGTTCCACATTCAAATTCAAATATTTTATTTCGGAATTAAATCCATATTTTGTTAGTAAGTAATAATAAAATAACTTCGCCTAATGTTACAACACTGCATCACAAGTTTATTTGGATAAGTGTGTCTGAACACTTATCCACATATAAGTTTTTAAACTGACATGGTCACTAACATTATTTAAATGCTATGAATTATATGTAGTTTTAATACCGCGAGACATATATCCAGGTCTGAAAGCAGGACACAAAACCCACCGTCATGCATATGCACATGCACACATGGGCCCACCCTCCCGCCCTCATGCATATGCACACATACAAAATAAGTGTGAAATAATTAGCATGCCATGCAATCAAACCTATACTCGACACGTGTTTCGCCCCTCCACGGGGCATCCTCAGGAGTTGTTGACTCGTCGAGCGTTCGTGCTCGAACACGAACGCTCGACGAGTCAACAACTCCTGAGGATGCCCCGTGGAGGGGCGAAACACGTGTCGAGTATAGGTTTGATTGCATGGCATGCTAATTATTTCACACTTATTTTGTATGTGTGCATATGCATGAGGGCGGGAGGGTGGGCCCATGTGTGCATGTGCATATGCATGACGGTGGGTTTTGTGTCCTGCTTTCAGACCTGGATATATGTCTCGCGGTATTAAAACTACATATAATTCATAGCATTTAATGTCATGGATTACCGCAAAGTAACGCCTGATTCCATAACTTATACTAACATTATTATTAGGTAATATTGAAAACGGGATATTTACCATGTTTATTTTTATTTCCGAGTTCCCGATATTTCGGCGCTGTTACAAGCACCATGATCACGGATAAACTGAAGTCATTGCGGGTGGATGTTTATGAGCAGACAAAACGGTCTACCCTCTTTCTTGTTCGTTTTTTGCACTCGGCACACAAAACTCACTGTGTCCACTCGCGAACTTTATTCGGCACTTTTTCGGTTTTTACACAGTTGAACCACTGGATTCCAGGCTCTCGACAGTAGAAACCCATCCTCCCGGTTAAAGTTATCATATTTGGTAATTTCAATGGCCTCTCTGACCAGACGAGGTATAAGTATAGTGGCGTTCTGTCGAGATGACCAGAGGGTTATGCAACTCAATCCAGTGGTTTGCTCCTGATTCCAGCATATGTTCAGCTATGGCCGATTTTTGGGTGTCATTATTTTTCACCGCTTTAATATGTTCGAATATGCGACAAGCCACCGTACGTTTTGTCTGACCGATATAGGAATTGCCGCAACTACCTACAGTCTACTTTGTAAACACCGGGTTTTTCCAGCGGAAAGTTGTCCTTCGGCGAACGCAGCATCTGGGACACTTTCCTGAAAGGAGTGAAGATGGTCTTTACCTACAACGTATTTCCGAAGAATATTCGCAACCTTATCTGTCACTCCCCTCACGTATGGCAAAAATGCTGAATGCCTCTCAACTTCACACTTCCGGTGCTTATGAATAGTTTTCTGTTTAGGTTGTGCGGACTTCCCTGTATATCCGTTTCTCTGTAGGACCTCCTGTAGGTACATGTGTTAACTCAACACGAAAATGTTCCTCGTCGCTTAGATCATATGCCCGGTTGATGAGTGAAGTCACTACAGAGTTCAGCTGCTTGGGATGGTGATGAGAATCAGCGTGTAGATATCGATCCGTGTGAGTCGATTTCCTGTAGACTGAGTGGCTTAGAAAACCGTCAGTACGGACCCCTATTTCAACGTCCAAGAATGGTAATGTCTTCTCTTTCTCCATCTCGTAGGTAAACTTTATCTTACCATGTATGCTATTAAGATGTGCCAAGCATACTTTTACCTCTTGTTCGTCTTCTTTAATAACACCAAAGACATCATCAACGTACCTCTTCCATAGCTTTATTGGTGTAAGTAGGTGCACTTGGGACTGCCAACTCTTCAAAATGCTCCATCCAAATCATGGTGCTTGTAACAGCGCCGAAATATCGGGAACTCGGAAATAAATCTAAACATGGTAAATATCCCGTTTTCAATATTAATAATAATACTTATCCACGTATGTAAATTAAAGGGTGAGTCCCACAGGTCTGAAAACACATTCAGGACATTACAAACCAAAGAACATTATAATAATAATAATATCGAGTCCGGCGAGCTCTGCTGTCTGCAAGTGAGTTGCAAAGATAGACGGCGCCAAACTAGCCACATTCTGGGGCGCTGGGGCCAACTCAATTTAAATTAATCACACGCTAATTATAAACCATCACTTGATTGAAGTAGAGCAAACAATTAATCAAAACAATAAAGAAAATAACTTGATCAATTAAAATAATTCCGTATTCGATGCTCTGCGAAAATAAATAAATATTCAATATTTGGCAAGGCGCGAATTTTACAAAAGAATGTTGCCACTAGAAGAATGTTGCCACTAGCACTTCACTTTAATTTGTATGTTGAATATATTTTTCTTCTTTTCATTTAAAAGTTCATCAAAATTTATATTCTATTTAATCTTGGGCATCTAACAATTTTAATCCTATGGTATTTGATTTCGAATGAATAAATAATGGACATAGTAACGTCTTATTCACGTAAAAAGCCATTAAAATTCCTACGCTTAATACTAAACTTCAACAAAAATAATAATAGTAAATATTTAAACTGGCAACACCTCCACATGACAGGTGTTTACGCGCCAAACAACAATGGTTGCTTGCTAACGTTTGGCTAACGTTTGTTAAAAGTTTTTCGACGCACGTTTTTTGTTACAATTTACGTTTTCTGATCAAAAAACCGCTGTAACTGTTTATGTAACGTTCATTTACCTAAATTGCGGTGCAATATGTAGTATCATTGTCGTAAAGTAGGCTAAAACTTCATTGATTAATGAGGCTGGGTCATCGAAACGTTGAAAGTGCTGTGTCCGATTACATGTTTTATTGTTAATTAAGGTCAGCAATTCGGTCGTAGACATGGCCGCGATGACTCCTAGACGTTCCTCGCGGCTTCCTCATACTCATACGCCAAAGATGTCTGAAAGGAAGAAAGGGTTATTTCAATGTGAGGAGATGCCATCGCGGGAGTCCCTGACGACTCATCGGAAGCTGCCGGTGGTTGATAGTGAGAGTGACAGTGAGGACTGCGACCTGGGCATCATCAGCACGCTGGACTCGAGCTCTGGAGACGAAAACGACCAGAATGTTCCAAAGACGCCAGAAAGAAGCCTTTGGCGTGAGTCTTTATACTTATCCTTATAATACAAGCTTCTAAACCAAATACTGTATGTAAACAACGAAAAACACAAACAGTTTCATGCCGAAAGTACAAGTAGCAATATGTAATGCCTTTCCAATGTGCATGAGAGGTCAAAGAGCCTTGAATTTAACTTATAAGTACATTCAAGATAACCTTGCTGTTATTTACTTGTTCCTGGTATTGTTGTTTTGTATGCATGCTGCAAGTTTCTTTAAAAACCTTTCTGGTCATGTGAATTACTGATTTAGTATATCAAGTACTACTGTATGACTAAACTGGGTTCCTAAAAGACAATATCATCTTGAAATAACATGTACGATTCAAAATACAGACAGAGTACCATGAAAAACTCAATTATTCATGTCTGAAAGAAACATCAGATTGCATCATAATTAGTTTACTACAGCTTGTGGATTGAAAGGTACTCAGTTAGTATCTCATAGAATAATAAACAAACTACTTGTTTACCATTCAAAAATCTGCCAAAACATTTGTTACCCATAAACTTAACACACAATTATAAAGCATACTCCAAATAATTCCTACAAAATCTGTAGCAAGCGGAATAATAATATCATTTACTATAGTAGCACTGTAGGACCTTGCTTGCTTATGATTTTTGATCAGCATTTTAGAAGAACTAAAGGAAGGTAAAGGAAAACAAAATGAGGTAACCTAGATCTTTCAATAAAATAAATACCCAAGTCATGACCAAGCACAATGATTAAAGCTTGTACAGTACAATCAAATTATCTTGGCAGGTCTGAACATAGGCTCTGCGAACTTTTATGCATGTAAACTTGTGAAGAAAACTGTTATTGCCAGATAAACCAATACTTAAACGATCAGAAAATATCTAATTTAAACAGTGAGAAATACAAATAAAATAAATATCATAACAGTTTTATACATTCGTTGTAACAAAATGACTTGCACGAAGTTCGGACCTGCCAAGATAATTTGATCGCATTGTACCGCTGTATGAGAGGCTCTTGCCTTATAGAGGGACAATAAAAGGCAGTAAAACAGCATATTTCTTTATTCAAATACATCATCATTCTTCTGCCCTTAGCCCAATTTATTTGGAGTCAACGCAGCATTGCTTCTTCTTCCGTACTTCTCGTTTCAGCAGTCACCTCCTTAGAATAGAATATTATTTATTTGTGGTTATGGTGTTGATTTCTTTCTAGCCATATCATCCTTCACACAGTCCATCCATTGTTTCGTTATTCAGATAAATTTAATTCATCGGGAAAGATGGAAGAAAATGGGGGAGGCCTTTGCCCAGCAGTGGGACAAGACAGGCTAGTAAAAAAAAAAAAAATGTTTTGAACATTTAAGTAAATAAACAAAAAAAAAATTAGTTCTTGAGAGAAGGACAAAAATACACAAAAAAAAGTTAGTTCTTGAGAGAAGGACAAAAAGCCTATTTATAAACTTTCAAAATGTTCTAAACTTCTAATTAATTCCTTCAACCTTGTCCGCTTATCTGTGGGCACCACTGATATGCTATCACAGCAGATGTGCCCTCTAAATAAAACTAGACCAAGAACTAATTTTTGGGCACTATCTATTACTGATTAGTTTTAATAGTGTCAGACTGATATGGTCAGTCAGACATTCATGATCTCTAAGTTTAACAAATTATAAATGATTTGAGAATAAACTTTTAATTAAAAATAGTCACCTTTTATTCAAAATAATACTTGCATTATGATTGAAATGGTAACAAACATTCATGTTCACTTATAATTATGAAGGTTAAACAAATTTTAAATTGTAAAATCTCAAGCAGCAATTTGTGTTTCAATTATAGTGGTGCAACAAGGGAGGACTGTACTATTTACTTTGATTTGATGACAATAAGCTCAATCGTACATGGGACCTAAACAAGCAAAAATGTGAGTCCAGTTTAGGTGTACCTATGCCAAATCCTTGAAAGAAATCACACAAAATGTTGATACAAGATTTAATATTATTTATAACAGTTACTTATTAATAAATATTGTATGAGGAAATGTATGACTTAAACCATAATTATGTAGATCATTATCACGCAATAAGTCAAAAAGTTTTAATATTACAATAAAGCAGGAAATAAACTGAAACCTATCAAAAAATATTCAACACTGACATACTTAAGTTTAAATGTTGACTAAAAGGTTTTTAAAACCTAAATAAATAAATGCATGTCAGCATACTGATTGACTGACAAAAATATCTTGAACATGACATATTTAAAACCCCTTTTTGTTCATTGGACAGTTATTTTGCTGTTGTAAAAAAATAAAGGACAATAAGCTTGAATAAAGTATCAATTTAGCTTATGGCTTTAAGTAGAGTTACATTAACTGGGTGCAAATAAAGTAAAGACAGCAGTTTTAGTTTATTAATCTATATCTATTTATATGTATATAAATGAGGAGCTTGTGACTCGATCAAAACAACTGGGCTTGCCTAGGCTGGTCTGTGGATAGGTGACCACTTACTACATACCAAGTTTCTTCTGTGCCTTGCATTGCACATTGATGGATGGTAGATTTCGATGGCATTCGGGCAGCCTGCCTATTACCTGGGTTAGGAAATAAGATACTTATATGTATATGCAGTACTAGCTTTTGCCAGCGGCTTCGCCCGCGTGGATGTCGGAAAATATCAATATATAATGATTTTTCACACAAACTTTCATCCCCTATTTAACACCCTTAGGGGTTGAATTTCGAAAAATCCTTTCTTAGCGGATGCCTACGTCATAACATCTACCTACATGCCAAACAGCCCGATCCGTTCAATGGTCCAGTGGTTTGGGCTGTGCGTTGATAGATCACTATGTCAGTCAGTCACCTTTGAATTATTTAGAAAATTAATCCTCCAGAACATCTAAATATATATATTTATATTTAGATCTGGATGATTAATTCGTGACCACCACATGACTGAAGCCGCAGGTAAATGCTAGCGAATTCATAAAAAATACAACTACAAACCTTTTGTATTAATTTAAATGTCATTTAATAAAAACAATTACCTACTAACTCAGTTCTCACTTAAAGGCACATTTATGTTAGTACTGTATTTTGTGCACAAATCACAATCAAGCATTGTATGTTAATTTTCACATATAAATCACTCTAACCACACCCATTACAATAATATTTAATAATAATACTAATACACACATATACTTATCTACTAATTTAATAGGTACTATTCAACTTTAATGAAGAACATCTATTTCACAGACGACACCAGAAGCCAGACCAGAAAACTTCTGAAAGAATGCAACGATTTAAAGAACTTCATCAAGTCCCCGTTTACATTGAAGAAGTATCAAACGAGATACTGCCCAGAGACAAAATGTTCTGTGTCTACGCCAGCAACACCGCACCTAAACAACCACCCTGGGACACCCTCGTCCTCTCACTCTTGTACAAGTGTCCATACAACTTCATCTACCTCAAGCCGTGCTCGCAAGAGCCTGGCCAGTCTCATCGCAGACACAGAAAGCTGCAGCAGCTCTCTAAAAGACCTAAACTTTGACACTGACTCTGGAACAGACTCCAAAGAGAATACCCCAACGAAGCCTTTGAGAAGATCAACCAGGAGACATAAATTGACTCCAAAATTTCATAGTTTCAAAGGAGTTTTACTTGAGCAGATGAAGAACCATTCACCAATTAAAACTGCTTTAGTTTGCTTGACGAAAATGGATATGAATAGTACTATATCTCCTACACAGATGCTTAAGACTCCTCATACAACAGACGCGGGTGCTTCGCCTCCTAAATTGGGACACAACCGTCGTTCTGTCGTCGAGATTGGCGAGAGTCCAGAGTCGGCTTGTGACAGCGAGAAAAGTCACAAGAGACTTCGAAACGATAGTTTGACTGAACACGGTCCAAATTCGAAGTACCCGAGATTAGAAAATGCTCCTAAAGCTCGTACATCCTTATTCAATAGTGACAGGCTGAAAGAAATTCTTTCTACCAAGTCTTTCTATGGTAAATCAAACCCTGAACTGAATAATACTGTTACTTCAAAGATTTCTCACGCTATTGAAGCCACAACCACTAACAGACGCATGAGACATAGCCACTCGCATCGACGTAAGCGAAAGCCTGGTCAGATAAACCTGGGAGTGAGGCATAGGATTAGGAAGCCTAAACATCATAAGAATAAGGCTGTGATTGTTGTGAAGCCAAATAATTCGTCGGCAAATGGGTCTGTTTTGAATAGCACCATGGTGTCTACTGTTACTATGACTGACGCGTCGATGCTCAGTCAGAATTCATCACAGGAACTTGGACATGGTAAGTGATTTAAATTATTTGGTTTAGGCGGTCAAAATTCCTGAAATTGTAAAGTTAGTAAAACAGGAATCTAGCTAATGTTTTAGAGATGTGCTTGATTTATTAAGTCAAATTAATTAATTATTTATTACTTTGTGTAATTTATTTCATCACCACTGCTCTCAAAACGGTGAAGGAAAACATCGTGAGGAAACCGGCATGTCTTAGAACCAAAAAATTCGAAGACATGTGACATCTACCAATCCGCACTGGGCCCGCGTGGTAGATTATAGCCCATCCTTCTCCTAGAGAGGAGGCCCGAGTCCCTGCAGTGGGAACATTATAGGCTGATGATGATGAATTAATTATTAGACTTTTCCAATAGAAACATCATCCAGGCTCGAAGTCAGGCTATTCCCAGTATCTAGATGCCTGGTAATGTGGCTGTTCTATAGGAAAAACTATGCCGAAACCTTTGACGTAATGTCTTTGTTATGTGTGAATTTCATAATAAAGTTTCAGAATCATAATTGGTATGGGTAAACATGTTAAATTTGTTTTGCATAATTAGGTAATTGTTTTCATTGAAAAAGTCATTGTTAGTTGGTCAATATTTATGTAAACTAAATAGCCTTAACGAGGTATTAAAGCATCTACACCATGTCAAAACTCATCCATTATAGACCACGACATGACGACACAAATAGGACATCAAATTTATGAGTCAAGTTATAACATATACGCTGCGGGTTGTTCGAAAGAAATACCGCGGCCTCGACACAAAGCGCTAAGAAGGAACATGGATGGTTTTTAGTCATTAGAAGTCTGACACTCCCTAACGCTCTTCCCAGAGCGGGGTCTTCCGGGAAGGACATTCCCAAACAACAAAAAAAAAAAAAACTTTCAACTTGTGACAATGTTTGTAATGACCTCCAATATCTCCGTAACTAGAAGTCATAAGTCATTTATTTCCGAACAATATACTTACATTGTGTAGAAAGAAGAAGGTTCCCAGGTATGGTCCAGAACCCGTCGGGGCTGTGGATTATCGAAAGGATAACGCGGCTCCGACACAAGGGCGAAGAAGGAACATGGGTTTGGGTTTTAGTCAGTAGAAGTCTGACACTCCCCTTCGCTCTGCCCAAGAGCGGGGGGTTTTCCACCCACCAAAAAAAAAAGGTATGGTCCAGAACAAAAAAACATGTATATAGGAGAACAAGTGCCTCGTTTAAAGTGTTGTTTACGACCATCAAATCATATTTCAGTATTTTCTGGTTACATGGAAACATACAAAAGAATTTAACCCATAAATAAACTTAAAAAAAAAACCAACTTACGCAACATTTGAATGTTTAAACAGTTTATTTTTAATAAAATAAAAAATATAATACAAGCCACTTTGCCTAAAAGACCCGGATATAAAATTAGCATTGAAAATACAACTTAACTAACAAAATAATGAATAGGAAGATTATTTATTTTTATGCTAGTCATGTAAAAACTAAAAATACGCAGTCTTTAAAGTACTTTTTGTTTATGATTGATTGGTCATTAGTGCTTATTAGAGTATAATAATATTTTTTCTTTAGTCTCATATTCTCATTTTTTTCGTATCTTCATAATTGACGTATTTTACTCTTGAAACTAATCTTTTGATGTAAAGTTTACTTTTAAATTGCAATTAATTATCGTCTTACCTTCAAATATTCAAAAAGATTTGTTTAGTATGAAAAGGATTTTATATGCTCGGTTAGTTTTCGTGGTTGCATGCGCGTCTGCTGAGCGTTGGATCCTGAGTTCGATTCGCAAATTGGACAGTGTGATAGGGCTTTTCCAATATGATTTTCTCAGTAGCACCCCGAACATTAGACGTAGCCGATATGATACGCCCTTTTTTCTGGTGGTTGGGAAATCATCAAACGACTACTCCCACTCTGGGCGGAGCGGAAGAGATTTTCAGATTTCTACTGACAAAAAATCACCCATGTTTCATCTTAGCCCTTTGTGTCCGAAGCCGCGGTATCTCTTTCGAACAGCCCGCAGCATATGATACAGCCTTGGTTCGGAAAGCACGTAAAGCAGTTAGTCTGATATCTCCCCGCCTGTGTCGTATTGTCGTCCTGTCGAACTTTGTGAATGGCGGAAGAGAGTGCATGATATCTGCGACAACAATAGTAAATCCATGCTAAGATTTTAACTTGGTCGTAGGTTCTCATAGTATAATTTTCAACCTTCACTCGAACAATCATCATCATCATCAGCCATAAGACGTCCGCTGCTGGACAAAGGTCCCCCATAGAACGCCATAACGAACGGCAACCACCGGTTGCCCGCGACTCTCACGATGTCGTCGATCCACCTGGTGGGGGGGCCTACCAACGCTGCGTCTTCCGGTTCGTGGTCGCCACTTGAGAACCTTTCTTCCCCATCGGTTTACGATTCTTCGAGCGATGTGGCCTGCCCATTGCCACTTTAACTTACATATTCTGATGTCGGTGGCTTAGTCTTTAATCAAATGTATTATTTCCCCCTCACAGAAAAAGCCGACCCATTCGACAAAGAAAAACTAACAATAGAAGCATTACTCAGCCAATGGGACGACGAAGACATACCAGAATCAGAACTATCCACCTCAAAACCTATGCAAGAACTACCATGTTTTAACAGCACAGTTATAGAAGAAACTGACCAAATATTCCAGACAGTGACCGCCGTGCCAGTTAACATGGCATCACTACCACAAGACTCCGAAGCTATTATAGTTGAACTGGGCTGCCAGAAGTTGGATATGACGATACCAGAGAATGTGGCAAGAGGAACACGGACGGTTATAGCATCAACTTTGACGAGGTTGCCAGGAGTGGCAGCGAGATCACGGACAACGTTGCCAGCGCCGGTGACAAATGACGTAGTTATGGCAGACATAGATGGCCATGCGGAGAGTCATGGTGCCTTGCCTAAGAGTGGACAGTTCTTACCTGTGGAAGGAGGGTATATACTTGTTGAAGAAAATGAAGCTCCAGGTAATTATTTTCGTATTTATTATTGTTGAATCATTTTTTGCAGACAGCTTTTCTCATTCATACAATCTTACAAGCTTGGCTTGCCCTTTATTCCTACTACTCTTCATTATGTTAGAACGGTCTGATTGCCTTTCGGGCTTACCGTATTGTTGCCGGCCACTAACTCATACTAGGACCTAGTTGAAAGAAATTTAAATATACATACGGTAAACGCGACAACCCGTACTAAATCGTAATCGTGTCATTCTGCTACAAGGACAGGATCATATTTATTTTTATGACTTTTCTTTTGATAGTGACTTCAATGTAAAAACATTTTTTTATTTGCCCTATTTTTGTGTCTCACTGTTGGGCCAAGGCCTCCCCTTTCTCTTTCCAAACCTCTCGATCCTGCGTAATATCTTGCCATGTTCGTCTCCGCAAATAAGATCAGACCACCTTCGCCGCGGTCTACTTCGATGGCTACTTGCTCCAACAGGCGTCCAGTGAATGACGATCGTTACCCATCTCTGCGGGCGCATTCGCGCTTCGTGGCTTGCACACTCCCACTTCCACTTGGCAGAAATGGAGTGCAGGGTAGTGTTTCTTATGCGTACCTCTAACACCTATATAATGTATGCTGCGGTCTATTGCCCGCTGGCAAATGTTGAGTTAATAAATAACAATATAAAAAAATATGAAATGTTGCACTTGTGGATGCAAACTTCATTTTACAGGATCACTAATCATTCATTTTGTGATTCCTGCGACTTAACATTAAAAAAAAACCCTTAGTTAAAATATCCTAAGGCCACTAAGAATAATTTCAACACACAGGTGTGCTTCTGAGTTCATTCACTGGCCACCAGACCCCTAGTCGCCTATTATTATTAGCCAGGGGTCAAATAATATAAGCAGCTGTTGCATTATTATTCTATTAAGTTCAAAGAAACCAGTTTTCTTATAATAAGGGGTCTGGTCATAGCTGGCGAGTAGGTACTCGCCCTGTTATGAATAATGTTCCTTTTCAAATTAGCATAGTAACGTCTTGTTGTATAAAGGGGTAGGTACGTGTGTTGGAAGCAGTTTATCTCAAATGGTTTTGCTAAATTTTACTTCAAGTTTCTTTACTTTAAGTAAGTTTCCTTTTTGTGAACTTCCGAAAGAGATTCGGCGATTCTGTTATAGCTGTTTTCACAAATATTTGGCGACAAAAAATACTACGTTTCGCTTGCGTACTCGTAAGCGCCGACAGTTGACTTTATTTATCTTCGGGGACGCCGGCAGACACCAGACGGGCGATCAGTCCTTTCGTCGTGGATTATTTCGCCCAGTGACAGTTGACTTTAAGTAAAATTGTTATTAGATTTTCCATCAGGAGTTTCTTAGCAGCAGTCACGGAGTCTGTGTAAATTGCAACTATAAATGTATAAATTACGTATCAATTACACATAACTGGCGAAATGTGGGTGTACTATTAGATAGGTACACCTCTGCCTAACCCTTCGAGGATTACAGGTGTGATGTTATATTAAGTTGTTGTGCACAAAATCGAATCTTGTATTAGGTGAGGGAGCACCTTTAGTCTTAATTGTTCCACTTTTCTCTAACACCCATATGTACACTCTCCAGCGCCAGACGAAGAACTGACCGATCTGGACGAGATCGAACGCGAGCTGAAGATGTTGGACGAACAGATCCTGAAGATGGCGGAGTCCAACAATATTAACGCTGAAGCTGTGCTTGCATCTACTGAGACTGCCATACCTGCTGATGATGGTAAGTCTTTAAAACTTCATGAAAAAGATGACGTAACAAGCTAGACTCTCATCAAAAGGATTGGGCCCAAACAACCAGACAGGGATAAATTCGAAAGAATCGGTCATAATATTAGAAACTTATGACGAAGTAAGACTGCTGAATATACCGGATTATCGCTGGCGAAGTTTATAATTCTGTATTTATCCACCATAATTATCGTCGGTCTAATATCAGCATTCATAACGCGAGCAAATTTTACAGGAGCAACAAAAAACTGATTTTCTAACAAGTTTCGAGAGGTTTTTAAATCGGCGTTCTATATTTAAGTTAAGAATGGCTGTATGATAATTTACTAATATTTTTTTTTTTATTTTTTGGCTAGGGAATAAAAAAATGACGTTATGCAATAGTAGATTGTACACCAAGTGCATAATACGCGCCATTTTGCGCGAGACGTTTATCCATCCGATACGAGCTTGCGAGCGAGGATGGATTTATAGTAGAGAGTAAAATGGGTATTTTTTTTTTTTTTCAGTAGGAATCTTGACATGACACCTGACTTATGTCGTTACTCATACTGCTCAGTTATAAAAACATTTTGAGCAAGCCTATTGCCATCAACCGATGTAATTAGGAGCAAGCCTATTGCCATCAACCGATGTAATTAGGAGCAAGCCTATTGCCATCAACAAATGTAATTAGGAGCAAGCCTATTGCCATCAACCGATGTAATTAGGGACAAGCCTATTGCCATCAACCGATGTCATTAGGAAAAGCCTATTGCCATCAACCAATCTTATTAGGAGCAAGCATATTGCTATCAACCGATGTAATTAGGAGCAAGCCTATTGCCATCCACTGATTTAGGTAATTGAGAGCAAGCCTATTGATCGATGAGGAAATGAAACAGCAACTTGTAAATATTGTAAAAATAATTAAGGTTCCCGCCAATTAACTTTTTTTTTTCAGTAGGAAACTTGACATAACACCTGACTTATGTCGTTACTCATACTGCTCAGATAAAAAAACATTTTGAGCAAGCCTATTGCCATTTGCCATCAACCAATGTAATTAGGAGCAAGCCTATTGCCATCAATTGATGTAATTTGGACCAAGCCTATTGCCATCAACCAATGTAATTAGGGGCAAGCCTATTGCCATCAACCGATGTCATTAGGAAAAGCCTATTGCCATCAACCAATCTTATTAGGAGCAAGCATATTGCTATCAACCGATGTAATTAGGAGCAAGCCTATTGCCATCCACTGATTTAGGTAATTGAGAGCAAGCCTATTGCCATCAATCAATGTAATTAAGAGTAAGCCTATTCCCATCAAATGATGTAATTAGGAGCAAGCCTATTGCCATCAATCAACCTAATTAAGAGCAAGCCTATTGCCATCAAGCGATTTAGGTAATTGGGGGAAGCCTATTCCCATCAACTTTCCTTGTATTCGTAATGAAAAGCAGTAATCCCTTGTTCTTAGAATACTAACGAAACGAATTAAAGAGGTTATTCTATGAAGTTGAAGTTGTTCGTGTGGCTGTTGGGCCGATTACCTGTGCCGATTACCTTGGTCTTCGACGAAGATTTTACTTTATGCTCTAGAGCATAAAACGCGACTTTATGTCGCCTACCCACGACATAAAGACGAATTTTAGAGCGAGAGAAGTGAAAATACTTTTTTTTTCGAGATTTGAATTCTGATAATAGTCAGACGATGTCCAAACAATGGTCAACAGAGTCCAAACCAAAGTATTCGACAACTGAAACGTGTGAGAAAGGGCTCAAAACTTGCCAACATTAAGATTTTTTTTAACAGCCGGAACTACATCTAAATTTAACATCATTAGGCCAACCCAAATGAACAAACGGCTCATTATTCCTGCATAATATCATTCAAAATTAACCAAGACCTAATTAAGCCAAGAATCACATTTCAAAATTATATTTAAATGAAGTATTTTTGAGAAAATTCACATTTATGGACCATTGTTTCAAGTTTTTGTTTCGTACAAGGTCGGGAATATTACATGCAGACAATGATCTTCTCAAGTAGGAGATAATTTAAACTACTGACACGATTCTAATCATGTTGTTTTCTATAGAAATAAGTATTTATTTACTTATTGTTGCTGACGTTGCTGTATATATTTAAAAATTTTAATTTAGGCGCGACTGGTTGTCCTCCGTTATTAAGTAATGGTACATTCAAACCGGCATGTAAAAGTTTATGATCGGTTTCAGACATTAGACTGACATGGAATGGAACGCACAACTTCGCAACTCAAAAATGTTTCTACATCGTTTTCGTATATTCTACTAGCTTTTGCCAGCGGCTTCGCCCGCGTGAAAATGACGATTTTCCATACAAACTTTCATCCCCTATTTAAATCCCTTAGGGGTTGAATTTCGAAAAATCCTTCCTTATTCCTTGTCTACACTATAAAGGGAACCTCTGTGCAAAATTTCAGCTTTCTAGGTCCAAGAGTTTGGGCTGGGCGTTGATGAGTCAGTCAGTCAGTCAGGACTTCTCTTTTTATTTATATAGATGATAGATGACCGGTGGGTCATAGAATATGCTGCTCGACTGTAGGGCCGCGCTTTTTTGTAGTGAAATGCGTCGCTTTACGATGCGATACCTCTGATATCTTATGTGTTTGCCGTCCACTAACCTAACCTGCCGGCTTAGCATGACCACCGAACAAACGGGTTTTGTCGACGGAAGAAGACGACGGTTTCATGTCAAATTGTATGGAAAAATCTTTGTCTATTCTTGGTAGAATAGAGATAGAATCGGCATGCTACGGGGGCTGATTCTAATTTATTATTACTACTACTACTGGCATCAAAAACAGCGCATTTGAACAAGATCTACGTGAGACTAGACTCAATAACTCTTTAAGAATTCTATTGCATTTCAAGAGGCTTATTTAGACTTTATTTAATGTTTTTCTAAATTCTATTTCATGTTAAACAGTTTGTCTGTGTTTAACACCTAAATAAAACAAAGCAAGACTACTAATTGTTCTACAAAAATAAGACGCTCTTTATAAAATACACACTTTGAAGTTGTTGTTTTGCTATTTCAGAAGTTCCCACCATTTCATCGTCTGAGAATGCAGTACAGAGTGACAAAACTAAGCTGTTTCCTATCTTCGATAATCCTAACCCTGGGCTAGTCCTGCCTGGTGGCACCAAAGGTAAATATTTTGATAATTCTGTTATGCATATGTAATTATGTATGTAATACATCAAATTATTATTATATGTGTCTTTTAAATAGTGGTCTGACGGCCCAAGATTCGCCTTTACACTATTTTTACCTCAATTTTTGCTCTAACAAACATTAAACAAACATAAAATTACAATGATCATAAACATAAAAAAACATAAACATTACAATGATCTTTTAGTAGGTTATTAGGTTTTTTTAGGTTGGTTCTCCCGAGGAGCTTGTAGCAAAATAATGTTAAACAGCGCTTATCAAGGATGGTTCGTGGATGGGTTGGTGGTGGAGTTCGTGACCGCCCATTAGATATCGAGTCTCACCCGTGTCTCGGAAAATACGTTAAGCCGTTCTTGGTTGGGAAAAGGTTAGGCAGGTGATGGTCTAGAATTCCTGAGTGGCAGGCCCAGAATCTTGTGTGCCAGGGTGTTGGCTAAAGGGTCGCTTCTCATACATGGAATTTAAACACGAAGCGGCTCGCTAGATGCGAGTCGGTCGGGACCGGTCAATGTGGCGACACTTGGGGGAGGCCAAGTCCAGTAGTGGATTTCTTTCGGCTTAAATGATGATGAAACATATCTGGCAATATGTAGGTGTAATATAGATATATTCTAGGATAACAGGAGGAATTGTTGTTATCTACTTTCAGGTGGTGCAGAGAAGAGTAGTAAGCGCTCGTTGATAAAGACGGGAGACGATCAGTACGTGATAGACGCTGGGCAGAAGAAGTTCGGAGCCACGCAGTGTGCTGAGTGTGGCACTATTTATCAGGTAAAATATCTAGCAACTAAATAAATACAATAGATATCTTAGACTGCCTCGTTGGTGTAGTGGTCGCAAGTAGGACTCCTGAGCACGATGTCCTGAGTTCGATTCCCGGTTCGGGCAAAGAATTATTGGATTTTTCCATCAGGAATTTCTCAGCGACGGCACATAACCGTTTTCCGAACAAATATAATTGACCTTGAATGCTCCAGATTGCTTTAATTGGGAAGCGGATTGTAGATCTTGGTTTTATTTTAACACTAGTTTATTTCTGTAAACAGATCGGCGATCCACAAGACGAGCATGATCATTTAGTGCATCATAACTCTACAGATGTACTTAAATTCAACGTAAGTACTCATTATTCATAATTATTACAATTAAAGCCCGTCATAGTTTCTTCTTACTGTTACTGCCGTTCAAATATTTTCTGGATTTGGGCACTGTTGATGGCAATAGACTCGCCCTCAGTTACATCAAATATGGGTACCCCTCTGCCTAACGCTTCAGGGATGTCATACAGGCGTGATGTTATGTCAAATATTGAACGAGTAAAATGAAAACTAGCACTACAATTAAATAAAATATACTTCTCCAGCGTCAACAGCCTTCCTTTTTAACCTAAAAATATAATATTCCAGGGTTTCAAAGACGAGTGCGTAGTAGACCGCTCTGGTACCGCGCGCTGTATACGCATACGAGGCGGCGAGACTGGCTGGAAGAAGGTCGAACAGCTACTCTCTCGTGTCGTGCATCCACACCTCGGGTACGGCAACGAGCTGCCTAAGGACCTCATACATGCTTATACGGTAAGTCATTTTATTTTGAACGCTACAAGACTGCCTCGTTGTTCTAGTGGCAGCAAGAGCGACTGCTTCATGTCAGCTAGGAGGGGCCCGCAAGGGCCGACGCCCGTCGGGGCCGCGGATTATAGTACGAGATGACGTGGCCTCGGCACAAGGGCAAAGAAGGAACATGGGTGCGGTTTTTAGTCAGTAGAAGTCTGACACTCCCCTTCGCTCTGCCCAAGAGCGGGGGGGGGGTCATTGAATGATTATCCACCCACCAAAGAAAAAAAGGTCTTGCGTCGGGCAAAGTGCTATTGGGTCCTTTCTATCATGATTTTCTCAGTGCAGCAGCCATGTAGTATGTATTTGTGTCTGGTTGATGGCAATAGGCTTGCCCCCTATTACATGAGGCAACATAACGGGCTAAGTGTGGGTGTACTGATGAATATACATCTGCCTAAATTATGATGCCTAACGGCGCCAATCAGGCAGTAAAAATGGTCATTTTCTATATTTTGTATTTATGTGTTTCAGGCGTACTTATACATAGAAAAGAAGCAGATAGTAGGTTGTCTGATCGTGGAACCCAAAGTGCGCGCTTACAAGCTCATCCCCGGCGACCCCGACTGCTGTAGTGTCGAAGATTATCCTGTCAAGTGAGTACCACTAAAATACTATACTCTGGGAAATCTGTATCAGTGTTAGCCTGTCTGCCGGAACTTAGCTTGACTACCTAATGTAAGTCAGGGTAGCAGGGCTAAAGCTGTTAAAGTACTAGGACGTCCTAAGTTAGGATAGTGAGGTTAATGCGCAGCTGTGGAGCAGTTCTTTCAAGTACCACAAAGAGTGAGCAAGATCTATGTATGACTGTCTTTTGTCGGTCAAGGAGCATAAGGTCTTGGGTCCGATTCTGAAGTTGAGATTACTAGCTTCTCAGTAGCAAACACTAGAGTCTGGTTTTGTGCTGGGTTGATAGCAATAGGATTTCCGATCACATGTCAAAACAATGGCAACATTTATGGTAGTCCATTATTTTCAGATTCTTTTAAAATGGAACTAGTGATAAAAAAAAACAATCAGTAGTTCCATCATTCAACTGTTAATGGTACAGTCGAACAAGCTAATAAGTATACAGCCAGCTAACTTATTTTTACTTTTAAGATTATACAGATACATTTAGAGACTGATGTCAAACGACACAGCGTTTGACATCAGTCGCTTAATGCAAAACACTTGATAAAACAAAATTACAATCAATATTTTCAGTGTTATAGAATTATAAAGATCTCTACCCTGTATACTTATTAGCTTGTTCGACGGTACTAGTGACAACGAAGCACTACATCTCTGATTCTCACTTTGGGAACCAGGTGTTATGTAATGAATAGTATCTTTAATAGCCGTCCTGTCCTTGGCTTGGTCATAAAAAAACTCCTTTCCTTTCAGATGCGGCGTATCCCGAATATGGACACACATAAACTACCGTAGACGTGGCATAGCGGCTCGCTTGCTAGCGTGTGCACGGGCCTCCTTCCTTTATGGCGAAGCCCTAAGGGTCGCCGACATCGCCTTCAGCGCCCCCACGGCCGCTGGCAAGGCCTTCGCCACCAAATACTGTGGAACACCCAACTTCTACGTGTATTTGGACTGAGGATTATGAACAAATATTGCTTTTGGGCTGAAAAGACACTACAGTGCCCAAAATATATAGATTAGTTCCCAAAACTGTGAAAATTGGGTATTACCTGTGTTCAATTTAGTGTTTCGAAGACTTGTGTGTACATAAATGTTGCTCATGACATAGAATTAGTGTTCGGCAATTTTGGCGTATTCTCTGCTTTTGTTTAGAAAAAAATATCGTGATAGTGCCAAAAAACTTAGCTGCAAAACTTGACCTTTGTGTGTGATTCGGGAATATAAGTGCTAAAAAACAGTAACCTACCTCAGTGTGAGAGAAACTGCAGTGCATTTGTGACGTTTTAAGTTAGTTTTGATTGTGTCTACTTAGTGTGATCACTAAGTTTATTATAGGAATAAGAGGACAAGAATTTCTACCAGGCTGTCAAAATACTTTTTGAAAGCCTGAGAGCCACCACGCCGACGCACTTGTGTCAAATTGTTACGAGCGTGACGGCAATATTTTTATCTGCTAGGGATAGAGACAAACTATGACAGGCAGTGTATGAATTTCTTGCTGCTTTATAGTTATTTCTAGACGAATTTTGCTAGTATTTACTAAATTTTTGTGTTGATTCACTTTTTGTATCCAGTTTTATACAAAGTTACTGCCAATAAGCATAGGGTGCATGCTACCTAGCTTTTATAAAAGTTGCGAAAACTGTATTTTCATTACTGGAAAGGCATTTCTGACACTTGAACTAAGTTTGTGATCTAAGAAGACAATATTGTTATGATAATTACAATGTATTGTCTTCTTAAAATGACGTTTCTTTTTTTCATATAGGAATATGTGTTCCTGTATTCCCTAATTTTGGAAAGGTTTTTAATGCTTTACAAAAAGCTGTTTTTTGATAAAAAGTTTTACTTATTGAATGTGAAAATAATAATGTCGAATTTAAAACTTTTGAAATATTTTACTGTCGACGGCTATTTTTGATACTAATATTTTCTTGAAAATTGTTCAAAGTTTTACTTTGGGACCAATTAATTATACTGTATTTTAACTTTAAAATTTAATGAGTAAACTAACAAAAAGACATGTTAAACTATGTTCTTAGCAATAATTATTGAGCATGATTTCTGATATAGGTACTTACATATTAGGCACCGATTCTGTCTAATATGTAGCGACTTACTAAAATAAAGATACATTTTACACTGTAGAACAAACGGAATTTTGAATGATATCTACCAATTTCAACTTCATAACTTCTTTAGATTCTATTCTTTCTTAGGTAGTAATAGGGATGTGTCCTGGGTAAAAAAAATATGATTCCGTTTAGTCCGCCAGTTAGATTGTCGAAAAATATTGAATACGTGTTTTTTGTTTTATCAAATTAATAAAAAATTACGAAGTTATAACGCGTCAAAGATCAGGAGTGGGGGCTTTTGACGGCACTACGTGGTAAAAAATGTAGTGCGATGTGACGTCACACGAGTTTTCGAAGCACTGTATCGTCTTCATTTTTGGTTTACGTGCAAAAAGAAAAAAATACGTGTCGAATATTTTTTGGTAATCTATGTGACGGACTAATTAAATTTTTTTTGTCAACTACCCTATTGCTCCATGAGAGCCAGGTTAGTTTTTTATGTAAAGTTTTCCTAATAGGAAAAATAATATTAAACATTTGGAATGTACAGTGCAATCAAATTATCTTGGCAGGTCTCAACATAGGCTCTGCGAACTTTTATGCATGTAAACTTGTGAAGAAAACTGTTATTGCCAGATAAACCAATACTTAAACGATCAGAATATATCTAATTTAAACAGTGACAAATACAAATAAAATAAATATCATAACACTTTTATACAATAATTGTAACAAAATGACCTGCACGAAGTTCGGACCTGCCAAGATAATTTGATCGCACTGTATCTTGACTAGTATGTACAATGTTCTATTGCAATATAATTTATTTACCATCCATGAGAATGAATATGTTTTAGTTACGTCCGTTTATTGATTTGGAGCAGCAGAAAAACTAGTAATAACTTAGAAATTAAATCTCGCTACCAGCGTGCGTGTATGACCCGATGTATGAATGTGGACGAGGCAAAAGAGGTATGTAAGGATCGCAGCATGTGGCGTTCTGTGGTTTCTACCTAGCCCCCATGGGAATAGGACGTGAGTTTATGTATGTTTATTAAAAATGTTTCACCTAAATTAGAACATTTAACTCTTATTTTTAAGACAGTGCCAATGTCGTTTTAGAAGTCCTTATTTTAGTTTAACCTTTTGAGCGCCACAGTCACGTATAGACGACAAGCCGAGCAAAAAAGTACCTTTAGTCTGTCGACTTATTTGCCTCAAAATAGCTTAAGTTCTAGTTTTAAACTTTTGAAGCCTTTTTAAGTAATTTTCGATGATGTTTTTCTTGATTGATTCAGTTTAAAATTATGGCTTTTTTGGAAGCTTATTTTCGAATAGTTTTTGAGATTTTTATTTTTTTGATATGGTTAATATAAATGTTACGTCTTGGTAAGAGTTTTCATTCTTACGTGTCTAGCCATTTTAATAGTATTTTGAGCTTCTGATATTATCAGTATCTTTAAACCATCTGAAAACCACAAAATTCAAGAAAAGATCTAAATTCCTGATAACTCCTAAGTTAGAATAGTTTTGATTGAAACATGTACAACGAATCGTCTATGCATTTAATTTGTAAAATAGTCTGATTTTATAACAAAATATAGTTACAATTTCCTATACTCTTAGATCGAAATCTATAAACGCTACTTAGCATAAATTTTGGCCAAGCATCATTTCTGTCGCTTTACAGGTGCCAAGATACAAGTTGTCTAAGCCACAAAATGTTCTCTAGGTTTATAGATTTTGCCTTTAGACCATAGACCTAAAACATAAACGCTTATTCTGAATATTCTAACACATACCTCATGATAGTTTTGTTAAAAACGCGGTATTTTAAGCTTTTAACTATTGTCGTATTATCAGGTCAGTACGCTTATTTTGTGTAAGTTAGTATAATATTGTTAGTGCCCCGTTGGGCAGACTTGTATGGACTTAATACTCTAATTTTAATTTTATTATGTGAATTTTGTGTCATCGAAATTTGTCCCGTCTTATAAGCTTAGCGCAGAGCATCTCCATGTATGTAGAAATAATTAAATAGTAGACTAGTACAAATAATTGCTACAAACTTATTCAAGTATGATTGGGAAGTGTCAAGTGGCAAAATGTGGGGAAAACCCACTAAGCTTTGAGTTGCTCAGCCGAACCAAACAAAATTGGCTGATGGTTGACACCGAACGGAGTTTCCTATTGCATGCTTAATATTTGTAGTAATTCATGGGGGTCGGCTGTGTTGTTTTAAATTAATGGTGGAAGGGACCTCGTACAAACGGTTATTGCGTGTTCGGTACATCATAACGAAACCACCAAATATTAAAAAAAAAACATCTGTTTTCTAATAAAGTGCTTTACCTTGGGTCGAAACTGGTTTCGAACCAAGATAACTGTTTCACCTTCTCAGCTAGTTAGGGAGCGTTCAAGTATTACATAACGCAATTTTTTGAGATTTTTGACCCCCTCTCCCTCCCATGTAACGCGCCGTAACGTTTTACTGTATCACACCCCCCCCTATTAAAACGTTACGTAACCACCAAGTGACCATTTTTACCTAAAATTGGTAATTTTGAGAAAAAAAAAAAACGTTTAAAAAAATGTGTGATAGAATCTTTCTACGTGAGGGTTAAAAAAACAACATTATGTAACACGTGGTTCAAACCCCTCCCGCCCCTGTAACGCATCGTAACGTTTTGCAAGACCCCGTCCCCCCAGATTCGTTACGTAATACTTGAACGCTCCCTTACGAACCACTAGTTTCGATGGCGGCCGAATGGATACTGAATACAACCGTTTGTGCGTCGAAAGTGGAAAGGACACCCTTTCCACCCTGTTTAATACAGAATCGAGCACTGTTCTCGAACAAGTTTGTAGCATAGTTTTCGGGGGGACTGCAACCTTCTCTCTTTATCTTGTGGTTATTGCCTTATCTGGTGTCAGTTTTATGCCGCCTATTGGCGTCTGACTTGACTTTACATACGAATTAATTGTATTTCATCCCAACTGCGCTAAGATTAATAATTTTAAATTGTTTACTTTCACGTGTCATTGAAAACTAGTCTCTCTATTAATTTATATTATGATCTGAACATGTCAGCCTTCTTCTTATTGTGGAAACTCTCTCTCAGTTCCCTTTTTAACTGTATTTAATGTTTTAATGCTTTTTCTGTGGGTTTAGTGCGAATTTTTGACCATGAGAAAACCTATTCGAGCTTGTTAGAGCAAAGTCTAATGGGAATGCTACGTGAAAACTGGTGTCGCTAGGATAGCCAGTTCCTAATGGCGTCATTGGTTTAAAATCTGTTAGGCGGCAGGAAGCACCAAGGTAGCACGCGGAGGGCACACCACGATAGTGGCGATAAATTCCCTCTTTGAGGAGTGTTTGCTACCGTCACAACTAACGGCTTTACAAAGTAATAATTATTTTTATAATCAATAGAACCTTCTAAGTTCATTTAACCTTACATTATTGGTCTTCCCTATGGACACGCACACGCCATCTTACTTACTTAGACAGACCTTTCCTTGAACAGTTGTATTTCTCATCTTTTCCACCAGTAAGCGCTAGTTTTCTCCGAACAAAAATTCGCACTAGGCCCACAAAATTCTTCCGACATTTTATTTGCTAAGGGGCAAGCCCAAAGATGTCTCGTACCTTATATATTGCCATAGTAATGTAAATAATATTTATTTATAATAATTTGTTTCTCTATGTTTCAACTCTTAGAATGACAAAATTCTCGTTACTTTTCGAAGTGCTCTTTTTTGAAATACACAGGAAGTGTGAATTTTGGTTTTTTAATGTTTTTAATAATAAAATTGATTTTTATTAAACTTGTGTTTTATTTGTTTGAAGATACATTAGAACCCACCAGTTACTTCATGTAATTGACTGGTATCCAACTACATCCAGATAGACTGCAAGTCGACACGAACCGACAGATATAAAATAGAAGTTAAATAAAAACAGCTGCACGGGTCGATTTTAGGAATTCCTTTAGCAGCAGCTGGAACTGGGTGTGTGTCCGTAACTTCTAGGACCGATGCCGTGGACCCTGGGTCTGCTTGTGACAGATTTCCGTCAAAAGGAGTAAGGAGTGCACCCGTGTTTGAGCTCTACAATATCTACTGAGGGTTAGTCAGTCTCTGTTGAGGTTGGCCGCCGTGACATTCCAACGAAGATCATCTACTACAGCTGTGAATGAATACACTATTGTGAGCCAGTATTCCAACGTGAAATCCTTTTTACCCGACTGCGGCGAAGCCCAAAAGGAGGGTTATGTGTTTGACGTGTATGTATGTATGTCCGTTTCTTTGTTCCCTCATAACTCCTAAACGGATGAAGGGATTTGAATGAAATATACATCGTTAGATTTGTCTTGATGGCGCGAGTGTTATAGGCTACATTAAAATTAAAAAACAAAAAAAAATGCGGTTTTTGGGGGCCAAATCGCGGAGTTCAAAAAATTTTTTTTTTCCAATACCATCGAGTAGGGTATCAAAATAAAGGGTTTTAAAAGGAGATTACAAAAATATATTACACTTATATGTTTAAAAGAAATCCAAATTGACAAACCCTATAAACAAGCACAAAAGTTAAATCATTTGCGAAGAATTTTACGCGACCAACGAAAGAACAAACACAAAAGAACTAAAAAGTTGGAAATAAAAAAAAAGTAGTTAAAAAACTAAAAAACCCGACTGAAAAAACTGAAAAGCAAAAAACAAGCACATTTTAAATTAAACAAAACTTGGAAGCAGACGGGGTTCATTTGAATATTAAATTATGAAATGAAAAACATAGAACTAAATAGAACCCCGCCTGGTTCCAAGTTTTGTTTAATTTAAAATGTGCTTGTTTTTTGCTTTTCAGTTTTTTCAGTCGGGTTTTTTAGTTTTTTAACTACTTTTTTTTTTCTATTCTATTTCATAAAAAAGTAATTCCATGTGGAATTAAATTAACATAGATAGAGGGACAACCATCTATGTTCATTTAAACACATAATTTTTTCTGTCAAATTGTACCTACCTACTGTTTTTCCTCAAATAAATAATCATCAAGGATCAGTATCAACTAGGCTAGTAAGAATGATGGGAGGGTGTATTGTATGGCCACGTGATTGCTTCCGGCCACCGTAGGCGCAGGCCTGTGGACGGTGAGTAATGGGCTAACTCGCCGTCCGTCCGTCTTATGACGACGATAGGCCGTTTCGACGGTGCGTTCGTGTTCCACTCGCGCCTCAAAGAGATGTCAGCAACATTGTAGGAGTCCGTCGGGGATGCGGGTTGTTCGAAAGAGATACCGCGGCCTCGACACAAAAGGGCTAAAAAGGAACATGGGTGGTTTTTAGTCAGTAGAAGTCTGACACTCCCTACCGCCCAGAGCGGGAGGAGTCATTTGATGAGTTCCCACCCTACAAAAAAAGAGTGTGCTAGCTAGCTTAAATTTGACTTGCAGCTTTAGGACCTGCTTCGTTGGTCTAGTGGTCGTAAGCGCGACGGCTGTGTATGACGTCCTGGGTTCGATTCGCAGGTCGTGCTAAGTGCTATTGGGTTTTGCCATCAGGAATTTCATAACAGAGCCTGGATTTGTGCCCGGTTATTGCCAATTGCCCTATTACATAATCATCATCATCATTTCAGCCAAAAAACGTCCACTGCTGGACATAGGCCTCCCCCAGGTGTCGCCACATTGACCGGTCCCGTGCATCTGTCATCCAGCGGGTCCCCGCAACCTTGACCGTCGTCGGTCCACCTAGTGGGAGGCCTTCCAACGCAACGTCTTCCGGTTCGCGGTAGCCATTCCAGAACTTTTCGGCCCCATCGGCCATCCGTTCTGCGATCAATGTGCCCTGCCCATTGCCACTTAAGTCTGGCGATTCTTCGGGCTACGTCTACAACCTTGGTTCTCAAGCGGATGTCCTCGTTTCTGATTCGATCACGCAAGGAAACTCCGAGCATAGCCCTCTCCATTGCCCTTTGGGTGACTTTGAGCTTTCTGATGAGGCCCATTGTGAGCGACCACGTTTCGGTCCCGTATGTAATCACTGATGGCAACCACAGTGTCTTGAGACACTGTGGTTGTAAGTTGGACGAGAAGATACCGCGCAGCTTCCCGAACGCTGCCCAGCCGAGTCGGATTCGACGATTGACCTCTTTCTCGAAGTTAGATCTACCCAACTGGACCGTTTGTCCCAGGTAGACATTATCGTCCACAACTTCGAGTGTAGTGTCTCCGATCTTGATAGGAGTGGGTGTTACATGAACATTCATCATAACCTTGGTTTTGTCTATGTTCATTTTAAGACCCACTCTTTCGGAAGCTCTACTGAGGTCATCGAGCATTGTACTGAGGTCTTCCATGGTCTCAGCCATGACCACTATGTCGTCGGCAAACCGAAGGTGAGTGATGTACTCGCCGTTAACGTCGATGCCAAGTCCTCTCCAATCCAGAACGTTGAAAACATCCTCCAGTGCAGCGGTGAACAGTTTCGGAGATATGACGTCTCCCTGTCTCACACCGCGCTGCAGAAGGATAAGTTCCGAGGTCTGGTCCTGAAGCCGGACTGACATGGTGGCGTTTTTGTACAAACACTTCAACACCTCGATCTACCGGTAGTCGATTTGGCACCGTTGGAGAGACTGCAATACAGCCCAAGTCTCGATCGAATCGAAGGCTTTCTCGTAGTCCACAAACGCTAAACAGAGAGGCAGGTTATACTCTTCGGTCTTCTGTATGACCTGCCGCTGCGTATGTATGTGGTCTACGGTACTAAAGTCTTTTCGGAATCCGGCTTGTTCGGAAGGCTGGAAATCGTCAAACCTGCGTGCGAGACGATTCGTGATGACTCTTGAAAACAACTTGTAGACATGGCTTAGAAGTGAGATGGGCCTATAGTTCTTCAACCGAGCATTGTCACCCTTTTTGAAGAAGAGCACCACCACACCCCTGCACCAAGCCTCTGGCGTTTTCCCCTCGAGTATGACGGAATCAAACAACTTCTGAAGGGCCTTGAGGACCGGTTTGCCACCCGCCTTCAGAAGTTCGGCCGTAATTCCGTCATCACCCGGTGCCTTGCTGTTTTTAAGCTGTTTCAGAGCCATCCTAATCTCGTACAGGCTGACATCCGGGATGTCTTCGGTATAGTGTCGGGTCAATCTAGCTCTGGGGTCTTTCGCTAGACTTTCGACGGGTTGACTAGTTGATGTGTACAGCTGCCCATAAAAACTCTCGATCTCTCTCAGAAGCTCCGGTTTGGCGGATACGATCCGGCCATCGTCAGTCTTCAGTTTCGTGAGCTGGCTCTGCCCAATAGCCAGATCTCTTGCAAATACCTTGGAGCCTTTGTTCCGTTCAATGGCGTCTTAAATACGCTCGGTATTAAAGCGGCGGAGGTCGCTCTTCAAGGATTTGGAGATCCGTCTATTGAGCTGCCGGTATTGCCGAGCTTCGTCTGAAGACTGCAGGATCATCTCACGCCGCTCCTTCATGAGCTTGAGAGTGTGATCTGAGAGTTTCTTGATCTTATTTGCACGACGTATCTTTAGACAAATTTAGATTTAAAAAATTTAGACCCAGTTGTATGGACAGTTTCCACAAACCCGTCGTTATAATCGTCCACTGAGCCTCCTAGGCATTCGAAGCGATTCTGGAGTTCAAGCTGAAAGCTCTCGGGGTTTTGGATTTGGATCTGTGCTGGACGGAGCGTTGACTTCATCAGTGACCTTTCAAGCTTTATATTTATGTCCAATGTGCCTCTTACCATGCGGTGGTCGCTTCCAGTTTTCACCGAATTGATCACGGAGACATCATTGAACATTTGCTTGTTGGTCGTCAATCTCATTTTTAGTCACACCATCGGGACTCTGCCAGGTCCACTTCCTGTGCTCACGTTTTTTGAAGAAGGAGTTCATCATGAAGAGCCCTCCTTCTCCATAAAACTAGCCAGTTGGTGACCCCGGTGGTTCCGTTGTCCAACCCCAAATTGCCCTACCTGCAACTCATCCTCGCTTCGTTTGCCCAGTTTCGCGTTGAAGTCCCCCATGACAACGGTGAAGTAAGTTCTGAAACCATGCATGGCTTTAGAGATATCCTCATACATGGTTTCTACTTCATCGTCGGGGTGTGCCGAGGTCGGAGCGTAGACCTGTATGACCTTCAGCGAATATCTAGCAGATATTCTGAGTATAAGGTACGCCACCCTGATCGACTCACTCTCGATCTTCACCACGTTATTCACGACGGACGGACGATAAACCCAACACCACCTTGTGACTGCCGGTCTCCCTCACGGAAGTAGAGCAGGTTGCCGGATTTCAGGATTATCGTGTCCTCCCCCTCTCTTCGGACTCCAGATAATCCGACAATACTCCATCGCAGCCTGCTTAATTCTTCCTCGAGTTCCTCAAGCTTCTCGTCGGCCCGGAGTGTGCGCGTGTTGTATGTTACCAGGTCCAGTCGTCGGTATGTTTGGTAGCCGGATCCCGTCCGGGGATTCTTAGCACCCATTGCCACGCCCGCGCCGTTGCCTCGACCGCTACCGTAGTCGAGGGTAGACGGGCTGCCGGATACTAGGGGCCTATCTCGTATTGCGCTCATTTTATTTGGGGGGGGGGGGGGGGGTTTGCCATAATCGCCACGCTTGGCAGGCGGGTTGGCGATCGCAGTATGGTTACAAAGGCACAGAGAACGCTGCTGCCCATTCTCTGGTAAGTCCCTTAGTCGCCTCTTACGACACCCACGGGGAGATATGGGATGGTGCTATTCTTAACGTCCGACACCCTAAGGAGCCCTATTACATAGGACTTAAATATTACTGGCAAAATGTGGGTGTACTATTAGGTACCTACATCTCTCCCTAACACTTCGGGGATTAGAGGCGTGATGTTATGTTATAACTTAGTCACATGGATTCAGAAGTGTGAATATTAGTTACTATATTAGTTACTATGTACTTTATTAACAAGTTATGTATAGGATGCGGGGTGACAAATGAAATACGACAATTTTAAAACAACATTTATTTTTACATACATTAAGTCGGATTCAAAATGCCTGAAACATACTGATTTTTGTACACATCAGTTATAGATTATTATTAATTTCATGGACAGTAAATTATATATTCTCTTTGCACGAATCTGTGGAGACAAAACTTATAAGCATTTGTTATTTATAATCACCCGCAAGTACACACTACTATACACATAAATATTAAAAATTTCATTTTTATCTTTAGGAATTTCATTAATTAGGTATATTTTTTAAATTAAATTTGTTAAAAATATAGATTTTCAGTATATCATTAAACGTAGGTATTAAGATTAAATACACCATGATTCGCAGTCCGTATGTCACGAACACAATGTGAAGTGCTGATCTCAAATACCGATTCTAAACAAAGTGTGAGTTTGAGCTATGCTATAAAATATCTATTAAAAAAATTAACTACCCAAAATTGAGAGAAAAATACGTTTTTTATTATTTTATTTTTGTGCTACAATGGAAAGAAATCTATGAGCACTAATTAAATGCGTTCATTCAACAGCGCGAGTAATGCGACGAGGTAAGGGTATAACTTTACCAAAAATATTTGCAGTCGACGCCTGCCCTTTGTGTAAACAAAACGGTACTCGACACGTTCTTACAGTCACATACATTGTGCGCAAGTACATTCACTTATCACTACTATGAAGATATATTAAAAAAGGAGGAATTTCTCAATACTATTTGGTTATTGGCAACGGTCGTTACAATCTACTAGTAAAGAACCCGAGTACGCGAAACAAAGTATTTAAACCTACGTACTGTTTGCGCAACACGATTATACGTAAAATATGTAAATGAAATATGCCCTCGAGAGCAAAATACCGAACCGAAAGCCCTACTCTCCGACATAGCATGAAAACTGGCAGTATTTCATCTAAATATTGAAAAACATAGAAAATTATGTTCTAAGCTACCTTTATACATTTTACTTTGACTCACATGTTATTGCGTTCACTTAAATCGTAAAGGGATGAGGGAAGGACAGTAATATACAATGTTTACATACTTGTATTACGTTGACAATTCTTAGGGGATCATCCTTCTGTCTTGTACCTTATGATACGCAAGACTGATGTTATACTCCACCACGATTCTCAAGTTTTAAATCAACTTGTCCTTTTACCATCTAGTCTTTTAGTTTAAAAACACCTAGTTCAAAAACTCATTTAAATGGACGAAATACCCCTAAAAATGCGCTAACGCTGTATATACAATTCGTGAGAAAATATAAGCATTGATGATCCGACTATAGAAGATCTGTACTGCATACAATATATATAAAAAATTGGAACTAAATTTGTTTACGTATAATTTCAAGTCTTTGAAGTTTAAACAACCGAAAACATTGTGAGCTTAAACCTGGCATTTATTATAAATTAATATGTAAATCTCCCGTTTTACTAACACTAGGCTTTACCTAAGCAAACGCCTAAAAATAAATCACTTTTTGGATTTTAAACTTTTAGTACTGAACCTTTAAGCGTTAATTTAGTTGTCACCTAGTGTTAACAAAAACGGGCATTAATATTAGTGAACTAAATATCTATAGTCAAGAACGGAAGCGCAAAACTATAACAATAATTAAAATTGTTTTAGAATTCAAAGTGCTTTCCTATGAAATCGTGATTTCTCTCTAAGTCGTGTACTTTTATATCAGAAGCTTAGCCAGGCGCTGCTTTTACCAGTGCTAGAGTTTATATAACTAGAAAATAAAATATAATAAGTTTAAAAAAAACGGTAATCAAAAATAAAACTGGCGAAATATGGGTGCCTCTGCCTAACCCTTCGGGGATTACAAGCGTGATGTTATGTTATGTGACCATACATTAAAGATATTCCTTTTTGATTGTACAAATAAAAACAACCAATTAAAATTAAAAAAAAAAGAATCCCTCTCATGAATATTTACATTATTTGCTGCGATTCAAATATATATTTGGTATAGTTTTCATAACACAATACCAAATATATCCTGTTGACAGCCAGTCTTACACTCCTAGGCAAATAACTTGACCCAAAATGGCGTCGTTCTGCGCAGGTTCTCTGCTCGATTTGTATGGGACGTCTAAAAAGAATAACATAATTTTGTATACTGTTTTTAAATAGGATAGATCAATTGTACCCACTTTTCTGTTAATAAATTATTATTATTAAAAAACGACTACTGCACAGGTTCAAGTTATTTGCCGCGTGGTATACTAATAGGTATAATCTTTTTACCTAGTACAGTCGAACAAGCTAATAAGTATACAGCCAGCTAACTTGCATTTACTTTTAAGATTATACAGATACATTAAGAGACTGATGCCAAACGATACAGCGTTTGACATCAGTCGTTTAATGTGAAACGCTTTATAAAACAAAATTGCAATCAATGTTTTCAGTGTACTAGAATTATAAAAAACGTTACCTGTATACTTATTCGCTTGTTCGGCTGTACTAACAGGGCTATGGAGGTCAGATAGGCAGTCGCTCCATGTAAAATACTGGTATTCAGCTGCATCAGGTTAAAAATACAAGTTAGATTTCAATTCAATTTATGTCCTTATTCAAATCGGGTTTCCGACATAACTAGTTATATAAACTCGCACATAGCGCCCGGCCTACATTTGAAGTCAGTTCAAACTAAATGTGTGCTTATTATGATGAACAGACAGTATGTCCCTTTTACTGAGTCACAGCTTTTACGACCTTACTGTAATAAAATTATATTGGTAACGTTCTTTATAAAAGGACACAGTCAGGTGCGTAGTACTCGCAACCGGCGTTCGTATATGACCAGGTGTTTGAATGTGGACGAGGCAAAAGGAGTATGTAAGGATCGCAGGCGGATGGGGTTTTGTGGTTTCTGTCTACCCCCATGGGAAAAGGGCGTGAGTTTATGTATAATAAAATAATGGGTGTAAACTGTAAAAATACCCGTTATTGTTTTTTTCTAGTTTTTGTTCTAGCTAGTCCATACCTGGGTACCTTCTTTATACCGAAAGGGTTTAAATTAGAAAAGCAAAGGAGGATGGGTGATTTTGTTCAAAAACCAAAGTGTGATGGTCGATTTGTGGTCATAAAGTCATAAAAGTCGCGACTCAGTCCGAACAATCCGACTTTCACGTAGCACTGCAAGACAGAAATTACCCCAAACTTTAGCAGTCTACAATATATTATTATACCTTTTTTTGTTACTTTTTGTTACTTTTGCAATCCACTTTATTTTGCGTTACGCTATTACTTACTTAAATAGCTACCAAATAGTACTTTTTTTTTAAATTACATATTTAATAAAGAATGCCATGTTAATTTTTAATTACACAATGATTCTATAGTGATGTTGTTTGTACGGAGGTCGCCTTATTGCACGATTGTACGAGCGCGGGTGTCATTGGCGGGAAAACCCTTTATAAGTTGCCAGAAATTTTAAATTTTCGAGAAAATTGCCTAAAATATTAAGTCCAGGACGTTTTTTTAACCTAGTTCAGTTAAAATTATAGTTTATTTGTAAGTCCCAATGCAGCCACGCCCGTCCGACATTATTAAAGTCGTATTTAATTGACAGGCAGTCAAAACCTGTGGTAACCCCCATACAACATTATGAATTAACATATACTTTCATTTAATATTTTAAATGTACGTTATATTCTCTTCTACTTACATTTAAAGTGAAACTTATATAACAAAAAAAGAAAATAAAAATACAATTTCAATATAGTTATATTTAAAAAAAAATAACGATAGTGTTACGATTAGAAAGCAAAAAATAGCGAATTTTTGTTACTTTACATACGATACGAAGGAAGGAATTATTCAGTTTTTTAGTATGGTAACATAGGATATGGTGTTTCCGCTGGCAACACTACATTATGGCACATAACACATACTCCAGCTTAACTTTCTTATATTAAGGACCATTTTCGAACAAATTATATATTAATTTTTTTTTATTATTTTGCCGCTTAAGGTATTTTAGGATATATTACATTAGAACCATATAAATTTTATCTAAAAAGTAACCAATGACTGAACAAGACGTCACTTTAAATAAAACAGTGATAGAATTAGTTAATAAGTGATCAAAAGTTGGGCAACAGTGTCGCAACATTCTATCGCAACTACTACGAAAATCGTCTTGATATTTTACAATGTTTCAGTGGAATGATAGCAAAGCGATAGTTGCCGACATTTTTTTAGCTTTTATAGCGTTTTTGGCCCAACAGTTGAATATACCTTAAACGGTAAATAAAAGTTCACTAAATAAAAAATATATTAAGATTCATAACGATAGAATAGATCAATTTGTATTTTAAAAATATTTTCTTAAAATAGCACAATGTGTAAGTACATAAACCAATATAAACGTTTTTTTAATATAAATAATAATGATAAAATAATTATTATTTAGTAAATTAATGTTAGGATAGGTTAGTAATCTTTGTACTTAAAGGCTAAAATTGTGTCCATCTTATAACGAAAAAAAAAAAAATAGTAATAATCTTTGAAAATATTTTTTTAACTCAAATACTGCTATATGATATTCTGCCGACCGCATTAAATACGATCTGGATCTTTGGATCTTAAGTTCCTAAAAGCTCAACATTACAAAAAAATATTTAAAACTAAGTTAAAATCTACGAAAGCACTTTTATTATGTTACATTTTAGTCAAAAATTGTGCTATGAACGATGAAAGTTAGACAAACAGAAATAAAAATTAAAAACCTATAGACAACATTGGAAGACGTACATTTTGATAAACAATTAAAAATTAAACTATTTTGTAATAAAAACTAAATAAAGGTGAGGACTCATGTGTTAGATTCTGTTGCCGTTTTCTTATAAACAATTGCGGTAATTTCCATAATCCAATAGATTTTAACACTTTACTTTGCAAATAATTTAAAATACACCATTGATATAAAAACTAAAGATACGGTCGTCCGAACATTTTGCTCGATGCGTTCCCCATACAGAGAAACACTAACGTCATCTATAAGAACTAATCAGGCTGCTCGTAAACCTAACCTTGTATGAGCGGCGTGGCGTGGTATTATCGAGGTATAAAGAAATTAAATAAAGCTTTCATTAAAATGTTAATAAAAAAAAATGTTAAATTTTAATTTTTCATTTTCATTTTCTTTTAAACTTCGGTTTAGTCAAGACCTATTTGGGACCAAATTCGAGGCGTCATTTTATCATGCGGTCCGCCCAGTCCTTACGCAGTAATGTAGAAGTCAATGAAATACACGTTATTTGTTCGCCCATCCCTCAAAGGGTTTAGAGCACCAGAAAACTTTGAAGTAAAAAAACTATGGTTAGTATGTATACTGCAACTTAGATAAAGAAACCAAAACATCAGTGCCCACCCTAAAAATATTACTCCAAAGGAAAATAATAAAATTAAAAACCTTCTGTAATCAAAAATATACAGATATTTCAAATATTCCTCTTTAATTTGATCTAGAAAAAACATGGCTATACTTTGATTGTATAATTTCACTACAAAAATAATATTTTTATTCATGTTTATTTTTTAAATAAATAAAATAAAATTTGGCCTAGTTTGAGCATAAAAATGATTGCGCTCGGTAATTTTTTGGTTAAGGAAATGGACTATACATTAAAAAATATGTAAAAACAAATCTTGTGCGAGCAAGCAAAATTATTAGAGACAACGGAAATGACATTGGTTGAGGCCAGTTCATTTAAATTCTCCTAAACGTCACGATCACTCTGTATTATTTTGGGCTAAATCTATCGGAGCGTCTAAAGGCTCGTTTACGGAGACGCAGGGCGTCGCGCGGCGCGGGCAGAAGGCTCGTCTCGTGTTTTTTTATGAATTTACTGAGACGGGTCCACCGCAAAAATCGCTGCATTTTAAACTAATGAGCGAAAAATCGCTTCTCGTATAATCGACGTTTGAAATCGTTAACTTTTTCATACATCGTAATGTGTTTGAATTAAAAACGCAGCACGCGCCGCGCGACGCCCCCGCCTGTACGTAAACATGCACTAAGTCTTCATTTTACCCAATGCCAAAGAAAAATAGAACTAACAGCACTATAATCTTTTCGCACCAACAAAACGGCTATGACACTTTACAATACAGTTCATTTTGTTATGCATAGTCCAAACCTTGTCCCAATTAAGCTTAGAACCTAAAAAGCTTGTGTAGTCGAAAGTGAAGTGATATACTATTTGAACTAGCCTCGAGGCGCTACTAACATTGATGATCCTTAATATAAAACCGTTTAGATCAGCTGTGGACCGGTGGGAACGACAACGGTTACGTGTGGCCTTAAATTGTATCTTTACTGTATCACTTTCATATTTAGTTTCGATTTTGTGTGATTTTAAAGGCTTTTTCGTCATTTAAAGCTAGATTTCTGAGAAAATTCTGAGCAAATATATGGATTTCTAGATTTTTCTCAGAAAGATACTTGTAGGTTTTTTTTCTTGCATTTATTTTAAATAAGTCGTATAGATGTCGTACCGTCATCGTATCGCCACCGCCTCCCACCCGGGTCTCTCGCTCCTCCACACATTCTCAATTCTAAATAGTCCGCTATCTAGACTCATACTAACGTCAAATCGACAAATACACCCAAAGTACCTTCACATCACTAAATAGTCTGTTTTGGCGATTTACAACACAACGTTACAAATAACGCTCATAGAATTTAGTCGATTCTCCGTTCCCAAACAATTTTTAGTCGATTAAAACATTTTATAAAATGTTTTCGACTACCTTCTGTCCTAAATCCAGCACATACTGTGAATATCGCAATGATTTTTTTTATTATGTATAAGTTACAATTAAAAATAAATGTTTTTAAAATCAACAACTATCAATTTATAATAGAATCTTGAAGCAAATAATTAATATAATAATAAGAATTAAGAACAACTTATAAGTACCATTTTTTGTGTCAACTGAAATAAATATACGTAAATGTATCGATTTATTTATCGATTCAATATAAACATAACTGGCGAATATTCGAAAACTCCACGCTTCTAATCGAGCAGTCGAATTTAGTCGAATTGCGTCACAACCCAATAGACCCGAAAACGTCACAACACTACGTATTCGAATTTGGAACGTAGTGATGTGCGTTCACAAAATCGACTAAGGTGACAACTTACTAAAGATGAACTAAATTATGTACTTTATAATAATGCCATTTAATTCTAGTACTATAGTGATTTTCTGTTACACTATAGTGTAACAAGGAAAAAGGTTTTTAGAATAGAATTAGATACATCATTGCATATGGCTTCTCACAAGTATAGAAAGAAATAAATGGCATTATTCTACAAACTACCGAACATAACTCATGAAGAATTCACAATAATGTTGTATTTTTTTTACTATACATATTTAGTAAATTCTCACATAAAATCGACTAAAGTTGCCAGCTTTTTGGGAACTCTGACGTTCGGAAACACCATGGGAGCATCGCTAGCCGCGATATATCGATAGACGCTTCGTAATCGATTTAAAATCGTCTAGAATGTAATCGCCACTGAAAGTGATTTTACATTAATTCGTCTTGTTATTGTGGTAAAATTACTAAATTTCGATAAATAAGTTGATAATAAGTTATATTTAACTTCAACATAATTCCATTTCACTGCCTCACAAAACAATGGCGATTACATCCATCAAGTCAACATTTGTCAGCGATATAACGATGCAATCGTCACTCGGCGCTATCGCTACGGCGGTAAACAACGAGGGAACTCACGGCTGCGCGTTGTATGTATTGCTGAACGGGACATTTGCGTTGCGGGCCCACCGAGTCGAGCACGAATTTTATCTGGAGAAGAAAGGTTATTGATTATTTTTTGCTTAGAATTGGTCTTGATTTTTTTATGATTGGAGCTGCCACTCGGGTTGATCTTTAGGTTAAGCCGCGCTTGCATAGGTTGGTCTGTGGATGGATGACAACCCATTACGTACACACGGCTACACATCAAGCTATACATTTCCAGTATAAGCTGGTCTTGCATTGTATAAGATTTCCGTACAATGCGAGATCAGCGTAAACTGGAAATGTATAGCTTGATGTGTAGCCGTGTGTACCGAGTTTCCTCCGTGCCTCGAAAAGCACGTTAAGCTGTTGGTCCCGGCTGGCATATATAAGGTTAAAATAGGTGGACAAAATTTCAGAAATCATTCAGACCACCAAAATAAGGACGATGGTAAAAAAAATTTAGAAAAACGCATTTAAGTACCTACTCATAAAGGATGAGTTTGTTCTAGAGTGCCGGCAATAAATTATTTTAAGTAAAAAAAAAACACATTATTTGATGGTTTTTTTGTTTAGATATCTTTAGTTAGACCTACTGAACGCTGTGTTAAAATTTGTTCACCTATTTTAATGGGACCTTATATAGATCTTTGGCAGTCGTTACAGACAGTCAGTGACCCTGAAAGTCTGATAACCAGTCTTATCGTATAACCTCGTATTAACTGGGTTGTGGTGGTCAGATAGACAGTCGCTCCTTGTAAAATATTGGTATTCAGCTAGATCCGGTTGGACTAGAAGTCGATTCGAAAATAGTTGGGAAAAGGCTAGGTAGACAATCTGGCAGCCTTCACTGAAATCCTAGAACGTGCAGTTATTTGTACACGACGGGCAAGAAAGGACGTGTTGGGACTCCACAAAAAGAGCTTTATATCAATGCAATAAAAGTTCATAATACCTATTCGCTGTGTCGGTTAGAGCAGCTCGTACTGCCGCAGATGCATGCGCTGTATGATGTCGCGGCTGTAGAACATATGACGTGTCACTATGTGCTGTACAGTTATACGTTACCTATTCGCTGTGTCGGTTAGAGCAGCTCGTACTGCCGCAGATGCATGCGCTGTATGATGTCGCGGCAGTAGAACATATGACGTGTCACTATGTGCTGTACAGTTATACGTTACCTATTCGCGGTGTCGGTTAGAGCAGCTCGTACTGCCGCAGATGCATGCGCTGTATGATGTCGCGGCTGTAGAACATATGACGTGTCACTATGTGCTGTACAGTTATACGTTACCTATTCGCTGTGTCGGTTAGAGCAGCTCGTACTGCCGCAGATGCATGCGCTGTATGATGTCGCGGCAGTAGAACATATGACGTGTCACTATGTGCTGTACAGTTATACGTTACCTATTCGCGGTGTCGGTTAGAGCAGCTCGTACTGCCGCAGATGCATGCGCTGTATGATGTCGCGGCAGTAGAACATATGACGTGTCACTATGTGCTGTACAGTTATACGTTACCTATTCGCTGTGTCGGTTAGAGCAGCTCGTACTGCCGCAGATGCATGCGCTGTATGATGTCGCGGCAGTAGAACATATGACGTGTCACTATGTGCTGTACAGTTATACGTTACCTATTCGCGGTGTCGGTTAGAGCAGCTCGTACTGCCGCAGATGCATGCGCTGTATGATGTCGCGGCAGTAGAACATATGACGTGTCACTATGTGCTGTACAGTTATACGTTACCTATTCGCGGTGTCGGTTAGAGCAGCTCGTACTGCCGCAGATGCATGCGCTGTATGATGTCGCGGCAGTAGAACATATGACGTGTCACTATGTGCTGTACAGTTATACGTTACCTATTCGCTGTGTCGGTTAGAGCAGCTCGTACTGCCGCAGATGCATGCGCTGTATGATGTCGCGGCAGTAGAACATATGACGTGTCACTATGTGCTGTACAGTTATACGTTACCTATTCGCTGTGTCGGTTAGAGCAGCTCGTACTGCCGCAGATGCATGCGCTGTATGATGTCGCGGCAGTAGAACATATGACGTGTCACTATGTGCTGTACAGTTATACATTACCTATTCGCTGTGTCGGTTAGAGCAGCTCGTACTGCCGCAGATGCATGCGCTGTATGATGTCGCGGCAGTAGAACATATGACGTGTCACTATGTGCTGTACAGTTATACGTTACCTATTCGCTGTGTCGGTTAGAGCAGCTCGTACTGCCGCAGATGCATGCGCTGTATGATGTCGCGGCAGTAGAACATATGACGTGTCACTATGTGCTGTACAGTTATACGTTACCTATTCGCTGTGTCGGTTAGAGCAGCTCGTACTGCCGCAGATGCATGCGCTGTATGATGTCGCGGCAGTAGAACATATGACGTGTCACTATGTGCTGTACAGTTATACGTTACCTATTCGCTGTGTCGGTTAGAGCAGCTCGTACTGCCGCAGATGCATGCGCTGTATGATGTCGCGGCAGTAGAACATATGACGTGTCACTATGTGCTGTACAGTTATACGTTACCTATTCGCGGTGTCGGTTAGAGCAGCTCGTACTGCCGCAGATGCATGCGCTGTATGATGTCGCGGCAGTAGAACATATGACGTGTCACTATGTGCTGTACAGTTATACGTTACCTATTCGCGGTGTCGGTTAGAGCAGCTCGTACTGCCGCAGATGCATGCGCTGTATGATGTCGCGGCAGTAGAACATATGACGTGTCACTATGTGCTGTACAGTTATACGTTACCTATTCGCTGTGTCGGTTAGAGCAGCTCGTACTGCCGCAGATGCATGCGCTGTATGATGTCGCGGCAGTAGAACATATGACGTGTCACTATGTGCTGTACAGTTATACGTTACCTATTCGCGGTGTCGGTTAGAGCAGCTCGTACTGCCGCAGATGCATGCGCTGTATGATGTCGCGGCAGTAGAACATATGACGTGTCACTATGTGCTGTACAGTTATACGTTACCTATTCGCTGTGTCGGTTAGAGCAGCTCGTACTGCCGCAGATGCATGCGCTGTATGATGTCGCGGCAGTAGAACATATGACGTGTCACTATGTGCTGTACAGTTATACGTTACCTATTCGCTGTGTCGGTTAGAGCAGCTCGTACTGCCGCAGATGCATGCGCTGTATGATGTCGCGGCAGTAGAACATATGACGTGTCACTATGTGCTGTACAGTTATACGTTACCTATTCGCTGTGTCGGTTAGAGCAGCTCGTACTGCCGCAGATGCATGCGCTGTATGATGTCGCGGCAGTAGAACATATGACGTGTCACTATGTGCTGTACAGTTATACGTTACCTATTCGCTGTGTCGGTTAGAGCAGCTCGTACTGCCGCAGATGCATGCGCTGTATGATGTCGCGGCAGTAGAACATATGACGTGTCACTATGTGCTGTACAGTTATACGTTACCTATTCGCTGTGTCGGTTAGAGCAGCTCGTACTGCCGCAGATGCATGCGCTGTATGATGTCGCGGCAGTAGAACATATGACGTGTCACTATGTGCTGTACAGTTATACGTTACCTATTCGCTGTGTCGGTTAGAGCAGCTCGTACTGCCGCAGATGCATGCGCTGTATGATGTCGCGGCAGTAGAACATATGACGTGTCACTATGTGCTGTACAGTTATACATTACCTATTCGCTGTGTCGGTTAGAGCAGCTCGTACTGCCGCAGATGCATGCGCTGTATGATGTCGCGGCAGTAGAACATATGACGTGTCACTATGTGCTGTACAGTTATACGTTACCTATTCGCTGTGTCGGTTAGAGCAGCTCGTACTGCCGCAGATGCATGCGCTGTATGATGTCGCGGCAGTAGAACATATGACGTGTCACTATGTGCTGTACAGTTATACGTTACCTATTCGCTGTGTCGGTTAGAGCAGCTCGTACTGCCGCAGATGCATGCGCTGTATGATGTCGCGGCAGTAGAACATATGACGTGTCACTATGTGCTGTACAGTTATACGTTACCTATTCGCTGTGTCGGTTAGAGCAGCTCGTACTGCCGCAGATGCATGCGCTGTATGATGTCGCGGCAGTAGAACATATGACGTGTCACTATGTGCTGTACAGTTATACGTTACCTATTCGCTGTGTCGGTTAGAGCAGCTCGTACTGCCGCAGATGCATGCGCTGTATGATGTCGCGGCAGTAGAACATATGACGTGTCACTATGTGCTGTACAGTTATACGTTACTTATTCGCTGTGTCGGTTAGAGCAGCTCGTACTGCCGCAGATGCATGCGCTGTATGATGTCGCGGCTGTAGAACATATGACGTGTCACTATGTGCTGTACAGTTATACGTTACCTATTCGCTGTGTCGGTTAGAGCAGCTCGTACTGCCGCAGATGCATGCGCTGTATGATGTCGCGGCAGTAGAACATATGACGTGTCACTATGTGCTGTACAGTTATACGTTACCTATTCGCTGTGTCGGTTAGAGCAGCTCGTACTGCCGCAGATGCATGCGCTGTATGATGTCGCGGCAGTAGAACATATGACGTGTCACTATGTGCTGTACAGTTATACGTTACCTATTCGCTGTGTCGGTTAGAGCAGCTCGTACTGCCGCAGATGCATGCGCTGTATGATGTCGCGGCAGTAGAACATATGACGTGTCACTATGTGCTGTACAGTTATACGTTACCTATTCGCTGTGTCGGTTAGAGCAGCTCGTACTGCCGCAGATGCATGCGCTGTATGATGTCGCGGCAGTAGAACATATGACGTGTCACTATGTGCTGTACAGTTATACGTTACCTATTCGCTGTGTCGGTTAGAGCAGCTCGTACTGCCGCAGATGCATGCGCTGTATGATGTCGCGGCTGTAGAACATATGACGTGTCACTATGTGCTGTACAGTTATACGTTACCTATTCGCTGTGTCGGTTAGAGCAGCTCGTACTGCCGCAGATGCATGCGCTGTATGATGTCGCGGCTGTAGAACATATGACGTGTCACTATGTGCTGTACAGTTATACGTTACCTATTCGCTGTGTCGGTTAGAGCAGCTCGTACTGCCGCAGATGCATGCGCTGTATGATGTCGCGGCTGTAGAACATATGACGTGTCACTATGTGCTGTACAGTTATACGTTACCTATTCGCTGTGTCGGTTAGAGCAGCTCGTACTGCCGCAGATGCATGCGCTGTATGATGTCGCGGCAGTAGAACATATGACGTGTCACTATGTGCTGTACAGTTATACGTTACCTATTCGCTGTGTCGGTTAGAGCAGCTCGTACTGCCGCAGATGCATGCGCTGTATGATGTCGCGGCAGTAGAACATATGACGTGTCACTATGTGCTGTACAGTTATACGTTACCTATTCGCTGTGTCGGTTAGAGCAGCTCGTACTGCCGCAGATGCATGCGCTGTATGATGTCGCAGCTGTAGAACATATGACGTGTCACTATGTGCTGTACAGTTATACGTTACCTATTCGCTGTGTCGGTTAGAGCAGCTCGTACTGCCGCAGATGCATGCGCTGTATGATGTCGCGGCAGTAGAACATATGACGTGTCACTATGTGCTGTACAGTTATACGTTACCTATTCGCTGTGTCGGTTAGAGCAGCTCGTACTGCCGCAGATGCATGCGCTGTATGATGTCGCGGCTGTAGAACATATGACGTGTCACTATGTGCTGTACAGTTATACGTTACCTATTCGCTGTGTCGGTTAGAGCAGCTCGTACTGCCGCAGATGCATGCGCTGTATGATGTCGCGGCTGTAGAACATATGACGTGTCACTATGTGCTGTACAGTTATACGTTACCTATTCGCTGTGTCGGTTAGAGCAGCTCGTACTGCCGCAGATGCATGCGCTGTATGATGTCGCGGCAGTAGAACATATGACGTGTCACTATGTGCTGTACAGTTATACGTTACCTATTCGCTGTGTCGGTTAGAGCAGCTCGTACTGCCGCAGATGCATGCGCTGTATGATGTCGCGGCTGTAGAACATATGACGTGTCACTATGTGCTGTACAGTTATACGTTACCTATTCGCTGTGTCGGTTAGAGCAGCTCGTACTGCCGCAGATGCATGCGCTGTATGATGTCGCGGCAGTAGAACATATGACGTGTCACTATGTGCTGTACAGTTATACGTTACCTATTCGCTGTGTCGGTTAGAGCAGCTCGTACTGCCGCAGATGCATGCGCTGTATGATGTCGCGGCTGTAGAACATATGACGTGTCACTATGTGCTGTACAGTTATACGTTACCTATTCGCTGTGTCGGTTAGAGCAGCTCGTACTGCCGCAGATGCATGCGCTGTATGATGTCGCGGCTGTAGAACATATGACGTGTCACTATGTGCTGTACAGTTATACGTTACCTATTCGCTGTGTCGGTTAGAGCAGCTCGTACTGCCGCAGATGCATGCGCTGTATGATGTCGCGGCAGTCGTTGAACACGCGTTTAATGTTTTCAGTGTCGACGGCGCACGTGAAGTGCGGGTAGCAGTAGTGCTTGCCGTCGCCGCTTGCCGTACTTATGCGCTGGAAATTAAAGGAAGAATAAATTAGATTTTCAGTTATCCACACCAAGCTCGCACACGTTGAAGGCTGCATGGCCAGGGGAGAGGATAGTCGCTAGTGTGCGCCAACTTGAAGTTAGGTTTTTGTGAAATTAAAAGTATTGCGAGACGACTTATAATCATAATAAAGCCACTGTCGCGCACAGTTTTAACGACTAGTAAAAACATCGAGCTTTCATTCTTTTAAGGGTCTAATATCAATGTAAAGGTGTTTTCTTTTTTAAGCAGAGAACTTTGAATTGAATTAAAACAAGTTTTTAACTATAGGTGTGACGAAATTCTTTTTTTTCGAATTATTTTTAGCAAATCTTTTTAATAGATACCCATATCATCAGGTGCAGAAAATAACGTTTCTTTGCTGTGCGAGGGCGAGACGATGTCACGCAAGTATGTGATGTACATAAGGGACAGTTTTTCAACGTTTTTCTGCCCGTCAAGCGAGCGATTTCTTCGATGGTAAAACTGGAGAAAACATTGTATAATAGGGGATCGGACAAAAAAAAACTAATTAGTCCGTCAGATAGATTTCCAAAAATTATTGGACACGTATTTTTTCTTTTTTCACGTAAACTTAAAATGAAGACGGTACACTGCTTCGAAAACTCGTGTGACGTCATATGATAGCACATTTTGACGACACAAGTGACGTTTCAAGCCCCACTCCAAGATCTTTGACGCGTTTTATCTTCGTCATTTTTTTTTGATTTTATAAAACAAAAAATACGTATTCAATATTTTTCGATAATCTAACTTACGGACTAAACAGAATCATATTATTTTGACCCAGTCCAATCCCCTATTACATGATAAAGGCTACAGGTGTGAGCATTGGACTGTTAAGTTGTATAGGGATTTAGTCAAGTACTGAGTTCGAAACCAGCATGCCTGAGATATATTTCTCGACGGCAAGTCGTCTTGTGTAGCCAATTCAGAGGTCCAAGGGCGGCATAAAAAATTCTGAATGCACGATAAAAAGAAGTAAACTCACAAGAAACTCGTCCCGTATAAAGTACTTGGCCCTGGCGACGTCGGGATGGTCGCGCGCGTCGGGCGCGGCGTCGGGCGGCGTGGCGTAGCGCGAGAACTCCCCGAAGTACTCCTCCAGGCGCGACTTGCCCGCCAGCACCTTCTCCGCCAGCAGGTCCTGCTTGTTCAGGAACAGGATCACCGATATCGTGCGCAGCCATCTGGGGGGGAAAGGATGTGGGGTTACTTTTATTATTGACTAGCTGTTCCCGGCATGCGTTGCAATGCTCTTTTTCCTACTCTACCTACCTACTACCCTATCTACCTACTACTCTACTTACCTACTACCCTACCTACCTACCTACTACCCTACCTACCTACCTACTACCCTACCTACCTACCTACTACCCTACCTACCTACCAACTACCCTACCTACCTACCTACTACCCTACCTACCTACCTACTACCCTACCTACCTACCAACTACCCTACCTACCTACCTACTACCCTACCTACCTACCTACTACCCTACCTACCTACCAACTACCCTACCTACCTACCTACTACCCTACCTACCTACCTACTACCCTACCTACCTACCAACTACCCTACCTACTACCCTACCTACCTACCTACTACCCTACCTACCTACCTACTACCCTACCTACCTACCAACTACCCTACCTACCTACCTACTACCCTACCTACCTACCAACTACCCTACCTACCTACCAACTACCCTACCTACCTACCAACTACCCTACCTACCTACCTACTACCCTACCTACCTACTACCCTGCCTACCTACCTACCACTTTCTCTCCGTTTAAACCTTCCCTGGACTTCCACGAATATTTCAAGACTAAAATTAGCAAAATCGGTTCAGCCGTTCTCGAGTTTTAGCGAGACTAACGAACAGCAATTCATTTTTATCTAAATAGATTCGTGTCGAGAACCATGAGAATGAAACACGACAGTCTGTATTATAGAGCACAAGCGTGTGAAGAAACTGGTGCACTCTTTTTATCACACATTTATAGATCGGTAAATTTACTCGGCATCTCGGTGAACGTAGACCAGCTACAAGTTGAACTAAACAGAACCACATACTCAATTTTCTCATCTGGTTCAGCCAAATCACGCCAACGGAAACCTGTGTGTAGCACCTGAATATTTTTGGTAGCTTGTAGTTCTGGTGATCACTGACTCCTGAAATACTTGTGTCTACTGCTCTGAAATTAGGGTCATACATTTTTCTGTAATTTGTTTAGCAATAAAGAATTATTATTATTATTCAGCTGCATCCGGTTAGACTGGAAGCCGACCTCAACATAGTTCGGAAAAGGCTAGGTAGACGATAAGAGGCCTAAGTCCAGCAGTGGACCAGCTGATGAAGATACCATAGCTCCATAGATAGTGTCTATATTGGTAGTATGTATTAAGATATGTGTTTTAGTTTAAGCTTTGATGTTGTCCTTTCTATAATGTGTGTAGCACTGTGTTTTTCATAATCTTTTTTGTTACATTATATTTTTTATGAGTGAAGACTTCTCTTGTCTTGTTGTGTTGTGTGTTGTGGCTGTCAGTCTCACATACTATTTTTAATCTGATAGTTTTCCATAGATGACTAGCTGACCCGGCAAACGTTGTTTTGCCATATAAATAATTTCAATAAAAAAAAATTTAGGGGTGGACTACCCCTAACATTTAGGGGGATGAAAAATAGATGTTGGCCGATTCTCATAGATACCGGATAAGCACAAACAATTTCACCAAAATCGGTCAAGCCGTTTCGGAGGAGTATGGCAACGAAAACTGTGACACGAGAATTTTATATATTAGATAAATAGTTATGCCTACCGATTATTCCATATGCTCTTAAAGAGGTCGAGCGACTCCCTTAGCCGGTTCTGCGTGGGATCCTCGCGCAGCACCATGTTGTAGGAGGAGCAGGCCGTCACGAAGATGATGGCGGTGACGTCGTTGAAGCACTGGATCCACTTGCGTCGCTCGTCGCGTTGTCCGCCCACGTCGAACATGCTGGAGAGGTGAAGGTATTCGTTAGGATTGTTTTTTTACAACAATACATCATCATCATTCATCATTTCAGCCGAAAGACGTCCACTGCTGGACATAGGCCTCCCCTAAGTGTCGCCACATTGACCGGTCCCGTGCGTCTCCCATCCAGCGGGTCCCCGCGACCTTCACCAGGTCATCGGTCCACTTAGTGGGAGGCCTTCCAACACAACAATACAGAATCATTTAAATCTACCGACATATACAAGGGACGTTCTTGCCCTCTGTCTGTACCCCAAAAACTTGAACCACGATAAGTGTACCGAACGTCACAGCAGTTGTGCCTCATAATTTTTTGTATTGATAGCTGCAACAGATTTAATCCCCTTCCATTCAAAAACATTTAAATTGAATTTATGAGGGTGGGGATTCTATGGAAGATGTAGATACGTACTTCAGCTGTGTACTATACCGTAAATAGGTGCATTCAGTTAGCATGAAAACCATCCCAACTAAAACAAAGGCTAGGCAACTAATCTCTTCTTTCGTATCGACGGTTACGACGTACAAATTAAGCCGCCTTTTCACTATGGGATGTAATATTCCTTCAAATTACCTCTAAATATCGCTCGCATACATTTTGTACGTGACCGTTCACACTGTGCTATAATGTATATTACATCCCAAACTATAAAATGTTGTTTTCGACCGACTGAGCGATATTTAGAGGTAATTTGAAGGAATATTACATCCCATAGTGAAAAGGCAGGCGGCTTTACTTTGAACCAGTATGCAACTTGGTCGCACCGCGGCATTGGATGATAGATGAATGGATGGTGGTTCTCGTATGTAAAGAATGCCTTATATAAAAAAAATGCTGAACTCACTGGAAATTGACTTTGTCGACAACGAACTGCGTCTCGAAGATGCCGGACGTGAGGACTCGGCAGCGCAGTATGTCCTGCTCCGTCGGCGTGTAGTTCGGCTGTTTTATTATGTGCACCTGGTCCAGGAAACTGCGGGGAAAATAGGAAAATTATAACATATTATACAGTATCATGTCTTAAAGGGGTAAGCAGAGCTTGGTAATAGTTCCTGGTCAATTCTCGAGAGGTCAAGCTCTGAACGGGAAAGATATCCGGAGATTACGAATTTCTCATTTATATTTTGGTATCCCAGAAAGATCTGACGTTTTTGATGACTTCTTGGATCGAAATAAGTGGGGGATTGCTGCTCGTGGAAACTGCAACATTCTTGCAACTAGCAACAAATCGACGTGATTTCTTAAAGAGAGATGATTTATACAGTTGGTATTAATTAGTATGCAACTATTATTTGGAATTTCTACATAATCATGCTGGAAGTGCATGATTATCTAGAAATTCCGACAGTTCCGCAGTTCTGCGTAAACCATGGCGCATTGGTGAGGAACTTTAACACTTTTTTCTGATAGCGCTGGAGGATTTTAACATTTGAGTGGCTCGCTGACCCCCCCATTTGTATACCATATGTCCAAATCGGTTTTAGGATACACTTGTAAATAAGGAGTTTGTTTTCCTAGCTTAGCATTGACTGTCTGCCTAAGGCTCCTGCATAACTGATGACATGGTATACGTACTACTTGGCACAGTCGATGAGCTGGTACTCGTTGCTGCGCTCGTAGGTGCGCTGGACGCCCAGGTCCTTCCACAGCGCTTCTGTGTGCTCGTAGAATTCCATTGGGTAGTCGAAGTCGGGTTGAGACGCTACGTCCTGGAATAAGACACGTAGGACTATATTTAGAGACGTCTGTTGCAAGAATAGTGGGTAGTTCGATCATTGTTGAATCGCACAACTAATTATAATTTACGATTGAAAACATTAAAAATATTGTTCGTAAAAGGCACTTAAAAGATTAACGTACTATCACGCCTGTAATCCACGCAGAGTTAGGCGGAGATGTACCTAAGTAACGCCCAAATACTCAAACGTCACTCAATAAGTTGCACTTAAATCTCGTGCTGTCTTTGTTACTTTAACGCAGAGTGACAGAGATAGCACGAGTTTTGAGGGTTACTTATAATTGAGTGACGTTTGAGTATTTGGGCGTATGTCCCTTGTAATAGCAGGAGAGCCTATTGCCATCAAACGGGCTTAAATCCTCCTTAGTTGCTACTGAGAAATTCCTGTTGGAAGAACCCGATAACCCTTTGCTTGGCCTGGGAATCGAACCCGGGAGCTTATGTTCAGCAGTCGCACTTGCGATCACTCGACCAGCGAGGAATACAAGAAATGTGGGAGTACTTTTTGTTTATGTCAGCATTTCACGTAATACATCATTATCCTCACTCGCACATAATCTTTCAAACTAAGATTAAGCCAAAAAAAGTGTTAAACCAAAAAAATGTAATTTCTTTAGAATTTTTTTTTTTTTTTTTTATATAATTCACAGTTCGACTTCACCCACTGCTGGGTAAGGCCTCTCTTTGCTTGTGCTAAGCTCCACCAGCATATTCCCGCGATGGCAATAATATCGTCTGCCCATGTCGCCACCGGACGAATAAAACTTTTGGTTCCATTCATCGGTCGCCACTCGGTCACAGCTTTAGTCAACTGCCATCGCCGCGCCTATTACACATTTACCATCTATTTACTATATCATACCTGTATATAGTCGACGCGCGCTTTATTCTCCGGCTTTTCAAGCGGGATGGGAGGCGTCAGGGTGCTCATAGCGCCCGTGATTGTCTGAAACACCACAAAATGACAATATTAGCAATATTATACACATGAACTAATTTTCAATTAGCAAAAGGTTGAGAGAAGCTAGATTAATGGAGAGTGCCATACGTTTTTGATTAAAGAGAATAAAAACAATATAAAATAATCAAAACAATTGAAAACCTTGGGCTCTAAAAACTAGAAACATTATTTATAAATAGCTTTTTTATGTGAAATATTAATATTTCTGACATTTTGGAAAAAGATTCATTTATTTTGTGAAAACTGGCAACACAAGCTAGTTTCACGAAAATTACAGAACATGACCTTTGTAGGATTAATTTCTAAAGCCGTTTAAGTTAAAGTACGTTTTTTTACCAAAATTATTCTTTTGTAGGATGCATTCGTTCATGAGATACCATAAAAGCATCAGTTTAACATCCCAAACGGCGTAGATTTCTTACAATCAGTTAATGGTGTAAAGAAGAAAAAATTCCAAAAAATCTTTAATACTTCGATTTCTCCAAAACAACCCAGTTTCGGCCCCAAGTTATCGGGATCAAAACTATTGAAACTCATGTCTAGTCTCTAACTATTGAAACTCATTTAAAATAATGCACCCAATTACCATGACCCTATGATGACCGTCCAATCATCCTCAAACCGGAGCATAGCAAGGTAATCAGCAGCATCATGCTGTAATGTTCCCACTGCAGGGACTCAGGCCTCCTCTCAAGGAGAGGGATGGGCTATAATCCACCACGCGTGCTCAGTGTAGGTTGGTAGATGTCACATGTCTTCGTCACTATGTTTTCCTTCACCATTTTGAGAGCAGCGGTGATGAAATAAATTACACAAAGTAATGCGCCTGCCTGGGTTCGAACCCACGACGTACTGTTCGTAAGTCGGGACCGCAACCACTGGGCGACCACTGCACTGCACATAGCAAGGTATTTCAAGACAAATTCTTCTACTTCTAAAGCACAAACAAAAAAGAATCCTAAGCCTAACTCACAAGTATCGCGTCTCGTATATTCTTCTTGATGTCCTCGATCTCCTCGTGGCGCTCAACCGGGCCAAGACAAGTTCTTCAACTTCTAAAGCACAAATAAAAAAGAAGCCTATCCCCAACTCACAAGTATCGCGTCTCGTATGTTCTTCTTGATGTCCTCGATCTTCTCGCGGCGCTCCTTGTCGGAGAACCCGTTGACGTGGAGGATGCGCATCTGTTTCACGATGGTCGACTTGCCGGACTCGCCCGCGCCCAGTAGGAGGAGCCGGTGCGTCGCGCGGTATAGCTGGAATATGAATACAGACATATTAGGCAAAGTTTTTTTTTGAGACAATCCCGCCGCACAATACCTAAACCACTGCGCCTGTGCGCCAATCAACAGGGGCGACCACCAGAAAAGCGCCGAGACAATGAAGCTCGCCGAAGTCCCAGACAAACGATTTAACGGTCTTGGATCCCGCAACGAAATTAATCAGAAAAGAATAGCGGAGGAAAAACATAATTTTCCTGCACATCAGCAGGAGACAGAACAGAACAAGGCTAGGGTAGGCTAACTGGGTTTATTTATTGATTCTTCTGTATCGTGTGCTTAAGGCGTATACAGAAAGAAAGCTGGTAGCCGGCACCGATTTACAAGCGCTTATAGGAACCAAATGCCAGCGCCGTTTACCTGCCTGCATGGACCGGCGCTGGCATTTGGTTCCTATAAGTTCCGGCTACCAGCTTTCTTTCTGTATACGGTCTAATACCTGATTTCAGAGTTTGTATGCCGCACATGAGCCTTTGTCTTGGCTTTACATACCGTCGAGAAATATCTCTCAAGCATGAATAGGCCATCACTGTCTTTTTTTCGCACTCATCACCTTCTAGTCTTAGGTCCATTTCAAAAGATAGAATGGAAGAAAACATTGCATGCGTCGACCCCAAGTAACATGGGGGTCAAGTGCATGTAGATGATGGTGATGATGATAATCACCTGTTTATCCTTCTGCAGCTGCTTGGTGATGGCATCGCTGCGCCGTTTCTGTTTCTTGGCATCGTCTTCGCTGCTCTTGCCGCCTGGCGAGCCGAAGCATCCCATTGCCGACCACGCCGCCCACCTGGAGACAAGGACACAGAATCTTTATTAAAATATCCAAGAAGTAAAACACATGATACAGAAAACGATGAGGTTTCCAGCTCTTCTACCATTTAAAATTAACATAGAACACAGATACTAAACTAAGGGCCTATTTCACGATATCCGAAAAGCAAATACTTACCGGAGAACTAAAAAAAATTGAACAGAATTGGCATGAAATTATTTGTCAAGTACGTTAACAGGAATTTAATCGTAGGTTGTGAAACAGGTCCTGAATCATGTAACAGGCGATATAATATAATAACCTTCTTTAGTTTATTATCTGATTAATAATGCGTGATTATTCGTGCATTTGTTAATTGTGGCAGTATGATTGGTATGACCGAGTGATCTGAAGGCAAATACGGTTCTAAGCCGCTAAAGTTCCTAGTCGTTTTCTTAAAGACAGATATTTACAAATAGGTATGACCCCATGTTCAACAGAGAACGTTTGTATTACCATTATTATAGACACACCAGCCGGCTTAGCATGAACACCGAAGAAATGGGTTTTGTCGACGGAAGAATCGACAAAATGACAGATTGTAGCAAGGTTTCATGTCAAATTGTATGGAAAAATCTTTGTCTATTCTTGGTAGAATAGAGATAGAATCGCCATGCTACGGGGGCAGAACATCAAGCTATCCGAAACTATAAAATTTCAACTTCATGCTTTACCGATAAAGTTGAAAATCTATTCCAAAAAGACAAATTGTAGTAGGTACTTAGATGTGCTTGCGTCTGTACCAATCCCAATACTTTCACCGATTCCGTATCGACAGATTGAAACGCTAGATTAAATCGAAGCTGAAATGTATCGATAACGGCACTATACTCAGATTAAGCTCTTCAATGAACGTTTTCAATCGTATAAACGATGTGACGCATTCCAAATTAAAGAAACTGCTAGCTAGCATTTTTTTTTTTTTTATTTGACTTGGGCTTACTCTTGACCTCAATCTTGCCCTAAGGGCAGAGATGAGGTCGACGATGGAACGAGCTTACCCAGAAGAAGCCTATTTACTCGCGACTTAAATAAATCGGGTTATATGAACTCGGGAAAACCGACGCAGGCAGGGAGTTCCACTCCTTGGCTGTGCGAGCATGCTGCATGAGAAAAACGGTTTCGGTCCCACCTGAGATAAACCGGTTATAACACATAACATCACGTCTGTAATTCCCGAAGGGTTAGGCAGAGGTGTACCTAATAGTACACCATGGAGCAAAATAACCAGACTAATGTTTAAGTTCCATGTAAAGCGCAAAACACAGGGGACGTGTGCGGGTCGGGCGCGGGGCGAGCGCGGGTCTATTCTGTAAAATTATATGGACAACAACAAATGAAACACGTGCGCGGGTCGGGAGTTATACAGGATAGACCCGCGCTCGCCCCGCGCCCGTCCCGCACACGTCCCCTGTGTGTTTTGGGCTTAATAGAGGGAGCCTATTGCCACCTACCGGGTATTCCAGACTCCGTGATTCCTACTGCGATATTCCGGATGGAAAAATCTAATAACACTTTGCCAAACTTCGATCAATAATAGTACTATTGATCGAAGTTGCCAAACCAGGAAATCGAACCCAGACTAGCATATTCCGCAGTCACTCTAGCGACCACTAGACCAACGAGGCCATCATTACATTAATCCCAGCTTCTAGAACTTACAGTATATTAATAATCAGAACCTAAAGTATGGCTAAGTTAAATGAGGTACTAAATAATTTCGCCGCGTATCGACGTTAGCGCCTAAAATATTAGCAGTGTGCCTATTTCGGAACGGTCTGAGTACCTGATTGTGGAGCCTATAGTGCCAAGGACGGTTATAGATGGAATGCTGACTGAAATGAGCGAAGTTTCTAGAAAAAATACTGGTGATTTCTCATTTTAATTGAAAGAAAAAAAAAACGAAATCTGTCATAATACTAGCTGTACCTGGGCTAACCTGGCATGCGTTGCAATGCCCTTTTTCCTACCTACCTACGTAGACTACGTAGGTACTACTTTCTCACCGTTTAAACCTTCATTGGACTTCCACAAATATTTAATGACTAAAATTAGCCAAATCGGTTCAGCCGTTCTCGAGTTTTAGCGAGACTAACGAACAGCAATTAATTTTTAACCGACTTCTAAAAAAAGGAGGTTCTCAATTCGGATGTTTGTTTTTTTTATGTTTGTTCGGGCATAACACCGTCTATTGCTAACCGATTTGAAAAATTGTTTTTTTTGTTGGAAAGGGTACATAGTTCCCAAATGGTCCTATATTTTTTTATCGAAATCGGACAAACGGTTTTTGAAAAATCAACAAAACTCAAAAAAAAAGCTACATTGTCTACATTATGACCCATGAACATGTGAACTTACATGTGAACCACAAAAAAGTGAAAAATAAAAACTTTTTAACAAAAAATAAAACCGACTTCAAAAAAAAACACTAAAAAGTGAAAAATTAACTTTTGAAGAAAAATCAATTTCTGAAGTCGGTGACTTTTGTTTCTTTAATTTCATTTTTTTGCCAATGACTTCAGAAACTGATTTTTCTTCAAAAGTTAATTTTTCACTTTTTTGTGTTTTATTTTTGAAGTCGGTTTTATTTTTTGTTAAAAAGTTTTTTTTATAAATATAGATAGATTATCCAAATTGACCTGGACGCGCACTGCGGTCAAGGTGGGGCCCAAGGAGTACGAGGTTCGGCTCGAAACGAGTGGAAAGATTTGGGAGGCCTTTGCCAGCCCTGTATGTCACAAGGCTATTAAAAAAAGGGTAAGTATTTCTGTGATTCTCATATAACTCCCCTTTAGGTTAACTAAAACTTCTCAATTGATACCCTATAGTTCCTATACGCTAACTAGGTAATATTCTAGGTTTTTTTGTGATGTGCCCTTAACTAGCTGCAGAGACCATCTTGGACGTTCATTTATTAAAATGCGAACACCATAAAAATACCAATAGGGTATTTCAATAAAAAAATCTAATTAGTCCGTCAGATAGATTTCCAAAAAATATTGAACACATATGTATTTTTTCTTTTTTCACGTAAATAAAATATGAAGACGATATAGTGCTTTGAAAAGTCGTGTGATGTCACAGATTGGTATATTTTTTACCAGAAAGTAACGTCAAATGATCTTTGACAAGTTTTATTTTCGTAAATTTTTACACACAACAAAAAACACGTTTCCAATATTTTTTTCGATAATCTAACTGACGGACTAAACGGAATCATATTTTTTTTAATCAGTCAACTACCCTATTCTAGATTCATTGACTGAGTCAGCTGCAATGTATGTGTCCCTAGCACATTGAAAAGCCACACGGTCCCATTGTTTTTCCTTCCAATGGAATCTTTTTTGCACGAAAATCAACGAGGGAGCAGTGGCGGCCCCGTGACAAGCCTAACCGTCTCGATTGCCACGTTTTTATATAACAAAACAGTTAACAACAAAGGAAGTGAGTTATTTTAATGCCAAAAGAAGTCGTACAAACTCTTACCTACTTTCAACAGGTCTCGGGTCTGTTTCCCTTTGCTATGAAGCCTCGTTTACGTGAAGAGAGTTACTCGACTGGAGGAGGCGATTCGACAGGATATGGATTATGTTCAAAAATATCTCATTAGTTGCCCAGAGTCTAAGTTTGTGCCCGCTGGCGGCAAAAGTCCCGCCTCTTATACCAAGTTATACCTACCTGAAAGATTGTGGGTAAACCTTAATCTCAACTGAGCCTAAATCTTCGAGAAATAAATCTGCCTACAGTGGTTCACTATATAGTATTATAAAAGTTAACTAACTCGTGTAATCAATTACTACAATATCTACTATTGCATCGCGAAAAGCTAACAATGCCTTTTCAAAATTAACACCATTCATCAAGATCTGCGTAGCTTTTCCCAACTATGCTGCAAAGCGATTCCAGTATTTTACAAGGAGCGAATGCCTATCTGCCCTTCCCTGTTGCTAGATAACCCGATTTGACCTTTGAGGTGACTCAGCAGCAGTGCAAACAAAACTTAAGTTTCAAGTGGTCAAATCAACTGGCGAGCTTCGCACTAACATACTTGCCACTCGACAGTCGAGTTACTCTCCTCACGTAAACGAGGCTGAAAGGTTCTCGATTGCGCGAACGAAGCGTAAACCGAAGCGTGGGCGACCCTCCCTAGATGAGTTGTTTCTTTTTTACAAATAAATATTTTTATGGTTGCCACGTTAAACTGTTCAGGTCAAGTTCGTCGATATTTTACAAAGTTTCTGTTGATTTATTTGCTGTTTATGGAGGGGTTAAAACGGGATACAAATGAGCGTAATAAGTTGGTGGCATTCCCTAATGCGACTTTTATATCCGTTTTCCCCTAACACTAACTGCCGCACTCAGAGACGTTTTCGTCGGTTTTGTATGTCAAATCTTTACTAAGTGACGGCTTAGTGCGGCAGTAAGTAAGATATTACTTAGTTTTAGTGCCGAATATTTCCCCATTATGTTGAGGTCGGCTTCCAGACTAACCGGTACACTGCCTATCCGACTTCCCCCACCCAGTTAATACTGGAAACCGCGATCGGTTAGACTGAAAGCTGACCTCAATATAGTTAGGAAAATGCTGTTGATGAGAATATTATTGTTATAAAAACGTTAGGTGCTTATGAGGTTAAAAATATTTACATATTCCCTAAGAAAGAAAACAGTTTGGCAACATCAACTAAAAGTCCGGTAGTCAAAAAAAAATTAAGGTTAACCCAAAAAACTCCACAAAACAAAAACAGAATCTTGTAAACTAAAGTTAAGATTCAACCTCCACCGTCCATTAAAAATTAAAAAAATAAAACAAAGCAAACATCACAACATATAAAATAAACCAATCAGAAAAGCCCGCATTTCCAAGACCTAAATTCTCCCTTTGCGTTACCATCAATAATAAAAACACGCAATTTGGTGAACAGACTTCTAATTCATAGTCTGAGCCTTAATTCTAAAAATAACTCGTAAAGCTGTGTCAAGGCTACAGGAAAACTATTTGTGTATGCGGTAAAGGATATTCGTCTTATTCGGGTTACCCTGTTTAATATTTTAAGGGTAAAGAGAAACCGGCATACGTCTATAGGACTACCGTTTAACTGAGATGATGTATCTGGTAGCTGCTCGGGGCTTTTTTGCGTGTAAGAAATCATCAAATGCCTCTCCCGCTCTGGGCGGAGCTGAAGGGAGTGCCAGACTTGTACTGACTAAAACACACCCATGTTCCTTATTAGACCTTTGTGTTTCGGGGCCGCAGTATCTCTTGCGAATTGTCCCACAGCCCCGGCATGAGCTGCTCGGTGCTGGAGGGGTTTTGATGCTCTTTAGCTGGAGAATGGATAAGCTGATCGACATTATAGCCACTACATCCTTTCCAAAATTCATTCAGCACCGAGGTTTTACTGTTGGCACTGTCTCAGGTAAACGATAGGCCTGTAGCGAAATTGGGGATGCGCTCCACTTCGGTTGTCTACCCTTTCTGGGATTGTATTACCCGATTTTCACAGAAAATACATAACTTCAGTCTATGAAACGATAGGACGGACTACCTGACGATTAGCAGTCAGCGCCTTCTATGGATCCCTTTTTTTTGTGGTTGAGAAATGTGTGTTCCGTTCTGGCCCAGCCACGATGCCAAACAAGGTCATGGTTATGGCAGCTGTACGGCTATGTACTTTTTGGTACCAGAAAGAGAAATAACAGTACCACATTATTTCATCCAGCCCCCGTGCCTATGGATCCCTGCTACTAAAGACACCAAAAGTGCGTTGATATCCTAGAAACAGCTTCTAATGTGCCTATTTTATTATACCAGCACCATTTTCATTCAACACAACAACAGTTATGGTGGTAGTACAGTGTTATAAAGCAGTTGTTTTAAATTAAATAAATCAAATGTTCTTACCCCTGGTTTCTGGAAGTCTGATCGATTCCCTGATCACTAATTCTGCTGAAATAACGAAAGACAATCAAATAAGATGAGGTTTGAGTTCAAACGGCTTTCAGAAACCGTAGGTAAGTTTGGCGTGAAAACATAGGCTTCTGAATTACCGCCAGAATTAACGGACATAGTACTGCAAAGTCAAAGGATTTCTGTCTTTATAACATCATTCCCTTGGTCGCCTTTTACATAACCATTATTTAAAAGATTGTGTCGAGAAGTCTGGTATCAAGTGAAGTGCCAAGCGATTTTCGTCTGTATGCAATGCAACTAATTCAATAACTTTGGTTTAAACCCTGCAAACGATTATGGTAAGTTCACTGAAGCAAAGTCTTTTCTTTAACCATAATATTCGGATGTCTCGGGCAGTCACAGTGAGTATAATACCTATATTTCAGACCTATTTTCTTGACATGTGCGGTGCAACGTGTTGGTGAATGTGTGAACATTGTATATTCCTAGATGCTTGTTAACTTTTCTTTGTTTTACGTTTTTTTTTCTAGCCGTAACTTCTCCATAGGAAACGACAAAACCGAACTGTGTACCTTTTCTCGACGTTTTATAAGTGCCCTAGTATGCTTATGTAAAATAAAATATTTTAATTTTGACTTTATTTTTCCCAGCAAACCAATTATAATTTTTAAACAAAGAATTGTCATGGAGCAAGTGATTTGCTAACTAAAGAAAATCTGGAAGTTTTGGTCAGGCACAAAGTAGATCGGACAGAGTTAGAGAAAGTTTAGACAAATTATGATGACTTCATCATCAGTGGACGTCTTTCGAAGGAAATGATGATGATTTTTATCCACTAAGTCAATCCTAACATACTTGGAAGGAGCCTAACTAAGTGATGATGATAACCATCCTGAAAATACCTAAGCAAAACACCAATTTCGCTTATAAAACCTTAATTTTTAAACCAATAACGATTCGCCACAGCCTAGCAATAAGCAACCATGGAAAATCGTCCTCGGCCTTACGTGTCCATCGCCCGGATCATTCATGCGACCAATTGTTCGACTATAATGCAGCAAATATGCTAATTCGGCTCATTATGTCCTAACGCCTTTGACGACGCGTGTGCGACTATGCTAAACGATTTTGGTAACCGATTTGATCTCTTATTATTAGGAGCAGTTATGTTGTACTGGATTCTTTATTGGGGACGCGCTGTTTTTTGTTACGTCATTGATCGTGGGTTTTGAAATAGAAGGTGGCTTTGAAGCTTTGAGTTTGTTGGATCTTGTGAACAGGATGATAAGATAAATTAAGTTACCATTAAATGACTATAATAAACATCAACATCAACAGCCTATAATGTTCCCACTGCAGGGACTCAGGCCTCCTCTCTAGGAGAGGGATGGGCTATAATCTACCACGCGGGCCCAGTGCGGATTGGTAAACATAACAACAAAATATCTAAACTAAAAACAAACTAACTATAAAAGGGCATCGAAAAATTCCTCCTCAAGTCCTCAACGCTGCTGTCAGCAGGTAGTGCCCAAGAGACTGGCAGCGTTGCCATATTCTATTGCAACACTTAGCCTCTAACCAAAGAAAACGCCAGCCTTTGGGTCAGGGGAAGCGTCAACAAAGCGTTAAGAAACTTAAAGTTACTCTTAATGATTGTTTAAGTACGTTTAAGAATATTTCTGACTACTCAAAATTCTGGGACAAGAATGACAAAGGTATTTACCATGTGCGGGGGCTTAAAGCCCTATGCAAAATAACAATGACCACAAGGCAGGTAACGAACAAGTCAGGAAGGCAATTTCGCTGGGCAAAGGCAAAGGCATGGAGTCCAAAGGGTTAGTATCAGCTAACCCTTTGGACTCCATGCCTTTGCCTTTGTACAGCAGTTAAGAATTCTATGAATAGGTTGAAATGTCTTTTATAAACAGTTGAAAGTGTTAAAATTATAAGCAGCCCAGATTGCTCTCGAAAAATAAGTAATGCCTTCGTACTGTTTATAAAACTTTACTAGATGCCAAACTCATAGCAAAATTCTGACTCCGACTCAATGGGGATGGTTACCAGCATAGCTTATTCCAAGGGCAGCTATTGGTTGAAAATCTGTTAACATTATTTCTATTTTAAACTAAATAAATTGACCTCATTGGTCAAATTGGGTCTTAGCTACGGTCAAGCCATAATGAGCTTTGACAGGACTTCCACATGTGGCGACTAGCGACATCTATCGCAACACCTGCGTACTAACAAACGATCGACAGAAGTTCCTACATCGCGCTATCAACATTATCCGCGACCTATGCCTATATAGGAGTTCCCGACTTACAACTGTCGGGCAGTTAGCCCGCCGGACACAACACCCGTCCGGTCGGAGGATCCTCCCTTTTCTATGGGGGATGAGGAACTTTACACCCTGTTCCTCATTCCCCCAAACTGGTGACCCCGAGCATGAACGTCAGCGCAGCCTTCGTGCAACTACTTCAGACGTCGTCACCTCTTCCCCTTCGCCTTCGAGCAGCGAGTCATACCGTCAGCCAGCAGCCACGGCTTCATGGGGTATCCTGACCACCAGCATGCAGCGGAAGCGCATTCCTGGTCATCACCCCCAGCCTCATCAGCGACTTTGGCACAGCACACTGCACTTCGGCCGGTCAGCAAGAGACGCACTTCTCTCCTGGTCGACGCAGCAGCCAGCCACTACGCAGCACTACACACTCCGACTCACTGGAGCATACGCAGCATCACCCCGACTCACTGGGGCATCCACGGCAAGCACTGCATCACTCCGACTCACTGGAGCTAATATGCAGCATCACCCCGACTCACTGGGGCATCACCGCAGACAGTTCCGACTCACCGTGAACTATGCGGCATCCGGTTCCGACTCACTGGAACCTTCCACTGGCTGGCAAGCGCCAAGACTTAACCTGCTTTCGACCTCCGGTCTCGGAGGGGAGTGATGTGGCGACTAGCGACATCTATCGCAACACCTGCGTACTAACAAACGATCGTCAGAAGTTCCTACATCGCGCTATCAACATTATCCGCGACTTAAGCCTATATAGGAGTTCCCGACTTACAACTGTCGGGCAGTTAGCCCACCGGACACAACACCCGTCCGGTCGGAGGATCCTCCCTTTTCAACGGGGGATGAGGAACTTTACACCCTGTTCCTCATGCCCCCAAACACATTTAGATGCCGTCGACACGCTAAGAAGAAGAACCATTAATAATGTCAAACTCAATAATTGATTCACCTGATTGTCTGGCAAAAAGATGATTCCGTGCTTCGGAAGGCACGTATAAGCCGGTGGTCCCGGCAGCCAAATGGCGATCGTCAAACCATGTCAGAGGCCCTTGAGGCGGTTTAGAAACTCTGACACTAGGGTGTGTGGGTGGGGTCGTTAGACCTAGAGCCCACACGATAAGAAGATTGATTCACACAGATTCAGTACAACTGCTTCTTTGGCCTAGTAGTCGCACAACTACTGAGAAACCCATCAGAAATATCTCAGTAACAACCACTGTCTTTGAATTAGTGTTTCTCGCACTCTTATAGATGGGTCTCAAACATTACTGGCGAAATGTGGGTACACTATTACTTTAGGTACACTTCAGCTTAACCCTTCGCAGATTACAGGTATGATTATGTTAGATACAACATATCATTTCGGTCCTAATTAAAAGTCTGCGGCCACCAAGTCCCTTAATTAAGTTTCCAATCCCGGCTATCACCATACTAATTGCAACAAGGCTCTAATTTGGTAGCATTTGCAAACCAAATACAAGGTGAGTGCGCGCGATTAATTTTATGTAGGGCACGCCATTATGTGCTATAAAAGGATATCCTTTGGTGATAAAAAATTGAAGCCTTTTGATTTGAGTATTGAATTAATGTAGATTAGATTGACTTCCTTTCGTGTTAGATTTGGACTTAATTACTTCGAAAGCTCAGCTTGAAATTATGTTTAGTTTAATTTAAAAAAGGTTAGCACATCGACACTCAAGTTATCCTACATGTGTTTTAGCAATAACTTCATCTATACTTACTAATTTTATAAATGCAAAAGTTTGGATGGCAGTCATGCCTAGTTGTTCCAGTGGTTTGATTTCCAGGTCGGGGAAAGAATTATTGGGTTTTTCCGTCAGGAATTACACAGTAGCAGCCACGGAGTCTGAATTTGTGCCCGGTTGATGGCAATAGGCTCGTCCCCTATTACATCGTACTTAAACATATAACTGGCAAAATGTGGGTGTACCCATTAGAGTACACCGCTGCCTAATCTTTTGGGATTACAAGCGTGATGTTATGTTATGTTTCTCGAAGTCTGAGGGCGAAAGAGTATTGATACTCCTACAGATACGGTAGAGAGTTGTATGTGACATCTTCATCGTCTTACACAAGACCCAAACTCGAGTCATAAGCTCTTTTCTTACGACCAAAAAACTACCATCCTCATTCACCACAACCTCAGATAAAATCACGAAGCAACAGAGAAGGTCAAGAGCATTGCAACAGCACTCGGTAAGACAATAAACAATGGTTCCGTTTACAAACGCCCACTGAACGCGTATCAATGGCTGTGCTATAAATACTACAGGATAACACGAACGTCTTGACAAATGATATTTGGAGATGAGAACTTTGACATCTATTCTTCGGAGCCATCTTTTGAGGTTTTATTCTTTAGCCAGACGAATTTCCGCGGTGGTTTTAGATGGGAGTTGTGACAACAGGAGAGTATTAAAAGTTATTAGTAGATCTTTTGGGACGGCTTAAAGGCCTTTTGGCAGATTGGCCAGAGAGGCATAGTGACTAAATAGAAAAGTCCACCGAACGCGTATCAATGGCTGGGGTATTTATACTACAGGATAATACGAACCGCGTCTTGACAAAGGATATTTGGAGATGAGCACCTTGACATCTATTGAGGTCGGAGCCATCTTTTGAGGTTTCACTTTTTAGCCAGACGAATTTCCGGTGTCTGCGGCGGTAATTTTAGATGGGAGTTGTGACAACATGGGAGTTTAGTATTTCTTTATATTAGACCTTTGGGACAAAGATTAGCAAGTTTCAAAACCGGTCAACTGCTAGTCGGACTCGCGCACGAAGGGTTCCGTTCCGTACCATTATCTATAAAAATCGCGTTGTATGGGAGCCCCCTTTAAATATTTATTTATTTTGTTTTTAGCATTTGATGTTATAGCGGCAACAGAAAAACATAATTTGTGAAAAATTTCAACTTAGTCCACTCTCGGCCCCTCGGCCCCCAATAACTATCGCGGTTCTTGAGATACGGCGGTGACAGACTGTGAAGTCTTTGTAATAGGGACCCGTTTTTACACTTTGGGTACGGAACCCTAAAAATGGCGCCAGTTACAGAAAAGTAGAAAGGGAATCAAACTGTCGTAGTATAGGGTAATCTGATCTGTTGTATAGGCATGTGATGAGGAGAGATGAATAGCATTAGACTAAAAGAGTGAAGAATGATTGTAAATGTTGATGGATAGGAAGACCAAAGAAAAAGTAGATGGATTGTGTGAGAAATAATATGGAGGAATAAGAAGTTATGATAGCGTGACGATTCACAAGGAAGAAGGAACAAAAAATGTGTTGCATTTACCCCAAATAACAAGACACAACAAGAGCAAGAAGATAAAGGTACAAGTTGGTAGCCGACTGCACGCAGCAGCAGCAGACGACATGTCGTCGCTTCCTGTCGTCACGCACGACACGTCGTCGCGTCATGTCGCTGCAGTCATGATTTCGAACCCGACTGCAGACGGCAACTGCAGATGGCATCCAGTTGGTGTAAACTGAAGACACAGGTTCCGATACATTTTCGGCTAAAGGACATATTATTATCTCCTGTTGTTTTTGTTATCTATGGGCACTACTAATCTGCGGTCGGACGACACGTACGTCTGCCGCTCGACGCGGCGTCGTTAGCTTCATGTCGCTAACTACGGAGGGAATTTCATAGAAATACGTAGAAACCAGTCGTGTCGCCGCGACACGTCGTCTGCTGCGGCTTCGTGTCGCCCGCTACCAACTTGTACCATAATGCTGATGAGTTCTTTTGGGACGACTAAAAGGCGTTTCTGGAAGATAAGCAAGAGAGAAATACTGGTCCAACAGGAAAGAGTGGAAGGCTATGGAGGACCCCGTCGGGGCTGCGGGTTGTTCGAAAGAGATACCGCGGCCTCTGCACAAGGGCTAAGAAGGAACATGGGTGGTTTTTTTTAGTTAGTAGAAGTTTGGGGGTATGAGGTACAGGGTGTAAAGCTCCTCATCCCCCGTTGAAAAGGGAGGATCCTCCGACCGGACGGGAGTTGTGTCCGGCGGGCTAACTGCCCGACAGTTGTAAGTCGGGAACTCCTATATAGGCTTATGTCGCGGATAATGTTGATAGCGCGATGTAGGAACTTCAGTCGATCGTTTGTTAGTACGCAGGTGTTGCGATAGATGTCGCTAGTCGCCACAGAAGTCTACCCCAAAAAAAAGGCTATGGAGGAGACCTTAAACAAGCAGTGAAAACACAGGTTAAAAATAAAGTTTGTAAGTAAGGAGGGAGTCTAATTAAAGATAGGTAAAGTTTACCAACCAATGAGAAACCTTTATAAGTCCTAATCCTAAGCAACTGTTTACACGCTTAACTTTGACTTGTTTTGTTTATTTGTAGTTTGGGTCGAAATCTTGTCTCGTCTAGGACCTTTGACGGTGTGAATAACACTGTCCCTCTTTCTTGGAACCAAGGCTTATTTTAAGAACCCGTCGGGGCTGTGGGTTGTTCGAAAGAGATACCGTGGCCTCGACACAAAGGGCTAAGAAGGAACATGGGTGGTTTTTAGTCCGTAGAAGTCTGACCCTCCTTACCGCTCTGCCCAGAGCGGGAGGAGTCATTTAATGATTTCCCAACCTCCAAAAAATAAACTTATTATAAGAGGGGATAGGACATGACATACATAAACATAAGATCAAAATGTCTGTAATCCCAAAATGGATAGGCAGAGACGTAACTATAGTTCACCTACATTTGGCTAGTAATGTTAAACATAACATAACATCACACCCGTAATCCTCGAAGGGGAGCAGTGGTGTAGCTAATAGTACACCCACATTTCGCCAGTTATCCTGATGGAAAAACCCAAAAAGATTTATTTCTAACTTAGTTTTTTTTTTTTTGGGACAAGCCCGCTACACTATTTCCAAACCACTGTAACTTTAGTTTTGTTTAATTCCCATGTCAGTCAACTTTCAATAACCGGGTGCAATTTAATTCTCCGGACTGGTACTGTGAAAATCCTGTTGGAAAACCAAATAATTCTTTGCCGGTCACATCCGTCAAAGATTTAATAGGAATGTTTCCAGACTATAAAAAATAATTAAGTCAAAATAAATCTTATTACAATGATTCAAAACTCTGTTTTAAATCTATTATATAAAAATGAATCGCAAAATGTGTTGGTAAGCGCATAACTCAACAACGCCTGGATCGATTTGGCTAATTTTGGTCTTGAATTATTTGTGGAAGTCCAGAGAAGGTTTATACGGTGAGAAAGTGGTTGGTAGGTAGGCAGGGTAGTAGGTAGGTAGGGTAGTAAGTAGGTAGGGTAGTAAGTAGGTAGGGTAGTAAGTAGGGTAGTAGGTAGGTAGGTAAGTAGGGTAGTAGGTAGGTAGGGTAGTAGGTAGGGTAGTAGGTAGGGTAGTAGGTAGGGTAGTAGGAAGGTTAGTAGGCAGATAGGTAGGGAAAAAAGCATTGCAACGCATGCGCGGGTTCAGCTAGTGTGATATAAATCTGCTCTCCTCTCCTAGCCGGTCGGTATGAACGGACCCTAAATTTGAAACCGTGACAAAACCACCACATAATGAGCTTAATACCAGTTTATGCGGATCTCTCATTGTACGGGAAATCTTTAAAAAGCGAGGCCATGTTATACTAGAAATATATAGTTTGATGTGGCACCGTGTGTGCTTTATTTTTTCATAATTAACCACATAAACCACACAGTACACTATAAATATTGTTTAACCTATTAAACATATACGTATAAATAATTAGTTCACAAATATTGTTATAATTCCGTATATTATTGTTGTTGTTTATGTAATTTCCACTTAATCGACCTGAAATAAGGATATTGTATTGACCTCATTTCTGAGTAAATTCTGTTGATTCGGAATGACTACTGGCTATTGTTGAAAAACCATATTATTGTTGTTGTTGTTGTTATTGTTGTATATGTATGTAAGGGTTGTAGCAGGTGGGGGTACGGTGATTTCTGCCTACCACCAAGAGAAAAAAAGACGTGAGTTTATGTATGTATAGTAGGTATGCATATTATAACTATTGGAAGTCGTTTGATTTTCAAAACACATATTTTTAACCGACTTCTAAAAAAAGAAGGAGGTTCTCAATTCGGATGTTTGTTTTTTTTTATGTTTGTTCGGGCAAAACTCGCTTGGAAACCGATTTGAAAAATTATTTTTTTGTTGGAAAGGGTATACCTCCTAAATGGTCCCAAATTTGTTTTTATCGAAATCGGACAAGCGGTTTTTTTTTTTCCTTATCCTAGTGTACATCAAAATGATGGACCCTAATCTTATTACAATCTAGCCTTGTATATAGACTAATAAGTAATTTAATTCTAACTTAAACTGTTAAAAATATTGTCTTTACGTACTAAGAATTTGTCCATTGGCACTTTTCTTATTGTCTCTAATAAGGCGAATACACTTTTTCTTGTGTTTTTTTGGTAACACTTGTGCTATTCACTTACACTATTCACTTACACTAGCACTAAACACTAACTCGAACGGTTTCGTTCTTTTTAGTCTTCTCACTATGTTTGTGTGATCGAGAAGCTGGATCGCCTCAACGTTCACATGCTTATGAAGTCTCTTGTCGTGAGCTTCTGCAGATTTTTGAATCACTTTATCGATGAACTCAATGTTTAGGTCCCGATGGAGGTCATCATTTCGTACGTACCAGGGTGCATTTACAATTTCCCGTAGTACTTTGTTCTGGAATCGTTGAATGATTATTGCATTTGTCTGTTTGGTGCAGCCCCACAGCTGAATACCATAAGTCCAAACTGGCATCAGGACTTGTCTGTATAGTAACAGTTTGTTCTGTACGGACAACACGGAGTTTCTTCCAAGCAACCAATACATTTTTTTGAACCGTAGCTCGAGTTCATCTTTTTTCTTCTTCACGTGAGTTTTCCAGCGTAGCTTTGCATCAAGGGTCATACCGAGATACTTGGCTGTATTCTCATAAGGTATTTGGTTGTTATTAATATAAACTGGAAAATACTGTGGCTTTTTGTTGGTAAAGTCTATATGTACAGATTTGGATTCATTTAATTTAATCCTCCATTTACAAGCGGTTTTTGAAAAATCAACAAAACTCAAAAAAAAGCTTCATTGTCCACATTATGACCCATGAACAAGAACATGTGAACCACTAAAAACTGAAAAATTAAAGTCGGTGGCAAAAAAATGAAATCAAAGAAACAAAAGTCACCGACTTCAGAAACTGATTATTCTTCTAAAATTTCTTTTTGACTTTTTTGTTTTTTTTTTGAAGTCGGTTTTAATTTTTGTTAAAACTTTTTATTGTTTAGAGACGTTTGAAAATTAATCTTAACGAACACAGTATACAATATGACATCTATAGTCACATCACATAGGTACTCATCATCTGCCCAGCACTTCTCTGACTATGATGGGGTCGACTTCCAGTCTGACTGAATACAATAATTTTGGTGCGACTGCCTATCTGACCTCCACAACCCTCAACCCAGTTAGTACTCGGTAATAAGATACCTCTTAGTGGCTGGTAAGACTGCTTGTCAAACTTTCAGGCCACTAACTACCTGTAATGACTGTCGAAGATCTAAAAATTACAACAGGGGCCAACGGCTTAACATGCTTTCCGAGGCACGGAAGAAACACGGTACCTACTTAAGAGGAAATATGGGAGGTCTTTTCTCCATAGAAACGCTCTCGTCTGTTTTCTTTCTTGTTAATGACTACACAGCTATGATTTTTTACAGAATAATAAATATTAACTACTTGTACGCCCCTATGTTTTTCTTTTTGATGATACATTTTCTTTCTAAGCACTAGAACCTTCAAAAAATGCTCATTTAGATCGCTGCCAATAGAGGCCTAGTGTACGAATTTGGCAAATATTAACGAAAAAAGAAAAACATAGAGACAGAGAATATATCCTTCTTAATTTAGTGTCTAAAATATCTTATAAATTGGTACAATATTGGAGGAGGAAATAGGCGAGAGCCAAACTTAGAAATATGACTTTTATTGAGTCGCTATTGAGTCGGATCTGAAGTTGTCCTTATCGCACGGATTTGAGGGCAGGGGGCGGAGAGAGACAGCAATAGTGGAGAGAGACAGACGGATAAACGGAGAGAGACAGAGCCCACATTTCCTCTTATTGGATGATCACCCACCCATTATACAGAATCTAATCCACGAGCTCAACTTTCCTACGCTTTTTTTTTGGAGTGTGCGAAATCATCAAATCCTCCAGCTCTGGGCGGAGCGAAAGAGAGTGTCAGACTTCTACTGACTAAAAACCACCCCTGTTCCTTCTTAGCCCTTTGTGTCCGGGGCCGCGGATTCCCTTTTGAACAATCCGCAGCCCCGCAGAACTTCCCTACCTTTAAACCCACATAAGGAATCATCCCAAAACCATTACTTTAAGTCGTGAACGTCAACAAATTACATAAGTTTGAACTTAACAAATGTATATTAACTGATTTAAATTCCTTGTAGCCGACAGCCGACAATGGTGGCTGTGACGAAACGGTTGTCGAGATATATGAGAACAGCATTCTTTATACGGGAAAGTCGTTTGGGTTTCAAGTTGTTGGGTACTTTAGGATATAATGTGTGGTGTTGACTTACTTATTTTTTTGGATGCTCGGAAATCATCAAATGACTCCTCCCGTTTTGGGTAGTGTCAAACTTCTGACAAAAAATCACCCATGTTCCTTCTTAGCCCTTTGTGTCGAGGCTGCGGTATCTCTTTAGAACAACCCGCAGCCCCGTCGGGGTGTTGACTTACTTGACTTGTGATTACTTATGGGTTGGGAGAAAGGAGTGATAATGACCTATCTTCGAATGTTGTGGTTATGAATTGGATAAATAAATCTTTTCACCGTTTTATCCCAAAATAGGACAAAATTACTCCAGTATCTAGAAGCTTACGAAAGTTTTCAAGGTAGGTACTTATAGGCGCTCTATAAAGTCGAAACTCTGTACAAACGATAATGCCCAAGTCCTATAAATAGGTGATAGGTCCTTGAATTTGACCAGAACTCCCTAAAATACATAAACCTTCTGTTATTTTTAAACATTGACATTTTCGCTTATGGACATTTTAACTTATATCGGAACAGGGGCGACATTAATTTTTCTCATTCATCATAGAAAACCCTTCCTTTCTGAAAGGAGATCTATGGGGTAGGTTCTGCATTACAGTTTTGTCGATGAATCTGATTGCGATCAGAACCACGTAACTTATACGTACTACCTAAGTCATCATCTGACTAACCTTTTCCAAAGTATGTTGCGGTCCGTTTCCAGTCCTACCGGATGCAGCTGAATACTAGTATTTTACATGGAGCGACTGCCTATTAGACCTCTACAACCCAGTTAAAACTGCGTAATACGATATCCCTTGGTAAGATTGGTTTTCAAAATTACGGGACACTGACTAATTGTAACGACTGTCAAAAATCTAATAACAGCCGGGATTAACGGCTTAGCGTGCTTTCCGAGACACGGAGGAAACTCTGTATGCGGTGGTCACCCACAGCCCCATGATTGCCGTTTCATTGGGTGAAATGCGCTCTTATTTGCGCGGAAAACTCGCTTACACTATTTAGATTTTTGTATCACATCAGATATTATGAGTAGTTCATATTTTTCGCTATAAATGCCGCCACAGTATTGATTTGAAAAGCACCAGATAAAAAGGTGTGCAAGTAAATATTAAATGAAAGGACGAATATGGCAACCGTGTAGGTACTCGAGGGTGTCGTTAAAACCGATTGAGAGTTAGTCCAGCCAGAGTCCAGACGAAACGGTTAATAAGTAAGTGAAATGGTGCCAGCGAAATACAGGGATGTTATTTCAACACAGTTTTGTGAAATCATTTATGATGTACTTGAATGGGGTAGTACACAATTTAGACCAGACGACCTTTGAGAGGGAAATCGTAACAAATAATTGAAATAGATGTACCTATGGACATGTAATACGAAGAAATGAGGAAAATATCGTGAGGAAGGTTTTGAGTATGAAAGTGGATGGGTGTAAAAGTAGAGAAAGACCAAAGAAACGATGGATGAACTGTGTGAACGATGATATGGCAAGAAAGAAGGTGACTGCTGAGATGACGAGGTATAGAGAAGTATGGAAGAAGCATGCTGCGCCGACCCCAAACAAATTGTAAGGGCAGGAGAATGATGATGCCGGTGTACTAAACTTACGTACGGACATCGTACGGATCTTAGATATGTACAAAACTAAGAACGCGCTTCTACAATACTTTATTACGTTTCACTACCTTTACATCTTAACATTTAAAGCAACATACCTATCTCAAATTATATTGCCCCTTGGAAGTTCCACAAAGTCCTTGAACCCCTAAAGCCCCGTAATGGGTAGTTTCATAACTTGTACATGTAGTAGTAGTAAGTAGTAGTGTATTTGCCCCATAGTAAAATGATTAATATTACTCCGTGGTCGACTGGTTCAGGCGTTTGCCTTGTGACCCGGTGGTCGTGGGTTCGATTCCCACGGAAAGTATAGTTTATATATATAAGTTACTTCCATTTTGGCTAGGACATTGCAGGCTTGAATCGCCTGATTATCTGATAAAAAGGTGATTTCGTGCTTCGGAACTATTCGGAAGGCACGTATAAGCTGGTGGTCCCGGCCGCCAAATGGCGATCGTCAAACCGTGTCAGACAGAAGCTCTCTTTTTTTTATTTTGGTTGGTGGGAAATCGTCCAATGACTTTCTCCCGCTCTGGGCAGAGCGGAAGGCAGTGTCAGACTTCTACTGGCAAAAAACCACCCATGTTGTTTCTTAGCCCTTTGTGCCGAGGCCGAGGTATCTCTTTCGAACAACCCGCAGCCATGTCAGAGGCCGTTGAGGTGGTTTAGAAACTCTGGCACTAGGATGTGCGGGATCGTTAGAACTTAGACCTTACTGACCACACTATAAGAGAGAGATTATTTATTTTTTTGTATTTTTTTTTATTTTTGTATCCAATCCATCTTTGGTTTCCTTAGTCTTCAATATTCACTCTTTCTCGTAAAACAACAGGCAAGATTGCCGACAAATGCATAGGGAAATCAATGTCCTAATCAAATTGCTCACAGTACAACAGTCACAGGGTCAAGAAGGTATTACAGTGATCATCAGCACAACAAATGGCTGATTGTACCTTTAGAAAAAAACACGAGGTTTTTGCTCCACAGTACAATACTGAGTCAGTGAACCGATCAGCCGGAAAAACTGTGAATCCGTCTATTAATAGATTGTGGTTTTTATAGTTTTTTTGCTGTTTTTTATTGAGTCGAAAGTTTATGAAGTCTTTTGTTAGTTTGTTTACTTATACTGTGAATTTTTATTCATATTTTATGGATCATTTCGATTGCCGAAGTAGTCTCATTTGGACGACTGTACAACTATGAACTAGTTTTAACATAACATCACGCCTGTGGTCCCCAAAGAGTTAAGCAGAGGTGGCCCTTGGCACTAGTCTTCCTCTTCGACATATCTTTCAGTTGTGGTTTTAGTACACACGGCTACACATCAAGCTATACAAAACCAGTATAATCTGATCGTTCATTGTGCGAAAAGATCTAGTAAAGTGAGGCCAAGATTAACTGGTTTTGTATAGCTTGATGTGTAGCCGTGTGTACCAGGTACCGCTTGTGTACGCTGTATCTATAATTTTCATCTCTCATACAACTCATCTATCGATGATCTGGCTTTACCCTATTCTAAGCTAACCATCCCTGCACTCAAAATTTTCGTCGAACATGTCCCTCATTCCTCTTCATTACATAGGTACCCAAACCATGACCACCATATTCCCTTTACAGTATTCTTAGCTTATGGGTAACATAATATATAAGAGGTTGATACATTTGTCTGTGATTCTAATGTATGTACCTATCTCATATCTTTGATTTCGTGTATGCAATTGTTGGTGAGCCAAATAAATAAAATAAAAAAAAATAAAAAAATATAACCCGTCGGCGCTGCGGGTTGTTCGAAAGAGATACCGCGGCCTCGGCACAAGGGCTTAGAAGGAACATGGGTGGTTTTTAGTCAGTAGAAGTCTGACACTCCCTTCCGATCTGCCCGGAGCGGGAGGAGTCATTTGATGATTTCTCACCAACAAAAAAAAAGGGTAACATTATATAAAATGCTGTGGGCTGTTCGAAGGAGATAGCGCGGCCACGGACACAAACGGCTAAGAAGAAACATGGATGGTTTTTATTCCGTAGAAGTCTGACACTCCCTTCTACTCCGCCCTGAGCCAGACCAAAAAAAGGGGTAACATACAAACACAAAAATAAACCACTATACAAAAACAAGATAAAGAAGCCTACGGGGTTTCCCGCGATGATGACATAAGTGCTATTACCATACTTTTAAACAAGTTATGCTTTCGGTTACTTAATCAAGGCTTACAAACAGGATAATCAGATATTTAAATTACCAAATCGCTGTTTTGAATGAGAATGAATCATACAGTTTGATATTTATAAAGATTGTGACGTTTTCTTTTTTTTATTGTCATATGTTCGGAGGGATTTCCCATCATTCTTTGACAAGGCCAAAGAGGCCGGCCTTGAAAGAGGTGGAGAGACGATCTAGACGCGTAGCATGAGGGCAGGTTCGAGGAGGCACGGGAAAAGAGCTCATGGAAGGAATGAAATGAAATGAAGGAAAGGGGAGGCCCTTGACCACCACCATAAAAATCTTTTTAACAACAAAGTACTCTTCCAAGAGTAGGTACTTTGTTGATCGCTTCAAGTGACCCTATAAAATTTGAAGAGTTCTCTCTAGTTCTTTCACGAGGATCCCATCGTCAGATCCTGACTTGATGATCATGGGACCACCTGGGACGTGGTATACGTCCCAGGTGGTCCCATGATCATCAAGTCAAACAAAATAAAAAAAATCCAAATGGGTCCAGCCAGCTTCGAGTAATCTGGGAACATACATAACAAAACCGACGAATTGAAAACCTCCTCCTTTTTGAAGTCGGTTAAAAAATGGTAAAACAGAACTTCCCTTTCACAAAATGTCTGAATGTCTGTCATAATCTCACTCTGTCTTCATGTCATCTAGACATTGCTTTCAAAGTTTGCCAACATTAGTATCAAAACATCGTTAAATCTTACACATGATTCATCCAACCGTTACGCAGATTTTAAAAATAAACAAGGAAAAAGGTTCTCTTACAAAATTGTATCGATGAGAATCCAGTCGCGCTAAACTACCATCAATATGCGCCTAACTAACTGTATCTGATGAAGAAAACGGTGAAGGAAAACATCGTGAAGAAACCGGCATGTCTTAGAACCAAAAAAAAAAATCGAAGACATGTGACATCTACCAACCCGCACGAGGTGGATTAAAGCCCATCCCTCTCCTAGAGAGGAGGCCTGAGTCCCTGCAATGGGAACATTATAGGCTGATGATGATGAACTGTATCTGTCATTTCTTAACTATGTTAGGGTCGGCTTCGAGTCTAACCGGACCTGATGAACATCATACATGAGGCGAAGCATTTCAGAGCTCCACAATCTAGTTTCTGGGTAACTCAATCATCAATCTCTTGCCCTTATCCATTCATTTGGGGTCGACGCAACGGGTCTTTCGTCGTTTCGCACCACGAGCGGTTCGGACCGCGGTGTGAAACGCAGAAGAGCTCTTAAGAATGGGCTGTTTCGCACCACGGCGGTTCTTGGAGCGCCGAGTGGTATGAATCGACCAATAACTCTTAGGAATGGGGCGATTCGAACCACTATGTTTAGATACGAGCTAATTTCAAAGTTTGTATGTACAGTCGAGTAGAAAAAACGGATCATTCCCACTAGTTCTACTGCACAGTCATACGAAAGAACTAGTGGGAACTTTTTTTTATTTTTTTTTCCACTACTTCTACGATACAGGATGTAAAAAAATCGTCAAACCAGCGGGACTCAAGTTTCTGATTCGTTCTATCACACAGATTAGGGTACAACTACCAGGAAAATAGAAGACATGTCTTTTTCTTCCATACTTCTTTATTACTCATCATCTCGTCATACACCGCCTTTCTTGCCAGAAGTGATGGATATTAATGTTAATGGATGGAGAGGGAGAGGACGGCCAAAGAAAAGATGGATGGATTGTGTGAGGAATGATATGAAAGAGAAAGAAAGTAAATGATGCCGTGACGTCTAACATGGGAAAATGGAAGAAGACACGGTTGGCGTAGTGGCTGAGCGATTGGACTGCTGCGCTGCGTGTCGCGGGTTCGATCCCCGCAAGAAATAAATATTTGTATGGCCTACAGATAGTTGTTTCGGATCGGGGTGTGTTTGTGTATGTGAGTTTCAATGTTTGTAAACGCACCCACGATACAGGAGAAATTCCTAGTGTGGGGCAACGTTTTTTTTTTTTTAAATAGAAATCTTGTTGCGCCAACCCCAAGTAAAGTGGGACAAGGGCAGAAAGATGATGAATCCTCTAACAATAAATAGCGAATTAATTTGATACGACAACACAATAAAAACAAGCATACTTATAAACAGAGTATGTTTACATTATCTCTGTGTTTCCCTGTTCTACACAAAACACAATGTTATAATAATATGAAAGTGTGTTTTATGAATGAACGGTAATACCAACATTTCAACACTAGACATGTAAATAACTGATAAACTGACTCACCCTTGTGGGTAGTTAATGGAATCGGGAGCATGTGAAGGTTGATGGTCATTTGTTTTTTTGCAAGAACTAATTCGATAATTAAGTATAGAGCAGTAATTTTTTTCTGCATATCAGTGTGTCTGCCGATTACAAAAACAAAACTTTCTTCTAATGGGATAAAGTTTATTTTACGTCGCATAGAGGCATAACGCCGTGACAACGTCATGCTAACGTCCGTCACGGCATACGAGTCGGTTTGCGTAGTCGAAGCGAACTCATAGGTCTTATCTTGAGGGGACCAGCATCCCTTCGGGGTTGCGGGTTGTTCGAAAGAGATACCGCGGCCTCGACACAAGGGCTAAGAAGGAACATGGGTGGTTTTTAGTCAGTAGAAGTCTGACACTCCCTACCGCTCTACCCAGAGCGGAAGGAGTCATTGATGACTTCCCAGTTTCCCACTCAAAGAAACAAGATCTTGAAATAGTAAGCTTGCTCTAGCATTCAAACCATCCAGAAGTAGTTTTTGGGAGGTTTAATATTAATTAATTTTTAAAAACACGTCATCCTTTTCACCCTGTGTTTTCACCACTTTTCCTTAAGCGTCAATTGACACCATAGTCACAAAAAAAACGTTCGTAAGTTTTTGATTGCACGTCACAGTTCGAAAAAAAAGTTGACGGGAAAATGATGAAAATAATAAAATCTCTTACGTTGAATCACTATCAATACGTGGAATCAAACTGTTTACAGGACTGTAGGGCTGCGGGTTGTTCGAAAGAGATACCGCGGCCTCGACACACACAGGGCTAAGAAGGAACATAGGTGGTTTTTAGTCAGTAGAAGTCTGACACTCCCAGCTCTGCCCAGAGCGGGATGTAAGAGTCATTTGATGATTTACCACCATCCAAAAAAAAAAAGGACTAGTGGTGGTGTATTAGGTACATTTTTATCAATTCATAGCCGAGTTCTAAATGAGTAAAATCGAGTTTGGAATCAACACGCTTTAAAAAGGAGCTTTTCTCTGCGAAGATCTTTTACAGTATTGTAGGGTCAACTTCCAGTCTAACCAGTGTTATGTCCCATGTAATAGGGGGCAAGCCTAATACCATAAACCAGCAACAAATCGAGACTCCCTAGCTGCTACTGAGAAGTTCTCGATGGAAAAGCCAATAACACTTTGTCCGACCCGGGAACCGGAACCAACACCTCATGATCAGCAGTCATGCTTGCCACCGCTAGTCCAACGAGACAGTCCGCTATTAAAAAGTCAGTAAAAAACCGATTGAAGCGCCATCAAAGTTATCAACGCTACAATTCCAACTATCAGGCTTATTATGAAACAATTACCTTGCAAAATTAAACCATCTATAGCACTAGCTAATACCCGCGGCTTCGTCCGCGTGGATGTCGGTTATCGAGACCACTAGTAATCTCTTCATCCCCCTTTTCAACGGCTTTTTTTTTTGGTGTGTTTGTAATCATCAAATAACTCCTCCCGCTCTGGGCAGAGCGGTAGGGAGTGTCAGACTTCTACTGACTAAAAACCACCTATGTTCCTTCTTAGCCCTTTGTGTCGAGGTCGCGGTATCTCTTTCAAACAACTTGCAACCCTTTTTTTCGCATTAAAAAGTAGTCCATGTCCTTTCTCAAGCTTTAGGCTATCGTGTACCAAATTTCATTTAAATCGGTTCAATAGTTTTAGGTTTAGTAGTAGGTTCAAAAACCTGGATGACACTGGCAGATGAACGTGGGGATTGGCACCAAAAAGAGAGGTCTTTACCCAGCAGTGGGTGAATAGGGGATCGGACTGGGTCAAAATAATATGATTCTGTTTAGTCCGTAAGTTAGATTATCGAAAAATATTGAATACGTGTTTTTTGTTTTATCAAATCAATAAAAAATGACGAAAATAAAACGCGTCAAAGATCGTGGAGTGTGGGGCTTGAAACGTCACTTGTGTCGTCAAAATGTACTATCATAATTATGACGTCACACGAGTTTTCGAAGCACTGTGTCGTCTTCATTTTAAGTTTACGTGAAAAAAGAAAAAATACGTGTCCGGCAATAATTTTTGGAAATCTATTTATTTATTCTATCTGACGGACTAATTCGTTTTTTTTTTGTCCGATCCCCTGTGAATGTGATATGAAAGTGCGACAGACAGACCGAGTTACTTTCGCATTTATAATACTAACTGATGCCCACGGCTTCGCCCGCGTGAATGTCGGTCAAATTATATACTTAAACCTTCCTCGAGAACCACTCTATCCATTCGTGAAAACAGCATGAAAATCGGTGCAGTCGTTTCTGAGTTTATCGCGAACAGACAGACGCGGCGGATGAATTTGTTTTAATAAGTAGTGCTAGTGAAGCAAGGACTAATTACCGTTGCAAAATTAACTCATCTATATATAGCATTGTTGGATTGGACATGCTCTCACGGCATCCATTATACGGTTTTTTTTCCTACATAATCGGTTGAATTCAATGGGATAATACTATAATGCTACTGATTACCTCCTCGATGCGAGCAGGCAAGCTGATTGGATTAATAGAGCTAAGACGTCCCATGGCAGCAGAGATTTCTTACAAAGGGATTTGTGACTTTCCCATACCATGGATGGTTAAGCTGTGTTTATGAGGACGATGTTGCATTTAAAAGGGATGAAGATAGCAGTCATTTTGAGTACTAATCAGGGCGTTTAACATGACATCTTGAGGGAAGTTTTGAATATGAACGAGGATGGCTATTTGAGTAGGGGAAGATCAAAGAAACGATGGTTGGGCGGTGTGAAAGACAATATGGCTGAAAAGGGACTTCTAGAGAAGTACGGAAGAAGACATGCTCTGACACTAAATAAATTGAGATAAGGACCGGAGAATGATCATCTACAACTGTTTTCGAGTCCTTCCAAGAATGGCTATACTGTCATGAAGCAGAAGAATCTGATACATCAACTCGGCAACAGCACTTCTACCAACTTAGCATAATCGGCCTTTAAAGTACTTACTGTTTTAAGTATGTAATACAATTTTGTCACCTTTTGCTAAATAAAACTTGCCCAATGTAACTTAAATGGAAGACCCAACCCAGCCCAGAAGAACCCAGCTCTGGAGTCAAAGTCTCACTTTTTTTTTGTATGTTTATTTAAACTCGTAATTCGTTAGCCACCACTATTCGCACTACCAAACGATTGGAACTCAAGTGAAAATGAAGACAATGATGACGTTTTAGAGGAAAATTAATGAGATGAAACCAGAATGTCGGTAGATTACCTATACCGGTATCCTCTCCATAGTTTTTCATCTAGAAATCTCGATAAATGTAACAGTAAAACTATTTTGGATCGGCATGCGTATCACGGCAGGTCAATCACTATGAATCATCATTAGATTAAGTAGATACTTATCGGATCGCCTGACTAAACAGCTATCCGCCCATCTTTAGGTAATCTTTTATCGGGTAGAACGCATGATGATGATAGTGGTGATGAAACTCGTTCGTCTCTGTCTTTTTGGAGGGTGGGAAATCATCAAATGACTCCTCCCGCTCGGGCGGAGCGGTAGGGAGTGTCAGACTTCTACTGACTAAAAACAACCCATGTTTCTTCTTAGCCGTTTGTGTCCGAGGCTGCGGTATCTCTTTCGATCAACCCGTAGCCCCGACGGGAACTGGTTCGTCCTTAAACTTCCTCTTACAAATATTATAATTACGAAAGTTTGTGAGGATGGAAGGATGTTTGTTACTCTTTCATGCAATAACGTCTGTACCTATTCGGATGAAATCTGGTACACAGACAATTTCAGCATCATCGTCAGCCTATAATGTTCCCGCTGCAGGGACTCAGGCCTCCTCTCTAGGAGAGAGATGGGCTATAATCCAACACGCGTGCCCAGTGCGGATTGGTAGATGTCACATGTCTTCAATTTTTTTGTTCTAGGACATGCCGGTTTCCTCACGATGTGTTCCTTCACCGTTTTTAAGAGTAGTAGTGATGAAATGAATTACACAAAGTAATGCGCCTGCCTGGGTTCGATTCGAACCACAGAACAGAATATATGATTCGAACCCACGACTCACTGTTCGTAAGTCGGGGCCGCCATCACTCCCCCGCTGCTGTCTCCACATGTTAAATAAGAAGGAGATATTCCTCGAATTTAAATCATACCAGGTTATAATAGCAAGGTAACACTGGAAGGCAAAAAAGAAAACCAATACGGTCAAGCCATCATCGAGTAATCGGGGAACATACGTATAAAAAAAAGGTTCCGACAAATTGAGAACCTCGTCCTTTTTGAAGTCGGTTAAAAAGCGAAGTTAGAGCCACACACAACAGTATGACAATTGACAAGGAACCTACCCCAACACAATTTGTATACGACTCAACAAATAATGATACTTCATTAAACAAATAAAAAAGAGATACAAAAAAACTCGATGGAGTCGATACCGGCCGAGTAGTCGATGTACAGTCAGCGCCCAGCATTACCTGACCCGTCGTAAAAAGAAGAAGGTGTGAGTAGAGGGGTCTGGTAAAGCTGGGCGCTGACTGTACGTACTTAGTCAAATGAGTTCGTTTCGACAACTTTTGGAATAGTTACGATAACGGAAAATGTTAAGCATCCTTCGAATATTTATCTAGTAAAGGGACATTTTCTAGCATTTTTTTTTATGTTGCTAGCTTTTGCCCACGGTCTTCGTCCACGTGAAATTGGTATAAAAACATAATGTAGTTCTCTTTTTGAATCGGACTTTGTTAACAATTTCATGGATTTTAATCCGTTTTACTCGTATTCATCAATGAAATTCTAGAACTTTTTACATTATTTACTTTTATAGAATCCTAGCTGATGCCCGCGGCTTCGCTTGCGAGGGTGTCGGACAAATTATATACTAAAACCTTCCGAACAGACAGGCAGACAGACAGACAGACGCGGCGGAAGGCTTTGTTTTAAATAATAGGTTCTTTAGTTTTATTAACATTGTAAAGTGGGATTCACCGCAGAAGCAGATTTTGACGTTTGTTTAGTATAAGTTGTTTTATAACCATGAAGGGTTGTATGTAGTGATAACCCTAGAGTTACGCAATATAAAAAAAACACGCTGTATTAACAAGGAACTTAAAACTGGGATTCAACGAAAATAAATCCTTATAATTGGCAAGAGGCCGTAATAAACTTCTGCTTACTACCAAACGACACAACCGTGATGTTACACCAGTATCAAAGGTAAATCAATACCAATAGACTACCTACCTGCAATTGGCCGTTAACTAGCCCCCAGTTGCAATCCAACCCCGCCACGGTTCTATTTTTAGAGGGGGTGCAGTAAAAATACCCCTAGTATACGTGACTGGGAAAAAACCCTTAAGTGCCAGGTATAGAGTTCACGTAGAATGCGAGATAAGGTGATTTTTAAAATGGCGAATATTGGAGTGTTTTTGGAATTAGAGGGATCAGTAGTCGCCCAAAAGATAAGACAATTTGTGACAAGATACGTAAAAACTTTTGGTAATAAACTATTTCCAAAAAAAAAAACACTTTTAATATTAAAGTATTTTATTTTATCCTTTTAGTTGTAGTACCACACGAGTTCTTGCCATAAATTGATTTTACAGTGCGATCAAATTATCTTGGCAGCTCCGAACTTCGTGCAGGTCATTTTGTTACAACGAATGTATAAAAGTGTTAAGATATTTATTTTATTTGTATTTCTCACTGTTTAAATTAGATATTTTCTAATCGTTTAAGTATTGGTTTATCTGGCAATAACAGTTTTATTCCCAAGTTTACATGCGTAAAATTTCGCAAAGCCTATGTTCAGAACTGCCAAGATAATTTGATCGCACTGTACATTGTAGCTAGAATTTATTAAGGACCACCATGCCATATTCCCATGTCAAATTGTCAGCATAGGCCAAGAAGAACAATAAAGTACTGAACCGATGAAATTTTTATGCGACCAATCAAGTAATCTTTACACAATAAAATAGATTTTTTTGAAATCGGTTAATAATGACGAAGTTATAGGGTAACACATAAAAAACAAACGAATAAGACCTTTGCAGTCGGTTTAAGAAGAGATGAAGCAGTCAGGACTCCTAGCACATTTTTGCATTGGACCTTGTCTGAATCACTTCACTTGGGAAAGTACCCAAGTTGCCTATTCAAATTCCAAAGAACAGTATTCCGAACAGTTCAGTTACCTTCGGAAAGGTTCGGCGACCTTCGGAAACGTTCGGCTGTCAAAAACAGGAGCCGATCGCAACATATCGGTCAGTTAGAAAGGTAAGCATGTAAACTAGCGAACGTAACTTTCTCTGTAAGTTCATGTGACACATTACGGGCAAAGCTGAGCTATGTGCTAATGACTGTGACAATGGAATGTGTTAACTGCCGCTTTTTTGGTTGTAGGAAGCCGGTTGTAGATACTGCATTTAAAACAACGCTACTTAGGCATCGTTTGACAGAGCTGTTTCATTTAATTTGTATAGAATATGCTTAATGGGTTTGTGGTGGGTCAATAAATAACTGTATATTTTCCAAATCCCACTCTTCTCTATTCTGTGTCTGTGCGTCTCTCATCCATCCGTTTCCCGCGCTCGCTCCTGACGATATCATCCACCCAACGCGCTTTAGGACGGCCTTAGTTTCTCACGCCCAACCTTGGCCATCATTCGGTCAGAATTTTACTCCATCGGCCATCTCCGCGTATAACCAGATGTGACCACAACATTATCCCATCATCATCATGGCATGTTTCGGCCCTTGTCCCATGCTAGTTGTGATCGGCGCAACACGTTTTGTTCTCTAATTCTGACCTGTCAGAATGGGAGAACAAAACGTCATAAATTCAAGGCATTATTTACTCCTTTCTCTTTGATATTTTCCTCAGATAATCTAACCATCTTTTCTCTTTGGCGTTTCTCTCTCTCCCCATCCATCATCATTGATGTTCATCACTTTTTTAGTCACATGCGTTTCATCCCTCCTCATTACATGGCCATAAAAAGATAGGCGGCTTCCTTTCAGTTTTTAAGAAACTTCTACATACATCAGTTTTAGTAGATAACTAGATAGCTTAAGATCTTTGTTAATTTTTGTCTACTGAATAAAAACCAATTCATAGAAAGTAGAAGGATGAAAATGAAAAAAAATGCTATGAACGATAGTGCGTAACACAGGAACTAGCTTTCAAGATTAAACGCGTCGAAGGCTTAACACAGCATCCTCGAATATGTCAAAAACAGTGCAGAATCCACTGATACGATACGCAGAATTGTCATTGCAAAAATATATTAACTTGTCAAAGTATTTATAGAAACCCGATAACAATCAATTGAGGATTTCGTCCTGCTTATCAATTTAATACATAATTGTCCATATCACACATTGCTATTTGTGAGACGCCGGTGTTATTTTTGGAATTATTATTTCCCCTTGTATTATGTATTTATCTGATAAGGCTATGTTTCTATACGCACGTCATTGTATTGTGTAGGCGAGATCAGTTTGTGCATTTCTCTTTACTGTCAAGCGCATGAGAAAATGAGTGGGTTTTGTTTTGCTGTTTTTGGCCTCGAAGGACTAAGACTTCTATGGCAGATAATTTGTATTTCTTTGAGGATTTACGGGCCACACGGTAAGAAAACTTACGTGACTCATGAGAAAAACTGGTCTTCAAAATAAGAACATACACATTGTCATCTATGCCCATCGCTTCAATGGAACATCTATATCTAAACGCCACAAAAAAACCATTTCCCGCGTCGAAGAAAACCTAGGGCAGTGGCCCAATGACCGCTACACTTGCACAAATACACTTCAATACAAACTCTAACCTCTAGCCATATTTTGCTAAAGGAAAACAGATTGCTATAGGGGGCATTTATGGCATATACAGAATCAGGTGCTTAAGAGCTCATACACCTTATTATAGACACAATTAAAAAGCCATTGTTATAAATCTCCTGGAGATTTCTTAGCGGACGGGAGGTTAAGGAACATTTCTTAAATGTCTGGGAAACTGGCATCCTTTCTAAGAACTCCGTTATCTACCATGCGAGCATATTACGGATGGGTAGATGTCAAACATCTTCGAATTTCTGCCTGTAAGAAACATCGTTTTCCCCCCGACGTTCTACAACAGGCCTAAGATTCTATGAACCGTCGAAAGTGTTAAGCAGGCGTACGAACCGAAACAAAAACATCTTACAACTACATTTGGCATAAATCCACGGCAATAAACAGTGAACAAAATGCAGCGAATGGTGCTTGACAGGCTGCCAAGCTATCGGCCAGCTATTAGTACAATTATTACGCACAAAAACCACTTCCCACGTAATACTTAAGCATGGAGTTGTAATTTGCGTATTTACATTGGCTAAAGTTGAAAGAACCTTAACTTCTGTACCTGTTCTTCATAACTGGCGAAATGTGGGCCTACTATCAGGTACACCTCATGCAACCCTTCGGGGGGCTACAGGTGTGATGTTATGTGATTAAATTCTTAAGCCAGATATGCGAACGAAAATGTTCAATAAGAGGAAATGTCACCTCTTAAAAAGATGGCTGGGGGCCTGTGGCATGCCAGATGTGTAATTCAAAGGACTTAGTGCAAGTCTAAAAGCATGATGAAGAAGAACTGCTCAAGCTTGCAAATGGAAAGATGTACATAAAGACATTCTTTTCAAAATAAACCCCTTAAAAAGTTAGTCTAAGACTGGATGCAGAAGGCGAAGAATCGGGTGCACGTAACACCCAAAATGCGAATTGGGGTGTCAAAGAGGCCATTATCAAGTTTGAGTTGATTATTACGAAAAACCTATATGAAAGTTTAGAAGAAACTTATTTTTGCATGCGCGATGGTTTGTAAGGATCATAGCGAGTGTAGGCTGCTCAGGGAAGCCCAGAAGTGCAGTCTAACCAAATACTGTTCCTTTTTGAGTTATTTTGCTGGACTGGTGAAGGAAAACAGCGTAATGAAACCAGCATTCCTGAAAGATATTTCTCGACGGCATATAAAGCCAAGTCCAAGGTCCATGGGCGGTATAAAAAACTTTGAAAATAGGGTAGGCAATAACAAGAAGATAAAGAATTAGACTGAACGCCCGGGTAAAGACTTTGCCGCAAAACTTCTCGAAGTAGCTTTACATAATACACTGAGAAAAATGTAAAGCCGAATGTTTCGTAACGAGGGCGGATTTATTCGTAATGAAGGCGAAAAAACGACCAAAAGTCAACCGACCGAAAACGCCTTCCTAGGTTGGAGGCGTTTTACGCCTTAAGCGTAAGGCGCAAAAAATAAGCAGCAATATACTCTCTAATGTGTATTTTAGACGTAATTATTAACAGATAAGCCTTAATTCAAAAGCTATAAACGTGGTAAGTCAGATTGGATTGACTGATTGACGATGAGATTTTACTTCCAGTAAGGCGATATAAACGGTAAAGGGAGGTGCTCGGGTCACACACATAAAACTTTTCGACGTATCATTGTCCCAATTGACTTCTAGTAAGGCGTTTTACGTCTTTTCTTACTGTGGTTTAATTTGTTCACAAAGTGTTTTGAATGTTTATTTACTGCTTCTTATGTCTTAATAGTAAAAACGTAAAACGCCTTACTAGAAAGTAAGGCGTTTTACGTCTTTACTTACAGTGGATTTAACCTGGTCACTAAGCGTTTTCAACTCGTAATCGACTTCTTATAAGGCGTCTTATGTCTTTCCTTACAGTGGTTTAACCTGTTCACTAAGCGCTTTTAACGTTTATCGACTTCTAGTAAGGCGTCTAACGTCTTACTTTACTGTAGTTTAACCTGTTCACTGAGCATTTTTAACGTTTCCTAAGTCGTAATCGACTTTTATTAAGGCATCTTAAGTCTTTTTTTACCGTGGTTTAACCTGTCCAATAAGCGCTTTTAATGTTTTTTTAAGTTATAATTGACTTCTAGTAAGGCATTTTACGTCTTTTCTTACTGGGGTTTAACCTGTGCTCTAAGCGCTATTGATGTTTTCATAAGTCGTAATTCACTTTAAGTGAGGTATTTTACGTCTTTACTTACAGTGGGTTTAACCTGCCCACTAAGCGTTTTCAACGTTTACTAAGTCGTAATCGACTTCTTATAAGGCGTCTTATGTCTTTACTTACAGTGGTTTAACCTGTCCACTAAGCGCTTTTAACGTTTACTAAGTCGTATTCACCTTCTAGTAAGTTGTCGTAGAATGTTCCATACGATTAGGTAAGCCTTTCTTTTCGAGCAGAAATGTTTTATGAAGACCGGAAAAAAAGCCTTCTAAGGGCAGGTAACGCTTTTCCCTAAGGGCATGATTGACTTGCTTTACTATCATTTATTAGTTCATATTAAGGGCATTGGGCCGCTCAAAGTGCGCGTTCACTCTAAGGTAGCGCGAGCTAATATCCTTCACATGAACTTCATGATAGTGCCTTCAGTGAACAGCGTAACCTGCTGTTCTCAGAAAGCTGTTCTCCCAGTCTTTGTAAGCTTCTGCAATCAATAGAACAAAAATGTATAAAATAAAAAGAATACCATACCTATGTGTTTTAACAGCCCAACCCATCATAGTTGGGCCAGCCGTAAGGTCTGGTTTTGGTTAGAAAATCAAGATAATATACAAGTGTTTCATAATTTATTCTAGACCAATCAGTCAGTATTACAATGTCTGATATATAAAGCTAATTTAAAAAACTAAAGTAAAAAGATCTGATGGATCCAATATGTGTTGCTAGCATCAGCAAGAAACAAATATCTAGAAAATACTAGTTTCCAAGTAGGAACATGGTACTAACTCATGTGCTATACATTTAGATAAATAATATACTAAGAGACTCAATTAACAATAAGAAATTAGAATAAAAGCATTACAGTTTTTACAAGTGTTTACAAAATAAAGATGGTAAAATAAAAAGACAATTTCTATTCTATAAAGGTTTACAAAAATAAAACTCAACTAATAACTACATCAATATATGCTTAATTTAGGAAAGATGGTTATTAGGTGATTTAAAATTATATAATAGAGTAAACTATAGTATTGATTAATAAAACTATTAAATAAAGTAACTAAAATTAAATATGTTCAAGTCTTCTAACTAATTGTTCCCTTAGAACCCTTCCTCTGATTAGGTCAGACGTTTGAGCACCTATTACTCTCTTTGTGGGAATGGGCTCATTATATTGTTCTTCATTGTGCAATCCTAAAAATATAAATAATTTAATATTCAATACTCATTTGTGCCATTGATTTTCTTTTCGAATGATAAATTTATTAATACCAACCAGTGATGTCCTCCTCTTCTGCAACATTAAAATCAATGCCAATATCATGTAGAACGCAGCAGGCTTGTATGATTCTTGCAAATTTGAGTGGCTTGTAGTGGAGCACTCGATCTTTGTTAAGACATCGCCATTGATTCTTCAACCGTCCAAATGTATTTTCTATGACAACTCTGGCTGCTACATGCTTATGGTTGTAATCGGCTTGCAAGATGTTCGGAGCAGCGTCTAAAATCGGAGTCATCAGCCATGGTCGTTGTGGATAACCAGAGTCTCCTACAATGATGATCAATGTATTAGTTTATTGCCATAGCCTAATGCACAATGTTGTTCAAACAATATATTATTGGGTAGAACTTACCAAAAAGCCACACTATCTCCCCATTTTGGTGCAAAGACTGGATATAAGGGTTGATGTCAATGTTTTCCCAAATAAAAGAATCGTGATTTGCACCTCTAAATTTGGCATTTACATTTAAAATTCTATATTGGACATCACATACCTGTAAAATAAAACAAACCAGTTAAGAAAAATAATTATTTAAAGAAGGTAAGACTAAATCAAACTCACATAGGTATCTAATTAAATTATTATTTAGGTACCATTTGAACATTAATTATTGAATGATAGTGCTTACGGCAATAATATAGATGTTCTTCATCCTTTGGCGGTCCAAATATTCTAAAATGGCTACAATCAATACACCCAATTACTCCGGGTATTCCATATTTGTCACAAAACCCGAAACAAACAACATAGGTACATAATATGCTTTTCATATTACAATGTCATTAATATTGTATAATAGTTACAGTATGTATGTCAGCAAAGTTATAGTAGACCTTACCTTTGACTGATTGTTTGCCTGGTAATTGAAGTATTAGGAAATCTGATATATTTTTTTAGTATGTTCTTGTGTGTCAGAGCTTATGTAACATCTTCAATGTAGACACTGCACATTTTTTGTGAAACGTTTTTAGCCACTCCCACTGGGCGCTGGAAAGACCCAGTTGCATAAAAAAACAGGACTGTAAGGACCTAAAATAATAAACAAAGAAAATTAGGACATTGAGCCATTGTGAGATTGAAAAAAGTGTTTCAAAAGTACACATTGATACATTACCTTATTTTCCAAGGACACCCGTTGACTAGACTTTAAACCAGCAAGCTGCCTCAGCTCTCGACACAAAAACCTGAAGGCTGCCTTAGGAAGCCTATATCTTCTCTTAAATTCAGCCTCCGGAAGGTCTCTATGCGGATTGCTCGTGTTACGTGCTCTTGCACGACCAATGAACATTAAATTACGCTCATCTTGTGCTCTCGCGGTCTCAAACATCCTTCAAGTGAAATACAAGCGAGATGCCATTGTAATTTATAATCACAAATATGAAATTCATTTCAATAACTTTGTTTTTACACCACTGTCACGACGCTCTCACAACAAAATCAAAACTGACAATCACACGCGTCGCAAGGTGACTCGTTTTCTTATTCGAACATTACGTCATATAACGACGTACATATTTGGTCAATGCAGCTGTAAATTTGGCAACATTTGTCTTAATAAGGCGAAATATGCTTAGAACACGACGAATCAAATGGTAACCTTAGGTTAAATAACGACGTACATATACGGCACATATAAACGTAAATACGGCAATATTCACCTTATTATAAGGCAAAACATGGTTAAGTCACGACTGATTGAACGGTAACATTACGTCATTTAACGACGTACATATTTGGTCAATGCAACCGTAAATTTGGCAATATTTGTCTTATCATAAGGCGAAATACGCTCAAGTTACGACTAATCAAGCGGTGAATAACGTCTTATAACGACTTACATATACGTCGAATGAAAGCGTAGATTTATGGCAATATTGACCATTAGGATAAGGCGAATGATACTCGAGTTAGGTACAATTTAATCAAACGTTTAAAAAGTCTGCGACTTATTTGGCTAATAATTATAAGCATAAATTTGGCAATATTTCCCCTTTCATAGGGTCAATAACGACGTACCTACATAATATTTGGTGCAGACAGAAAACAAACACAACTACTAGGTAGGTAGGTACTCATCACACTTTATCTCGAGTCTTTATGTGTGTATAGGTATTACATTATATTGAATTGAATTTCGAAATTTCTTTATTTTAACATAAACAAACAGATAAATGACATTTATGTCTTATTCTAGAAGCATTTAACATTGTGATAAGGTGTTTTTTGCAGACTATGGCGCCTATTTAAAACATTTAAGAATACATTTCATTTGTAAGGTATAAAACTTATTGGTTGTTGTAAATCAGCAATATCATACTACTTACGTTAAACATTATGTCGAAATATAAACAGCGCGTTGAATAGACACAAATACACTTTATAACACTAAAAATATAAAATATTATATTAAAATGTAATATTTACCTATTTCTTATCTTGTATAGGTATGTACCTAATGATTTTATGATAGGAAATAAAAAATATTTATTGCTTTGTCATAGGTAGGTCGGTAGGTAGGTAGGTACCCTAGAAAGAACATTACATTTATTAATAGACAAGTTCGTATCCTGGGTGTTAGGTATTGGTTATTTACATTTTTTTTTTTTTTTTTTTTTTTTTTTTAAAAAAACGTTGCCCCACACTAGGAATTTCTCCTGTATCGTGGGTGCGTTCACAAACAGAAAGTCACATACACAAATACCCAGACCCGAAACAACTATCTGCAGGCCATACAAATATTTGTTCCGTGCGGGGATCGAACCCGCGACACGCAGCGCAGCAGTCCAATCGCTTAGCCACTGCGCCAACCGTGCCGTCAATTTTGTAATGTAGGTAGGTAGGTATAGTGTTAAAAGACCTTAGGTTAGAGATTACATTTGACAGATAACAGGTTTGAGTTCCTCACTCGCTTTATATATGTGGGTACAGGCACCACAGTCTTTATTCTGTGCAGGTACAGGGCTTGTGTGTAGAAGCGAGGGCTCTGCCTCTGGCTGGCAACAAGGAGGATAATAAAGCCACAGAATAAAGATCATATAATATTATCTATTAGATATTGACCTGAAACTCACCAATTTACTTAAGAGCGTATGCTACCTCAGATTAGCAACCCTATTTGTGGTGGTTCAAACTTCGCTTGAAATACTGTTATAATAAAGTTCTAATCAGCTTGCACTACAAAGCGGTTGTTACGTCTTTTGCTGCGGCCGAATAGTGCGAAATTAGTGGTATTTTGCAATTTACAAAAAAACTATAGATTGGACTAAAAAAGTAAAACACTATGATTTTAGTATGTTGCTTGTAGAATTATTTGGCAAAAAAATCAGAACGATGACATGTATTTTCGTATGGTTTTTACTCGTTAAAAGAAATTTTTAGAGGTATCTTCGCGATTTTTTTCTATCGAGCAAAGTTAGTTATATTATGTTTTCACAACACTATGTCACTAGCATATACCCTGAAAAATATCATATATTTTTCAGATGTTGATTACTGCAGTGAATCATATACTTTTACGCATTATAAAACTCGCGTTTGAGGTACCATAAGCTCTTAAGGTAAATAAGGTACCTTTGTCCTACATAATACACCTACCCAGTTCCAACCAACGAGTTCTGTGTTCCACACTCAGTTACCTACTCAGCAGGTAGATATATTACTTAACCTACTTATTTTGTTTCTATTTTTAATATAAGTAGGTACATACGTAGGTAGCATAATATAAGTAGGTTTGTACGGTAACCCTCAGAGCGCTTGTCGAATTGCACTAGGCCAGGATTTTTAACCCTAATTTGCCGAATGCGTAAGTCGTTAGACTTTGTAAACGTTTGAATAAATTATAAATTGTCACCATCATAAGATAGGTACTATTGCCATATCTATCTACGGTTTCATTCACCAAATATTATGTAGGTACGTCGTTATTGACCTTATGAAAGGGGAAATATTGCCAAATTTACGCTTATAATTATTAGCCGAATAAGTCGTTATCAGACTTTTTAAACGTTTGATTAAATTGTACCCAACTCGAGTATCATTCGCCTTATCCTAATGGTCAATATTGCCATAAATCTACGGTTTCATTCGACGTATATGTAAGTCGTTATAAAACGTTATTCACCGTTTGATTAGTCGTAACTTGAGCGTATTTCGCCTTATGATAAGACAAATATTGCCAAATTTACGGTTGCATTGACCAAATATGTATGTCGTTAAATGACGTAATGTTACCGTTCAATCAGTCGTAACTTGACCATGTTTTGCCTTATAATAAGGTGAATATTGCCATACTTACGTTTACATGTGCCGTATATGTACGTCGTTATATAACCTAAGGTTACCATTTGATTCGTCGTGATCTAAGCATATTTCGCCTTATGATAAGACAAATGTTGCCAAATTTACGGTTGCATTGACCAAATATGTACGTCGTTATATGACGTAATGTTACCGTTCAATCAGTCGTAACTTGACCATTTTTTGCCTTATGATAAGGTGAATATTGCCATACTTACGTTTATAAGTGCCGTATATGTACGTCGTTATACATATAACCTAAGGTTACCATTTGATTCGTCGTGATCTAAGCATATTTCGCCTTATGATAAGTCAAATATTGCCAAATTTATGGTTGCATTGACCAAATATGTACGTCGTTATATGATGTAATGTTACCGTTCAACCAGTCGTAACTTGACCATGTTTTGCCTTATGATAAGGTGAATATTGCCATGTTTACGTTTATATGTGCCGTATATGTACGTTGTTATATAACCTAAGGTTACCATTTGATTCGACGTAATCTAAGCATATTTCGCCTTACGATAAGACAAATATTGCCAAATATACGGTTGCTTTGACCAAATATGTACGTCGTTATATGACGTAATGTTACCGTTCAATCAGTCGTGACTTAACCATGTTTTGCCTTATAATAAGGTGAATATTGCCGTATTTACGTTTATATGTGCCGTATATGTACGTCGTTATATAACCTAAGGTTACCATTTGATTCGTCGTAATCTAAGCATATTTCGCCTTATGATAGGGCAAATGTGGCCACATTATACGTTTATATTGCCGAATACATACGTCGCTGAAAAACTTTATGTTTACGTTCAAATTGTTGTGACTGAAGTATATTCCGCCTTATTATAAGGTGAATATTGCCATGCTAAAGATTATTTATGACGCTTTCGAAAGTTTGTTTATGACTTATGTTTACGTTTGTTTAGTTTTTATTGAAGTATTATATCGCCTTAATTTAAGGTAAATATTGCCATAATTACGGTGATATTCACCACATATTCGACGTCGTAAATTTAAAGCGCATTATGTAGTCCATTACTGCTGTATTAACAGTATAAAGTTGAATTCCAAGACTGCCTTACGTTAAGACATTTTTGTCGGTTAGTGTTTATCATAAAAGACGTACCATTTTAACGGAAACGCCTAGCTAAGCCAAAATAACCGTAAGCGTTACAAAATCGCCTCGCGTCATTACAATTTAGCCGTCGAAGGCGGAATACACCTTAAGCCAGAAATCAATTTTTCTCAGTGTAGAATTCCTATGATTCACGGCAGGATAAAAAGTAACAATGGAACAGGAAAAATTAAGGTAAAAACATACCGTTTTGCAAACCGACTTATCAACGCTGATTTAGGGAAACTATGCGCTCAATGGCGTCATTGATAGGCGAAAGATGTTGTGTGAGGTCACTAACCCGCCCAGTTTGCGTCTATGGATGGATATGACGACAACCATGGACGTTTGGAGGGGAAATTGACGTAATAACTCCTGAACGAACGGTGTTATCAAGACTCATGGCAAGAGGAAAAGAGAATATTCTTTTAGAAACCCGGAGTCTAGATTTGTACCCGGTTAATGGCCATAAATTCATCATTTCAGCAGTGGGACCAACACAGGCCAACACTTCTCTTTCCAGACGACAATTTTGTCATCAGAAGAATTTTGCCATTGTAAGACCCTGGAACATGTGGTTTGGCATAAGTAAAGAGAGGTCTATACCCAGCTGGTGAAGTCAAGCTGTGGATGATGATGACGAGTTATGGAGACTTCCTCTAGTTGTGAAGTGAAAAATGTGTTTCCTACTCCTCCGCTATTATTTTCTGATTAATTTCGTTGCAGGATCCAATACAGTTTAATCGTTTCTCTGGGACTTCGTCGAGCTTCATTGTCTCAGTGCTTTTCTGGTGATCACCACTGTTGATTCTGGCTTACATGAGTTACAGTGGTTTGGGAATAGTGTGGCGATCTTGTCCCAAAAAAAAAATACCTCTATTTGTATCCGTCTCTGTTTATCGCGAGAATTGTGGACATCAACACGATATAAATGATAAGTAGGTTCCAAGTCGAACCCACGTCAGTCCACGTAGGTTGAAGCCGTTACCATTAGGCCACCTTTGCACTGATGTAATGTTTTAACCACAGTGAGTAAGAAAGTAGCAAGTTGATAAATAGGACAATCATGACTATGTCTGTTTTCTCGGGCAATCCCCTATTAAGCCTTTACTAAAAGTTGGTTGGGAAACCACAGACAGGTGGTCGATACTATAAGGACATTTTCATTAGAAAATACATTTAAATTATCATGCCTGTTGTCACGGAAGGGGAACCCTTCCGTGACAACAGGCATGATGATTACCCACATTTCGCCAATAATATGCAAGTCCCATCATCCTATAATACGGGGGCAACGTAAACGAACACAAACTTCGGATTCCGGGCTGTGGTTGTGAAAATAAAGAAATAGTCGTTGGTTTGGCAGAGGAAGTAATAAGTAAAATAGTAAGAAAACTTCATAACATAAAAACCTGTTACTATCAAAGACTGGTCAATAGGGGATCGGACAAAAAAAAAACTAATTAGTCCGTCACATAGATTTCCAAAAATTATTGGACACGTATTTTTTATTTTTTCACGTAAACTTAAAATGAAGACGATACAGTGCTTCGAAAACTCGTGTGACGTCATATGATAGTACATTTTGACGACACAAGTGACGTTTCAAGCCCCACTCCAAGATCTTTGACGCGTTTTATCTTCGTCATTTTTTATTGATTTGATAAAACAAAAAACACGTATTCAATATTTTTCGATAATCTAACTTACGGACTAAACAGAATCATATTATTTTGACCCAGTCCGATCCCCTATTGGTTGCCGGACTTTCGGCAGAAGTGCAGGACTGGGAGTCTTGGGCCATTTACTCAGTGGGTTTTTTTTTGTGAGTGATTCAAGAATATGAATCTTTAGCCTGGTGGGTGATGTACCATTGGTTAGTTGGGATGCACATAAACTGAGACTTCACTACATTAAAAAAAAACAAAGTCCTCCGCCGCGTGTGTTCGCGATAAACTCGAAAACCTGCACCGATTTTTATGCTGTTTTCGCCAATGAATAGAGTGGTTCTCGAGGAAGGTTTTAGTATATAATTTGAGCAAAATCCACGCGGGTGAAGCCGCGGGTATCAGCTAGTAGATTATAAACATGATTTGATAACCGTGGCCGGCGGGATGGTCTGGATAAGACTAGCGACCAGTGGTCTACATTGACTTGAAACTATTGGAAGTTAAGGGGATAAGACTTTGCCCAGCAGTGAAATGACTCAGGCTTACAGAATCATTATCAATTGATGACCGTAAATAAAAATGGCTGCAACAAATTATAACTTCAGCTACACTTAATAACTTTTCTCTTTGTCAATTATAATTTATATCGCCGTAAACAACATTCCTTAGTAACTATGTTAATTGCTTCGGTTTGCAATTAAGTAGTCTTCAACAAATTGACTTATTTGTTGTCAAATGCTGGTCTTGCGACACACGACTTCATTAGGTTTTTTTTTTCATTACAGTGCAGTGGAGAGGAGGGACATTCTCTTAAGTAGCAGAACGACCCTATCAGAATACCAGCGCAGCGTGGGATTTAAATGTTACAGCAGTATGTTAAGATGTGAGCCTTTTGGCCTCGTACAGGACAAATTTAATTTAATTTATTGTCTTTCTTTGTTATACTCTGGGTTACTACACTTTTTGCCTGACCCGGCAATCGAGTCCTATACCTCCAAACAAGCAGCTACAACAAAAAAAGGATAATATTATTTCGCTTATGCCATTTTATTCACCTGTCTTCCATAGGTGGAAAATCCCGATAATATTCTTGGGAAACATAATATGGGCCTATATTGATTGAAAGGTGGGATAGAGGTGTCAATATTGGGATAATTTTGGTTTAAGATCATGTAATAGCGAGCGGTATAAGAATCGCGCACTCATCATGATTTTTTTTTGGAGCTTGGGAAATCTTCAAATAACTCCTCTCGCTCAAAGATTTGACGTACTTTTGTATGACAAAACTGTCAAAACCTTTATTATTTGATGGCCTAAGTAATAAATAAAGCTCTCCGAGTACGGCAGGTAGACCGTAAATACTCCTAAAAAAATATGAATTTTGGTTACCAAAAAGTTATGAGCAACCTACTTATTTCGGTTTTGTACTTTTGTGATTAAACCTTGAACGGGTGGAGTGACTGGATACTTTATTTATGTTGTTGTATTGATACCGATCTAAAAGCTATCAGATACCGTATTGTATATTTGATAATAACTGAGTGAAATTTCTTGTTTTGCGTGGGCCAGCCCCAAATTAGAAATGGGTGAAAGTTTTGCGAGTATATGTTTGTAAATCATTGGTTTCACATACAGGAAGAGCTCATGGTTAAATAGAAACAGTCGCTCGGATCAAATTTTAGGTTAAGCAGCGCTTGCCTAGGTCGGTCTGTGGAAGGGTGACTGACAAAGTGACAAGATATACCGAGTTTCCTCCGTGCCTCGAAAAGCACGTTAAGCTGTTGGTACCTGCTGGCTGGCTGTCATTCGTAGACCTTTATCAGTCGTTATAGGTAGTCAGTGCCCGGAAAGTCAGACAACCGGTCTTATCAAAGGGTTTCGTATCACCCAGTACTAACTAGGTTTTGGAGGTCAGATAGGCCATCGCTCTATTTAAAGTACTGGTATTCAGTTGCATCTGATGAGACAGGAATCCGACCCCAATATAGTAGGAAAAGGCTAGGCAGATGATGGTTGCACAATACACACAGACATAATTTATAATCAGCCTTTTTTTTTGGAAATCGTCAAATGAGTCCTCCCGCTCTGGGAGTGTCAGACTTCTACTGACTAAAAACCACCCATGTTCCTTCTTAGTCCTTTGTGTCGAGGCCGCGGTATCTATTTCGAACAACCCGCAGCCCGGACGGGAATATAATCAGCCTATAACATACCTGCTCCTGGCAAATAGAGGCTGGATTCTCTCTCACACAGAAGAAAACATTGTTTGGATTTAACAGCTATTATTGAATGATGTAGGAAGTTTGCTTAAGGGAGAACCACTCGGTAGTTTACTCGACTTGGGAACTGTGAACCTAGGACCTCATTCTCAGCAATCGTGCTTGCGTCATCTAGACCAACGAAACCTCATCCTAGCGTCATTTTTCCTCAATGCTGGGGGTCGTGGCCTCTTCCGATCACTTTCTCCCGGACTGTCTTGCGCCAGCTCACTCTGTCTTCGCCGTAGTATAGCATTGCAGACAGAGATGTTTAGGGCACAGCGGAACTGGTCTGACCAGCACATTGGGCTTCTGCCTTTGGGCCTTTCCCGCCCACCTTGCCCTTTATCAGCAGCTTTTCTAACTTATCGCCTCTCTTTCTTCTTTCTTGTTCTTTCTCTTTCTAACAAAGCAGTTTCATTAGAATTAAGTAAATTAAATAAATTGCTTACCCCATTGTCAATAACTTCCACAATATTAAGTTACATTTATACTGAAGGCCATGGATGTGTGGGAGAGAAAACAGCTGATATTGATACTTAGCTATTTATAGCTTTAATGTACTATGTTGTAGTAAATACTCTCAGTTGTATTGATAAGTTGTTTTTGTTGTTCTATGATTGGTTCAAACTGGTGATGGTGATCAAATTGGTAACCGCCTCGTAGGTCTAGTGACTGCAAGCGCGACAGTTGAGTATATAGTCCTGGACTCCTGGGTTCGATTCCCAGAGCAGTTTTTTTTTGGTTTTTTCGTCAGGAATGGCCTCAGTAGCAGCCATGAAGTCTGGATTTGTGTCCAGTTGACGGCAATAGACTGAATTTCCTTTCTTTCTTTCTTTCTTTCTCCTATTACAATGGGACTGAAACATAATTGGTAAAAAACACATAACCCTCCTTTTGGGCTTCGCCGCAGTCGGGTAATAATGGGTGTACAATTTATTAGGTACACCTCAGCCTAACCCTTCCGGGACTTTTGAATGTCACTAAAAAAATCAAATCTACAGGTTCTAAATGATCTTGTAACTGCCTATATTTTATATTGAAATCTGTTTCGAATTACACAAATGTCAACTGTGTTGGTTTTAGAATTATTTTTAACATTGGAGGGAGTTATATTCGGTTTTAGTTTATTATCGCAAACTGTATTTTAAATATCAATAATAAGTAAAGTTATTTTTCCCTGAAAAAATTGTTTACAAAGTGTATTGGATTTTCCTATGCAAAATCTCTCAATAACAGACTGACACGGAGTCTGGATTTGTGACTGGATCAGTTGCTGTAGGTTCATTCGCTGTTTGTTTGGTGTTCATAGGCTCGCTCCCTATTACACAGGACTTACATCATAACGGGTGAAATATTGGTGTATGTCATATATATACACCTCTGCCTGCTGCCGTGACCCAATTACAGGTGTGATGTTATATTCTTAGCTTCATTTTAGACAGACATGACTTGCATTTTTATCTTATTTGAATTGTACCCATTAATGAACTCACAAAAACTGACAGATGTAAGGTCTATTTGGGCTCATAATGTTGGGATTAGGGACTGTCACATTTGTTTATGGTTACCAGTACTAGTATTGAAAATGAGGACTTAGGTTTGATTCTCAGGCTGAGCAAAGTAATATTGGGTTTTAATATCAGGAAAAGATTTTTCCTTATAGGAAGGTTGATGTCACAGAGTCTCTAAAAATGGTCTTTGTTGGCATTAAAATAACGTTGCTGTTGGATTGCTACTATCCTTTCACACTTATTTTTACCTCTGATAGCAGAGGTTATTAAAATAAGTGTGAAAGGATGGTAGACGGCAGTAAAAAAATGCCATATTTTTTTAAGTTGTTGGTCTAATTTTTATTTTTGACTGTGTAATTTATTTTTTATTGTACCGCAATAGTTTATTCAGTTAAAACCTTAATATTGCATAATATGATCTTCCAAGTTTAATATTATCCATACTAAATACACAAACATGTAGGATGTTTGTGTGATTATGTTTTTATTGATGTTTTACGTTGATATTACAGGGTTAGGTTCAATTAATGGAAAATTCCTGCTCATAAACAGCATGTAACTGCAATGGCAAAATATTTAACAGCTAAAATTTTTAAAAAAATAGCCACTAAGGCCAGTTTGAGAACCCGAGGAAAAGTACTTGAAAGAACAAGCGAACATCCTTTTGCCAATTTCAGACAGAAAAAAAATAGGACTGGCAACACCAAGGTGTGAATATGCTCTGACAGCCACAGAATTCAGAATAATATCTTCACTAACTCTGTTCTGATGGCATTTAACCCTGAATGCTCGAAGCAAAGCATTTTTAGAGTTGAGATTCCAATGGAGTGCTTCCATTTAGATTATAACCTAATGTTAATGAAAATTAGCATTTTATTATTATTGTTTTTCTCGTAGATGTGTAATGTTGACTTTAAAGTAGGTCATACAGTGACAAAAATATGGGCTAAGTGGTAACAAGCTAAATGGCTGTCAGATAGAAGGGTATAGGGATCAGGCCCATGGTAGGGCTCCATGTTAAATCTTGGCATTCAGTTGCGTCCAGGTAGACCGAAAGTCACCCCAACATAGGTGGAAAAAGCTAGACAGAAGATAGACAATAATGCAACATTACAACCACAAATAAATTAAAGACACAGCCACACCTGTTCTACATTTAAATTCCACTCGAAAAGAATTTGAAAATAAAAATGCACTATTATGGTATGCTACTGAATTATTTTGGCTTTATACACTGCAATGTCAATTTGGTTGACATTAAATAAATAGTGATTGCATGTTATGTTTACATCAAGACCTTGGTTTTTAGTGTTTGGAGACATTTTTATAACATAGGCTTTCAAAATTTAATGCTTAAGAGTCCTAAAAATAAAATATGTGACAACCTTATTTTGCTAACTGAATTGTGATAACATAGGATAAATTAATTGTTCCCTATAAAATAATTAATATTATCAACAAATCAATTAATTAATTAGTGTTAATTTATTTGATTAAATTACCTGATAATTATTCAGCTAATTATTTCAATATTTATTGGCTAAACCAGTAAAAGTATTGCACTTAATTATTATAATAATTATTAAAACCTAGGTAATTTATATTACTATTGAGTTTGTGTCTGCGTTACTCATAAGTTACAAGCTTTATTAATCACTTTTCTCAATCATTGGAGCAACTTGGAAAGTCTTACAGGTGTAATTGAAATTATTTCAGAACTGTGATATTTGGCAGGTATTGACATGATGACATTTCAGAATACACCTTCATGAAACAAATTAAATCCAGATTATTAAAAAAGTCAAAAAGTGGATTTGTGTCCTCTACAATATCAAATAATATGCATTTGAGTGCACAGTTTAGAAAAAAATTGACGAATTACAAATAATAAAAATGCATCTGGTTTGATAGTCCTTTTAACCAATAGCACGAGATATTATTTATTGAAAATTATAAAGAGATCTTTGGTTCTGCACTTTTCATTTCTAGAATAGGTTAATGTTCTGCCTAATACATTGTCAGTTACAATATGACACTCGGATCATTTAACATTCAAAGTACCAAAACTGATTTAAGTAACGGCTCATAGTTATTATTCATAGTCAATGTAAAGGTTATAATTTATTACAGTAGATATTTAAGGTATTGTAATCGGTTTTTCCATTAGCTTAAAGACGATATGATTAAGAGGAAAAATAAGCATTTAAATTGGGAAAATCTTATGGTGGACTGGGAATTTGTTTTTGATATTTTACTAGGATCTACAATGGGTATTTTTGTATGGAGATTTTGAGGAAAAGTGAGTGTTGAATTTAGGGAAAATTGTGACAGTAACTGCTTGTACACTGAGAATTAACACTTAAATAAGCTATTGTTTATCTTTTCGCCTTGATAGTAATTACAGAAGTATCTATTCGAACTTGGAGTGCTACAGAATGAATGAATGACATTAGATCACTTGACTGCCAAGGAGTTGGGGTACCAAGACTTTTAGGTGCAGGACCTTATTGGTGGGACAATAGACAAAGAGGACTCACCAGCAGGTGGGAGTGGCGTTGTCCACCGTGTCTTGATTGGGCTGCGAAGGAGACTCGGCTCCCCGCGCGCCGCCCGCCACAGAAGAAGCCGTGGTGTCGCTCTGCCCCCTCACTGCGACCGCATCATCACGTCACCACGACCACAACACGCACTGGTATTATCTCGAGCTCACTGACACTAGTTGCATCTCAACCTGAAAATCACCACAGCACAAACTCGTATCACAGTTTCGTAGCAAGTTCCGAGCACCCGCGGCCACTGGAACACCACAGACGTGCACTCACACTGCCTCGGATTCGGACTCAAACCAACTCCGAGCACTGAGATCACGCCCTGATATCACCACACACGATTTATCCCACTAAAAAATGGCAACCTTTGCCACTAATAACCGAGTCGACTCACTACTTCACCATGGAATACTGTAATATTTATAAACTTTCACAAGTTAATTATAGATCAGACGTTACTATTAACGTTTGAACATAAGTAAAAGCTGAGAAAATAATATTTATAAATAGCTTCGGATTATTTTGATACAAATCTATATCGGTGTATCACTCAATACACACCCCTGATTCGGGCGGAGTGGATCCTCTTCTTTCTCTTTACGAGACGTTTAGCATATGAAAATTAGCACGGATTAGTTAGTATTACTACAATTATATGACCTACACCCTGATAACTACAAAGACATTTTGTAGCAATGACAGCGATCCGTATCGGCTTCACAGAACCTATAGAAAAAAATCAACATGTCGCCTCCTGTGATATTGCAAGGTGTTTTATCATTGAAACTTCAGTCAAAATCGAGATAAAGGGGCGTGGTCATCGAGAATCGAGAAGATTTTTCATCCATGAACGACAGAGATAAACAATGTCATGTTGTGCATTTTTGCCAAAAAGGTATCTAATATTTTAGTCTATCCATAAAACATGATTTTAACTTTGATTCTGTGCAGATCTTACCAATCTCGGAGGAAAATACGGTTAAATTAGAATGTGATAAATGGAATTTATTTTAATCGACTAAAAAATAGGTGATCCGATTCTATCATTTTCTAATTAGTATTAAATTGTAAGCAATTAATGTTATCTTCTACGATACTCCAAAAGTAATGAATTTATTTTCCTTACGTAATAGCATTATAACAATAAATAATTTCCTAGTTAATCGACAATATTATTTTCGGGAAAAACTTTTTGGAAAATTAGTTTTAATTTCCTCGTAAGTCCATCACTATTAATTCCCTCTCCCTCCTCTGTTGTCTATGCCCGACACGAACGAATGAATGACAAAACGTGACAGCTGACTGAATGAAACTCAAACAAATGTCACCGACTCGTTCAAATGGCGCGTTTTACCTGATTTAATTGTGGTTATTTAATGAATTTAAGATTTCTTGACGTTTTGATATAATAAAATATATATTTGAAAGTGTGAAACATACTGAAACATTAAAATGGCTTCGAATAATAAAACTTTGCACCTGATAGCATCCAAACTTGGACTTGGCGAGGAAGATAAAGTTCTAAAGTATGTAAACAAACCCGATTCATAAAACTTGTATTTTTACTAAATTAATAACAAGCCAACGTATTTATTAGTATCTACACACACTCTATATTATCTTAATAAACACCTTTGATACAGTATTGGATCATTTATTGAACTATGAATGTCACAAAATTGTTATATAGAAATACAACCTTAAAACTAACTTGGCTTGGTAATTCCTTTTGTTGGGGTACAATTACACTGCATGTACTGAATGAACTTCTCAAAGGATGTCTTTCACGCTGATGGATACATCATAATGTAATTCCATAGACAACCCTCTTTTCAATTCCAACTAGAAAGCTAATAATGCTTGGAATGAAGTTCCTAGGAGCCTTGGAAACGTTCCTTGAATATTGGACCTAATTCTCGAATGAATAAGACCACAATTTAAGTGTCTAACAGAGTCTGTTGCAGTTTGTAGCCAACCACTAATCCATTATAAACTCTAAACTTAACCTCTTGAATCAAATTTCAGTAAAGCAGCAGAGCTGGAACGACTGTTGCAGACAAAGAGTATGGCAGGCAGCAACATGACGGACACCAGCAAAGTAGTCATATGCCTGGACTTGGCTGCTTCTATGATGGGGGCAGATTTGGACACAGTAAGTTGTTCTATGTTACGGATTTGGTTTCCGAACCTAGTTTCTATAAATCTTTCTTTATTAAATCATTGTTACAATAAATCCTTAATCTAACTTAGCGTTAATAATAAATGTAAAATATTATATTTTGACATGGTTACAAAACAGAGGTCCTCAAACTAGGCTGTGCCTGTATCTTGGGGGTAAGAGGCCCTTTTTGCGTGCATAGTAAGTTGTTTTTACTGGTCTAATATTAACAGAGTAGACTCCAAGAGCAAATGGTCATTTGCAATGTTATTTGACAATACAAACAAACCACTTTGCTTACACATTTATTGAGCAAACCGCCAGTCTATGTGTTTATTTTTTTTTTTTTGTATTTTTTTTTAGTGTTTTCTGTTTCCTTAAGGATTAGACAGAGGTGTAGCTGATAGTACAACCATATTTTGCTAGTTATGTTCTATGGGGGTGAGCCTATTACCATCAATTGACTGAGACTCCATGGCTGCAACTGAGAAATTTCTAATATAAAAACCCAAAAATGGATTTTTGAATTTTTTCCTTACCTGACCCGGGTATCCACCCCAGGACCTAATACTCAGCAGTTGCCCTTGCTACCACTCAACCAATGAAGCAAGCAGCAAACTCGCTCTTCCATATGACACAATAACCTTCAGAAAAAAGAAATATTCCTAACATTTTACTTACAAACACAACCACCCATTTTTGTAACAAATTTCGTGAATAAAACATTTTTGTATTTTGTATTTGTAAATCAACTCAAATATTTACCTCAAAATTACAGAAAACAGCAATAAAGTACTCCGGCCTCAAGCCCTCAGCGTACACAAACACTAAGAAGGTGGTGGCAAACCTTCTAGAACTGAACGGTGACAAGCTGACCACCAACATGCTGTGTCTGACGCTGCAGTGTTCAGGAGTGCAGGAACTGGCTGATAGGATCCTTGAGGAGTACCAGCGATTGTCTAAAGTGGTAAGACTTTTTATTACCAAATGGGCTTTTTCTTGACCTTGATCATGCCCGATGAAAAATGCTGGCTGTGGTCTACAATTGATCAGTACTTTATTATTTTCTACACAAGTTAATAAACCTACAAAGGGCAAGAGACTGCCCTAAAATGTTAAACAGTACCCCTACAGACCTTGATCATGCCTATTACCCTTTAAATTTGGAAAAATCCTCTGTAGTGGTACTTTTATTGATATTCTTTTCATTCCCTGGATTATAATATTGCAGGAGGCTCACACTGTGTCAAGTCACCACTCCCCATAGTCCTATTAACAATAGTCAGTGATGGTGGTGAATTAAAATAAAGTCATCATCTTCCTGCCCTTATCCCATGTCATTTAGGGTTGTCAGTCGTCACGTTATCATTTATTCCTTTTTCCTTCATATCACTCCTCACATACTCCATCCATCTTTTCTTTGGTATAATTGGCTCAACTTTCAAACTTCCTCTAATATACTTGTTCCTAACTTTATCCATTCTGGTCACACCACACATCCACCTCAACATTCTCATCTCGGCAACATGCAATCTTTTTTCATGTGAATTAAAATAAATGATATAATAATGTGATATTATAGCTAACTGCTGCTAGAAATTGCTGTCTTTTAAGAGTTTTGAATAAATTTGAATTATCTTTAATATAATAATATCTTTCAGGAAATTGATTTGAATCTCCCTCAGTATGTCTGTATGGCAGTGTACCATGCATGCAGGTAACTATATTTTTAACATTTTCTTTGGTTACTTGTATGTTAAGCTATACCTTGAACTACCCAATAATAATAATAATTTATTTCGAGTATCACAGACTCATATTAGACATAATACGTTCATACAGCCACATTATAAACACAACATCAAATTCAATCTTATAAGAATTTAATTTACCTACTTAATTCAATTAAATTATACTAAGTCATTAGTCACATTAAGCATAAACCAATTCAGAATGAATGAATAAAAATAAATCTAAATCAAAATAAAAGGCCTGACTGAGTGACTCAATAAGGCCGGCTCAGGCTGGTATTCACAACTCTAAAATCCAATAAAAAAATAGAGATTAGGATGAATTCAAACATAATATTTTACTTCATTCAACCCATTTTAATTAATTCATCATTATAAACTTTACAGGATCAACAAAGTAAAAGTACCAAAGAGTAAGATAATAGAGAAATCAAGACTGAAGCCCGCACAGTGGACCAAACTGGACGCAGACTGGAGTAAGTTCACTGACCTACACTTCGCCGCTGCCAAGAAGAAAAAAGGACGGCCTACTAAGAATGCTGTGCAAAATGGTAAATTACATTTACATAATTTTAACATATTTTACATATTTTTACATATTTATTTTTTATTTTTTTTTTTGTTTTTTTTTACATATTTTTAATTACATTTTATGGTTAAGGAAAACATCGTGAAGAAACCGGCATGTCTTAGAACCAAAAAATTCGAAGACATATGACATCTACCAACTCGCACTGGGTACGCGTGGTGGATTATAGCTCATCCCTCTCCTGGAGAGGAGGCCTGAGTCCCTGCAGTGGGAACATTATAGGCTGATGATGATGATGATGACATTATTTGCCCTTATTATAAGCCTATGTAGTCTCACTGCAGGGTAAAAGCCTCACTCCCTCCGCCCACTTTTCGCGATCAAGTGCAATTGTACCCGCACCCGCGATACAGGAGAAAATCCTAGTGTGGGACAATGTTTAAAAATAAAAAATTGTAGGTCAATCCTTTGAAAAACAGTCCAGCTCATTTCCGATACAGTCCCGCTATCTCCTGGGCCTACCGCGTTGTCGTTTCCTGCTCTTTAGTATCACTGAGTGGTAATATTTGCCCATTGCTCCTCCGACATGCGCCAGGCCAGTTCCATTTCAACCTAGCAGCTGTAAAGCCATCATCAGCTATTTGGGTTTTGGAGCGAAACCTTACTCGACGCCGACTACACTCGCGATACGACTTGAAGTAAAGCAGTGAAATATAAGCTTTATGTCATAGTAATTACCTTCGATCAATAATAGTACTAGATTAAGCATCAGGAACAAAACTAAGTCGCTCAAGCGGCCACGTTTGCACACACGTAAACATCTACTTATCATCTTAGAAAAAAGTTCAATATTATTAACAACTTCAGATGATTATAAACCTTAATACTTAAACATAACGTTTAATTATCATTGTAAAGTATATTTATTTAAGCCCTTTCATCGGAGAAAGATTAGAAGCAAAACATTTTAAATGTCGCTCCAAAGTAAAAAGTCATCAGTACAAAAATATTCATTCTAAAATGAAACTTAAACTCTAAGCAATACGGTTAAAAGCATTTTGTGTACAATGTCGTGCTTATTCTATTGCGGAACTAGCGTTCCCTGTTCAAGAACATGATACAATAGTTGGTGCGCTGTAGCAAACATTGGTCAAACAATTACAATATTCGCTGATTTAATTATATTTACAGTTTAATTATGTTTAAATATTATGAAAAAGCACATATTGATATTAAATTACCGAAAAAAAGATATTCCTTCCAAAACCTTGGTGTTACGGTGGTTATTTACGCAGTTTTTGAACGCATACTGCGGTATTTTGACGTCTTAATGTTGGCTATGATTGGACCATACTAATTTGAAATAAGACCACAAATACGTTTGTGGTCTTATATTTCGGGCCGTTTTTGAAGCGCTTATCGGGAATCTAGTACATTATTGATCGAAGGTAATTACAGTAGAATTTTCAACACTTAAGAGAAATAATTTGTGCTGTTATGACCGTTTTGAAAATTTTAATTGAGATGTACAAAAACAGTTATTCCTCGCAAGTGGACCCGGGGCACATAATGTATTAAAGAAAAGAAATATACCTAACATTTTCGTTGATGACATCTGGGTAAGAACAGTAAGGTTTAGAAATGTACTATTAATATTTTCTACTAAAAATATACAAAATAAAAAATATTAATTTTTTATCTACAGATTTTAAATATTAATTGGACCTACTTACAAATCATCGACTAAATTCGACGCCTGACCATGTAGGCAGCGTGGCCGAGTGGTCTAAGGCGCTGGTTTTAGGCACCAGTCCGAAAGGGCGTGGGTTCGAATCCCACCGCTGTCAAAACTTTTTACTTCCATTTTTTTTTTTACAGTTGATAATGAAGAAAACATGGATGTAGATTTGCCAAAACAAGAAGAGCCACAACAGGAAAGAATAGAGCCTTACGAAGACTGGAAGAAACGTATGCTAGAAGCGGCATATAAGGAACTTAAGGAGATAGAAAAAATGGAAGCCAGAAAAAGTGTCACACCTAGAAAATCACCTAGAAAGGTCCCGCAGAAATTCTCTCCATACAAAAGTCCTACGAAACCAAATGGTGTGAGACTACTATTTCCTATTAATTTATGATTTTAGTTTTATTTATTATTCTGCAATGTAATTTTAGTTTTATTTTATTTTAATTATTATGGATTTGACATTTTTAGTTTTGTATTTTTTTATTTATTAATTATATACTTAGTTGTGTGTCGACGTTTTTTGCTGCTTTTTATTTTGTTATTATTTAAATAATTAGTTTATTAGTAGAATACTGCAAGCTACGTTTTTAATGCAAAATATATAAGTAGCAGCCATGGAGTCTGGAATTGTACCCAGTAATGGCAATAATATACTCCATGGGACACATAACTGGCGAAATGTGGGTGTACTATTAGGTACCCATCTACTTAACCCTGTTATGTTATCATTCCCAGCAGTGGGATTGAATTAAAAAATAACTCTGGGCTGTGACAATGATGATTTGTAACTCATTTATTTCTAAAAAACGTTTCCAAACGTAACAAATTCGCCTAAAATCTTTTTCACTCAAAAAATCGAAACAAGCTAAAACCATTAGGCCATGAAACGTGTATTTTACGACGTTAACAAAACTTAAAACTTTACCTTTCCATAATGTCAGTAGAACAGAATATGGATATTATTCCAGACCCTAGATTTGTAATAAATTCAACCAATGATACGATTCAGTTCGCCGACCCAAGCAGACCTTCTGAAGCCTACCCCACCTCTTTGGGGTTCCTCTTCATATTTACAACACTGCTTATTGGCGTAATCGTAAGGGCTATAATGCTATGGATAGGAATGTGCATTCCTTACCGAGTTATCATGTTTACGCTTGGTGGCTTCGCGGGATTTTGTGCCAAACGGTTCCCTAGCATAAAGCCGTTTGTTCATATATGCTTCATGGATGTTGACGTGCTGTTGATAATGTTTCTACCGCTGCTGATCTTTCGGACGTCTTACAATGTCGATGCTCATTCTTTTTGGAGAAGTTTTTCTCAGATTTTATTAGTGGGTGTTCCAGGAGCGTTGCTAACAGCTCTAATGGCTGCTTTTATGGCATTTTACTTGATTGAATCGTCATGGGACTTCTCTACAGCTTTATTGTTCGGGATTGTGTGTTCTCCTATATACCCTTTAGAAGTTGTGAAGCAATTGAAGTCAATGTCTAAAGGAAAATATATCAGCGTCCTTTTACTTGGTGAAGGATTACTAGGAGATGTCACAGTCATGATCGAATTTACAGCAGTTTTTGGATACGTAGCTGGTGCTCTAAGTGATGGTTCAAATATAACGTTATTTCTAATCCGTTACGCTGGAGGGGGCCTTCTTCTAGGCCTAGTGATGGGAAAGGTAACGGATACGTTATTATCGATAACGTATAACGATTTGCTTTGTGCTGTAATTGTAACTTTGGCGGGGGCGTATTTGACATATTATATTGGTGAAAAGTTTTTGTATGTATCAGGGTTGTTAGGTACAGTGATTACTGGTGTCTTAGTCAGTAATAAGAAGTCGACCATTGCTAATGATGTAGAACAAGTGGTGTCCCAATTCTGGATGATTTTAGGCCATATGGCCAATACACTGATTTTCACTATGATTGGGGTCGTGATCTTCGAGAGAGTGAGCGATATAATCAGTATTAGGCAAGTTTCGTTGATCTTCGTGACTTATACTACGGTTTATTGTTCGAGGTGAGTTGCTTTTTCGGTTTTAATGTAGATTGGAGAAATGTACATTTTCAGACGCCAGTACATCAAGCTACTAGCTACAGTCTGTCAATCTTTCATAGATTTATTCCATAGATTTTCAACTTTATCAATAAACACTGTATGGCGCGTGTGTGGCACTGTATGGTACTATCTCTCATATGATAATGTTGTAAGGTTAATGGTGTACGCCGCAATGACGCCGCTGCTGCGTCACATAGGGTATGGCATGACGTGGCAGCACTGTTTGGCGTGTGTATGGGACTGTCTCTCATGTGACAATGTTGTAAGGTTGATGGTGTACGCCGCAATGACACCGCTGCTGCGTCACATAGGGTATGGCATGACGTGGCAGCACTGTTTGGCGTGTGTATGGGACTGTCTCTCATGTGACAATGTTGTAAGGTTGATGGTGTACGCCGCAATGACACCGCTGCTGCGTCACATAGGGTATGGCATGACGTGGCAGCACTGTTTGGCGTGTGTATGGGACTGTCTCTCATGTGACAATGTTGTAAGGTTGATGGTGTACGCCGCAATGACACCGCTGCTGCGTCACATAGGGTATGGCATGACGTGGCAGCACTGTATGGCGTGTGTATGGGGCGGACTCAGAGGACCCCTGTCTCTCTGTTTGGCGTTGATCGTGCTGCAGACGCCGACGGTTTCAAATGCTGGAGAGGTAAGTACCTAACTACTTATTACATTTTTATCTAGTCTTACCTTCGACCAAGAATTTTAGTAATCCTTGGATTTTTCTCCAAGATTTTAGAAATAACTTAGGCGTCATAGAAAACTAAGTATGGCACGTCTTATAGAAGCGAACCGTTGTAGATTCGATCTTGATGCGAATGAGTAGTGAAGTGGCAACGATACAACTGTCCTTTATAGTGCCTCATTGCTTCAGCGCTGACCCGTCGAATCAGTAGGAGATATTCCTAGGTCGGGCAAAATGTTAAAGATTTTAAAAATGTTTTAAACAATAGCAGAAGAAATCTGGATGTGTCCCTGGTTAGTAACAATAGGCTAATACACACACAGGCATCATAATATAACTTGTAAAATGTGAAGGACTTTCAATTTGTATAGCACCCTATACAAATAAAAGGGGACTTAAACGTGACCGGTGAAATGTCAATGTACACCTTTGCTTAACATATACAGGCATGGGATGTGTTATAAAATATGAGTACTTACTACTTACTGCTACCTACCCCGTCAGTTCATACAGGCGTGCAGCTACATAAACTTTTCTCTCTTCTAGATCTTCCTAATCCAAACAGCAGGCCTAGTAATCCTGTCCCTCCTAATAAACGCTACCAGCATGACGAAGGTCCTGAAGATCCTGGGTCTGGCAGAGATCTCGCTAGCCAAGAAAGCTAACATGACGAACTGTGTCAAACGCATCATGATGACGAGAGACCGCTGCATCTCTATGCTGAAGATGGACAAGTTCCTTGCTGATGCCAATTGGGATTTGGTTTCTCAAGGTTTGTAGACCTTAGTCGGCAGTCGATCTATCTAAATTAGTGGTTGCAAGCGCGGCTGCTGAGCATGATGTCGTGAGTTCGATACCCGGATTGGGCAAATTGTTATTGGGTTTTTTCCATTAGGAATTTATCAGTAACAGCCACGGAGACTGGATTTGTGCCCGGTTGATGGCAATAGGCTTGCCCCCTATTACATGGGACTTAAACATGGCGAAATGTGGGTGTACAATTAGGTAGGACACACAGTCCTCAACTAGATGTCCCAAAGTCAACAGAACAGGCATACGAGTTAGAGTAACATGACTCGTATACAACAGCAAGAAATGAGTCAACAGTCTCAGTATCTAGTAACAAAAAAATACACTTTCGGGGCCAAGCACTCAGCATATGGGTCGAACAAAAATTTGTTCGTGTGCCCACAACCCGCCTCTGACTCGTCGCTATATAATAATAATAATTTATTTATTCAAATTAGACAACACTGATCCATATTTTTGTTAGTAGGTATACTTAAAGAATAGTGTTAGTAAAAATAATCATAATAATTGAAGGCCAATACACAACACATACTACCAAAAATGCATAATCATACAATAAATTATTCATAAATTCATAAAACAAAATTCATTTTAAAACTACAATTGAAATAAAAATAGACTACCTACTTCTGTCAAAAAATAAAATAATGTAATGTTCATGTCAAAATGTAAAATTTTAAGATTTAAAATGTCAAAACGTAAAATGTTAAAAGTAAAATGTCAAAATGTGAAATACGACATGTCCACAATCAAACATAATAATCTATACTAATATTATAAAGCTGAAGAGTTTGTTTGTTTGTTTGTTTGTTTGAACGCGGTAAACTCAGGAACTGCTGGTTGGATTTGGAAAATTCTTTTTGTGTTGGATAGTCCATTTATCGAGGAAGGCTATAGGCTATATAACATCACGCTACGGCTAATAGGAGCGGAGCATAAATGAAAAATGTTTCAAAAACGGGAAAAGGTATTTCCTTTTTGAGAGCTTCCGCTGCGTGCGCTGCGAAAACGGTTTAAGTTACGCAAAAATCATGTATAAAGAAATTGTTCCTCTTTAAAAGTTCTAAAAGAAAGTCCGCGACAGCATATAATAATAATAATAATATTATTGACTCACTGTAACCCTTTTTTACTATTAAACTGTTAGGTTAAAAAGAATTATTTTTTGCGTAGCTTCTTTAACCCATATGGTATTAATCTATATCTAAATAAATGTGTTTGTTAGAAGGGAAATTTAATATAGAATATTTGTGCCCTTAACTCTATACAGTTTAAACATAAATGTTAGAAGATATCGCAATGTGAAAATATCCGCGCGGCAAAATAATTCGCGCGTCGCAATGTGGGGAGATTCTTTCCGGGAAATTCAAATTCAAAATATTTACTGCATCATAATGTTTACAAGTACAGAGTGTTATCGCATTGAGGTATATGTAGTACATATACCTCAATGTGTTATCGTATATTTAACAGTAAGAGATACCTATAGTAATTCACACTTTAATATAATCTAAGCTAATCTAAACCATCTAAATTATTATAATAAAGAGGAAAGATACGATTTTTTGTTTGTTACGATTTAGCTTAATTTATTGTCTTAGAAAGGTTATTTAAGCTATATTATGTGACGCAGACGAAGTTGCGTGGGTCAGCTAGTATAACATATATGTAGCTATAGATGACTTTGTGCTCATACGGGATACAAAGTAAACATGGATAATTTTGAAATTGACAGTGAAAGTGCTTAGATACACACTACTGGAAAAAATTAAGGAATCAAAAAATTCCAAATTTTTGGGCAATTTGCAACAGGCCGTAACTTCGAGAGAATAGGTCGTTCAAATTTTGATTTTTTGTACGACCATTTCTCTCGAAGTTTCGGCCTTTTGAAAATTCTCGATTTTATTTTAAATCCCATTATTTTTTACCATTGTGGTCCAAACTCGTCTTTCCCTTCCACCAGGAACTACAATTAAACACCCCTACCAGCTCCAAATGTCTGGTCGCGCCGACGATGACGATGAAGACGACGCTTACATGGGCTACCGCTACACCACTTGCCCTGACTGCGAGAGGGAGATACCCAACGAGCCCACCAAGAAGGAGTTCGCGGAGATGACCAAGTACCTAACTTTGTCACTGTTCCGTCAATCAGAAACATGAAACAAATACACAATCACACGGCGTATTTTAAACGTCGTCGGCGCCGTACATGCAAATTTTTGCGTTTTTATAGAATCAATCGCGCGTAAAACACGATGCCAACTGCGTTTGAAGCATGTACAAAGGCTTAGGTTTGGGATCGCTGTATCGCGTATACATGCCGACGACGCGCGTGTCACGATCACCTCGTGTGCTTAGATTACAAGGTTGCGTTCAAATCTAATTTGAAGCGCGTAGTCGCGCGTCACCGAAAATAGCACCGTAGAAAATACGCCGTGTGCTAGGGTCCTTAGATTGCCAAAAAATCCCTGAAAAACATTAAAACCAAAATATTTTCCACAAACCAGGGAAGCCAATCAACGCGTCCTAAAAGCGTTAAAGATATCATACTGGCGGCAGTACGAACACGGTAAGATCAGTAAGGATGGGGTCAGAGTGCTGGTACAGGCTGTGGAGGTAGCTGCCGACTCCAACGATGGCAGGATCAATCTGGACCTCCTGGGGGCGCTTTGGAAGCCTAAGGTAAGGTCCTTTACAGCTCCCGTCGGGGCTGCGGGGTTTTCGCAAGAGATACCGCGCAGCCTCGTCACAAGAGCTAAGAAAGAACGTGGGTGGTTTTTAGTCAGCAGAAGTCTGACACTCCCAACCGCTCTGGTCAGAGCGGGAGGAGTTATTTAATTAATGATTTCCCACGTTACTCCCCAAAAAAAAGGTCCTTAACAGCTGGGTACTTTGGTAAGGTCCCATGTATGTACTTATGTAGCCGGTGATTTTGTTAAGGTCTCATGTAGCTGGGGACTTTGTGGTATGTTCCATGCAGCAGCGAACATGATGTATCCCTATCTTTACCAGTATCACTCTGTCAGAAATCCCGCATAGTTAGGCCGAGGTTGTGGGCAAGGCGGGGGACTCAATGACTCAACCAATTCTAGTTTCACTGCGATTTCTGTGACGTATTTACTCCACTCTACCCTGACGAGAGATTGTAGGAGCTTTTTACCATTAAATAAATACAGCTTTACTACAATATGTTGTCTTACCCATTCTCTTCCCAAAGACGCAAGCCATATGGCTACGTCGCAAACTAGTGAACATGATGACGCCCGAATCGGCAAACGCCCAAGTACCCCGACAAGCATGGCGGCAGCGTTGCTACAGAATCGTCTCAAACGTGTGGTTCGACGTATTCATCTATATAATGATACTGTGTAATACGCCCGTGATATTGTGTGAAGTGGCAATGCCAGCACCCGTATCGAATACTGTGATGACTACTATCAGAGCGCTGAACTTGTGAGTATCCTAACAAATATTTTAAGTGCGAAAGTAGGTTTGTTTGTTACTTTTGTATAATATGTAAAGAAATGGACATAGGGTGGTATCTTTCTTCTCAAAAAACAGTAAGTACTTTTCCCTTGGGAATAAACAAAACTTTCAGATTATAATAGATAGAGCCACGTGTCTTTCGAATCATGACTATATTATATTAATTAAGTTTATTAGTATTTTTATTTTATAATAAAATAATTATACGCGCGGTTGAAAGTTGCAGGGCTCGGCTATTAATGAATACTTACATTCACTTAAATGATTTATGCTGTAGTAACTCCCTGGCTGTAGCTTTTGACCCCTTAACAGCTGAACAAATGTCGAAGAAACTTGGTACAAAAATGGCCATGACCTAGGTCATAGGATACTTTGTCATCCCGGTAATAGCCGTGCTACTAAGGTTTTCAGGTGTTAATGGGAGTTCTAATGGGATCTAGCACTTTCCCTTCCAAGTTCAAAATATGATTATTTCTTTGTATAAGTACCCGAAATTGCCAAGTCATCTAATACGACTCGGAGGCGGGTTGTCGGCACACAAACGAATTATTGTTCGACCCATATGTTGGGTGCTTCGCACCGAAATATTTTTTAACAGGCAGGTCTGTGTTTCGATTAGTACCAGTATATTAGAGATACATCGATACTGGAAATATGAAAAGGGGCACTGTGCGTGCTGTACACTTTTTGACTTTCAGCGCTGGTGCAAGCGGAAATCCAACAGAATGTTCATTTCCCTTACGTTATTTCACATAACCAGGGAGTCTAAAATGACCACTTTTTTAACGCAATTCATATTATTTTTCAATTATGATCTGTTTTCCTAAATGTTCATAGACGCAGTTACTATTAAGAGGCCTTGTACAGACAAGACTTGCGTAACTTTAGGCAATTTCTATGTTTGTGTGCAGCGATAACACCGACGAACGCACACACGGGCATTTCGAGCGTTGAACTACGGTTGAAAAATTTGATCATTTAGACGATTATTATTTTAGGTGACATAATTTTATAGTAAGTAAGTACACGCGTACGGCTTTGAAAAAAAGTCTGGAATGTGTGTTGTATATAGGTACAGTATATCATCATCATCATCATCATTTCAGCCAAAAGACGTCCACTGCTGGACATAGGCCTCCCCCAGGCGTCGCCACATTGACCGGTCCCGTGCGTCTCTCATCCAGCGGGTTCCTGCAACCTTGACCAGGTCATCGGTCCACCTAGTGGGAGGCCTTCCAACGCAACGTCTTCCGGTTCGCGGTCGCCATTCCAGAACTTTTCGGCCCCATCGGCCATCCGTTCTGCGAGCAATGTGCCCTGCCCATTGCCACTTAAGTCTGGCGATTCTTCGGGCTACGTCGGTAACCTTGGTTCTCATGCGGATGTCCTCATTTCTGATTCGATCACGCAAGGAAACTCCGAGCATAGCCCTCTCCATTGCCCTTTGGGTGACTTTGAGCTTTCTGATGAGGCCCATTGTGAGCGTCCACGTTTCGGTCCCGTATGTAATCACTGGCAACACACACTGGTCATAGACTTTCGTCTTGAGACACTGGGGTAAGTTGGACGAGAAGATACCGCGCAACTTCCCGAACGCTGCCCAGCCGAGTCGGATTCGACGATTGACCTCTTTCTCGAAGTTAGATCTACCCAACTGGACCGTTTGTCCCAGGTAGACATAATCGTCCACAACTTCGAGCGTAAAGTCTCCGATCTTGATAGGAGTGGGTGTTACATGAACATTCAACATAACCTTGGTTTTGTCCATGTTCATTTTAAGACCCACTCTTTCGGAAGCTCTACTGAGGTCATCGAGCATTGCACTGAGGTCTTCCATGGTCTCAGCCATGACCACTATATCGTCGGCAAACCGAAGGTGAGTGATGTACTCGCCGTTGACGTTGATGCCAAGTCCTCTCCAATCCAGAACCTTGAAGATATCCTCCAATGCAGCGGTAAACAGTTTCGGAGATATGACGTCTCCCTGTCTCACACCGCGCTGCAGAAGGATAGGTTCCGAGGTCTGGTCCTGAAGTCGGACTGACATGGTGGCGTTTTTGTACAAACACTTCAACACCTCGATGTACCGGTAGTCGATTTGGCACCGTTGGAGAGACTGCAGCACAGCCCAAGTCTCGATCGAATCGAAGGCTTTCTCGTAGTCCACAAACGCTAAACAGAGAGGCAGGTTATACTCTTCGGTCTTCTGTATAACCTGCCGCAGCGTATGTATGTGGTCTACGGTACTGAAGCCTTTTCGGAATCCGGCTTGTTCGGGAGGCTGGAAATCGTCAAACCTGCGTGCGAGACGATTCGTGATGACTCTTGAAAACAACTTGTAGACATGGCTTAGAAGTGAGATGGGCCTATAGTTCTTCAACCGGGCATTGTCACCCTTTTTGAAGAAGAGCACCACCACACCCCTGCACCAAGCCTGTGGCGTTTTCCCCTCGAGTATGACGGAATCAAACAGCTTCTGTAGGGCCTTAAGGACCGGTTTGCCACCCGCCTTCAGAAGTTCAGCCGTAATTCCGTCATCACCCGGCGCCTTGTTGTTTTTAAGCTGTTTCAGAGCCATCCTAATCTCGTACAGGCTGACATCCGGGATGTCTTCGGTATAGTGTCGGGTCAATCTAGCTCTGGGGTCTTTCGCTAGATTTTCGACGGGTTGACTAGTTGACGTGTACAGCTGCCCATAAAAACTCTCGATCAACAGTATATCAATCAACATAAAAATGGTTCAATTAGGTGTTAGATGAATTAAAATCAAAAATTATGATATCTATTTTAATCACAGATGTTAATATTTGCTGTAAATTGGTTGTGAAAGCACTTTAACACGTCAAAAATAAATAATGTTTCCGTCTCTTTTTAACCGACTTCTAAAAAGGAAGTAGGTTCTCTATTCGTATGTTTTTTTTATGTGTGTCCGCGCATATCTCCGACAAGTGTGGACCGATTTTCTAAATTATTTTTTTTGTTTGAAAATGTATACTCCCAAGGTGGTCCCATTGTCACCAAGTCAGTTTCTGATGATGGGAACTCTCAGAAATTGAGGGCAACCCTCGAATATCATAGGCGCACATAACGTTTTCCATACATTTACAGAAGCTGTGTAAGTATTTGCGTCTGATAATCATAATTTCATGTGGCTGCGCTGATGACGGAAGGTGCAACTCCTCAACGGTCAGGACTTAAAAGAAAATTCCTTCAAAATTACACGTACTTATGGATCGATAGTTGTATTCTTTCAGGCTATTAGGTTGAACTGATGATAGACGGTAAATCTCATTAACCGACTTAAAAAAAGGAGGTTCTCAATTCGTCGGCTAGGAAAATTTTAGGTTTCTCCGTCATGGGTGTCGTTTTCATGGATTTTGGGGTCGCTGATTACGAAAATGAGGTCAAAATGAAAATCAAGATGGCGCCGACGAAAATTTGTGGTTTTTCCGTCATGGGTGTCGTTTTCATAGTTTTTGGGGTCGCTGATTACGAAAATGAAGCCAAAATGAAAATCCAAGATGGCGGCCAGGAACATTTTTGGTTTTTCCGACATGGGTGTCGTTTTCATGGTTTTCGGGGTCGCTGATTACGAAAATGAAGCCAAAATGAAAATCCAAGATGGCGGCCAGGATTTCTTTTTGTTTTTCCGTCGTGGGTGTCGTATTCATGGTTTTTGGGGTCGCTGATAACGAAAATGAGGTCAAAATGAAAATCCAAGATGGTGGCCAGGAAGTTTTTTGGTTTGTCCGTCATGGGTGTCGTTTTGATGGTTTTCGGGGTCGCTGATTACGAAAATGAAGCCAAAATGAAAATCCAAGATGGCGGCCAGGAAAATTTTTGGTTTTTCCGTCATGGGTGTCGTTTTCATGGTTTTCGGGGTCGCTGATAACGAAAATGAAGCCAAAATGAAAATCCAAGATGGCGGCCAGGAAAATTTTTGGTATTTCCGTCATGGGCGTCGTTTTTATAGTTTTTGGGGTCGCTGATTACGAAAATGAAGCCAAAATGAAAATCCAAGATGGCGGCCAGGAACATTTTTTGGTTTTTCCGTCATGGGTGTCGTTTTCATTGTTTTTGAGGTCGCTGATTACGAAAATGAGACCAAAATTAAAATCCTAGATGGCGGCTAGAAAAATTTTAGGTTTTTCCGTCATGGGTGTCGTTTTCATGGTTTTCGGGGTCGCTGATTACGAAAATGAGCTCAAAATTTAGTAATACATAAAATGGGTTTGTTAAACATGAAATCGAAATAAATATTAATAAGTTATACTAGACAAAATGTAAAATAACTGTCATGAAAAGGAAAAACATGGAATTATAGGCATTGTCATTCAAATGAGATAGCACAAGCATGATAGCACAAGTTTAAACCTTAGTGGTTTTTGGTTGCTATTTGTATGTATAATTCTGTATTCTTCTGTGTAAACGTTAAATAAATTAAAAAAAAAAAAAATAGTCCGTTAGCCGTTATCACGTTTCCACCGGGCACCACGTGGAGGTGGACTGACACCGAGCGTTTTTTTTTGGTTGTTGTTTTTCATTGATTTTTATACACAATGTTCAAATCAGATTTTAAGTATTATACGTGATGAAGGGAAAAAAAAATTATGTTTTGTTAGGTTTTGTGTTTGTTTTGGTTGTTTTTTTTCCATTGATTTTTAAACACAATGTTCAAATCAGATTTTAAGTATTATACATGATGAAGGAAAAAAAAACATGACTTTTTGTTAGGTTTTGTGCTTTCAAGGTCAAGAATCTCGATCACGCCTGAAGGAATGCTGGCTTATTTTGTAAAAAAAAGGTCATTGGCCGTATGCAGCATGTAGACTTTGACCCTAGATAGATATGATTATTTCTTTTAAATTTTTATACTTTTTAGTTTTTTACGTTTAATCATTTTGTTTGTTTCGTTTTTTTTTAATGTATTTTTTTAATCAAATTTGTTGGAATTAAAAATTATGAGCAATGGCCGGTAAGTAATCTGGGAGTGGTCTCTCCTCAAATGATTCCACTAAATCTTTCAATCTTGCTGATGTTTGCCTATATCTTGGCCGACTAGTTGTGTGTGATCCACGAGACAAAATTTGCTCCAGTTTCAAGCTCTGTCAGGCTTTGCTGCCGACGAAGTTCATCCAAAAACTTCCATATAGATGGGTGATGAGCCGTTAGAAGTGACGAGAATCCCCTGTGAAAACCTTCAACGGAGTTGTTCGTTCGAGGAATTTCCTGAAGAAATGCATCAAAAGTATTCCACAGATCAATAGGAAATCTAGGAGCTCACCTGCCCCGTCTTTCCAACCTTCCGATCCAGTTATCTTCAAAATAATCAACGACTTGTCGGAGGAGGCCAGAATGCACAATATAAAACTGAGATTCGAGCAGTTCGTCAAAAGCGTTGATAACTTGTTCTGATGGAACATACGCTAAAGCACATAATTGGCGAATATGCAATGCGTAATCAGGAGTGTGTAGTGTTGCAGTTTTAATAAACAAAAAATCAAATATTTTCTTCCCTTCATCACGTATAATACTTAAAATCTGATTTGAACATTGTGTATAAAAATCAATGAAAAAAAACAACCAAAAAAAAAAACGCTGGGTGTCAGTCCACTCCCACGTGGTGCCCGGTGGAAACGTGATAAAGGCTAACGGACTATTTGAATAACAATACCTATAATTCCATTTTTTTCCTGTTCATGTTATTTAACATTTTGTCTAGTATCACTAAATTAATATTAATAATATTCCACAACTATCACACAACGCCATCTAGTCCCAAGCTAAGCAGAGCTTGTGTTATGGGTACTAGACAACTGATAAACATACTTATATATTTCTAAATACATACATTTTATAGATAAATTACACCCAGACACAGAACAAAATGATCGTGCTCATCACACAAACATTTGTCCTGGGTGGGAATCGAACCCACGACCTCCGGCATAGCAGTTAGGGTCACTAACCACTAGACCAACAGGCCAGTCCATATTAATTTCGATTTCATGTTTAACAAACCCGTTTTATGTATTACTAAATTTTGAGCTCATTTTCGTGATAAACGACCCCGAAAACCATGAAAACGACACCCATGACGGAAAAACCAAAAATTTCGTCGGCGCCATCTTGGATTTTCATTTTGACCTTATTTTCGTAGTCGGCGACCCCAAAAACCATGAAAACGACACCCATGACGGAAAAACCTAAAATTTTCCTAGCCGCCATCTTGGATTTTCATTTTGGCTTCATTTTCGTAATGAGCGACCCCGAAAACCATGAAAACGACACCCATGACGGAAAAACCAAAAATTTTCGTCGGCGCCATCTTGATTTTCATTTTGACCTTATTTTCGTAATCAACGACCCCAAAAACTATCAAAACGACACCCATGACGGACAAACCAAAAAATTTTCTGGCTGCCATCTTGGATTTTCATTTTGACCTCATTTTCGTAATCAGCGACCTCAAAAACAATGAAAACGACACCCATGACGGAAAAATCAAAAATTTTCCTGGCCGCCATCTTGAATTTTTATTTTGACCTCATTTTCGTAATCAGCGACCCCAAAAACCATGAAAACGACACCCATGACGGAAAAACTAAAAATTTTCCTGGCCGCCATCTTGGATTTTCATTTTGGCTTCATTTTCGTAATCAGCGACCCCGAAAACCATGAAAACGACACCCATGACGGAAAAACCAAAAATTTTCGTTGGCGCCATCTTGATTTTCATTTTGACCTTATTTTCTTAATCAGCGACCCCAAAAACCATCAAAACGACACCCATGACGGACAAACCAAAAAATTTTCTGGCTGCCATCTTGGATTTTCATTTTGACCTCATTTTCGTAATCAGCGACCTCAAAAACAATGAAAACGACACCCATGACGGAAAAACCAAAAATTTTCCTGGCCGCCATCTTGAATTTTTATTTTGACCTCATTTTCGTAATCAGCGACCCCAAAAACCATGAAAACGACACCCATGACGGAAAAACTAAAAATTTTCCTGGCCGCCATCTTGGATTTTCATTTTGGCTTCATTTTCGTAATCAGCGACCCCGAAAACCATGAAAACGACACCCATGACGGAAAAACCAAAAATTTTCGTCGGCGCCATCTTGATTTTCATTTTGACCTTATTTTCTTAATCAGCGACCCCAAAAACCATCAAAACGACACCCATGACGGACAAACCAAAAGGACATCATCCATTTTGATCCAAATGTCAAAGTGCAGGCCAATAAAAAAAAGTGCTTTATTCTGAAAGAACTCGTTCGCCTTAGCGTTTTTTTATATGACACCAAAGCTGTGGCACCAATATACTTGGTGGTATTCATGTTAAAAAAACCTGATTTTTCATACATTTTTCCTTTCAATTAATCTGAAAAAAAAATGTCCCAAGTCTCTTAACTTCCGAGATCCGCCAAAAGGGGGGAGAAAGGGGGCAAATGGGGCAACTTTGAAAATGGTAGGAGGGGAAAAGAGGGCAAAAAGGGGAGGTTTTGCACTTTTTAGCTACTTATACGCTTCACCCACTCAAGACCTACCTACCACCGAGGAAAAGCTATCGTGACCTTATCCCTACGCTACGGGGGTCGCCGGCTCGCTCCGCTCGACCGCTCCCCCCTTCGCTTTACCGGTACCACCACAAGATAGGTTTCGACGCCAACAATAATACGCTACGGAGGTCGCCGGCTCGCTTCGCTCGCCACCTCCCCTCTTCGCTCCACTCAAGACCTGCCTACCACCGAGGAAAAGCTATCGTGACCTTATCCCTACGCTACGGGGGTTGCCGGCTCGCTCCGCTCGCCCGCTCCCCCCTTCGCTTTACCGGTACCATCACAAGATAGGTTTCGACGCCTACCATACTATAATACGCTACGGAGGTCGCCGGCTCGCTTCGCTCGCCACCTCCCCTCTTCCTTCCACTCAAAACCTGCCTACCACCGAGAAAAAGCTATCGTGACCTTATCCCTACGCTACGGGGGTCGCCGGCTCGCTTCGCTCGCCCGCTCCCCCTTCGCTTTACCGGTACCACCACAAGATAGGTTTCGACGCCTACTATAATAGGCTACGGAGGTCGCCGGCTCGCTTCGCTCGCCACCTCCCCTCTTCCTTCCACTCAAGACCTGCCTACCACCAAGAAAAAGCTATCGTGACCTAATCCCTACGCTACGGGGGTCGCCGGCTCGCTTCTCTCGCCCGCTCTCGTCTTCGCTTTATCTTCCGAGCCTCCTCTATACGAATCCGTAAACAAAACAGAAAAAAAGGGGTGAAGGGGGGGGGTAGCTTTGAAAAATGATTTCGACTAACGCATTGCCCCTTTCAATTAATCTGAAAAAAAAATGTCCCAAGTCTCTTAACTTCCGAGATCCGCCAAAAGGGGGGAGAAAGGGGGCAAATGGGGCAACTTTGAAAATGGTAGGAGGGGAAAAGAGGGCAAAAAGGGGAGGTTTTGCACTTTTTAGCTACTTATACGCTTCACCCACTCAAGACCTACCTACCACCGAGGAAAAGCTATCGTGACCTTATCCCTACGCTACGGGGGTCGCCGGCTCGCTCCGCTCGCCCGCTCCCCCCTTCGCTTTACCGGTACCACCACAAGATAGGTTTCGACGCCAACAATAATACGCTACGGAGGTCGCCGGCTCGCTTCGCTCGCCACCTCCCCTCTTCGCTCCACTCAAGACCTGCCTACCACCGAGGAAAAGCTATCGTGACCTTATCCCTACGCTACGGGGGTTGCCGGCTCGCTCCGCTCGCCCGCTCCCCCCTTCGCTTTACCGGTACCATCACAAGATAGGTTTCGACGCCTACCATACTATAATACGCTACGGAGGTCGCCGGCTCGCTTCGCTCGCCACCTCCCCTCTTCCTTCCACTCAAAACCTGCCTACCACCGAGAAAAAGCTATCGTGACCTTATCCCTACGCTACGGGGGTCGCCGGCTCGCTTCGCTCGCCCGCTCCCCCTTCGCTTTACCGGTACCACCACAAGATAGGTTTCGACGCCTACTATAATAGGCTACGGAGGTCGCCGGCTCGCTTCGCTCGCCACCTCCCCTCTTCCTTCCACTCAAGACCTGCCTACCACCAAGAAAAAGCTATCGTGACCTAATCCCTACGCTACGGGGGTCGCCGGCTCGCTTCTCTCGCCCGCTCTCGTCTTCGCTTTATCTTCCGAGCCTCCTCTATACGAATCCGTAAACAAAACAGAAAAAAAGGGGTGAAGGGGGGGGGTAGCTTTGAAAAATGATTTCGACTAACGCATTGCCCCTTTCAATAAATCTGAATAAAAAAATGTTCCAAGTCTTTTAACTTCCGAGATCCGCCTAAAGGGGGGGTGAAGGGGGGCCCCCTTGCCCCCCTTCACCCCCCCTTTAGGAAGTCAACATTGAAAAATGGTTTTTACTTCCCCGAGCTTCCTCTATACGAATCCCTAAAAAAAAACCCGTAAAGTCTCTTTGTTTCCGAGATACGATAGGGAGGGGGGAGAAAGGGGGGGAAAAGGGGGGGTTTGGCACTTTTCCCATACTCACGAGAGTTACTTGTTTACGAATCTGTCAAAATATACCCACCTCCCCATCCACCATCTGGGAGAACAATTCTGTCAATCAGTGAGTCAGTGCTGGTAATTGAGCTATAGATAGTATTTTTAGAACTCAAATAATACCAAGTATAGTGATGCTACAGCTTTGGTGTCATATAAAAAAATTCTAAGGCGGACGAGTTCTATCAGAATAAAACACTTTTTTTATTTGGCCGGCACTTTTACTTTTGGACCAAAACTGTATGAAATGTGGATGATGTCCTTTCCTGGCTGCCATCTTGGATTTTCATTTTGACCTCATTTTCGTAATCAGCGACCCCAAAAACCATGAAAACGACACCCATGACGGAAAAACCAAAAAAAATCCTGGCCGCCATCTTGAATTTTCATTCTAACCTCATTTTCGTAATCAGCGACCCCAAAAAACATGAAAACGACACCCATGACGGAAAACCAAAAAAATTTCTGACCGCCATCTTGAATTTTCATTTTGACCTCATTTTCGTAATCAGCGACCCCAAAAACCATGAAAACGACACCCATGACCTAAAATTTTCCTAGCCGACGAATTGAGAACCTCTTTTTTTTAAGTCGGTTAATGAGATGTACCGTCTATCATCAGTTCAACCTAATAGCCTGAAAGAATACAACTATCGATCCATAAGTACGTATAATTTTGAAGGAATTTTCTTTCAAGTCCTGACCGTTGAGGAGTTGCACCTTCCGTCATCAGCGCAGCCTCATGAAATTATGATTATCAGACGCAAATACTTGAACAGCTTCTGAAAATGTATGGAAAACGTTATGTGCGCCTATGACATTCGAGGGTTGCCCTCAATTTCTCAGAGCTCCCATCATCAGAAACTGACTTGGTGACAATGGGACCACCTCGGGAGTATACCCTTTCCAAAACAAAAAGAATTTTGAAAATCAGTCCACAATTGACGGAGATATTCGCGGACATACAAACACGAATAGAGAACCTCCTCTTTTTTGGAGGTCGGTTAAAAATATATATCGAAGTACAATCGACAATAACAATCGATCTTGAAATTCAACTTCCATTTGAAGATGAAAAAAATTTTAGCAATCTTTACAAACTAGCAAAAAAAACATGTTTGATCAAAATTAATAAGTGTATCAAATTGTGGTAATCGGCTTACAATCTCGAAAATATGTTTACGAAAAAAACTTTTTTACAAAAAATAAAACCGACTTCGACAAAAAAAAACACTCAAAAGTGAAAAATAAACTTGAGAAGAAAAATCAGTTTCTGAAGTCGGTGACTTTTGTTTCTTTGATTTCATTTTTTTGTCACCGACTTCAGAAACTGATTTTTCTTCTCAAGTTTATTTTTCACTTTTGAGTGTTTTTTTTGTCGAAGTCGGTTTTATTTTTTGTAAAAAAGTTTTTATTTTTCACTTTTTAGTGTTTCACATGTGCTTACCCCTTCACAACGTACCGGCGTGATGTTATGATAGGACTGGTGTAAACAATAGACAGACAATATGAGATTTCAGCAATCCCAGTCCATTTGCTATCATTTATTGAGGAGTTCCGTTGAATATCTCCGAAGTTCTTCATCAGATTTTCACAAAATAGTTTTTATAACCTTTGTAGTGAGTACAGGCGTGATATTATATTGTTGTGTGATGGCGTAAACAATGCTTAGATATGCTATAGCAACAATCGCGGTTAATCTGCTGTTATTTATTGAAGAGTTCCCCCGATTTCTACAAGATCCCATCATCAGATAATGAAATGGTGACAATGGGACCACACGGGAAGCACCAGCTTTCAAATGAAAAAAGAATCATGAAAATCAGTTCACCCAGTCGCAAGTTATGAGCGAACAAACATAAAAAAAAAAAAAAAAAAAAAAAAAAAATACAGTCGAATTGATAACCTCCTCCTTTTTTTGGAAGTCGGTTAAAAACACGGGAGCGTTTGTGACACAAAGCGATACGTCCGTCCTTTGGCAGTGGCCGATTCGTACTGGCGAGGTAGAGTTTGCGCGGTCGATAATATAGTTAACTTTGGATTCAATTTACGAAATGAAATTATAGTTTATTGATAAAATAAAAATACGATTCTATTAGAAGGTTACCTTAAAATTAATACGTAGTTTTTGAATTTTCTCTAAAGTGATTCTAAGGTATAGAAAAAAAATCTTAGTTGTCGAGACATTTTGTAAAAATTGCGATGTTTTAACATTTTTTTTCTGCTATTTTTTGTATTGAAGTCGAAAATGTGACTCCTTGGTACACCAGTAGACCATATGGTGATGTTATTTATATTTTTTTTAATGTTTAGAATCGTTTGTAGTGTTATGTTCGGCTAAGCCAAACGTAACTCGATCGGTATTTTTGCGGAAAAGGGCTTTTGAATACGGGTGATTGCCATTAATATAAACATTATTTTGAAAATTCTTGTTCACTATTCACCAGAAAAAGAACTCGTCTCTTATAATAGCCAAAAGGAAGCTTCAAATTCTTCATAGATTTCCCACACGAACCGATCAAAATTGATCAAAATGAGATGATTTCGTGGAAGGAGCCTTAAGAAAGGTCCATTTTACGCTTTTTAACGCAATTCATTTTATGGTCTACTAAAGTTGCCATTTGTTTTACTATTTCAGCTTCTTTTTCATAATCTACGTGATGGAGATGGTACTAAAGATGTGTGCACTCGGATTCCGTGGCTACTTCAAGTCGCACTGGAATAAACTGGATTTCTTCATCGTTGTCATGGCTTCTCTTGGTATGTCACAGCTTTAGCTTAACATCGCGGTAGTTTTAGAGGGGACGGCAGAGGATTTCTACATTTTTACCCGACTGTGGTGAAGCCTAAAAGAAGGGTTACGTGTTTGACCTGTTTTTGTATGTCCGTTTCTTTGTTCCTTCATAACTCCTAAACGGGTGAACGGATTTGGATAATTATATACGTCGATTTTGTCTTGGTAGTGCGAGTGTCACTGGCTCCATTAAAATTAATGAACTAAGATTTTTTTTGGATTTTGGGAGCCATATCCTGGAGTTTGGAATCACGCTTGACGTAGTAGCTATTGACTGCTGCGCTGCTTGTCGCGGGCTCGATCCCCGCACGGAACATTTATTGGTATGGCCTATAACAGTCCCTATATACAGATAGTTGTTCCGGGTCTGGGTATTTTGTTTGTGTACGTTTGTAAACGGTCCTACGATACATCATCATCAACTTTCTGCCCTTATCCCATGTTATTTGGGGTCGGCGCAACGATAGGATAGGAGAAATTCCTAGTAGGTATGGGGCAACAATTTTCAAAAAAAGGTAAGGCCTTACTGGTTCCCGTCGGGACTGCGGGTTGTTCTAAAGAGATACCGCGGCCTCGACAGAAAGAGCTAAGAAGGAGCATGGGTGGGTTCTAGTCAGTCTGACACTCCCTACCGCTCTGGGCAGCCACTAGAGCGGGAGGAGTCGTTCGATGATTTCCCATCGTCCATAAAAAAGGGCTTACTGGTTAAACTGATGAATCATCTTCTCTTCTTCCAGACTTTGTACTAGACGTGATAGATGCCCTAACTGCTTGGAACAAGTGGAACAGCGTCAATTCCAGCTTCATCACGGCTACCAAGTTACTGCGGATGCTTCGGTTCCTAAGATTATGCAAGCTGGCCAAGTAATACTTATATTTTGTTTTATGGGGATGGCCTGTCGAAGGTCATTGCAGATCGCGTGACCCAAATCGTCAAGTCACAATCTGATATCCAATAATGCGCGAGGCATCCTCGTGCGTTTGCCGCGTGGCACTTGCTGCGCGAGGCAGACTCGGTCTATACCTATGTTGCAGTCAAAAGTACTATTGACTAGCAAAATCTGGTCAAAAGTGGTTTTGACTGAAAATTATTGGTTATTAGTACTTTTGACTGCAAATTTGCGGTTCAAAGTACTTTTGACTGACGCTCTTCGTTAAAAGTAGTTTTAACTGCAATAAAGCATCAGTCAAAAGCACTATCAGCTCGTTAGATGTGAATAAAAAAGTGTGTTATTTAACTGGTTAGCATAGTATTCGTATTTTGGTCAGCGTAAAAATATTATCTGTCAGCAGAAATAGCTACTTGGTCAGCAACTCATGGGCAGCAAACATTTCAAAATCAATCAGCAATTTATGTCATGCTGGATGGCTGTAATTTTTTTTTTGTACAGCATATTAATTATATAAGCTGCAATAGTAGATTGTATCACAAGGGAGCAAAATAATATTTTTACGGCGAGGGCGCTTTTTTGAATCCAGAGCGAAGTGAGGGATTCTAGAGTAGAATCCCGAACGTAGTGAGGGATTCTTTAGTAGAATCCTGAACGTAGCGAGGGATTCAAAGTACATCGCCCGAGCTAAAAATATATTTTACGCCCAAGTGATACACTCGACTTTTCATCACTCTCTATGAGAAAATAAAAGGCGCCTCATCTCATATTATATTCTAATATTATTTTTTAATAAAACATAGTAACGACACGTTTAAATCCATCAGACATCCTCTTCGTCTTCAGATACGCTATTAATTACGAATATGTGTCCAGTTTTACGTCGTTATTATGGAAACACGTTAATAAACAACTTTCTACTCTAAAGAGTAGAAGGTTGTTTAGTTTTGGCTATATAATGGAAGTAGGCCAGAAACGCAGATTCTAAAAAATTTGGCGCCTCTTGCATTTCTCCATTCAATAAAATTACCATAGGCTTTCATATATATTTCTCCCGCGATTTTGCAGGTCAGTTCACATACTTTCAGGAGTTAATTCTATACTTTCATTGTCACTTGAAGAATTCATTTTTCAAAACAAAACCATGAATTTCTAGAAATCCGTGAGAATTGAGAATTTAAGCGCTGTAAATCAATATAAACTGAACTATGCGCATTTAGAGTAGAAAGTTTTTTCATGAAAGCAAAGTCGGCCAGGCATCACAAATTTTTGTTTTGTTTTTTTTTTTTAGTTACCGCGTCTCCTCGCACCGTACAGCCAACACTTACAGCCAGTAAAATACAATTTGCGTTCGATTTCAATGAACGATTCATGTTCTAAATTCAAATCTCATTACTGCCCGCTAAAAAGTCTAATGGAGAAAAGAGCTACTTTGCTCGCACTTATAGAGGAACAAAACGACACTTTTCGAATTGAAGGGATGAAAAATTAGTTATTTTGCTCACCATATTTAAATATGCATTATGAGTAATATAAAAGTTTATACGTGCGTTTGTCGTTATTTTTATCGACCACCTTAACTTTTTCAGAGTTTTGACTGATACAACCAGTCAAAACCACTTTTGACGGAATCACTTAGTCAAAAGTACTTTGAAACAGCTCCGGGGCAAAAGTACTTTTAACTGTTATTTTAGTCAAAAGTATTATTGACTAAAGCAAACGGTCAAAAGTACTTTTGACTGATTTTGCTAGTCAATAGTACTTTTGACTGTTTAAGAGTTTTGACTGCAACATTTAAATTGTTTGCTTGAGGCTGCCGTGCGCGGCAAGACCGAGCGATCGATCAGTTGTTGGAATGTTCATTTCCCGAATTATGTTTCTCCACGCATCTTCTCATATTCTTCTATTAGTGTAATCAGAACATTGTGCGTAGTGTGGGCGTTTTGGGGACTGTCTTTTGATAAATTTTAATGTTCGAAAAGTGCTGATTATCAGCCTAGTTTTTATTTTTTTAACTTTGATTTTATGACTTTTATGATGAGCATGCTTTATTTCAGAGTATCAGTGCCCAAAATAATGGCTTATATCGACCGCATGGTTGACATACAACTAGCGTTTGGTTATGATGTCGGTAAGGTACGTACGTACGTCCATACAAATATTATTAACTAGCTTTTGCCAGCGGCTTCGCCCGCGTGAAAATTACGATTTTCTATACAATCTTTCATCCCCTATTTAACTCCCTTAGGTGTTGAATTACGAAAAATCCTTCCTTATTCCTTGTCTACATTATAAAGGGAATCTCTGTGCAAAATTTCAGCTTTCTAGGTCCAAGGGTTTGGGCTGGGCGTTGATGAGTCAGTCAGTCAGTCAGGACTTCTCTTTTTATTTATATAGATATAGATGAGAAAGTAACCCTGTCTGTCTGTTACCTTTTCACGCCTTAGCCGTTGAAACGTTTAAGATAAGCAAGACTGAGGCCCGGCTTCTACCAAATCGGAGACAAGCAGAGCGGAGAGATGTGCCAAATTCGACCAATCACAGGAAGGGCAAAAAACCAGATGTAAATTTTAACTAATGTGATTGGTCGTGGCCGATTCCGCACATCTCCTCTCCGCTGTGCTTGTCTTTGCTTTGATGGAAACCGGGCCACATTCTAGAACGAAACATCGAATACATGAGCTGGTGCCGCTGCTGGTGATGATTGGACCGCCGCCGGCCGTTGTACCCATAGATTTTTGTGGACAAGTCTGCCACACGGCCTAACCTCTGTAACTCCTGAAAGCCAGATCAATCAAGAGTGGCGACCACGACTTCCGTATCTATGTTATTGTATCTTAATTTTTCTAGGGCTTCGTAACCGGTGCCCAAGAAGTATGCACTCTCCTGCCACAGTTGGTGGATAACAAACAGATACATGAGATGTTGACTACCACACTGGATGGTGACAGGTAACATCACGACTTTAGTTCTTTTAGGGGTAGGTAGAAGTTGAGTGATATACCTATATATACCCTGGACTTGTTTAGAAAGGCTGGATGAGAACGTTGACCAGTCTGTACCGACGACCAGTGCCACTAACCCACTTAATGGGCCCCGAGTCTGCTATTCAATATTGTCAGAATGGTCTATCATTGATCTCATAATTGTTGATTTTGACAAGTAGACGACAAGCCAAAAAGTACCTTAAGTCTGTCGACTTAGGTATTTTTGGCTTGTCATCAATCAACAATTATGAGATCAATGATAGACCATTCTGACACTATTGAATAGCAGACTCGGGGCCCTGGTCAAATACAGAGCCTCCTTTTTAACCGACGTCCCAAAAAGGAGGAGGTTCTCAATTCGATCGGTATTTTTTTTTTTGAAGTCAATGCGTAGATTTTAGACATGTATGTCTGTCTGTGATGAAGTCTACCATTCTATAGTAGTTTGACAGTCACAATAATGTTGAACAACATTTAACTGTCCTTTTGATCCTTACTGCAGTGGGATAAAAACAAGGAAAAGGAGCTCGTGGCTCAAAGTGAATAATAACAGTCGCTCAGACCGATCTCTAGGTTAAGGCGCGATTGCCTAGGTTGGCCCGTGGATGGGTGACCCATAACATACCGAGTTTCCTTCGTGCCTCGAAAAGCACGTTGAGCCGTTGGTCCGGCTGTCATTCGTATATCTTTGACAGTCGTTAGGTACGGTCAGCATCAGAAGTAGCTGAACATTTCGGAATTTTAATTCTTTTATGTACAGGACTCTAGCTATTATTTTTAATGTTTCAGAAGATTATTCGTTAAAATATTCCTTACGGAGTGTAAGGAATATTTTAACGAATAATCTTCTCTAATCTAATAACATGTAGTAACGAGTCATATCTAACAAGTTTTTATTAAAAAAACAGCTTCGAAACTTTGAGTAATCTATATCTATACTAATATTATAAAGCTGAAGAGTTTGTTTGTTTGTTTGTTTGTTTGTTTGTTTGTTTGTTTGAACGCGGTAAACTCAGGAACTGCTGGTTGGAATTTTAAAATTCTTTTTGTGTTGGATAGTCCATTTATCGAGGAAGGCTATAGGCTATATAACATCACGCTATGACTAATAGGAGCGGAGCATAAATAAAAAATGTTACAAAAACGGGAAAAGGTATTTCCTTTTTGAGAGCTTCCGCTGCGTGCGCTGCAAAAACGGTTTAAGTTACGCAAATATCATGTATGAAGGAATTGTTCCTCTTTAAAAGTTCTAAAAAAAAGTCTGCGACAACATATATCTATCTTTTAAGATTGACTCACTGTAACCTTTTTTTACTATTAAACTGTTAGGTTAAAAATAATTATTTTTTGCGAAGCTTATTTAACCCATATGGTATTAATCTATATCTAAATAAATGTATTTGTTAGAAGGAAAATTTAATATAGAATATTTGTGCCCTTTACTCTAAACAGTTTAAACAAATATCTTAGAAGATATCGCAATGTAAAAATATCCGCGCGGCAAAATAATTCGCGCGTCGCAATGTAGGGAGATTCTTTCCGGGAAATTCAAATTCAAAATATTTACTGCATCATAATGTTTACAAGTACAGAGTGTTATCGTATATGTATTTAACAGTAAGAGATACCTATAGTAATTCACACTTTAATATAATCTAAGCTAATCTAAACCATTATAATAAAGAAGAAAGATAAGATTTTTTGTTTGTTACGATTTAGCTTAATTTATGTCGGATAGTCGATATATCGAGAAAGGTTATAAGCTATATTTATGTGACGCAGACGAAGTTGCGTGGGTCAGCTAGTGTTAATATACTTCTGATGCTGACCGTACAAGTAGACAGAGGCCCGAATGTCTGAAAACCAGTCTTACTTGAAAGGGGTATCGCATTACCCAGTAATAACAGGTTTGTGGAGGTAAGATAGACAGTCGCTCTTCGTAAAATTATGATTTTCAGCTGTCTAACCAGACTGAAAGCCGGCCCCAACATAGTTTGGGAAAAGGCTAGGTCTATGACGAAAACAAAAGAAGGAAGGAAAAAGGTTCAAGAGGTGTATATTTTTAACCGACTTCCAAAAAGGAGGAGGTTCTCTATTCGTGCGTACGTATTTTTTTTAATGTATTTCCGTTGTCCGCGCATATCTCCGTCAATTGTCACCTACTTCAGAAGCTGATTTTTCTTCTGAAGATTATTTTTCACTTTGTGGTTTTGTTTATAGATTAGCAGTAACTCGTCAACTAGGCTTGCTGCAACGCGACAGACCCTGGACCGCCATCACTGTGAAGACCAGACAAGCCACTACATCCACTCTAAATATTATGATCCTGGATGCTATGCAGTTGAAGGAAGAAGGTATAAGAACATTGCAAAAGTAGTTCATTTAATGGCAGCCCCCGACGGACATTCTTGGGTTTTTTTAAGGCGGGTGTTTTATGTTATTTTATCCTTTTTTCAATTAATTTTTAACCGTCGTGGGTTTTTTCAAAAATTTTAATTTTGTTTTTTACCCGACTACGGCAAAGCTAAAGGAGGGTTATTACCCGACTACGGCAAAGCTAAAGGAGGGTTATGATTTTGACTGGCTATGTATGTATGTATGTATGTTTGTATGTATGTATGTATGTGTGTATCTTCATCTGTTCCCTCATAGCTTCTAATCTACTTATCGGAATTCGACATATGAGGTATCATTAGAACCGTCTTAATTTTCCGCTAAACATAGGCTACGTGACGTGTCACAAAAAGCGATTTGGCGCCCTCTATCGGACAAAAAGTAAGGCTTAAAAAATAAAAATGGAGATAAATACGCCGTGTTTGGTATCATTTAAAAGGGCCTCACTTGTACATTTCCAAAATATTGCTCAAATTTAAAATCACGCCCTCTAGCGGACAAAAAGTTAAGAGTAAAAAAAAATGTTTAACACCAAAATTGTTTAAATAAAAAAAAGTAAAAAACTAAAACCCGACTACGACAAAAAAAACGACGCTGAAAAAGTATGAAACAAGATTTTCAGGATAGAACAATAAGAAAAGCCGTAGTCACACGGTACACACGATCACACGGTTCACACGGTTTTTTACTTTTTTTTTATTTTAAACTTTTTACTTTTATTTTTTTACTTTTATTTTTTTATCTAAGAAAATGCACCAATCAAACCTTAACCCATAACTGAAAACTGAATCAAAATCAGACTTGTAGTTTTGGAGAAAAATGGCAACTTTGATTTGCACAAAAAATGTTTGCTGCAGCGCCCCCTGGTGAGTTGTCACCGTAACACCTATCTAAGAACATGCACCAATCAAACCCGAACCCATAACTGAAAACTGCATCAAAATCGGACTAGTAGTTTTGGAGAAAAATGGCAACATGTATTTGCACAAACACACACACAAACAAACAATCCACCTCTCACCCCAAACGCATATACCGTCTCCGTTCCGTCGTGGGTAAAAATTACTTTACTTGTTTTTGGTACCATTAACACTGGCGCTGGCTAAGTTACAGGCACATGTGATAACATAACATCACATCATCGCCTTAGACTGAAAACCAAGAAAGCATTTTTCCTGAAATTAATTTTATTGCGTTTCTGGGAAGAAAACCTCACAACGCACATCCTTGTGACCTAACTAATTTGTTCATTCGATATAAATATTTCATATTAATTAATAAAAAAACAACAGACGCCGTTTTGCAGCACACAGCTTTTTCTTCCTCTTGAAAAGTTACTTTTTTACACTTACGAGGTTTTCACTCAACGCATGTACATAATTAAAAAAAACATAACACTCTTTTTTTTGGGGCAGTCGTGTAAAAAGTGCACTTTCCAATCTTTCAGGTTTTTTGGACGAAATGGAGTATAGACTGCTCCTAAATGCGATTAAAGAGAAAATCCAATCTTGTCGTCATAAAGGCAGCTTAGTTGCGCCATCATCTCCCGAGGTAACTTAGTTCAAACTTTATGGCGGCTCGGACGCCCCCTTACACCTGAGTCGAACGTCACTTGTAGCTAACTTCCGAGCCGCCATAAAGTTTAAATAGAACTTATAATATCCTGTACAATGAAATTAAAACTGTGTAATCATAGAAAATCATCCAGCGATGTCATTATATCCCCCGTTTCAACAATTATTGTTAAATGTTTTCAGACACAACTCCGCGCAGTTTCTTGGTTACAAGGAAACGAAAGGATAGCTGACTTCTTTTTAGAGCGTTCGGAGATTTTGAACTTTAATATCAACGATATTTTGATATCCAGAGGTAAAAATCGTTATCCAAATAGTTAAATCATCATCATCATCATTTCAGCCACCAGTAAATGACAAAAAAACAACCAACTTAAAAAAAAACACTAAAACGTCTAGAATAGCTTTATTTTAGGAAGTCGGTGGCAAAAAAGACAATGAAACAAATAAAGTCACCGAAATTTGTGGATCCGCCCTTGCCTCTTCCTGAGTGCCTTAATAATCCACAAAAGATAAAGTTCTTTCACAGTAACTTTTCCGCCCATTCCTTAGGTGATGAGCCCAAAGGCATGTACATCCTAGTATCAGGTCTTCTAGAAGCGACCTACACGCCGCCAGACGATGACATCGATGAGGCCATACCTAACTATGAGTTCATGAGTGACCTCAAGTTTGGGGACCCCTGCCAGGATTATATTGTGTCCGGGAACGCTGTGGGGGTGTTGGGGGTATGTCCCGTTTGGGGTCTTTTGAGATACTTTTCTTGGCTTTATGTAACTCATGCAATTGTGTGTTGCAACTTAAGAGGAAATGTGGGCTCTGTCTCTCTCCGTCTATATCCGTCTGTCTCTCTCCGCCCCCCTGCCCTCAAATCCGTGCGATAAGGACAACTGCAGATCCGACTCAATAGCGACTCAATAAAAGTCATATTTCTAGGTTTGGCTCTCGCCTATTTCCTTCTCCAATATTGAACCAATTTAAAGATATTTTAAACAATGAATAAGGAGGATATATACTACGCCGCTATGTTTTTCTTTTTTCGTTAATAGTTGTCAAATTTGTACACTCTGTTAACAGCGATCTAAACAAGCAATTTTGAGGGTTCTAGTGCTTATAAAAATAATTTATCACCAAAATGGAAAACATAGGGGCATAGAAATAGTTAATATTTATTATTCTGTAAAAAATCATTGCTCTAGCTAGGGTCATTAACCAAAAAGAAAACAGGCGAGAGCGTTTGTATGGAGAAAAGACCACCCGCATTTCCTCTTAATAGGAATCAAATGAACAATTTGTTTTCACAAAACATCCCGTATAGATTCCTCGAAGGAACTCACTAGTAATGGTTGTACCTATATGATAAAAGTCAGCTCAGGTCAGGCAAAGTGTTATTGGGTTTTTCCGTCAGGAAATTCTCAGAAGGAGCCTGGACTTCTGTCCGGTTGATAGCAATAGGGTCTACCATAGGGTCTTCCGCTCATCGACTAACAAAACAATAGCTGGGATAACAGGCGTCACGCTATATTTCAAACTCAAACCATGTATTTAAATAAGACCAAAACAGGCACTTTTGAAATCAGAAAAACAAAGAAAGCGAACCTACAGTCCCAGTCTCAAGGCATAATAACTTGAAGAAGTTGCCTATTCCAAAGCGTAGATCTCTATAGAGAAGAATGGTCAAGAAACTCCATGGACACTCTTTAAAATCAAAATCTTGGTTACAGCATTCATGTTGAAATCATACATATATGTGAGAACGATGTAGAAAGACCTGCATAATTTATATTGCCATATCTGCACTGCAGGTGTTAACAAATCGTCCGTACAGCTACACAGTCCGATGCGACTCTGCAGTTCAAGCGTACTACATCACGATGCCGGTCATCAAGGAGGCTTTCAACCTGGCACCGCATCCTATCATGGGGTAAATACACTATACGACATTATGCTGGTTCCCCGATGGGGTAGCCATGTATAAAGGGTGTAAAAGTCCACCACTGCGATCATTTTTTTGTTCTAGACCATACCTGGGAACCGGGCCGTTACGGAGATATTGGGGGTCAAAGTTCAAAATGTTTCACAGCTGTTTTTGGAAATATTAGTTTTTCAGGTTATAACTTTACTTAAAATACATCCATGACCCATTTACTATCCAAAGCATCCACTAGCACAATGTTTAAAGAGTGCTTCATTGAGTTTTACCGTAAAATGAGATTTTGACCCCAAAAAAACAAGTCTTTTCCCAGCAAAAATTTTTGCGTAAGGGATATTTTAGTTTGATGTAGGTACTGTGCAGAATGATTGGTTGACGGCTGCGTGATGGGTTAATTTACACATTTTACACCCTTGATATTATATCTTGCTATTGGTTTGTCCGGTGTTTTTGGTAGTCTTGAGTGAAAAGCGGTCAAACGGCGAAAAGTCAATAGTACATTTTGATAAAGGGAAACTTTGTTTTTGCTTCCATATCCATTGCTTCTCCTTCAACTTGATGAAAGCTAGTTTCCTAATAACAATGACACAAATAGTTTTCGTTTTATTATTTTATTTCTTCGAAAGTGTATATATACTGAAAAACGGAGTTTGATACACTTGAACATTTAGGTATTACTGCAGTTTTCGGCTCCATAAAAACTTCGCCTTTGGATCGGTTGTGAATTCCGTTTCGACTATGTACTATTTCACCATTCACATGGAACTCCCATGTCCATATAATGAAATGCGGAAGTAATGTCTATATCTTTTATTACGATGACGGCACACATCTAGTAGAACAACACCTGAGTTAGGTAGGATTCCTGACCACAATGGAGGAGCATACACGGGCAAAAAATATTCTGGCCACCAGCAATCATGTTGTTTCTCCCCTCTAGCCTCGAATCATCAATGTGGCGAGAAATAGGCATCAAGATAAGCATGATGGTGCTTCCGAACGTCCCGGCTTACCACGGCTGGCCCGTCGAGCGCCTCAGCATGAGGCTGGAGCACGCTTTCGTGCCTTGTCTCAAGGCTTTTAAGGTAATGCTAGGCCCAGTTTCCACCAAAGCGGAGACGAGAGGAGATGTGCGGAGATCGGCCAATCACATTAGTTATTTACATCTGGTTTTTCGCTCTTCCTGTGATTGGTCGAATTTGGTACATCTCCTCTCCGCTCTGCTCGTCCACGCTTGGGCCTTAATCCCCTGGCTGGAGGCCTTAAACTCAAGGCATTCATAGGATTTGTCCGATTAAGCAGCCAGACTCCTAGACTGTAATGCGAGATACAATAAAAAAAAAAATGATAATGTTATCGAGGTTGGATCTTCCAACTTTAGTCCGGAGACGGTTCAAGGACTTCTTGGTGTACCACGGAAGGATAGACCCGGCTGGAAGATGCTCACTTGGTGGTAAGTAGTATAAGCAACCGTCTTCGGAGTTAAATGGGAAGATGTAACTCCAACCTCATTAAGTGTAGCTCAATGAAACAGCAGCTGCTGTGGAGTTGTGTCGCAAACCATGCTCCACCTCCTATCCTGCCTTCTTAACCCAAAAACATACAGCCGTAGTGACTTTTGCACTGTCACCAACGACGTGGTGGAAGTGGCCAAGTTCTGGGCTAAAAATAAAAAAAGTGCCAGCGACAAATAAGAAGTAGAAGGTAATGTTTTGATCGTGGCAGCATGTAGACAAACAAAAATTGTTCAAATCTATGACTTTTAATTACAGGTGTTTGTCGTAAACGAATTGATGGAAGATATCGTGTTGCTGGACGGAATCTGTCAGGATATGGCAACAAGAGAAGTATTCCAGCCACCGACTTACTTACCCAGGTAAGAAACGGTTATATGAAGGGTTCCAGCTGCCTCGTTGGTCTAGTGGTCGCAAGCGCAGTGCTGTGCATGAGGTCCTGTGTCCGATTCCCAGACAAAGTATTATTGGGTTTTTCCATCAGGCATTTCTCAGTAGCAGCAATAGTCTAGATTTTCGCCGGGTTGATGGCAATAAGTTCGAACGCCAGCTATGTTTAAGTCTTATGTGATAGCAGGCGAGCCTTTTGCCATCAACCGGAACCGTCCAGACTCCTGGGGCTGCTCAAAAAATGCTGATGGATTAACCTTCAGGTCCTCATGTTCAGCAGTCGCGATTGCGTCTACCATGAGGCCAGTCAGCAGGAAGTGCTGTCTGGTGCTGTCTAATGACAGCAAAAATCTGCTCATTACTTCCAGAACCGCCCATCGCCTCATCTTCCCGAAGTCGTCACAACTGATGGTGTCCGGCAGCTGTCCGGATACCAAGCTGCTGATCGTGCCCGCTAAAGACTCGGATGAACTGGATATCATGGAAGACGAGCTCGATGATCTGCAGTGTGAACTGGTAACACTCGGAATTGGAGGTTCTTTTATTTGGCAAGATTTTATAGACGTGATGGAGACAGAACTACAAGCTTAGTTTTAGTTTATGCGGTATGCGTCAAGCCAGCGGAAGTAATACTGGTATTCAGTTGAATCTCCTTAGTGGAGCAGGCGTGCCCTCAGAAAGTGGCGGGAGACCTGTCACTGCCGATCCTCGTTCGCTCGAAGGTTGCTCAGAGTTCTGGGATGCGGTGTTGTGTTTCTGCGAAACTGTTATGTCACAAAAAGAAGCTGCAGAAAAAGAATAGAAGATGACGAGCACCCGGCCCGAGGCAGACGCACTGGCTATTCTACGCGCTTCTCATAGATATAACGGGGGAGTTTACATCTCACTCCCCCTACGGGACTAGGCCCGCACTCTAGCAGGCCGGCTTCCCGTCTGGGTACGCAAGGTTGTGCACGCGTCTGGCAGATCCCTGCGCTCTACAGTCTCTAGTGCAGGTTTACCACCTCAGGAGATGTAGAAAAATCAATAGTAGAGGCAATACAAAAGGCAGATAATGATGATTTATCGTTCTGAAGTTACTGCCTGGTTAAAAAAGAGATTATTTTATGTATCTTTGATGCTTACTATTTATCCTCCTCAGGTCTCCAACGTGTCCTCCCGCTGCCTGTACCACCGCGTAGCGCGACGGTTGTCCACAGAGTCCCGCGCGCCCTCCGCCCGGCGCGGCCGCAACAGGCGGCGCCGCGCGGGCAAGCGGGTCAACTACCGGGAGTCCGTGTGGGGCAAGCAGATCTGTTAGTGTAGCTTGTGTTGTTAGCATGTTGCTTGCCGGCGCGGCCGCAACAGGCGGCGCCGCGCGGGCAAGCGGGTCAACTACCGGGAGTCCGTGTGGGGCAAGCAGATCTGTTAGTGTAGCTTGTGTTGTTAGCATGTTGCTTGCCGGCGCGGCCGCAACAGGCGGCGCCGCGCGGGCAAGCGGGTCAACTACCGGGAGTCCGTGTGGGGCAAGCAGATCTGTTAGTGTAGCTTGTGTTGTTAGCATGTTGCTTGCCGGCGCGGCCGCAACAGGCGGCGCCGCGCGGGCAAGCGGGTCAACTACCGGGAGTCCGTGTGGGGCAAGCAGATCTGTTAGTGTAGCTTGTGTTGTTAGCATGTTGCTTGCCGGCGCGGCCGCAACAGGCGGCGCCGCGCGGGCAAGCGGGTCAACTACCGGGAGTCCGTGTGGGGCAAGCAGATCTGTTAGTGTAGCTTGTGTTGTTAGCATGTTGCTTGCCGGCGCGGCCGCAACAGGCGGCGCCGCGCGGGCAAGCGGGTCAACTACCGGGAGTCCGTGTGGGGCAAGCAGATCTGTTAGTGTAGCTTGTGTTGTTAGCATGTTGCTTGCCGGCGCGGCCGCAACAGGCGGCGCCGCGCGGGCAAGCGGGTCAACTACCGGGAGTCCGTGTGGGGCAAGCAGATCTGTTAGTGTAGCTTGTGTTGTTAGCATGTTGCTTGCCGGCGCGGCCGCAACAGGCGGCGCCGCGCGGGCAAGCGGGTCAACTACCGGGAGTCCGTGTGGGGCAAGCAGATCTGTTAGTGTAGCTTGTGTTGTTAGCATGTTGCTTGCCGGCGCGGCCGCAACAGGCGGCGCCGCGCGGGCAAGCGGGTCAACTACCGGGAGTCCGTGTGGGGCAAGCAGATCTGTTAGTGTAGCTTGTGTTGTTAGCATGTTGCTTGCCGGCGCGGCCGCAACAGGCGGCGCCGCGCGGGCAAGCGGGTCAACTACCGGGAGTCCGTGTGGGGCAAGCAGATCTGTTAGTGTAGCTTGTGTTGTTAGCATGTTGCTTGCCGGCGCGGCCGCAACAGGCGGCGCCGCGCGGGCAAGCGGGTCAACTACCGGGAGTCCGTGTGGGGCAAGCAGATCTGTTAGTGTAGCTTGTGTTGTTAGCATGTTGCTTGCCGGCGCGGCCGCAACAGGCGGCGCCGCGCGGGCAAGCGGGTCAACTACCGGGAGTCCGTGTGGGGCAAGCAGATCTGTTAGTGTAGCTTGTGTTGTTAGCATGTTGCTTGCCGGCGCGGCCGCAACAGGCGGCGCCGCGCGGGCAAGCGGGTCAACTACCGGGAGTCCGTGTGGGGCAAGCAGATCTGTTAGTGTAGCTTGTGTTGTTAGCATGTTGCTTGCCGGCGCGGCCGCAACAGGCGGCGCCGCGCGGGCAAGCGGGTCAACTACCGGGAGTCCGTGTGGGGCAAGCAGATCTGTTAGTGTAGCTTGTGTTGTTAGCATGTTGCTTGCCGGCGCGGCCGCAACAGGCGGCGCCGCGCGGGCAAGCGGGTCAACTACCGGGAGTCCGTGTGGGGCAAGCAGATCTGTTAGTGTAGCTTGTGTTGTTAGCATGTTGCTTGCCGGCGCGGCCGCAACAGGCGGCGCCGCGCGGGCAAGCGGGTCAACTACCGGGAGTCCGTGTGGGGCAAGCAGATCTGTTAGTGTAGCTTGTGTTGTTAGCATGTTGCTTGCCGGCGCGGCCGCAACAGGCGGCGCCGCGCGGGCAAGCGGGTCAACTACCGGGAGTCCGTGTGGGGCAAGCAGATCTGTTAGTGTAGCTTGTGTTGTTAGCATGTTGCTTGCCGGCGCGGCCGCAACAGGCGGCGCCGCGCGGGCAAGCGGGTCAACTACCGGGAGTCCGTGTGGGGCAAGCAGATCTGTTAGTGTAGCTTGTGTTGTTAGCATGTTGCTTGCCGGCGCGGCCGCAACAGGCGGCGCCGCGCGGGCAAGCGGGTCAACTACCGGGAGTCCGTGTGGGGCAAGCAGATCTGTTAGTGTAGCTTGTGTTGTTAGCATGTTGCTTGCCGGCGCGGCCGCAACAGGCGGCGCCGCGCGGGCAAGCGGGTCAACTACCGGGAGTCCGTGTGGGGCAAGCAGATCTGTTAGTGTAGCTTGTGTTGTTAGCATGTTGCTTGCCGGCGCGGCCGCAACAGGCGGCGCCGCAGATCTGTTATGTTATAGTGTAGCTTGTGTTTATAGCAATAAATACTTTTTCTTTCTTTTTTCTTTCACACCTAAACACCAATTTGAGTCCAACGCGGGCGAGCCTATTCTATCATCCAGGCAAATCCAGCCTACATTGCTATTGAAGAAATTTGTAATGGAAAAACCCAATAACATTTTGCCCGATCCGGGATTCGAACCAAAAACCTCATGTTCAGCAGCCGCACTAGCTCATTAATAAACAATATGTATTAATTCACAGCGTCACAGATCATTGGCGGTGCGAGTGAGAGAGAAATGAGTTCCAAGTATTACAAGCCAAGTGTAACAGAAATTGTGAGTACCGATTTATTTATTTTATTATTTTATTTTATTATTTTTGGAAAACTTACAGCTAGGTAGACACAGTAGATAGGTTTATAACAACAATAGGGCCAATTAAAAGTTTCCACAAGTAGTCATGTATACAATATTTAAATAACGCAAAAAAAAAACAAAAAGACAGTGATAAGGATTAGTAAACAGAATATAAATAAAAAAGAATGGAAAAGAACACAAAATGGCAAAACCTACACAGTCCGAGTCAGTATCTTACAGTTAATGCTTTTTGAAAAGATCATCATCATTCTCCTGGCCTTAACCCAATTCATTTGAGGTCGGCGCAGCATGTCTCCTTCTTCCATAGGTACCTACTTCTCTGTTTCTCGTCATCTCATGAGACACCTCCTTTCTTACCATATCATTCTTAACACAGTCCTACCATCGTTTCTTTGGTTTTCCTCTACTCTCATACTCATTCACATTCTTTTTTTTTTTTTTTAAACGGGGCAACGTTTTAAAAAAAAAAAACACTTGGAATTTCTCCTGTATCGTGGTTGCGTTCACAAACATTTAAACTCACATACACAAACACACCCAGACCCGAAACAACTATCTGTAGGACATACAAATATTTGTTACGTGCGGGGATCGAACCCGCGACACCCAGCACAGCAGTCCAATCTATCAGCCACTGCGCCAACCGTGCCGTCATTCATATCCAAAACCTTTCTCACGATATTTTCGTCATTCCTCCGCATCACATGCCCATACCACGATAACCGATTCCCACACAAGTTACAACATTTCAGTCACTGGCGCCACTTTCAGACTTCCTCTTGCTTTTTGAAAAGATATCTCTAATAATACTTCATGTATGATCAGTGTCAAGTTGTATTTATTTATTTCAGTATTTACCTTTCTAGACATACATAATATCATGTTTCACACAGTTCATCCAATCTTTCTTTGACGAAAAACCTAATCACAATGTTTTTTTATTGCAGCCTGAAAAACTGGAAGCCACGAAATCTAGAGGTGAGTTTTACTCAAGCGATATAATGTCGATTATGTTAAAAAAAACGACGGGGTTGACGTGTCTGTCTGTTTATCTATGTGTGTGTTTGTCTGTGGCACCGTAGCTCCCAAACGCATGAACCGATTTTGATTTAGTTTTTTTTGTTTTAAAGGTGAATTAGTCGAGTGTTCTTAGCTATGTTTGAAGAAAATCGGTCCAAGATGGCCGCCGCCACAAAATGGCGGATGACATATTTGTTCACAACTCCTATCAATATGGGTATCAAATGAAAGGGATTGATTAGTAGAATACTATACACTATAAAAAATTCAAATCCAAGATTGGCGCCACCACAAAAAGGCGGATTGCATATTTTTTCACAACTTCATCAATACCTAATGTATCTTATGTATCAAATGAAAGGGCTTGATTAGCAGAATACTATGCACTACCTATAACTGACTGGCCTGTTGGTCTAGTGGTTAGTGACCCTAACTGCTATGCCGGAGGTCGTGGGTTCGATTCCCACCCAGGACAATTGTTTGTGTGATGAGCACGATCATTTGTTCTGTGTCTGGGTGTAATTTATCTATAATATGTATGTATTTAGAAATATATAAGTATGTTTATCAGTTGTCTAGTACCCATAACACAAGCTCTGCTTAGCTTGGGACTAGATGGCGTTGTGTGATAGTTGTGGAATATTATTATTATTATTATAACAAATTGCAAATCCAAGATGCCCGCCACCACAAAATGGCGGATTACATATTTTTTCACAACTCTGTCAATATGGGTATCAAATGAAAGGGCTTGCCATGGTTAGCAGCTATAACAAAGGTCATTGGGCGACAAAGTATGAAACCTATACCCAGGGCCTACAGAAAAAATACCTAATAGGTAGGATGTTTAGATAAACGTCTCTAGTTTTCGAATATATATGTCGCATTAACGCAGATACCGGGAAAAAACCATTAATCTAAAAAATAAAAAAAAACAGGGAATACGTTAATTATAACAAGACTTAGTACATTTTATTGTTTCTTGATAGTAAACATGATTTGAAAAAAAAAATACAAACAAGAAAACAAGTATAGAAAGAGTTTTTAAGTTTTTAACCGACTTCAAAAAAGGAGGAGGTTTTTTTTTATGTATGTTACCCGATTTCTCCCCCATTTGTGAACCGATTCTCAAAATTCTTTTTTTATTTGAAAGAGTATACTCTTGAGGTGGTTCCATTTTAATTTGGTGAAGATCTGATGCAGATCTTCGGAGATATACAATGGAACTCTTCAAAAATAGACGGCAAATCTGTCGTAATTGCTGGAATCGCTTGGATGTTTATTGAATATATGTACATTATCATGACGTAACATCACGCCTGTATGCTCTGAGGGGGTATGTACAACACGCATTTTTTTTTATGTATGTTCACCGATTTCTCCCCCATTTTTGGAAGAGTACTTTCTGAAAGTGGTTCCATTTCAATTTGGTGAATATCTGATGAAGATCTTCGGAGATAGGCAACGGAACTCCTCAATAAATGATAGCAAATGGACTGGGATTGCTGAAATCTCATGTCTGTCTATTGTTTACACCATCTCATAACATAACAGCACGCCGATACGTTGTGAAGGGGTAAGCACAATGTGAACCATTAAAAAGTGAAAAATAAAAACTTTTTTTACAAAAAATAAAACCGACTTCAACAAAAAATAAAACACAAAAAAGTGAAAAATAAACTTAAGAAGATAAATCAGCTTCTGAAGTCGGTGGCAAAAACATGAAGTCAAATAAACAAAAGTCACCGACTTCAGAAGCTGATTTATCTTCTTAAGGCGAGACCCAACGCACCCGTTCGACTATACTATAGGCGTAGTGCTACACTCCACCTTAGTCGGATTCAATAAGGTTGCTTTTTGGGCGTACAGTGTTAGGCTGGCTAGTCTTTGTTAGGCGCTTGGGTTTATTGATATTCAAGGGTTTTCGTTTAATTATGATAAATAACTTAACATAATTTGAAAAAATAACAGGTATTAAATTAAATAATTGTATTCTTTATTTATTTCTAGAAAAAAATACTTATGTTATCGCTTAAATTACGGAGATTTTCGACGATAAAGTTAAAAAAAAGAGGCAATTGTATATATTTTTTTTTATAGAGTTAGTAACTTTATTCGGAGATTTGATTATATAATGCAAGTTTAGTTCTTTCTCTTTACAGGATATTTTTCCCACCTCAGTACTTCAAACCTATAGTTCACACTTGACGTTCAAAGACAGTACGTTTTTGGTAAATCCTGGTTGGGTGTCGCCTTAAGTTTATTTTTCACTTTCTGTGTTTTATTTTTTTTTGCAGTCGGTTTTATTTTTTGTAAAAAAGTTTTATTCGACATGATCAATGTCCACATAAATAATTGTATCGTTTAAAAACGCCGCAGCCGTATCTATTTGATCTTGATGTCGGGCCCAAGACAAAAACCAGGGCCGGACGCGAGAGGTCGCCGCCGCCGATCGCCGCTACGAGAACACGGCGGGGCTCTGCCCAAGCAGGGCACACCTCCACAGTGTGCTCCACCGTGTCCTCCGGTCGATCCTCGCAGTGGTAGTATTCGGGCGTTTCCCCCCCTCCTGATTCGGTGCAGGTACCTCCCAGAACATCCGTGTCCGGTGAGGACCTGCGTCAGACGAAAGGTAAGGGCGCCGTGGCGCCTCTCTAGCCACTCCTCAAAGAGGGGACTTACCGCCACTATCATGGCGTGCCCTGCACGGGGTTGCGACAGTCGCTGTCTCCATGCCGCCATGAGATCACACCGGAGGTCCGTCCGCAGAGCGGCAATTTGCCGCGGCAACGGAGTGACCCCCCGGTGTAGCGCCTCCGCTATCACCTCCAGATCCCATGGCGGCAATCCGGCAAGGAGGTTCGCCACCTCGCGGGAGATCGTGCGGTACCCACGGACTAGCCAAACGGCCAGCACCTTTTGGGGCGCGTTCAAGTAGTGGGCGGCCCGCTTCGACAAAGCACGCGCCCACACCGGGGCCTCGTAAAGGGCCATGGACCGGACGATCCCCGCATACACTCTCCGGCAGGTGGCGTTTGGCCCCCCCCAAATCGGGTAAGAGCCACCTGAAGGCAGCCCCGGCCCGCTCCAGTCTGGGAGCCAAACGTCGGAAGTGCTACACGAAGTTCCACCGGCTGTCGAGGACGAGCCCTAGTAGGTACCTACTTCAAAGTACACTCGACGCCGATGGGAACCCTTCCCACCGTTAGCTGGGATCCCGACGGCAGCACTTACCCACGTCCATGGAAGCCCATGGCCTCTCCGACTTGTGAAGTGCCACCTCGAGACCCAGCTGCCGGATCCTCTCGACGACTATCGCAACCCCGCGCGTCATCGTTTCGGCCGCCGCCTCGTACGACCCCTCCTGTGCCAGCACCAGCGTATCGCCCGCGTAGCAGACGATGCTGACGCGAGCGCTTCTTTTGTTTATTTAACAGAATGCTTCACTGAAATTGATTTATCTATACATTTATTATCTATTTTTTATTCATCTATAACATTTTATTCCCACGGTTTAAAAAAAAAAAAAACATCTTAAATTTAGTGTAGGTTAATACTTAACAATATAAAACTAATTTGGTTTTTGTAGGAAGACTATCGTTAACTGGGTCAGATTCTGCCCCATGACCTTTCAAATCCAAGTTGGCCGCCACCACAAAATGACGAATTACCTTTGTTTTTACAACTCCCTCAGTATGGGAAGCAAAAAATTTAAAGGGAATGAGGAATATAAACTTGCCCAAATACACTACAGCCTTTTCTATTGTGGTTCCTTGCAACTTATGTACAGTAACAGCCCAACTTAAAATAATCGGAAACATTGTTCTCTCAATGTTGCCATACCCTTTGAGACCTTGAAAAGTTTTTTAGTCGGGGGTTTTTCTTAATTTTTAATATTATTACTTGTGAAATTAGATTTTTTTTCGGCACAACTTTTGTTTTTAACGGCATTTCTCCTGTATCGTGGCCATCATGGGTGCGTTCACAAACATTTAAACTCACATACCTACAAAAATTCCCAGACCCGGGACAACTATCTGTAGGCCATATAAATATTTGTTCCGTGGAGGGATCGAACCTGCGACACGCAGCGCAGCAGTCAATTGTAATTTATGTCTCGGATGTGACGCTTCAGAAGATTTGGTCTCGTTCAAATCTTACTAGTCTTATGATGATTTATTTGCAAGAATATAGGTTTTTACATAGATTCTTGAGATACAATAAATAATAAATGGGTTTCATATAGTGAAACCCATTTTCGGCATTCGGCATTTCAGCCATACAAATATTTAGATTTCACCTCCTTTGGTTATACTTGTAGGTAGGTACCTACACTATGCTAGAATAATTATAATAGGGGATCGAACAAAAAAAAACTAATTAGTCCGTCAGATAGATTTCCAAAAAATATTGGACACGTATTTTTTCTTTTTTCACGTATACTTAAAATGAAGACGATACAGTGCTTCGAAAACTCGTGTGACGTCATATTAGGATAGTACATTTTGACGACACAATTAAGTGACGTTTCAAGCCCCACTCCAAGATCTTTGACGCGTTTTATCTTCGTCATTTTTTATTGATTTGATAAAACAAAAAACACGTATTCAATATTTTTCGATAATCTAACTTACGGACTAAACAGAATCATATTATTTTGACCCAGTCCGATCCCCTATTACCTACCTATGCCGCACAGAAATGATAAAAGCTAACGTCTCGTCTAACGTCATTGCGATCACAGTCACAGGTATGGGAGTACAAGTGCATGGCGCTGCTACTTCGGCTTCTGCGCAGAATTCGGAAGAAGAGGTGAGTGCTCATAATAATTTGCTAGACTTATAGGTAGCGGCAGCTCACTACGTTATTATAGGAGTTAGGACCCATAAACAGCCACGGAAAATCTGGATTTGTGCTCGGTTGATGGGATTAGGCTCGAACCCTATTAACAAAACTAGCGAATTATGGGTGTACCTACTAATTGGGTACGCCTCTGCCTAACCCTTCGCAGATTACAGGCGTGATGTTATGTTATGTCTATTCTACATAGGTTTGATGCTGTGGTTTGATGGGTTTGAGTGTCTGCTAAACAGCGTAGGTAAATCACGCGATGAATGTTGTTGTTCAATTATCTCACTGGGTAATTTTAATGTCAGTTGAATAAGAATAATTTATTTAGCAACCATGCGTTTACAGGAATTAACTAATCAGACATGCAAGGTATTGAATTATTATTTGAACAAACAATAAAAATATTCCGTGTTTTTTGTAATGTTTTGATAACCGTATCGGTCACAAACAATTGTATTAGTCATATTAGATCAAGGGCTTGATAATATTTGGGTACCAACAAACAATCCAATCAAAACAATGTTTGAATCTTTTTATGGTTTTTTAACTATACAACATTAACACGCCTGTAATATTAGGCAGAGTACCTACTTAATAGTAGGTACCTTTTTTTTTTTTTTTTGGTGGGTGGAAAATCATCGAATAACCCCCCCCCCCCCGCTCTTGGGCAGAGCGAAGGGGAGTGTCAGACTTCTACTGACTAAAAACCAAACCCATGTTCCTTCTTTGCCCTTGTGTCGGAGCCGCGTTAACCTTTCGACAAACCACAGCCCCGACGGGAACCACAGCCCCCACGGGACCTAAACCTAATAGTACCTAGGTACCTACACCCAGATTTCGTTGTCCAATAGGAGACGAGTAGGCGAGCCTATTGCCATCAACCGCGCAAAAACAAACTCATAATCCGTGGCTGGAATTTAGAAAATCCTGATCAATGTAAAACTGTGGGGTGCCATGAGGGGTCTGGATAACATCGCCAGTCACTACATCGATCGATGGTCGCTGTATCGACAGTACCCCCAAATCGATGGTACGCTACACCGACAGTACACCAAATCGATGGTGCGCTATATCGACAGTAGGTACACTACATCGATGGTACGCTACATCGACAGTAGCCCAAATCGATGGTACGGTCAGCATCAGAAGTATAGGTATTTAACATTACTCAAAGTTTCGAAGCTGTTTTTTTAATAAAAACTTGTTAGATATTAATAGGTACCTATTCATAATAATACCTAACTGCGTTTGTGACCGTTTACGTTTAAAGGTTCATATTATGATCTGCTTTTTGTTTTGTAGGATGAGAAATCATGAAATGACTCCTCCCGCTCTGGGGCACTCTGGGCAGAGCAGTAGGGCGTGTAAATCTTCTACTGACTAAAAACCACCCATGTTCCTTCTTATCTCTTTCGAACAAACCTCAGCCCCAAAGGGGATTATGATCTGCTAAATTTTAGACCCTCTGCTTATCATTTGTTTATCTTTTACAGATATACAACACGATGCTGTCGAAACTGAAAAGATCATCGGCAGGCAACAGACCACTGCCATAATAATTTTGTATTTTATGGGAATTTACAAAATATTTTTATTGTAAAACAATGAATTTACTTTATAAGTGTTTTAATATTGTAATTCAGTGAATACATATTTATAGAAGTATTTAAAGATTTGTTTTAGTTTCAACTGCTTGGTCCCTCCCTACATAATACAATATGATCTCCACGCTTTTTTCCCATGGGGGTAAGCAGAAACCACAAAGCGCCTTGCTACGATCATAATATAATCCTGAACCCTGGATACATGTGGTCATACAAGCACGCCGGTTGCGACAAATACGCACCCGTTCTTTCTGAGAACGTCATCAATAAGGTCAGAGATGTCTTTCTAGGGCGGTCCCTCCCAGCGTTGCCACTCACATCTGCCTTTTTACCCGACTGCGGCGAAGCCCAAAAGGAGGGTTATGTGTTTGACGTGTATGTATGTATGTATGTCCGTTTCTTTGTTCCCTCATAACTCATAAACGGATAAACCGATTTGAATGAAATATACGTAGTTGGATTCGTCTTGATGGCGCGAGTGTTATAGGCTACATTAAAATTAAAAAAACAAAGAAAAATTGCGGATTTTGGGGGCCATATCACGGAGTTCAAAAAATTTTTTTTTCCAATACCATCGAGTAGGGTATCAAAATAAAGGGTTTTAAAAGGAGATTACAAAAATATATAACATTTATATGGTTAAAAGAAATTCAAAGTGACAAATCCTATAAACAAGCACAAAAGTTAAATCATCTGCGAAGAATTTTACGCGACCAACGAAATAACTAACAAAACAAAAGAACTAAAAAGTTGGAAATAAAAAAAGTAGTTAAAAAACTAAAAAACCCGACTGAAAAAACTGAAAATCAAAAAACAAGCCCATTTTAAATTAAACAAAACTTGGAAGCAGGCGGGGTTCATTTGAATATTAAATTATGAAAAGAAAAAAAAATGAAAATAGAATGGACCCCGCCTGCTTCCAAGTTTTGTTTAATTTAAAATGGGCTTGTTTTTTGATTTTCAGTTTTTTCAGTCGGGTTTTTTAGTTTTTTAACTACTTTTTTTTTATTAGCCACATTTCACTAATTCTCTCCAAATAATAATAATAATAATATTCCACAACTATCACACAACGCCATCTAGTCCCAAGCTAAGCAGAGCTTGTGTTATGGGTACTAGACAACTGATAAACATACTTATATATTTCTAAATACATACATATTATAGATAAATTACACCCAGACACAGAACAAATGATCGTGCTCATCACACAAACATTTGTCCTGGGTGGGAATCGAACCCACGACCTCCGGCATAGCAGTTAGGGTCACTAACCACTAGACCAACAGGCCAGTCAAATAACTATGCATCAGCATACTCTTGGTTCCCACCACCCTAAAAAATCTCGGAATTATTTTTAAGTTCCGAAAGTTTAAGTTAAGAAACTTGGAAATCCACGAGTACCTCGAGATGCCAACAGTCAAAGAAGAAGTTAATAACTACCTACTGCACAAAATATATGGAAAGACTCAACAAGCACACTAACGCTTTTGCAAAAAATTTGCTAAATAACCAAAGCACAATAAAACGCCTTATGAGATGGGATATCCTCTCGCTTGACCAGAGGAACTAAGAAGTTCATCAACAGTAAATAGGGCAACTCAATGGAGCTGCTCCTAAATCTCATACCCCCAGAACACATCTGATTATGGCTGACGAGCCGATGGCAGATATAAGGAGGGAGAAGAAAAAAAAAAAAGTTCCGAAATAACGCTGCAGGAGGTATCATCCACATAGATAAGTCCTTGAAATGTATTATAAGTAAATCTAAACCTTATCCAATATCAGTCTGCATTATGGATAGAATCAATGGATCAAATAAAAACATGTCCTGGTTTCTATACCAATTTATTTTAAAACTAATAAAATAAAAAAGAAACATTACTTAAAAACATGGACCGAATGTAAAACATTTGGACCAACAAATAAGGAATAAGAAAATTATAATTAAAATATATTTTTTTGTAATTTTTTATCTGTATTGCAATCGTAAACTAAGTTTAGGAATGTGGAGAAATGCTTTATTTAATCATTTAAATATTTAAACACTTTTAATGGCTTAGCACCAAATAAGAATAATAGAAACTGCACTATCTAATTTTATTTATTATTTATATGTCATATCCACTTTAATTATTGCTTTGAAAACCAGTACCCTGATAAAATTTATTAAAAATAAAAACTCGAGTAAATAAAATGCAATTTGGTTGCAAATCAAGCTACATAATAATTTTTATCCCTGTAAATCAATCAGGGCCCTTTTAAAATAATTTGAAACTTATTCTTGGCCCGCAAAATTAGTTTTCAAAAACAAATATAAATAAAAATATTAGCAAGACCGTTCATCAAAAAGCCTTTCTTAAAATAGTTTAAAAAACCAAAAATTTGTGCAGAACTACTTCTGTGGACATTTAAAATCTTTATAACTATTGAATACAACACTGGATATCTATGTACTGAATTACCTATACATATATAGACTATATTATTATTCTGTTCATACTTCAACTCTAATATTCTAATTAAATGATTTGTGCTCACACTGATTAAAATAAAAAGGTGAATGAAATGGTCTTATATAGTGGTGGCATGTATTAGAATTTTGTGGGCATCTTTAAGGGTAAAGTGAACCAATTATGTTGGTCTCATACAGAAACTTGTATAGTACACCCCTTTATGATACACATAAGCAAACAGGTGGGGTGAAAGCTGAGGCTGATAATAATGCCCTAAAAACAAGATATCCTATGTGTTTCAGTACATTTCTGAAGCATGTATTATAGTGGTGTGAGCAGTAACCAGTTTTCTAAGTACAGTAACACACTTTTAAACAGTCAACAAATGAAGTTATAATGTGTTTTACACAACAATAATTAAATTTAATTGTAATAAAGCTACAAATACATAGAATTTATAATAAAAACGTGTGGCCTTGAACACCCTTTTGAAAAAGGGGAGCCAGCATCATGTTGTGTAGCTGATTTTGCACTTTGCGAGTAGAAAGAAGTTACCTACAAGTGGGATGTCTATAAATTATTTATTGATTATAATTTTTTATGCATAATATTATGTCTGTAAATAGCCTGTAGTTGCACCAAACTCTAATCTACTTCCGTTTTTTAAAAATATTGATAACCGATTCAAATGTATTTGTAGCTTTGATTATATTTATATACATAATGCTCATCATTTGTATTGACAATTCTAGGAATAACAAGTCAATTGAAATAAGCTCATTAAGTATTCCTAGAAATGGCTGAATATTCCACAAACTGATGTTTAAAAAGCCTTATACTGATTAGGTTGCTATAACAAGACAGGAACGAATATACATAATAACATGTTATAAATAAATAAAGTGCTTATTTATAATACAATATATTCTTATTATATCAATCTAATCACTAGGCAGAATACATGATTCTAACTTGGCAACATCATGCAATAAAAAGCTTTATTTTTAATGCAAACACATTTTTGTGTAAGGAGTCTTTATTTCAGAATTGTGCCAAGTTCGAACCTTGTTGGTATAGGTCTTGTTTACATTAGGTATTAGAAACACAAGTAATATAATGTGAATTGTACTTGATTATGGAATGTTTTATTTGCACAAGTGTTGTATTCTCTTTATGATTGAGAAATGTAAATATGAAAGTATAAAAAAACTATGACTAAGTGTGAATACTGACTTAAGAATCTAGTTTAAAAAGAAGTATGTACTTGTAAAGTAATAATGATTGTTTTCACTAGGATCAGAAACACTTAAACGTAATGCCTAAACAGCACAGATGTTGTCTCCAATGACCTTATAAAAAGTGCAACATTATTGTCAAATATTACAGTTGCCATCCAGAAAAAAGTAGGTTACTCACCTTATCAAAATACAGATTACTTTATATATGGAAATACATGTTTGCGTTCAAAATGCCTAATGTAAACAAGCTGCATGATACAAGTTATCAAGGTAGATAGATAAACTAACAGAAATCATTCAGTTACGTAACACTAATTTTTAGATATGGTATCACCTTTTGATATTGGCAGTTTTGATGTTATTGTCGATGGCAAGACCGATAAGGCTCAATGGTTATAAAAACATGCGTCTTTTTCACATAAAAATGCTACTGCTTCCAAAAGTTCTGAAGAAACAGAGACGGGCTATATGTGCATATTCTCAGTCATGACTTGGCTAAAGACGTACAGGGCCATATCATCTTCTATTTCTTTCTAGCATGTTGCATTGCATAGCCATTTTAGGTCGAACCATCATAAGGCATTACGTGATTACGTTTTTAGGAGAATAAGATTTAAAATAAACCAAGTACTTCCTACTATAACATTGTTTAAAATCTGATAATATCTTCTGTAGATCTACCTAACAACCTCAATAGCTCCCCGTGATATGCATCCTACTTCCTGGGCTGTTGAATATTTGTTTGAGGTTTAAAATTGATGTGCGCTGGAGGCTTAGGGCTATGTGCCACTTGAGCAGCTTCCGGAGTGAAGTCCGCGTTACCTTTGTTTGGTGCTCCAGAGATTGATATGGGGTTGGAAGGCACGGGTGATGGTCCGGAGAGACCAGTAAAGTCTTCATTCGCTGGCTCCTTGCCGGTTTCTTTAGTGTGGGGCGTTTTGTGTTGAGTGATTCTCATGCCTCCGGCTTTCACTGTAATTGTAAATGAAGAAAATTATGTAGTAAATGATTTCTAGAGTTGGGGTGAATGAGTGTTGGATTTTTATCAGTGTGAAAATTGATGTTGTTATGCTAGTGAATCACACATTGGTGGAACTAATAATAGATTAGATTATTTTATTTAAGCATAAACAAGTTATTTTGTAGCGCATTCATTCAGATACAGATAATTTATAGAATCAGAATGGAAGCCTATCAATAAAAAAACGAATAAGATTCTAGTTTGAAATAATGGTACCATTATCTAAAAGGAAAAACCTGTTCTTTTATAATACATTTTTGATATAAAATGTAGGTTTAAAAAGGCGTTACGCTGACCGCCCTGACCTTGGAGGGTAGACTCTTTGTTTAACAACACGCAATCAATCGTAACATACAACATACTTATTATGACGTCATGCTCAAATTATAGGCCTTGAATTTGAGCATGACGTCGAACTTGATTACATTGCGGTTTATAAATAAATCAACTTGTTTACATCAAAATTACATTCATTTCCAATAAGTATTGCGAATATTTCGTTTATGAGAATTATATTTCATACTTTTAAGTAATTTTGCCGCCATGCGGACTTCTAAATGATTTTTAATAAGACAAAACGTTTTTTTTACACCTGATTATACAAAAACAAAGGCATTGGAAACTGTGGAAACTAAGTTTATACCTGCCGGGGGATGACCAGCCTTAAGTTGAGAAGTTTCTTCAGTTGACGACATGATTACAACAGTAATATTTGATTGTAAATAGTTAAAAATGCCAACGTTACACTACACAGTTTTTGATAAATTGTACTTCGTCTTCGACGTGTAAATTACAATTCGATGACACGGCAGCGGCTTCGGTATCGATGGCGAATTGTCAAAACCTTAGTGATGCGCACTACTTGTTACAAAACTTCTTAGTCGATTCTAAATTATATTACTAAAACATTTTAAGTTTCTAATCTTACATGGTCATATCATTAACTCTGGAGACGGGATATTTACCGATTATTGTATGGTAACTATCCCACTTTCAGAGACTACAGACAAAATATTTTATGATCTAATTTGAACAAACTAAATTCACAAAATAATAACTTTTTTTCGTTTTGTTAATACGAGTTGTTTTTGAGACCAATCCGGTCAGTAAAGGGGATAGAACCGATGTGGCATATAAACCTGGCCACCATTTTGATTTTTTTTCGAAATCACGGCCCACAATGAAAGTGGTATGTATTTATAGCTAAAGGACATAATTATAGACGAACAAAAAATGTCCAGTAACATGGTACCCAAAGTGTCACGTTACCGGGATATTTGAAGGTAACAATTGAGTACAGTCAGCATCAGAAGTAGCTGAACATTTCGGAATTTTAATTCTTTTATGTACAGGACTCTAGCTATTATTTTTAATGTTTCAGAAGATTATTCGTTAAAATAGTCCTTATACTACAATAACATTTAGTAACGATTACTATCTAACAAGTTTTTATTAAAAAAACAGCTTCGAAACTTTGAGTAATGTTAATATACTTCTGATGCTGACTGTACAACGACAATCAATAAAAAATGACATATTGCGTTTATAGGTGTTAAATTGTATCCAAATAATAGTTCCCAGGTTGATAATTATTATACGCTCGAGAAAATCGCAATTAAATAATATGTGCTCAAAGAATAGTGTTCTCGTGCTCCTAGTAGTATGTAATGTGTGTACTTTCTTTCAATAAACTGTAATAATAATAATCAACCCCTATAGACACGTAAAAGGTCTATTTTTGATGTGGTCATTGTACTCATATGTCGATCTTTACCTTCAAATATCTCGGTAACGTGACACTTTGGGGTACCATGTTTTAAGACATTTTTTGTTCGTCTAAATGTCCTCTATCCATACATACCATTACCATTTAATCGTGGGCTGCGATTTTGAAAAAAAAAACAAATTGGCGGTGGGTCGATATGCCAGCTCCCATATAAAAAGTTCAAACCCCTTTGACGCACACTTTTTATTACCTTCTAGTACAGACAAACAACAAGTTTACTATATTCGGGCAAATGTCTATAATATATTTTCAAGTTTATTGCCGTAACATTAAGTCCAAGATAGATTAGGAATATTTAACAGATTCGGGTAGCTTAATGTGTTGGGATCTATCTAAACGTTGAAAAATAAAATGTTTTAGTCGATTTTCCGAATCGTAAATGTGTTTCGGTGCAGCCTTATCGGAGTCGTACTTTGCAAGTAACATCTATAGATGGCGTTGTTTTTACAAGCTCATTAATTACACTCTGTCACTCTCGCGCGAGTCGGCGCGAGTGACGAGACAAGCTGCGAGGCGAGGCACGCAAGGACGGTATAGAGGCACGAGTGGAGTGTGTGAATGGTTAGTTTGCGACTCGTCTCGCAGCTCGTCCCGATCCTCGCAGCGCTCACGTCGGGGGCGGTTTTTTAGGCACGAGTCAAAGGGCCTCGCGAGCTTCGTGTTTACACTCGCGCTCTCATATCAGTTAGTTACTGACGTTCGACCTAAAATATAAATAATTCACAGGGTTCTATTGCGATTCAAAGATATCATCCATCTTCTTCGGCGACGTATTTAAAAAAAAAATCGGTTGTCTGTAAAGTCGGTTTACTGGCGATACTTGAACGTGACAACGTCATAAGAAAATACAGCACTTACATTGCTATATACAAACAATTAACACGCCGCCGCCGTTGCTATGGAACGCCTCAGAGCGAGGTAACGCCTCAGAGCGAGGTAACGACTCATGACGTCATCTTTTTTCGTTCGTGCAGCCGGCCATCGAATTATAAGACGTTATCACGTCAAAAAACTTTTTTGTAAAAGTCACGTAGGTAGTTGTAAAAACTAAGTAAGAAAGGAGTTGATGTTGCTAATAATTCAACGTCTTCCTCGCGAGAGTGTGAACAGTCACACAATATCTCGCAAAAATCACACGAGCTGCGAGGCAAGGTGCGATACGAGATACGAAGCACGAGGCGCGAGTCTAAATGAGTTATTACGATCTCCGCCATGGCAGAGGAAACGAACCGGAAGTCTCACATGATTATTTTATGTAGATTTTGTTTTGTGGAAATTTTAAAAATACGGGCAACCATTAATTACGGCAGTGCTTAGTTTGGTACTGCAGAGTTAGGTAACTTACCTATCTACTTTTACTCAGCGGTACCTACTAGCACCACCATGGCGGGCTCAGGTCTCTTGTATCTTCAGTTCCCCGAAAACTTTGAGTCGATTCATGCATGGAGTAATTTTGAGGACTTACATAGAAAATCCTATCAATTGAGAAATAGTCAGGGAGTTTGTCTTAGGCGGAGGCACTGTCAACTTTTGTAGAAACGAAAAGGGGATTTGTAGAAAATTTTAACATTCCGCCACTGATAGGTTGGTCGCTTCGAATTCGGGGGGAGGAGGGAGGTTTCCCGAGATTATTGTAATTTCAGGTTTCAAGATAAGTGCGAGCGAAATGAGCCGGCCCTCGGATAGGTTAGGTTATTTCATACAGAAATATGACTGCACATACCTACAACTTAGTTGTATAACATCATGCAAATGCAATGCATTTTTAGAAAAATGACAGCGGTTAACCTAAGCCTAGCACAGGGCGGGGTAGTTCCCGTCGGGGCTGCGGGTTGATCACAAGAGAAACTGCGTCCTCAACATAAAGGGTTAGTAAGGAACATGGGTGGTTTTTGGTCAGTAGAAGCCTGATACTCCCTTTCGCTCTGCCCAAGAACGGGAGGGGTTATTTGATGATTTTCCACACGCCCAAAAAAAAAGGACGGGTAGTTACCCGTTGCCCACCCCCTGAATTATTAAAATATAAAATTTCTGAAAAATAGCTATTTTCTTACTTTGTTTTTATGAACGCACGACCTCACCCCCCGCCCTGCCGCGCGAGCGATATAATGCCTCAATTTTGACTGTTTTTTCTTCTTGGAGAAAAATGATAAAGAAATTATACAATATGTTTTCAACATTTACTTCAGAATAAAAAGTTCTATCTACTGATATAACTTTCATATAAATTCATGATGAAATGTCTTAGCAGTACACGTTTTAAATTGTGATTTAGAGTCATGTTTGATAAAAAAAATGATCGAGCCGATCATTCTAAATCGCGTTTCTATCTTTACGATTTACTTGAGAGTATGTTCAATTTTTATGTAATGATTTTTATTTATTAGAAAACTCATATTTAGTTCGATTTTCAAAGGTTCAAAAATCTTAATAAGTACTGCAACCCCGCCTTAGGGGTTAGGATAATTAGGCTGGCTGGGATTTGGTGAGCTGGTGGCTTCTATAAACCAATACAGAAAAGTGAAATGAAATTACAAATTTAAAACTCTCTTTTCGTTACAATTTTACTATCTCTCACTTAGTGCTAGTGAAAAAAGACACAGCAGTAAGTATCTAAATCGAACAGTTTAAGGTAATTTCAAATGAAAACTCCAACATATTATTTCCAAGCCTTTATTCTGAACCTCCTCTGCGGTACCACGACATCGGCGTCATCCCTGCCAGGCTTCATCATATCCTTCTGCAGCTCCACTATCATCCGTAGCATGAAGTTTATCACCTGGCTGCTGGTGCCGTCTCGCAGTCTTTGGAAGTCCTGTAAGGAAGACACAAAGTCTTGAAACCCATAAGAGCTGGAATACCAACATCGTCATCTGAGATCGTCATCATTTCAGCCAAAAGACGTCCACTGCTGGGCATAGACCTCCGCCAGGTGGACACACATTGGCCGATCTCGCATTTAGCGGGTCCCTGCAACCTTGACCAGCAGGGCTATTGCGTATCTTTTAATGACAGTGGATAACACATAATGTCTATCAAATAACTGTAAAATGGTGGGTTTTTAAGATAAAAATGTACCAAACCAATTTACAGTTAATTATTTATTTATTTCTGTTCCGTGGCCACAAGGCATTCTCTACCAGTCAACCTTATGGTTAGTTAATCTATGGCTTATCTATGGACACTTATGTTATGATAGACACTGTCATTATAAAGATACGCAATAGCCCTGCTGGTCATCAGTCCACCTAGTGGGAGGCCTTCCAACGCAACGTCTTCCGGTTCGAAAACCAAGAAGTGGTCGAAATATGGTTTGCAAATGAGCTAATATAGATGTTTGAGCGAAAAACCTTATGGTCGGCTCTCTTCAAGACGCCGACGCTGCACTGGGCCCAGCTGGTAATTTGGAGATGGAGATCAAGGTTACCAAGTGCCTTGATTAACAGTTTGTATAGTGACCGTAGTGTTAGCGTTAAGACGAAGAAGTTTTTTATCTGCCCTAATGCCTTGGTTGCAAAAAGAGATGTGCCATGTTCCTTTCCTTACCTACTGTAATTATTTTTCTTTTCATACATATTAGTTAACAAGTCCCTAAAAATAAAATAGTCTGAACTACCTTGCGGGTAGGAAGACATCGTCCACTAACGCAGACGGTCTGATGCGTCAGGGAGGCCAGCAGACGCTTCAGAATCTCCACCTTTTTGTTGGCAGCGAGGGGGCGGAGGCGTGTCACGAAGCGTAGGAGGTATTCTAGGAGCATTATGTCTTCCTGAGAAAAGATGAGAATCAAATATGTATGGCAGATAAAATTTTAAAGTAAAGCGGACTTTTAAATCTTTGTGTTCATGATTGAAGTATATCCTACTAATATAATAAACGCGAAAGTTTGTAAGTATGTATGGATCACGCAAAAACTACTGAAAGGACTTTGATAAAATTTGGTACACAGATAGTTTATAATCTGGATTAACACATAGGATAGTTTTTATCTCAATTTTATCTTCCCATGGGATAATTTTCGAGTTATAGCGGGCGAAGCCGCTGGCAACAACTAGTGGTGTATAAACTGATACCTATCTCAATGGTGTTGTCAAGTGCGTATGCGGCGTCTCCCCACAGACAATCGCCCACCTTCCATTGCACTTGATGATCTATTCTGCACCAGTGAACGGGGTTTGACTATACACATCTAAACTTTTTGTCATCGATACGCTAAGAAGAAGAATGGTGTTTGGTCTTTGATGAAAAGAAATGAGATATTATTCAGTCGTCAGAGGTACCCTACAAAACCAGGACCTCGTTTCATGAGCAGCATCAGCAACAATCCACTGTTGGACATAGGCCTCTCCAATGTACCTAGGTACGCCATTCGATTCGATTCTCGTTCAGCTGCTACCAGAAACCGTCTCGTTCCACAGAGGTTGAATGGAGCGTTATTTTGAAACCCAGACGAGAAAAGAGGAGAGGATCCGAGTTCTATGTTAAAATCTTCGGAAGACCTCTTGGCTCCTACAATATCTTCAATAACTCTTATAAATATTACCAATGTCAAGGCCAGCACACACGACTCCACATTGTATGCCCTCCCAACGATGAGCGACAGATCTTCTCTGTTCAGCACTGGCTGCTTCAGACCCTCCAGCCATTCGAACAGCAGCCCAGTCAGAATTGTAGGGTCGGTCTGCAAACATAGCACAGTATATTCCACACCAATCATAAGAGAACAGGTCAGAAACTGCCTTGATGAAGTTGAAATGTATTTTATCATAGAGCTACTGCCTACCTGAGCTTTACAAACCGTAAACTGGCTAAAATATGATACCCTTTGGCAGGTCTAGTTATGCGAATAGCATTATAACCTCGGGAAAATCTTTATTAGTCACAAAAATAGTGCAACCATGATTTTTATAATTAGCTAGGGCAGATTAGGATGACTTAGTAGGTAGGTACCTACTCGTATTTGAGTATGCTGGACGTTTTGCTACCATTGGTACAAAATTATGGCCTGAATATGAGCATTGGGAACATTATAAGCTAGTTATACCTATAGGTAAGTAGGAATGCGCATAACGGTGTTTCATACCTCTGTATTGATTTTGTCAAACGCTTCTCGTTGCTGGTTGATTTCATTGCGGAGTGTCTTTAAATACTTTTGTCTTTCGTCTGGAAGACTGTGGTGGTCTACTGTGAATGCCTGAAAGATCAAGAAGTCTATTAATGATCGAATTGATCGTCTAGTCTAGTTTTTATTTCGTATTTTATGAATACAGGTAACGATCACCTAGTTATACTGTCGGAAAGGCCCAAGCACGAGATCCCGTGTCTTTTTTTTTTTTTGGTGGGTGGAAAATCATCGAAGGCCCAAGAGCGGGGGGGGGGGGGGCCCGCTCTTGGGCAGAACGAAGGGGAGTGTCAGACTTCTACTGACTAAAAACCGAACCCATGTTCCTTCTTTGCCCTTGCGCCAAAGCCACGTAATCTAGTACAAAAATCCGCGATCCCGTGTCTTGCGAAGCGATAGACTACACGCGAACGAAACAAGCGCGGATCGCGTTGCCCTAGCTAAGTAGGTTGTGAACGGGTGGGATTCTCAATCTCAACATCAACAACCAAAACATCAACAATCAAATATCAACACATATAATCAACAGTTTAATTCTGAATATCATTATGGGATAATGTTACAAATTGAGATATAATATTTTATAGCTCGTCATACATTTTGTACGTGACCGTTCACACTGTGCTATAATTATATATCTTCAGATTAAACAGCAATCGAGGAATGTCATATAATTATATTACATCCTATAGTCAAAAGTCGGCTTTACAGTTACCTCATAAATCTGAACAGCAGGTATACTGCCATTGTTGGCCGTGCCTGTGATCTTGCTGACTGACTCCAGGTTGCGCTCGATGTCCTCCTCTACTGGGTCTCGCCATTCCACCATTGGCAGGGGTGGTCTGTTGTGATCTGTAGCCAATGGAAGAAAGTAGTTAAAAGAAGCCAATAGTGAGCAGAATTTTATATTTGACGAAATCAGACATTCATCATTCAACAAAAACGCAATGCCCAAAGTTGAAAATTGAATAGAAGTATGCTTAAGGTAGCCCGCGGTTACGTAGAAAAGTGAAAAGCTTTTTCTTAGCATTCTGTGAATTTTGCAATTTGCCAGTCAGTGTCAAGGTAAATGCTGAACAAAGTATGAGTGGTTGAATTTCACAGATTACCCTTTCACCGCTTCCACCTTTAGCATACTCACCAAGATCAGTAGCGGCTTCTTCAGGAGTGGTGGGATCAGGAGGCTTCGTCTTCCTTATTTTGTACACCATAAAGGATTTGTAGAAGGGCTTGTTCTTGACACGGAAGTCCAGACCGACGCTCTGATGACACCCACACAGCTTCAGGAGACGCTCGCAGAGGCAGTATACTATCTGAAAGAGATAAAAGAAGAAATGATTGGATTATGGGCAAGGGCTGTTCTCTTTTTTTTGTCTTATATTTTGAGAGTTCCATATTTTTTTTTTGTGAATGTCACGTGAATGTACCTAAGATGTTGACATCTGCTTAACTGGTCTTGAGTGTAAGGTCTTATTCTTATTCTTTATTGCACACATAAAATAACAAATATAAACATAAATTACAAAGCTTATGTACAAAGGAGAGCTTAACCCAGAATCCAGCGGTCCCCAGCTAAGGTAAAAAAAACTTACAAACTAAGCAACTACACGCAAAGGGCACCGCCTCTGGGTTACGAGCCTCGTAAACCTCGGCTTGTGGCGTTACTGGTGGAGGACACCAAGGGAGCAGGCTGAATCTGAGTGGTATTTCCATGGTACCTAGATACTTTTCTATAATGCATACTTTTGTATACTTACTAGCTTAATGCTTATCAAAATTCATACTATTAAACTCTCGAACGCTAGAAGCTTCATCTGCCATATAACATTCTTACGTGTTTTAATAGTGCCTTTCTTTAGGCGCTTTGCACATGGAGCAACTATTGCAGCAACTGGCAACTAGCAACTAGCTGTTTACATATATTACAATTGGACTGCGCACACATAGCAGCTCGTGTTTCGAGTTCCGGTGATTGTCAACAGTTTTCAGTTGCTGTAATCGATGACTAAGTTAGTTCCTAATTGCCGTAACTAGCAACTGTTAAACATTATACCGGTTTTTAAAGTTAACGCTGATCGCTGCGTAGATGGAGCAACTCGGCTATGAATATATATGTAGCTCACAGATTGCCATAAAATTGCGGCAACCGTAAACGTTATAGCAACCATCAACTAGTTACAGGAAACTTTAAAAATGTTATAGTGTTGCTCCATGTGCAAAGCGCATTAGTATCTAAGTACCTCTGGATGTACAGAAGCCAACACATCAAGCGGGTAGCTAGACTGTCAAATTGGCTATTTGACTACCTAACCTACTGTTAAAAATTCACGATAATGTTATTTTATTTCAAAGAACTTTCACGATGTGTGAAAAAAGTAATAAAATCGATCAAAAATGACTTAGTTTTAACTGATTTAAAATGACGTGCTAGACAAAGACAGCGCTACAAAATGTGACGTCATATTTCATACCGCCATAGTTACGTAGTACAAAATAAATGTTCGTTTCGCGCGTCAAGGAAAAACTTCTCCATTTTTTGACCGATATTATTACTTTTTCCTTAAAGCTTGCTTTAGCAATAACGTTGAAAATCTATTAACGAAATTAGACAGATTGTAGTAGCTCGATGTGCGGGCTGTATCTACTACAAACCTTTGGCAGTTCTCTAAAAGCTCTTTCTTCTAAACCATGCAGGGTCGCTCGCTGTCGGTACAGATGCTGTTTTAACGTGAACTCTGAAGTTTTTCTATCTTTCGTCAGGTTTAGGGTTTCCCTGAAACAAGTAAAAACGATAAAATCTTGTTATGAAGGTATCTTTAGTGCTTGGAGCTCATAGCTATTCGTAGATACCCACAGTTCCAGGAGACATTGAATAGTTCTGCGATCATTTATCATTATTTATCTTCGTTTGTCAAGGGCCGATATCAGCTTTGCATTTCTACTCTTCATGATGTAAGGTTTTCTGAACAGTCTACTTGCCTTATTGTTGGCTCCTAGGCCCACCACTGCCCTCCCCATTTCCTTCAACATAAAGGTATCTTCAACCTACTTACTTAGAACTAAACACAATCGTCTGCGGCAACATGTAATGTTCAAACTGCTGGACGCAGAGGATCTGGCCTGAAGTCTGCACCGACTTGGGCCTCTTCTTGCGGACCAGGCGGATGGCATCGTTGGCCCTGATGCGTAAGGAGTACACCAGGTAGCAGGCTATGAGGACCCCAGTCCGGCCTAGACCTGTGAAAGAGAAATGATTTTGAATCTGCTACAGGAGACGTGTAGTTCGTCGAGTCATTGAGCTTCTTAAGTTTTATACTTTTATATTGATAACAATATCCGATTTAAATACGGAAATCATATTTTATAATAATTTTACGCGAATTTCGCCGCGTCGCCGTCGTCGCGTCGGTCGCAGCGCAGGCAGGGGCACCGCTCGCGCTAGTTGCACAATTTAAGGGAAACTTGTCATCTGCCACTAGGGTCGTCCAAAAGACCCAACAATGTCGGTTCATGACCATGTGTCGCTATCTACAAAAAATACCGAAACAAAATAATACATCAATGTCTATACGATATAGGCTATTACATATAGACTGGCTTCGTACTAATTATGTTAGGAATTATGATTGCAATTATTGTAGAGGACAGCCTCGTTGGTGTACTAGTTGCAACCACGAGTGCTGTGCATGAGGTCCCGGGTTCGATTCCCAGGTCAGGCAAAGTGTTATTGGGTTTTTCCATTAGGACTTTCTCAGAAGCTCCCACGGTATCTGGAATTGTGTCCGGTTGATGGCAATAGGCTTGCCTCCTGTTACAATTATAATCTCGTTTAAATTATACGAATTTTCTCGAACAACCTCTGGCAATGGGAGCCATTAACCAAGGTAAACAATGATATTACGTTCTTAGGAAAAAATAGCACGCGTGCAAGTAAGGTGAGCAAGTTAGTAAGTTAATACGTGTTTAGAATTTTATAAGTACGGAAAACACGCTAAGGTTCTCTCCGACTGTTACTGACTACTCAATTAACTTTATTACTATATAAGGTCCCATTAAGGGGCTGCTCAGGAAATCGAAGGTTGGGAATGTCATAGAAATAGATAGAAAACGATGCTCCACAACCTTGAAATAAATCACACAGCTAGCCAGTGAATGTAACTTGTTAGTGAAACTTTCGAATTTAAGATAATGCTTATGGATAAGTGTAAAAAAAAATCAGAAAATCACTAAAAACGAGTAAATCGCACTCCCGTATTGTAACAACTGTGTCGTCATTATTGAGAATTTTTACATGAATTTTATTAAATAATAAAGTTAAAAGTATAAAGAAGTCACTGAAAGCTTCATTTTTTAATAAACATTCTCTCATTTTGTGTAAAAAAATCACAAACTTGCCCATGTTTTTCGCTCAAAATATATATATATATATATATATAATAGGTGGACAAAAATTCAGAAATCACTCAGACCACCAAACTAAGGACGATGGTAAAAATAATAATAAGAAAAACGCATTTAAGTACTTACTCATAATGGATCAGTTTGTTCTTGAGTGCCGGCAATTTAATTATCCTTATCCTTACATCCTTACATAGTATAAAACAAAGTCGCTATTTTTGTCTGTTTGTCTGTATGCTTAAATCTTTAAAACTACGCAACGGATTTTGATGCGGTTTTTTTTAATAGATCGAGTGATTCAAGAGGAAGGTTTTAGTACATAATTTGAACGACATCCACGCAGGTGAAGCCGCGGGCATCAGCTAGTTTTAAGTAAAAAAAAACCACTTTATTTAATGTTTTTTTTTTGTTTAGATATCTTTGGTTAGACCTACTGAACGCTGTGTTAAAATTTGTCCACCTATTTTAATGGGACCTTATATATGTTGCAGGCAAAACTCTTAACCAGTCAAAACTACTTTTGACTGGTTTCACTCAAAACCCTTATTGCGTTAAAACGCGTTTATTCTAATGAAATAAATGTAAGCTATCGTACAAGGTTATCAGTCTAAAGGATCAAAAAACCTAACAAACCTAATAAGTTTCCTAACGACATTTAAGTTATTTAGTTTAGTAGATAAATTAAACACAAACCACCCAATAATAGTTTTGACCGGTCAAAAGTAGTTTTGACTGATAAAGAGTTTTGCCTGTGACATATATAATAGTAAAGAGGAAAGATTTGTATTTTTGTAAGTAACGAATGAACTTTAAAACTACTGGAACGATTTGAAAACAATTCACTGTTGGGTAGCTAACACTATCCCCGGGTGTACCGTATTATGTTGCAATGTTGAAAAACAATGTAACATAAGGTTGACATGTTATAAAACACAAGTTACACAGCATGTAACATAATCTGTACTGACTAAAAACAACCCATGTTCCTTCTTAGCCCTTTGTGTCGAGGTCACGGTATCTGTTTCGAACAACCCGCAACCTCGATGTGAATTATCTTGATAATTCAGGTTTAATCGTGCATAATGGAGTGAGCTGACGAGTGGCTGTAACATACGTTAGGAATCAATCTGCGGAATTGGCTATTTGACTATAGTTAGAGATCACGAAAATGTTATGTTATTTCAAAGAACTAACAGAAATAACACGACGTGTGAAAAAAGTAATCAAATCGATTAAGAAATTAATGGAGTAGCTACATGCTTTAGTAGTTAAGCTAGACAAAGACAGCGTCACATTTCTGTGGTGTGGTGTGTGTTATTTCTGTTATGTAGTTCTTTGAAATAAAATTACATTTTCGCGATTTTTTAACTGTAGTCAAATAACCACTTGGGAAACTTCTAAAAGTCGTTAAACGAATATCTGGTTCAGGAGCATGTCGGTTAAATAACATCATTGTTTCCTTCAAAGTTTATCGAGCAATGACACAGCGGCATTACGGATAAAATTCTCAACGACTTTATTTATGTAAGTTATGATGACCTACGTGATAGTGACTCAAGAAAGATACACGTTGGATATCATATGTGTCTCAGGTCAGTAATATCACTGCCGTAGCCACCGCGACAACATGATAGTCTACATACTTTACGTTTTGTTGTTAGTTCCCCTCATATTTGAACTCATTTTATTTCTACTCTTGTTGGCTGCGGCGATATACACCAGAGTAAAGCTTGAACCCGTTCGAGGAGTGTGTACATCTAAGGCGCGACTTGACGGAAAGATCGCACTCGTGACCGGCGGGAACCAAGGCATCGGCCTGGAAACAGCCCGGGACCTCGCATCCAGAGGAGCTAAAGTGATCATCGCTTGCCGGGACGCCAAAAAAGCTGCAGAAGCTATCGAAGATATAGCAGCTACCACAGGAAACAATCAAGTTGAATTTAAATATTTGGATCTAGCCAAATTCAGCAGTGTGCGGAAATTCGCTGAATACGTAAACACCACGTATGACCGGCTCGATATTTTAGTGAACAACGCTGGATGTAACGGTGTCTATCCGGAGCCTACTGAAGATGGAAATGAAGTCGTGATGCAAGTCAACTACTTCGGGCATTTCCTCCTCACAAACCTGCTGCTAGACAAACTGATCTCCTCCAAACCCAGCAGGATCATCATAGTATCATCTTGGATGCACGTTTTCGCGAGATTGACACGGCTATAATATTGGTAAAGCTATTGGTATCCTGCTCTAATCAGCTCGTTGGCTCGCTGTTTTTCTACGCCCTCAAATTGCTGCTGCCCTGGTACCTACCACGCGTACCTAACGTGCTTACACTACCAACAATACACAGAGTCGTCACTATACTTCTGGTTTCCTGGTACTACGGCCATAATATTGGTAAAACTGTTGGTATCCTGCTCTAATCTGCTCTCTGGCTCGCTGTTTATCTGCGCCCGCAAATTGCTGCTGCCCTGGTATCTAGCACGCGTACCTAACGTGCTCACACTACCGACGATACACATAGTCGTCCTCATACTTCTGATCTCCTGGTACTACGGCTATAATATTTGTAAAACATGCCGTTAAAAAGCACCCCTTGTCCATCGGGAGTAGCGGGAACATTCGCTCGAGTGGAATCCGCTCCTAATCTAAGCGGTGAAGTGAAGCAGGATGACAACATAACAACCAGAACAAACAAGCGCATGCGGAAGGGCTCCATGGAACACGACTCGAGGAGTAGGCCTTCTGACTTTATGCAAGAAATGAGACAAATGTTGTCCGACTTTAAAGCAGAGCAGAATAAAAAATTCGAAGAACTTCAAGGCAGTATTAAGGAAATTAAGGAAAACACAAATGACATATACAAAAATGTGTTAGATATGTCGAAACAGTACGAGGAGATGAGATCAAAACTGGAACATTTAGATGTAGAAAGGAAAAATAATCTCGCCTATATTCAGGTCCTTCAGGATAGGGTAGAAACAATGGAGAGAAATCAAAGAGCATCCAGTATTGAAATTAGAAATATACCCGCTAAACCCTCGGAAAGCAAAAGTGATCTAGCGAATACGGTTAGCAATGTTGGTAAGATAATGAATATGTCGATTCAGATAACCGATATACGAGATATATATAGAGTCCAAACAAAAACGTCAAACAAATCGATAATCGTTGATTTTGCCTCCACCCTAACGAAAGAAAACTTCCTCCTGTCACTAAAGCAATTCAATAACCAAAACAGAAGCAATAAACTTAATACTCAACACCTAAAACTGGATGGACCACCAAATCCTATTTATGTTTCGGAAAATCTCACTTTCAAGGCAAGGAAACTATTCTACATGGCCCGAGACTATGCTGCAGAGAACAATTACAACTACTGTTGGACATCTCGAGGTCGTATATATTTGCGCAAGAAACAAGGTGAGCCTTATTCCCGTATTGATTCAGAAGAGGACCTGGTGAAGCTCAAATCAAAACAATGACTAGTTAGTCTCAAATCTTTATTTTTATTTCATAATATAATAAGCTGCATGGAGAACGGTTTCTATACCATAGTTTTCGATAGTCCACTAATTAGTATTGTAATAATGAACACATTATTATTCTATTATATTATTCCAAAAACAACACATACCGCTGTACACACACACACACACATACATAACCATAATGCCTACATAAAACACCCTGTCTACGGATATACTCATATGAACCCAAATTATATTAGCATATTTTGTGCAAATACAATGATAATCTTATTTAATCTATCAATCAATGGCCACTTTAAACTTTAATTTCAATTCTGTAGCAAATAATATTGATAACATTAATATTGCCTCATCGTTTGTTACTAATCCGGGTCAATGTTCTAAACATATGGAGAATGCTAAAACTACAAATATCTTACATATGAACATACGTAGTCTTAATTGTAACTACGATGAGCTCAATGTTTTACTTATGAGCATGGACTTGAGCTGCGATATAATTTTGTTAACAGAGTGCTGGTTAAGTAAAGTGATGAACCTGCCTGTACTCGATGGCTATGTCTCATATAAATCAAAATTTTCAAATCAAAACGACGGTGTAGTGGTTTATGTATCCTCTAAGTTGGATTCTTGTACATGTACTGAACCCAGTTTTGTAGATGGGAATTGTTTGGTACTGAAACAACAGAATATCGCAATTGTTGCCGTGTACCGTTCGCCTTCGTATAAAGACATTGACGGTTTTTTAACTAGTGTTAATAATATCTTAACATCCTTAGGCTCATTCGCTACGGTTGTATTAATGGGTGATATCAACATCAACATAAGCCCTAACAGGAACGACTCTCGTGCCGATGAGTACCTTAGTCTGACAGCTTCCCATGGCCTCCTACCGGCTCACGAGCTACCTACCCGTGGTGAGAACTGTCTCGATCATGTAATGCTCAAAACTAATAATATTTCAACTGTTTTTGTCTTGGATACTTGTATAACAGATCATTCTCCAACCTTGCTCTGTATCGATCTAAAGCTGAACCAGACTAAGACTAAAAATATTGTTAAAAGACTTGACATTCAATCCGCAATAGACGAAGTTAAATATATAAATTTTACCTCTGTCCTTTCATCAAACGATGCCAATATCGCGGCTGAAAACCTTGTTTCTACTTTATCAAACATAGTCGAATCAAATACTAAATATGTCAAAATTTTGCACAAGAATAGAATCATCAAACCGTGGATAACTTCAGGCCTATTAAAATGTATCAGAAACCGCGATAAATTGCATATTGAATCCAAAAAAGATAAAAATAATATGGTCAAAAGAATCACCTATACCAGGTATCGCAACTTTTGCAACGAACTTTTAAAAAAACTTAAAAGAGTGTATGAGCAGCATGAATTTGAAAAAGCGAAAGGTAACCCTAAGGCAACGTGGGATGTAATTAAGAATGTTGCCCAACTTAATCAACAAAAAGCTGCTCCTGACGAATTGCTTACCAATTCAGAGGATCCAACTTCTTCCATAAATGAAGTCAATGACTTTTTTGTCAACATAGGTAAAAACCTAGCTGTCTCTATCATGGAAAAACAAAATCAAAGTTATTCAAGTTCGCCACAAAGTCTCTTCCCCCAGACTAACAACAGCCGGGCTACAAATTCGACCGGTACCTCAATGGCTCTTCTAGATGTCGATGAGGCAGAAATTGAGACTATCATCATGGGACTTCGTAATGATTGTGCCGTAGGATGGGATGGAATTCCAGCCAATTTTTTAAAGGAAATACGTACATTTATTTTACCTTCCCTTACCCACGTTATTAATCTGTGCTTTTCTAGTGGCAAATTTCCACGAGTGTTGAAGAGAGCTCTAGTGCATCCTATCTTCAAGAGTGGGGACAAAGGCAGTGTCACGAACTACAGACCAATTTCAGTGTTGACCACTATCTCGAAAGTGGTAGAAAAAGCACTAAACACTCGACTGGTTAACTTTTTAAACACGAACAAGATTCTGGCTCACAACCAATTTGGATTTAGATGTGGTTGTTCGACTGAAGATGCAATAATTGACTTAACAGAGCATATCAGTAGAACACTAGATCAAGGGAACAAATGCATCGGCTTATTCCTTGATTTGTCCAAGGCCTTTGACACTGTCTCGGTGCCCATTCTTGTTGATAGACTAGAATCCATAGGCATAAGAGGTATTGTTCTAGATATTTTTCGTAGCTATTTAGCGGAACGAACTCAGTCTGTTAAGATTGGTCCACTTGTCAGCAATGAGCAGTTTGTTAGTTACGGTGTGCCCCAGGGCAGCGTGCTGGGTCCAACATTATTCTTAATCTACATTAACAACTTATGCACCTTAGCCCTGCCCCACACGAAGATCTTGTCATATGCCGATGACACAGTACTGCTCATTGATGGCACAAACTGGGAGCAGGTTAAGCGTTACGCGGAAGACACGTTTAGAATTGTTATGAATTGGTTATCTGGCAATTTGTTAACACTTAACTTGGACAAAACATCATTTGTAACTTTTTCCCTTTCGCAGAAAAGCCAACCTCAACCAGAGACATATACAATTCAGGCGCATTGCTGCGACGTTGCTAACACCAGTTGTGACTGCCTCCATGTTAAGAGGACCTCAAGTGTTAAATACCTTGGAGTTCAGGTCGATTGTTTGCTAAACTGGAGGAAGCACATTGATGAACTCGTCCCCCGTATTCGTAAACTAATTTTTGTGTTCAAGAAACTCAGATCAGTGGCAGATCTTAAAACCCTTAAAGTAGTTTACTTTGCGCTTGTCCAATCTTTGCTGGGCTACTGTATCTCCGTTTGGGGTGGTACCTTTGCAGTCAGTATGTTACGGATTGAAAGAGCACAAAGAGCGGTCCTTAAAGTCATGTGCAGGAAACCATTTAGGTATCCTACCACACTTCTCTATAAAGAGTGTGAAGTCTTAACGGTTAGGCAACTGTTTGTGCTCCAAATAACAATGCGTAAACATGCCACCATACCTCAGTCCTTACGGCTGCGTGCAGGGAAACGCAAAAGAACGAGACTGTGTAGCACAGAAAGACATAAAACCGCTCTAGCTCAGCGGCATTATTGGATTCTGGGTTCTCGGGTTTACGAGAAAGTCAATGCTGTTTTGAACATTTCATTACTTACCAGACAGAAATGCAAGACTGCTGTAAGTAATTGGCTTAAAGGTCTCACCTACGAAGAGTCTGAGAGACTTTTACAATTGGTGGGTTAAACTATCTATTCTTGCAACTCATACTCAACTCAGGACACAACACACACACATACACTACACACACATAAACACACACACACAACACGTACACAACCACACTTACTCACACACCACAAACAAAACAAAATACATTCACGTACCCCTTTGTTAGTATTTTAACTTTTCTTTTATTTTTTCTATTATTTGTTTGTGTAAGTTTGTTTTTATTTATAGTTACTTTTTGTGCAGATTAAAACAAATTTAATTGTGTTAAGTAACATACCTAGCTGGTCCGGAGGAAGGTGATGGCATTCGTGATACAGGGTAATCCTAGTACGAGTGCCAAAGCACTCCTTTGACACACAAGTGCACATTAATTTTAGCCAAATTAGTTTCTAAGGAGTTTTATTGTACCTATTTACTAGCAATAAAGATTTTATTATATTATTATTATTATTATTATTAGATTAAAAGTTAACGCTTTACATGAACAAGGATTTAATAGCCCAAGCGGCCTGTTATTTAATTACGCAAATAGTAAGTTATGTGATCTTCTTTGGATGAAGGCATTGGCCAAAAGACTACCTGAAGGGGTGACTGTCAATACTTTACACCCTGGAGCTGTAAAAACTGATATATTTAAAACATTGCCTTTTTTCGTGAGGGGTATGTTTCACGCGGTAGCTAATGCTCTGGTGTTTAGGACACCTAAAGAAGGAGCTCAGACGGTGATACATCTGTGTGTTTCTGAAGAAGTGGAGAACGTACGAGGGAAACACTTTATGGAGTGTGAGGAACGAGAATACAGCAGCAAAGCTGATGATGACGAGTTGGTGGAACTAGTGTGGAATAAGAGTTTACAGGTGACGAGTCCTAGTCTTGGAGGAGAATAATAAGTTATTGGTACACCACAGACTGACTGCAGTGTTGTTTATCGCTCTTTTTGTGTTCAAGGGCAGACCGTGAGTTTGTGGGACCCATGTCTAATACTACTTGCGGGCCTTTTTTCTACGGATGAATAAAAAACCCTATTTTGAATTAAATTTATTTATTTACATACACGCGTTGACTTATTTATGTATGTACATCTGATTTACATGGTTTTACATGTTAATGAAAACATTACTTACAAATATTTGTATTTGTTTCTCCAAGTTGCATGCTCGAACCTCAGACCAACAAAAAAAGGAAGACGGCGCGCCACGAACATCAAAAGTGAAGTCAACTTTTTATATGTGTGTAGACAATGTCTCGTGAAGTAGTGACGTTCTAGGAGAAATGCGTGTGGTTTTAGTGTAGGTGTGTGCGTGAGCTTGTATGTTTACTTGCTACAGGCGCGTGGTTTTGTGACTTCACTGTTGGTGTTCGCGGCGCGCCGTCTTTCTTTTTTTCTTGGTCTGAGGCTCGAACTAACAAACAGTCTTATCAAAGAGTATCGTAATTACAAAGTTGCTGGGTGATAGAGGTCAGATAAGTAGTTGCTCCATGTAAAATATTGTTACTCAGCTGCATCTTGTTAGAACGGAAGCCGAAACCAACTACATATTTGCTTGTTAAATATTTTTTAATTTGTTGTTTTTGTTTTTTTTATTTGATTTTGTGTGTGATATTATTTTAATCGTTTGTCATGAATATTTATGTTGAAAAAAAAAAATCTATAGGTAGTTGTGAATGGTGAGGACCATGTGGGTCTTGCTTTAGTTTTAACGATTGTCTGGCAGTTTGAGTACTTTATGCGACCTACCCAAATGTCCTTTCTTTGGTATTGTTCGCAGTGACGTTGAGCTCCTTGAGTTATAAGTCGAGCTCCCCGATAACTGATAAATGCTTGCACTGACTGGACGGGTCCACTCAAATCTGTGTGATGCTTTCTTCAAAAGACCATCTCAGACACTAATCTGCATGGTCTTCCATGTGTGCATACTAAGATTTGTTTCGGATGTATCTTCTCAGAGTAGTCGGGTACAAAACATGGGCCCCATGGCCCCATCTTGTGTTTAAAAAAGTGACTTGCAAAAGTGTTTGTAAAAACCCATTCTATCATATGCTTGCTGTCTATCATAGGTTAAAGTGTATCACCATGGTCGTCCTCGTCACCACATTTATTTATTTTTTTTTTTGGTGGGTGGAAAATCATCGAATAACCTTGGACAGAGCGAAGGGGAGTGTCAGACTTCTAATGACTAAAAACCAAACCCATGTTCCTTCTTCGCCCTTGTGTCGGAGCCGCGTTAACCTTTCGACAATCCACAGCCCCGACGCCTTAAAACATAACATCCTGTAATCCCTGAGGGCTAGGCACAGTGTACCTACATCCACAATTCGTCAGTTATGTTGAAGTCACATGTCATAGAGGAATAGCCTAGTGCCGGGCACTTAGACTCCGTAGCGGCTACTGAGAAAATCCTGATGGAAAAACTCAATAGGTAACACTGCACGAACCGGTAATCGAATAGAGGACGGCAGTCGCGCTTACTACTAGACCAACGAGGCAGTCGTTTTAACCTCATTTCATTGAGTCACGATTCTTTGTACCTAGGGTTGGGAATTGGGATCATCTGAAAACACTATGAGTAATTTAAATAAATAGGTCAGGCTGTTCAAAAATATAATTACATATGTATTAGACAATTTGTTTTATTTATTTATTTACAAAGTTAATAACGGTACTTAAACCCGCACAATCGATGATGGTAGGTATGTACTAATCATTTTAATTGTTAATTCTTAGCTTCTTATTAGGTGCACGCATACCATTTATGGAATATTCCTACCTAGAAGAAAATATCATGCACTGCATTAAACATAATGATCACAATAATGACATATTAAAGTTCTAATTAGGTACTAGTGCTGCGGGTAGTACGAAAAAGATATACCGCGGCTCCGGACACAAAGGGCTAAGAAGGAACATGGGTGGTTTATAGTCAGTAAAAATCTGACACTCCCTTTCGCTTCGCCCAAAGAGCGGGAAGGAGTTATTTGATGATTTCCGATCCACTAAAAAAAAAAGTTCTAATTACTAACAGAAATTGTATCTAAACAAAATAATTTCTGTTAGTAATAATTGGCAGTCCGACGATCATTCCACAGGGTTCATAATATTAGTGTACACACGGCTACACATCAAACTATACAAAACCAGTTAATCTTGGCCTCACTTTACTAGATCTTTTCGCACAATGAACGATCAGATTATACTGGTTTTGTATAGCTTGATGTGTAGCCGTGTGTACGTTGAACTTAGTAACTTAGCAAGTTAAATGTTCTGGTTGTTAGTTAAGAACTTAACTACTACTTGGAGAACTTAGTTCTGGGCTGGGTTGGTTAGCGCAGTGGCTCAAGCAATGGACTGCTGCGCTGCGTGTCGCAGGTTCGATCCCCGTACGGATCAAATATTTGTATGACCTACAGGTAGTTGTTCCGGGTCTGGGTATTTGTGTATGTGAGTTTAAATGTTTGTAAACGCACCCACGATACAAGAGAAATTCCTAGTGTGGGGCAACGTTTCTTTAAAAAAAAAAAAAAAGGGCGTCGTTGTGTGATGAGAATATAGAATTCTTATTAATTTTGGTAGGTACTCGTCCTACCCATACGAAACTTCCACAATAAACGAACGCGTAAGTCACCGTTAACTTGAGCTCGTCAATTTTAAACTCTTGTTCCACACTTCTTCCACTAACTTATCATCATCAGCCATTCTGCTATATTCTCTTTCAACACACTCCATGAAGTATTTCCCTCGTACGTTCTCCACTTCCTCAGACACACACAGATGTATCGTTGTCTGAGCTCCCCCTTTAGGACCTCTAAAAAATACATCGAAGATAAACTGCTGGATCTTCTTAGCTACAGGAGGCAGCCTTTTAAATATATCAGTTTTAACAATTCCTGGATGTAAACAATTCACTGTCACTCCTTCAGGTAGTCTATCAGCTAACGCTTTTGTCCAGAGAACGTCACATAATTTGCTATTTGCGTAATTCAAGAACTGCCCCATAGTTCCATCTCCAGCTGGTTCTTGTAAGTTTTGGATACGTAGCTTTGCAAAATGGTGGAGATATGATGAAACTATGATGATCCTGCTGGGTTTGGACGAGATCAGTTTGTCTAGCAGCAGGTTTGTGAGGAGGAAGGGCCCGAAGTAGTTGACTTGCATCACTACATCTATTTTATCTTCAGTAAGCTTCGGATTGAGGCCGGCGCAGCCAGCGTTGTTCACCAAAATGTCGAGACGATCGTAAGATTTGTTGAAATCTTCAGCAAATTTCCGCACACTCTTGAGTTTCGCTAGATCCAAATATTTAAATTCAACTTGTTTGTTGCCTGTGGTAGCTGCTATATCTTCGATAGCTTCTGCAGCTTTTTTGGCGTCCCGGCAAGCGATGATCACTATAGCTCCTCTGGATGCGAGGTCCCGGGCTGTCTCTAGGCCGATGCCTTGGTTTCCGCCTGTCACGAGAGCGGTTTTTCCGTCTAGTCTCACATTTGATTTACACACACCGTGATTGGGTTCCAGTTTAAGTTTATAATACAGTGAGAGCAAAAACGTCAAGATAAATAATGTGAACAACAGAATGAGTGGTATTAACATTAAGTAGTAAATGATAGAGAAAATCATGTTGCCGCGGCTGACTGCTAAATACAACTGAGGCAGACTGAATTATTTATGCATTCGTATTGACCCTATGTTAACTTGATCTTGCTTGTAATATTCATGAATAGGGTCGTCCATTGCACTCAATACGGTCGCTTTACTTATCGATGCCTTAGGTAAATAAACCTTAACTCCAATGACATGCTGTTGAAAACGGCATGCAAAGCGAGACGCGCGCGGTGAGCCGTCAAGCTGCCACGAGAGCAGACAAGAACCGCGCTTCGCCGCGCGAGTTAAGGTTTATTTTAAATTGATTTATTCTCAGTATCTTCGCCGCGCCTCCGCCGGTGTGCGTTGGGCCTGAAAACCTCGTAAGTGTAAAAGAACTAGGTAACACGAGAAAGAAAAACCCGTGCATTTTTCAATTGATATATTATGTCGTCTATTACGTTTTTTTAATAATTAATTGTACGGAAAAAAGTATATCGAATAAACAAATTAGTCAGATCAGGATTTGAGTTGAGAGACTTTATTCCTAGAAACGTAATAAAATGAATTTGACCAAAATTGCATTCCCGAGGTTTTCACTTTAAGGCGACGATATTCGATTTGGTTTTTATTTTCAAAACTACCTATGTGTTGCTTTTATATCCACTAATGGTCTACCATTAGGCCCAACGCACACCGGCGAGGCGCGGCGAAGCGCGGTTCTTGATCGCTCTCGTGGCAGCTTGACAGCTCACCGCGCGCGTCTATCTTTGCATGCCTTTTTCAACCGCATGTTATAGGAGTTAAGGTTTATTTTAAATTGATTTTTTCTCAGTATCTTCGCCGCGCCTCCCCCGGGTGTCTGTTGGGCCTTATTCTCCCTTGATAACAGGCACTTTATCATTCACTCCTTTTTACCCGACTACGGCAAAGCCAAAGGAGGGTTATGATTTTGACTGGCTATGTATGTATGTATGTATGTGTGTATCTTCATCTGTTCCCTCATCTATCTAATCTACTTATCGGAACTCGACATATGAGGTATCGTTAGAACCGTCTTAATTTTCCGCTGAACATAGGCTACGTGACGTGTCACAAAAAGCGATTTGGCGCCCTCTAGCGGACAAAAAGTAAGGCTTAAAAAATAAAAATGGAGATAAATACGCCGTGTTTAGTATCATTAGAAAGGGCCTCACTTGTACATTTCCAAAATATTGCTCAAATTTAAAATCACGCCCTCTAGCGGACAAAAAGTCAAGAGTAAAAAAAAAATTAACACCAAAATTGTTTAAATAATAAAAAAAGTAAAAAACTAAAACCCGACTACGACAAAAAAAACGACGCTGAAAAAGTATGAAACAAGATTTTCAGGATAGAACAAAAAAAAAAAGCCGTAGTCACACGTTATAGGTACCTAAACAATTTAATACCGTGTGACTACGGCTTTTCTTTTTGTTCTATCCTGAAAATCTTGTTTCATACTTTTTCAGCGTCGTTTTTTTCGTCAGCGTGGTTTTAGTTTTTTACTTTTTTCATTCAATCTTCTTTTTTCTTTGACTTTTTTTTAGTCTTATGCCCATTCATCAATATACTCAGTTACAACTTGCAACGTTTTTTTTTATATTATTGCGCCAATGTTTTTGTGTGTAATGCTTCATTTTGTACATGTTATAGACCAAGTGATAAACGAGTGAGTTTTATGACGTCCGGATATTAGGACTAATGCATGGTCAAATTCAACATAGCGTCGAATTGTTACCAAAATTTAATTATTTATCATAGTTCCCGGTCATTGTTTGTTATGCTGGCTGTCATCAGGCAATAAATATTTGTTTCAAGATAATTCAAGAGTATAATATAAGGATCAAATCTTGATAGCAAACATGATAAAAAAAAACACGCGGGTGAAGCCGCGGGGCATAATCAAATCATCCATCATCAGCCTATTATGTTCCCACTGCACCGTTTTGAGAGCAGTGGTGATGAAATAAATTACACAAAGTAATATTAGGTGCCTGCCTGGGTTCGAAGGTTTGAACCCATGACTTGCTGTTCGTAAGTCGGGGCCACTACCACTGGGACACTATCACACTACTGCATTTATGATCAGCAGGGCTATTGCGTATCTTTTGATGACAGTGGCTAACATTTAGTGTCTATCAAATAAACTCTTTTGCAAAAAAAACGGGCACTTCATATTTTTTTCTCTACTTCAATGAAGAAGGACAAGTAAGAGGTTTTATTAATTTGACGATGTATTGGCATGTTATTTGAATAATCCTGGCATGATTCTCTACGTTCCAAATTTAAATTTTGAAATTAACAAAAGGAAAATAATGATTATTGTAGATTATTGTAAAATTGCTTTACTAATGGCGCGAATTGCTGAAACGATTTTATTACTGATTACTAAAATTTTAAAACTTTTTGGATATTTTCTGCAAATTAAACAATTTTATCTTTCTTTTTACATTAAATACCACTTTTTGACATGAGTGATAAAGCGTTATGGGCCGGTAAAATTATAGCCCTACTTGAAGAAGGTTGTTCGCAAACTTACGTGTCTCAGCGGCTAAATGTGAGTCGTTCAACTGTCCAGAGGACTTGGCAACGGTATCAAGAGACCGGTTCGGTCAAAAGAAGACCCGGTCCGGGAAGAAAACGACGCACAGAACCAAGAGATGACCGCTTTTTGGTGAGTCAGGCCTTGCGGAACCGTAAGGCGTCAAGTCTGGACCTGAAGAAGAGCCTTGAAGAAGTAAGAGGAGTAGAAGTTAGCTTGTGGACCGTCAGGAGGAGGCTTTTGGCTGCCAATATCAGGAGTTACCGCCCGGCTCGGGGACCTAAATTACTCCGTGAGCACCGTGTTGCTCGACTTCAGTTTGCTCGAAACTGTGCTTCATGGACTCTGGAGGACTGGAATAAAGTATTGTTTTCTGATGAAGCTAGAATCTCTTTGTGTGGAGAGGACCGACGCCGGCGAGTGCTACGAAGACCACGGGAACGCTATGCGGAAGTGTGTTTCGAAGAAACACACTTCCGACTGGCCTGTTGGTCTAGTGGTTAGTGACCCTAACTGCTATGCTGGAGGTCGTGGGTTCGATTCCCACCCAGGACAAATGTTTGTGTGATGAGCACGATCATTTGTTCAGTGTCTGGGTGTAATTTATCTATAATATGTATGTATTTAGAAATATATAAGTATGTTTATCAGTTGTCTAGTACCCATAACACAAGCTCTGCTTAGCTTGGGACTAGATGGCGTTGTGTGATAGTTGTGGAAAAAAAAAAAAAAAAAAAAATCACTCCTTATGGCGGAGGCTCCGTTATGTTTTGGGCAGCAATTAATTCGACGGGGCGTACGGAGTTAGTTCTCATAGAAAATGGAACATTAAATGCACACCGGTACATAATGGAAGTCCTAATTCCATATGCACAACCCGCATTGACTGCACTTGGGGAAGATTCCATTTTTATGGACGACAATGCTCGCCCGCACCGTTCTGGCGACGTGGAAGCGTACATGCAAGAAGTTGGGATCCGTCGTTTAGATTGGCCAGCTCGAAGTCCTGACCTCAATCCAATTGAGCATGTCTGGGATGTTCTAAAGAGACGGGTAAGATCAGTGCAACATGCTCCACAAAACATCAGGGAGCTAAAAAGAGTCATTGCAGAAGAGTGGGAACGTATTCCTCAAAACGTCATTAAAAACATCGTGGAAAGCATGCCCAGAAGGATTCAAGCTGTGATTTTGGCAAGAGGAGGTCACACTCGTTATTAGGTTATTACATTTGTAACTTTATTTAATTAAACAAAGTAAAAAAATCTTCTTGTTTTTATTGCCGACCACTTCTTATTGTTTGGCCGTGTACATCGGTTTTAAAGAATTCATAGTTTTTTTTTTTAAATTGCCACAGTTCACTTCACGCGTATTAATTTACACGATTATAAGTATAAAGACTACGTCAAACAATTAAATTTCATTGAATTAACTCAAATCGACCTTAGAACGTAAATTTCCTAAGGTGCCCGTTTTTTTTGCAAAGGAGTGTAGTTTGTTTAAAAAAAAAATGTACCAAAACATAACCAACTTACAGTTAATTTAAGGACACTTTTGATAGCCACTGACATTAAAAAGATACGCAATGGCCCTACTGACTCTATTATTAAAGGCCTGACAACCATTCTTACCATGGGGTATCGTATTACCCAGTATCAGCTGGGTTGTGGAGATTAGATAGGCAGTCTCTCCATGTATGTAGTCAAAGTCAAAGTCAAAGTCAAAAATATTTATTTCAAGTAGGCCAGTAACAGGCACTTTTGAATAGTCGAATTAAACTAACTGCAGCACTCAGAGATATCCAACGATTACTCAAGCCGCCACCCAGCAAAGGCCTGACATAGTTTTGTATGACAAAACCGCCAAAAGCCCTTACCAAGCGACGGCCCAACACTGAAAAAACTAATAGTTGAATTTCTGAATGTTGATTCCTTAACAGTTGAGTCAACAATAAATTACGTTGTGACAACCGTAGTACTACATTCAATGTAACAAATTAAAAAAATGTTAAAATCTAATTGTTGTTACAACCAAAAAAATGGGTTAAGCTAACATATTTTTTCATGTATAATCGCATAGCGGTCAATTTAACTAATAATTCGGTAATGTCAACATAATGTTTAGTGGAATCAGCAAATGAACTTAGTCAAATTTACAAAATTGATTCAACTATTTGCAAATTTACCTTTTAAAAGTAACAATTTCAGTTTGTTTGATTCAACAAATCTTCTATGTAGGTTCTATATTAACACAAAAAATGGGTTGAATAAATGTTGGTTCAACTAATTATTTTTTTCAGTGAAGCAACCACTGAAGCTCTCCGAGTGCGGCAGTAAACTACTGAACTACTGAAGCTAAATAAACTAAGCTACAGTCCCAGTCACAAGGCATAATAACTCGTGAGTGTACTGTAGTTGCCAATTCCAAAACGTTGGTCTCATGAGAAGAATGGCAAGAAACTTCATGGACACTCTTTTAAAATCGTTTGGGTTTACAATATGTTCAAGGTACAAACATAATCTTGGTATAATACACACATAAAGACTATGCAGAATATTGTTTGAGATGGTCTTTTGAAGAAAGCACCACACAGATTTGAGAGGACCCGTCCAGTCAGTGCAAGCATTTGTCAGTTATCGTGGAGCTCGACTTATAACTCAAGGAGCTCAACGTCACGACGATCAATACCAAAGAAAGGACATTTGGGTGGGTCGCTTAAAGTACTCAAACTGCCAAACAATCGTTAAAATTAAATAAAAACCCACACGGTCCTCACATTCACAATATGAAAATAATAAAATACATGAAGATCATGCAGATTAGTGTCTGAGATGGTCTTTTGAATAAAGCACCACACAGATTTGAGTGGACCCGTCCAGTCAGTGCAAGCATTTGTCAGTTATCGTGGAGCTCGACTTATAACTCAAGGAGCTCAACGTCACGACGAACAATACCAAAGAAAGGAAATTTGGGTGGGTCGCTTATAGTACTCAAACTGCCAGACAATAGTTAAAATTAGAGAAAGACCCACATGGTCCTCACATTCACAATATAGAAATAATAAAATATTTGTCATATTAAATAATCATGTCAAGTTAATAAATGTCAATATACACAAAACTAAATGAAAAATAAAATATTTAAACAAGTAAATATTGATCAAAAAAGCAAAAAATAATATCATACTTAAAAAAGTAAATAATAATGTCATTGTGTATAAAGAAAAATCATAAAATTTCAAATTGTAAAAGGATTGTAAATAATCTATATACTTATAATAAATCTGTAGAGAGGTCAATTCTGTACATGATATATATTTTCAAAATAACTATCAGGGGGTAATTAGTGATCGATACTGATGCCAAAAATGCAATCAGTAAAATTTTTGTCTGTCTGTCTGTCTGTCTGTCCTCCTGTCTGTATGTTCCTTATAGAAACAAAAAATACTCGACGGATTTTAACGAAACTTGGTACAATTATTTTTCATACTCCTGGGGAGGTTATAGTATACTTTTCATCACGCTACAATCAAAAGGAGCAGAGCAGTGAAGGGAAATGTTGGGAAAACGGGAGAAGTTGCTCCATTTTTAAGCTTCCGTCGCGTGTCCAGCCTTAATGGTTAAAGCTACATAGAAATCATTTATGACGGAAATGTTCTACATAAAATTATCTAAAAAATATCCCGTAGCAGCATAATTATGTCTATCTTTTATGGTTGACTCGCAATAACACGCGTAACTCCCGATAGCTTAGCAGTTCGGAGCTTTCTGATTAAACAGGGTGGAATTTTGTAATGCCACCTGGAGGGAAAGTACTCTTAATACTGCAGATAGAAAATTTTACTCAAAGGAAACATTCCATTCAAAAATAAAGGAATGTTAATACTGCATTCAAAGATTTTCGAAAATTCTCTTCTCCCACACCCGGGAATCGAACCGGCTAAAATCTGAAAAAAATATACCCGGCTAAAATCTGAAAAAATTATACCCTGTACTTTTATTGCATCGATCGTTAGGCTCAATTATAAGGATGAAATCTCTCTAACAAACATGAAGTACAGGGTATATTTTTTCCAGATTTTAGCCGGTTTGATTCCCGGGTGTGGGAGAAGAGAATTTTCGAAAATTTTTGAATGCAGTTTGCTTTCTATTCAAAAATAAAGGAATGTTTCCTTTGGGTAAAATTTACGTACTCACGACGCTTTTTGTTACGTAAGAAAATATGAACGTCCCGACTTATTTATATTACTGTAACTACCAAGCCCAAGTGGGATGAAATCACTCGGGAGCTTCTTGAGGGTCAAGCACCGCATGACCGCCATGATAATAACGCAAGAGTTTTTCATTTAAAATTAAAATCAATGATAGATCTACTTACCAAAGATAACATTTTTAGTATAACGCGGACGAAGTCGCGGGCAAAAGCTAGTGTATAAATATGTTATTAATATGTCAAAGTGTAAAAAATAAAAATGAAAAGGTATAATTAATAAAAAGATATAAAATCAATTCACCTTCAATTCAAATTGGAGCAGTTCAATCCCAAGCTTTTTTGTCCTCTATATAATCTTTAACAGCATAAAAGGCTTTCTGGCAAAGTTTACGTTTTATAAAAGATTTGAATTTATTAATGCTTAAATTTTGAATGTCGCTTGGAAGTTTATTATAAAAGCGAATACATTGGCATCTAAATGATCCACCTATTTTCTTGAGCCTTGTTGTGGGTACAATAAATTTATGTTTATTTCTTGTATTTATATTGTGAATATCACTATATTTCTTAAAAAGCTTAATATTTTTGTGAGCATACAAAAGATTTTCATAAATATATTGAGAAGGAACAGTCATTACATTAACTTCCTTAAACTTTTCTCTAAGAGAGTGTCTCGGACTCAATTTATAAATTGATCTAACCGCCCGCTTTTGCAAAACAAAGATGGTCTGAATATCGGCAGCATTCCCCCACAACAGAATGCCGTACGACATTACGCTATGAAAATAACTGATACACTAATCGGGCTGTCTCTACATCGGTTAAATTACGAATTTTTCTAACTGCGTATGCCGCGGAGCTCAGTTTCTTCGACAATTTATCTATATGGGGTCCCCACTGAAGTTTAGCGTCTAAAGTTAAACCCAAGAACACCGTGCTATCTTCCGGATTCAACTCTTCGCCCTTCACCAACACACAAGTTTTCACCTGCCTAACGTGAGGTAGTGTAAACCTTATGCATTTAGTTTTTTTTTCATTGAGGAGTAAATTATTAGCGTTAAACTAATCCCCTATTTTTGAAATCGCGCTATTTACATCGTCAATAACTAGCTGCATATTTATATTGTATTTAGCTGCATCCGATTATACTGGGAACTGACCCCAACATAGATTAGAAATGGTTATGCAGATAATGATGATCTCTTCTCTTATCATCTAAGTTAACCTGAGTCATGCTGTCACTACATGATTATTATGTCCATATGCCTAGTGCAGCAACAGTCTGACACTGGGATACCGCTCTGCCCAGAGCCGGTGGAGTCATTTGATGATTTCCCACAACCACAAAAAAACGCTTAACAAAACTGGCTGAATAATACCTGTTGCTATTAACAATTATTAATAATTAATACACAAAGAACACATTTAATGTGCTATTCTTCTTTTGTTCAGTTTTTATGGCGCGTAGAGGCCTGTGACTTTGCTTTACATACCGTATTTTTTTTTTTAATTCATTAACACATACATTTGTTCTAACAGGTAAGACCCAAGTTAACAAAAGTAGTCATAAATTACTAATAGTGCAGTCCCAAGTAACGGGTCTGGGTAGAAGCACTAGTTTCACAGTGGACCCCTTTCACCCTCTGGAATTCCGCCAAATAACAAGAATGAGATAATGAATAAATGAATGAATGAGAGATTATGATAATCCTCACGATAGTTTCCTTTACTGAAGCAAGTGATAATAATACAATAAGCACGTGAATCCGATAAATCAGTGCGTGTCTTAGGTTTGAACTCGAGACCTATGACTAACAACCACTTAAGTAATTATGTCATGTACCTACTTATTCTGTGACTAACATAATAGCCTTAAAAACCACGCCAGGGTTGGCGAATCTGTTCAAAAGAGTCACCACGGCCACGGAATGCAAAGGGCATGAGGCGGACAAAAAGGAAAAAAAGCCTAAAAAAACAAGTACTTAGATAAGAATATTCTTTACTAGCTTTTGTCAGCGGCTTCGCCCGCGTGAAAATGTCGATTTTCCATACAAACTTTCATCCCCTATTTAACTCCCTTAATGGTTGAATTTCGAAAAATCCTTCCTAAATCCTTTTCTACATGATAAAGGAAACCTCTGTGCAAAATTTCAGCTTTATAGGTCCAAGGGTTTGGGCTGGGCGTTGATGAGTCAGTCAGGACTTCTCTTTTTATTTATATAGATTATGTACACCAAACAGATAACATTCATAAAAGAAAAATAATCACATAATCACATTGGATGGATTGCAGGATGTGGGAGACAAATTCTGAAGGCAATTTGCGGTGTAACAATTACTTATTAGAAAGCATATACAAATCTTTAATAATTAAAATGACAAAATGTATAATAAACTGTACCGTAATTGCCGTTCGACCTATAACACGGTCATATGTTTATATTATGCTATCACCACAATTATCTACCGTCTTGCTATTTCCTAGCTTGATGAAATATAATATATACATATTCACTTAACGCCATTATTTGTAATATCACCTCCAAGATTCGAACCCGTCACCTGTAAACTCTTGTTCCACACTAGTTCCACTAACTTGTCATCATCAACTTTGCTGCTGTATTCTCGTTCCTCACACTCCATAAAGTGTTTTCCTCGCACGTTCTCCACTTCTTCAGAAACACACAGATGTATCACCGTCTGAGCTCCTTCTTTAGGTGTCCTAAACACCAGAGCATTAGCTACCGCGTGAAACATACCCCTCACGAAAAAAGGCAATGTTTTAAATATATCAGTTTTTACAGCTCCAGGGTGTAAAGTATTGACAGTCACCCCTTCAGGTAGTCTTTTGGCCAATGCCTTCATCCAAAGAAGATCACATAACTTACTATTTGAATAATTATAGATCCTTATCGGGCGTCTGAATCTTTGATCATCTAAATCGTTAACTTTTAATCTCGCGAAGACGTGAAGCCAAGATGATACTATGATGATCCTGCTGGGTTTGGAGGAGATCAGTTTGTCTAACAGCAGGTTTGTGAGGAGGAAATGCCCGAAGTAGTTGACTTGCATCACGACTTCATTTCCATCTTCAGTAGGCTCCGGATAGTTGCCGCCACATCCAGCGTTGTTCACTAAAATATCGAGCCGGTCATACGTGTTGTATACGTATTCAGCAAATTTCCGTACACTGCTGAATTTGGCTAGATCCAAATGTTTAAATTCAACTTCTTTGTTTCCTGTGGTAGCTGCTATATCTTCGATAGCTTCTGCAGCTTTTTTGGCGTCCCGGCAAGCAATGATCACTTTAGCTCCCCTGGATGCGAGGTCCCGGGCTGTCTCCAGGCCGATGCCTTGGTTCCCGCCGGTCACGAGTGCGATCTTTCCATCAAGTCGCGCATTAGATGTACACACTCCTCGAACGGGTTCAAGTTTTACTTTAGTATAGATCGCTAATCCCAGCAGGAGTAGCAAGAAAGTGAGATAAAAAACGAGGGGAACTAACAACAAAACGTAAAGTATGTAGACTATCATGTTGTCGCGGTGGCTACGGCAATGGTACTGAGCGGAGATAAAATCTCATCTAATTATATCTAACGTGTGAATTTCTTGAATCATTTATGTCGTAGATTACATAAACAAAGTATGTCTCAAACTTTACTACTGCTCACAGAACTGTGAAGGACACGAACAGAGGAGTTATATCCCGTTTGCCCACTACAGAAACAGAAGGAGGTTCTTAACTCAACTGATGTTTAGGCCTAGGGTTCCGTTGTCCATAAGGAACCTTCATAGTTTCGACATGTCCGTTTGTCTCTCAGTCGTCCGCAGTAGCTATAGCTCACAGGAGCTGTAGGTACTGCGGACGGGCATACGCACAAGAAGAGTCTTTATTCGTATTACTAGAAAGCTGTAATTTGACATGAATACAGATGAGTTACGCCGACAAAGTGGTAAAACCAAATAACTGCGAAAATGTTTTTTTAGAGTATCTCCGACCTCCGTACACATAAAGTAAGGATGTTTTCTTTCTGACGAAGCCAATAGTATAGGTTGTCTTTGGATAGGTCTTTCAAAAATATAGCGAGTTTGTTCAAATCATGTTCAAATACTTTTTCGAATAGGTGTGTTAAATATTAAGGCGCTAACAGCTGCGAAACTAGCGCCACCCACATGTCACCATCATCAGAATTACGTACCTATTACCGCTATCTTTAATCAGTAATCCTCTTAATTTATAAAGTCTAGAATCATGAAAAGAGATTTTAAAAATACTACGGGTTATTTACTAGCATGATAGTGTTTTGGATTTTTCTGAAATAATTTTAGAGTAAAAGAAATAAGATGTGGGTGGCGCTAGTTTCGCAGCTGTTAGCACCTTAAACTTTAAGGTGCTAATTTTTATAGACTACGTACGGTAAAGTGCTAAAAGTGTTATATTTTGTTAATCGGTTGTGTTTGGACATGTGAAAAAAATCACGGTGGTAGAATATGTAACGAAATTAAAAGGGAAATAATTATGATACTTACTGTGATAGTACGAAACTGAGTTAGTATGTTTTAACATTACAATAAAAATCATCGTACACACATACTTTGATGGGCAACAACGGAGTCATACATTGTGCCTAAAAACCTTTGCTTATAATAAAATGTTCACACGCAGCTCATCAGGGGAGGCCACTCATTTTCGTATTATAAAACGATTTTTTTATTGAAGTGAAAACTTCTTTAGCGGCATTGTGCTTTTTTTGAGATGGGTAAAAAATGATAAAATCGCGTCAGGTAGGACACGTGACCTGATCAAAAATCGTAAGACGGCGCAGGGCTCTTGCGCGAATGTGCGTGTGTGTCAAATGTCAAAAAAATTAAATGTCAAGTTGTTGTTTCTGGGAGATAAACTTTTTAATCTATACTAATATTATAAAGCTGAAGAGTTTGTTTGTTTGTTTGTTTGTTTGTTTGTTTGTTTGAACGCGGTAAACTCAGAAGCTGCTGGTTGGAATTGAAAAAATCTTTTTGTGTTGGATAGTCCATTTATCGAGGAAGGCTATAGGCTATATAACATCACGCTACGGCTAATAGGAGCGGAGCATAAATGAAAAATGTTACAAAAACGGGAAAAGGTATTTCCTTTTTGAGAGCTTCCGCTGCGTGCGCTGCGAAAACGGTTTAAGTTACGCTAATATCATGTATGAAAGAATTGTTCCTCTTTAAAAGTTCTAAAAAAAAGTCCGCGACAGCATATATCTATCTTTTAAGATTGACTCACTGTAACCTTTTTTTACAGTTAAACTGGTAGGTTAAAAAGAATTATTTTTTGCGAAGCTTATTTAACTCATATGATATTAATCTATATCTAAATAAATGTGTTTGTTAGAACGGAAATTTAATATAGAATATTTGTGCCCTTTACTCTATACAGTTTAAACAAATATCTTAGAAGATATCGCAATGTAAAAATATCCGCGCGGCAAAATATTTCGCGCGTCGCAATGTAGGTACGGGGGATTCTGGCTGGCCTCCGGGAAATTCAAATTCAAAATATTTACTGCATCATAATGTTTACAAGTATAGAGTGTTATAGTATATTTAACAGTAAGAGATACCTATAGTAATTCACACTTTAATATAATCTATGCTAATCTAAACCATCTGAACTATTATAATAAAGAGGAAAGATAAGATTTTTTGTTTGTTACGATTTAGCTTAATTTATATCGGATAGTCGATATCGAGAAAGGTTATAAGCTATATTTATGTGACGCAGACGAAGCTGCGTGGGTCAGCTAGTCTATACTAATATTATAAAGCTAAAGAGTTTGTTTGTTTGTTTGAACGCGGTAAACTCTGGAACTGCTGGTTGGAATTGAAAAATTCTTTTTGTGTTGGATAGTCCATTTATCGAGGAAGGCTATAGGCTATATAACATCACGCTACGGCTAATAGAAGCGGAGCATAAATGAAGAATGTTACAAAAACGGGAAAAAGTATTTCCTTTTTGAGAGCTTCCGCTGCGTGCGCTGCGAAAACGGTTTAAGTTACGCAAATATCATGTATGAAAGAATTGTTCCTCTTTAAAAGTTCTAAAAAAAAGTCCGCGACAGCATATATCTATCTTTTAAGATTGACTCACTGTAACCTTTTTTTACTGTTAAACTTTTAGGTTAAAAATAATTATTTTTTGCGAAGCTTATTAACCCATACGGTATTAATCTATATCTAAATAAATGTGTTTGCCAGAACGGAAATTTAATATAGAATATTTGTGCCCTTTACTCTATACAGTTTAAATAAATATCTTAGAAGATATCGCAATGTAAAAATATCCGCGCGGCAAAATAATTCGCGCGTCGCATTGTAGGTACGGGGGATTCTGGCTGGCCTCCGGGAAATTCAAATTCAAAATATTTACTGCATCATAATGTTTACAAGTACAGAGTGTTATAGTATATTTAACAGTAAGAGATACCTATAGTAATTCACACTTTAATACTAAAATCTAAGCTAATCTAAACCATCTAAACTATTTTAATAAAGAAGAAAGATAAGATTTTTTGTTGTTACGATTTAGCTTAATTTACGTCGGATAGTCGATATATCGAGAAAGGTTATAGCTATATTTATGTGACGCAGACGAAGTTGCGTGGGTCAGCTAGTGTAAAATAAATGCACAACGTTAAAATTCAAATATTTACTTCTGCTTGCACTCCCGGAGTGCAACCCGTTGATTATTTTGAATGAATTTACGTCCATCGGTCCATTTCGATCCCATGTTTTTCAAAATCCTATGCTGATGATGGGATTAATGAGCAGTTGAGAGAACTCCTCAAATATTATAGGTATATAATATATATATATCGGTATCGGTTGCGGGGACCCACTGGATGCGAGACGCACGGAACCGGTCAATGTGGCGACACCTGGGGGAGGCCTATTAGATGTCAAGCGACAGACACACAGCGAGGACGTCTTTTGCCTGAAATGATGGTGATAATGGTGACATATCTTTATTGGTATTTTCATTAACAAGCCAAGCAGTTCCATTCAGAAATTATCATTTGTGGTGTGCGATGGAAAAGGCCACAAAAAGCCCTCGGAACTCCCGAAACATAAGTATTTCACTACTGGTGATAAGATATTTGGACTAGAATAGTTAATCGACTACCATCATCATCTGCCTTGCCTTTTCCCAACTATGTAAGGGTCGGCTTCCAATCTAACCTGATGTAGTGGAATACCAGTATTTTATATGGAGCAACTTCTTATGTGACCTAAATAACCCAGTTAGAAGTAAGTGTAGGTAATACGATACCCCTTTGTAAGACGTTGTCAGATTTTCAGGCCACTGACTACCTGAAACGACTGCCAAAGATCTATATATTATGGCAGCCGGGACCAACAGCTTAACGTGCTTTCCGAGGTACAGAGTAAACTCTATGTAATGGGTGACCAGCCTAGGCAAGAGCGGCTTAACCTGAAGATTAACACGGCTGGGTTTTATTATTTAACTACGAGCTCATTTTAAAATATTCAAGTTTATTATATTTTAGAGCAACCTTGCTAACTTAGGTACATGTGGGAACAGGTTTTTAGTCATTGCCAAAACCATTATATAATCCACCATTACATATTACCATATATACACATACATACCATACATTCATACCACACATACATATTAACCATTTATTATAGCTTTTTCCAGCGGCTTCGCCCTCGTGGAAGTCGGAAAAAATCAAATATGACGATTTTTCATACAAACTTTCATATTTATATTTAACTCTATCTATTAACTCTCTTAGGGGTTGAATTTCGAAAAATCCTTTCTTAGCGGATACCTACGTCATAACATCTACCTGCATGCCAAATTTCAGCCCGATCCGTCCAGTGGTTTGGGCTGTGCGTTGATAGACCACTATGTCAGTCAGCCAGTCACCTTTGAGTTATATATATTTTTAGATTTTTGATAAACTAAAGTAACGTGATTTCATTATTTATGCGCATAGTTATTTATTTTTTTATTTTTAGGTACTTAAAATGATTGTAATAGAATCAAAACAAAAGTTTGTGAGTGTGTGTGTATGTTTGTTACGCAAAAACTACTGAACGGATTAGGATTAAATTTGGTACACAGATAGTTTATAACCTGGATTAACACATAGGATAGTTTTTATCCCGATTTTATCTTCCTGTGGGATAATTTTCGAGTTGTAGCGGGTGAAGCTTGTATCTATACTATCTATACTAATATTATAAAGCTGAAGAGTTTGTTTGTTTGTTTGAACGCGGTAAACTCAGGAACTGATGGTTGGAATTGATAAATTCTATTTGTGTTGGATAGTCCATTTATCGAGGAAGGCTATAGGCTATATAAAAATGTTACAAAAACGGGAAAAGGTATTTCCTTTTTGAGAGCTTCCGCTGCGTGCGCTGCGAAAACGGTTTAAGTTACGCAAATATCATATATGAAGGAATTGTTCCTCTTTAAAATTTCTAAAAAAAAGTCCGCGACAGCATATATCTATCTTTTAAGATTGACTCACTGTAACCTTTTTTTACTATGAAACTGTTAGGTTAAAAATAATTATTTTTTGCGAAGCTTATTTAACCCATATGGTATTAATCTATATCTAAATAAATGTTTGTTAGAAGGAAAATTTAATAGAGAATATTTGTGCCCTTTACTCTAAACAGTTTAAACAAATATCTTAGAAGATATCGCAATGTAAAAATATCCGCGCGGCAAAATAATTCGCGCGTCGCAATGTAGGGAGATTCTTTCCGGGAAATTCAAATTCAAAATATTTACTGCATCATAATGTTTACAACACAGAACTTACAAGTACAGAGTGTTATCGTATATGTATTTAACAGTAAGAGATAACTATAGTAATTCACACTTTAATATAATCTAAGCTAATCTAAACCATCTAAACTATTATAATAAAGAAGAAAGATAAGATTATTTGTTTGTTACGATTTAGCTTAATTTATGTCGGATAGTCGATATATCGAGAAAGCTATATTTATGTGACGCAGACGAAGTTGCGTGGGTCAGCTAGTAAGAGATAAAAGTAAAAGTATAGATGGAACTAGTCCTGTAATAAATAGGGTCTTACCAGGTAACGTTATCTTCACGAAACCGACAACCACGCATTCTGTATATCAAACCAAGTAACCTTATGCAAAAATTATTGCTTGGAATCGCAAAATGAACGGAAAATGAAAAACCGGCCAAGTGCGAGTCAGACTCGCGCACGAAGGGTTCCGTACCATGATCTATCAAAATTGCGTTTGTTGTATGGGAGGCCCCTTAAATATTTATTATTTTTTTTTTTGTATTTTTGAAGTGAAAACTTCTTTAGCGGCGCTGAGCACTTTTTTTTGTATGGGTAAAAACTTTCAAACTCGCGTCAGGGTCACGTGATGCTGATCGAAAAATCTTACGATTTTTCGATCAGCATCACGTGACCCTGACGCGAGTTTGAAAGTTAATATTGAAGTTTTCACTTCTGCCGGCACTCCCGGAGTTTTGTTATAGCGGCTACAGAAATATAATAATTAACTGTCTAGCTATCGTGGTTCTTGAGATGTATCTCAGGTCTGGTTGGTCTGTCTGGTGACAGACAGTCGGGCAGACGGACAAACAGCGAAGTTTTAGTAATAGGGTCCCATTTTTACCCTTTGGGTAAGTAACCCTAAAAATCACGTTTTACGGTACGAATCAATGTAACGCACTCAGAACATTACGCTGATGGGTGCATTAAAAAGTACGGGGGTCGTGGAAATATTAAAAGTTAAATACAAAACATGACGTGACGTAATGACATGTAGAATAGTGTCTTCTAGCTTCGTTAAGGGGGTTTTTCACCCAAAAGGTACCTGCATGGCAGTGTATGGCGACCCTGCCCTCCTGCAGAGCGAAGGACAAGACCTTCGACATGTTGAGGAGACCACTCAAGCTTGCCTCCGCGTAGTCTGGCCACGCGAAGTTGTAGTAGTAGACTGAAAACATAAACGTCATGAAATCAGGACCGACTCCCGTGCGACTGTTTGTCGCCGAGTTGAACACAAGACAAAGTTTATTTTTAACCGACTTCCAAAAAAAGGAGGAGGTTATCAATTCGACTGTATTTTTTTTTTTTTTTTTTTTTTTTTTTTATGTTTGTTCGCTCATAACTTGCGACTGGGTGAACTGATTTTCATGATTCTTTTTTCATTTGAAAGCTGGTGCTTCCCGTGTGGTCCCATTGTCACCATTTCAATATCTGATGATGGGATCTTGTAGAAATCGGGGGAACTCTTCAATAAATAACAGCAGATTAACCGCGATTGTTGCTATAGCATATCTAAGCATTGTTTACGCCATTACACAACATAATATTACGCCTGTACTCACTACAAAGGTTATAAAAACTATGTTGTGAAGATCTGATGAAGAACTTCGGAGATAGGCAACGGAACTCCTCAATAAATGATAGCAAATGGACTGGAATTGCTGAAATCTCATATTGTCTGTCTATTGTTTACACCAGTTCCTAACATAACATCACGCCGGTACGTTGTGAAGGGGTAAGCACATGTGAAACACTAAAAAGTGAAAAATAAAAACTTTTTTACAAAAAATAAAACCGACTTCGACAAAAAAAACACTCAAAAGTGAAAAATAAACTTGAGAAGAAAAATCAGTTTCTGAAGTCGGTGACAAAAAAAATGAAATCAAAGAAACAAAAGTCACCGACTTCAGAAACTGATTTTTCTTCTCAAGTTTATTTTTCACTTTTGAGTGTTTTTTTTGTCGAAGTCGGTTTTATTTTTTGTAAAAAAGTTTTATTTTTTGATAATATCATTGTTACAATATCAGTGATGTTATGATAAGTATTTTTTTTATAATAATACATTTTTATCGATTTGTGTCTGTCTTAAATTCTAACATAACAGCCAGATGTGTTGCTGGGGAGTTTATTCCGCCACTTGTTTTTCCCAGCTAAAACACTAGGAAGTGTCGAAGGGTGGGCGTTTTGGGGAACTATTTCTTGTAAATAAATTTTGACGTTCGAAAAGTGCTGATTATAAATTATCAGCCTAGTTTGAATAAATAACTTTTGATTTGATTTGAACTCTCTTGCGGAAATCCTCACAGTCAAATGTTATTAAATGGTTGACGCTCCAAGGTAACCCGTTTTGTCTTATTCTTTTTTATAGCACACAAAAAGTACATACATTAATTACATACCTATCGCAAACGTTAATAATTACACAATTAAATTAAATTTGATAGTAAAAATAAAACAAAATAATAAGATATTTTTATTAATTACGCTATTATTGAAATATGCCAGATTGTATGTTAATTAAGATAGGATTCGCAACCGTAAAAACCGTAACTTTACAGTTTTTAGTTAAATCATTATTTCATCAATACAACCCTCTAAACTAAGTTCATTTAATCCCATTAAATATTTTTTCATTTAATAGCCATACTGTGAATTTCGCGGGCTACCCTGGCACAGTAAGAATATTTTGTTTTAATTTCACGTTTGGATCAAATACTGGTATTCAGTTTTAAAACATACTATCATTGGCCATAAAGATGCAGGGGTCGTACGTAAACCCCGACTTAGTGAGAGGAGGTCCACAACTGGCGTGCTCTCCCGGAGTCTGTAGGTTGATCACGGTCCGAATGCCCCAGCTGAAACAGTATAAATTCATCTTTATTATTAGGTCGAAATAAGAGCTATCGCCGGTTATGTTTATTTAAATTATTTCTGAAACTTTTGCATGACTTTGAACTCTGTTACGGCGTAGCGCGTAGCACTTGCCTGAAAGTTCAGCTACGAAACTTTATAAAGTTTCTTTAGTATAGGACTAGATTCATAGATTGTTCTCCCCAGTGACGCCCTAAGTCGAGTGCCGCTATGTTATATAAAAATATAATACTATCTAGTACAGCACATAGATGTGTTCTTCAAGACACGTTATTTACGGTACAAATTACGATAAACAGTATTCAAGAATTTATCGTAAAAACAGCAGAATTACCTCACAAATCGCTAAGAAGAAAATCCGAAATTTCGAAGAACAACCTAGCGTGGTGATTTTGACGTCAAACAGTAGGTATTGTTTTATTGTTATTTAGGGTGTGTACTGTATGTAGTGCCATCTCTTTTCTACACTGGACTTATGAATTTATGATAGGATTGGTAGGCCACCAGCAAACAGTTTTATCATGTAGTTTAGTATCTACATTAGTGTAAAACAAAGCACTTACCTATGAAACTGTTGTATAATGTTCCTAGCAGCGATGCTGGCAGTACTAGGTCGTGCCATCGCCAGAATGTCGTCAGTAACCCTGTGACAACATCACGACAGCTATTAGGTAATCGTTGAAACGGCCACAGTTAATGTTGTACCTAAATATGGCTTTCCAATAGTTCGTAGGTCTGTGACGAAATGAAATATGACGGTAGCACATGTTAAGAAAGACTTATTTAAGGGGTTGGTTCTAAAGATATAATATGAGTAATATCGTTTTGAAATAATGTTTTGAGCATATCATTGACACTAAAACGGTTAAATAGTCCCATATAATATAAGGGTTCACCCGTGGGTTCAATGGTTAAAACACAATTTATAGATCTGCGACACTTAAATATGTTTTATTTTCTTTATTTTATTGGGAAATGTTTTTAACAGTTGTACAGCACTAGTTTACAACTCTAAGTAAACGTGTATCCCACACAAAATATCCGCGAAACATTTATTTATTTCATTAACCGGCTAACCTTTTAACACGATTTATTGGTCCCTACCTATGACTATAAGTTTACTAATGCACTATTGCAAAAGAAACAAAAAAAAGTTATTCTAACACACAACTGCTATAAAACTCCCAGCAGGCACTTTACAACTGTATTAGCTTATTATTAATTTATAAACACATCATAAAATCTTACTGATTTGCTGTTAAACATGTAGGCAATTAACGTTAACACATTGAGTAGGTACCTACCTATACCTACATAATATTACCTATATGTAATACCTACAAGAGTGAGTATGAGTTCCACGTTCCACGCTTTATTTTGAGTAAACACGCGTGTGTAAGTTTATTTGCAATTACGTTCGTTTAGGTGCAACTCAAGAGTTTTCGAGGATGGAAGTATGAAGTTTATCTTCCCTTTTACAAAAAAACGACTAAACGTTACGTGCGCTTAAAGCGAAAACCAACTAAAGTCACTTATGGGCAAAAATGAGTTACAGATACCGTTAGAATCTCCTTTTCAAGATCTACATGCAGGTAAAACCCGTTTTCTGAGATGACGCTCCCTTCTGGATTTAGTTTTAGCTAAGGTAACTTATCAGGAGATTTTTTAAATAAAGAACAGACAAAACGCAATAAGTGTCGGTTAAAGCAATGTTTTTGCACTTTAAGCAATGTTACTCGCCAGGAAAAACCGGCTATCGCCGTTTATGTGGTTTTGGCATGATTTAAGTTAGATTAACAGATTACTGAGTAAAAAGACTAAATATTTCTACTTAGTTTTAGCAATTACCTATTAGGTGAACATACAAATTTTGTTTAATTAAATTAATTATAAACTGCTGTCCAAACTCTTTTCTTAAAATGGTAAGAAACATTGCTGCTACAGGAAAAACCACTAATTTGCAGCACATAACAAGTCAATCCTAAATTTTTCCTACTTGTTTAGAGAATTAAGTTATTTTTTTTTTCCACCCGAATAATGAATACAATAGGAAATCAAAAATACACGTACTCTCCTCATTATCAGTTGTTTTAATAGAAATTTCACGATTCGAACCTTAAAACACGATTTTCTCGAAACTACAAAATGTGCAGTTAGTTGGGTTTTGCAGTAAGGGAACGATTTGATGAAACTTAACATTAATGTAGAGAACTTAAGTTATAATAAAAAATGTACAAGTATCAAAAAGGGAAGGATGTCAACAGGAAAAGTGCCTGGAAGTTTTATTGGCAGCATTACCATACCACGATGAATAATTTTGGTCTTTGGTTTCATAATGTACTTTCTAAGTTTATCTTGGACATCTCAGATATATCGGTGAAGGGAACAATCGCGAGGAAATAAGACTGTTTATTAATAATAATAAAAAAAACCCAACCCGTCTTGAGCAGTCGTGGTGATCAATGCTAGTACCTTCTCTATGTGAGAAGAGGCCTTTGCCCAGTAGTTGGACAGCAATATAATGGTACTTAATATGATTATTAAAACAAAAGCAGCTGTTATATCTCCAAAACTGCAATAGATCGGGTCAAAGAGGTAAGTAACGGCTTGGTTTTTTAACTACTTACTGATACAATTTTTCAGAATGATGTAGGTACTGAATACGTGCTAGGTACGTTTTAGGCTAGCGTCAGTTTTCCTTACACCTTGTATAAACACGCATGTATAAACACGCATGTATAAACACGCATGTATAAAGGTTGTTAACAATCGTGTTCGTTTTGGTATAATAATATAATGTAAGGAATACAAATGTAGGTTTAATGTTTAATTGCTGACGTGTTCTTGACACAATTCTGTGTTTATATACCCTAACCATGATACGGTGCGTGGTAATTAAGTTAGTATAATAGCTACCTCGTGAAATTTCTTTCAAGGGATAAGCAATTCCGCACAAGGGCGAAGAAGGAACATGGGTTGGTTTTTAGTCAGTAGAAGTCTGACACTCCCTTCCGCTCTGCCCAAGAGCGGGGTGGGGGGGATTATTTGATGATTTTCCACCCACAAAAAAAAAAGGGATTTAGCAATTTTAGGTCATAGAAATTGGTCTTCTAAGTTTTCGTAGTGTTGATTACAGGAAAAGTTATTGGAAGAGCTCCTGGCTGAATAATCAGCCGCTCGAGTCGATTTTCAGGTTAAGCCTCACTTGCTCAGGTTGTCCGTGGATGGGTGACATACCCTTTTACATACCGAGTGTTCTGCGTCTCTCGAAAGCACGTTTAGTCATTGATCCCGGTTGTCTTTTATAGTAGATCTTTAACAGTCTGTACAGGAAGTCAGTGGCCCAAAAGTCTTACAACCAGTCTTACCAAAGGGTATCGTGACTGGGTTGTGGAGGTCAGCTATGATGAGAGCTCCACGAGCTTATTCCACCATCTCCCTTCTTCCATCGAGAGACTAGGCGTACTGCAGGTTATCACCCACACCTTGTCGATGTTCCACACATTCGTACGAAGCGTTTTGCTAAGTCTTTCATTATTCGTACAGCCAAGGAGTGGAACACCCTGCCTGCGTCGGTTTTCCCGAGTTCATATAACCCCAATCTATTTAAGTCGCGAGTAAATAGGCTTCTTCTGGGTAAGCTCGTTCCATCGTCGACCTCATCTCTGCCCTTAGGGCAAGATTGAGGTCAAGAGTAAGCCCATATTAAATAAAAAAAAAGAGTAACAGATATAGGGTACCCTGATGTTTTAAATATTAATAAAAAATGATAAAGAATTATGATAAAAGCACCTATGAACAATTATTTGTAATTATTTAAAATAAACACAGCAATAGCTGTTCGTAATGCTTTTATAATAATTTCATACTATAATACAGTACAAAAATAGAGTAAATAAAATAAGCAAAAGTAACAAATAGTACAAACAACTCTAATTAACATTTCAACATAATTAAAATCCAACGCCGCCATAACGAGTAACATTGAAAACAGAAAAACTTGCATGCGCCTATTTTATTAAAATAGCCTTATTTTACTTATTTGCAGTAATACTTAATACATTAGTAGTTTGTTTTATTAAGAAATGTCATGTTCTTTAAGTATGTTATAACGACTGCAGTGTTGTTAGGGTGAGGATACACTGAGGATATTCGTGAACCCGATATTGTTGTGATTTGTGGTAAGCGTTTGTGCGACAATTTCCCTTTTACGAGTACACTTTATGTGTTAGTTTTATATAAGTGGTAGGTGACTGACAGCACAGTATTTCCTTAGAGTAATTGTACAATAAACTTGTCAAACAATCGCTTATAACTGTGCAAAACCAATACATACATGGCTGAAGGGTTACCGACGCAGAACCGTTTACCATGTAATCAGAACATCATTCTGATGCATCGAAAATTTTCTACGGCAATTAAAAACAATCAGTAGCGTAACAACAGTAGTTCCATACATTTTGATCGTGTAGGTATTGCAAGTTTTATAGGAAACAGCAGATTTACCGTCAAATCATGTTTGTTCAACACAGCCTGACACTGACCTGAAAATTTCGCGGGCTACTCTAGCGCTTTGCCTTAGGCATTGTACAGCCTGCTGATTAACACATTACATTTTTCCGACATTGTTTTATAATTGCAAGCAGTCGGCAGCGCCACTCGTATGCCCCAACCCTTATTTCTTAAGTTCACATTAGTAAGTCGAGTAAAAAAGTGTATTATTACGATAATTAACATAAAATAAAGCCGCCAGGCGGAAGTCACGCGACCCACCTATTTTATTATACTTTATTTTTAAAACCAAGGATAGGTAGAGTCCTTATGATAAATTTTCGTGGGGTGTTTAATTACTTTTTATTAATGAAATATAGGAAAGTTCTATTGTTCACTTCCAAAGAAACGATAGATGAACTTTCTAAGATCGTAAGACGAGAAAGAAGGTGACTTTTGAGATGACTCGTTTCTATAAACGAAAAATTAGCCAGAGAACGATGAGAGTAAGGAGCATTCTTTTGTTAAACACTGAAGGTTGAGCTGACCATATTCCTTGTGAAATACTAAGTTGAGCAAAGTTCATATTCCCATTGATATTGAAGCGATTTGAAAAGAGTATTCATTGATGTTCTTGCCCATTCTTCTCTGATAAGTGTACACTTTGGAATGGACCACTCAGGGGCGTATTTACCCTAGGGCCATCCGGGCCATGGCCCGGGGCGCCAGTACGCCAGGGGCTGCGTAGCCGCCCAGCCGCCCCTGGCCGATTACATTTTGTTTTGGTTTTGGCGCCATTCAATACTTTTAATTCTCACCTTTTTTATATTTTCTAAACAATCTCAATTCAAGTTTACATAACAAAACCAGGCGTACGACGTTGTAAAAATAGGGACAACCAAGCAGAGGCTTATTTTTCTCGCCACCCTCGGGTGGTTTTTCGAATTAGCCTTACGTATATTCCAATCTGCCATATGCCGCCCCAAAAAGCAAGTAAACAAGCACTATATCCTTCTAATCTGCCGCCCACTGCTTGCTATTCTCGGTAAAAAGAAAATTTAACCTATCTGGAATGCTAAAATTTTCTAGCTCGCTTCGCTCGCTCTTGCCATCGAGTTTTCTTCGTTGTCCAATTCAATCCCTCAATAAAATAAATAAATTTGTTTTATTTCTCTTCCACAAATAAAATAAAGACAAACAGTACTTAAAAACTAACATATTTATAAAGAAAATTTTATTTGTGGGAGACTGGTGCCTAAACTAAGCCGAAGCCTGTATTTCAGGACACCAGGTTCCCACTAAGATATTATTCGAAAATACAACAAAAGTGGTGCCAAAGATTGCAATATTTTATAATACTGATCAGAATTACTAAAACTACACAGAAATTATTTATGGTAAAGTACAAGACTAAACGAGTGTGTGATAATGTGACAGTATGTGAGTTGTGTTGTAATGTATGAGTGTGTTTGTGAAAGAGTGTACCTACCTACTATGTGTGGTGTGTGGTGATTGTGTGTTGTGTGATGTATGTGTTTAAAATACTACAAAAACATGATATTAAATTTAAATTTATTTAAAACTACTGCTTTATTTCCAGGAGTTCCTCAGTCCCTTTATAGTCGAAACCCAACAGCCATGAAGTTACTTCTTCCTTACATTGCTTTGAGTTATTACCAAATATATTTTTAAGCTTATTAATTTGGTTATATAATCTAGGTGCAATAAAGTTATAAAACTCAATGCATTAGTAGTAATAGTAAGTTAAGTATATTTTTTGAACGTTAAAAAGAAAAGGCAGTTACGTTTCCGAGGCAGGCAGCAAAAATTTTCGAGCTCGCTCCGCTCGCTCTTACATTTGCCCTCAAGTCTGAATCATGCATAACTTCTTAAAAAAATATCTATCCATATGAATTGTTGAAACAAGATGTAACTTATCCGATGTGTCAAAATTGTTTGAGCTCGTTCGCTGTTTTTTTAATTTATTTTCGAAACGGCAAAAGTATTTTGACTTTTAGCTAGTTTTCTTGGCTAATAATGAAATTAGAAGGGGCGGCGAAATTAGGGTGGACTCCCGGCGGCAAAAACGCACTCCATGAAACTGGGGTCGACACAGACGTTGAGGTTGTTTCCAAGCTCTACGACTCATTGATTAACTACTTACTCGAAACTGCCCTAGAAAAAAAAAGCAAAATAGAAAATTTTATGGTATTTTTCTTGACTTCTGGGGCGGCAAAAGTTATTGGCCCGGGGCGCCAAATTTTAAAATACGCCCCTGACCACTGTAATAGTCTATTATGACTATTATGCCTGTAGATTGTAGGATGCTTACTTTTGACTATCCAAAATCACTTGTCACGGCTATATTTGAATTGAATGCTATGAGTTTGCATACTATATAGCAAGACGAGCTGGTCAGATCATCAAGCAATAGTGGTCATCAGCCATAGACCTAAAGCTTAAAGCAGTGGGTACCAGCTGACAATATGGCGTAACTGAGCTAAATGTTCCTGCTATGGGAAAGTTAACTGCTACTGGAAGATGTTGCGTTAATTGGAAGGCCTCCCACTAGGTGGACCGCTGACCTGGTGAAACTTGCGGGGATCCAATTGATGCGAGACGCATGGGACTAGTCAATGCAGTCCAGCAGTGAACGATTTTTGGCTGAAATGATGATGATAAAATTTTTGTGATATTTTGGCATCACCGTCAAAATTTTACGTATTTTTGGGACTCGTCGGGTTTCTTTACTTCGGCAGTCTTTTGGTGGTCACCACAGTTGACTCTGGCTTTCTGAATCTGAAGGGATCGCGTTAAAGCATGGAACCCAAAAAAAACCTTCCGATGCATCTGTTAGCACCTTTTGTCACCTCTAATTCGTTGCAAACCCTACGCCTGAAAGTTTACAAAACCACCCTTTTTTTATTCACCACGTTGTCCCACAAATAACTACAGTGACATTATAAATACAGGTGGTACTTTGTGTCGTGGTGGTGTAGAACTAAATTATGAACGCCCTGGGCCCGGGGTGGTTCATTACGTTACTGTTGATATAATATGTTACACTGTGGCCGTGTGGGGGCTGTTTTTGTTAAGGTTACTTGTTATCTTTCTTGAAATGATGTTATAATATTATGTTTTGTGGGTCACTGGGTGTTAATATGTTAACAAGTAATGTTTTGTAAGATGCTTTTGGCCTTTGAACTTAGAGTGTAAATACCGTTGCCGTATTATAGTTCTGAAATATGAGGTATTGATAGTGAACCTGATATTGGGTAGCATTACCGCTGCAGTTTGCAGTTGAGGTTGCATTCAGAAGATTAGGCCACATATTTTTAAGTTTAAGACGGCCCGTCAGGGCTGCGTGATGTCGAAAGGGATAACGCGGCCTCGGCCGGCACAAGGGCGAAGAAGGAACATGGGTGCTTTTGACACTCCCTTCCGCTCTGCCCAAGAGCGGGAGGAGTTATTTAATGATTTCCCACCAACGTAAAAAAAAAAGACGGGAAAAAGTTAGCGACTATGCTCCGACTTCTAATGGTAAATCCTGAAGAGAAGGAACGGTTTAACAAACTTTGCTAGCTGAACCTTCGAGCTAAAAAACACCATAATAGGTACTTAAGCTTATTCTTCTTGGTGCCAAATTCGCCACAAAGTGGGCCAGAAGAAGCACCCGCGTTGGAATGCTCCGAAGCATTCGAATGCTTATAAGCATTTTAATGTGAGAAGGAAATGGAATTCACATAGCTTGGAACCTGGCGGGATCCGCGCACATACCGCCGTAGTTGTTGTACATTCCGCAGGGTATTTAATTGCCGTTATAAACGCTTGTAGTTTGCTATAAAACATTTTGAAATGATCAGTGGACAGTCCCAAATCTCATCAATTCATACGATTATCTTACCAAGGGGTACCGTGTTACCTAGGCAATGTGGAGGTCAGGTAGTTACCATGTGCCCGTCGGGGCCGCGGATTTTTGTACTAGATGACGTGGCCTCGGCGCAAGGGCAAAGAAGGAACATGGATTCGGTTTTTAGTCAGTAGAAGTCTGACACACCCCTTCGCTCTGCCCAAGAGCGGGGGGGGGGGGTCATTTGATGATGTTCCACCCAACAAAAAAAAAAAAAAAACTGCCTAGCCTTTTCCCAACTATGTTGGGGTCGGCTTCCAGTCTAACCGGATGCAGCAGAATACCACTATTTTACATGAAGCGACTGCCTATCTGACCTACATATCCGAGCTAGTACTGGGTAATATAATACCCCTTGGGAAGACTGAGACGCTGGCAAAGATCTATAAATGACTAGCTTTTGCCCACGACTTCGCCCGCGTGGATGTCGGTATAACTACAAAAATGACGATTTTCCATACAAACTTTCATCCCCTATTTAACTCCCTTAGGGGTTGAATTTCCAAAAACCCCTTCTTAGTGCTCCCCTACATTATAATAGGAAGCCGTGTGCAAAATTTCACATTCCTAGCCCCAGTAGTTTCGGCTGTACGTTGATATGTCAGTCAGTCAGTTCTCCTTTTATATACATATATAGATGTCCAGGAGCTACAGCTTAACGTGCTTTCCGAGGCACGGAAGAAACTTGGTATGTAATCGGTAATCACCCATCCACAGACCAACCTACGCAAGCGCGGTTTAACCTGAAGAGTGATCCAAACGACTTTATTAGGTACCTAGCTACGAGCTCCTGCACACTGTCCTACTCCTCCGCTTTCCTTTTCTGATTAATTTCGTTGCGGTCTCCAAGGCAGTTAAATTGTTTCTCTGGGACTTCATCGAGCTTCATTAACTCGGAGCTTTCTCGCTGTCGGCACTGTTGCAGTGGTTTGGGAACAGTGTCGCGGGTTTGTCTAGCCACTAGCTCTTTTAAAATACTAGCTACGTAGTGAGGTATACGATAGACAGAACTCACCAGTCAGAGTACAGTCCCTGTATCGCAGTGCCTGGTTGCGGCAGCTCATACCGGCAGCGCTGCCCCCCACAGAACAGCGCACATTGCAACCCCCGGGGGGTGCTCACGCGCAGCTTCTCTCCCACCACGCTGTAGAGCGCTGAAGGAGGGTGGTTGATGCGGCGCCGGGATTCGCGACTCCTGAAATATGAGGAACAGGTAACTGAATAGCTAAAAGTGATATACATACACATTTACATTTTTCGTACCTACATACACATTTTCTTAACTTACTCGATATCTATTTATTGTAACCATCTATTTACATAATATGTTTGAAACTGTTTTCTGTATGTCACTTATCCCCTCAAGGTTCATTGGAAGACCAGCGTCAGACTGACAGAGCATCACCTGTCTGGCATGAATGCTGAAATGAACCTTTTTGGCGCAGCCGTGAGGCACACAGCACATACACACATCAAAAGTGTCTAGGGATCAACATATATTTTTGCAATAACTTTTCTCCGGATTGATATTAATTAAAATTTTCTTTAAGAATTCATCAAATAAAGTGTTTTCGTTTGTCACAGTAACGATAAACCAAGTCACCTTTGCATTAATAAAGAAATTTGCCATTTTCCTAATAAAGGGATTTTTGACATTTGAACCACTAACATTAAAGTTCGAAAAAAGGACTGAAATAACAGTTTTCTTTAAAATTTTATTGGGTAACTTAAACAATTAATAATCCGTGTTTCTACCGCGAACACTAACAACACAAGAACATCGGTTTGGCATACTCAAAATGAGTTCATCCAAATCACGCTGTGGAATGGCCGCCCATGTTCGTTGCAACAACAAAAAAAGGTCTTCTTGCGACTGGATACCCTCCATATTCGGCAGAGCTCTTCTCTGTAGCATATCCCATGCATGCTCAATCGGGTTCAAGTCTGGCGACTGAGCAGGCCAGGGCAGGACATTGATGTTAGCTGTGGCGAGAGTCTGTCTTACAACTCTTGCGGTGTGCGGTCGTGCATTATCATGCATTAACTGAAATAAGGGACCGATTTGCACTTGTAGAGGAACGATGACGTCTGATACAATCGTCTCAGCATAAATTTGAGCGTTGAGGTTGCCTCTGATCCAAATCAACTCAGTTCTTCCGCCGATCCAAATACCCGCCCATATCATGATGGTTCCACCACTATAAGGATGGACTTCCTGGCAGGATTTAAATCGCTGTTTTTCAAATTATGAAATGCACCAAAAAGGATCCATATAAATTTATAAAATCATAAATTTATTACAAAGCCACATCTCAATCTCAAGAAATCCGCATAAAAATGCTTGATCCCTAGACACTTTTGATGTGTGTAGGTACCTAGTTACCTATTATGTATTTCCATTTTTGTAAATTTTTGTTTTTTTATTATTGTGTGTGTGCTTGATGTACTGACGTCAAATAAACATTTTTTCTTTCTTTCTTTCTTTCTTTCTTATATAGTAGAACAAACAGTACGAAAGAAACAGTTCTGAAACATGTAGAAGTGGTACTGTTTCATCCTGTTGTTTGCTCACTGCAGGAAGTGATGGACGCTACCAAAAGCGACAAACTAGGAGCTCAATTCTGGGCCGACATAATTGAGATTGCCATCGACACGCTAAGAAGAAGATGACAGTAAAAATAAAGATGACGTAGAGCTTTTAGAACTCCATCATCATCCACTTCCCAACTTCACCCACTTCTGGGTAGAGGACCTTCTGCTTGCGCCAAGCTCCACGATACCTTACAAGACATTATTTTAATATAATGAGAAGCATTTTAACTACGCCTTTGCTACGAGATTGCTACGAGAATGCTACGAAAATTGCAAGTGTAGGTTTTGAGTATGCTGCTCAATACGACGCACAATTAATTTATAATACTGGGGTTCTGACACTATACCAGTATAATTTATATTTTTATATTTCTTATTCGAGTAGCTGGCACAACAGTATTCCAAATCGTACTTTGTCTTCCTGCCAGAAACACGGCTGCCGCTGTTAATTCTATCTTTCAGATGTTGCAGTGGTTTGGTAACAGTGTGGCGGAGTTATCCCCTAAAATGCATTTTACTATTAGGAGAAGACAAGGTAGCTGTATTGTGTGAGAACGGATTTAAAAGAAGGAGTAAATGTGTCGTAACGGTTGACAGAGTAGAAAGGAAGAAAAAATCGTGATGCACCGACCCCAAGTAACATAGGACAAGTGCAGGAAGAGGGATATTACTCTTTCAGGGCAAAATTGAGGGCACGAGGGCGCGCGGCTTATACCAATGCGCTAGACCGACCAAATCAAAACTGCACTAAATGGTCCACTCCACGTCTCCACGAATGCACGAGGCAAGCAACAGTAAGAGAGGAATGGCGTCGAATTGTGAAGCTTGCCACCACCCCTGTCATGACGACCACGACCACTCTGCCAAGAGTGTGACGCTGACGACATAGAAGAAGATTAGTCCTTCAGAATATTAATAGTTTTTTACTTAACTCCTGATTATATAGTTTTACCTGTCCAAAAAGTGGAATCTCCGAAAATTAACAAAATTGATGCTTGATTTCCTGCGTTCCTTCTCTAATATTTTTGTGGACATTTTTAGTAATATTTATAACGTTGTTACTTGGAGGGCTGTCCACTGAGTACTGTATCGTAGAACATTACAATGGAGCCACCCTTAGCATTGTAAAAATAAACAAACGGCCCACTGAACAATTAGGAGGGTTGGAATAAAAAGTTTGTAATTTTTAGTTATTTTTTTAATTTAATCCTTTTTTTTTAATTTCAAACAACTTTCAGAAATGCAGTCTATATATAATCTAGTGTCAAGAAGAAGCGCCAGGGGCCCACGAGCCCAAGGAAGAGATCAACTAAGAGAAGGCCGGAGGCACGGGCCTTCTCTTAGTTGCTTTCTCTCCCGTGGGGACAATAAAAGGTGATTTGATGAAGATGCCATGGTATTCGCTTAGACCAGGGGGTCTAAAATGGCCACTTTAGCAGATCAGAATATGAATTGACCTTTCAAATAGTAACTGCGTCTGTGACCATTTTACGAATTTAACGCAATTCATATTGTTTTCCTATTATTACTTACCTATGATCTATTTTCCTTAATGGTCCCAGACGCTGTTACTATTATGAAAGGTCATTTACGCTTTTTGACGCAATTCCTATTATGAACTGCTAAAGTGGCCGTTTTAGACCCCCTGGTCAACGCAAATAAGTATTGTATGAGATAATTTAACATTTCGTGTTAGGTAATATTAAATTATGAAATGAAAAAAATAGAACTAAATAAACTAAAATAGAACCCCGCCTGCTTCCAAGTTTTGTTTAATTTAAAATGTGCTTGTTTTTTGCTTTTCAGTTTTTCAGTCGGGTTTTTTGGTTTTTAAACTACTTTTTTTTTAAATATATTTCTCCTTTTTTGAAAGCTCAAAATAGCACCGTCATTTACGAGCTAAAACAATAGTGACTCAATGATCGATCAATCTTCAACCCCATTCTATCCGTGCGTGCAGACTGCAATCGAGTTGACATTCAGAAAACTCAGACACGCATACCTTCTCCCCACTCGCTATTAAATCATTCACGAATCTATAAATAAGGTAACAAAAATAGAAAGATATTGTTCGTTTAATATTCTGACCGTACTTCGCGGTGAAGGTTATAATCACATTAGTGGTAATGGACAAGCACAGGGGCCGTGAAATGGTAATGACAGTCAACTACAAACCGGTGACGACCTCTCGCGTCCGGGCCCTGGTTCAAGCCATGGTCGGGGCGAGAGGGAATGGGACACCGTCGTCGCCTCCTTCTGTGAAGCAGAGATGCTAGCCAAGGAGGTGGTGGAACGTGAGAGGGAGAAGCTCTCGTCCCAGCTGCCGCGGGAGACACTCCGGGCGTCGGGGGCCACGTGATGGCTTCCGGCCACCATAGCCGAAGGCCTGTGGACAGTGAGTAATTGGCTTGCTCACCGTCCGCCCATCTTATGAATGACAGGCCGTGTCGATGGCGCGTTAGTGACCCACGCGCGCCTTGAAGAGATATCAGCAACATTGAAGGGTCAGCAAGGGGGGAGGAACAACTGCGGGTTGTTCGAAAGAAGACTGGCACTCCCTTTTGCTCCGCGCAGAAAATATAATATATAGGAATACTGTTTCTATACAGGGTGTAAAGGACAGCCCTCAGACCGCAGACTGATGGGGTGTATTCAGTATAATAGGGGATCGGACAAAAAAAAACTAATTAGTCCGTCAGATAGATTTCCAAAAATTATTGGACCCGTATTTTTTCTTTTTTCACGTAAACTTAAAATGAAGACGATACAGTGCTTCGAAAACTCGTGTGACGTCATATGATACTTAGTACATTTTGACGACACAAGTGACGTTTCAAGCCCCACTCCAAGATCTTTGACGCGTTTTATCTTCGTCATTTTTTATTGATTTTTTTATCGATAATCTAACTTACGGACTAAACAGAATTATATTATTTTGACCTAGTCCGATCCCCTATTATCATACTAAGATGACCTAAGACATGAATAAGAAGAATTGTTACAGGAACGTTAGAGGAATTCAATATATTTTATTTTTATATGCAATTAGCTGATGCCCGCGACTTCGCCCGCATCAAATTATAGTATACTTAAACCTTCCTCGAGAACCACTCTATTCATTGGTGAAAACAGCGTGAAAATCGGTGCAGTAGTTTTTGAGTTTATCGCGAACGACAAACTCAAAAACCTTGGTAAAAGTCGAGTTAAAGCCGTGGGCAACAGCTAGTCATCATCATCATTTCAGCCGAAAGACGTCCACTGCTGGACATAGGTCCCGTGCGTCTCGCATCAACCTTCACCAGGTCATCGGTCCACCTAGTGGGAGGCCTTCCAACGCAACGTCTTCCGGTTCGCGGTCGCCACTCTAGAACTTTCCGGCCCCATCGGGCATCCGTTCTGCGAGCAATGTGCCCTGCCCACTGCCACTTAAGTTTGGCAATTCGCAAGGAAACTCCGAGCATAGCCCTCTCCATTGTCCTTTGGGTGACTTTAAGCCTTCTGATGAGGCCCATTGTGAGCGACCACGTTTCGGTCCCGTATGTAATCACTGGCAACAGCTAGTAATCGCTAGTAAAAGAAGAGCTGCTAACTATGTGAGACCACTAATGGGTGCACCTCTGCCTTAGCCTTCGGGGATAATAAACGTGATGTTATGTTAACAAAACTATTCTTCAATAATAATAATAGAAAAGAACCAATCATAGTTTTAGTGAATTAGGTCAAAGAACTGGTACAAAACGTATTCTGAAGATAATCGTTTTGATGGCTTTGTTTGATAAGCTATGATGATTACTTGTTTGATCAAATTGTCATATAGATTATCCTACATGAGTTCAGTAGTCAATTTATTTCAAGCAAACATCATTAAATTGTGTTAGTGAAACGTCCATTTTGTTATTATTTCTATGAATTTAAAAGTATTCTGTAAAGGTTCTGTTTCATCATCATCATCAGTAGGTAATCTTATTGGCTACACATCTGCCTTTTTTAATAGGACGCTATTTAACTTTAACCTTGGCAACTCTTATCCAGTTGCAAGCTGCGTTTTAAATTCTATGTAGAAAGCTTTTGGGTGACTTGTCCAAAAAGACGATTATGATGACTTATTTTCTATAGTCGATTTTCAAATCAATTCCACACAATTCTTTTTATGGCCTGGTGACGGTTGGAGGATTCGCTAAATGCGAGATTTACAGGATCGGTCAATGTGGTGACACTTGAGGCCTATTGTCCAGTTGTTGATGATGATATTTGATTTCAATAAAAGGCGTGACATGGCTGGTATGGCAGGGTATGGCAGGGTATACCTGCCACAACATACCAGACCTACCATAGTAGGTCTGGTATGTTGTGGCAGGTAAAGCAACCAGTCTTACTATCCCGATGATAATGAGAAGTTATAGCAACAATGCTTGAACAGGTTCTTATCCGTCTCCAAACACTACATAATAACCTATTTTATATCCCCCGACCTCGACACAGGTCGGAAGTCCCCATAAAAACAAAACTAACCCATATTCGGGGGTGCGTGCCCCATGAAATATGAGGGTAGTGGAATATCACGGCATGGGAAATGTCACGCGAGTTCTCTCATTATAAAAGTGACGAGAGGAGGGCGGGAGGTGGGAGGGAATGTTATTAGTATGCTTGTGAATAAATAAGGAAGGGGTAGTGACGATTGGTTCGGAAAATTATTTTAGATTGCTCTACTATTAAGGGTTCCGTTGGCAAATTACCAAAACGGTATGCTTCATTGAGTCAACTGGACCCACTCGAAATGGTCCCGCGGGTACAGTCAACCAGTTCAAAATATGACCTTGTCGACGGCTGGTCCCGCGGATCCAGTTGACCCTTCATTCGTTCTGTTTTGTCTGTCTATCTTGGTATGTCTGTATATCACAGTCGTTTGACTCTGAGACTATTCGCCGAAATTTGGAAAGCTACACAAAAGTGATTTCGTTGATGCTCAGCTCATATTGGTCTAGCCTTCCTCGATTAATGGACTATATATCCAAAACCAAAAACGTTTTCAATCGAAACTAGGAGTTCCTGAGATTAGCACGTTCAACCGTTTCACCACTAAATGGTTTATTAAGAAACAATTTAACGTTTATTCATTTTCTGAGTAAAGCTTAACAGTTTTACTACGAATCAAAAGCTAATAACTTAGTTGATTAAAAAGTTGTTTAGCAGGTAGTACAGCAAAATATAAAGTACCTCTAACCTAGACTTAGTTCGAGTTTCGTGTGAAAATGCTAGCTAGTATACCTAGAGATATGAAAAATTCTAATCTAGTTCAGAGGCAGGCCAGAATGTCGTGGCTGCGGGTTGTTTGAAAGAGATACCGCGGCCCCGGACACAAAGTGCTGAGAAGGAGCACTCCCTTCCGCTCCGCCCAGAGCGTGAGAAGTTGTTTGATAATTTCCGACCCTCCGTAAGTTCTACAGTTGGCGCCAGTCTGAAGGATGCTCTGTGTATATAGCCTGTTCGGCTATATTAGAAAAAATAATGTCTCGGACATACTTGACTGGCCTGTTGGTCTAGTGGTTAGTGACCCTAACTGCTATGCCGGAGGTCGTGGGTTCGATTCCCACCCAGGACAAATGTTTGTGTGATGAGCACGATCATTTGTTCTGTGTCTGGGTGTAATTTATCTATAATATGTATGTATTTAGAAATATATAAGTATGTTTATCAGTTGTCTAGTACCCATAACACAAGCTCTGCTTAGCTTGGGACTAGATGGCGTTGTGTGATAGTTGTGGAATATTATTGTGGAATATTATACTAGCAACAGCCAGTAATACCTATCTTTTATTTGATACACGTAACATGAGATATAGCTCGTCTGAATCGCTCCATATAAAATTTAGACTGGAAGTCGACCGTAACATACATTTGGAAAAAGGCTACGCAGATGATGATCATAAGATATTGCTTGCAGAAGTCGATGGCAATAAAACTTAAGCAAACGAAAAAAAAAAACACCAACTTCGAAGCTAGTTATTTTCTTTTTTTTTGTTTTTTCAGACCACTAATAACATAATCTACATCAAAGTTTCTTCGATATGTTTTCTTTTAGTCTATCCGTTTCCTGTGAACTCATAACGTTGTTTAAGTTACCTTTCTCCTCAGAAAAGGGGATCGGACAAAAAAAAACTAATTAGTCCGTCAGATAGATTTCCAAAAATTATTGGACACGTATTTTTTCTTTTTTCACGTAAACTTAAAATGAAGACGATACAGTGCTTCGAAAACTCGTGTGACGTCATATGATAGTACATTTTGACGACACAAGTGACGTTTCAAGCCCCACTCCAAGATCTTTGACGCGTTTTATCTTCGTCATTTTTTATTGATTTGATAAAACAAAAAACACGTATTCAATATTTTTCGATAATCTAACTTACGGACTAAACAGAATCATATTATTTTGACCCAGTCCGATCCCCTATTATGTAAAATACAAGTCTTCGTGCCCGCACAGTGGGTAGGCGCTAGGCGCACGTCCGGGTCAAAGGCTGTAATATCCGGAATTAAAACAATTTGGTCACGACAACCTTGCACGGAATTCTGTGCAGTTCTACTGTTTACGTTTGAGTCTTAACGCCTGGAGATTTTGTAAGGTAAGCAAAGATGGAGGTACAGAAATGATGAACGAAAATATTCAGAAGAAAACATAGGATGGTATAAAAACTATTTTTGGAAGATAGTTTCAAGATTGTTGCGGATTTCCATATCCTTTTCGACCGATTTCCAAAAAGGAGGAGGTTCTCAATTCGTCTGTATGTTTTTTTTTGTATTTCCCAGAAGATATGTAAAGAATAACAATAAGGATTCTGAACACGCCGTTTGTAAAGTGCTAGCAGTCAATAATATAATAGTAGGTAAACTGAACTAGGTGCCGAGTTTATGCGACTGTGCATAATGAAGGGCATTACAACACTCGTGTGATGATTAAGAAACTCGCCGCTTACTGGTAATAAGTATTTCATGATCATTAATAGGGCTTGCCTCCATATCGCAGCATTCGCAGCTAGAGGCATTTACTTTACAACTTATTTGGGTAGTGAAAAAAACGTTTTGGCCATAATTATTGAACAGCACATTATAATTACAGCATGGAATATTGAACACGGTATTTTTTACTTGTGGTTTTCTCAATAAGGAAAGTTTGGTGGGATGAAACTATTAAGAACATATTTCATAATATTATTGTGTTTGTATATTGTGACGCTTCTAGGAAAGTTGCCGTTGTGGTTTGCAAAGTTTATAGGCAATACTCTTCATATTCCTTTGTTCAGTGAAATTTTAAAAACATCACAGAACCAGCATTTTATGTACTTGGTGGCTTCATGTCATGACATATAATGTTTTCACAATAAAACATTATGTTTTTAGATAATGGGACTCAACTTGTATTTTCCTTTCTCTATATGGCCGCCGTTGTAACCAAAGAAAAAAAGACAATATTATAAAACAGTGGTGTTTCAATTTTGGTGTCCAATAAATTACATTAATATTCTATTTATCCCATCATCTCCTTCTGAACTTTCCACGGTGCCGCTGTTGTATGAGAATCGCCAGAGATCGTTAAATCATGGATCGTTAAAGGTTAATTAAGATGCCAAGCACATAAAGCTAACCTGTCAAATTTTCCCAATCAACCTTGAACTTAATATATATTTTAACAGTAAAGTTGGAAATCAATTACATTTTGACTGATTTTAGTATCTTATTATTCTGGTGTCTGTACCTATACGTCGCATGTTCATGCTAGGATCCACAAGTATTCGAAGTAAATCGTAGTAACCATCAGAAATTATAATTAATGGTGACTCCACGTAATGGAGAAATGTTATTTATTTTGGTATTTTAGATCGGAGGGCACGATAATATTGTTTATTCAAAACGTATAGTGGACTTGATGAAGCCAATTTTATTTTAATGTGTTATTAAACAGTTCTGTGAATTACTGATTGACTGACAAACATTGGACACAGTACAGCCTATAGGCCACTGAAGATAGAAACATGAAGACCTCCCCCACTAACGTTAGTAGGGAAGGTCTTATCATCTGCCTAGCCTTTTCCCAACTATGGGTTTGGTTTCCAGGCTGCCAGTTTTTTACATGGACCCACTGTTAACGACTGTTCGTTACAAGCAGCCAGTGGCCCGAAAGTCTGACAATTAGTCTTACAAAGGGGTATTGTATTACCCAGTACTTCTGTTGTGCTGTTTACTGTTTCAAAGAGCACTGTTGTACCAGACTAACGCAACTGTTAACTTTTGCACCAGAAAATACTCCGTGTCATCATCATTGTCATCAGCATATAGCAATCCACTGCTGGATATAGGCCTCTTTAATCATACGCCTCTCAGCTCAATCCTCGGCGACCCTGAAGGCGTCCCACCTTACGCTTGCCGATTCGCGGTCTCCACTCTAGCACTCGTCTACTCCAACGGACATTGGTTCTGCGGCTAATATGGCCGGCCCACTGCTACTTCAGCTTACTCATTCTGTGAGCTATGTCGACAACTCTGGTCCTCTGTCGGATCACTTCATTTCGGATGCGATCCATCAGAGAGACTAAAACTGAAATTGAAGTTACTGACCTGTTATTGTTATTCCCATTATGCGTAGGCGCGACTCTTGTCCTCCCTCGTCGTCGGCACAATCTCGCGCAGACTCCGCGTGCACATCCCAGCCTCTCCCATAGCGCACGTTGGGGAGACTCCGGCGGCACGTCACCATTCATATTTGTATCAATGTATCTTGGTTTATCTAACTTTACTTATTTATATTGATTGGGTGTTGGTATACTGTGGCAGTTTCTTTTCAGTGTTTTGGTCGGACTGGCGGAAAGAATATGGTTTAAGTTTCTGTTTTACGAGAAGGGAAAAACCTAATCTTTTTCTCGCCGAGGATACGACGCGTAAGAAAAAATGATTTATAGATAGAAAGAGGGATTTATTTTTATCCGACTCGTACTTCGGCTGCAGGACCGTGGTGACTGAGGCTGTTGACAGAGGTTCACCACATTGACAGCAATGAGGAGCGAAAAGCAACGAGGTAGAATTAGGTGGATTTAGTCAATCAGGTGACTGATGATTGATAAATGGAAGATAAGACATGATGTGCCTAACCCTAATTGAGGGCGGAAGCCTTTATAATGGATAACCTACATTCTGGTAAATGTAAGCCCTAATTGCTTGTTTGTTCATTGTTGTTATAGTTGTTAACCCCGGTACTGTAATTATAATTATTAAAGGAATTAATGAAGCCTCCGAGGGCTTATATAAGATAAGAGATAAGATATAAGATTGATATAAGATTTTCAGTAGATGGGTACTAAGTTTTTATTTGCATTCGGAGACTCGGAGTTCCTCAAGATTACAGATATTCTACGTAATTTAGGTAACCAGAAAACCAATGGAAATACTTGGATCTAGAATTAATTTCATGCTTCCCGTGACCCAAGGCCTGGCTTTTACCATGGTCAGTGAAATGCCACCATTCTCTTGGGCATATTACAAGCACACAGACAGAGTTGAAGAGCAGTTTTTTGATTTTATAGTCTCTTATTAAATAGTTTATTTTATAGTATTAATAAATAATGTAGGTACCTATTATATAGTTAGATAATTTAGGATAAGACTTAATGTATGTATAACAACCAAGTTTTAGTACGTCTGTCTTTAAATTTTGACAGGCATAACCCAGGCCGTGAAACTTTATGACATTGTATGTTTTCATGGTGTCTACTACGAAATTATACCAAGTCACGAAAGCCTACAAGAGAAGGTTTGTCGGGACATAAAAATAGAAATTGCTAGTAGATTTATTTGTCCCAGGCTGAACTTTAAATAGGTATCTTGAGGAGGGTTTACGAGGCATCATCCTTTCCTACGTAGTCTTAAAACTATTAAACTTTGTATACTCACAAAAGTCACAAAAATACCATGTTTTCTGTCTACATTTATAATGTTTAGATAATTCTACATTTTTTTATGTGAAAATTTTATTAATTTTAATTTTTCAGCCCGAGCCATTACATGCTTTGTATGATTTCTGTAATTATCTTCACGGACTGCCTCGTTGGTTTCTTCTGGGCATGAGGTCCTAGGTCCGATTCCCGTGTCGAACAGTGTTATTGGGTTTTTCCTTCGGGAATTTCTCAGTAGCAGTTGCGGAGTCTAAGTTGTGTCCGGTGGATGGCAATAGGCTCGCTTACATGGAACTTATATATAAACGGTGAAATGTGAGTGAACAAGTAGATACACCTCTGTCACCCTTAGGGGATTACATTACAGGCGTGATATTTTGTTATGTTTTTTCACGGATTTGCGATAACTCCTCCTAAAAAGATCCGAGCTACAAGAGTAGCTCGGATCTTTTTAGAAACTAGCCTCAAAAGTTTTCAGGCTAAACCTACAAAACTACCCTAACTACCCTACTTTGAAGTCTTACCCTATAATCAAATTACAGCCTTGGAACTCGACGACATATAAATGCATCGGTAGGGTAGCTAATAACAGAGTGTTTGATGTCCATGTATCGATATATTTATGATATTATACAGCTATACGAGTCGCTGATGTGAATTATTAGTTGGTGAATCGATTGGCAGACGGTGTATCTTGTAATTAGACTTTCAATGGCATTATTATGATTAGTTCATAGTTTTTCTTTAGCCTTATCTATTCACGCGACAAGCTTTTATGATTTTGGTTTTTCCGTTTTTATTTATTCCATGATTTCCAAATTAATGCTAGGGTTTAAAAGTACCCTTAGCGAAGCCAAAAGGTAGGTACCTATTTGTTCTCCCCATCACTACGATATTTTTTTTATTTCAAGACCATTCCCGGGAAAATTTGCTCAAAAAAAAAAAAAAATACCTCCATGACTCGTTTACTATTCAAAGCATCCACTAGCACGTTTTAAGAGTGCTACATTGAGTTTACCGTAAAATGTGATTTTTAACCCCAAAAAAAAACCGTTTCTCAGCAATAATTTTTTCTCAAAAATGGTATGTAATGTTGCCATAACATCTCTAAAAAGTATCCAGAAAGTTTACCGGAGACTTATTCACAACTGTCCAGTAAGAAGCGAGATTTTAAACTTGGAATCTCCTACTGTCCAGTAAGTAAGTATGTAATTTACTTGGACACTAGGTCATCCTCTTTAGATCTGTTTAGAAAAAAAAACATAGTACCAGACACAAATTAGAGTTTAGCCATTATAACATGGTTATAGAAGGGAGGTTCCAAATATATATCTATCTCTCTTTTTGGTATGACATTTTATGAGATAGGTACATATATTTTTGGAACCTTAAACAGCCATTTTATACGTTGCGTTTTGTACTTAGTAATGTTGTAGAAGTATAGTGTGGGATTTTATGATTGTATTTAGTAATTTCAGTTTATTAAAAAGTTTTTTCTAAAGTTGTTTCCTAAACTGCCTCGTTGGTCTAGTGGTCGCAAGCTCGACTGCAGAGCGTGAGGTCCTGGGTTCGATTCCCGGGTCGGCCAAAAAGTGCTATTGTGTTTTTCACATATGAATGTAACCTTCAATATTAATTAAACGAATTTGTTGTTAAACTTTCTTTAATTTTTGAGAAAAGCATTATACAAACCTCAACCAGTAAGAAAGCCATCCTGGCCTCGTATATAACCAGACCTCACCTGCGGTTCGGTCCGGTTAACTCATACTTGGCCAGGAAGGCTTACTTACTGGATTCTGCAGTAATGTACTATTGCGTAGACCTCTAAGCAAAAAATATTGCTGGAAACTGTTGATGTGTACTGCTTGGTTGACGGCTTCGATAAGGGTTCGTTTACACCCTGTATAGTGACATGTTTTTTTTTCCATTTAAGACGACTTAAGCATGATTGGAAATGCTGGGAAAACCATATGATTTATGAATGGTGCAACATTTCACAAGATGTTGTTTTCATGCAAGTTTCATAAGCATGTTTGTAGGTAAAAGTATTTTATTTTATTTTATTCTCTTCGGGAAACTTACAGCTAATACAAACAGTATTCTATGACATAAACACATTATTATTTAATCCGTATAAGTCTTGTTATTTTAGTGAGAATTGTTTACACATAACTTATGTACTCACATAGGTACCTACCTAAGACCACAGATTGATTTAAACATTTTCATTTAATAGGGACAACTTTTAATGTAGTAGGTACCTAATTCCACTTTATTCCATTTAATATTATTACCTAATGCTTTACATAAGTAAACCGATTTAAAATCTTACATTAATGTTCTTTAAAACCAATTTAAAATCACACAACAATCCTTAATAACACATTCGCGTGAGCTAACACAGATTTTTCAATTAAAAAAAAGAACTTTTTTTTTAGACATCGAAAATGTTTTTATCGCGTGTTCGCGGCGTTCGAAGCGTATAATGCCAGCGTGGTATTGCAAGGGAGGCAAAGGAGTTACTAGCAAACAGCCCACAGCCAAGAGGCGAGGCAAGAAAGTATCGAATAAACGCGAACTAGGAAACGGGGGGGACTGTTATCGGAACTGATAAAGCTTTTATTTTAGTTGCAATGTTTGTTATTTTTGTTAGAGGAGCTCGTAACTACATAAGAACAGTGGCTAGGGGCTAGGGTGCATCTTCGAGGTTAAGCACCGCTTGCCATGGTCGGTCCGTGGATGGGTGACCGCCCATTATTAGGTTCCTCCGTTCCTTGGAAAGCACGCTAAGCCTTTGGTCCTGGCTGTCAATTGTATATCTTTGACAGTCGTTACAGGTAGCCAGTGCACAGTGGCCCGAAAGTTTGACACTAATCCGCCCATTACTGGGTTGTGGAGGTCAGAGTCGCAGTCGCATCATGTTAAATTCATACCGGCACCGGCTTCCATGCATGCTACGCTATGCATGCTATGCATGCTATGCATGCTATGCATGCTATGCATGCTATGCATGCTATGCATGCTATGCATGCTATGCATGCTATGCATGCTATGCATGCTATGCATGCTATGCATGCTATGCATGCTGTGCTATGCATGCTGTGCTATGCATGCTGTGCTATGCATGCTGTGCTATGCATGCTGTGCTATGCATGCTGTGCTATGCATGCTGTGCTATGCATGCTGTGCTATGCATGCTGTGCTATGCATGCTGTGCTATGCATGCTGTGCTATGCATGCTGTGCTATGCATGCTGTGCTATGCATGCTGTGCTATGCATGCTGTGCTATGCATGCTGTGCTATGCATGCTGTGCTATGCATGCTGTGCTATGCATGCTGTGCTATGCATGCTGTGCTATGCATGCTGTGCTATGCATGCTGTGCTATGCATGCTGTGCTATGCATGCTGTGCTATGCATGCTTTGCTATGCATGCTTTGCTATGCATGCTATGCTATGCATGCTATGCTATGCATGCTATGCTATGCATGCTATGCTATGCATGCTATGCTATGCTATGCATGCTATGCTATGCATGCTATGCTATGCTATGCATGCTATGCTATGCATGCTATGCTATGCATGCTATGCATGCTATGCTATGCATGCTATGCTATGCATGCTATGCTATGCATGCTATGCTATGCATGCTATGCTATGCATGCTATGCTATGCATGTTATGCTATGCATACTATGCTATGCATGCATAGCATATTTATTTCATTACTAGCTGATGACCGCGGCTTCACCCGCGTGGATGTCGTTTAAATTATATACTAAAACACTCTTGAATCACTCTATCTATTAAAAAAAACCGCATCAAAATCCGTTGCGTAGTTTTAAAGATTTAAGCATACAGATAAACAAACAGACAAAAATAGCGACTTTGTTTTATACTATGTAAGGATATGTAAGGATTTATTTAAGGTTGTTATTTAACTGGTTAGCATAGTATTCGTATTTTGGTCAGCAGAAAAATATAATCTGCTAGCTAGCAGAAATAGCTAATTGGTCGGCAACTCTTGGCCAGCAAAAATTTCAAAATTATGTCAGTATGACATAAATTGCTGATTGATTTTGAAATTTTTGAATGGCTGTAATTATTTTTGTACAGCATATTCATTTTAAGCAGCATATAACTACCGGAATATATAACGGCATAGCATAGCATGCTATTCATGCTGTGCATGCTATTCATGCTATGCATGCTATTCTATGCATGGTATGCTTTTAGATTGACCGAATTTGAGATAAACCGTTTTTCCCCATTAACCCCCCCCCCCAACCCCACTTCCCGACTTCAGATCGAACGTTATTTATTTTTCCCTTAATTTGTATTTTAATCTCTACCTTTTCCATTGGGTTTCATCCTACTAACTATAATTTTCTTTACTTTTTACCTTTTTTGAAGGCTTCGGCACTGATCTATGTGTGACAGGCGAACAGACAACGCGCAACGCAGCGTAGTAGGATCCCGTGGGCAAAGTTTATTGACGGAACCCTAAAAACTAAACTTAGGTATTGACCTCATTATTTTATCTTAGGCACATCCAAGTAGGTAACTTAGTAATTCTAATAAATGATCTTAATTTGGCTTCCAGTTTTCCTCCATTTTGTTTTCGTTGTAAAGTTTCCCGAAATCCATTTATGGCATACGGTTTTAATTAATACAAATACGACACTACGACCAATCAAGCTATGAACAATGTAGTTTAAGCTGATATCTCTTTGTACAGGGAATCTATACGTAGGAGACCTCGTTATACTGGAATGTATAACTTGTGTAGTTATTCAAAGTGCTTTTTTTTATATTCCGTCGCGTCATGTTTGGAAATCCCACAGGCCACAGAACCATCGCCTATGCCACTCAGGGATAATAAGTAGCTTCCCGTTATCGTTATCTTGTCCTAATCCCAATTCATTTGGGGTAGCGGCGCAGCATATCTTCTTCTTCCATATTCTCTGTTTCTCGTCATCTCATCAGACAGTAGACACCTCCGTTCTTTCAGACTTCCTCTTTTATAGAGGGAGAGCCGGCTGCAAAAATACCTACCTCATCAGGTACCCCAATAGGCTATCTTTAGATCGTTAATCGACACTTATACACGTAAAAAAAATCAGGTCTGCCAGTGCCGATCCTGCCGGGTCATGGAAAAAATTCATATTTTTTGTCGTATTTTTTTCGTGAAAATTACGTCACAAGGTACCCGAATTAAAGTGCTGGCAACAGTTAACCATTGATTAATTACCTAAAAAAAAGTAGGTCTGCCATTGCGCACTCTGCCGGAAGTACTTGGCAGACCTCTAAAATATCCAGCACCATGAACCTACCTCATCGAGTACCCTGATGGAACCTACGCCAAATAATAGCCAAGATGCCCTCGATAGAGGATCAAAAGGTCTGCCAGGTCTAATCTTGCCGGAACTTAGTGTTCAAAGCATTTGAAGTTGGTATGGTAGGTAGGCAGCATTATTTCATACAAAGAAGAAGGGGCGAAATGTCCCTTGTAACACTTTCTCCTATATATCAAATGAAAGAGCGTAAATAATAGATCATTTTATTTCATAACAGTAAATGTGTGAATACTGGGGAAAAAAAGTTATTCACCGATAAAGAGAGAAAATATTTTTTTTATTTTTTTTCATCGGATATACTTGGGTGAGGTGTCTATTGATAGGTCTTTTAAAATGACCGTGATGTTTCTAAGATCATTTTTTTCTCAAAGTCAATCGTTTGAAAGATAGACTGTTTCAAAGTGCTAAAATGTGTCCCCACCCCCTCTAACTTTTAAACTAAGAGAGTGAAAACTAACCGCAAATATAACTTTGTCATTCATACAGTTACTATGAAAAACAAACTTATCACAAAATGTGTATTTTTGTTGCCGCTTTAACAAAAAATAATACAAATTAAAGGTGGCTTCTACGATGGTACGGAACCCTTCATGTGCGAGTCCGACTCACACTTGGCCAGTTTTTTTTAAATCCAATTTGTTTTTATCTCCAATTATTCACGTTTACTGTGTGAATAATTGGAGATAAAAATTAGTCACCTATAAAGAAATGATTTTTTTATTTTATTTTTTAGTAGTGCTAGTGACCCGCCCCGGCTTTGCAAGGGTGCAATGTGCGGAATATAAAACTTCCCCTTGAATCACTTTTGTCTATTGCTGAAAACTGCATTAAAATCCGTTGGGTACCATCTATCTGGCAGAAACTTGATGCTCCGAAATTTATTTGGCATACCACACTTGGCATATTCTTCTTTGAACGAATGTGTTTATGGCAGATCAATTATTTAGTAGAATACTCATTTCGCAGAATGTTTAAATAGCCGAATTTTCAAGGGCATACTTTTAAGATGGCAGAATTTTATTTGGTAGATTTTTATACGGTATAACGACCGTCTCGCGAAAGTATCCTTTATGGGCGGCATGGGCACCGGGCCTTAGGCCGACGAAGGAGGCCGGCGGAGGCCCGGCACTTCGGGGACAGAAGATATTAGTGTTATTTAATATGCGTTGCATGTATGAGTGACGTCATTATTATTATTATTATTATTAATAATAATTATTATTATTTTTGACATACATTTAATGTTCTCAGCTAGAAATTATAGCCGGGGTGAGCTGATAATAATAATTAATAAAAAAGTTATTATTATTATTGCATGTTACACGTATGTATGAAATGAAATGCGTGCCAAAAGACGATTCTGATTATGAATTTTCGGCGAAATTATGGTTCTGGGAATGAAGTTTATGCTCAAAGATGATTCTGACTTACAAAATTATGCGTTTTGAATTTATGGTAAATGAGTGTATGCCAAATGATTTTCTGCGAAATGAAGTTTCTGAAAGCCTTTTATGCAAAACAAAATTCGGGTATAAAAAATTCTGCTAAAAAAGGTAGACCCAAATCCGTTACGATGTTTGTGTGTTTATGAGCAATACACTCAAAAAGTATTCGTACTTTCTACGATGACATCGTCCCAAGCACGAGCAGGGCCAACGAAGTTTTGAAAATGGCGGCGATGTGTTTCTGTGTGATTTCTAATCATCATTATTTCATCAGAGCTGTGGTGGCCCAGTGGCTGCTCCGACTTACGAACAGTAAGTCGTGGGGCTCGAACCCAGGCAGGCATATTACTTTGTGTAATTTATTTCAACACCAGTCACCACTGCTCTCAAAACGGTGAAGGAAAATATCGCGAGGAAACCGGCATATCTTAGAACCAAAAAATTCTAAGATCTGTGACATCTACCATCCCGCACTGGGCACGCGTGGTGGATTATAGCCCATCCCTCTCCCAGAGAGGAGGCCTGAGTCCCTGCAGTGGGAACATAATAGGCTGAGGATGATGATTATTTTAGCCGAAAGACGTCCACTGCTGGACATAGGTCTCCCCAAGTGTCGCCACATTGACCGGTCCCGTGCATCTCGCATCCAACGGATCCCCGCAACCTTCACCAGGTCATCGGTCCACCTAGTGGGAGGCCTTCCAACGCAACGTCTTCCAGTTCGCGGTCGCCACTCCAGAACTTTCGGCCCCATCCGTCATTCGTTCTGCGAGCAGTGTGTGGTTTTATAAATATCCTCATGCATGGTCTCCCCTTCATCGTCGGCGTGGTGTCCCGAGGTCGGCGCGTAGACCTGTATGACCTTCAGCACACATCTTGAGGATATTCTGAGTATAAGGTACACCACCCTGGTCGACACACTCTCGATCTTCACCACGTTATTCATGAGGGACTTGTGGACGATAATCCCAACACCACCCTGGGACTGCCGGTTACCCTCTCGGAAGTAGAGTCGGATTTCAGGATTATCGTGTCCTCCACCTCTCTTCGGACCTCAAATAATTCCACAATACTCCATCGCAACCTGCTCAATTCCTCTTCGAGTTCCGTTACTTTTAGGTAGCCGGACCTTTTCCCTTGCCACGCCGCTGCCTCGAGCGCTACCGTAGTCGAGGGGTACTAGGGGCCATTTTTGTGCGCTTATTTCCATTTGGGAAGGTTTGCCATAATCGCCACGCTTGGCAGACGGGTTGGCAAGCGCAGTAAGGTCATAACAAAGCACAGTAGAATGCTGCTGCCCATTCTCTGGTACGTCCCTTAGTCGCCTCTTGCGACACTCACGGGTAGATATGGGATGGTGCTATTCTTTACGCCCGACACCATATGGAACGCGTTTCTACGTTTAGATCTTGTAAACTACGCAATGGATTTTAATGCAGTTTTTAGAAATAGACAGAGTAATTCAAGATGAAGGTTTATATTCAGCAATTTCACCCGTGCAAAGGGCGGGGCGGGTCGTCGTCTTTCGGCTGAAATAATGACGATGAGAAATTCGGACGATGTCACATCTTGAGGATATTCTGAGTATAAGGTACACCACCCTGGTCGACACACTCTCGATCTTCACCACGTTATTCATGAGGGACTTGTGGACGATAATCCCAACACCACCCTGGGACTGCCGGTTACCCTCTCGGAAGTAGAGTCGGATTTCAGGATTATCGTGTCCTCCACCTCTCTTCGGACTCAAATAATTCCACAATACTCCATCGCAACCTGCTCAATTCCTCTTCGAGTTCCGTTACTTTTAGGTAGCCGGACCTTTTCCCTTGCCACGCCGCTGCCTCGAGCGCTACCGTAGTCGAGGGGTACTAGGGGCCATTTTTGTGCGCTTATTTCCATTTGGGAAGGTTTGCCATAATCGCCACGCTTGGCAGACGGGTTGGCAAGCGCAGTAAGGTCATAACAAAGCACAGTAGAATGCTGCTGCCCATTCTCTGGTACGTCCCTTAGTCGCCTCTTGCGACACTCACGGGTAGATATGGGATGGTGCTATTCTTTACGCCCGACACCATATGGAACGCGTTTCTACGTTTAGATCTTGTAAACTACGCAATGGATTTTAATGCAGTTTTTAGAAATAGACAGAGTAATTCAAGATGAAGGTTTATATTCAGCAATTTCACCCGTGCAAAGGGCGGGGCGGGTCGTCGTCTTTCGGCTGAAATAATGACGATGAGAAATTCGGACGATGTCATCGTAAAAAGTGCGAATACTATTTGAGTCTAAAAAATTAAAAATCATTTCTTTAAAGGTGAATAACTTTTCTCTCCAATTATTCACACAGTAAACGTGTGAAAAATTGGAAAAAATAAATCAATTATTCACTCACACAGTAAACGTGTGATGGACGGTGTGAATAATTGGAAAAAAATAAATTGAATAAAAAAAAAACTGGCCAAGTCTGAGTCGGACTCGCACATGAAGGGTTCCGTACCATCGTAGGAGCCACCTTTAATTTGTATTATTTTTTGTTAAAGCTGCAACAGAAATACACATTTTGTGATAAGTTTGTTTTTCATAGTAACTGTATGAATGACAAAGTTATATTTGCGGTTTTTTAAATGTGCTATATCTCAAAAACGGCCAACTTCGTCTCGTTCAAACTAATCTTGGTTGTAATTTTTCATTGCGATCTACAGCATATATTTTCTCTCTTAGTTTAAAAGTTAGAGGGGGTGGGGACACATTTTAGCACTTTGAAACTGTCTATCTTTCAAACGATTGACTTTGAGAAAAAATGATCTTAGAAACATCACGGTCATTTTAAAAAACCTATCAATAGGCACCTCACCCAAGTATGTCCGATGAAAAAAAATAAAAAAAATATTTTCTCTCTATAACGGTGAATAACTTTTTTCCCCCAGTATTCACACATTTACTGTTATGGAATAAAATGATCTATTTTTACGCTCTTTCATTTGATATATAGGAGAAAGTGTTACAAGGGACATTTCGCCCCTTCTTCTTTGTATGAAATAATGCTGCCTACTTACCATACCAACTTCAAATGCTTTGAACACTAAGTTCCGGCAAGATTAGACCTGGCAGACCTTTTGATCCTCTATCGAGGGCATCTTGGCTATTATTTGGCGTAGGTTCCATCAGGGTACTCGATGAGGTAGGTTCATGGTGCTGGAGGGGCCATATTTTAGAGGTCTGCCAAGTACTTCCGGCAGAGTGCGCAATGGCAGACCTACTTTTTTTTAGGTAATTAATCAATGGTTAACTGTTGCTAGCACTTTAATTCGGGTACCTTGTGACGTAATTTTCACCAAAAAAATACGACAAAAAATATGAATTTTTTCCATGACCCGGCAGGATCGGCACTGGCAGACCTGATTTTTTTTACGTGTTTAAGTGTCGGTTAACGATCTAAAGATAGCCTATTGGGGTACCTGATGAGGTAGGTATTTTTGCAGCCGGCTCTCCCACTATTAATAATGTAGCTTCGGGTTAGTGAAATAATTTCCAGAATCGTATCAGCAGGGCTATTGCGTATCTTTGGCTATCATAGTTTCCATCAAATGATTTAGTTTAGTATACCAAACCATAACCATTTGAGAGTTAATCGATGGACAAGATCCAAGATCAGTCCCTTACATCCGAAATTATTGTTTTACCTCTTTAGATCTTGAGGGAACCAATAAATTCAAAGGCTTGTGACATAGCTACCAACCCGCACTGGGCACGCGTGGTGGATTATAGCCCATCCATCTCCTAGAGAGAAGGCCTGAGTCTCTGCAGTGGGAACATTATAGGCTGATGATGATGATGACCTCTTTACAATATTAGTGTGGAAATTCATTCAGAACATGTCACTTCCACACACATTTGAAGGAAAAATCAAAATCGATTCTGATTAAATACAGTTTTGTAAACGGGGGCGAGCCTATCGCTATAAACCGGGTACAAATCCAGACTCCGTAGCTCCTATTGACAAAATCCTGATGGAAAAACACCAATAACACGATGCCCGACCTACGAATCGAACCTACGGCCTCATGCTCAACAGTTGTGGTTGCGACCATAAGACGAAATAAAATAAACAACAACTATTTATTATTATTAGGTACTTTGTGATTCATCACTAGGTCCCTATCATACATCAGAATGTGTACTTAAAGAGCTAACGGGAAAATGTGGGAGCATTCCTAAGTTAAATTCCATTGGGACTACACGAAAAGTGGACTTTGTTTTCATAATGGGTGAGTCCATAGCTACTTTTGTTTTTTTTTTAATTAGGTATAATTTAAAACAGGGATCAAAGAGATACCTCTAAAAGATACCGGCCATATTAAACTGGAGCGTTAGGGTAGCACGCTTTGCAATTCGCCGGTCAGTGTGAGCCTATAATTTTATGTATCTTTCACTCAACATCTGAAAACATTTATTAAATATTAAGGAAGTGAAAATGAGATCATTAGATTCCTGCATTCGTTCAGCTTTAGCTCGCGGTCAAGTTAAAAATATAGTATTCTTTCGACCCAGTTAATTTTTTTTTGGGTTATATTTAAATGCACATCTGTTTAATTTTTCAGCACACTAGGTAACTCCACTAATTAACTGAATTCATACCAGAAAAATGAATGCTGTGCACAAAAACCAATTGATTAACTAAACATGTCCTACAAAAAAGTCTAAAAAATCACACAAAACGAGATGACCTTTTTTTATCGAATTTACACCAAAAATGTAGTTAGTACATCGGATATATGATTTGTAAAACAAAAATACTAATTGCTTATCAAAAATACTAACTTGCACTCTAAATTGTACAATTTTAATATGGAATTTCTAAAACTGATATCTAATACGACCGTCTCGCGACAGTGTCCTTTATGGGCGGCATGGGCACCGGGCCGTAGGCCGACGAAGGAGGCCGGCGGAGGCCCGGCACTTCGGGGACAGAAGATATTAGTGTTATTTAATATGCGAGCGAAGCGAGCGCGCGTCATGGAGTAAATCAGGTGTAGGTTTTCCTTAAAAAAGTTTTAAAATGTTTGTTAGACTAAATAATTATTAGATATACTATTTTGATAATAGTTATTCGTTCAGCAAAAGAGTTCTGCAAATGCCATTAAAAAGGATACTAAATTTGATTTCTTTAGTTTGCATAATTTGTGTGCAAGTCAGTATTTTTGGTGTAACTTTAAAATATTTTGTTCGAAAAAAGGGAATATACAGATAACGGTTTAAATACATGCCATTTTTTTTGTTTTTCCTTGACTCAGAATTCAAAACTTCGTAATGTTAGTTCCATTAGTTTATTAAGTGTTCGGTTAATAACATAACATAATATCACGCCTGTAATTGCCTAAGGTTTAGGCAGAGGTGTACCTAATAATAGGTACACCCACATCTCGCCAGTTATATTTAAGTCCCATGTAATGCGGGACGAGCCATTTGCCATCAACTGGACACAAAGACTCCGTGGCTGCTTCTAAGAAATGGAAAAAAATCCAATAACATTCCCGACCCGGGAACCACGACCTCACGCACAGAAGTCGCGTTTGCGACCACTAGACCATTGGGACAGTCTGCTAAATAACCAAGTTCAAAATGATTAGCGGAGTAAACAAATGTTTCATAAACTAACACAATTACATATAAGTATTTTAGCTTACCTACTCATGCTCCGTTTATCAGCTTGAGTCATTTAAGTAACTGTACCTAATTACCTATTAGCGTTATATTCTTGAAAGTATGGGAAATAGTATCATTAGTAAAGTGTATTCTGTAAGGAGGAGACCTGGAGCTAAATTGACATAAAATGAGTGAGTTTATTACGTTTTGTTTAATCGCAATATCCTGCTCATAGGCTGATTTATTTGGGTTCAGGGGATAATGTCTTCTCCCGTACATCTTTTTTCTTTATTAGTGTGCTGCTACGAGCTCATTCATCCACTCTTAGTCCATCGAGAGTCCAGACTTAGGCCGTAGGTTATACCTTGTCGATGTTCCAGATATTGGTACAAAGCGCTTTGCTACATCTTTTACTCGTAAGAAGACGTGGAATTGCGCTTTCTCGATTTCATCTAGGCGGTACTTACCGCATCGCACAGTTATCGTAATTTAGAGAGGGAGTTTACCTATTAATACTGTGACCTTTGCGCTGCCACAGAGCGACGACGACACGGTGGAAGTAGCAATATTTTGGGACAATAAATTTAAAAATTTGTCGTGTCACCGACACTTATGTACTTACGATTTCATAACTAACTACTTACTTAATTTTTTTCAGGTTGCTTCAAAGCTCTTGTTTTCGTCGTGGCAGCATTGCTGATCATGAACCTCGTATCAGGTAATCTCTTCTCGCTGGAATTTCTTTATTTTCCCATTTGTCATACGTGGTATGTTCATAAGAATATGTAAGAATTGTAAGATATCAGAGGTTTTACCTAGGTAGGTACTCATAACAGGAAAAAATAACATCGCGCTAAATGCTTTGTTTTTTATCTTCGGGATGACCGCGGGTTACCTAGTTACCTACTTTACGGCCAATTAGGGTTACATTATATTATGAATGTAATCCTGGATTTATTTAGGGATGTAAACTATATTGACTGGCACGCTGGTCTAGTGGTTGCAAGTGCGATTGCTGAGCATGAGGGTAATTCCCTGGGTTCGATTCCCGAGTCGGTCAAAGTGTTATTGAATTTTTCAATCAATTATTTCTCAGTAGCAGCAACAGAGTCTAGATCTGTGCCTGATTTTTTTTATTATTATAAATGGGCTTGCTCTTGACCTCAATCTTGCCCTAAGGGCAAAGATGATGTCGACGATGGAACGAGCTTACCCACTAAAAGCCTGTTTACTAGATTAGGGTTATATGAACTCGGAGAAACCGACGCAGGCAGGGAATTCCACTCCTTGGCTGTGCGCATAATAAAGGACCCAGCAAAGCGCTTCATTCGAATGTGTGGAATGTCGACTAGGTATCGGCTTGATGGCAATAGGCTCGCCCTCTATTACATGGGACTTAAACATAACTGCATGGGGGTGTACTAAAACTTATCTTTATAATCCTCCTGTCTCTATCACCACATACCTACCACAACATATCTTTTTATTTCTCCAGCAATTGGCTACGGCGACTGTCCCCCTAAGAACAAAGTATACGACAACAAGCACAAATGTTTCTCTGATGCTGACTGCCAGAAGTATGGGCAGATCTGCTGCCCCAACCAGTTCAATACCAAGGCTTGCACAAACCGAGCTCCTTGGATGCGCAGTGATGATAGGAATATTAGGAATACGAAGAAGGATAAGTACAACGGTGAGTTGGTTAATTAGTTGTATTTAACCGGTTTTTGACAAGTCAATCAAAATGAAAATTATCTTCAAGATGGTCAAAATCAGATCTAAACTTCATTTCATATGATTAAATTCGATTTTGGTGCTGCTTTAAATGCATAGGTAATATTTGAATTTTCATGTGACGAATGATTGTTCTGATCTGTGATCAACGCTCGTGTCTTCTCTATGAGCCTAAGCCCAACAGTGGAACAGTAGGTACCTAATAGGCTAATTTTATTATTATTGAAAAATAATATTCATCTTTATCTTTCCAGCTGGAAACCGCGCTGGTGTGTACCAACCCTACCATTATTAAGCGGCTGAAATGACAGAGGGCTCGAAAAGTTCAATGCGCCTAGAAATGCACACAAAGATTAAGGTTTCTTTTAAGTAACTTTAATATACTACTACTACTTACTTATTATACTACTTTGTACTTTGATATTCGTAATGACAGTCTACACTTACATTTTAAAATACCTATCGTCCTCCAGTTTATGAAGCGCCTTTCCAGGCGATTCTTCGACACTGCCATGAATCACCGTAACCCTCTTCATCGCATCGGCCGCCCGGTAGGCACCATCGTGTCGCGTAAGATCCGCCGACCACGGCATACCCTTGTTACCTCCGATGACCCTACCGGGTGGTAGGGAAATCGGAGGTAAAAAAAAAAATTTTCTTCGGAGGAGGGTTCCTCCGAAGAAAATTTTTACTAACCTAAAAGTTAGCCAGACACTTGAGACTTTTTATCACCTTGAAAAGTGAACTTTATGAATATAAGGCAAGGCACATGAAGCATATTCGCGACAGAATGATATTCTATGCTTTTAGTTCTAGATCTTTCACATTCATTTAAGTATTTAAGTAGCATAGTAAATGAAAACTGGAATTTGTAGTTAGTATTTACTTTGCTATGTCCTCGTGCCTTTTGTTTTTGCCAATAAATAAAATGTAAAACTATATTCATAGTTTTATTTCTATAATAGCTACCATGTTTAATTGGTGGTGCTACAACGCATATTTTTTAGATTTCCGAAGTCAACAAGGAACCCTCATAGTTTCGCCACGTCCGTCTGTCTGCTTCACTATAGCCCAAAGACTCTTAGTGCTAGAAAGATGTAATATGGCTGAAATATAGATGAGTTACGCCGACATAGTGGTAAAATTAAATTCCAAATTAATTAAAGAATTTATTTTATTCCTTGGTGCGACTCAGTGTTTATAATATTACTACTGGACAAGTGGCGTGAATAACAGACTAGCGTAAGAACATTACGAATTGTGAAGGATTCATACACACCTTTAGGATGATGGGAGAGAAGAAACGCCAGGGCACGTAGTCCTAGAGTGCAGGACCGAGGCAGATCACCGGGCACAAACTCTACGATCCCCATTAACTCTCCCGGAATCCTGCAGCAGTTTGGGAAGGCTGCTACAATTCTGGGACGACCTATGTTGGTTAGAGTAGCTGATCATATTTAGACATCATGCACAATGGCCCAATCAAGAGGCCAAGTGCGGATAAAAGCCCAGTTAAACCTAAACCTAATCACACTTTTGAGTGTGTATGTTTGTTACTTCTTCACGCAAAAACTACTGAACGAATTTGGATAAAATTTGGTACACAGATAGTTTATAACCTGGATTAACACATAGCATAGTTTTTATCCCGATTTTATCTTCCCGTGGGATAATTTTCGAGTTGTAGCGGGTGAAGCCGCTGGCAACAGCAAGCATAGTATAAAACAAAGTCGCTATTTTTGTCTGTTTGTTTGTCTGTATGCTTAAATCTTTAAAACTACGCAACGGATTTTGATGCGGTTTTTTTTAATAGATAGAGTGATTCAAGAGGAAGGTTTTAGTATATAATTTGAACGACATCCACGCGGGTGAAGCCGCGGGCATCAGCTAGTAGGATATAAAAGAGATATACACCTCGTCCTTTAATCAATAGAAGAGGGGAAGTCACAGTTTATCACGATGGGATAGGGCAGCATGAGTATGATAATCACGTGTATTTTTTAGTGTGACCACAAAAGGAAGTGTGTATCAAATGTGGATAGGACCTGGATTGAAATTCAGTTGCAAGATTTGACCTGTACATTATACGTAGGTAAAGAGTATAGAGCAGGACAGGTTTTGTGCAAACCGGTCTTATAGGTCACAAACTCACAATGTGCTCTCATCGGCTAGTACTTAGTCATAATAATTTCAGATAAACTTAGTTGTTTTAGTGTAATAATAAATACTATTATTCATATTGAAAACTAACAGACACATAAGATAGTCAAGCAGATAAATAAAGACGAGAGATTCAAGTTATTAAACTGACATGGTCACTGACACTATTATTGTAAACATGGTAAATATCTCGTTTTCAATATTAATAATAATATTTATTATTATACTAAAACAACTAGTTTGTCTGAAATTTATTATGACTTCCTAGCCGGTTAGACGCTAATTGTGAATTTGTGACCTATAAGACCAGTATGCACAAAACCTGTCCTGCTCTACTCTTTATTATTAGGAAGCGGGAATTGCATTTAAGTGGTTATCGACTTTTAGAAGTGGGAGCATTTCTAAGTTAAATTCCACTGGGACTACACGAAAAGTGGGCATTGTTTTCATAATGGGTGAGTACCTACTTTTTAATCGACTTCACAAAAAGGAGGAGCTTCTCAATTCAGTTGTATTTTTTTATTCGTGTTACCTCAGAAACCGATTTAGAAAACTGATGAGCATGTTTGCAGTTCCCTCCCAGGTTGGGCAAATGGTCATTTTTGATTTTCCATCAGGAATTTCTGAGTAGCAGCCACGAAGCCTGGATTTGTGCGCGGTTAATGTCAATGCCCCCAATTTTATTTATATTTTAATTTATTGGGACATAAAACAATACACCACTATCTTATGCACTAGGTAAACGTAAACACACAAAAAAAAGTCCTATTACATAACTATGTACTACTAGCTTTTGCCAGCGGCTTCGCCCGCGTGAAAATGACGATTTTCCATACAAACTTTCATCCCCTATTTAACTCCCGTAGGGGTTGAATTTCGAAAAATCCTTCCTCATTCCTTGTCTGCGTTATAAAAGGAACCTCTGTGCAAAATTTCAGCTCTCTAGGTCCAAGGGTTTGGGCTGGGCGTTGATGAGTCAGTCAGTCAGGACTTCTCTTTTTATTGAAATAGATTAAACATGGGACTTAAACATAGCTGGTGAAATGTGGGTGTACTATTAGGAAGACCTCTGCCTATCCCACAGTGTCATCCCCTGGGACTGATCCCAGGGGATGACACTGTGGGATAGGCAGAGGTCTAAGAAAACCGGCAATTTATCACGCACGCCTGAGCGTGAGTGATAAATTGCCGGTTTTCTTTTCCCCCATTTTTGTATACTTACGATTTTATAAAGTAACTATGCACCTTTAACTCCTTATTTATTTCAGGTTCATTCAGAACTTTAGTTTTCGCCGTGGCAGCATTGCTGATCATCAACTACGTATCAGGTAATTTTTTCTCGCTACAATTTCTTTATTTTCCCATTTGTCATACGTAGAATGTTTTCATTAGAATATGTAAGATCCCAGCGGGTTAACCTACTCATAATAACAGGAAAAAAGTAACATAGTCTTTTTTTTGTATTGTGGAAAATCGTCAAATGATTCCTCCCGCTCTGGGCAGAGCGGTATGGGAGTATCCGACTTCTACTGACTAAAAACCACCCATGTTCCTTGTTAGCTCTTTGTGTCCAGGGTCGCGGTATCTCTTTCGAACAATTCGCAGCCCCGCCAAGAATAACATCGACCTCAATTAGTTAGGGACCTGGCGAGCAAAAAATCTATATGACTTGCTCGTATGTCAGACTTTATTTATTATATCGCGATAATTATACGATAACCGCGTCTGCCATGGTAGCGCTGCGTTGTCAATTATTCAGACTTCAACGAGCTGTAATAGTTAAAGTCAGTAAGTAAAATGTCTGCCATTTTTTTTTGTATTCAGGGAGTTCTAATAAATCACATTGACCTAATAGAGTAGAGCTTTTTATCTTACATTTTTATATCTACCTCCTGTGATAATGCAGAGCCCTGGATGTCTGCAGCCTCATATAGATTTTCTTCGTTATCAAAATGGTATTGACCACTAACCCCAGAGGCAGACACGAGCAAATGATTTAGTACAGATTTTTTTTTACAGATTTAAAGCCCTGTAGCTAAAAAACGCAGCAACATACGAACTTAATTTCTTAAAAAAAAATTGTCGGATTGATCCGAACTTTAATGCCTATCAATTAGTATTGTTAGGAATCATTATGAATATTTTTCTGTTCATGGCTTACAAAATGTATAAATTAGTTATTATACCTATTTTTGAATTTCATCCTGGCAACACTGACTCGCTTGCCGCTCCGTTGCATCGCTACCACCGAGTAGCGGTGGGGATTTTTAAGCGCGGGCGCAACGGTCAGCGGTATCGAGTCAGTCTTGCTGCGGAACCCGTGATAAATAGACGTAAAATAAGTCGTAGTCTACGAGAGCGTAATATCCCGAAATTGTGGTATAATAAGAATTGAGTGGTATAAGTGCTATTCAAAATAATTAAGGTACGTACACTGTTTTAATAAAATGTAATGAATGTTTTATAACAACTATAAATGTTATTGGCATTGTGATTATTATTTATTTTCAATAAAAATAAATGTATGAGAATCAATTTGGAGTTTCCTTTCATCTCAGAAGTGGGATAAGCGGGTTTCTGCTTCCGTGGTTTTGTTAGCAAACTACCCGTTTATCCCTGCCCACAAAATTTTGTTGGATTATTTTATTTCTTTACTTTTCTTTTCTTCTGGATACCTAATTGATTCTCGATTTTTAAAATTTGGACATTTATTAAGAAGATTTGATGGTACTGAAATGTTTCAAATTTACAATAAATTACGTGTTTCTTTTTTTTATTCAAGTGCCTCTCTTTTTAAATTACTGGGCTACAATAGCATTGTACACCGATTCTGTATTATGTGTAATAATATTGTGTGATTGGAAAATTAAGGATCGATTTAGATTGAGGCACTACGATAGTTCTTTCCCTTTGTGTAGTGTTTTTTGCATAGCTACCCTCTGTAAATGCGCCGTAGAGCACACAACGAACATCGTATAGTTATTTAATATTTTAGACGCCTAAATAATATTTTTTTTCTTCTTGTCCTTTTATCACAACAACACTACAAAGATCTTGGCTCTAGAAAGTATACCACCATAATAATTTTGATTAAATGATACAGAGTGTAAAGTAACCCATCACACAGCCGTCCACCAAGCATTCTGTACATCAAACTATGTACCCCTACGCGAAAATGTTTGCTGGGAAATGACTTTTTTTTTTGGGGTCAAAAAAATACACATTTTACGGTAAATCTCAACGTAGCACTCTTAAAACATTGTGCTAGTGGATGCTTTAAATAGTAAGTGGGTCATGGAGGTAATTTAAGTAAAGTTATAACCTGATAAACTAGTATTTACAAAAACAGCTGTTAAAAATTTGGAACTTTGACCCCCAATATCTCCGAAACTAGGAGGTTCCCAGGTATGGTCTAGAACTTAAAAGTGATCGCAGTGGTAGGGAGAACAAGTACTTTTCGTTTGCGTTAAGGGTACGCTTACACCCTTTATTGATTTTTCCTAACTGAATAATGGCCAAATTTATAGAATGCATTCTCATCCTTTCGACTTTTAACAGAATAACATATATAACTTACCGCTTCAACAGTCATTAAATAATTTCAAGTAAATATTTCAAGGCATACGTACGTTGATCGTACCTTACCTTAATGGTTTCTTAATTTAACTGTACCTTTCTTAATGGTACCTCACCTTAATGATACATTACCTTGTTTTCCTTAATGTTAGCCTTGCTACCTCTCTATAATGGTACCATTCCTTAATGATAAGCACTTCATGCGTACGCTGATAGTACCTTAATGGTATCTTAATTTAATGGTACATACCTTACCTAATGTTACCCTAAGGTTATCATACCTTGTCTTCCTTAATATTACCCTACCTACTTGTCCTTACTGGTATCTTACCTTAACTGAATGGTGCCTTAACTGAATGGTGCCTTAACTGAATGGTGCCTTAACTGAATGGTGCCTTAACTGAATGGTGCCTTAACTGAATGGTGCCTTAACTGAATGGTGCCTTAACTGAATGGTGCCTTAACTGAATGGTGCCTTAACTGAATGGTGCCTTAACTGAATGGTGCCTTAACTGAATGGTGCCTTAATGGTGCCTTAACAAAATGTTACCTTACCTTAATGTTACCTTACCTTAATGTTACCTTACCTTAATGTTACCTTCCCTTATAGAGTTACCTCACCTTAATGGTACCTTACCTTAATGTTACCTTACCTTAAAGTTACCTTGCCTTAAGGTTACCTTGCCTTAAGGTTACCTTGCCTTAAGGTTACCTTGCCTTAAAGTTACCTTGCCTTAAAGTTACCTTGCCTTAAAGTTGCCTTGCCTTAAAGTTACCTTGCCTTAAAGTTACCTTGCCTTAAAGTTACCTTGCCTTAAAGTTACCTTGCCTTAAAGTTACCTTGCCTTAAAGTTACCTTGCCTTAAAGTTACCTTGCCTTAAAGTTACCTTACACTAATGATGCCTTACCTTAATGGTACCTTACCTGAATGTTATATTACTTTCTTAGGGTAAGAATCCAAACATTATTCTAGTGTCGTGAAATAAGTTTCAGATTCATGGATAACACTAAATCAGATGCTGCATCGGAGGGTGAGCCTAATAACCATAACTGCGATAATATAATCGAAGGAAGGCAGACTCCTAAGCGTGTCATGAGCGAGGGAGTGGAAGGGAGCCTACGAGAGAGGCAAGTCCACAAACGCTCAGAACAAGTCCAGAGTGAGGGAGTGGATGAGAAAGGCAAGTCCACAAGCGCTCTTATAACTTTAATTCACGAAGCCCAAGTAGGGAGGTGTTGCGACATCAAACTCGGCAACTTTAACGATAATAGGCAGCCCTCGCACCAAAGACGGTCGTCGGCACGAAGCTCTTTACTATAGATAACGGAACTCTCAAAGATCTCGTCGCTCGCGAGTTGACAACGTGAACAGTAATTTTAAAGATATGCCTAGTGATGATAAAAACATTTTTAATTAAGTTTTTAGATATTAAGTAATGTTAAAGGGTCGTCGACCTCTAAGCTTTCTTTGACAAACGTCCTGCGAGAATTTGATTCAACATCCAAATATCAAACTATAGTCACTTAGCTTACAAAGGTTGAGGAATGCGCCGAAATATACGGGTGGGATGAACGCAAAGTCATACATTTTGCTCTACCGAAATTGACGGGCATAGCCAAAACATGGTACCAGGAGCTATATACAGTACTTTACAGTTGGACTGAATGGAAAAGAAAGCTTAAGGAGTCGTTTCCTTGTAGAGATGAACATGCAGAACTTTTAACAGAAATGCTGCCCAAACGCGTGCGTTACGGGGACTCACTATAACATAATTATTATTCTAAAAGTAATTTATTTAACAGTTGTGGAATTAAAGGTAGGTAATGTGTTGATTGCCTACTTCATGGTATCGAGGACCGTGTTATTAGAGTGGGAAGCACAGGCTGCCCAGTTTAGGGAGCCAGAAGATGTTTATGCAGAATAATGATGTTCAAGTTTTGTCTAAATGAACATTGGTTGAGGCAACATGAAGTAGCCTTTATCAATAATGATTTCTATACCGTACAGAGTGCATTTGTGAGAGAAAAATGCTATTCGCGGTGAACCTTTAATTCTTGTATCAAACAAATTAAAATGTAAAAGTTAATCTTTCCATTGAGCGCACTTTTGAGTGGTCTAGCGTTGAACTCGAGCGATACTTAATAATTTGTGTTTATAGACCCCCCTTCTGGGCGTTTTACTCGTTTCGAATCTGTAACGGAGGATTCATTTATTACGTTAAAATCAAGTAATAAATCTATAATTTTATGTGGAGATTTTAATGTTAATATTTTAGATGTTATTCCATTAATTATCAGACTTTTCAATCTGTTTAAATCATTTAATTTGGTTAACCTGTTTTTTTTTTAACCAACAACGATCAAGGCTTCTTATCAACTTGCCTTGATAATATGTTTAGTGATTGTGGCCCTATACAGCTAGTCGTTGCAATAAATTTAAAAATAATATAGCACTTAAAGTAACACCTTCAATAGTAGAGCACGAAACTCCTAATGTTTATAAAGTCCTTTTTGATGTTGTGCAAAATGAATACCAATCTATTTTTAAGTCTAAAACTATTAACATTAACGAATTTCTGTTGGCTTCAACCAATGGGGTACACCAGGTATTTACAAAAGTCGAGCCCGATTATACGAGTTGTATGGTCTTAAAAATTTCATATTTGAAACAACTTTTCTAGTGTATGTTAAAAATTATTCCAAATTATTTAAAAGGAATCGTAATATTGCGAAGTCAAAATTCTTAAGCGAAACCATTAAAAATTCTAATAATAACGTTAAAGCAACTTGGAAAATCATCAATAATGAAACGGGTAAATCTGTTAAACAAGTTAATCACCCTGAGATAATGGTGGATAACAAATCAGTTAATAAAGCATCAGACGTAGCCAAGGCTTTTAATGAATATTTTGCCAGCATACCTATAGCGACGACTCGTTTCCTAAGTTCGTCGCCGTCCAAAGCCGAAGATCTTTTGCATAGCAGCGTGTCTAAATTTAGTAACGCATTTAGTTTCGAACATGTAGCACCTCGTGATGTGGTTAACGTTTTCAATTCACTTAACTCTAAAAACGCAAGTGATTACTGGGGAATTTCTATTAAACTTTTGAGTAACATAATTGACATCGTAGCCCCCTGTCTTGCTGTTGCTTTCAATAAATCCGTTGATTTGGGGACTTTCCCTGACCTTATGAAGAGCAAGTCATCCCTCTATTTAAATCAGGCAGTAAAAAAAAAATGATATTGGTAACTTTAGACCAATTTCTATTTTATATATTTAACAAATTCTATTTTGCATTTAGCAAATTTTTGAAAAAGTAATTCTCAAACAGTTGTTAATACATTTTAATTTAAATAATCTCCTTCATAATGATCAATATGGCTTTACAAAGGGTAGTTCGACTACGGATGCAAGTGTTGCTTTGCTAGAACACTAACGCATGAGAGAACGCGCAAAATGCAATCGGTGTTTTCTGCAATCTCTCTAAAGCTTTTGAGTGCGTACATCATGACACACTTTTGCGGAAACTGCATTATTACGGTGTTCAAAATGAGGCTCTAAATGTGATTGATTACGAAATAGATTCCAATGTGTAGACGTAAATGGCGCGAAATCTTCCGGGCTACCGATTTGGCTAGGTGTAGGTCAGATACTGGGTCTGTTTTTATTCTTGGTTTATATTAATGATGATCTACCAAATTATTCAAAGGGTTTTTGTGACGTCGTACTATTTGCAGAAGATACCTCTCTTATCTTTGAAGTAGATAGGAATAGACATGATGTTGACAACGTAAACAGCAGGTTATCAATGGTTACGGATTGGTTCACAACAAACAATCTTGTTCTTAATGCCAAGAAAACTAAAATAATTAAGTTCGCTTTAACCAATGTTAGAAATCTAGGTCCCAATATTATCTTCGCTGACCAGGAGCTGGAAACTACTGACTCAGCTGTATTTCTGGGCATAACAGTACATTCAAAATTACAATGGGGTTTAGATATATAGCCTAGTGGGAAGGCTAAGTTCGGCCGCATACGCCGTCAGTAAAGTAAGACAATTCACTGACGTTGATACAGCACGGTTAGTTTACTTTAGTTATTTTCACAGCGTTATGTCTTACGGCATTCTGCTGTGGGGCGAAGCCGCTGATATTCAAAATATATTTGTTCTGCAGAAGCGAGCGGTTCGTGCAATTTATCAGCTCACGGTTGCTTCTCAGTTCATATTTGCCACGACTACTTTAAATGATAAGAATAGTTGGTCGCTGAGTTGAACACAAGACAATGTTTGTTATTTATGTTCTTTCTCCAATATTAATTTACTGATATTTATGATGTCACCTTTTAACATTTTGTATTATTATATACTTTTTAATTATTGATTTGTGCCTGTAGTCATTAACTTGCACCTAATTATTGTATCGAGTCTGGTTCTTCTAACCTAACAGACAGATGTGTTTCTTGGGATTATTTTTTCCGCCACTTCTTCTTTCCAGCTAAAACACTAGGAAGTGCCGAAGGGTGTTTTCGGGGACTGTCTCTTGTAAATAAGTGAAGTAAAGCAAAGTAAATTTTGACGTTCGAAAAGTGCTGATTATCAGCCTAGTTTGAATAAATGAGTTTTGATTTTGATTTTGTAAATGTAATTGTAGGAAGAAACAAAAAAAAAATGCTAAGATATTTTATTGAAATGCCTCGATTGTGAGACCTAGATTTAGATACCTGCCTAGATTAAAATACCTGGTTAAGATAGTTTAAGCTGTTTAGACTAAGATAGGTATTCGCTTTAATATAAACTTATCATTCAATAATTGTTTACTTAAACTGCCTATGTTAATGTACATACCTGCGAGTACATAATATGTGTGATAAAATAATGAATGACTAAATTATTTACAATTGTTTACTGTCGTACAAGGTGATTTTATCGGATAAGCTTCAGTTATTTTCTTCTAAACCAATTTATTTATTTAATTGAATTGAATGGATTAGATAAATGATTACTTATTAGTAACTTAAAGCGAAGGGACTCGCTAAACCTGCAGGATGGCCGAGCTGTTAGGAATCATTATGAATATTTTTCTGTTCATGGCTTACAAAATGTATAAATTAGTTATTATACCTATTTTTGAATTTCATCCTGGCAACACTGACTCGCTTGCCGCTCCGTTGCATCGCTACCACCGAGTAGCGGTGGGGATTTTTAAGCGCGGGCGCAACGGTCAGCGGTATCGAGTCAGTCTTGCTGCGGAACCCGTGATAAATAGACGTAAAATAAGTCGTAGTCTACGAGAGCGTAATATCCCGAAATTGTGGTATAATAAGAATTGAGTGGTATAAGTGCTATTCAAAATAATTAAGGTACGTACACTGTTTTAATAAAATGTAATGAATGTTTTATAACAACTATAAATGTTATTGGCATTGTGATTATTATTTATTTTCAATAAAAATAAATGTATGAGAATCAATTTGGAGTTTCCTTTCAGTATCAATACGAAGTACGAGCAAATCATATACTTAAATGCTTGCCAGCTCCCTAGCTAAATGCTATGTTTATCTTAAAACCTTTAACGCAACCTTTTTTTTTGCAAATTGTGCTATCACTACATTTATAAAACAAAATCCTCTGCCGCGTCTGTTTGTCTGTCTGTTCGCGATAAATATTTACTAAAGAACTACCCCACCGATTTTCATGTTGTTTTCACCACTGGATAGAGTGGTTCTCAAGGAAGGTTTTAGTATATAATTAGACGCGGGTGAAACAGCGCGCATCAGCTAGTGTGAAATAAAATATATGATTTTAATTTATTTTCAATTCTCCAGCAATTGGCTACGGCGACTGTCCTCCTAAGAATAAGGTGTCCAATAACAAGCATATCTGTGCCTCTGATGCTGATTGCCAGAAGTATGGCCAGATATGCTGCCCCAACCAGTTCAATACCAAGTCTTGCACAACTCGTGCGCCTTGGATGCGCAGTGATGATAGGAATACGAAGAAGGACAAGTACAACGGTGAGTTTGTTACACGTTACTTTTAACTGGTGAATCAAGATTAAAATTAGCGTAGTCCATACTACGCTGGGGGTCTAAATTGGCCATAATGTGAATTGCGTTAAAATTCGTAAAATGGACCTTTCGTAATAGTAATTGCGTCTGTGACCATTTTGGAAAATAGACCTATGAAAATAATATCAATTGCGGTAAAATTCGTAAAATGGTCACTAGGCCGCAGTTACTGGCCATTTTGACCAGACCAGACTCCTTGATTTGAATAAATTAGATTTTGGTGCTTATGCATATGAATTTTTATGTGACAAAATATGATGCGGCTCGGAGTTCAGAATTTATGGTTAAAAGCATGCTGCATAGTTGCAGGTTGCAGCAAAGGATACTTTGTACAGCTCTGACGAGTTTGGCAGTCTATCAGCAATGTTTGTCTAGATAATATCCGAATTTGGATGAAGACTTTAGATATCTTGAGGTGGATGTGTAGTATGACAAGAATGGATAAAGTAACACTAGGTAACTATGTAGTATATTAGAGGAAGTTTAAAAGTTGCGCCAGTTACAGAAATCGACTGTCGTTGTATGGGCATGTATTGAGGAGGGATGAATCGCATGTGGCTAAAAAAGTGATGAATATAAATGTGGATGGATGGAGAGGGAGAGGAAGACCAAAGAAAAGATGGAGTGTGTGAGGAGTGATATTAAGGAAAAAAGAATAAATGATAACGTGACATTCCTATAACCTAACCCGCGACCAGGTTAGGATTGCGGGTCAGGTTCGGAATAATCCGAATAAAACGTGTTGCACATCTTTCTGCTCTTATACCATGTTATTTGGGGCGACCCCAAAGATAAGATAAGATAAGAGCAGAAAGATGTTGACTTTAGATATCTTGATACAAACGACCAAAACAAGTGAAAAAAGTTCCCTTTTTTTTTTTTGGTGGGTGGAAAATCATCAAATGACCCCCCCCCGCTCTCGGGCAGAGCGAAGGGGAGTGTCAGACTTCTACTGACTAAAAACCGAACCCATGTTCCTTCTTTGCCCTTGCGTCGAGGCCACGTCATCTAGTACAAAAATCCGCGGCCCCGACGGGAATCCGTCCGTAACTATTTTAATTTAAACTGTTTTAATTAATTTGGGGTGGTTACCTATGGGTCTACCTCCTAGCGGTCCATCCCGGGCAACGGCACCACATGTCCTCACGGGCTGTGGTGACGGCTGAAGGATCCATATTTAGCGGTGGTAGGCTTCGGCCGCCTGGCGCGCGACCACCCTCCCGTTGAAGTCAAAGCCAAACAGCTTGTCTGTGTTTCGTCGGTGTGCGGGAGTGCCAGTGCCATTGGGGAATGGAAATGATCAGTTGCACGGCTCTAGACCAGTTGAGGGTTCTAAGCAACTCTGTACCGGATGACTCATACTGGAGGGTAGCGGGATTCGAGGCACGGTCTCTGTCGTTGGCCGACCGCAGTTAGTAGGGGGCCCAAGTACTGCGCCAGCAGGGAAAGGCTGCCCCGCCAACTCGCGAAAAATCCCGAAATGCTCCACTGTGCCAGTGTGACTGGACGGGCGAACCCAGTGTCCATTTCGGGGGGGCTCGGGCGTCCCCGCAGTCTCCAGATGAGTCTTCCACAGTTCGGACGAGCTGAAGAGTCCCGTTGGGTAACCGAGTCGTGTCTCGATCATCCTTCTGTTTCCCCACAAAAATACTCCAAATTAATGAAAAAGCTCAAAAAGAAAACGGTTTTTAAGCGGCTGCACTTCCTCCCACTTAAAGTGCACCTCAACTTTGTCCACCAGTGAGTTATATATTGATAGGCTGTTATATTACTCGTATAATATTGACAAATTCTTTCCAGGTGCAAGAGGTTGAAAAATCAGGGGGCTCGAAAAGTTACAATGCGCCAAGAAATGCACATACTCTGGAGAATATACCTACTAACTTAGTTGTTTAAAATTGTTTGCTAACATAGATTTAGTTATATTTCAAGTGACGAAAAAATTATATTGTAAAAGTCGTTTAGGGGCGTTTTTAATGCCGGAATGGATGGGAGTTTAGACTGGCAAAAGACCGAATCTTATATGCGGAGCTGACGGACGGCGAGCTAGCCCATTACTCACCGTTCACAGGCCCGCATCTACGGTGGCAGGAAGCCATCACGTGGCCCTCGACGCCCAGAGCGTCTCCCGCGGTGACTGGAACGAGAGGTTCTCGCCCTCTCACGTTCTGCCACCTCCTTCGCTAGCATGACTGCTTCGCAGTAGGAGGCGACGGCGTCCCATTCCCTCTCACCCCGGACCATGGCTTGCACCAGGGATGACTAAGACCCTTTGGCTCATAAGTGGAACACGACTTAGTATAGGACACACCTATTTATAATTTTGTCGCGGTAGTACTTTCCCGGTCAATTTCCAAACTCTAGGAGCTTCAGGAGATCCACTGGCAAAATAAAAAACACAACACCCTAATTAAGTAAAAAAAGAATATTTAATCAAATGCAAAAAAGATGATAAAACATAGAAGCTCTTATGGTAATTGTTCAGGGTCGGCTGCACTTGTTGCGCTTGGTCTTAGGGTCTACCTTGCAGACCTCGAACGAGTTGCACTTCACGTTGTCACAGTATATGCCGGCGCCAGCTGGAGGAGATAAACATGGGGATTAGTTTTCGGAAGTATGTCATCATAATCATCATCATCAGACTATAAATGTTCCCACTGCTGAGACACAGATTTTGGTTCTAACGTTCCTTTACGATGTTTTCCTTCACCGTTATTGAGAGCAGTGGTGATGAAACAAATTACACAAAATAATGCGCCTGACTAGGTTCGAACCATTGAGGTATAATGTACTACGTACTAGAGGATACACCTCAACTAGATTGTTTGTAAACGTTGCGGTCCGTGGACTGCACCTCATTTAGTCTATGCCGAGCGGTTGCTGCGACATGTCACATGACATATTTGAGTGAAGTTTTCTTGTCTAAATTATGCCTTCGTGTGCATTTAGATACTGTAGAAATAATTCAATAAATATAAGTAAAAGTCAAGGAGTGACTTTTCACCAGTAAATATAACTATTATCTTTAAAACACACATAATTTAATTATATTTTTTCCATTGCAATACGGTCCGTGGACTGCACCTCATTTAGTCTATGCCGAGCGGTTGCTGCGACATGTCACATGACATATTTGAGTGAAGTTTTCTTGTCTAAATTATGCCTTCGTGTGCATTTAGATACTGTAGAAATAATTCAATAAATATAAGTAAAAGTCAAGGAGTGACTTTTCACCAGTAAATATAACTATTATCTTTAAAACACACATAATTTAATTATATTTTTTCCATTGCAATATGTCCTCGCGGCGGCCATTTTTATACGTGAATGTCAAAGAATAAAATGCTCAGACCAGACACTATCGACGTATTCAATGCTTGGCCACGAATCCTCTACATGCGAGTCAAAATTGATAGTAGGTTGTATAATATTTGCTTATGTATCAAGACAATTAATAAAAAAGTTAAAATGTGAAGATTGCATTGATAGTTTGACTATACTGTAATATGTGTAATTTATTGTATTATTTTATTATTAAGATTTTTTTTTTTTATATATTTTGTTAAGATTTTTTTTTTATATTTTGTTGTCATTATGGTGAATGCTGTGTATACCTATTATGGGCTTACATACCAGCACTTTTGTATTATAATATTTTATTTTTAACTTTTTAGTATGTATTGCTGTTGGTGTACCTAATAAATAAATAAATAAATAAATACTATAAACTTCCACTTCACACATCTATCATAGGTACGTAATTTAATACGGCAAAGTGGTCTTGCCCTGAAATGTGATTTTAGTTATATGTCCGTAAACACCGTAAAGCATTTAATTAGGAAAGAAGTGTTTGCAAAGAATCAACATTTACTGAATCAGCCATCAACATTCAATCACAGATAAAATAAAAATTATTGTTACAGTTTAAGTAAATTTTTATTTTTTTTCTACGTACATACGTACAATATCAAGTAGGCAGAATAATAACATTATGTCGCATCTGCACGTATTAATAGTAATCTATGAGAACATGACACCCCCCGCCTGCCCCGCTGTCATCAAGTGCACGCACATTTTTGTTTGAAATAGCTTCTCTAGTACGTAGTACATTATACCTCAATGGTTCGAACTCACTTCTTACAGCTCGTAAGTCGGGGTTGCCACCACTGGGTGTAACATCATTTATTAATTCCTAGATAATATCAAAGTTTTACTCAAGAAAGCATAAAAGAATCGAGTAGCTAAGATGCTGTAGCTGTATGATACAGCTCATCTATCCAGTTTTATTTAGCTTATTGTGTTGGAGTTGGCTTCCAGTGGGTTTTTTTTTAAATAAATATAACGAATGTGAAATTGACACGCGTGTGTCAATCACCACCTGCACCGTGCATTGGAAATCATAAAGTTGTAAACCCTCCTCCTGCGACTATGAAAGTAAATAGCAGAGTGCACCTGTGTTTTCGCACACACTTTTGCACTTCTGCGTACTTCTTTAATCTTTGCCCGAAAATAGTAGGGGTCTCGATAAGTACAATACATGCCTGCCCGGTGGTCAGTAACTATCAACTCAAGGCCCTATTATTAGACCCAATAGGGCACAGCCGGCGTAATGTAGGTTAACACTTCCTGCTACTTATAGACCACGGTACTACTGCGACAGCATCCAGAGACGACTCACGGCAGTACGCAACTTCCGTTACTGGTTGGAGTGTCTTAAGTGGCCGATGAGGCCCACTTGGCATTCACATTTGATGACCTAAGATTGCCATTGATGCCGCAATCAACGTAGACGTACCCATCTACTGGGCTTAAACCATCTAAAGTAACATTAGCTGCCTAGCCTTTTCCCAACGATGTGGGGATCGTCTCCGGATGCAGCTGAATACCAGTACTTTACAAGGACCGAATACCTAAGTGACCTTCACAACCCAGTTAGTACTGGGTAAGATACCCCGGTATGGGGATAACTGAGGATATGGTAAGACTAGTTGCCAGACTTCTAGGCCACTACCTGTAACTACTGCCAAGGTCTACAAATTATCGTGCTTTCCGAGGCACGGAGGAAACTCACTATGTACAGGGCCCAACCCATCCATGAACCAACCTAGGCAAGTGCGGTAATTGGGATTCTTCTTCTTCTTAGAGTGTTGATGACAATAGGGTATTTCACCAAAAAAATCTAATTAGTCCGTCAGATAGATTTCCAAAAAATAATGGACACGTATTTTTTCTTTTTTCACGTAAACATAAGATGAAGACGATACAGTGCTTCGAAAAGTCGTATCAAGTCGTGTGACGTCACAAAGTTAGTACTTTTTTACCCACAAAGTGACGACAAAAGCCCCCACTCATGATCTTTGACACGTTCTATTATCGTCAATTGTTATTAATTTGATAAAACAAAAAACACGTATCCATTATTTTTCGATAATCTAACAGACGGACTAATTAGATTTTTTTGGTGAAATACCCTATTCAAATTGAGTCTGCTCAAAATTTGCCAACGAGTTTGGCACTTTCAGTGGCCTCCATCAGTTCCTGTGATGTGCAAGGAACAGGACAGGCAGGACACGATATCAAGTGCCCCATAGTTTGTGGAGCCACGACCTCCTCTGATATGATTCTGACTATACTAAATATCTTTTCTATCTTCTTTCTATAACTTACACTGGCTTTTGCTAGAGCTGCTGGATCCAGAACCGTTGGCAGCTGCTATGGTGCAGGACTTGGCGTTGCAGGCGTTGTTGCAGCAGACCTTTCCGTTTCCGCATTCGTAGTCCTGGACGCACTTGGGGCTGCAGCCGTAGACCTTGGAGGGTAGGGGGCAGTTGCCAGCTGTAATGTGGAAAAGGGATGCGATTAAGTTACGTATTCATCATTATATGTCTTGCCTTTTCCTTACTTTGTTAAATCGACTTCCAGTTTATCTGCATTAAGCGCTACTTGCACCCCAATTGCGGAACACATTTTATATCACAAAATCAGAAGGATTTTGGGGGTAAGAGTAACCGAAACGAAACCGATAGGCACTTATTGTTCTCTCCAAAATTGCATTTCAAGACTCGAGTCGTCCGATGATGGCTTTGAGGGGTGCTAAATCAAGTTCCAGAATTTTCGTCAAGAACGAAACGAATATTCCCCAAAAAAGCGGTATAAGAACGGGACGGTTGACGCAGTGGCTGAGCGATTGGACTGCAGCGTTGCGTTTCGCGGGTTCGATCCCCGCACGGAACAAATATTTGTATGGCCTACAGATAGTTGTTTCGGGTCTGGGTGTGTTTGTGTATGTAAGTTTCAATGTTTGTAAACGCACCCACGATACAGGAGGAATTCCTAGTGTGGGGCAATGTTTTGTAAAAAAGAAAAAAGAAGAAGAAGAATCTACTAAAGCTCAGTTATTGATTAGAATCATTTCACCTTTCTCCTACAGCTTTTTTAGCTCCAACTATTAACTTGGCTAGCATGTGGCTTATTTAAAAAAAATATGTTGTCGACGGGAATAAATCTGGCTAGCCGTATAAAACTGTGAAAGGATCAAAGTACGGTGTACAAGTCGTGCTTATGAATTCCGTTTTATGAATAACAAGACTTCCTGCCAACCGTTGACTTATGCAACAACGATGACTGTATAGGGACAGAACAAGCCGTTTATCTAATCTAGTCACTCCTTAAACGGTGATCTGATTGAATAATTTACTCAAACGACCTGTACCTACGTACTACGAACGTTCTGGGTGCTGCATCATAACAGTGGCGCGTGTGACGACATACAAATGATAAACTAGCAACGTGCAAGTCTGACTCTCGCATGAAGGGACCATACCATCGCAGAAGATGAGTCCCCATTTTATTATACCTCTTATTCCGGTGGGGAGTTGTCCAGTCTGGGATGGATCTCACAGGGCTGGACGGAAGAAGAGCTCAGTCCTTTTTACCCGACTACGGCAAAGCCAAAGGAGGGTTATGATTTTGACTGGCTATGTATGTATGTATGTATGTCAGTATGTGTGTATCTTCATCTGTTCCCTCATAGCTTCTAATCTACTTAACGGAACTCGACATAATTATGAGGTATCGTTAGAACCGTCTTAATTTTCCGCTGAACATAGGCTAAGTGACGTGTCAAGCGATTTGGCGCCCTCTAGCCTCTAGCGGACAAAAAGTAAGGCTTAAAAAATAAAAATGGAGATAAATACGCCGTGTTTGGTATCATTTGAAAGGGCCTCACTTGTATATTTCCAAAATATTGTTCAAATTTAAAATCACGCCCTCTAGCGGACAAAAAGTCAAGAGTAAACAAAAAATTAACACCAAAATTGTTTAAATAAAAAAAAAGTAATAAAATAATAAAAAAAGAAAAGCCATAGTCACACGTTATAGGTACCAACCTAACGGCTTTTCTTTTTGTTCTATCCTGAAAATCTTGTTTCATACTTTTTCAGCGTCGTTTTTTTTGTCGTAGTCAGGTTTTAGTTTTTTACTTTTTGTTGTTATAGCGAAGAAATGAGGAGAATGTAGTGATAAAAATGTTGAGTATGAATGTAGATGGTTATAAGTAAAAGAAGACCAAAGAAACGCTGGATGGACTAGAGCTATGTGAAGGTTGATATGGCAAGAAAGGAGGTGACTGCTGAGATGACGAGGTATTGAGAAGTATGGAAGAAGAAGACAATGCTGCGCCCGTGCACCGACCCCAAATAAATTGGGATAAGGGCAGGAGAATGATGATAGCGGCAACAGAAATACGCATAGGTACTTACTGTGAAAATTGTAACTATCTACTTTTTACGGATCATGAGATACAGCCCGCTGACAGACACGGATGGACGTACGATCGGACGTTACATAGACATTAGTAAATACGGCCCCGTTGTTTACCTTTCGTTCCTGAATCCTGATTTTCTAAGGGTAGGTAATTTATTTCAGCTTATGCTCGCGGGGTCCATATTGGCTCACCTAAAGTTCTTTATCCGAAATTGTTCTTCCTAACGATTTGTAATCCGAATGATCATTCTTCCTAAAATTTTTCATCCTAAAGTTTTCATTCATACTATTTGTAGTCCTACCGACGATGTTCATAACACTCATGTTTCCGAAAATTGGAATTCATAATATCATTAGTGTAAATATATTTAAACTCCTACTGTTTTTTATCCTAACGCTTTTATTCCTAAACATAATTACCATAATATTTTCACTCATACAACTGTTTAGAATGATTAAAGGTCGTTTCACTGATTTTTGTCTTGAAATAAAATAAATGAATGAAATTCAGGTCAGAGTGTCGTCTTGGGGGCACTATGAAAAAAATACTTAGAAAAATTTCGCGACCAATTTCGAGGTAGCGCTCGCCGGCCGCTGCCGCGGCACCGCTCGCTTCGCTCGCTCGGCTCGCGCGTAGTTGGTCACAGTTCTAACCTAACCTAACCTATGGATATCTTTGCATAGTATATAAGGTCCCATTAAAATAGGTGGACAAATTTTAAGACAGCGTTTAGTAAGCCTAACTAAAGACATCTAAACAAAAAAAAAACACTATAATTATATAAAGTGATTTTATTTTGACTAAAAATAATAAATTGCCGGCACTCTAGAACAAACTCATCCTATAAAAGTAGGTATTTTATTTCTTATTCTTATTTTTTTTTTTGCTATTGTCCTTATTTTAGCGGTCTGAATGATTTCTAAAATTTTGTCCACCTATTTTAATGGGACCTTTTATAATACTGATCATTATGAATAAAAAGTAATATAAACAAAAAAAAAGATATGACTTTGAATAATAGTGTAAAAGATGGTTATGTTGAGAAAATATAGGAAAACAAATAATAGTGTAATAGATGTTTATTGCTACAGACATTATGAAGTTGAATGCTTCGGAATTAAAACATTAGAGACAGAGAAGTTAGGAATTGCGATTGTTAGGATGAAAAATGTTAGGAAGAACATTTTCGGATTTCCAATTATCGGAGTTGAAATTTTAGGTGAACTTTGGCGCACCCATTTCAGCTTATGCTCGCGACTTCATCCGTGTGATAACTCTTGTTTTGGGATAAAATATATCCCGTGGCACTCGGTAACAGTGTGCTTTCTATATTATGTAAAGAGTCTTTGTTCAATCCTACTACCAAACTTTATTCCTTGATGAGTGGTAAAATTTCTGTAACCTAGGTGTAACCTAAGGTATAATGGGTAAAATTGAATCGATTAAGTAAAGGATACTCACAAGCCTCTGAGTAGGACACCATCAGCACCACAGCCACAATGGACAACAGGATAGTTGCGGAACCTGGAAAATAATGAAAAAGATGATTAATATTGGGCCTATGGGACCGATAATTTAGGGTAAAATGACTTTTAAAAGTTGCTGCGTGTATATTAGTGGTCGTGAATGTACCTATTGTCATTAATTTCATCCTCTAGCAATGCAGGCCTTTAATAAAAATTCACTTCGACAGAGAGACTGGTAGTTCAGGGACAAGTGGAGAGCTACAGATCACGCGGCCGATCACCAACTCGATTCGATGGACTGACTTGATCAAAAAAGCTACTAAGTCTACCATGGTCTAGTCTACTCGCAACTTCTCCATCCGGCAAAAATGGAAGCACATCGCTGAAAAGGTATTCCTCGGGGAAGTCAACGAACCAGCAAGCACGGAAGCACCTCTCCGTGTGCCTCGTCTGTGCAACCACGACAACTCTGAGACAAGAGTGTATTGACTAAGATGAATAGATTTAAGGATTTAAGCTTTTTGTTATTCAAACGTGTCTTATAATGTCTACATAGAGTTAGATTGCTAAAATGCTTTGTTGGTGACAAAGGAATAAGGTAATACCTACTTATAAGGTCACTATAAGTATTACCATATTATATACCTACTGTATTGACTGCAACTTAAAGGCAGAACTATGTGCAATATGCAATTCTCCTTATGTTCACTTTGTGCATAACAGGAAAAAATATTATTATCCTCATACAGGTCAATAATTTTTTGATCTGGTAAAAAACAAGAAAAATAAACGTTTTGCAAAAAGTATTGCTAACGAATGCCTCACAGTCATTTATCAGTCGATGGTAATACTTTGCCTTCTAACTGTCTTGTAGCTCATCTAGCACATTATGGATTTCAGTAGATAGATTACAAGGTCAGTCAGTATGCTGATTTATTACCACCAATAATTCAAGTATAAATTAATAAAGTTAGGTATATCAAGAAACTGAACACAGCCTCTTTTTTTAGAGGGTGAGAAATCATGAAATGACTCTTCCCGCTCTGGGCGGAGCAGGTGTCAGACTTCTACTGACTAAAAACCACCCATGTTCTTTCTTAGCCCTTTGTGTCGAGGCCGCCGGCCGCGGTTTCTCTTTCGAACAACTCGCAGCCCCAGCCCCAACGACGGGCGTCGGCCCTTCAATGTTGCTGACATCTCTTTGAGGCGCGCGTGGAACACGAACGCACTCTAGATAGCCTCGGGTGGTAAAATGTTACCGAGTCAAGGACGATCCGTCAGGTTTGCACGAACATCTCGTAAATTAAATAAATGAGTTGGTATGAGAAACATGACGTATGTTTGGCACAGCCGTGGAGAAGTCCGTTGTTAAATAAATCAGCTGCTCGAATTAATCTTCAGATTTAGGCCGGGACTCAACCGAAGCGGAGAGATGTGCCAAACTCGACTAATCATAGGAAGGGCGAAAGACCAGGGGGTCTAAAACGGCCACTTTAGCAGATCATAATAGGAATTGCGTCAAAAAGCGTAAATGACCTTTCATAATAGTAACAGCGTCTGGGACCATTAAGGAAAATAGATCATAGGTAAGTAATAATAGGAAAACAATATGAATTGCGTTAAATTCGTAAAATGGTCACAGACGCAGTTATTATTTTGAAAGGTCAATTCATATTCTGATCTGCTAAAGTGGCCATTTTAGACCCCCAGATCTAAATTTTAACTAGGTAATGTGATTGGTTGATTTCCGCACATCTCCTCTCCGCCCCGCTCGTCTCCGCTTTGGTGGAGGGTCTAAGCCACTCTTGCTAATTTGGTCCGTGAAACGTACCTACACTAAGTTTCCTCCTTGTCGAAAAATGATATCTCTCAGGCAGTTTGATAATCTCGCGATGTTTTCCTTCACCGTAACTAACTTGAATCCGAAAAATTAGTGGTGTGTAAGTTAGGTTCGAACTCAAGATCTATAACCGGCGATCACACCCACTAAGCTATCACTGCTATTTTTGTTGATAAGGCGTGTAGGTACATGCAAAAGGTCGTAAAGTTCGATCCCCAGTCGTTGCACTGCTGTACGTGAACCCATTCTCAGTACAAGCGTAGAGTGCTAAGTGCTGACAGGATGTATGAATTGGGGACTATTGACTCTCTCTGTCTTATTTTTAAGTACTTGAGGTTTGTGACCCCTTCAAAATTGATGTTCTCACGGCATATCGTGGTTTAAGACACGCGAATTGATGATTTGCGTTTCATAATTAAAAAGAACCATACATATAATCCGATAAATTAATTAAACACGTATAATCAGACATAAATGGTGTAGGTAAACGGACACTTTACGAAACCGCCAAGGCGCCAACACAGTATTCTGTATATCAAACTAAGTAATTCTAGTCATAATTTGCGATCATCATCATCATGTGCCTACGTAGATGATGATAATGATGGCGATTTTTATTTTTAGGTTTCTGTGTAATCACAGAAGCCGACCCCAAATAAATACCTACCCAATTTTGGAATAGGCTACCTACCACTAGTCAGACGAAAGTCTGGAGCCATTGACTGCCTGGTAGCGACTACCGAAGATCTACAATTGACAGCAGGGACCAACGGCTTAACGTGCTTTCCGTGGCACGGAGGAAATATAATACGGGATGAGTAGTTACCAAATATACTTACTGTGTATATAGATGTTGTGTTGTATTGCTTGCTACACACTTTTTGCTTCATTACGTGTGACTAATGGCTTTGATTTAGCCTTAGTGAGACTCAGTATTACTACTAGCGTGAGTAAGAACGTTAGGAATTGTGCCCGTTATGACGACACAAAGGATTCATACATACTTAAGTGGTCGTCCTATAATCATGTTAGGATCAAATAAGTATTAAGTAGTATATTGTAGTTCCAAATGTAAATGTGTACCTATGTAGGTATTTGTTAGGTACCAATTAATTTTAACTTTTTTTTTAAGTTTTGCACACCAGAAATGGTATGAGGATCTTTATTTTCACTTCTCTCGCTCTAAAATTCGTCTTTATGTCGTGCGTAGGCGACATAAAGTCGCGTTTTATGCTCTAGAGCATAAAGTAAAATCTTCGTCGAAGACCAAGGTAATCGGCACAGGTAATCGGCCCAACAGCCACACGAACAACTTCAACTTCATAGAATAACCTCTTTAGTTCGTTTCGTTAGTTTTCTAAGATCAAGGGATTACTGCTTTTCATTACGAATACAAGGAAAGTTGATGGGAATAGGCTTCCCCTAATTACCTAAATCGCTTGATGGCAATAGGCTTGCTCTTAATTAGGTTGATTGATGGCAATAGGCTTGCTCCTAATTACATCATTTGATGGGAATAGGCTTACTCTTAATTACATTGATTGATGACAATAGGCTTGCTCTCAATTACCTAAATCAGTTGATGGCAATAGGCTTGCTCCTAATTACTTTGGTTGATGGCAATAGGCTTGGTCCAAATTACATCAATTGATGGCAATAGGCTTGCTCCTAATTACATTGGTTGATGGCAATAGGCTTGCTCAAAATGTTTTTATAACTGAGCAGTATGAGTAACGACATAAGTCAGGAGTTATGTCAAGTTTCCTACTGAAAAAAAAAAAGTTAATTGGCGGGATTCTTAATTATTTTTACAATATTTACAAGTTGCTGTTTCATTTCCTCGCAATCGAAGTGAAAAGTAGAGTGTAAAACTCGTCCATAAAACCCATTTTGCTCTCTACTTTATATCCATCCTCGCTCGCAAGCTCGCATCGGATGGATAAACGTCTCGCGCAAAATGGTGCGTTTTATGCACTTGGTGTACAATCTACTATTTTGTATTATTTAGCGCATTATGTACCATCTATTTACCCATATTATGCGAATAGGGGGAGGATTGAAAAACACGGTTTATCACGATGGGGATAATACCGTTTTAACCATTTGGATAGATTGATGTTCACGTGTTTTTTTTAGTGCAATACAAGGCAATGTATAAGATATCAGATATTTAATAAATACAACATTGAATTTAATGTAAATTTGTGACCACGTAAGTACAAAACAAAACTCTCATCTTGACAATAATAAAAAGTAAATAGCTTTGAGGGAACTGGTTTGAAATTCAGTTGCAAGATTTTACCAATACACGCCTCCTAATAAAAAACACATTATGATAGTCAACCAGATAGAGATAGGTAAAGACGAGAGATTCAAGTTCAACAAGTTCTGCCAGACAGTATTTATTATACTCAAACGTATATCTAATATATAATTATAACTAACTGAAGTATTTTATGACTTACTAGCCGATGAAGGATGAAGACAGGTTTTGTGCACACTGCACAAAACCTGTCTTCCTTTACTCTTTATTGATTAGTTGGTAAGCAAGCAGGCGGTTAACCAAATGGTATATAGCTACGTGGCTACAAACTTCTAGTAACATCTGCAATGCTGGGGAGATCACAGTAATTTGACATCGTTGAGAATTTTCCTTAGGTACCTATCCTAATGCGAGATAACACACTCACAATGCTACTCATTTTGACAGTTCAACATTATTCGAATTACGAATTTTCCAAACAAAAGAAGCTTGAAGGATGCGGGCAACAGCTAGTAATATAATCATGAACATTTAATAAATTATAAAGTTAAATATAAAAACTAAATTAACCTAAAAACAAACTAGGTAACTATAAAAGGGCATCGAAAAACTCCCCCTCAAAGAAGCTTTGGATAACCTTTTAAAATCTTGTAGAATAGAATAATTTCTCTTGCTCTTATCCCAATTTATTTGGGTTCGGCGCAGGATGTCTTCTTTTTTCATAATTCTACTCGTCATCTCAGCAGTCACCTTCTTTCTAGCCACATCATCCTTCATCCTTCACACAGTCTATCCATCGTTTCTTTGGTCACAAAATGGGGGAAGTAGTCAGTGGTGTACTCCACATTTTTTTCTTTATAGACACAATTTAAGCACAGTTATTTACTACGTATCTTCTTCGAAAAATAATAACCTTCGGATGGTGGTACATTACTTCTATTCTTTTTTACATAGAGTGCCCAATTTGTTTAGAATTTAGATAGTTACCTACTCGTTCAAAAAGAGGAAGTCAATCGCTCGTAAATATTTAAATGTCTTCGGGAGTCAACATTGGAAATGGTATTCAAAGTCAAGAGCCAAGTAAACATTGTACAGGCAAATAGCCAGTGCGTATTTGTATTCAATTGAATAATGGGCCGATGGCCTCCCGATGCTGTCTACTCTCTGGATTTTTCCTCTTGGTAGCTTTGTTACGAGAATACCTACGGTTGGTAAACAAAAAAGTTAAGAACGCCCCTCGAGATAATGTCAGGGCACCGTACTCAGATGCCCTATTTATAAAGGACTATCTTTTATTTATTAGGATGTTTATTTTTAGCCCCCGTAGATGGGACTTAACATAATTGGATAAATGTGAGTATACTAGGTACTTACATATTATTATATCTCTTTCTAACCCTTCGGGGATGACAGGTGTGTCATGTTATATATGTGCATTTTTCTCAACCACAATTATAGAAGCAATCGTGGGACCAGTGGAAGTGGCCGCCAATTACGAGTAAGTAACTGTAGATTCAGGCTTGCCTGAATCTACACTTTACTTTGTGTAATTTATTTCTTCACTAGGTACTGCTCATAAAAGCAGTGGTGGGTTCAGGGGACTCGTAATGCGAAAATTATGCCTTCAAAATAGGGGAGTCCTAGCACCGGGAGGATAAAGTCAAAAGTACCTAGGTATATATAATTACTAATAGGAGTTAAAGTACTTGAAAGGCATGAATAATTGTTCTCTCCGTCATTCATTAGAACAAATTCCCCAGCAAGCAAGCACTATTTCTATGTACAAGTACGTAGGTCTGTTCTGTAGTGATTAGGTTGTACATGAACCGTGTGAACTTTCCGATTCTGTATTTTATGATTATTGATTACATTACGTAAACATAATGTACAATTTTACATTCCTATTTACTAGGTAAGCGGTTTTATATGCATTGAATGAAAATGTCGCATTTTCATAAAGTTGTATATATTTTTGAATGCTACGTGAATTAATTTGTTTCTTTTTTATTAAAATAAAAAAGTCTGGGGGTATCTTTCTTAATATGAAGTTAGGGAGTCAACAAAAAAAAACAAAATCGAGTCTATTCATATTATTTTCTATATCATTTTTCTGAAATTTTTTTTTAGTAGATTTTCAGTAGTTGTAAATTTAAATTAGGACCAAATACTTACCGTATTTGGTCCTAATTTAAATTTACAAAAACATATTTTTTTTGTTAAAAATAGACAGGAGCGCGACAGTTCCTTGCCAAACACCAGAACCAAATCTTCTACCAATGACAAAAGCCTTGACAAAGGCATCAATGCACGCAGGTATGCATGTAGAATTTTAATCTCAATATTTTCCTATTCCATCTTATTTTATTATTCACGAGAAATAACTCACCCATGTTTTCTTGTTCTTGTTTAAAATTCACTTTACGTGCACCCACAACAAATGCTAATAAGCGACTGGCTACTCTGGTTCCGTAGTACGCTGCGAAACCTCTCGATCATATTATTCTTAATTCAATTATGTATCTTGGCGAGCATTGGCTGGCCAACGCCAATGTCATTTCCATTGCTGTTCCTCTGTGTGTTTCGAAAGAAGATCATAGCCTTATTTGAGGAGTAATGGATAGGTTCCGAATGTGGCCAATGTTTGCAACCATTATGATGATTTACGATAATGTAATTTGCCAATCGTTTGGTGTCAAGGCCCAGCTTACAAGTGTGAGACTTTTAATAATATTAATTTACTGGATGACCCGACAGACTGTGATAATGACAACAGCGCCACAGACGCACCGGATCCAAATGTAGCTAGAAAACTCCATATGACCCGTATGGCTGAGAAGGATTACGAACACTTATACGCACAGGATTTTCATACAAATTAGCGACCCGCCCCAATTTACTAACCCGTTTGTGTTGCTGGGAAGTTTGTTCCGCCACTTCTTCTTTCCAGCTAAAACACTAGGAAGTGTCGAAGGGTGGGCGTTTTGGGAGACTACAGCAATCTCTTGTAAATAATATTAAGTAAAGTAAATTTTGACGTTCGAAAAGTGCTGATTATCAGCCTAGTTTGAAGACTTTTGTTTTTTTTTTTTTATTTTAACAACATCACCCGCTATAGAGAGGTAGGCAGAAATCGTAGAACGCCACCTGCTACGACCCTTACATACTCCTGGTAGGCAAAGCCTCGTCCAAGCTCATACATCTGGTCATATATTATAGTACACGCACACCGCCGGTTGCGAGTGCTGCCCTCGTAAATGAAACCACAGTAACTTCAGTTACTGTGTTTATGCGTGTATAGCTTATTCTAACAAGGAGGCCGAGCGCTATCTGGTAAAATTTTCGGTATGTCTGTATCTAGCACCGTTAAGGAGATATGATAGATAAAAACACAGTATTTTGCTAAAAATCAAGACATTTTTAAAACAAAACACAGTGTGTCTGAATTTTTAGCGTTGAATACAGTAAATTAGTATTTACTGTGCTGTAACATGTGTTCATTTATTTTTATAAATATGTTTTACTTCGCTATAACACGGCTTTTTCGAATACTGTGGTTATCAGTAAAATTTTCGTAAAATTTATAATAGTTATCCTTAAATTAATCACAGTATCTTAGTTACTCGGTTTAAGACGCCTGCAGTTTCTATATTTATATAAAAAATACAAAACTTAACCACAGTAACTTTTGATTTACTGGGGTTTAAGCTAACCTATTGCGATTGCATGTAACGGGGTCCGGATCCATAATATAGCATAAAGCTATATCAGGGCGCAGAAAAGAAATCATTAGGCACTTTTTACCAGTTTCTTAACCGTAAAAGAGACTTTGAAAAGACATGTTGATTCGGACTGACTGCGTTTCACAAAATAAATATTTGTAACTGTTTAGCTTTGCATCTATTATAGCTGCTAAAACTAACACAATAAAGTAATTTGAGCCTAGACGGAGCCTCTTGTCAGTCGATAGCTTTCATCACCAAGTGAAGTAAAAAATGAAACAATGAAATACAACTCAAAAAATTACGACTTCAATCATTTTCACAATACTGTAAAGTCTGTATATACTGGAAAAGTTGACGTAAAAGTAAAAACCTACAACGGCCATAATCATTGTTGTAGGTTTTTACTATTACGAGGAATGTTCATCAGCACACCTTCATAGAAACACGTACAGAATTTATTTGCGTGAATTCGTAGAGGTTCTAAAGAAATCTATACAAGGTAAGAAAATATTATGAAAAGACTAAATTTAATATGTGGCTTAAATGTTGTTAAATCAGTGCTGTAACTATTCTTGGTAAAAAGCGTATAAATGATTGAAAACTATTGTAAAAAGAAAAGAAAAAATAAGGTTGGGAATAGTTAGAACATTCATATTTCTTGCCGTTTGTTTGTTACCAGGGAAACCACATGCGTGGTAGATAAAGCCAAACTTCTTCATCTTCAACGTAGTCCTTGATTTTGTAATACGCTTTTTTAATAAGGACACGTTTGATGTAGTTTTTGAGCTTTCCATTGATCAGAATTATATTGCACATGAGTGTTATAATAAAAAAACGGAATGCCTGAGTCTGTTCCAAAAAACTACAGCGCGAGATGGAAGTTAGCCAAGACAATACCATTTAATTATGAAACTGGAACCTCGCTGGAAACTCACGTCTTCAAATCGACTTATAATTTTACCATCAATTTACGTACCAATAATGATGATGGTTGTGACTATTTTGTGTTTTTTTTATTTCATTTGCTGCATTTATTTATATGTAACAGTTTATTCGTTATGAAGTTTTCAATATTTTTTACTTAAAAAAAGTAATTTTAAATGAATTACTGGCAAAGCGCAATAACTTAAAATATTTGATCTCACTATCTGCTCATTTTGTTATTGTATTCCACATAGAGAAATAAAATTAATGGAGACTATTAAAGGAGACTGTTTAATAAGAAAATGATCTAGAGTTTAGTAATTAAAGTTAATAATAAGAACGTGATTTTACTTTTTGTCGATTCAAAATAATATTTTTATTTAACTTTAGAGGTTTTATTGTTTAAATCATACCTTTTAAGACAAAACCAGCGTTAGTATTATTTTGAGGAACCATATAAAAATGACAAAGGTTAACTTAGAACACAGTATATTTAGATACTTATTAGTGAATTTTAGATTTAATAATCATAAATTAGTCTATAATACAGTATCTTCACTTACTAGGTATTCAGCTAGGTTATCAGAGCCTACTCTTATTAGGTTTCAACCCAGTATGTGTACAGTTACTGTGTCGTATTATCACTAGAGTACCTGTCTTTAAATGTTTAATTCACAGTAACGTGTAAACCTAGACTAAACCATAGTAACCATTGAGTTACTGGATTTTAGCATAAAAAAATAAAGTTTTACGAATTTTGTTCCTAGTTCACAACACATTAACTGATTTTATTAATTAAATAACAATACAATATTAGTTCTTTATATTCTAAATTAAAGCTTTATTTATTTTCCAACATATAAAAATGTAATTTTCAACCTACTTTAAATATTTTCTTTATAACAAAACGATTTCACAATTAAACTTTAACCGCGTTTTTCTCAAAATGGCACTTTTGGAGTTACTGTGGTTTCATTAACGAGGGCAGAGTGCACCTTTGGGTCTGGTTCATAACATCGTGAGTCACTACATCGATGGTCGCTGTATCGACAACGGTCCATCGACGGGTTAATGAATCGACAGTACCCCAAATCGATGGTGCGCTATATCGACAGTACACTACATCGATGGTACGCTACATCGACAGTACCCCAAATCGAATGGTACGATCAGCATCAGAAGTATATTAACATTACTCAAAGGTTCGAAGCTGTTTTTGTAATAAAAACTTGTTAGATATTACTCGTAACTACATGTTATTGGAGTGTAAGGACTATTCTAACGAATAATCTTCTGAAACATTAAAAATAATAGCTAGAGTCCTGTACATAAGAATTAAAATTCCGAAATGTAAAAAAAACCAAACCACATCTTCCAAAAGCAGTTGTGATTTGCGACTCATTTGAATAGTAACGGCTGAGGCACGTGTCGTAAGATCGTGGGTTCAAATTCCAACCCAGGCACTCACTTTACTTTGTGTAGGTTGGGTTCCCAATTTAATTCATTGGCCAACTGAGGAAGTCGAGATGAATAAGATCACTGCAAGAAAGCATGGAAGTAATGGAACCAATGGAACCAATGATATTATAAATCTCTTTTTATTTATAATATCATTGAATGGAACACAGCAAAGAGCAGCCATGGGAATAGTAAAGAATAGGGTAGTTGACAAAAAAAAATCTAGTCAGTCAGATAGATTTCCAAAAAATATTGGATATGGATATGTATTTTTTCTTCGAAAAGTCACGCGAAGTCACAGTTTGGTACAGTTTTTACCAGAAAGTGACGTCACCAGACCCTTTTTTTTTTGGTGTTGGAAAATCATCAAATAACCCCCCCCCCCCCTCCTCCGCTCTTGGGCAGAGCGGAAGGGAGTGTCAGACTTCTACTGACTAAAAACCAACCCATGTTCCTTCTTCGCCCTTGTGCCGAGACCACGTAATCTCTTTCGATAATACGCAGCCCCGACGGGAGGACGTCACCAGCCCCTCACCAACTCAAGATCTCTGACACGTTTTATTTTAGTAAATTTTTATTAATTTGATAAAATAAGAAACACGTATCCAATATTTTTCGATAATTTAACAGACGGATTAAACAGAATCATATTTTTTTACCCGACTGCGGCGAAGTCCAAACGGAGGGTTATGTGTTTTTAGTCAGTCAACTACCCTATTATTAGGAGAGGCCTTTGGGGGACCACGGGTTCTTTCTTCTTTCTTAATCGTGTGGTTAGTGCCTAAACTGGTGTCAGAGTATTTATGCCACCCATTGCATGGTCTCCTGGCACGTCTGCCGCATGCCCAATGAGCTGTGGGCCAAAATAGCCACTTTCTGGAGCCCTGACACAGTCAGAAGGTGTCGTGGTAGACCTCATAGAAGATGGCGAGCCGATCTGGACAAGACCAACGACCAGTGGTCCACATTGGCCTTAGATAACTGGCCTGAAATAACTGGAATATCATGGGGAGAGGCCAAAGACTATATATAGCCACTATTAGCCACTATATAGTTTAATACTCTATGGGAGATTCCTTTGCCGTGCAGTGAAAAGTATCAGAATGGTCCCTGACTTGATTTAGGTAATCACAACTGCTCTCAATATGGTAAAGGAAAGTCTTGAAGAAAATATTTGTGACGTCTATCAATCCGCATTGGGCCTGGTGGAAACACCTGGATGAGGTTGGCACAAGAACGTGGAGAGTAGCACCAGAGAAGAAAGGTCTATTCCCAGCAATGGGTGTATTCGAGCTGAAGATGATAAGCTAAGCCGTATTATCGCCGTTTCTCAATGTTTTGATAAACAAGTTATTTTAATCGATTTTATTTGACTCAATCCATTGAGGTATAATGTGTACGTTAGTACTTATATCTCGATGACTCAATCTAACTATTTACTTATCTTGGTTCAGTAGTTGCCCCTTATTCGTTGAGTTTATAAACAAAACTATTATGACCAAGTTTGTGACGTGTTTTTGAACTAGACCATAATGGAAGGAAGTACATCAAGCTAACCGAAACTGACAAAATTTTTCCCAATCAACTTTAAACCTAGTGCTTCAACGATAAACTTGAAAACATATTTGACAGATTATCATCATCATCAATTCATCAGCCTATAACGTTCCCACTACAGGGACTCAGGCCAGGCCTCCTCTCTAAGAGAGGGATGGGCTATATATCCACCATGCGGGCCCAGCACGGGTTGGACTTGGTAGATGTCACAAATCTTCGAATTTTTTGGTTCTAAGACATGACGGTTTCCTCACGATGTTTTCCTTCACCGTTTTGAGAGCAGTGGTGATGAAATAAATTAAGTATACAAAGTAAAGCGCCTGCCAGGGTTCGAACCCACGACTTACTGTTCGTAAGTCGAGGCCGCAACCACTGGGCCACCACTGCTCTCCCTGCAAATGCTACAATGTTATTTTGGAGCTTGGATGACCAAGATGGCGTTGTTATTAGCTACATTTGTGGGCCCAGGGACCCGGGACCTTTCGCTTAGCAGTCGAACTCTTGCGACCACTAGAGTGACGTCATGTTTATATACTTAATCAGAACAAGGTGGCCTATTGACCGGTTCTAGATTGGTAGGTAGTTATCTTGTATCAATAGCCTACTACTGCCAATGATATTATAAATAAAAAGAGGTAGATATCGCATTAGCACGCACAAATTGTTGAGGACAAACTACGCTAATTGGTGCAGTTTCATTTAGTCGGGTTATAGCAGCGAGCGAAGTAAGTCGAGTCCGCGGCGTAACAAAAATGCCATGTTTTGTCTTAAGAAAGTGCAAAAACTATGGTTCCAAGAAAAACAAGAGATTTGGAGTTTCATACCATACGTAAGTATAATAAAAATATATCATATTTGTATTGTTTTCACGATTTATTTCTCATTTTCAAATAAATTTCGTATTATTGACATGATGGTTCGAAAAGGATAGAGAATAGGATGACAATCTGCTGCGTGACAGAGACAAATAGCATGCGTCATAGATTAATCAAACAGAAGCGGCACAATATATAAAGTGTTGCGCTTTCAATTATTATGATTAAAATTATATAGAATGAGATAAGTCTGTAATAGCGGGCTGTCATATATTTTATTAGTAAAATTGGAATGTACGTAGTAACGTACCTAGATAAAACATATTTTCTCATAATGTTTTACTATTTTACAGATTTCCAAGTGATGACTTGATAAAAAATAAATGGGTTAGCATAGTTATGGCGGAAAGAAGTGAACCTGACTGGATGCCTAGTAAACGTAGCACAATTTGTTCGGCACATTTTAAAGAAGAAGATAAATATATTACTCCAAAAGGACCCAAGCGTCTGAAATTTGATACAAATATTCGATAGTACCTATCTAAAATATAATTTAAATTGTAAAAATATTAATAATCGTTCGCAGTACTTAGTAGTTGTACATTGGTAACAGTCATAATGGTTCCGTATGGTGTCGGACGCTAAGAATAGCACCATCCCATATCTTCCCGTGGGTGTCGTAAGAGGCGACTAAGGGATGTACCAGAGAATGGGCAGCAGCGTTCTCTGTGCTTTTTGTATCGACCGTACTGCGATCGCCAACCCGCCTGCCAAGCGTGGCGATTATGGCAAACCCCCCCTAAGCAAAAATTACACTTAGGGGAGGCCTATGTCCAGCAGTGGACGTCTTTCGGCTGAAATGATGATGATGATGATGATGAACAGTCATAAAAATTCAATGTCTCTTCTGTGGTAAATCGACTCTATGATACTCTAGTGTACTTCAAGCGCAACACACAAAAACTAGCTATCTCTTTCTATCTTATTATGTTCCGTATTATCTATCGCTGTCGTAGTCTGACGTTGGCGTTCAGCCGTTTAATGACAACGCAACGATATCTGAACGTCATTCAGTATGAACATGGCGTATCTTTCTTTATAATATCATTGACTACTGCTGTGGAAATACCCCTAGTAAGCACTCAGCACCTAGGTACTTACCTAGCTAGTAGTTACACAACTATGTATGAGCAACTGGTTTTTAAACACACATTGCACTGACGCATGGTAACCGTAACATGACCGTAACCGGTATATTCCCGGTCTTACCTACATAACATAATAATAAGATTTCGAGTCGAGAACTCGAGACTGGTTTTATAGCTATAATGCATTTTCATGGTTGATTTCATCTTAGTCTGCAACGTTTATTCTAGCCAGTTGATCTTTAAATGTTTTATTTTTATTACCTAGTCATCTTGGTTATTTGCAGACTTGGATTATGTGGCAAGGCCTACTTATGCATTGGGGCCTTGTCTGCTATCTTCGATCAATAATGTACTAGATTCCCGATAAGCGCTTCAAAAACGGCCCGAAATATAAGACCACAAACGTATTTGTGGTCTTATTTCAAATCAGTATGGTCCAATCATAGCCAACATTAAGACGTCAAAATACCGCAGTATGCGTTCAAAAACTGCGTATAACCACCGTAACACCAAGGTTTTGGAAGGAATATCTTTTTTTCGGTAATTTAATATCATTATGTGCTTTTTCATAATATTTGAACATAATTAAACTGTAAATATAATTAAATCAGCGAATATTATAATTGTTTGGCCAATGTTTGCTACAACGCACCAACTATTGTATCATGTTCTTGAACAGGGAACGCTAGTTCCGCAATAGAATAAGCACGACATTGTACATAAAATGCTTTTAACCGTATTGCTTAGAGTTTAAGTTTCATTTTAGAATGAATATTTTTGTACTGATGACTTTTTACTTAGGAGCGACATTTAAAATGTTTTGCTTCTAATCTTTCTCTGATGAAAGAAATAAATATAATAAATATATATATAAATAAATATACTTTACAATGATAATTGAACGCTATGTTTAAGTGTTAAGGTTTATAATCATCTGAAGTTGTTAATAATATTGAACTTTTTTCTAAGATGCTATGTAGATGTTTACGTGTGTGCAAACGTGGCCACTTGAGCGACTTAGTTTTGTTCCTGATGCTTAATCTAGTACTATTATTGATCGAAGTCTGCTATTTAATTATTCAAATAAGTTACCCGACTGCGGCGAAGCTTGCCTTAATATTATGTTGTACTCTTTCGAAAGAATGGTTACTTTTTTAATATGACTGTTTTGCATTCCAACAAAACAGGTATTATGTGTGAAGAAGACACACAGCGTTGTATTGAAGAAAGCTGTTGTAAATATGCCTTTAACTGGTATCTATGGTTAAAAACTTACCAAATTGTCCATGGTTTTATACCTGTCTCTGTCTTCTCACCAGCGTGCGTCCCTTTCTCGCAGTGGGGACGCCTGACTGACACGAACGAAGCTGTCAATCTCATAGAGTCTTCAAGGCACCAGCAAGAGACTTGCTGCAACGCTGTGTGTCTTCTTCACACATAATACCTGTTTTGTTGGAATGCAAAACAGTCATATTATGTGCTTCTCGAAGACACACAGCGTTGTATTGAAGACCTGTTTGGTACCTGCTGGTGATAGACACAAACGCTATGATGAATTAACTATAATACTGTTTTAGAATTTAAATCAGTCCTATTATAGTTCACTATCAAGAATCATAACATTCCTTACTTAATTGGTAACTTCTTTATAAATTAAACAAAAAATATAATTAATAGAGTTACAAGAAAATAATTCTAAATTAAACCTTTAACAAGGAATAGGTAGGTCAATTAAAATTTTGAATTGTATATTCAAAATGTAATACAAATGTCAACCTAATCAATAACAGAAATATTGAACTGCAATAAATAAGTCAACATTGGAGTTCATCTTATCAATTTTGTTAAATGGATGTCAATGAAATTTCTGAAATGTTTAAATACTCATCCAGTTTCTTCTATCAAAGTATTTCTTGTACAAGTCTTTACTCCAACCATCTTCTAGAGGTCACAGCTGACTTGACGCTGCCTGATGGGGCATCAATATTAGCATCTTTAAGAATACTACGTATCAACCTGCAATCATTGTTCTTGGAACAGGTTTTAATTTTCCTGATAGAGGAATAAATAAACTTGTGACACTCCTGTCTGTGCTTCTTTAATTTTGAGATTTTTCTGTAAGTTATTAATGTATTCTAATAGAGTAGACACAGTGGTTTGGTGTTTCCGCAACAACCAACCTGAATGTCTGAGTTTTTGAATCTGTCTTTAAACTAAACTTTGGTCAAAGACTGATCTCATCTTACATAAAAATAAGATTTTCAGGGTTATTTTCTAATAATGTGACATCCAGAATTCTATGATCTAAGGCTAGAAAGAGTAATTAAACTGTTTGCCTAGCTATGTCAAATAAGGAGCTTGAATAAACTGAAATTTTTTGGCCAGTGAAATAATATTGCAGTGTCTCATATTGTTGGTTTTTGTACTGCTGGCTTAGTAAGTTAAATAACTATTGGAACTTGATGAATGAAAAAATGCTACTAAATGTTAATGCTAATGAATGAATATTTCTAATGCTGCACATTAAGTTGGGACATCTGATTTATCTAGGAGAATAGTTCTATAAACTAGTTTGTCTTCTCAAAATAATTATGCTAAAAAACTTTGCAACTAGCACATCTTCAGGTGCTCTGTGTTAACTTTATTGGTGTCACACCAGGCTAACCCTCTTTTAATTGAGGTCTTATTGTTATTTAAGTAGATGTCCTCCAGCTACTTTTTAACAAGTTTTATTCCTCTACAGTCTAGTGAGAGACATGGTCACCCTCCCCAATTTTTTCGGCGAGGAAGATTAACCTATCCACCTGTACAGGACAGTTGCCTGTAGTCCGATTTATTAATACCTTCCGCAGGTACGTCATCGGAAGCAGCTGTTATGGCTTTCGCTACCAGGTTAAGTAGCCAAATGCATTTGGTCTACTGTTCTTAGGATGTACGTTCCTTTAAAACTGTTTAAATGAGTCAGTACTCATGGTATTAAGCTGGGTGGGTGGAATGCCCAGCCCATAGCCGTTTCTCCTGACGCGAATAGATTTACGTCTGGAACGCCCCACACTTTGAACGTGGCCTTCGTGGCATGCCTCCGCGGCTTGGGGTAGTAAGTAGACGCCACACTGGTACTTTGCAATCCCCTGATAGGCGAACTGCAAATTTGTTTAGACTCTCCGAGAGTTATGTGGCTGAGAGAGTTAAATGTAACTACTCTGCAAGTTTTAAGAGCCTGATTGTGAGCCTCAGTGGTGCAAGGGAATACCCCCCCCCCCTCGACAACGAGAGTCCTGTTGTTGGACTAAATATGTATGTGTGCACCATGTTGTCATCCGCTGACAGCACCATGTAGTCATCCGCTGACTAAATGGCTGCTAATACAACATCTGTTACTTTTATGTATACATATTTGAATGTCAGGGTTTTTGGAATGGGGCTCCACTTTCCTGATATTACCTATCAGGAAAGTGTTGTTTAATTGGGCTGTTACTGTGTAATTTGAAAATTTAAGCTCATGTGCTTCTCACAGTGAACTGTTTCCCTTGCTCAACATCTTGCAAATGTTGAGCTTTATTATCTTGGAAGCAAGTTTTACCCAGTTCTGCTGAGTGTTCAATACTAGGCCAAGACATTTTACTTCCTGAGAACCCTCTCAGAACATATTTGTGACAATTTATGTGTCATTCCGAGGTACGGTCAGCAACAGAAGTAGCTTCACATTTCGGGATTTTAATTAATTATTGATGTACAGGCATCCAGTTATTATTTTTAATGTTTCAGAAAATTATTCTTTAAAATATTCCTTACTCTTCAATAACTTTATCAAGTAATATTTATCAAGTTTTTATTAAAACATTAATTGTATTATTTTACATTTTATTATTAAGAAATTTTGTTGTCATTTTGGTGAATGCTGTGGTATACCTATTATGGGCTTACATACCAGCACTTTTGTATTATAATATTTTATAATATGTAACTTTTAACTATGTATTGCTGTTGGTGTACCTAATAAATAAATAAATAAAACACCTGCTTTAAAACATTGAGTATTTGTATTATATACCACACTAGGAATTTCTCCTGTATCGTGGGTGCATTCACAAACATTTAAACTCACATGACACAAATACCCAGACCCGAAGAAGACCAGACCCGAGATTGAGTAGTGTTAATCTACTTTTGAGGCTTACTGTAGGTACCCAATGTTCTCAATGTTTCCGCAACCTGAGAAACCCGTACTGTACTTTATTTATTAGGGGTAAAAACAATTACTTGCCAAGCTTAACTAAAGATCTACGATCCTGAATGACCAGGAAAAATCGTCCAGATACAAATATAGGGAAACCTTGTGCTCGTAGGATTTCTGCAATCCAGTTTGTTACAGTGACAAACATTCTTGAGGCCAATGACAGGTCGAAAGGTCATCATCTACCTAACCTTATCCCAACTACATTGGGGTCGGCTTCCAGTTCAACCGGATGCAGCCAGTATATTACATGGAGCGACAGCTTACCTGACCTCCATAAGGCAGTTAGTACTGTGTAACACAATAAAAACCTGTGGTTAAACTAGTCATCTGACTTTCAAGCCAGGGACTATCTGCTCTATCTATGGCAGCCGGGTTCAACGGTTCAACGTGCTTTCCGAGGCACGGACTATATTATAGCCAGATCCACGCTAGTGGCAGTTACTAGAAGCAACAAGCTCCTCTGATGACAGGCCAAACGGTGAGGCTGCTAATTGCAGCATTTGCAGCACTTCGTTGTAATAAGTCATACGGAAGAACTTCCTGTATGTTACTGCAGCTGGTAAATAATAAAATATGGCCTGTTGAATGTCTATTTTCATGAACAAAAATGTTAGTCTGCAAGAAATTGGGCACATCCGCTTGTGAAACTAACAGGAAATGTTAGTGTTGGGAGCTATTTACCCGACTACGGCAAAGCCAAAGGAGGGTTATGATTGCTTTGTAATCTTACGAATTGTAATTAATGTCCATGATCTTTTACTTATAAACATGAGGAGTTTTAAAGGCTGTTTTGTCTAATGTAAGCATGAGTATCAAGGAAAACTTGAGATCCACTTATGGAGGCCATGACAAGGTGCCAAGCCTCTTTTTAACTGATCTTCTTGAACAATCTGATTAAAATAATAATTAACAATAATGTTATTAAAAGGTATTTTAAAACATGTGGTCATGTTTCAAAATATTGTTAGTTATTACTTCTAAAACTCTTCACACAACTATTTGTTGATTTTAATCTACAAAACCAGAACTAGCAAGATTGTAATACCCTCTTGGTAATGAAAAGCCCTTTCAAGAACATGTTCTTTGTAAAGGTTAGCCAATTCTTGTAATCGTTCTTGGTCAGCGTGTGGGATACCTACTTGTTTTCCGTCAAAGGCGGTAGGTACCAAATTCTCTAACGAGAATTTACACAATGATAACTAAATAAATTCTATGCCGAAGTAGCTACATTGCTATAACGTTGTTCGGGCAATTGCCATGATTGACTACTCGGTCGGTAGAAGAGGTAAGTTAGTTATAAACAAAAAACCTCCCGTGTTTCTATTCACGGGTCGGAACAAGTCTGAACTAGTTGGTAGGTACTTACATCATACATGAAACTTTACGTCTTTTGTTGGGGCAGATGCGAAGTTCATCCTCCGAGGATGATGATGATGACGACTAGCCATCACGTCTCATTATTCGAATACTGAACTCCATACGGATAATCAGCATTTGAACTTTATTCGTCTCCGCCACTTACCCGCACAATTTCGTCTGGATTCATCATAAAACATGAATTCACAACGGAAAACGCAACACGTACACTAAATAAACGCTGTGTGCTAATTTAATACAGTAAATTTATGTATTTTAACACTTTTTTTAACTTTGGAAAAAAAATTCGATGTTTTACCGGCAAAATTTACAAACGCTATGAGATTGACTGTTGACAGCTTCGTTCGTGTCAGTCAGGCGTCCCCACTGCGAGAAAGGGACGCACGCTGGTGAGAAGACAGAGACAGGTATAAAACCATGGACAATTTGGTAAGTTTTTAACCATAGATACCAGTTAAAGGCATATTTACAACAGCTTTCTTCAATACAACGCTGTGTGTCTTCGAGAAGCACATAATACTTTGTTTGCTCTTGAATAACAGTTCAACAGACGTCAACTCCATCTGTAATACAGTACAGGAACTAAAATGAGACGCTGCTCCCGCTCCGCCGCGGGCCGCTCGTCAGCAGCCGTGGTCAGCAGCCATTCGGCAGTCTGTCTTTAGTAGGAACTTTTATATTTTGTTGTCGTGTAGCTTTTCTACTTAAAATAGAAAACATTTTATGATATTGAAAATAATTTGGAAACTGACAAAAGTTCGTTTTGTTACTGATTTTTCTATGCGATACTAGATGGCGCTACTTATATTATATTTTTGTCCAAAACTAAAATGTTTGTAAAAATAATCAAGAAACAATTGTGCAAAGTTCCGCAAAGACATAAAAAAACCTTGAAAAAATATATAAACTAAAATTACAATAAACCAAAATTCTAGTATTTTAGGCATCTAAACGAGGTCACCATTTCCGAACAGTGAAATCTTCGAGTGAGGCACCTACCGGGTGCAAAGCGAACTAAATTCAAATATTTCGGTTCAAACGTCAAACGTCTAACGAACGGGTGAATGTTTGTGAAAATTGTTTTTCTTGTCTAAATTGCAAAAACTAACGTGAAATCATTAATATTGTGCAAAGTGTACACAAAATATGTCAACTGTGTGATTTGTGATATTCGAATACCATAGAAATTGTTTAAATCATGGATCCCTTCACTCAGGTACGATTGGGCGATAATTTATGTAATAACGGTCGCAAAGTTTAGAAGGTCAACAAGAATCGCATGTTTTAACATTTTAAAACTTATTTTTAGCGCATGTTAGAGAGAGCACGGGCCAGGCAGGAGAAGATCGATCAAAAACTCGCAAATTCTGGACAGGCTGTTCCGAAAAGGAAGCCACTATCTGAAAACATCGCTATAGTGAAAAATGAGGGTTCTCCTGCGAAGTCTCCGAATAAAATGGCGCGGGAATCTATTACATCGCCTCGGAGACAGTCGAAGGACTCAACAAAGTTGGAAACCCCTACAAAAACTGTAACTAAGAGGTCGAGTATGAAGTCGGAAGTAGCGTCACCTCAGCGGGGTCGTAACGACGTTGTAGTTACTAAAAAGGAGTTCAAGAGTCCAAAGAGGGGGAGTATCAACAGAAGGAACTCCGATGTGTCCGTGGAGATAAACATTTCCCATAGAAATGACATACAGATTGAAGTTCAGGTGGAAGAAAGAGATGCTCCTATCAGTGTGGTGTACGACTCACACGCGCTGTCTGGTGGCAATGTTATTATAAAGGAGATTACAGGTAAGGAGTATGACTTACAGACATTATTACTAACTCAAATTATTGACCATATAGATAAATATTAGGGCTTTGTCCCATAGTATTTTCGTCTTGTCCATGTTCATACATCATCCTATACATCTAGATGTCATAATAACCAACATAATGCATAGTACAGTAAACAACCACAAAGTCCCTTCACATCAAAAATTCCTTTTCCAAAAAAGGTCCTAACATAAAGGTATTTATATATTAAGGAAGAACAAGGATGACTAACGGCTATAAGCCAATGACACTTCTTTTTTAAAATATGTAATGTTTATTTATCCTCACAGCTTGACAAAGCTTCTTGCTTGTAAGTTATTAGTTTATTAGTCACCTCAGAAAGATAATGGTTCCAATAATTAGTAAATGTTTCTTAAAAGTCTAACAAAGCATTAGCCTAATGGTTGTAAACAGTTTTTGAATTTAGACTGTGGTCTATGGTTTATTAAATTGTTTGTTGTTTTAAATTGTGAGGCTTGTGACTGGCCAGTGTAGTGTTTGCAAAGTTATTTTTATATTTTGGTGTAAAATGGCAGGTAAAGCTAACATTTCTATTATTCTGTTTATTTGAAAAATTACTACATGGGCACATGGTAGATTATGACCCACTCTCTCTCACCTAGACAAGGTTTGTGTCCCACCAGTGGGTAGATTTGCTATTAATATGTGATATTATCATCATCTGCTGCCTGAATCCACCGACAGCTGCACAATCTCTATGCTCTTGTGCCAGCCTCATCCAGGCTTTATTGTCTGCTCATCTTGACACCGAACACTCTTTTATTTTTTTGGTAAATCATCAAACGGCTCCTCTCGCTCTGGGCAGAGTGGTAGGAAGTGTTAGACTTCTACCGACTAAATACTACCCATGTTCAGCCCTAATGGGGAACATTACACTGAACAACCTACATTTCTTTTCCCAGTTCTTGGATGCCATTTGTTGACAGTCTTAGTCTATAATAAATTGTATATTGGAATCAGAAATTGCGTTAACAAAAATGTTACAATGCTTTCAGTTTATTTTTGGAATATTGAAATACATAGCTCCTTGTATTTAGGACAAAAGTTAGACAGGAAAGTGGTCCAAATTGTTTATCAATATCAATATTACTAAATATAATAATTAGGCTTCTAACTTTTTTCACACTTTCCTGTTCAAATGCTCTAAATATTTCAAATTAAACTTAATTTAAGAGCAAATAAATGACCTCCTTGTTAAAATGAGCTGCCAAAGGCCATGGTAATCTGTTAAATGAGGGAAGCACAGGACCAGTCCACACGGCATGCTTACGGGAGGCCTATATGCAGCAGTAGACATCTTTAACCGATTCAATTATAATGTAAACATGTTTTAATGAACTGAACTTTTCATCAGTTTTGTTTTTTGTCTAATTCTTATCCATAACTTGTAATTACAGAAGACACATCCAGTAACCTGGAGAAGGCAATAGAAGACTCGTCGGAGAACAAGCGTGCAGGACTCCGGCACAATGTTAAGTCACGACTTGACCGTCTCGGCAATCTGTATTCAGGTATGAAATGAGATGATCTTTATGCTGTACTGAACATAATCATATTAACAGAAAAAATGCTAGTGGCATTATGAGGAATAAAGAAGTAAATTCCTTCATCATGTGATTAGAGTGTGTTAACGTCATCCCACTGTTGGGGAAGGGATTTCCAAATCTGTTGTGCAATCGTGTGGAACACTTGTTGTTTTTTCTGTCCAGCTTACTTCGCCAACCTTTGTGACGCTCTGGCTGTCTTAAGGGGGTTAAGCCTATATTAAAAACGCTGATAACAATTGTCAGGGATAGTCCTACTCCTCCCTTTACAATGGCAGATGACGAAGTTTACATCATGTATTTCTCTCTTCCTAAAATGCATAATTTTTTAAATAGACATAACATAAGCTCTATGCTGCGCATGGCCATGCTTGCAGAGAATCAAATATCATTAAAATCAGCCAGATTCAATAACACTTTCTGATGAGAAAATAAAAATAGAACTTAGTTTCCACTCAACATATTTTGTGTTTCTAACCACTGCACCTATGAGCAATTTCTTTGTTTACATCAAAAAACTTTTGGTATTACTCATATCATTTCACTTGATTCATAGTTTGACTCACACATACAAACAATATCCTGTATTGATAACTTATTGAATTACTCCCTAAAACATAACAGGATGTGATAACAAGAAGGATCTGATAAAATAAAATAGATAATGTTCTAAGATAGGATAGAAAAACGGTTCATTCAAGGTTTAGCTTGGATAGTTAACATTTGTTGATAGTTGGTTGTGCTTAGTATAAACAGTACTTCTTTCTGGTAATTTCTTTTGAAATAGAAGTAAGCTTTCTTGCATTAAATACTTTTCAATGATTATGTTTATATTCTCTGCTTTACTGTAAGCTCTGGAAAACTTCTTAACCCCTGACCTTAAAAGAGGGGTGTTATCCCTTTGTGTCGAGGCCGCCGCGGTATCTGTTTCGAAGAACTCGCAGCCCCGACGGGAAATATTTGAGCCTTGAAGTAAAGTCGGATGATTTGAATAACTTTAAAGGCTCAGTTAACTCTTCTTTATTTACCATTGTTTATGAAAAGCTAAGTTGAGCTCGAAACATCAAGTTGTACAACTATAGCAGGAGTTATTTAATATAATTCAAGCCTTTTTCAAGCCTTTTAATATAATTTTAGCCAGTCTAGCTCAGCTTGACACCCATAATAATAAAACCACCATCTTCTTTCCAGATAAACCAACCCTCTCATCACCAATCCACCGCACAGAACAGGAGTTCTCCTCAGCGACTCCACCATCAGAGTTTGAACCTAAGCAGCCCAAGCCGCGCCCCCAACAGGACGGCAAGAAGAAGTTCGGAAGACTGGCCGCTTTAGCTGACCAGATCAATAATTGGGAGGATGATTTGACGCATCATACTTATGTGAGTACTAGCTTTTGCCAGCGGCTTCGCCCGCGTGACAACTTTCAATCTTTCATCCCTTTTTAACTCCCTTAGGGGTTGAATTTCGAAAAAACCTTCCTTATTCCTTGCCTACATTATAAAGGGAACCTCTGTGCAAAATTTCAGCTTTCTAGGTCCAAGGGTTTGGGCTGGGTGTTGATGAGTCAGTCAGTCAGGACTTCTCTTTTTATTTATATAGATAGATTGGAGTTTTGGGCTTATGTTCTTGATGTAAGGTTGAGGAGCTCATGGCTAGATAATAGCAGCCGCTCGGAACGATATTTAGCTTGCCTAGGTTGGTCTGTAGATGAATGATCACCCCACCCATTACATACTGAGTTTCCTCTATGCCTCGGAAAGCACGTTATGCCGTTTGTCCCGGCTCTTTGACAGTCGTAACGGCCCGTTCACGACTTCGGCGAGCGGGGCGGCACTCGCTAGAGTATATAATATTATGTTCTTAAGATGTATAAAGAAAACTACGTTATTCCAGTGGCACGGTTAAATGGAGACAGGCATGACAGCCACACATCTGTCACAGCGGCCGATATAACAGAGCATAAACAATGCAGTACTGGCCATACATTACAGTTCTGTGGAGCGGCAGCTTACCGCTCGCCACTCCGCGCTTAGCTGCCGCTCCACAGAACATTTATACTCTAGCGAGTGGCGCCCCGCTCGCCGCCTTAGACCAAAGTCGTGAACGGGTCGTAATAGTTGCTTGAAAGTCTAACAACCAGTCTTAACAAATGATAGTGTTATTACCCAGTATTAACTGGGTTGTGGAAATCAGATAGGCAACTGCTCCATGTAAAATACTATTGGTATGTTTATGAGAGTGGGGTTTTGTAAGGGCTATGAGTGCACTTCGAAATGTAATCGTTACGGATATATGTCGGCATACAGTCCATGTGTGTACTACCCTTGCCCTATCTCTCACAACAGTGTGGTGTGGCCGCACTGTTGTGAGAGATAGGGCAAGGGTAGTACACACATTAGCCAATCTGTGAGCAATACTCATATACTCGAGTCAGCGAACTGCAATAGGAAATCGTTTGTGATTTCAGGAACAACTTTTAATCCACAATTTTAATTTTTTCAGCAACCTGACACCACAACAAAGAAGACGTCGGCTAAAGCCGAACCCAAGAACAAGCCAACAACAGCACAACCCAGAAACTTCAAGCAGACCAACAAACAGACATCAGCAGAACCTAAAAGCAAACAACAGGAGAAGCTAGATGCTTCCACATTGGATGTGTCGATACATTCCATCAAGGACATCAACAAAGTGCTAGATAATACTAGTAAGGCTAAACAGGTTTGTTGCATCCTTTTTTGTTAGTTTATTAAGCAGGTGATATTATGTGAATGACATTTAGAGAGACGAATTTCGTGGTTTAAAAATAACAGCCGTACAGGGCGATTTTCTAGGTAAAATGTCGCTGTCGAAGTTGTACTGTGGATGGGTAATATCCATAGCTCCCAAATAACATTAAACGGTTGGTTCTGGGTAGGTTTAAGTTTAGGCGTTATAAGGAGTCGGAAGCCTGAAAGGCTGACATGAAACATGGCTACAGTAATTCCCGAAGAGTTAGGGAAGAGGTTTTTGTATAGTATCTCGCCAGTTATGTTAAACTCCTTTGTGATTGGGCACAAATGGGAAGCTCGAATGCTGCCTGGAAAACAGCTAACTGTATCAATTGTTTTCCAACTTTACTGCAATATTGGACCATAGCTGGAGTTGCCATAGCTGGAGTTGCCATAGCTGGAGTTGCCATAGCTGGAGTTGCCATAGCTGATCTGAAAGTCTTAGAATGGACTCCAGACACCGGTTGGCCCAAACCTGTTCATCCAGGTGGCCCCAGTGTGTACATGTGGTGTTGCCCCACAAACGATGGGACACTTAATAATGTGTCCTGCCTGTTCTGTTGCTTGCACATCACTGGAGCTGATGGACACTAAACTCGTCGCCATATTTTGCACGGACTCAATTTAATTTTCACTGACACGTTAACGAGAAGAAGCAGTTACATGATTTCTTTCAATTGTCCACAGACTGCAAAGCAATTCAACTCCAACACATTCACGAAACCGTCACCGAACGAGTGTCAACGGCTAGGCAGGCAAATAGTAGCTGAATTGGTAAGTACATAGCATGTAAGACTTGTATTTATGGCTATATAATATACTGTTTATATTCTAGGTGATTTATTTGATTATGAACTGAATTTGAATGTATGTAACTTTCCATTTAGGTTGGTTTTTTAATTTTGATTTTGAAAGAAGATGTGATCATAATAAAATACAAAAATTATTGTTTTGAGAATGTATGGTATTTTTTAATACTAAGAAGGTAAGTTAGAGTTTTGTTTATTTTGTTCCTTGAATTAATATTAAAACTGGCTTTACGTGGACAGCTTTGGCACATTTGTAGTTAATTAAAGATGTATAAGTACAGACAAGAATTGCATTGATGTTCTGATCTACGTCTAAGTTTGAAGATCAGTGAAATCAATGCTCGTACTTTACGAGAAGATGCCTTTGATCTGCAGTGCGGCAGTAATACACTATATTATTATTTGTTTGAAAAACTTCATTCAAAAGAGACAATTTACTCTATACAACTCTCTCTGAGCGATCGTACCTTTAAGCCATTCTATTGCAATTTATTTCAAAGTTTAAATATATGACAGTTTCCTAATTCTAATAATTATCAACCGAAGCAGTCTGTGTATTGCCAAACTCCCCATCTAATATTATCCTAAAGATATTCTGAATAAATTCCCATTTTTTGTGTCTTATTTCCCCGAAGTCTATATTACATAAATACTTTTTTATGTAAACTACAAAGTCAAATTCATGTGGCTAGTGAAACTCCGCAGGCGTGACAGGGATAACACAAACTTATTTTAACTTATCTTTTGAGTCGATGACCCAAAACTCAGCAAATTAAAGATTTGTTCCACCAGTAACAACCTGGACAGCTGGCAGAGCGGTCTTGAAAATTGACTCATTCAAGTCCTGATGCAATTAGTTGTGCATGAAGAGTAGGCTAACAGTATCAGTACAGACGGCTAGACATCAAGCTATACATTTCCAGTATAAGCTGGTTTCGCATTGTATAGGATTTCCGTACAGTGCGAGATCAGCGTAAACTGGAAATGTATAGCTTGATGTGTAGCCGTCTGTACCATTGATTTTTCGTTGTATCGTCTTTTGATATCGATACCTACCTGTGGAGTTTCCCGAGCTAATTAATTTGACCCTGTACAAATCCTAGTCGTCACTAACGTAGTTTTAGTTACTAACCAACCCTCAGTTTCTTATGATTGGAGCAATGGTGAACGGGTGCTCGTGTATATCAATAACAACGGTTTTGGGGTCAAATTGTGATAAATTCGACAAAATTATCGGTCCGGTTTGTGGTGAATTCGTAGGTTAACGGCGAAGTTGCATCATTTTTGTAAACATAATACTGAACATTCATGAATTCGAGTGGCGATAGATCGCGTTATGGATCATTATTTTTTAACGGTAACTTTAACACCTGTGCAATTTTAGATAGCAATTTTTTATGCGATCTGAATTTGCCTAAAACCTGTTTTCAGGCGCTGTATTCTATATTTGTGCTTTTATACAAAATAAAAACTAACTTATAGGGTTAAAAGCCCTGCCATTAGGATCATAATAAATGTTGAACCTCATCTAGTAGCACGGAGTCTTACTTTTCCAATGTCCTATTCATCTATCTCTGTCGCTCAGAATCCTCACCCGTATCATCGATGCTGCCGCGTGCTGTAGTATTCCCGCGAAACTCCAGGCAGAGTCATTAATGAATCCAGGTTTTCCTTGTTGCGACCAACTTTGGTCTGGAGTCTATGTAAAGACTTCTAGGGCGGCAATGGCAACTCATGTCTAGATGACAGATTACGTCTTGATCCTTTCGTCTAAAACGCACAATACAATGTTCCAAATCGCATTAAGAGCGATATTTGACTTTTATGTCACTGATAAAAGTTTAAATTCAAATGATCGACCAGTGCTCTTGTTATGCTACACTAAACATACCTACCTACCTTCACACCTAATCCAAAAATAAATATGTAAATGGCTGATCAAACGTTGTTTACAATGGTTACCGTAATCCGTTTGATTACGATGTCATGTGACGCCGCGCCGTCAATGGGCAACAGATTTGCGTAGGAGTCACATGCGACCTTTACTCGGCAAAAGGAATGGAGCCGCTGTTCTGACTAAACATTTTTGACAAACTCTCGTAATTGGGTCGTGGTGCGCAGATAAGCAGTCGCTCCATGTGAAATAGTGGTATTCAAACGCATTCGGTTAGACTGAAAACCGATCTCACCATAGTTGGGAAAAGCTAGGCAGATCTGTCATCATAATTATACATACCTGTAATTTATGAAAATAGTAATAACGTATACACGAATTTTATCTCATGGGATAAAACATGGACTGTGATTGTCTTGAGCAAGCCGGTAAAAAGTGCTTTTTCTAGCAAAAATGATTTCTTTCTCTCTATGAGAAGAGAAGTTTGCTCTAATGTAGGATCATTACACGAGTGTTTAAATTAAGTATCCTGTTTCAAAGAAAAAAATATTTTATGCTACTCCACAGTTGCTCAGTCCGTTCCTAATCAAGGATTAGAGTCGCGCTACGTATCGTCAATTTGACGCGGCGCCCGCATAGCATACTAATAGGAACGATTTGGTTATCTACCGCCATTGATATAATGTCTACCGCCCATCTATTCTTATTTGCATGTGTATGTCTAGCCACACTGTTTGGGATGAAAATATTTGTGTTTTTTTTTATGTGAATTAATATAATTATTTACTGTATAAATACATAAACTCACACCTGTTTCCCATAGAGGTAGGCAGCAACCACAGAAGGCCACCTGCCACGATCCTTACATACTCCTTTCGCCTCTTCCACATTCATACATCTGATTATACACTCATGCCGGTTGCAAATACGGCACGCACGGCACGTTTGGTGCAGTGGCTCAAGCAATGGACTGCTGCGCTGCGTGTCGCGGGTTCGATCCCCGCACGGAACAAATATTTGTATGACCTACAGATAGTTGTTCCGGGGTCTGGGTATTTGTGTATGTGAGTTTAAATTTTTGTGAACGCACCCACGATACAGGAGAAATTCCTAGTGTGGGGCAACGTTTTTTTTTAAAAAGAAAAGAAAAGAAAATACTACGCACTTATCCTATTTATTGTATGACGCCTGTGTTACTCGAAGGGGGCAGGCAGACGTCAAACACCAACCAAGTGTGGCTTGTTATGTCAAAAGTCCCAAGAAACACTGCTTGAATTCCATCCCCAAGTATGATCCCTAATGGATCGATTAGACTATGGCATAATTTCTATAATTTTACACCTATCTGATATAAGTTTATCTGATAAGACCCTCTATTGGAGAGCTTTAAATCTCATATCAACATGATTATTCTCTTCAAAACTGTGTTTTAAAAGCATTTTATTAACTACTACTAAACTACTAATGTGGCTGTAGGAATGGCTACACTTCTACCTAACCCTTCGGGGATTACGGGCGTGATGATATGTTATGTTTATTTACTATTCCCTGCCTGTTGTTTCTGTTCGTAAACGCACCCACGAAACAAGAGAAATTCTTAGCGTAGGCTTACTGATAAGAAAATACTAAATCAGAGTGACTTTCCAAATGTATAAAGCTCAATTTTAACGACATCCGTTGTTCTTGCAGTATTGATTTTCCTTAAACCATTTCTGAATCATACGCCAATGTCGTATGCAAAACGTGTCGCGAATACTTTTTAGTCTTTGTTATTTTTTTTATGTTGTTAGGGGGCTTTTCCCATCAAGAATTTCTCAGACACAGCCCGTAGTTTTAATTTGTGCCTGGTTGATGGCAATAGGCTCACCCCCTTTTACATGGAATTTAAACATAACTGGCGAAAAGTAAGTGTGTTCAAGGTACACCACTACCTAACCCTTCGGGGATTACAAGCGTGATGTTACGTTTGTATTCAGTAATTTTTTTAAAGTTAATGTCGGTTATATTATCTGTGGTAATAAAATTGTTGTATTTATGGAACCATTATGGAACCTTGAAAAGGACTACTTGATATCCTTTAAAAGCTTCTCAATTTTTAATTGTGTAGACATTGTGCTCTGTTTTGTGACCTTTTAATGTTTCTTTTAATAATGAAAAGCTTCCTTAAAAATGTCCTTTAACAATAAAGTGTTGTTTTTAATTAAGTCAAATACTTACCTACATAATATTTTATTGTATTTACATCGTGTTATTGAATAATGTCATGCGCGACCAATACAATACATACTTAATTAAATATCGTATTTTTGGATTGTCACCAATGTCTCCTCTAGGTAGAAGGATTTGTCCTAACCTCTCATTTGTGTGTTGATGCAAATCTGTAATGAGAAGTCCAGTCGCTCCTTGCAAAATACTGGTACATATTCTGCTGCATTCAGTTAGACTGGAAGCTGACCCCAACATAGTTGGAAAAAAGCAAGGTAAATTATGAAAATTATGGTAATTAATTAATTAATTAACATTAATTTTAATTAATTAATTAATTATGGTAATTTATGTTATTTAAACTCATTAAAATTACAAATTACAATCAAAAGATTAGAAGAAAATTACTTTTAAATACATGTTAGTGCTCGTGCGTAACTAGCCGCCTTATTAATAAAAATAGTTAAACCTAGTTTAACTTACGCTTGGTTTATCTCGCATGGCCGTCTTACTTCAAAAATATTCAAAAGAAAGTGACGGCTGCGAGATAAACCAAGCGTAAGTTAAACCAGGTTTAACTATTTTTATTAATAAGGCGGTAGGAGTTTAGGAGGAAGACAAATTAGTTAGACAAAACCCTTGATCACAATAACGCCATGCCGTGTTACTACCAATAACTTTAGCACAACACATTACCAAGTCCAACCAACTGCACAGACACACACCGCCTTATTACAAAACGTATTTAAACCTGGTTTAACTTAGACTTGGTTTATCTCGCATGACGTCTCACTTCAATAATATTCAAAAGAAAGTGACAGCATGCGAGATATACCAGGTTTAACTACCTTTTGTAATAAGGCGGACAGACTATATCTATAAATAAAACCCCTACCATATCTAAGCAGCCCTTTGTCCCTTCGCACCGAAGTCCCGGCGACTTTACGACTTATTTTGATCTTTTACTGCTATATTTAAACCTTTCGTTGTGTCTCGGCTATGGCCATATGGGTGGGCTTTCACGATCACGACAATAGTGTTTCTGGGTTCGTGCCCAATTTGTGGTTATAGGGTTGTGTTGGAGAACCTTATGGAAGGTGCTAAAAAGAAATATTCAAAGAATGGCGCGAAATACACAGCACTTTCCTTGTGGGCTAAAAACCATTAAAAAAATGGCAATTAGCAGCCGACTTCTGTATCAATGAGAACGCCATAAAGGAGCATCAGGTATCAGTGGCATGCGACTACGAAGAATATCAGACAAGAATTATTTTCTTGTTTTCTACTTTTAAGACTGCGATTTTGTTAGTAGTCGGGTTTTAGATTTTTGAACTTAATTTTTTTAAATAATTTATTAGGAGGTTCAATATCACTCAAACTTCAAATCTTTTCAAGTTATCTGTTCGTTTTGTATCTGAACCAATAAAGCTTTTAATTGTATTTGGTTCATCATCATTCTCTTGTCCGTTGCCCAATTTATTTACATATATGTATCACAATATATTTTTGGTTTGCAAAGCTTTTCCTTCTCACATACTTCTTTATTAGTCATCTTATTAGCTTATGTTCCCAAAATTGCTCCAAATTCAGTATAAAGCCTTGTGCATACGCTTTTAATATTTACCAAAGCGTGGCAGCCCTAAAACCCAAGGCCAGCGCATAAAATCGACGCAGGAGCATTCTTTCGCCACTCCTTCGTATTTCAGCGCGCATACGGCACAATGCCCCTCGTAATATTATGCTCACGAGTGTTTCCTATTGTTTTTTCTTTTACACAAATTCATGTTATTATATTCTGAAGCCTTTCGACGAAAGCGTTTTCTGAACCGCTTTGTTTCCTGTTTTTTTTTTGTTGCAACCCTGAATGTGTTGACCGCAAAAGCTTTTGAATATGCTGTTTTAAGTGCCTAATAAAAATGTTGTTTATTATGTTCTGGGGATTTTGCAAAACTTTTTATAGTTTACATATCTGAGCTGTAAGAATAATTAAATAACGTAGAATTTCATAAAAACACAAGATCATCTAGCCTTTTCCCAACATGTTGGGGTCGGCTTTCTGTCTAACTGGATTCTGCCGAATTACATGGAGTGACTGCCTAGCTGACCTCCACAACCTAATTAATATAGGATAATACTAGCTTTTGCCAGCTGCTTCGCCCGCATCAAAAAGACGATTTTCCATACAAACTTTCATCCCCTATTTAACTCCCTTAGGATTTGAATTTCGAAAAATCCTTCCTTATTCCTTGTCTACATTATAAAGGAAACCTCTGTGCAAAATTTCAGCTTTCTAGGTCCAAGGGTAAGGGCTGGGCGTTGATGAGTCAGTCAGTCAGTCAGGACTTCTCTTTTTATTTATGTAGATGATACCCCTTGGTAAGACTGACTACCTGTTATGACCTGTGATTGGTATTATAGCATAGTCCCCACTGCTGGGACACAGACACAGCCCTCCTTTTCTCTGTGAGAAGAAGTGGGCTATTAATTATCAACCACCCGGGCCCAAATTATTCTGGTGAATGTCAGTGTAGCTGTATACCCCGTTGGGGCTGCGGGTTGTTCGCAAGAGATACCGCGGCCTCGACATAAGGGCCAGGAAGGAACACGGGTGGTTTTTAGTCAGTACAAGTCTGACACTCCCTTTCGCTCTGCCCAAGAGCGGGGAAGTTATTTAATGATTTCCCACCCGCCAAAAAAAAGTGTAGCTATATACAGCTATTATCGTGTTTTAACATTTAACCAACCAAGTCAGTATAAAATTATCTTCGTGTTTCCTCTTCTAAAGGGTAACGCGAATAGAACAATATCCCATTCACATATTCAGCTTCCCCCTTTGCACTACGTGTGGTCTTTATAACGTCATTTGAGACCATAATACTCATTCATTCTTTTAGATAAAATGTTTGGGTGTTTATTACTTGACCAGTATATTTTGAAACATCAGGGTGGCGCTGCTTGCTATGACAAATCCACTACAAATCCCTATCAACTGTCAAATGCAGTTCATTTTAGCTTAGTTCCATATTTTGCTACGTGTCAAGCTAAATTTGGTGGGTCTACTGTTTTGTATTCGGAACAGGGATGATAGGAATTTAACAGCTGTGTTCCCAATAAGATAAAATGTAGATTATGTGGATATAACATTGATTGCATACATTTGGAGCCTGTAATGACAATTTTATTACAAACATGCATAACATCACACCTGTAATCCCCCATGGGTTAAGCACTGGTGTAAATTCAAATCGTTTATTGCAATACATAATGAACATTTTCAGGTCATAGGTAAAATAATTTTGGACAAAATTATGGACCGTGTCGGGCACAGCAAATTTTTACATAATTAGTGTATTTATTAGTACTCCCACATTTCTCCAGTTATGTGAATGTCTCATGTAATAGTGGGCGAGCCTATCTCCGAATCTGCTACTGAGAAATTCCTGATGGAAAAAACTTTAAAAGCGGCCTTAAACACAACGTGATTAAAGCCTCTTATTTTTCTCGAGCGTGAATACCATGCTTACAGAGAGTCAATCTATTTGAGTAACACTTTGACCATACACTGTAATAGGGGGATAGGCTATCCGTAGCTGCTACTGAGCAAATCCGGTTAAAAAACCTATAAAAGTGGCCTAAAAACCAAAAGTGATAAAAGAATGGCCCCATACTTTTCTTGAGCATGAATTACCATGAATACCATGCTTACAGAAACTTTGAGTCAATCTATTTGTGTAACACGTTGACCATACATTTAATCATCCATCCGTATTTGACTAACAATAACACATGACAGTCATTTGCATTGTATGATGATTTTATTTTCATAGTCCATTCAAGGTAGCCGAACGGACTGGCCGACATGATAGATCATTTACTTTGTAATACCTTGGGCCCTTGAATGTTGATATATTGTCATTGTAAAGGTGATAATCTCGTAGCATATGGGCCCATTTAAAGACAAGGTATTTAGAAAATGCAGGTTAAAATATTCAGAAAAAGTCTTAGTAAGTACTAATTTATAGTAAAGTGCATTTTTTTTGTAGAATAGGAAGGAATGGAATGGCAGCAAAAGATATCCTAAAAGCAAAACATCGTGCAAGTTCAAACAAGGTTTTATTATTCCATTTTAAACCACTTTTGCAGAAATACCGAATAGCATCTGCATTTATTCCAATTGTACCTCTGTTAGCCAGTGGTGATCGTAAAACCGTATCGAGTTTTTCTTAGCTTATCATATTGTCTAGCACAGGGACACGCTGTGCAAAACGCTGCCCTTTCTCGTATCAAAAATCTAACAGGATGCAGTCATTTCTTATGGAGTGACTATCTGATCACCACAACCCAGTTTCTGGGTAAGACACTACCTTAAGGTTACGTAATCCTTCTTCTTCTTCTTCAACCTTGGATCGCACAATGTCGAATGTAAGCCTCTTCCAAATCTTTTCACTTTTGGGGGATTTTTGTCGGGATTATCCAGTTAACAGACTTACCAAGTCACCTAATATGTCAGACCTTATCTTATAAAACTACTTTTCCACTAATTTCCAACATTTCCAAGTAAATTGACTACCATACTTTCCGTTGCAACACAAGTCACAACCAAACAAAATCAGTTTCTCAATCCGCGGAAATACATCTATTTCTACCTGCATATCTGTGTGCGCAGGAGTTCCTGCTCCAATCTAAATACACATCTCGCATGGTGTGGACGCTTAAAATGTCATCATGCCCATCGGCTCACGTTTCCGTGTTTACGCGTATATGGGTCGTTGGCGTACTGTGTGTATTTGTGTGTTGGGTTTACGCAAATGGTGGGTTGTGAAAGATAAAATTGATCGTTTGGTTGGGGAGTTAGTTTTCTTCTGGTGAATGAAGCTGTTCTTGTGGGACCATGCGTCCTATAAATAAAGCTTCTGCCATACCTTCTAAATGAACTTCAGATGATTCCGATCCCAAATAGTTGAAACCTTTTGATTTCGGTCCCTAAAAGTGCTAGTTGAAGCCTTCATATAGCTCCCTTTAACATTCCTCAACAAATGGCGAGCGGACAGGAAGTGTGCTTTGCTGTCTCAAAGATCCATTAAAAAAATATCCTTGGTTTTTTTTTCAAATTCAAGAATAAAGCTGCGGTTCCACTGAGGCGGAGTGGACCGGTACGGAGCGGGGCTGTAGTGCTGGAGTGGAGAAGATATGTGGATTTCAAGCCATGTGATTAGTGAATCGTGACACACACAGCTCGTCTCCGCTCCGCATCAGTGGAACCGCAGCCATGTTACGCTATTCCCAACTTGAATAGGACAAAGGCAGAAAGCTGATGATGAGGACTTAAGGAGACCTGTAAAAAGCAAAAGGAATTAAATGCACTTTACACAGTGTCATCGTTTCGCTTCCTGATTTCTATATAAATAAAGTTACAAGTACAAAACTAACTTGTCAGCACAAGCTTATCAGTCAAACGTAATTGAATACTTATAAATTCTCAGAAATAACTACCTATAGTAACTTTGTATGAGTCAGCGTTACGATTTGTAAGCTTGGTCGAAGCTTTGGTGATAATTATTATGGCAATGCGTTTTGTGACTCTTGCTCAGAAAGAGCTCGTGGCTAAATAATAATACGTGGTTAAGCTGAGCTTGCCTGGGCTGGTTCGTTGGTGGGTCACCATAATTATATCGAGTTTCTTTCGTTCGTTCCTCGGAAAGCCGTTGACTCTTCAACTACATAAACAGAAAGTACATTTCACAACGAAACGCATCGACCACTGGTTATCAACACATAGCCGTCCTTTATAACCAACAAGAGGTATTGGAAGGAGTTTGGGGAGGCCTTTGCTCAGCAGTGGGACAGTACAGGCTAAATAAAAAAAAAAAAAAAATATAACCAACAGGGAAGAAATTACAAAACTCTCCCGCAACCCAGCCATGTGCCGTCATAAACATTAAAAGACCCACACACTATAAATCTTGGGCCTATTTAACGGTGTGAATTAACTGTCTTTTTTACACCCCGATACAGATTAATCACCACATTTTATGTCGCGACGTTTTTTCTACAAATTGCATCATTGTGACGACAGCTTCACTTCCCTGAAAATTTAACCAGGTTTAATGATCCATGTTTTGGTATAAAACTCAATAGAAATGTAGGCCTTTTTAACTGGTCATGGAGTCATGGTAGTATAGTTTGTTGAACTAAGTTTTTGCACACCATTTACCGGTCGGTTTGGATCGGGGTGTTTTTCTGTAAATGCTTTTATGAGATCTTGGGTGCATCGAACTTCGACTAGACAGTCGGGATTATAGAATGTTAGTATTTCAAGGCCTAGACAACGTGGATTTTGACTAGGAATGATTACTACAGAATATATTAAAATACCTAAGGAAATGATTAAGCATTAGTCATTTGGATACGCTAAAGTCATGTAAATTCGTAGTAAATTAGATGTAAAAAGTGTTTTAGGTGCTGCAAAAAACTTAATTGCGGAATCATGCTAAGTTTTAGCATTATTACACTAGAGTAGGTTTAAATATGTGCCAAGTAATGAAGTTCCAAATTTAATCATTCTGTCAGTCTAATAGGTAGTAAACATGGCTTTTCAGAGTATCCAACAAGATTTGCCGTTACTCATTTGGTTGCAATTTTTCATATAGCATTAATATGACATTAGAAAAATACCATTTGCCTGTTTGGTCTTTGGGGGGTAGGAGGAACAGGGTGTAAAGCTCCTCATCCCCCATTGAAAAGGGAGGATCCTCCGACCGGACGGGTGTTGTGTCCAGCGGGCTAACTGCCTGACAGTTGTAAGTCGGGAACTCCTATATAGGCTTATGTCGCGGATAATGTTGATAGCGCGATGTAGGATTTTCTGTCGATCGTTGTTAGTACGCAGGTGTTGCGATAGATGTCGCTAGTCGCCACATCACTCCCCTCCGAGACCGGAGGTCGAAAGCAGGTTAAGTCTTGGCGCTTGTCAGCCAGTGGAAGGTTCCAGTGAGTCGGAACCGGATGCCGCATAGTTCACGGTGAGTCGGAACTCTCGGAACTGTCTGCGGTGATGCCCCAGTGAGTCGGGGTGATGCTGCATATTAGCTCCAGTGAGTCGGAGTGATGCAGTGCTTGCCGTAGATGCCCCAGTGGGTCGGGGTGATGCTGCGTATGCTCCAGTGAGTCGGAGTGTGCAGTGCTGCGTAGTGGCTGGCTGCTGCGTCGACCAGGAGAGAAGGGCGTCTCTGCTTGCTGACCGGCCGAAGTGCAGTGTGCTGTGCCAAGTTCGCTGATGAGGCTGGGGGTGATGACCAGGAATGCGCTTCCGCTGCATGCTGGTGGTCAGGATACCCCATGAAGCCGTGGCTGCTGGCTGACGGTATGACTCGCTGCTCGAAGGCGAAGGGGAAGTGATGACGACGTATGAAGTGCTTGCACGAAGGCTGCGCTGACGTTCATGCTCGGGGTCACCAGTTTGGGGGTAATGAGGAACAGGGTGTAAAGTTCCTCATCCCCCGTTGAAAAGGGAGGATCCTCCGACCGGACGGGTGTTGTGTCCGGCGGGCTAACTGCCCGACAGTTGTAAGTCGGGAACTCCTTTATAGGCTTATGTCGCGGATAATGTTCATAGGGCGATGTAGGATTTTCTGACGATCGTTGTTAGTACGCAGGTGTTGCGATAGATGTCGCTAGTCGCCACATCACTCCCCTCCGAGACCAGAGGTCGAAAGCAGGTTAAGTCTTGGCGCTTGTCAGCCAGTGGAAGGTTCCAGTGAGTCGGAACCGGATGCCGCATAGTTCACGGTGAGTCGGAACTCTCGGAACTGTCTGCGGTGATGCCCCAGTGAGTCGGGGTGATGCTGCATATTAGCTCCAGTGAGTCGGAGTGATGCAGTGCTTGCCGTAGATGCCCCAGTGGGTCGGGGTGATGCTGCGTATGCTCCAGTGAGTCGGAGTGTGCAGTGCTGCGTAGTGGCTGGCTGCTGCGTCGACCAGGAGAGAAGGGCGTCTCTGCTTGCTGACCGGCCGAAGTGCAGTGTGCTGTGCCAAGTTCGCTGATGAGGCTGGGGGTGATGACCAGGAATGCGCTTCCGCTGCATGCTGGTGGTCAGGATACCCCATGAAGCCGTGGCTGCTGGCTGACGGTATGACTCGCTGCTCGAAGGCGAAGGGGAAGTGATGACGACGTATGAAGTGCTTGCACGAAGGCTGCGCTGACGTTCATGCTCGGGGTCACCAGTTTGGGGGTAATGAGGAACAGGGTGTAAAGTTCCTCATCCCCCGTTGAAAAGGGAGGATCCTCCGACCGGACGGGTGTTGTGTCCGGCGGGCTAACTGCCCGACAGTTGTAAGTCGGGAACTCCTTTATAGGCTTATGTCGCGGATAATGTTCATAGGGCGATGTAGGATTTTCTGACGATCGTTGTTAGTACGCAGGTGTTGCGATAGATGTCGCTAGTCGCCACAGGTCTTCAAAGTTCTTCCCATGAAGACGTAGTACCGGTATAAAAATTCTGTATCCGAACTCTGGTCATGCATGGGCTATCTGTGTGTCTATGTTTATCCAAATCCTTTCAGAAAGTCTATAATAAGTATGAATGGATATAGCAGGGATAGGCTAGTGGTGTGACCGTTGAACTGCCAAGTCATAAGTCTCGAGTTAGACCCCAATACACGCATTTTCGGTTTCATATACGTATTAGTATAATTATCACTTGCTTCAGTAAAAGAAACCAACATACCTGAGAGATATTTCTCGACGGCAGCTGAAGCCAAATCAGAGGCCCTAAAACTCTGAAACCAAAGAAGGCAAGAACCACACAATAAAGAAAGAACAAATGAATAACATCCACCAACTCTCAAAACATCCAAAAACGAAAAGGGATCCCAAAAACTGCTCCCTAGTTTACTTAACCATTTAAACAGTCCTAATTTAGAGTAACACGACCCTCCTCATTCAACTAAGCAGCATTAGCTGGCCAAAGCCATTGACCGTAAGGGGAATGTCTATCACAATTCGGTAGCGACCCAAACTTAAGTAGACGAAATGGTTAAATGGCTTCTATCAATTTAGGAGTGGATTTTGGTGTTTTTGGACCCTGTTCATGATTGGTGATTGTATTTGGTGGTTTTTCTTTCGAAAGGGTTGTGTCGATATTTTTTCTCCTACTCAGGAATACTAGAGATAAACAGTTATAATGTTTTGTGCCTGTATTTTTTACCTTGCCGGTGTAACAGTTTTTCGTTTTGACTTTCGTTGTTCAAATCTTCTTCATTCAAGTAGTCGATGTTGGATATTATGCTAGTCATTTGGGATTAGAGCATATGAAAAAGCAGTCCACCATATTTTAGATCATTTTCATCAAATAATTCTGCTTATTTTGAAGTAGTACTAATTACGCAACTCATTTCAAGTTTCATTCAAGGTAATGATTTCCGTATTGAATCATATTCAAATTCATTATGGAAATGTTACCTACGTAACCATTTTGGAATTTGGTATATTTTGTTCTGTAGAATAATCTACTCTTGGAGCATTAGTAAGTTCTATAAGTTGATTCAAAGCAATTTCTTGCAAATATTAAATACTCTGGGTCTACCTACTCCAAGCCACAACTTAAGCCCAATTTTAATGGCTGACCGGCAATCTATTGAATCTTAATCACATTACGATAACTCCTTAGTTTTTACAAGCTAAAATTTTTTGTCTTCTTTTACAATGGACTTTGAATGGCCAGTCATAATTTCTTGTTACGGTTATCGATCTATCATTTCCTTTAAGATTTGCTATTGTTAATGCCTTATTGCCGCAAAGTAGCACTTGATTCAATAACTTATGGATCTTCACACTCGAGAACTCGTCTATCAGTTAATTTAGTTATATCGAGCAAAACTTCAAAACAGTGAAGGAAAACATCGTGAGGAAACGAAAATTCGAAGATACAATTATGTGACATCTACCAATCCGCGCTGGGCACGCGTGGTAGATTATAGCCCATCCCTCGCCTAGAGACCTCCCAGCCTAGAGCCTCGCCTAGAGTCCCTGCAGTGGGAACTTTATAGGCTGATGATGATCGCTTGATTCCATAACTTATGAGTCTTCACACTTGAGAACTCGTCTAGCGGTTCATTTAGTTATATCGAGCATAACATGGTCGGATGCCTTTAACCGGCTGTTTAGAGGAAAGACTAGCGGTCCTTAGACCATACAAACGTGTTCCCCTGTTATCTCCCAACAGTTTCAATGTCCCTAATGGTCGGTTGAATCAGACGTTTGTTTTTTTGTACGTTTAAATATCCCCCTCGTTTGTCTAATGGTCACAAGCGCGACTGCTGAGCCTCGATCCAGGTTTGTCTCCGTGACACTGACAACCACGGGGTCAGGATTTGTGGTAAGTTGATGGCAATAGGCTCGCTGACTTAAACGTTGCTGGCAAAATGTGGGCGTACTATTAGGTACACCTCTGCCTAACCCTTCAGAGATTACAGGCGTGATATTATGTTTTAACAAAGCCGGCAATGACCCCGGGATTTCATCAAAATCGTTTAATGTCAACCGTTGGTAATGAAGATAATCACGTCAAAGTTTTGAGAGCAGCCCGTTAAGACATATTTATTCAAAAACGTCGTGTTTTTTCCGGTCGTGCCGATATTTCTGTACAACTAAATTGTCTTGTCATTAAGGCTTCCGGCACGCATTGGTCTTCAGAAAACTTAGTGTAGACGATCTTGTACCGAGTGCACAAGATTGAGTTGCCCTTATAGGGAATTCTTGAAGACAAGATGTTGATTGTTGACCCTTATGACGAAACGTCTTGTAGTAGTTTTGACTGAATTTAATATATGAAATACACTAAACGAATATAATAAACTACCCAAAACGAATATAATGTTGGTGAGCCCTCAAATGTCATTGAATGCCAAATTGCCGCTCTGTTGGCCACAGTTCATAGACCAGACGCGATTATCAACGCGTACAACACAATGGTAATATTATAATCATTTCATAAATCATAACACAGGCGTGTCGTGTACCCGAAATAATGATACATAGTTCCTCCATAATTATTACAATAACACAAAGCGTTGCATCAAACGACGCGATGCGTCAAAATATAATTATCAGCTGGGCTAACGTGTGCGGCCCTCCGCAGCAGACACATTGCCAGTCAGTTGGAGCTCGCCACACGGGACTCACGTGCGCGGCCTAACGGACACGACACACACGTTCATTCAACTCCCCAACACTATTTATTTATCATCATAACAATTAAAAACACTTCAGTTACGCAACCGACCGCCACATGTGATGCAACTTCGCCGCGAGCCCTGTAACGCTAACCTAACCCAGTTTAACTAACCGCGCGAACTCAGCAGTCAGCACCGATAAAGAACGTATCAATAAACGAAATGCTAGCACGTGCTCACCCCTCGCGTTACGCGGCCGTTGTCCAATCGTAGGAGGGCGAGGGCTACCGGCGAGTTTCGGCCAGCCAATCGCGGCTCGTCTACGAATTCACCACGAAAACCGCCGATCCCGACCGACAGGAGCCGAAGTGCGCATCGACTACCCCCAGTGCCGCTTCAGCCCCCAACATGGCGACAATGGTGGCCTCGCCCGCCAACCCGGCCGTCACAAAAAAACCCTCTATCAAGAAATACAAAGCACCCACGCCGCCGCGGAATATTATCACGGAAGACGATTGTGAAAGTGAAAAAGACAAAGAGAATGCAGTGCAACTCGACAACGAAAATGACGCAAGTGATGATTGTAAACAAACAAAACCGGAACCGGCGGACGACTTGCCGGCGCCGGAGAAGGGATCGCCGCTAGTGAAAAAGTTGGGTCCAAAAATAAACGGGAGTGTTGACAGGAGTTCTGTGTTGTCTAAGGCGGCGATGTTCGAGACCGGCAGCCCGAAGGCGAAGGACCCCGCCGAAATGTCTCTCAGGGAACGCAAAGCGCTCTTTGAGAAAAACAAGGGCGCAGCTATCGTTCCGAAGGCCCCCTTCGGCCAAGCACCCTCCGCCAAGTCCCTGCATGGGGACAACAAAGGTAAGTTCAGCTTTTTTATATTTACTGCCAACAATGAAGAACATGCTAACTCCTTGACACACACATTTAGGATTTATGATCTGGAACTAACATAACAACAGTTTTTTATTATACGCACTGGTGTTACGCAGTTACTGAGATTTTTCTGTAGCTGTTAATTGATTTAATTGCTGTCTGACGTTTACACGCAGCTAAGCAGACGATAATTATGTATTGTGCAGCTAATAATGAGCTAATACGAAGATAACGAACACACCAGAATGAATATTATTGAGAAACATACTTGTCCCAAATATAGTTTAGAACAAAACTCTTTTGACAAAAAACAACAGCGTATTATCCCATTGATAACCAAACCTACTTTACTGAATTCTCAGCTCGTTTTATGATAATCTTTAACAATTGACAATGGTTTCATCATGATCATCGCACATGCAAATTAAATATTTATGTTGCAACTTTTTGCGAATTATAAAAGTAAACAAACCAATAAAAATTAATTAAAATGTCAAATCGTGCTGCATGCAGATTCTGTTACTACCTTCGTTTTTTGTGCAATATCAGAAACCGGATTTTCCCTGACCAGAGATATAAGATAAATGTTTTTTATTGGTTGTTCGTCTGTATTGGCATTTAGATGTTATCGATAATGGCCCGAAACTTTATACTTGGGATAATGAAGTGCCTCAGGGTAAATTGGTATCAAAATTTATTTGATGTACCTATCCGGTGACAAAAAATCATATGTTAGTAAGTTTTGGTTAGATTTTACGTCATAACTTTATAGGTCATAAAATAAGCATAACTGTTGTGACAGCATAATTAGTCTATAATATTAGAGGAAGTATAAAAGTTGCGCCAGTTACAGAAATGTTGAATCGACTGTCTTTTTATGGATTTTATTAGGAGGGTCTAATCGCAAGTGACTAAAAGAGTGATGAAAATAAATGTTGATGGATGGAGAGGGAGAGGAAGACACAGTAAATGATGGATGGATTGTATGCTGCGCCGCTTCCATTCTCCTAAGTAACTTGGGATATGGACAGGAAGATGCTGATGAATGTTCCCGCTGAAAGAACATTATAACACACTTGTTTGTAAAACTAAAACCCGACTACGACAAAAAACACGACGCTGAAAAAGTATGAAACAAGATTTTCAGGATAGAACAAAAAGAAAAGCCGTAGTCACACGTTATAGGTACCAACCTAAACACTTTAATACCGTGTGACTACGGCTTTTCTTTTTGTTCTATCCTGAAAATCTTGTTTCATACTTTTTCAGCGTCGTGTTTTTTGTCGTAGTCGGGTTTTAGTTTTTTACTTTTTTTTATTTAAACAATTTTGGTGTTAAATATTTTTTTTACTCTTGACTTTTTGTCCGCTAGAGGGCGTGATTTTAAATTTGAGCAATATTTTGGAAATGTACAAGTGAGGCCCTTTCAAATGATACCAAACACGGCGTATTTATCTACATTTTTTTATCTACATTTTACAGGGCGCCAAATCGCTTTTTGTGACACGTCACGTAGCCTATGTTCAGCGGAAAATTAAAAAAAAAAAAAAAAAAAAAAATGTTTATTTGACACTTAAAAATACAAATCACAGTCACAATAAGGGAGCACACAAGTATTATTGTCACAAATGAGATCCTAACCCCCAAACTAGGCCTGGACCTGTATTTTAGGGGTCAGCGTTCAGCCATGGGTTCTATTTACGACTAGTATTTACAGCTTTTGAGAGTGTCAAGTTGACAGCGAAGATATCACGGTAACATGGTTTGGTATTGGTAAACATTTAAAAAAATAGAATAAAGTAAAATAAAAATAAAAAACAAAGAACAAAATTACAATGCTAAAGGGTTATGTGTGTTTGTATTGCTGTGTGTGAGAGTGTGTGTGTGCGTGTGTGTGTGAATTGATGAGTGCTCATGTGTACGTGAGGATGTGGTGTAAGTGTGTTTTGTGTGTGCATATATGGGAGTGGTGAGTGTCTGGTTTGGTTCGCACCTTTAAATGTGTAGAAGAACGAGAAAAGTAATAATTGAAGACAGTGTGTATGGATTAACGATAATATTGTACTACACTATGAATGTGAATAAGCTTTCGGTCTCCTGATAGTCCATCTGTTGAAGCCAGTCTGCTACTTTCTTTTTCATTTCTTGCCGACACATTTTACCAATATTTAGCTTTTTATTTGCAAGATTGTATAATTTGCTACTTAAGCTATTAAATTGATGTTTGGCAAATGAGGTTCGGCAGGGTATAGTAGGGCATATCGAAGATTTGCTACGCTTATTTGGGTCGGGTAAGGGAACACTTCCTTGCCTTCTTTGGGTGATTTTGAGCACATAGAGCTGGCGGACAGTAAGGACTTGGAGCTCAGAGAATAATTGTGAGGTGGGGAACCTGTACGGTTTCTTGGTCATAACCTTGAGCACAGCTCTCTGTGCTCGTTCCAACCCGAGCAGGTAGGTCTTGGCTGCACCTCCCCACACGGTTATGCAGTATTGAATAATGGACTGACATAGGGCTAGGTAGACTAATTTTAGATGCTTCAATGTTGCAGACTCTCTAAGGGTCCTGAATACATTTATGAGTCGCCTTACTCTGGCAATGATCGAGTCAATCTGTCCGTCCCACCTCAGTCCATCATCCATCAGCACACCTAGATATTTTGCCGATTCTACCCGAGAGATAACCTGGCAGGTACATTTGTGTCTGTTCTCACAAGTATGTGCTATTATGGAATAGTCAGGCAAGGGCTTAGTGTTGGGTCTCAAAGAAAAGGGTAGAAAATGGGTTTTGTTCAAGTTTAATGTGAGGAGATTTAATCTTAGCCACGTCATTATTTTGGCGAGGGAATGTTCGGCTCTTTCCTTGACCACTTTCCAATTCTGTCCCCAGACGAATACTGCAGTATCATCGGCATAAGTGAAAATTTTGGTGTGTTGAAGTGACATTGTGCAGAGGTCATTTATATATACCAGAAACAACAGGGGCCCCAAAATACTGCCCTGCGGGACACCAAAAAGGGTTGTGCGCTCCTCACTAAGACAATCACCTATTCTAACACATTGCTTACGCCGGGATAGATAGTCTTTAAACATATTTAGAACAGTGCCTCGCACTCCTATTCGTTCTAACTTTGATAGGAGGATAGGGACAGAAACTGTATCAAACGCCTTGGAGAGATCTAGGTATATACATAGGCATCTATTTCTTTTGTCTAGGTTTTCCACCACTTGCTCACTTAAATCCAAGACTGCATCCTCTGTAGAGACACCTGATCTGAATCCGTACATTAAGACGGTTCTAACGATACCTCATATGTCGAGTTCCGAGAAGTAGATTAGAAGCTATGAGGGAACAGATGAAGATACACACATACATACATACAACAAACATACATAGCCAGTCAAAATCATAACCCTCCTTTGGCTTTGCCGTAGTCGGGTAAAAAGGGAGTGGGCTGTAAATGTAATCCACCTCGCGGGCTTAGTGAGATGTCTAAGAAATTTTGATTCTAGGACATGCCGATTTCCTTACGATGTTTTCCTTTAACAGTTGTAGTAATCTTTTAATTACGCAATTTTATTACTTGTTTTTAAACCAAACAAGTAAAGCTTTTTTTTTCTATTTCCCACACTTCGTTAAATAAGACTTTATTGTATTTAATTACTTAGTTTTAATGAAGGAAGCACCTAATCGTGATAACATTATGTATTTGTTACAATTTGACTATTTTTCCACGGCCCAAATACGTAGGCTCAGGGTCACTAGGCCGATTCCCGTATCGGGACAAGTATATAACTATTTATGGGTGTTTATTTTAGGGCATTTGGACGAACGTGTTAACACGTGTGGTGGATAACGTTATTTGCCGACAAAAAATGGTAATCCATGCTGGAGACATAAGATAGATTTTTTTCTTGTCATTTTAAAATAATACAAAAAAAAAAACATTCGACTGACAACTTCTACTAAATGATAAAAGCATTATAATTTAGTGAGTTCATGGTCTCGACAAATCGTAATGCCCAGGACTAGCCTGGTTGTGGAGGTCAGATAGCCAGTCGCTCCATGTTAGAAGACCATTCGGTTTTATGTGAAATCAAAAATATTTTTAATTTGACGCTATACATAAATATCCCATTTTATCTCTAACCCCGTAAAGTAAATAACATCTGTACAGATTTTCCACCGCCATAACATTATACATGCTCTGCAACGTACAGTCAAGGCTCACGAAGTCACTACCACAGGTCATGTCAAAGACCTTTTTGTCAGTCATACTGGTTATGTTACGTCACGGTACAGCCATAACGATCCCTTTTGACATTTCTGCAATAATATCACTAGACTAGCATTAATTGACGAGGAAAATATTGATCATAGCATGTCCAAATCAATTGCAGTGTATTAGTGCAAGATGATGGTTTTTCTACCGCCATAACATTATACATAAACATGCTCTGCAACGTATAGCCAAGGCTCACGAAGTCACTACCTCAGTAGCTCTACCATGAGTTGTCATCGAAAACTTAATCTCTAGCGTTGTACTCGCTAGCGTGCTAACGTGGATCAAATAGATTACGATTATATTTGCACCATGAGATGTTTATGAGTCTTACGCAGGCGCTAAGGTAAGCTCGATAGATTGTGTCGTCTAGCTAACTTCACTCTACTCATGTTTTGTTTCTTTCTTTCCTACTAATAAGAAGAGAGAACTGTATCTACACAAATAAACCGACGAAATTGAAAAGTTGACAGATAGTAGACTACACATAGTGTTATGTGGTTTTTGTTCCATAAAATATGTCACTGTCGTGTATTCAATTTGTAATTTTGATAGTTGACCTTGAGTGACGGAGCTGCGGCCTGCGTTATGTAGTTAAAAAGTTTACTATAGATTCAAACAGATTATTTAACATAATGAGGACCAGTGTCACACAGTTCCAATAGGGTATTTCACCAAAACATTCTAATTAGTCCGTCTGTTACATTATCGAAAAATATTGGATACGTGTTTTTTGTTTTATCTAATAAATAACAATTGACGGAAATAAAACGTGTCAAAGATCATGAGTGGGGGCTTTTCACGTCACTTCGTGAGTAAAAAAGTACTAACCTTGTGACGTCACACGACTTGACACGACTTAAAAAAAAAGAAGCGCGTTTCTTATTTTACAGGAAATCTATACAAAGCTAGACCATGTTATACTGGAATTGTATAGATCGAATGATGAATGCCTCGCTGGTCTAGTGGCTGCTAATCTGCTATGCATATGAAGTCCTAGGTAGGCAAAATGTTATTAGCTTTTTCTATTAGGATTTTTTTCAGTGGTAGCCATGAAGTCTGGACTTGTGTCAGGTTAATGGCAATAGGCTCGCCCCCTTTTATTGCATAGGCCATAAAATTAGCTTGTGAAATGTGAGTACCTATGCTAATAGGAACACCTCTGCCTTACCTTTCGGGGATTACAAGCGCGATGTTATGTTATGTAAAACGAAAAAGTTTTGCCGTTCTCTCTGCACGTCCCACTTTCTCGCTATCAAGTTTTCGTACTGAAAATGCTTGGTACAGACCGTCAGGGTTCCACTTCCAAATATCTGCCTAACCTTTTCCCAAGTATATTGGGGTCGGTTTCCACTTTCCAGTCAAACCGCATGCAACTGAATACCAGTATTTTACATGGAGCGACTGTCTATCTGACTTCCACAGCCTAGTTAATACTGGGTATTAAAATGTTCCACTTCTATCTAAAATGTAATAAAACTCTGTATGTATGACGTCATAACAGCTGCGATCGATTCTCTCTATACAAAACGATGACTGGATTTTTTGTTGCCATTTTGAAATCGATTTGTCTCGATAACTAAGTACATAATCGACATAATAGGTGGCAAGCTATACAAGTTAGGTACGTAAGTTTTTTGTTCCGAATACTGGAAAGTGCATTCACCTTATGTGTAGTAGATTAGTTTTATGGGCCTGTTAAGTTTTTTTGCCAATCAATTCAGTAAGTAGGTACCTAAGTATTTATTTTGCTGTAAAAATTGGATTTGCGTATTGTGTGAATAATAGTGAATACCCTATGCAAGCAGGCAGTCGTTGCGAAGGTCTTGATTTCTTCTTACAAAATCGAAAGAATGAGTGCAGGGCAGTGGTCCAACTGCTCTGTCCTATTAGTTGGACCATGGGTCTTTACGAGGGGCAGTTGTCCAACTTTAAAAATAGTTGGACCACAGCACCTTTTGAGAGTTCCGTGGTCCAATTCATTTAAAAATAACTTACCTACCCTAAAAGGATTGAATTTGATAGTTAATTAATTTAATCCCAATCGATCAAACTACCAGGAGAAAAGAAACATTAGGTGGTATTGGAATCTTAAAACCAAATCTATATGCCTTTTTAATACCATGCAGTTTTTTTTTTGTTGGAGATGAGAAACAAGGACAGTAAAGTCTCACAAAGTACCAGGAGCCGAGAAATAATAGGAGGTACAGGGTTCATTTAATGAACTGTAATGTCTAATTTAGACAACCTGATTTAACATTTTTTTTAAATTAATTTCTTCGCCATGTATATAACTTCTTTAACAGTAAAATCTCACAAAGTAGCAGGTGTTCAGAAATATATAGGAGGTATAGAACCATTAGAGAACCTGATTTAACAATTCTTTTTTTTTTAATTAAAGTTTTCGTCATGCGTATAACTTCTATATCAGTGAAGTTCTCTAATGGTTCTGGTTCAGCCCAGAAATATATAGGAGGTACTCCTATATACTCCTATAATTATATTGCACACAAGATGCAGTTGAGGTTTTTAGTGTTGGTAAGTTATTTTTAAATGAATTGGACCACGGAACTCTCAAAAGGTGCTGTGGTCCAACTATTTTTAAAGTTGGACAACTGCCCCTAGTAAAGACCCATGGTCCAACTAGTTGGACAGAGCAGTTGGACCACTGCCCTGCACTCGAAAGAATAGGGTAGTTGTCAAAAAAAATCTAATTAGTCCGTCAGATGGATTTCCAAAAAATATTGGACACGTTTTTTTTCTTTTTGCACGTAAACCAAAAATGAAGACGATATAGTGCTTCGAAAACTCGTGTGACGTCACATCGCACTACATTTTTTTACCACGTAGTGCCGATGCCGTCAAAAGCCCCCACTCATAATCTTTGACGCGTTTTATCTTCGTCAATTTTTATTAATTTGATAAAACAAAAAACACGTATCCAATATTTTTCGTTAATCTAACTGACGGACTAAACAGAATTATGTTTTTTTTACCCAGGACACATCCCTATTGCTTGGTCCATTACATTGTTGACTGTTTGCTAGTGGGCTCGCTTCTTATTACGTGGGACTTAATCATAACTAGGGAAAAGTGGGTGTACGATTAGTTACACATCTGCCTTATCTCTCGGGCATTACCGGCGTGATGTTATGTTATTAATACAAAATTTCATAAGCAAGTTAATTCATACTTCCCGTGGAAGTGGCCACACCGTTAATTGAACAGTGTGTTCACCACCTGCAGTGTTGCCATTTAAGTTCTAAATCACCATTGGTGGATAACATAATATGGTGACTACTTGAATTATGTTGGCATTTTTTATTAGGTGTAAACATATACTTAGTTTAAAGGTTATGCCACAAGTCTTGTATTATTTTTTGCTTGATTTGTCGTCCATTGATACTGGCAATTTAAATAGCTCTACCTAGCATGGAACTCACCTTAGATAGTTTCGTCTTTTTGAAAACCTGTAATTAAGATACTGATTTCCTTTAAGTGAAACAGAAGTGTCTGTTTTAAAACTATTGCATTTTCTTATTTATTCCATAATTCTAAACAGACTTGTTTACTTGAGTGACTTTAAGTGGAACAGAATGATGTCATAAATTTTTTCCATGAACAATATTATGCATTGCTAAAATAATACAAAAAGTGCGTACTCCGCAAATATCCTCATACGTATAATTCATTCAGTATTCTAGTAGGTATTTACCTGGCAAAACAAAACGTATGCATAACAAGAAAGCCATTAAATTAATATAGATCAGGTGTTTTTCCAGGAAAAAAATAGACATGTGGTTATCCTACCTGAACATAAAAATGCTTTTAACTAATTGATGTCTGAATTAATAGGTACTGCAGTACCGGATCTCATTCATAAAACAAAAAGTTTAGTAGTGATAAATGTTTCCCTTTATTCTGTATCACGTCATTTACCTTTAGTATGTACCTAATTCTGAATCACTCAAAATGATCCTTCGTGTACCAGGTAAAAAGAGGAGTTACTATGGGGTACGGATGCTGGTGAAATTCCAGGCATATGAGACATGTTAACTTTCTTTGGCATGTCAAGGCTCCTTTTGATGTTTTGGTACTTTTAGAAATGGCCATAGGCACCGGTGACCTCTAGAGAAAATTTTCCCGTGATATGAGATCTAACTAGATTAGAATAGAACTAGTATAGACAAAAATAAGACTGAGTTAGGTACCACTGATCACAGTCATATGATGGACTACATTTTTCTTTGAATCCAGCCACCCTGTACATATTATTTGTTCTCAGTTTTGAAAGCACCGTTTCTTTGCTAAATGATCACCATTAACCTCAGCTGTGTTTGACCATTGTTACTATTCAAAAGACGACACACTTTCATTTTTCCGTCATTTTCAAAAGAAAACTCAGACAAATTAGGACCACCCAAATATGGGTTCATCTGAAAGTCTTTGAAAACATATTTAGCACTTCCTAACTACGTCTGGACACACAGTTATAAGCATTACTGTTTTAAACAAGCACACAATATTGTATTTGAACAATAATTGTGTTACACGGTTTCGCAACAAATATTTAAAATTCCGTTGTATTTTGTTTGAGTTTGACCCGGTCAATTAATTAGCAAGTCTAATACATCGAATTTGGTATTTTCGAAAGGCTCATTGAGGAAAAATCATAATATGTACTTATATTCTCGTCATCATTCTGTTTGGCCCATATCCTTATTTATTTGAGTTAGGCACAGCTTGTCTTCTTCCATAAGGCCCGTAATCCACCAAAGCGGAGATGTGCCAAGCGGAGAGGAGATGTGCCAAATTCGACCAATCACAGTTACATCTGGTCTTTTGCCCTTCCTGTGATTGGTCGAATTTGGCAATCTCCTCTCCGCTTGGCACATCTCCGCTTTGGTGGATTACGGGCCTTAATCTCTAATAGTCCTCACATCTGACATCATGTGTTGATTTACCTTTTCAAATGGTATTAAGAAGATATGTAATACCATGGACTGTTTACTTATATGACCTGAATGTTAAAATTCTGCTCAGTAAATGTCCCATAAATGCATCATTATGCATCATTTTCATACGACATTTTCCATAATAAAGAGCACACGTGGTCACCGATTGTAGGAATAATCGATCTACAGGCAACCGTCCTTTAAGAAATCTTCAATACGTTTGAATTTAGCCTTTTTCTCCTGAAAACAGAAGTGATTTTCGCTAACACACTGTCGAACATGTGGTGCTCTAATCATACGCCTAGTTAACTTATAATGGTAGACAATTAGTTGATATGCTCAGCCGCGAGATTAATTTATTTAATAGTAGCTTGTAATGTGATCTCAAGTGTAAATGTTATACCTAGTTGAAAATTTGTAATAATATGAGCATCCGAGAAATTATCTAGTGCCTTTAACTAACTAGTTGACTACTCGCAGTTTCACGTAGGCGGAGGTTTGCTTGCTAATTAAATTCGACCTATGGTAGACCAAATAAACTGAATTAACTGTGTATAGGATGATATGGCAGGCGGGAAAAGAGGTGTCTGATGAGTTGACGAGTAAAAGAGAAGTAAGAAAGAAGAAGATACTACGCCGACCCAAAATTGAGTGAGGATGAGTGCAAAAGAATGATGATGATGATGAATTTTGAATTTTTCTTTTTATCATCATTGAGTAAAAGAAAATCTGGCATGAACTGAAGTCCTTGCGAAGACATGTGTTATCCGCTAAACTGCACTGGGTCTACGTGGTGGATAGCAGCAGTCCACTTCCTCTCACAGAGTTGAGGTCTTAGACCCCGTACTGGGAACGTTAAAAGTTCAATCTTTCTCAATTAAAAAAGGTGCATTCCAGGTTTCCTCACCATGTTTTCCGTCACAGACGCATGTGGTAATTACACGATACACAATTACACACATGAATCCGTAAAATCAGAGGTGGGCTTGCTCTCGAGACTATCAAAAGGTGCAAAAACAGTAAATAGGCTAACGTTGACGACCGCGACAGTTAGAAGTCGTCATTTCTAAGATTTGCAAGAAGCTTACGTTTGACCGCAATTTAGTCTGGTAGAAACCGCAGCCTAAGAGTAGGTTAGCACATCTCGCTCGCTGCAAATAGGTATAGCCACACAATGGAAGACAGGTTTTGACAGCTTTACTAGTCATAATCGACTCAAAAAAACCACGACTCTGCAAACTATAGCTATCCAGTACCCAGATATTAAAATATAAGCACATCGTCCGCATCTTCATCCGCAAATATCCTGAAAGCTCGGCTAATAGCCTAGTAATAGCCATGATTTAAATATAAATTATAGCCTATAGATAGGCTATAGCATACACGGATAATGTATCTTTCTATCCCTTTTTTACCTTTTTAAAATATAAGTATAGATAAAAAGGTCGAATATGCCAGACACATAAACAGCACCAGTTTATGCCCATGTGATGAGGAAAGTTTTTAGTATGAATGTGGATCTCTTTAAGAGTAGAGGAATACCAAAGAAACGATGGATGGACTGTGTAAACTGTAGAGGACGATATGGCATAGTCATACATCATCATTATCATCATAGTCATGAGATGATGAGTAATACAGATGTATGGAAGAAAAACATGCTGCTTCGACCCCAAATGAATTGAAATAAGGCCAAGAGAACGATGATGATTATAAACAGTATGCAACTTTACATCAAATGGTAAGAACTGGACTGAACCTAAGATGGTCTATTAGTGTTAATAGACCATCTTAGGTTCAGGCCAGTTACTCAAATTTCAACAGAGAAAACCGTGCATTGAGTATCGACACTCGACAGCCAGACAAATCCATCGGCGCAGTAGCCCCGAGCGATTTGAAAGACAATCACATCTAATTAATGTTACTGCTAAGCCGTTTCACATTATGGACTCGTAAAGACGTATTGGCTATAACTCTGGCTTTCCCCTTGCCAGACGAACAGCTTGTGGCATTGTTAGCTTCACTTGTACGGACGGCAGCACATCAAGGTATTACAATCTGTCAAATTTCTTTAAAAGATCTTGAAGTTTATCGTCGTTATAGAAGTCTGAAAGTGGCTCTGGTGACTGAAAAGTGTGTGGAAATCGGTTGTCGTGACATGTGATGCAAAGAAATGAGGAAAATGTTGTGAGGAAGGTTTTGAATATGAATGTGGATGGGTATGGGTATAAGAGTAGAGGAAAACCAAAGAAACGATGGTTGGACTGTGTTAAGAATGACATGGTAAGAAAGGAGGTGTCTCATGAGATGACGAGAAATAGATAAGTATGGAAGGGGAAGACATGCTGCGCCGACCCCAAATGAATTGGGATAAGGCCAAGAGAATTATGATAGCTTTGGGTTCAAGGTTGATTGGGGAAGGTAGACAGTTTCAGGTAGCGTAATGCGTGTACCTAGTTATTTAATACGTTTAGCGCTAAAAAGAGCTAAATATCATTGTCTCTGCGCTGACGGCACCATCGGTGATTAGGTTAAAAATCTAATTACCGATGGTGCCGAGTTTGATAGATCTCGGAAACGTGATACTTACTTTACAAGAATTCCTACTTGTTTGTGTTGCTTGTTTGTCACAATTTCGAAAAAAAAAAATAGTTTGGCGAACGAGTAGGCTGTCAATTTCATCCGTTCTAAAACAACTTAAATTTGTTCAAATCTTGCCAAACAGATGTCGCTACTATTCGATGTCGTCGAGTAATGCGCGTGAGTTTTCTCACCTAACCGCTTTTGGTATTTTAAATTGGCAAGTATAAATATGCGCGTGTATGGTCTAGTTACCTGCTTGCTTTAAAATTGTGAGTCACTGTTAGTATAAAAAAAGGAATAGTTAATGAGGAAAACGGCCATTTAAAATGGACTTGCTATAAGTCATAATTATCTCTTCCCGGCACTGACAACAAGCAAAACCCTATTAGAAACCTGCCAAAGGAGGTTAAAATGATTGATATCTTCATTAATTTACTACCTCATCATTAGTTCATTAGTTAGTTCACCTTATATAGTACTTTATTAGTTAGTTCCTCTTCATTAGTTTACTTATAAGCACTAATTATAACTTCGTATGTGAAGCAACACTGTGCCTAAATGTACACCTTATTGTATTATCTTTTTTCTTAAATAAATTATTCTTATTCTTATTCTTACCTAAAGAAAATCTCAAAATTCCAATAGCTTTACCACTTGTAAAAATCGAAACGAGAAAGCACTCCACCCAGCAATTCAAACTTTTTACTACCCACCACGTCCCGCTTGCCGCCTGTTCCGTCCGTTGCATAATGCTGTATCGACAATAGTCTATTGAGTATTGAGTTCGGCTTGGCTATCTAACGGAACGAATCTGTTTGTAGGGCTGGTAACTGGGAGCCCTGAAGCCCTACACATACATAGTAGGTACTGATAAAGTAGGTGCTTTGCTCAGAACTACTTCTTCTTAGCGTGTCGATGAGAATACAATTTGAGTTGGCCCAAAATTAGGCGACGAGTTTGGCACTTAGCTTCCATCAGCTCGTGTGATGTGCAAATTATAGGATCTGAGAACTAATAACCTATACCTATCGTTTTGACTGTTTGGTTTTGTATGACTACCGTTCCATACATAAGAACTTACGACGGTCTACACTACTTTAAAATCGCTATTACTAGAAATAGTCTGTCAAACTGCCAAGGCTGGAAAAACTGATGTTTTGGTTACGTAGACGACCAAAAATTTTCAAGTTTTTGAGATTGTCAAGTTGGGAAACCGGCTGAAATCGACTTTTAAGGCTTCTTGAAATGCAAATAACTTACAAGCTGGTTTTAAGAGTTGTTTAACCCTGTCATCTTCAATGGTCTATTGGAGCTCGAGTTTGCTATGTAACAGAAAGTAATTTAGACGGTAGGGCTGCTACAAGTAACATGGATTCATATTATTATAAATCATATTAAGTAAGAGATAAATCTATGGCTCTTATTTGTTTAAACTAGTATTTTGTCTAAGTCTTCTTACTGAATAATAGTTTTAACAACCCTTGCGGTATTTACCCCCACAAGCCACCAGTCGCCAGCCGGGGCCACCTCTTAACTAAAATGTGGCCATAATCCTTTGACAGTGTAATTTTGTACCTAATGTTTGACTTCGTTAAAAATCTAGCTGAAAACGACCTTTAATTCCCTTGATAGAGTCTAAAAGTGACCACGCGAAAAACCATTTTTGTTAACAAACAGTGGTTGGGACTGTCAGCCCTGTTCGTAACACTTGAATGACCCCAGACTGTGCCGATCCGTCGATCTGGTGGCAACGCGAGAGAAAGTGGAGGTGAAGCGAAAAACTGTTCGAACTGTTTATTTGTAAGATGTGCCCGTGTTTCGATGTTCTTGTATGTCACTGAAGTAGCACATGTCTTTTCTAACTCGAAAGATTTTTGAAGAAATGTTTAGGAAAGTGGAATTATTCAGCTTACAGAGACTTTTCCCTATAATGCTGAACGCGTGAAAATTATTCACCTTAGTCATGATCGGTCATCATGGTCGAACGTAGGATTAAATAATGTTCTTTATATAATAGACTACATAATCCAATGGCATTACAGGAAATACTTACCGACAATTTCAAATCACTTTTGTGCACAGGTGGACCTGTCAATCATATTCATAACTAGCTGTTGCCAGCGGCTTTACCCGCTACAACTCGAAAATTATCCCACGGGAAAATAAAATCGGGATAAAAAGTATCCTATTTGTTAATCCAGGTTATAAACTATCTGTGAACCAAATTTTATCCAAATCCGTTTTGTAGTTTTTGCGTGAAAGACTAACAAACGTCCTTCCATACATACTTACAAACTTTCGCGTTTATAATATTAGTAGGATTGGCTAAAAATATTCAAACTACCCGCTATAATTAACACAGAGACCTATCTTCAAAACTGCCAACTCATCAAAGAATCGTCGCCCAAAATAAACTCTTACATAAGTGTCAACAACTATTGTTTATCCAGACCAAAACTGTAAGGTCGTCAAATCAAGTAGTCTACCAGTCTTTAAAATGACGCAGTGCTAAGCTAATGTAGTCGAAGTTACCTTGCTGATTATGAAGTCATCATTACGAATGTAATCGGCGCCTTCTAGCACGCACATACGCCATACAAGAAGCCATTAAGTAAAGTTTACTTTAGGATATCATCGGGATTTTCGACATAGATCTTGCTAGGATCCAACTTGTGGGAGATGAATTACAATTTTGTGCTAAGTTATTCGTTTCATCATCATCATTTCAGCTAAAAAACGTCTACTGCTGGATATAGGCCTCTCCAAGTGTCGCCACATTGCCCTGTCCTGTGCGTTTCGCATCTAGCGAATCCCCGCAACCTTCACCAGGTCATCGGTCCACCTAGTGGAAGGCCTATTCGTTCTATGTTACTCGTTAATTTCAATCTGGATGGTTATCAAAATTCGAAGCAAAGAACAATTTGCATGGAATAACCGATACCTATTAAAATACTCAAAAAGTAAAAAAAAACGTATCTAAGTAATATCCTACCTTGTCCTGAGTTATTTAAGATTTTGATCAAGAAGTTACGCCTGACTCCAGGTGCCCTAAACATTAGGTAGACTCTGGAGTCTTCAGTGGCACGCACTGGCAGTTAACATGCACACGCATAACAACGCCCATGATAATGTTAAGATGAATCTGTCATACAATACCACTGGTCAATGATACTTATTACTTCAACGGCTTCCCAGAATAATTTCGTCTTTCAAATACCAAGGCACGCACTTCTGATTTTTCGGATTCATCTGTGTATTGTATAGTTATGACTTGCTTCGGTGAAGGTAAAAATCGTGAGGTAACCAGCATGCCTGAGAGATATTTCTTGAGGGCATTTAATGCTAAGTCAGAGGCCAATGGGCGGCAGAAAAACCCTGACACCAGATACCACTAAGCACACGGTAAAGAATGAAAAATACGACGTCGAAATAACAAAATCTTCTATTTCGACTCCTTCTCATCAATAGGGGATCGGACTGGGTCAAAATAATATAATTCTGTTTAGTCCGAAAGTTAGATTATTTTATCAAATCAATAAAAAATGACGAAGATAAAACGCGTCAAAGATCTTGGAGTGAGGCTTGAAACGTCACTTGTGTCGTCAAAATGTACTATCATATGACGTCACACGAGTTTTCGAAGCACTGTATCGTCTTTATTTTAAGTTTACGTGAAAAAGAAAAAAATTATACGTGTCCAATAATTTTTGGAAATCTACCTGACGGACTAATTAGTTTTTTTTTGTCCGATCCCCTATTGTCAAAAAGCTTTCTCCAATTCACTTAAACTATTGTCAGTCGGTTTCTTATACGAGAAAATATAATATAAGTCAATGACATGTTTACTTACATGCACTGTACAATCAGTCCGGATCATTAGAGGCATAGCCCACAAAATTATGTGTTATTAGTTTTACTATTACCGAAACTGCTACCGTTCCGGCCGGTGTCATTACTGGCGGCCTTATTCTGAAAATACTTTATTTGTATGTATGGAAATTTGGTTGTAATGAAAACTCATTGCCGTAGTTTTGTTGTAAACTCTCTATCTATTGTTTCGGCACTATCTATCACCTTCACATAATCCATTCATTGATTCCTTTAACGCTATTAGCTAAATAATTTGTAAATATCTTGTCGTGGTAACAGGCCTAGACTGTATAAGAAGGCTCCGTGGAGGATCTTTTAATATAATATGCGTTATAAACGTACGAGTACGCAGTTTCAAATAGTAACCTACCGTATGACTAGTAATCACGGGTAACTTAATAGACGCTAAGTCATTGAATCCTCAATCACGAACGTCCATCAGAATGACAAGCCATATTTCTTCTACCAGTCTCAACTTCAACAAAAAGCCGCTAAAGGCTAAACGGATATACAGAAGTCGTTTGATAAATCTATCGTTAAGTACGTGAGCTTAAAGCACTCAGGGTAAAAGAACTCCTTAGAGTTTTTGCTCGAGTTTGAAGCTGGTTTGAGACCGGTTTGCATTACTAAGAAACCTTACATCCTAATGTTGCAGGCCTGTGACACAAAAGGCATGTGCCAAAATAAATATAGTTGCCCCTTGTGTGTTTTTTTAGAAGTCTCAAAGCGAATATGATACTTTCTTGAAGATGTTACTCATATTGTGGTGTATGTTTCTTTTGGGCGTAAGCATGAGCTTGACGGGAGAGGAGCTGTTAGTAAATACTTATTTGGGAAATTCTCTGAGGGTTTTTATGCTTAAATAGGCTTGTGTTTGGTCTCAACTCTCCTGATCTGAAGCGATTATGTGACATAGGGTGGAGCAATCTTGCCTAAAAGAAACAGATTCACCCAAACTTTGAATACATCCAGATTATAATGATCAGGGAAAAGAGAAGGTAGTGAAATTAATAGACTGGCTGTTCACAATAAATGTGGAAGCATAGCGCTTTGGTCTGGTCTGTGGAATTTCAACCATATAATTATAACGATGACACTGATAGTATGGGGATGCGGGAATTAGATTGTGTAATTCCAAAGTACAATCCCCGAAATGACAATAGGCTGTCAACTTTGCGGCAAAAATGAATTGAAAGGACAAGATGGCAAAGTTCGTTTCTGGTATGGCTCGCAAAAGATCCATAATACTCGTATACACCTCTTCATGACGGTTTTCCAAGAACTTCTAAAGCGACAAAATGCTTTCTTGAAGATATTACTTATACATGGTTTTTGTTTTTTATTTCCTGCAGTTTTGTGATCAGGGTCAACTGCTATTAAACCTTGGTCCTGGTTACGCAAGGCTAGAGATTCTAGATTAATTAGTCACTGAATGATTTTGCATTTCAATCAGCTATTATCATCTTTTTCAACCTTTGCTTTCGCTGTTATGATTTTTTAAATGCATTTCTCTGTAAGTAGCAGTTTTGTACCCAGTTGATGGCAATAGGCTCGCAGTCTCGCACCCTATAGGGACTGAGACATAATAGGCGAAATGTGGATACACTATTGCTTTAGGAGCACCTTCGGGGAAAATAGGCGCGATGTTATAATTATGATAAATTCCACACTTTCTCTTCTATCAAACGAAAATATTCGAAACCAGAATAATACCCCAAATAGGGCTGTCGAAAGTGCTACATTGTATTGCCGAAATAAAGTGATGTCGCATCGCCTAATAGCAGGTGAACAAGGCTAGCAGGCGCCGCCAACTTTGAAACCGCAGATCGTTTACAGGGAAAGAGGCCCTTTTTGGACCGCAGTTCACTTTGTATTTTTATTTCGTGTGTTCCTCAACTTGAATATACATTGAAAAATGTGACAAAAAAATAATCAATACAATCCCGCGCTGCGCCTACTTCCTCTCGTAAAACATAGCAAAAAGAAGCCTGTGTTCCCAGCAGTGGGACGTTTCATATGCTCAACTGGCTAAAAATGAAAATTTTGTAAACAGGAAATTAAAATAACCATTGCGAAAACTGTTATAAAATCGCCAGCAGCTGTCTCTATCACAGATCCAAACAGTTACAACACTGTAAACATTAATTGCAATGATAATGAAAACGACACGCCATCAGACAATTTTCTAGTGAAATTAATAGCTCGTTAACACGACAAATCGGTCATCGGAACCGAACAGATACGAACTAGTGACGCGTAAAAATGTGACAATAGGTCTCTTATGCCCATGACAGATGCTTCATTCGAGTGTACGTCCGTCACTAGGGTGACTCGTATTTGTTTCGTTCCATGTTAACATGACGAATTGACAAATAACTTTAGTCAGTAACGTACAATTTGCTTTTTTTATTTGTTTTTAATTAATTCTGTAAACGAGTAAAAGAAGTCAAGCGCCGAAATAAAACACCGTTTGATCGGTATACTAATTAATTCATTTTCACTTTCTATTAATTTTGTGTTGACCGTGAAATTGAGGCTGTATCTTTTTTTTGTAATAATGCGAATATGTGGTTCTACTGGCACTTTTATTGACACTTCTGCTTGTCGGCTCAGGTATTTTATGACAGATTTCAAACACATTTTATTTGAACCCCTAAGCATTTGACAGTTGTACAGTCGAGTGATATGTAAACACTTGACGAAATTCAAACGCGAATTTCTCGTTATATAGGGATTGTAACTTTGAGAAATGGCCTACTTTATGATGATAATTATGGGTTCCAAAATAATAGTTTCTCTTTGTAACATGAAAATTAAATCTTTACAGTAGGTAAATATTGCTTCTAAACATTACTACGTGTTAACATATTGTTGCTGCTGACTGTACACGTGTACCAAATACCTAACAGAAAGTGAAGCGTCTGTTATCAGTCTAAGTTACAAAAGGTTTAGTGCCACTGTTTGGAGCGTGGGATTCGGAAGCGCACCTCACTAGTTCGGAGTAGTGGTGGACCAACGGTTGGTGATCCGCGTCGCCCATTCTGTTGCGCACGCGCAAACGATCGAACTTAGAAAAATATTTTTTAAAGTTTTTTTTTTCGATCGATGTTGTTTAGTTATCGTGATTGAAGATTTTTTGTGATCTCAGCTTCGTTGGATTTTTGTGACAAAAATTGCCAATCGATAGTGTGGTGATCGATTTTGTGTTGGAATTTAAATTGAGGTAAAGATATTGTTCGATGTTTTTTTATTTACTTATTATATTATAATTAAGAAAGTAATTTTGTCCGTTAACTTTTTTAACCGACTTTATAAAAAGGAAGAGGTTCTCAATTCGGTTGTAGGTAGGTACATATATTTTATCCCAAAGGTAAGGTCCTATGGGATAATGACCGACCTTTAAGCAGACGAAACCGCGAGCAATACCTATTGAGTATACTTAACTGCAGAATCTCCCAAACGTTTTCACTTTTATCCGGTCCAATCAAATTATTTATTTATTTATTCGCATATTTACATACTTGTTCTTTCTTCTAATTAGCATCCATATTTACCTATATAACAAGTTATTTATTTACTAAACAAATACTTAACACATACATTCACAAAACGCCAACACTTCCAGACAATATTTAAAGCTTAAACACAAACAATGTAGCAGTCATTACGCGGTTTCCGTCATTATAATAATTCTGAGATAACTACATTGTAGTGATTGTTCCGTAACATCCATCGGGTTTTCTTGACCCCGATGTTTTTTGTACAAAACGTGCCTTTCTGTCAAATAATGTCGTTCACCCCCTGAAAGCTTTTTGCTATCACGCACTATGCACAAGGTGTAAAGGGTAACGCAAACCCTGACATAAATTTTCGTTTTAACATGACTAATTTATTCTATGATGCTAATATATTCCATATTCTTTGTCAAACCATGTCAGAGGCTTTTGAGGCGGCTTAGTCGTTAGACCTTACTGCCCACACGATAAGAAGAAGATATATTCCATAACTTGAAGCGTTTCAAATCTTGAAGCGTTTTAGCTTACGAAGCAGAATTTTTCGAGCATCCTCTCTCAGAGCAATTACAAGAAAAAATACTCATTTTACATCGTCTTTCGTCCATCCACTTACAGAAACTCAAACATAAACTTACTTTTTAACCGACTTCAAAAAAGGAGGATGTTCCACAATTCGTCGGTATATATTTTTTAATACCCCTCTAAAAACACTTTTCAAGACATCAAGAAAATAGACAGTATAATTGAATAAGTATTTACTCTTAGGCCTAAGCCGTTTATAGAAAGTTGCGTAAACTTCAGGAAACATTAAAATGTGTAAACCAGCAAGCTTAATTACCTATAACAAGTTTTATTTAATGTAAAGATTATAGATAAAGAGACTTTTCTGTTCACTTCCTTCCCTTGGATTATTGCAGTTCAATTTATGATTATGGTTTCTGCAACATTTATACTGGAAAACATTAATTTCACCAACGTTAAAGCTTTATGCGTTCTTCAGTTTGCCTGTCATTATTAAGGTAGAAAGAAATCCACAATTTCCTTTAACGCAGGTATAATTTCGAATGGTGGGACCATTCGAAATTATACCTGTGTTTTCTGGTTTTACTCTGACCCAGAATAATTTTGTTAACGTATTCTAGCGTATAATAGCAACTGCTGGGCTAAGCCTATCTTATACAATTCAATTCCATGTGCATCTCGTTCAGTTTGTCGGAATGATTTGTTCCCGTTTAATTCAGTGCGTCAGCAAATTACCTATGCTAATAATCCTAAGGGGGAAGAGAAAACATACAATCAGACATTGACTTGCTAATTGCAAAAATCACAAGAACATTTATGAATTTCGCTTCACGTGAGCCATTTGTGTCGTAGGTACTCCTTCATTTATAAGCAGCCTTTCAATTTTATTCGCGTACAAAATTGATCTGCAACCCAGAAAACTACGTCACCAAAGAAATTCAAACCTTCAGCCTACCTAAACAGAGTCCAAGAGCTAATTGAGTTAATCATCATCATCATCGTCCTGCCCTTATCCCATGTCATTTGGGGTCGGCGCAACACGTTTTATTCTTCCATTCTGCCCTGTCAGTCGTCACGTTACCATTTATTCCTTTAGCTAATTGAGTTAATATTCTGTAGTAATTAATGTGATCACCTGCGTACACCAATACTTAATACAAAACAACAGCTATTTTATTAATAGCGTTTACAATCACTACACCTTGTTAACTGGCTCAGTTTACTTGACCCGTATCGGCGACAGATGTTTCGCCAAGGTTCAACTCGTTAATCCGAACAATTAAACCACTTCTCTGACAGTTAGCGGTAAACTTACGGGTTTATTTTCACTGTGATAATCTATTTGTTAATTAAGAGTGGATTTGGTAAGAACAGCGATCACTTTACGTTTTATTTTTGAGGTTGATTTTAATGGTTTACTGTCTGGCACAACTACATAGTGCAGCCGGAGAATACCACATAATTATTTAGATTTTAACAAGGAAATAATTTGAATTTTCATTCAATATATCGTTGGGTAAACTTTAGTATAGTTTAAACTATGACTTCATCCAAGTCACATTTAACTGCCAAACACAACAAGAATCAATAGTGTGAGAATTTATTCAAATTAGGACAGTGCTAACATTAGTAAATGTTCCTTATAGCAGAATAATCTTCCTAGTTTAAACCCAGTTGCACAAGTTTTGTATAATTTTACCTAACGTGGCAAGCACCTTAGGTAAAATTATTGTAAAATAGCTTTAAGTCTGGAAGTCGACCCCATCATAATTAGGAAAAGGCTAGGCAGATAATCAGGTTTAAATCTTGAACCAATCAATATTATTTTACTTAAACATTAGATAGAGAGTCCACCTATCGATAATCGCCAAATACTTTTCTACATAACTGCTGCATCCAATGCATGAAATATTCCATCAACAAAATTCTCAACTTATCGATCACGAAGCATCGAACCAAACGTGATTTATCTAAGTTTTTGCTGCCCCTACAAAACACACATTGTATTTAACCTAACACATACCTACACAAGCAAAAAATCTTCATTGTTGGCAGTTAGCACATCGAACTTTACACCTAATAAATGACCTCGAACGATCGATTTTCACTTGTATTTTTTCTCTTTCAGCTGACAAGAAACCTCTGGTTCAGAAAACTACTCCAACCAAAACGAATTCTCTAGCAAATTCGAGAACGAATTCAAAAGACGATATTCCTGATGATAATATAAGTCAGAGTTCCCTTGGAGGTGGAATTAAAGGGAAGTTGGCAGCTCTGTTCAGTAAAGAACAGACGATCAGTGAGTCTACTATTGCGAATAAGTTTAAACTGGAGAGGGAGAGGGAAATGGAGATGCTACAGAACAGATTTCATTATAAGGTGAGAGTCTTTTTATATTCGTTTTTTTTTTTTATAAATAAAATTCGCAGGATGGAGTTCAGTAAGTTTCCCATCGGAATTATGCTATAGGGATAAAAGTATCCTATGTATTAATCTAAGTTTAAACTTCTGTGTGCCAAATTTCATACGAAGTAGTTCAGCAGATTTTACGTGAAAGTGTAACTAACATCTTTCCTCACAAATTGGCATTAACAGTAGTAGTATTTGGTGAGTCGACATAAAGGTCTAAATGATTAGGCCACACACATTGTAGTCATACATCAGTCATACAAATCAATAGGGTATACTAGGTCACTACCCATAAAGTTTAATGTCGTACACCGACATTACAAAAAATAATAAGAAGAGCTTTACGGCTGTCAGAAGATTCACGCAAGACGACTTAAATAGTCTCTAGCTATTTCAATTAACCTTCCGAACTGTCATGAAAGATCCGTAGCCAGGAATTTCTCTTAAAACGGAACTAACTTCACGCCTGTTATCCCCTAAGGTCATGTCACAGACAAGAAACAAATATGGATTGGTACCCGATTGATGGCAGTTATGTTTAAGTTCAACGAGCCTTTTGACATCAACCGGGCACAAATCCAAGCACCCTGGCTGGCTGCTACTGATAAATGAGAAAAAAAAACCCAAAAAGAAAAATAAAATTTGCTCGAACCAGGAATAGGACCCCCATGCTCACCAGTTGCAATTGCGACTACTAGACCAACGAAGCAATTAAAAAACTAGCTTCCCTCCATATATACCATAACTCCTGATGAAACACGACGTCTCCTCGCTCCATCTCCTCACTTATTAAGCTCCGGAGCTATTCCCGTCGTTGCTCGGGAGCAACAAACCAGCGCTATTTATTTCCTGTTGCTTCTCTGCCTAGAAAGGAAATTAAGAACTGTACTCGTAAGTTATTTCAGATTAATGTAGGAGATTTAATGAGAAATGGAATAATGTTTTCCGCTCATGTTATTTCTGAGAGAGCACTGCGATTGAAGAAATATCATCCTTGCAGATTTATCTAATGCTACGGCTGATATAATAAGCATTTTTTAACCTAAAATTCTTTCAATGATAGAATGAGAGTAGGGCTTATTTTATCTCGTCATTATTTCGCAAAATATAAATAAAAAACAAATAAGAATGAAGGGATTGATTTTTAAACTACACTGGGCTTTCCACTAGTTTTAACAAGCACCATCACAGATAAACATTTGAAGAAAACGGTGAACATCTCGTTTTCAGTGTGGATGATATGTTAGTCTCATGTCAGTTTAAAAAGTTATAGGGCCTAGACTTGAAGCAACTCCACACATAAAACTCGTCCTCGTTTCTTTTTCTCCATTCCCCTCGAACACCGAAAACTAGTGATGTAACCACAACAAAGTAACAGTGTACACTATATTTACTGTACACTTTCGTTACTTTGTACACACAATACACGATAATTGACAAGTAGTACGTACAGTCAGTCAGTACCCAGTATTACCTGACCCCTCTTCTCATACCATTTACCATCCTCTTCTTTATACGAGGAGTCAGATATTGCTGGTCCTTGACAGTACGTACACGCCCTTTTCCTAAAAAGAGGCCGTATTGCGAAACGTGTCGTAAGATGTACTAATGAGCTGCATGTACACACGGCTACACATCAAGCTATACAAAACCAGTATAATCTGATCGTTCATTGTGCGAAAAGATCTAGTAAAGTGAGGCCAAGATTAACTGGTTTTGTATAGCTTGATGTGTAGCCGTGTGTACTAAGTGTAGCTTTAACGATGGCCGAAGGCTGGGAAAAAGAAGCGAATGTGAATAATGTACTAGGTACTGTAGGAGGGTATTTGAAAATGGAGATGAAACTGTCTATTGATCTTTGAGCTGTTGATGTTGAAGGGGCATTTGGAAACTGCAATTAATGTTGATGTGAGGATGTAGTTTTTTTATTAGGTTATCAACTTATTAGTTAGCTCAGAACTTTTTTTTTTAAACTAAAGCAACTTCTTATTGGTTTCTTTCCATAATCATACCCTAATCCTACCCTTGTTCCATTCTACTTGTAACACGTAATCTTCTACTTGTAACACGTTTTCTTCTACAATTCTCCCATATCAGACGTTACGACATCATTTACTCTTTTCTCTTGGATATCATTCCTCACATAATCCATGCATAAATATGCATGGATTATGTGCTTTGGCCTTCCTATCTCTCAATCCATCCATCACTGTTTTAGTCACATGCGTTTCATCCCTCCTCATTACATGTCCATACTAAGATCATAATCATTCCCTATTATACTTACTCCTATTTATGCCATTTTCATTTACCTAAAAGATAAATCTTTTATAATTCACTGTTCAAACTTCCAGAAAAGGTAATAATTACCTTAAAAAAACAGATTACCAGTCATCAATTTGATTATAATTTCGATTCTTAATGAACACTTCAGCATTCATCTGTGCTTTCGAGAAAATACATTTAAACACCTTGGTTGTATCTCAAAAAGGTATTGTGTTACAAGTTTTCACAGGTGTCGATTCCCTCTAAGGAAACTTGTTTACCTTACGACTTGACGTTTCTATCTTGCCTTTATAAGGACGGGAGAGATAAAGCTATCGGTGTGTATGTTGAATGTGTGTCTTCTCTTATATCGGCACGAACTCTACATGTTGACATCGTAACACAAAGTTTTGTCAATTATTCAGTTCTAAATAATGAGTTCATGTAAAGTTAGTCCAGCAGATAATAAAATGCTATAATATCTATTTGTAATCACGTTTTAGAAAGCTGTTCTACCGATTTGGTGACAGGGGTAAAAGGGGTTTACGTGGGCGAAAAATCGATCTCTTTTTGTACCTGAAAATTGGCAGAGAGATAGAATATAGTTGAGACATTTCAGGTAGGAATAGATTTTACGACAGGGCTGGTTTAAGGGAATATAATCGCTTCGATTGGCATTTGGCATTCGATTTGACATAGTATCATCCACAGGCAGTCCAGACAAGAGAGTCAAAATTTCTACGCGAACGAAGTCGCAGGCAACTGCTAGTGATTTATATTTGGGATTAAATCGTTTTCTCTATTTTTACCCAAGTAGAGCTCGGTAGCCCAGATACTAACTACTGATGGAAGCTATTTATTTTCCCCTTTCTGAAGCAAATATCAGTCATGTAAGCGTAACAAAAGATATCAGAAAACTGCTACCTTTGTTAGCGCTTTTCTGGACCACTGCCAATTGGCAATATCCCTATTGGGTCGTGTTTTGGACAAAAGCTTTTAAGTTTGAACTATCTCGACAATTTTGGCTGTAGCTTGGACAAAGATTTTTGGCAATGGCCAAAAAGCTTAGAACGTTGCTTTACGTAAATCGGTGGTTTAAATGTAAGGTAAAGACCACCGGCCAACAAAAATGTCGCGGCGTTTATTCATAAAAAAACACACTCATCTTAAAATCTTGGGTTGAATTTAAATAAGATATTTATTTGTTTATCAAAATAATATGCAAATGTGTTGTAGTAAAATACAGAATAGGTGTGGTCTCCTAAACCGGATATTGAAGAATTTATTATAATTTTATTTATGCTAATATACATATAATGTTGATCCGTGACTTCTTTCGCATACAAACAAACTTCAACCCCTCAAACAGTTCAGGCAAAATCCTTTCTTCACCCCCGACACCCTATCCATACTAATACAAAATAATGTTCAAGTTAGTCTGTCAAAATTTTATTTTTTCACTCCAAAACGGTTGAGCGAATTCAGATGATTTTGGCACACATATAGACGATGACCTAGGAAATAGGATAACTAATGTCCCAATAGTACGACCCCACGACTACGACTGCCTCGTTGGTCGAGGGGTCGCAAGCGCGACTTCGGAGCATAACGTCCTGGGTTCGATTCCCAGGTCAAAGTGTCATTGGGGTTATCCATCATGAATTTCTCAGTAGCAGCCACTCATTCTAAATTTGTGCCTGGTTGATAGCAATAGGCGCGCCCCGTATTACATGGGACTAAACATCACTGGCGAAATGTGGGTGTACTTATACGTCTGCTTAACCTATCGCGGATTACTGGCGTGTTATCATGTGTATGTAGGTCGACCTAGTTTGACAATTTTCGAAGCCACAGCCAAAATGCAGAAATATTCCAGTTATTTGGGCAATGGTCTGTCTTCTTATGCAAATTTTGAAGTTCACGAAACGGTACAATGAATCATCTAGGCATGTTAGTGGCGAAACAGTTTCTACAATTTCGACATTTCCGCACCTAATGGAGTCATGGTAGAACCTTCATTACATAATGTTCTGTCACATTTTAGGTTTTATGTTTCTTTAAAACACACACACTGTACACATTCTATTTAATAAAAAAACCTTAAATTCACTCGCTGGCGCAATACACAGCCTAAACCTCAGTTTCTAAAAACCACGTAATTTGGCACAAGGGCTTCATTCCATCCCCCTATAGGGGTAAAACATGTTCATAACTTTCGACGATAAAAAATCACACGGGTTGTTTCGAAATCGTCTATGAGATTTTCGATGTGAGAACAACTACTCCTTTAGTTATTAGGACTGCCTTACACAATCAGTGGTAATAAATAGGTAGTAATCTGTACGATTATACGCCATTACTGGTATTATGGTGGCTGACCGTAATGACATTATTTGCATGTCTACATAACTTATTCGATCTACGCCTTAACGACATTCAAATTCCCCGTATCAAATTTATATCACCATCAACTTGAATCGTTAAGTTTTCCTCATTAAAAAACTTACGTAGGAAAACCCAATAAGTGGGTTTTGAAGTAGTTAATCTTAATACTTATATGTAAGGCACGACACCCACTGATATGGCAATAGAAATAGTAAATAGAATAAAACACGAATGATTTAATTCTCTCTGTAGACATTTTACCGTATCTGTTTGAATTTATCCATTCTATACTAATATTATAAAGCTGGAGAGTTTGTTTGTTTGTTTGTTTTAACGCGGTAAACTCAGGAACTGCTGGTTGTAATTGAAAAATTATTTTTGTGTTGGATAGTCCATTTTAGGCTATATAACATCACGCTACGGCTAATAGGAGCGGAGCATAAATGAAAAATGTTACAAAAACGGGAAAAGGTATTTCCTTTTTGAGAGCTTCCGCTGCGTGCGCTGCGAAAACATGTATGAAGGAATTGTTCCTCTTTAAAAGTTCTAAAAAAAAGTCCGCGACAGCATATATATATATTTTAAGATTGACTTACTGTAACCTTTTTTTACTGTTAAACTGTTAGGTTAAAAAGAATTATTTTTTGCGAAACTTATTAAACTCATATGGTATTATATATCTAAATAAATGTGTTTGTTAGAACGGAAATTTAACATAGAATATTTGTGCCTTTTACTCTCTATAGTTTAAACAAATATCTTAGAAGATATCGCAATGTAAAAATATCCACGCGGCAAAATAATTCGCGCGTCGCAATCGCAATGTAGGTCTGTACGGGGGATTCTGGCTGGCCTCCGGGAAATTCAAATTCAATATATTTACTGCATCATTATGTTTACAAGTACAGAGTGTTATAGTATATTTTTATATACCTATAGTAATTCACACTTTAATATAATCTAAGCTAATCTAAACCATCTAAACTATTTTAATAAAGAGGAAAGATAAGATTTTTTGTTTGTTATGATTTAGCTTAATTTATGTCGGATAGTCGATATATCGAGAAAGGTTATAGCTATATTTATGTGACGCAGACGAAGTTGCGCGGGTCAGCTAGTCATAAATAAGTACAAAAAAACTCGCTTATGAAATTCTAAAAGCTTCAATCAAACATCGTCCCTGTAATCCCCGAAGTTAGTTAATTAGAGGTGTACTTTAGTAAACCAACATTTCGCCAGTTGTGAAATGTAATAGATGGCGAGCCTATTACCACCAACACATCTACCACAAATCTATACTATCTTCTTCTTATAGTGTGGGCAGTAAGGTCCAACGACCCCACACACACTTGTGTCAGAGTTTCTAAACCGCCTCAAGGGCCTCTGACATGGTTTGACGACCAAATCTATATTATAAAACACTAAAATAACCCCAATATCTTCTCAATTCCAGCCCAAAACACAAAAAGCCGATAGTCCCAATGACTCAGACGATGATGCAAGCGAACAAGACCCTTCCGAAAAGGCACCTCTCATGGGTTCCACCACCAGCCTAGCACAAAGTACCAAGAAGCCGGAGATCATTGCCAATATACCCAAGGTCACGTTTGATGAGAAGAAGGAAGAGCCCAATGATAAGGAAAAGGAAGTTGAGAAAGAGGATAGAGTTATTGGATCACAGCCTGTGAAAAGACGAAGTGAGTATGGTCATATTCAGCTACTCTTTAACTCGAAAGTCTGCAGACACGAAACTTGCGGGACGAGCGATGGCGGCAGCGAGGCGAGGCGGCGATATCTCACGCGGTCACGAAACAAACCATAAAATAAAAGACGGTAGAACCCGCGCAATGGAATGCTTTTGTTTAAATCGCCTTCGCGTCGCGTCGCCCCGCTGCCGCCATCGCTCGGTTTCGTGCCCGTAGACTTACTGGTAGTCAATAGCCCGAAAGTCTGGCCACCAGTCATATCAAGGGGTATCGTATTACCCAGTACTAGCTGAGTTGTGGAGGTCAGATAGGCAGTCGTTCCATGCAAAATACTGGTATCCAACGGCATTCGATTAGACTGGCAACCAATCCACACGTAGTTGAAAAAAAACCTAGAAACTAGGATATTTTCTAGAATGAAACCCGAACACAATTATAGCTGGGCAAACGCTACGTACAAAGTTTTTTTACTTGTATTTGGATTGGACTGACGCAAATGTCTTTGCATGAGTACCCATCATATCCTCATCATCATGTTACGAATAGGTAGCCTTTAGATTGCAAGTAGATGTTGTTATTAACTCACGAAGTAGTAATATCAGTGATTTACCTTATAAAATCAATCACTGGTAATACCCACTTCGAACTGTTATTTTAAAGTACTGACGATAATTCATAAGGAAGTCCAATAATAGGGGATCGGACAAAAAAAAACTAATTAGTCCGTCAGATAGTTTTCCAAAAATTATTAGACACGTATTTTTTCTTTTTTCACGTAAACTTAAAATGAAGACGTTACAGTGCTTTGAAAACTCGTGTGACGTCATATGATAGTACATTTTGACGACACAAGTGACGTTTCAAGCCCCACTCCAAGATCTTTGACGTGTGTTATCTTCGTCATTTTTTATTGATTTGATAAAACAAAAAACACGTATTCAATATTTTTCGATAATCTAACTTACGGACTAAACAGAATCATATTATTTTGACCCAGTCCGATCCCCTATTGCAATCGTGGCCAAATTATTTCGTCTTATCTGTCTGTTCAACACACATTTTTTTAAGCCTAACATTTGTATCAATCTTGTTCCAGGTTCCCAAGACTCGCCCGTAGTCCTATCAGTATTAGACGACGTAAAAAGGATAAAAGTGAACAACAGCAAAAAGGAGCCCCAGACCAACGGAGCGATCTTACAACAGCCAGCCAGCCTATACCCACATCTATCAGACATTGAGACAGACACCTCACATACCCAGGAAGAATACTCAGACTGTGGCGGATCAAGGTGTGGGCACTACACTCTCGAATGCGTCTTCTTCTTTCTATGCATTTAAGTTTCAGGACGAAAGTTGTTCGGGACAAAAATCTAGATGGCGTTGTACTCAATTTTGGAGTTCAAGATGGCGGTGTTACAGCAACTGTTGTGCGAACAGTTGCTTTTATTTAGTTTTATAAAAAGTTCCTATTAATTTAGGAAGCCTAATTTTATTTAAAACGCGTTTAAATCGAGTTCAGTTAGTTATTTAACTAACATGAATAAAATATTGAAAGCTTGAGAAAGTCAAACGTACAACGTTGCTGTAACAAAAACTAGACTTCGATTACGTTTCGATAGATATTTATTAATATTCCTATTAATTCGCTATTTATTATACATATTTCTAGGTGTAGAGGTTTTCTAGCCAGTTTTATAGGTACATACTAAGTACTACAGGTATTTACTAGGTCGTAAATCAGCCTAGAACACATTACCAGATGACATTGAGCCGATTCTTTAATAGGTAAACATACATAGGATTGCAATCATTAAAATGCAATTACTTAGATATATCAAAACTATAGTAAATACCTATTATCTATTTTAAAAATAATGACCCGTTATTAGTATGTCGATCGTCTATCGATAGTAAATCTTTCAAATGACAATATAATTAAACTGCAATTTTGTAACATTAGGAAAACGATTTAATAAAATACGTTGTAGTCAACCATTTTTAAATCGGAATTAAAACCTTTTTGCTGTTCAAGCATTTTCTATCGCATCATTTTTTGTACGAAATGAAATAAAATTTTCAATTATTCTAATTATTCTAAAATTGAATTTGACTTAAACTTGTGCCTAAAGTATAATCGACTGTTTTACAAAAGTTTTTTGATACTTATTGTAGTTATTAATTGTCAGTAGTAATGTTTGAAATTGAATGTTTCCGGCAGTAAAACGGGAATGCTAACTCCCATTGCGTTGTAATTAATGAAACTATCAAATATCGTGTCACGTTAGTAGGGAATAGGGTTTTTTTCTAGAAGTTTTTCTGAAGATTAAGGATCTTTCATCATAAGAAGAACGAATAATCTTTTTTCATTACACACTTAAGCGTCAAGGCTGATTTTCGCAGTTTATTTAACACTGCAACGTAGGCATTTAAAAAAGAAATGTAAATGCCATGGCAACAGCCACAGAATAAATTGAATACCCCATGAACACGTTACGGCAACCTTTTCAATACGAATAGCTCTCTTAGAAAATTTAATTCTAATACAGAAAATATTTTTCACAAACCACTATGAAAAGTGGGCGCATGTAATGTGTATGTCTTACTGTGTGGCTAACTGGCGAAATGTAGGTTGTTAGATACACCTCCGCCTAACTCTTCGGAGATTTCGCGAGCGAGATGATATGTGTTATGTTACTATGTGTTCTGTAGAGAAATACTTTTTAAAGTCAGTCAAAATCAATCAAAACATTTATTTCAAGTAGGCCAGTTATAGGCACTTTTGAATAGTTGAACAAATACAAAATAAAAGAAAATACAGTCCCAGTCACAAGGCATAATAACTGAGTGTACTGTAGTTGCCAATTCCCTAGCATAGATCTCTATGGAAAAGATTTTTCATTTTCTCAATACCATACATTTCAACGTATATTAGCTCATTTACACTCCTTTGTCCCAAAGTTCAGTCACACCGACAATTTTCAAGTGTCAAGTAATTCGATACAATGTCGGAGGCACGGCTGTTTCACAATAATCCGTTACTTTACACGGCGTTCGTTGCGAAATCGTCACGTTCGCGATTTACCTCTCGAGTTACTGCGGGCAAGGGTTTTAATGAACTTGGCTTTTCCGGTTATTGGCACTGCGATAAGGTACTTCTATTGTATTTGAGGAACTTTGCTGAATTATTAAAGTGCGCAATATCTATCGTTGCTGTCGTCGAATACGTATTTCCTACTCTAGATATTTAAATAATATTTTTTTTTCTAAAACAATTCGCTACGAAATATTCGACCATCAAAGTCATTGCTTTTAAACAATGTTTCTTACTCAAGATGAGAGTCATGTTCTTCAATATAAAACAAATGATTTGTGTCAAGTTACCACTTTCATTATTTGTCTAGCCATTTCCCAACTACGATGTGGTGACGTTCTGTCGAACCGGTAGCGGTTAAATACCAGTATTTTGCATGGACTAACTGCCCATCTGAACTTCACAACCAATAAGTTCCATTTTTACGTGTCCAGAACGTCTCCCAACCAACTGTGGAAGTCATATGCACTTTTTAATACTTTCCCAAGTCTTCACTCTTCTGCTAAATAAAAAAGCCAAGACCCCATTAATGACAGTGTGCGAAACTAACAACTACTCCTAATTATATATTCAGCATGTGCCTCACGTTATTGGGTCAAGTCGATTTGCATGGTGGCCGGTCATGGCGGCGAAAAAAACGTTAAACGTATTATCTAGCGTACATATCTAAACAGTCCCTTTAAAAACGTAGACAGGTTATTGAGGCAATTTTCCCTGTACATATCTTTGTATCGTATTGCAAGGTACGAGTATACCTACTTATTTAGCGAGAATGAAATGTAAGAAATATATCACGTTACTAATATTTTTTTGACTTTGCTTCGTAAACGTGACCAATAAATGAATCAAAAATAACTTCAAGTTGTTACCAAGTTAGATCTGAAAGTTCACTAACGAAAAGTCAGACGAACGTTGCGTTTTATAATAGGCAAAGATGACGCTTCATAAAGATCACAAACAAAATTCTAACCATCAGTGCTCCTGCTTTAAATGTCTATGCTTTTAAGGTCGGCGAAGCACGCCTTCTTCTCGAATAAATTGTAATCTCAGCATTCACCTCCCATTCCAATTATGTCATCTTCCACACCATCCATCCATCTACCGTTTGTTAGGTGAATTAAGCTAGATTATAAAATAAAAACAATCTATAAAAAGTTATTCTAAGACTGTATGTTGCCTATTAGTCTGTACATCTGTAGTGGTTTTACTACATTCTTGTTGTTATATAGCTTAGGTTAGACATACACGGATCTACTTAAAACTGACGTATATGCACGATTATTACAAGTAATACCTATTATTTATGCATAATAATAATACTGCAGTACAATTCCATGTTGAAATCTATATTATGTTAAATATATAGGCCGGTGAAGAACATATTCCATTTAGGACTATCCTTATCTGGTTGGGGCTGCGGGTTCAGTATCAAATGACTTCTTCCGCTCCACCCAGGGCGGGAGGAGTCATTTGATGATTTGCCATCCTCCAAAAAAAATAGCTATCCTTATCTTAAGAGTAAACAAACTAACTTATTGTTAAAAAAAAAAATCGTTGGAAAATAGATCTGATTGTTGCTTAGGCGAACATACTTGTTAGTATCAATGCACATTTTGTACAAAATATAATTTTTTTTTATAGCATTGCTATCGTGGACTCCGATTGCATTGAAGTCATCATTATTTAGTTGTAATGTCCACCACACATAAATCATTACCTGATGAATATAAACATAATTATGAACTACTAGCTTTTGCCCGCGACTTCGTTCGCGTGGAATAGTGACTTCCGGCAGATTTTTGGTTTATCTCGCGAAAAAAAAAAAAAAAAAAAAACTATCCTATGTCCTTTCTCAAGTTCCAAACTATGTCTGTACCAAATTTCATCAAAATCCGTTCAGCCGTTTAGGCGTGAAAGAGTAACAGACAGACAGACAGAGTTACTTTCGCATTTATAATATTATAGTATGGATATCATGCAAAATCTCAGTTAACTGTGGATTGATTTTAATAAGTGTTTTCGCCATTAATTTATTAACATTCTTACCAACCTAAAACTGCTTAATTATCATCTAAAAGTACAACAAAAATAGCAAAACTAAATCCATAAGGGAAAAAAACTACAATTACAAAATCTACTACAACGGCTTATCAATAACAGAATAATTTAGAAATACTAGGTTAAATTATTTGGGCTAATGTCTAGGCATTTTCGGAATAGATACATAATCAAGTTGTAATGAGCAATATAAATTAGCCTTTATTTCGAGTGTTCATAAAGTTGAAATTATCAATACTTAATTAGTTATTTTTTGCAATAGTTTAACTAGGCAATCTATGAATGCGATTATACGATTTGTCGCACTGAACTGTACAACTTAAAAGAATAAATTTAAAAAAATACAACCGAATTGAGAACCGCCTTCTTTTTTGAAACCGGTTAAAAAAAAATACATTTGATACTGCGACTAATCGTATTATCTGCATTCGTAAACTAAAAAAATGCCATATTTCAACATCCAGCATTTTCGAAAAACGCCATTTTCTATTCCGATGAAGATTTAATTTAATATAATTTAATTTCGATTAATCTTATAATTATAAGACTCCTTTTCAGGTATTTTATAAATTATGTTGTCTGTGATAATATTAAACTTAATTAGTAATGTTTTTTTGTACAATAAAGCTATTGAATACATATGTTTGGTTATTTTATTCCTTTTATTTTGCTATGTTACCCGTATGTGTTATGAAAACTGAAGGGAATCAGTCTCAGTATGTTGTTTGGTTATTTCTCCACCCCTTAATTTATTTAGGCCGAATTCGCCCTTTGATTGGGTAATTCAAAATCCAGTGATTTTCGAATAGTGTGAATGTATTTATCTAAATCTTACAGACACTATACAGTGCTGCTGTTCTACTTTTGAAAGGCGCTCATAAAACGCGACCATAGATGATACTTAAACACCAAGACAAAATACCGAACTAATTAGTATAAGACTTAGTTATTTATGCTCATTTTACACATAATTGCTGTTAGATTTTTAACGCTCAAGGATTCCAAAAACGCAATCATTTAGGCGCCGCCTAGTGTCAACTTCTAGAAAGAAACCTAAAAAATCGTTACGGGGTCTTTGGAATATCAGACATTTTTGCGATACAGGTTTCCTTAGTCGTTAATAATGATGAATACATCGACCCCTTGCAGGATAAACAAGAATGCAAGTAACCTCTTATTATAAATCATTACAAGCAAGCTTATAAAAACGCGAAACAGATGTCGAATTAGCCTCAAACACATCTGCCTGTTCCGTAACCAGGAGAGGCAACCAGATGTTTTCTTGCCTTCCATTGAATACCGACCTTTAAACGGACACGTGCGACAGATGGTCGAATGTCCTGTATAGTAGGAGTACTTACATCTGATAATCATGGTAGCGAATGTATTATAAAGAACTAGCTGATGCCCGCGGCTTCACCCGCGTGGATGTCGTTCAAATTATATACTAAAACCTTCCTCTTGAATCACTATCTATTAAAAAAAACCGCATCAAAATCCGTTGCGTAGTTTTAAAGATTTAAGCATACAGACAAAAAGTAAAAAACTAAAACCCGACTACGACAAAAAAACGACGCTGAAAAAGTATGAAACAAGATTTTCAGGATAGAACAAAAAGAAAAGCCGTAGTCACACGGTATTAAAGTGTTTAGGTTGGTACCTATAACGTGTGACTACGGCTTTTCTTTTTGTTCTATCCTGAAAATCTTGTTTCATACTTTTTCAGCGTCGTTTTTTTGTCGTAGTCGGGTTTTAGTTTTTTACTTTTTTTATTTAAACAATTTTGGTGTTAAATATTTTTTTTACTTTTGACTTTTTGTCCGCTAGAGGGCGTGATTTTAAAAGTGAGCAATATTTTGGAAATGTACAAGTCAGGCCCTTTCAAATGATACCAAACACGGCGTATTTATCTCCATTTTTATTTTTTAAGCCTTACTTTTTGTCCGCTAGAGGGCGCCAAATCGCTTTTTGTGACACGTCACCTAGCCTATGTTCAGCGGAAAATTAAGACGGTTCTAACGATACCTCATATGTCGAGTTCCGATAAGTAGATTAGAAGCTATGAGGGAACAGATGAAGATACACACATACATACATACATACATACATACATACATACATACATAGCCAGTCAAAATCATAACCCTCCTTTGGCTTTGCCGTAGTCGGGTAAAAATAGCGACTTTGTTTTATACTATGTAAGGATTCGAGGTATTTATTAGTGTTGTTTGTAAAGGGCCCCTTCGGGAATGAACACTACTTTATATACTACACTAGATGATGCCCACAGCTTCGCCTGCGTAAATAAAATATGAAAATATGAATATAAAATATGTCCTATGTGTTGATCAGGTTATAAAATATCTGTGTGCCATTTTCATCCAAATCCGTTCAGTAGTTTTTGCGTGAAAGAATAACAAACATCCATACATACATCCATCCTCAGTAACTTTCGCATTTATATTAGTACCTACCTAAATGAAATACTACATACATATTTGCAACATGGTTGATGTTTTGGAAATAACAGGCGCAAGTGCCTGACAAAATGTACTTGATAATAGCTACATCTGCTTATCACTTTAGACCGGGATTGTATTCAAGAGATTCTACAGTATTTATTAAAGCAGCTATTGTGATGTCCCATTCGCAAGGTTTTTTTTTTTTATTTAATATGGGCTTACTCTTGACCTCAATCTTGCCCCAAGGGCAGAGATGAGGTCGACGATGGAACGAGCTTACCCAGAAGAAGTCTATTTACTCGCGACTTAAATAGATTGGGGTTATATGAACTCGGGAATACCGACGCAGGCAGGGTGTTCCACTCCTTGGCTGTACGAATAATTAAAGTCTTAGCAAAACGCTTCGTACGAATGTGTGGAACATACAAGGTATGGGTGATAACCTGCAGTACGCCTAGTCTCTCGATGGAAGAAGGGAGATGGTGGAATAAGCTCGTGGAGCTCCTGCGCACACTCTCCGAAGTACAGTGGACGTAGTAAAAACTGGGATAATTACAGGCGCCAATGCCTGTAAGAATGTCCTACATCTGATTATTACGTTGGGTTGTGATTGTATTACTCGTTAACTGAAGTTACTGTGTTTTCATTTACGAGGGCAGTATAATAAACATTCATAGGTATTTATTAAAGTTCAAAATCAAACCAATCATAAGTCATTTATTTAAATTCGGCTGAGAATCAGCACTTTTCGAACGTCAAAATTTATTTACAAGAGACAGTCACCCTTCGACATTTCAAAGTGTTTAGTTTTAGCAGTGAAGAAGTAGCGGAACAAACTCCCCAGCAACACATCTGTTTGTTAGGTTAGAATGTTAGAAGAAACAGTCTTGAGTTATTTGTGAAAAACGTTTACATTCGTTTTTCTGCAGATAAACAGCTTTCGTTATTTAATAATCCTGTTACAACATTGTGGATACCTGGCAATTTACTGACACATTCGATATTTCAACTTTATCGCCTCTTTGTTTACAGAAGTATTATACAAATAGGGAGACATTTTTGCTTTGTGCAATATAACTGCCGCACTCAGAGACGTTTAATGATTACTTCAGCCATCACTTAGTAAAGGTTTTGTACGTTAAATCTTTACTAAGTGACGGCTTAAGTAATCAATAAACATCTCTGAGTACAGCTGTAAGAATTATAGGGAACCAACCTCTCGAGAAATCTACAGTAACGATTAGGATTGGCTTACATCCTGCAAGGAGAGATTTAAGCGCAAAACACACAGGGGACGTGTGCGGGTCGGGCGCGGGGCGAGCGCGGGTCTATTCTGTATAATTATATGGACAACAACAAATGAAACGCGTGCGCGGGTCGGGAGTTATACAGGATAGACCTGCGCTCGCCCCGCGCCCGACCCGCACACGTCCCCTGTGTGTTTTGCGCTTTAAGCCTGTAGGTAACTCCAGTTAACTGGTATGTTGTTGGACCTCGCTCGACACAAGACAATAGTTTCTTTGACAACCCACGACCGCAAGCAAATGAAAAAAAAAATAGATAGTGTCAAATATTGACAACAGTACAGTAGATATTATTTATCTCATTGTCATTCATGGAGTAGCTACAAGGTCGAATATTATAAACATAGTGTAAGTACACAAGGAGGTCCATAAAAACCACGGCCACTTACCCATTTAAAAAACATTAAGTCGGTACATGAGCACATTTTGATAAATGTGTTCACTCAAGTAAATCGAGACCTTGGCCTGTCAAAGTGGTATCAATGAACTTTTAGTTAATAAAAAGGTCTGTGTAATAGATACTGTGTACTGTACAAATTGTAAGGGACACCGAAGTTAAAACGGCTACCAGGTGTTCATTTTATCATTCTGAATTTATTTATGTGAAAAGGAACACATGAAAAAAAATCTAATCTACTCTTTCCCACTCCTGGGCAAAGGTTTCCCTCCACTCCTTTCATTTCTCGCGTCCTTCCAGTTTTGTCGGAACCTGTCTAGTTCGTCCCGCCATCTCCTTCGTGGGTCTGCCGCGACCCCATCTTACTATGTCAGGGCACCAGTTTCCCTCTATCTTGGCTCAATTGGCTATCTTGGCTTTGTTTAAATTACCGATGAAAATTCTATGTAGGTCGGTGTCCCTTCCACCCTTTCAGCATGAATTGGAAGGCACATAATTATGAAATTCAGATATGAAATAATTTAATAGTGTAGGTATCTAGGATAAACCACAACTCCTGATGTGAACATCAGCTGAGGTCAGGCACACGAGCGATGCCATGCGATCTCAGGTAAACAGCCACAATACGTTTAAGTCTAAACTTTTTGGGAACTTTAAAGCGTCTGTTAAGCAAAACGGCCGCTAAGAAGTGTCTGCGAGTATTGGCAACTTATTTTTAAGGATATTGCTTTCAATATACGTAAAAATCAGCTAGTAGAAAATACGTGAATTAAGTAATTTTTTTGTGTACCTTGATGACCTGATACCTGAAAATTGGCCATCTTAGCAAGCTAGCTGGTATTCGTGCGTTCTTAGTACATACTAACGCTACCCAATCGTCCACATATCCTTCATCAGAAAATACGTGACGTCTGGCGGCTCTGGGATCTTGGACTACAAGCAAGCAACCAACGACAAGCCATATAAAAGCCTCCACAGTTGATAGTTTACTATTGTGGCACAAACTAATAACTAAGAATAGGACAACATTTTATATTATTAAATCTAGTACGCAGCAAAGCAGGCGCCACTACTATTCAAATTCATGAAACAATGCAGCTTTTACAGAAGGCAGTTCTAATAGTCGCTAAGCAGCTTGCAAACAAATCGATTGAGGGTTGTTCGTTCATTACAACTTGGTTTAAACCTTTGATTGAGAGAAACTTTCAAGAAATGATAGTAGTAAACTGGGCGAGCGTAAGATGCTCGAAGGATATTATTTTTATTTTCTAAACTTGTTATTTGTACCAGACGAGAAGTGTTCAAAATTGCATTGTATACATAAATAAATAAAATGTCTGAAAAGAGGGGCACGTTTTAAAACCCGTTAATAAGCTGATCATATGTAGATCTAGGACTTAATATAAAAATATATATTGAGAATATAAACCAAACACATACTGAGACTGAAAAACCACGTCACAGCAAAATAAAGGAATGAAATTATCAATATTGTATGTTTCCATAGATAAAAGTATTAAATTGTCGCCATATTCTGACACCAATTTGTTATTTGTATTCCAGTTCTGAAGACTGCCTATCGGAAAATGTGAAAGATAAAATGAACAAGTCTGACAACTGGGCTGAGACATCGTTTGGACGAGAAGTTATGAATGTAAGTCTTTATTTTACAAATTAGCATAACATCACGCCTGTAATCCTCGAAAGATTAGGCAGAGTTGTACCTAATAGTCAACCCATATTTCGCCAGCTATGTATAAGTCACATGGTATAGAGGGCGAGCCTATTACCATCAACTGGGTACAAATCCAGCCTCCGTGGCTGCTATACTGAGAAATTTCTGATAGAAGAACCCCATAACGCTTAGCCCGACCCGGAAATCGAGCCCTTCATGCTCGGCAATCACGCTTGCCACCACTTGATTGATTGGATAAACCATTCGATACAATCATGTTTTTCATTTTTATTCATAGCAAGGTGGTCTTTGTTAATTAGTGCATAGTTAATTACAGGCGTTTAAAACAATCGAAGTCTGAGGTAGTTGCGAGGTGCGGTCCTACCAGAGTTGCGTTTTTTTTTATAAAGATCATTAGGAGGAAAAGTGGAAGGACCCATTGATGATGATCTCCTATTCTTAAAAAAAGGTGCTGTGTGGGTGTAGACGCACCTGCAACTACCCGTGGGTGAATGACTGCTCGTCAAAACACCCCTCCCGCACCACGCAGCTACCTGTGACACCTCAGTTCTGCGGTAGGCTCATAGTCATTGTTATAGATAGACAATGAAGTAAAATTGTATTGTGGAGGAAAACCACACAATACATTATCTTAATAAGTTAATTCATTGTCGCCTTTGTAATAACGCAACCCACGGAGCACTAGAATGTCGATACTATTGGCAATCATTTATTTTTTACTAAACGTTCGTTAGTTCTGCATCTTCCTTGAGTTAAATAAGGCAGTGTCGAAAAAGATAGAAAGACGAAAAAAATCATAAGTATTTGATTGTCATTTCTTTTTAAATCAGAACTGACTGGTTTTGTAGTTCTGATAGGCAGTTACATGTAATTATTACATTCAGCTGCATCCGGTTAGTACTGGTAACTGGACTGGTATAACTGGAAGCCGAATCCAAAATTGGGAAACGGAGGCTTATGATGATTTGTTTTGTTTTGTACAGAGTGCTAAAGACCCTTACTTGATACTATTATGCTTTATTAAATTGATGGACCATGTTTATCATCAGGTGGTAAAGAAGAACAACACGAGCTACAAGAAGGCAGTGCGTGAGAGTGACTCCGATAGCAGTGGACTGGACAGCGAGCTCGACGATATCCTGGACGAGGCCATCAATGAGCAGAGCGAGGGACCTACGCCGCCTAAAGTTAATAAGGTACACATCTTAGCTCGCTAAGTAGCTCGTGACTTAATAATAACTGCTACTTTGGTTAATCTTTAGGTTAAGCCGCGCATGCCTAGGTTGGTCTGTAGATGGGTGACCGCCCATTACATACCGGTAATCAGTGACCTGAAAGTCTGACAACCAGTCTTACCAAAGGGCATTACCTAGTACTAACTGGGTGGTGGAGGTCAGATAGGCAGTCGCTCTATGTAATATACTGGTATTCAGCTACATCTAGACTGGGAGCTGAACCCAACTTAGTTGGGAAAAGGTTAGGCAATAATTAATGAGTGATCTCCGATTGAGAAGTAAGAAATTAAAATATTTGAGGAAGTTTGAATAATACGTCGTAACAAAAAAGTAGCAAGGGGAATCGTCTGTTTAGGTTGAAAAAATTAAAGCGGACATTTGGTTAACTGGTCTGAGTAGGTCAGGTCGACAGTAGCTCTTAATAGTAGTATTCAGCTTTTCATTATGTCAGACTGGAAGGCGACCACAAGTTAGTCGGAAAGAGATAACCTTTTGCAGATGACGAACAAAAACAAACGAAACAACTCTCTGACCTGTTACTAATGATCTTACATTTAAATATTCTGAGTAAAGTCATGACAAATCACCGACATATTCCAATGAAACATTGATCAACACAATAGACCAGACACGGTTGCTCAAATATCTATTGTTATTTCTTTAGTATTGACTTGTATCTACTGGTGTACGCAACTGTGGTTTTGTGAATAAGTGTTTGTTATTTTTGCCGGTGGATTTTGTGTATAGTGTATAGTAATGTCTAGTTTATTGAGGAATTTGCTGCCTTTTTATAAACAGGTAAACATGTTTTCAATGTGATTTTTTTTAACACATACGAATGTGTATAGTGGCTCATGGCTAAATGATAACAACATATGGGTCGATCTTTAGGTTAAGCTGAGCTTGCTTAGCCTGGTCCGTTAGTTTGTGACCACTCATTACATACCGATTTTTGTTCCTGCCTCGGTAAGCACGTTAAACCGTTGGTATCTTTGACAGGTAGTCAGTGGCCTGAAAGTCTGACAATCAGTTTTACCAAAGAGGTCAGATAGGCAGTCATTCCATTTAAAATACTTGTATTCAGCTGCATCCGATCAGACTACAACTTAGTTGGGAAAATGCTAGGTAGATGATAATGTACAGAATGTCAGTGCCAGTACATCCCGCTACTGCAATCTGTCAAATTTCATTTTTAACCTTTTGAGCGCCACAGTCACGTATAGACGACAAGCCGAACAAGCAAAAAAAGTGCCTTAAGTCTGTCGACTTAAGGTACTTTTTGGCTAGTCGTCTTACTTGACTGTGGCGGTCAAGGTTTAAGGTTGATTTCTTTTATTGCAAAATGCGAACATTTGACCGTTTCGAGTAGGTTGATGTGCAGGTATCTATCTGTCTACGTCTACGACTATAGTTATTTGTGGTGCGAACCTTAGCTTAAACATCCCGCTTGACCAACCACTCGCGGTTGGTTGCAGCATTCCGTCGAGTCCTCATCAAGTTTCGTGTACCAGGAGCGCACGTTCAAGTCTCCGCTGAAGCTGCAGCCGGCCACGCCGCGCCAGGACAAGGGCAGCGAGCTCGTGCATAGTGTCAGCTTCTATAGGCGGATGCAGAACGCGGTGAGTACCAGTCATCATACAAGGTGTAAACGAACCAATCATTCTGTACTGTTTTTTTCCTACTCCTCCGCTATTCTTTTCTGATTAATTTCGTTGCGGGATCCAAGACAGTTAATCGTTTCTCTGGGACTTCGTTGAGCTTCATTGTCTCGGCGCTTTTCTTGTGGTCGCCACTGTTGATTCTGGCTAACAGGAGTTACAGTGGTTTGGGAATAGTGTGGCGGGCTTGTCCCAATAAAAAAAAAAACATTCTGTACATCAAATTAAGTAACTCTACACAAAACTTATTGCTGCTATTTTTTGGAGGTGAAACATCACGTTACTCGGTAGAATCGAATATAATGCACTCAAAACATTTTGCTGTTGAATGCATCATACAGTGAGGTCATGGAGGTTTTTAAATTAAAGTATCATTATTAACTTGCACTTTTTTTTTTGTTAATTGTGATAAATTTGGAACTTGGACCCAATATCTGCAATATCTCCGTAATTAGACGCTTCAGCGGCGGAGAGGAAATCATAATTTCCACTTCTAAAGGGGCTATGAAACTACTCCTCAGTAGACACTTGCCCTTAAAAATCCATTACTTTTACACTTCATCTTCTCTTCTTAACACATAGTATTACCGTTACAGTCTTCCACCCCGTCAACTCCAATGCGAGTGGTCCGGCACGTGTCCCCGGACCGGCAGCCGCCCGCTACGCCGGACGAGCCGGCCGCCTGCGTCACCACCGTGCGCGAGAGGATCAAGGAGCTGCAGAACGAGATCTCCAAGCAGCAGACTGTTATATCTCAGGTAATATCTATTAAAAAACAAGGTAATCGACGTAGCCCGATGAATCGCCTTTAAGGGGCAGTTGGCAAGGCACATTGCTCGCAGAACTATGGCCGATGGGGCCGAATAGTTCTGGAGTGGCGACCGCGAACCGGAAGACGTTGCGTTGAAAGGCCTTCCACTAGGTGGGCCGTTAACCTGGTGAAGGTTGCAGGGATCCGCTTGATGCGAGTTGCACGGAACCGGTCAATGTAACGATAATTAGGGGAGGCTTTTGTCCAGCAGTAGACGCCTATTGGCTGAAATGATGATGATGATAAATATCTATTAATATATCATCACGCCTATAATCTCCGAAGGATAAGGCCAAGGTGTACCTAATAGTACACCCACATTTCGCATGTTATGTTTAAGTCCAATGGGACTTAACATAACTAATTTTTTTTTATCATAATACGGGAGATTTACCATGTTTGATTATTGTTTCGAGTTCCCGATATTTTTTTGTTTTTATCCCGTTTATGATATTAATAGTAGTGTCAGTGACCATGTCAGTTTAAAAACTTGGACTTAAACATGCCTATGCCATGCCCACATGTAATAGTGGGCCAGCCTATTGCCATCAACTGGGCACAAATCCAGTCTCCGTGGCTACTGAAAGATTTTTGTTGAAAAATCCCAACGACACTTAATCCGACCATCCGATGTTTGAGTCAAGAGTGTCGACGACGCATGGCGATTGTAAAACTGGTAGTTCTGGTCTAAAATATTTGTTACTTGATTCCAACTAACTTTCCTTCTTTCTCTTTGATTTCAGGCCAGTCAAGCTTTGAATCTTTGCGCAGCTACCATCGAATTCAGCGGCTCCACTGAACAGGCGGAAGGAGAAAGATTACTGTTATTAGCCAGTAAGTCTCAGAATTAGATGTGCCCTAAGGTTGACTGGTAGAGAATGCCTTGTGGCATTAAGTCCGCCTTGTGCATGAAGTTTATATAAATAAATTATTAAGAATCAAAGAAAAGAAAAGAAAAACTCTAGAAGTTAAAACATTTTTATATGAAAATAATGTCGACATACTAATGATATCCGAAACTCATTTTACATGTAAAGGTTATATTAACATCCCAAAATATAAATTCTACAACACAAACCATCCCGATGGTTCTGCACATGCTGGATCTGCAGTACTTATTAAGGCAAATATTAAACATTATTTAGCACAACCTTACTGCCTAGATAAGATCCAGGCAACAAGTGTTGTGGTTGAGAGCGGCACTGGCCCCCTGATGGTGTCTGCATTGTACTGCCCACCTAAACATAACCTAAAAAAGGAGGATTTCACTGCCTACTTCAAAACGCTCGGCAACAAATTCATAGCTGGCGGAGACTATAATTCAAAACACACTGACTGGGGGTCACGTGTTACCACGCCAAAAGGACGCCAGCTGCTTCTGGCATGTCAGGAATTAAAATTGGCTGTCGTCTCGTCACGTGAACCTACGTATTGGCCCGCAGATATAAATAGAATCCCGGACCTTATGGATTTCTGCGTCACAAAAGGCATTGCAGATACGCATGTATCGGCAAAATCGTGTTTGGAACTATCATCAGACCATACACCAGTTATAATAACTTTGAAAAAAGATGCTCAGATAACGCAGAAACAGTGTAGACTTTATAGCCGCAAAACAAACTGGTCCCTTTTTCGAAATTTAATGTCCTCCAAAATTAATAAAAAATTGTCCCTTACAACAGATGAAGACATTACAATTGCTGTGGAACATTTTAATAACTGCATTCAGACATCGGCATGGGAGGCAACTCCTGAGCAACAAGATTTTTCTCCAAACTCCTGTCCCCAAAGCATAAGAGATATAATTTCTGAAAAACGGTCTGTTAGAAAAACCTGGCAACAGACGAGATACCCCGAAGATAAGAAAAGGCTAAATCACATCACATCAAAACTGAAGCAAGTGCTTGCAGAGTACAAAAATTTAGACGTTGAAAAATATCTCACCAACCTTGACGCTACGCAGGCAACGGACTACTCTTTGTGGAAAGCCACAAAGAAATTAAAGCAACCTAAGTTATACTCGCCTCCTATACGTAGGTCAGACAATTCATGGGCCAACAGTGATTTAGAGAAGGCTAAAACATTTGCCTCGCACTTGAAAGAGGTGTTTAAACCGAACGATAACGAAGGTCCCATTGACACTGTCTATGAAATTTCCAAAGCATTGTCTACAACTCACCAGCTTGACCCACCTTTGGACAAATTTACCAAAACAGAGGTGCGTGACGCCATATTAAAACTAGATCAACACAAAGCACCCGGCTACGATCTAATAACGGCGAAAGTCTTAAGAGAATTACCCGTAGAGGGTATTGTCGTACTGACGCAGATATACAACGCAGTATTGTGTAGAAACTACGTCCCACCGCAGTGGAAGATCGCCCAAATTATCATGATACTAAAGCCAGGGAAAAGTGCTGAAGAGCCAAAATCTTATCGCCCAATAAGCCTTCTGCCGATAACATCAAAAGTGCTGGAGACTCTGTTCCTAAGTAGAATGAATCCCATACTTAAGGAAAGGAAACTCATTCCAAACCATCAATTCGGATTCAGAAATGGTCATGGTACAATAGAACAGGTACATAGACTGGTGGATAGTATATACAATTGCTTTGAAAAAAAGGAGTACTGCTCTGCGGCATTTCTAGATATATCTCAGGCATTCGACCGAGTATGGCATGAGGGCCTTCTTTATAAAGTGAAAGAAATGCTACCAATTAACTACTATTTGTTCCTAAAATCTTACTTAAACGAACGCCGTTTCTTTGTAAAACATGGTGAAGATACTTCAGATCTCCAGGAGATCTATGCTGGTGTTCCCCAGGGTAGCGTCTTGGGCCCAACATTGTACTTATTGTTCACATCAGATTTACCAGTGACTGAAGGTGCAAAAGTCGGTACCTTTGCTGATGATACGGCTATTCTTGCTGTGGATAAAGTGGCTGCCAAAGCATCCTATCAGCTCCAAGAGAGCCTGGATAATATCTCGTCTTGGCTTAAGAAATGGCGTATTAAAGCCAACGAAACTAAGTCAGTGCATGTCACCTACACACTTAGGAAAGAGACTTGCCCAACTGTCACATTGAATAATGTTGTTTTACCTCAGGCCGATGAAGCGAAATATCTTGGACTGTATTTAGATAGACGACTTACGTGGAAAAAGCTCATATTTACTAAGCGTAAAGCCCTTGGTACACAGCTCAGAAAATATTACTGGATGCTAAATAGAAATTCCAAGCTTTCACTTAACAATAAACTACTCATATATAAGTGCGTTATGAAGCCGACTTGGACGTATGGAATTCAGTTGTGGGGCACTGCAGCTAATTCTAATCTAGAAATATTGCAAAGATTTCAGTCGAAACTCTTAAGAATTATCACTGACTCACCTTGGTACATGACTAATCAAAGGTTGCACCACGATTTAGGAATTCCAACAATTAAGGAAGAAATAACGAAAGTGATGCCAAAATACAGGGACCGTATACTAAACCATTCCAACGAGCTTGCTGCAGAGCTGATGAAGCCGAGAATCATATTCTCAAGACTCCAAAGGAAAACACCTTTAGATTTGTGTCATTAACACAGCAGATAAGATTAGGACATTGTAAGCACAACTGTCCCCTACATTGAAGTGGCTATGTCGCTGGACTTAGACCACAAAGAGTTGCAATAATAATCAACATATTGCTGAATGTCCACGAGGAGACAGATTGCAGTAATTACATTAAATAAAAAAAAAATAAAAAAAAAAGAATCAAAGACATATTATTAAATCGTGCCATAAAGGCAAACGATACAAAATATTCATAAAATCCCGTCCGTTCCAGCGCACCGTCGCCAGGCCTGCGTGCACGAGCTGCAGCGCCTGCAGGTGGAGGGCGCAGGCCCGGCCGCCACCGCCGGCATGGCCACCTTACATCTCAACTCACTCAACGTGCCGCTCAAGAGGGACTACGTGCGGCAGCTCAATGCTGGTATGTATGGCTTTATTATACGGGTCAAGGCCTGGCTAAGCGTTGGCGGGCAAACGTCCGAGACTGCCTCGCGACGCTGCTCGCTCAGTCAGTACGCGGCTATTAACTGCACCGCACACATTTGTGCCTCTAATATCTCCTTAGCTAATCTTTGTCAGAAGGAAAAAAATTAATAATAACACATACATCATTTTTTACTGGATAATAGGGGATCGGACAAAAAAAAAATTGTCAGATAGATTTCCAAAAAATATTGACCACATATTTTTTCTTTTTTCACGTAAACAAAAAATGAAGACGATACAGTGCTTCGAAAACTCGTCTGACGTCATATGATAGTACATTTTGTACCTTCTTTTTTTTTTTTGGTGGGTGGAAAATCATCAAATGACCCCCCCCCCGCTCTTGGGCAGAGCGAAGGGGAATGTCAGACTTCTACTGACTAAAAACCGAACCCATGTTCCTTCTTTGCCCTTGCGCCGAGGCCACGTCATCTAGTACAAAAATCCGCGGTACCTTCAAGTGACGTTTCAAGCCCCACTCCATGATCTTTGACGCGCTATAGCTACGTCAATTTTTATTGATTTGATAAAACAAAAAACACGTATCCAATATTTTTCGATAATCTAACTGACGGACTAAACAAAAACATATTTTTTTGAGTCAGTCCGATCCCCTATTATGTTCGAATAAATGACAATGATTGTGAATAAAACTCTGATTTTTTTATTTTATTACAATGAGAACTTGGCATGTTTGTGTTAGGACAACATACTGCGTCTCTATAAACAAGAATCATCGTTCACTTACAGACGGCGCCGTAGGTCACCACGCAGTGTGCCTGATCAAGTGTCGCGACCGCGTCCTCGCGACAAGCATGCAACAAACAAAGCCTACCAACAACATCCTGCACTTCCCTGACAAAATCAGTATGCTGGGACTTGCGAGCGACTTCAAGGTTAGATCACATTATTGATAAGATAAAGATTCTTTTATCATCATCATCTTCCTGCCCTTATCCCCGACTTACGAACAGTAGGTCGTGGGTTCGAACCCAGGCAGGCGCATTACTTTGTGTAATTTATTTCATCACCGCTGCTCTCAAAACGGTGAAGGAAAACATAGTGAGGAAACCGGCATGTCTTAGAACCAAAAAATTCGAAGACATGTGACATCTACCAAACCGCTCTGGGCCCGCGTGGTAGATTATAGCCCATTCCCTCTCAAATGAGAGGAGGCCTGTGTCCCAGCAGTGGGAACATTAATAGGCAGTTGATGATGATTGATGATGCAACACATTTTGTTCTTCCATTCTTCCCTGTTAGACGTCTCGCCGGCTTAGCATGACCACCGAAGACACGGGTTTTGTCGACGGAAGAATCGACAAAATGACAGATTGTAGCAAGGATTCATGTCAAATTGTATGGAAAAATCTTTGTCTATTCTTGGTAGAATAGAGATAGAATCGCCATGCTACTGGGGCTGGTGGCATTTACTCCTTTCTCTTTCATATCATTCCTCACACAATCCATCCATCTTTTCTTTGGCCTTCCTCTCTCTCTCTCTCTCTCCATCTATCCATCACATTTTTAGTCATTATGCGATTCGTCCCTCATAACATCTCCATACCACGACATTCGACTCCCTTTATTTCTTTTAACTTAGTATAAGTATGTACATACATACAAGAACTTTCATAAAATGCAGTGTTATACCCAAATAAATCTTTTTTTTTTCTATTTTCAGGTTACAGTAGAAGTGTACCTGCTGCAAGCGTCAAAACAAGTGCTATCACACGAGATGAAATATCACATCACTAGCAAAAAGGTATGCACCAGAGCGACAAATCCAAAGGGAAAAAGTCTCGCTTTTTGCTTCCTTTCTTGATCTTAAGCAATCTTAAATCATGTTTTGGCTTTAAGGGTAAACAAGCCAACGGCACGAACTAGTTGGTGGGCGGGGCTAAAATGCATGCTATTTCATCCGACATCACGAGCGAAATGCATAGAGCGAAAGAGACACAACTAAAACGGGCGTTTCTATGCAGACCTTTGGTAGTATGGATACCATAAAAAATCCATTGAATGTATCTGTTCAAAATAAAATTATTTGAATTCTTTAATAACTAATATATGCCTGTATGGTTTCACTTTTTTCATTTTCGTACTATATATATACGTTACGTATATATACGTAACTTATTTACGCCTAAAGATAGTTAAAATTAGTGCTAAAATATGAAAGTTTCGAAATTCTGCTTCCATAGAGGCCTAGAAAATGACAAGACCAGTTGATACAATTTTTAATTTTGAACCTACACCGTCAACCAGAGGAGTAATCACCATACTACGTTTGTATGGAAGAATGACTGGCTTGTGCAACCTTAAAAGGTGTTGACTGATAACTTATTTAATTCTGCCCCTTAATTAAATATTAGCTGTATTCTTTTATATTTTCTAAGTCTTATTTTTCTTCCTTTCAATCCACAGTCAAGCTCCAAGCTCCTGACACCAAAGTCAAAGATATCCGAGCTAAAGGCGCCGCGAGTGCAGAGCCCGGCGGGGCCGCTAGCAGTTCGCTCCCCGCAGTTCTCTCTGCACGGATACTGTATCTTTGCGTTACAGCAAGCGAGTAGAAACAACTTCACTCTCAACAAGGTAAGGAGTTACCCGTCCACCTAAAGTACGCAGCAAGCTATGGCAAGAGAGATGCCCACCACCTCACGACTTCTTGAAGCCCCAAGAACACCTGGCTCCCGGTAGTGAACTGCAGTGGCCCATCTGGCAAGCCACCTAAATAGATTGCGCACCCAAGTGGGCCGCTGCAAACATAACCTGGCAAAGTGGGGCATTATTGGTTCCTCCAACACCGAGTGCGAGTGCGGCGCTCCGGACCAAACAATGCCTCACCTGCTGGAGTGTCCCAGATGTCCGTATACATGCACCCTTGGCGACCTGAATAGCGCCTCTGCCGCTGCAATAAACGTGGCTACTTACTGGGCCCAACATGGAATTATATAATCGACACGAAAAGAAAAAGAAGAAGATCTGTTTAACCAAATTATCCCTGATATAAAAGCTGCTAAAATGTTACCACGTCAGTGGAGCAGCTTATTCTGTTACTGTTCCATTCAAGCGTGATTGCTGAGCATTAGGTCCTGGGTTCCCGGGTTAGGCAAAGTGTTATTGAGTTTTTCCCATCAGGAATTTACTTATTGTAGCACACATTATTTGAAAAATGCTTTGTATCTATACACTCTAAAAATAAAGTATAGGATAAATCTTATCATTAACACAAAATACGGCATATTTACCATGTTTAATCTAGTTCTCGATATGAAATGAGAGTAAGTGTGTATGATTTTCTAATAATGAAAGACCATGACAGTTAAAAAACTATAATAAATCTTATTCAGAATCATAATTTGAACAATTATTTCGATGTGAACCACTGACATCAGAAGACTTCAATAACCAAAACATTCCGTCCATCCTCAGGTCCCATGCGGCAGTCCCTTAGAAGGCGTAGTAAACCTGGAGATAAAGGCTCGCTTGCGCGTAACCCCGCCGGGCGCGCACGCCGCCTTCCTCACCGCGTTCGACGACGTGTCGGGGCTGGGCGCGTGGCACCGGCGCTGGTTCCAGCTGCAGTCGCCGAGGCTGGCCTACTGGAAGTATCCCGATGATGTGCCGAGGAAGGTAAGAGGATATACGGCGAAGGGCTTTATAGCTTCTCGTATATCAATCTATGCTGTCGATTTGCTTGCAAATAAGACTGCATTTAACACTTGTCTATTTACTCTATATTGACTGCACTGGTGCGGTTTTCACGTAAGCATTCACACTGTTCTGTGATTGGTCCTTACTTAGATATTATTTGAATTACTTTGGTAACTGTGGTCGCATCATAAAACTCTTCTTCACTAAGGTTATCAACACATGCCGTCGGGCTGCGAGTTGTTCGAAAGAGATACCGCGGCCTCGAACACAAAGGGCTAAGAAAAACATGAGTGGTTTTTAGTCAGTAGAAGTCTGATTCTCCCTAGTGATAATTTCTTCTTCTTCTTCTTCCTGCCCTTATCCCATGTCATTTGGGGTCAGCGCAACACGTTGTTTTCTTCCATTTCCCTAGTGATAATTTAATAAATAAAAATAAGTCATCAACACAGTCACTTAATCTTCTCTTATCCCTTTTCTTCCAGATGCCCATCGGCGACATCGACCTCTCCACCGTCATATCGGAACGCGTAATAAAAGCCCCACGCGACCTCTGCGCGCGACCGAACACTATCCTACTAGAATCCGCCATACCTGCCGGTCTCATCGTGCCAGACTGCGGGTCACTGGTCTACGTGCGCAGACCTGACGGCTCCATCGTCAGGAGACATCTCCTGGCTGCCGACACGCCTAAGGACAGGGATATCTGGCTGGATTGCCTCAATAAAGCGCTGGAGTATGTCAGGTGCTGTGGTACTGATGATGAGTAGAGCTTGGGAGTTGGGTAAAAAAGGAGGTATGTGATATGTGGAATCATGTGAAAGACATTTATGCTGTGATTACGACTTGTTTGACAATAGTGTTTAGTAAGTGTTTTGAATTGGATGGTCGAAACGGTTAACCACGCTTCAGGGTCAAAATCTTCTGTGCTGAATATCCGTCTTTATTAGCCTCTACTGTACCACTGCTGGACAAAGGAATCCTCCAATTATTTCTGAGAGCTCTTTTCCAATGCCTCTGTGATCCAGATCTCGCGGTACGCGTCCAGATCCCGTCCGTCTCGCCGCTCACACCTCTTTCTGGGTTGGCCTTCTACTATGAGATAATTCATACAAACAGTAATTTGCAAGTGTCTGACGGATCTTTGAGCCTGAAGAGTTTTGACTCTGATTTGTGAAGATAAAAAACAATTACAACAATGACAATGTTTTAATTTTCTGTGTTTTGTCGGTATGATTTTGCACTCGAAATAGTTGATAGATACAGGCCATCATCCATTCAAATAACTTATTGTTATCCGCCTTACAATCCAGTATTCCATTGGCAGGACCAAGTAATACCCATGTGCTATGTACTATGTCGTATGTAATTGTATGGGACCAATTTAAATGTTATGTGTATGTATTCCTGTTATTAATAATTATAAAGACGAATCGTACGTAGTTGATTTTCCTCGATTCAAAACTGACCATATCTACAGTCCTTCACAGATTTTACTATGAATGTTACATTACTCTCAAATCTGAGTACCTAATTTTAATTATTGTTACAATAATTATGCTGTGGGGTTGCTTCGGGCGACGCTTTATTTTTACCATTTCGCGCATGATGCAAGACTTCAACAGTTGATGATTGCAACGAAGTCGCAGCCACAGAATACTACAAAAAAATGTGAAGCCCAATAAAATTAACTACGCTGGAGTATTTCGAGGGGAAAGTAGCAAGTCCACCAGACGTAAAGTTCGAACATGCTGTGGATGTCGGCTCAACAGTTAGACCCCAAAATTAAAAAATCTATTGATAAAGTAAATAGATGGCTGGAAAAACCAACAAAGCGAAAGTCCCCAACAGTTTTAACAACTGTAAACTGTAACTGTAAATCTATATTACACGTCAAAATACTCATGTTAGGCCTACGGCTGATCATATGGTTTAAATCCGGTTCTGTATGAAATGTAACGTGTGATCCCATCACTGAAACATACCGTGGATGCAGGATGCTGTGTGACAATAGGCTCTGTATTCGAACCATTAAAGTATATCCTAAACATTGTTTTATATAACCCGCTGTCGGTACTTTTACGAACTCTTCGATGATTGTTCAAATCGTTTTATTGCTAGTTGCTCGTCCTTGAGTTTTAGTACTTTGTCTAGGTTGCTTCTCTCTAGGTACTTTTTCCCGAGATCTGCAGCGTACTTTGACGGTTGGTACGTTTGCGATTTCTTAGCAGGTTTCGAAACCTTCGGGGTGGAGTCGCTGCGTGACCCACAGTGCTATACTGACCTGCGTTTGCTTTGAGAAGCCTTCAAATATAAAATAACTAGATGATGCCCGCGACATCGTGGATGCGTTATGGCGACCAAAAGTAACCATGAAATTTTGATCCCCTTTCCGAAACCATGGGAACCTTTTCCAGGGATAAATTGTATACTAAAACCTTCCTCGAGACCACTATCCATTGGTAAAAACAGCATGAAAATCGGTGCAGAAGTTTTTGAGTTTATCGCGAACAGACAGGAGACACGGCGGAGGACTTTGTTTTATAATATGTAGTGATAATGACTGTGCAAGGACTGTTATAGTTGAAATCGAGAATATTGGCTAATTGTGACGCTAAAAGTAAACTAAAAAGGTCAACAATTGTATCTTAAGTTGATACTTTAGACCTCTGGCAGTAACCTATCACTGTCAGAAACATTGCCATGACAAAATAGGTCGTAGTTTCTAGGTAGTAAATACGATAGCAGCGTAAACGAAGGTATTTTTCGATAATTTTGTAGTGTGTATAGTTGTAGTTTGACTGAATTTAGCTTTAATTACTAACAATGTAACCACTAGGTTATTAACTAACAATGACATTAATGTTTAAAATAAGATTTTTTTAGATGGAAAATACTAAAACCAGCAGATCACGAACAATAAGCCATACATTGCATAGTTGGAATTTCAACTGTTCGGAACATCTATTTATCTTTTTTAAATTTCAAATTTCGACACTGAATCAACCCTACGACTAGCTTTGTATAACAATAAAATAAACTAAATTAATAACGAGAACTGTTCCCACAAATGCCTATAGCTTTTAGATAAATCATTCACATTAATTTGTACTTATATCATATTATTTCTACTAACTCACATACTATCTTTAGTTCTAAATATGCATCATTAAATCTTCCATAATACTGTATAATCATAAAATAAATACTCGCGATATAAATACTACTATGTAATTTGTTCGCTATGGGGTTGGCAAGTGAAAGCTGATTGTAGATGGCGTGTCCATAGCTTGTCCCAATCCGACCAATGAGGTCAAGCTATTTTGAAATATAAAATGACATTGACAGATATTCAACCAATGAAGAGCTTAGGTTCATGCGGTGCTAGCGCCATTAGTTCCACCAGTTGCCCGTCCCATTGCGTTTATAACAATGCAATTGAATAATGTTTTTTTAGGTCATTTGTAATCTACTTGTTTTACTTTTTAGATGTTATTTTACGTGTAAAGACATCGGAATTTACCGTTTCTACAGTTGTTAGCACTTGAAATTACCAGGAACTGTCAGATTTTGAACTAAAACTTGAAAATTTTATGGTTTAAAATCATTTAGAGTAATTCGACAGTTCGTGGTAAGTTGATGCGCTGGCTACTACAAAAAAACTGTGCATTCATTCAGTTTTAGACCTTATAAAATAACTTACTTTTGCGTTCCTAGATACAAAGTTTCTACATAAAAAGGTAATTTGATGAAATATTGTAGGGATATGGTTGAGGGTTACCACGTAACTACAGTCTCTATGCGTCAAAAGACATTTGTTTTATATAAATTCTAATAGGTACAATTTTGAATACAAAAATTATTATTCAGGAACTACGCAGTTTTTATAATATTAGTGTGCACCACGTTTTGGAATTGATTGTATTTGCAATAATTATGTGTGTGTAGTTTGTAATTATATTTTATATGTAAATAAAATCAATTTATTACAATAATATAGCTATTTTAAGTATATTTTGATGTTTCATTTGTTACTTCCTTCATAGATCTTTATCACTGATAATGTCGCTGGAAACTTCAATCAGCAAGGTTAGATTCTATCAACAGAAGTGCATTCGAAATCCTTGCAATATTTAATGTCTCCGAAATTAAATTCGTATCTCTTTCGATCGGAATAACTCGACATGACACAAACCACTCACATTTGTCCCAAAGTCGTAGATTAGCTGATTTCTCATTTTTCGTGATTCATGTCCGTATTGTCCAATATTCACTTGCTTTGGTGAACGATACCATCGTAAGAGAACCAAGAAACCAAAAAATCTAAAGCCACGTCAGAGCCGAGTCAAGAGGCTTCAAGGGCGGCGTAAAAGAAACATCTCACTCTGAAATCGTGATTTCAGGATTTTGCCAGTAGCAGCCACGGGGTCTGGATTTCTGCCCGGTTGATGGCAATAGGCTCGCTCCCTTATGGAACTCAAAAAAAACGACGCTGAAAAAGTATGAAACAAGATTTTCAGGATAGAAAAGCCGTAGTCACACGGTATTAAAGTGTTTGGGTTGGTACCTATAACGTGTGACTACGGCTTTTCTTTTTGTTCTATCCTGAAAATCTTGTTTCATACTTTTTCAGCGTCGTTTTTTTGTCGTAGTCGGGTTTTTTTACTCTTGACTTTTTGTCCGCTAGAGGGCGTGATTTTAAATTTGAGCAATATTTTGGAAATTAACAAGTGAGGCCCTTTCAAATGATACCAATCACGGCGTATTTATCTCCATTTTTATTTTTTAAGCCCTACTTTTTGTCCGCTAGAGGGCGCCAAATCGCTTTTTTTGACACGTCACGTAGCCTATGTTCAGCTATATTAAGACGGTTCTAACGATACCTCATATGTCGAGTTCCGATAAGTAGATTAGAAGCTATGAGGGAACAGATGAAGATACTCACATACATACAAACATACGTACATAGCCAGTCAAAATTATAACCCTCCTTTGGCTTTGCCGTAGTCGGGTAAATATAACAGGCGAAATGTGAGTTTACTAATGCATACACCTCTGCCTAAACCCTTCGGGGATTACAGGCGTGATGTTACGTCAAAAATAAAACAGCCACAAGACTTCAATTCTTCTTTATTTATAATACAATACAATATACAGAGCTTCACTTGTTATACAATTATGATATGCCTATCAAAATATTGATCGTCGCCTATGTTATCTTGTCGTGCATTTTATTCGCTTAATTTGATACCTAGACATACCTAACTACTTATAATATAAAGTACATAGTAAAGCATATTGACTAGAGTCGAAAGTAGACGTTAGTTTATATACTTATTATATTAAAATAAGGTTTTAGGAACAATACAGTCGTACTTAGATGTGGAACTAATCATGAAAGAATTTTGTGGTAGATTAAGAAGTGGTATTTTCTTGAAAATAAAACTTTCTCTTGTGAATTGTAAGGTAATAAATATAACAAAAAAACTCAGCAGTACGTTAAAGAAATACAGCAATAGGCGAAACTGAAATTCATGCCTAATTATAATAATGCCCTATTGAAACACTCAGGGCCGAGAATATAAGTATCACCTAATGAAAACAGGCATCAGAGTACCTATTACTAAAAAAGTAGGAACCTATTAAAAAAGTATGATTAACATACTAAAATAATAAATAACTTTAAAATAAATAACAATCCTATGATATAAAAAAACCTAATCAACAAAAAACGTCCCAATATTACGAAGATTTTCCTTGTACAAGTACCTACATGGTTTTCAACTTTTCACATAATCTTGTCCTCCATAAATACCAGCCACGCTAAATTAAATTAGGCATAATTCAATGATTGTCCGTAATACCAGCCACGCTAAATTAAATTAGGCATAATTCAATGATTGTCCGAAACTTTTAAATTACGGATCCTAATTTGGTTACCCAAAGGGCGATGTATGTTATGTATGATCAGAACAAAATAATACAAACCAGTAATAAATACCTACTTGATCACTAAAATTTCTTTGGATATTCATATAATTTATTCTGTTGAAGCTGTTGATTTTTAGGTAAACTAAATAAATAAATACACTTAATCCAAAATCTCTATACGATACTCAGCTTACTTTGACTTTTGGCAGCATCTTTTAGTTAAACCAGTCAACAAAATTAACAAAATCTTGAACTAAAATTAAACAAACATCTCAAAACCAAACAAAATACCGTCTAAATATCAGGAGCTCAAAAGATGATAAATATACCGTTTTCAGTGTTAATGATAATATTATTGACCATGTAGGCTTTAAAACTTATTATATTAGTAAAAATCTGCTTCAAAAGTCCTGCGTCCATTGTCCTAAAAAACCAAAGGCATAGATGAAGAAACAGCTCAGTAAACGCATTACAAACGCGACTTAAACTATCCAACCGTAACGGAACCTCTTCATCATCAACTGGATCTGGCCGTCAAGTTCGAGGGGTCTATCTTCCTATAAAGTGGTGTCCGCTTACTCTTCGTCGTAGAGCGGAGGCTTGTCGGGGTCGCTGTGGTGTTTGGACGCCATCTCCGATGTCAGGGCTGCCTTCAACTCGTGCTGCCAACATGGGAGAAGATATTTTAGATTAGTACGTCACTGTATTGTATCTGTCGTCACTGGTTTCACAAACGTGATCGCTCACAATGGGCCTCATCAGGAAGCTCAAAGTCACCCAAAGGGCAATGGAGAGGGCAGGGCACATTGTTCGCAGAACTGATGGCCGATGGGGCCGAAAAGTTCTGGAGTGACGACCGCGAACCGAGAGACGTTGCGTTGGAAGAGCTTGAGCTTGACACACCAACGACATATTCACTAAATCCTTACATACTTAATATGTTATTTTTAACAATTTAGCGGTGAATTCGTCACATAAAGGTGTGCACTGCACTTGTATCAAATCAATAATAAAAACTGAAGCGGAAATATATAAAAAATTAAATTTACAAAATTTACATTGAATTTAAAATGTCAAGTGGTTAAATTAAAATAAGATACAGTAAATTCAAGATTTTAAACAAACGTACATTACATGCAATAAAATTAAAAGAATAGAATAGATTAGAGTTCAAATATTAAATTAAATTATACAATATTAAATAATTATATTGAAGGGAGTCACACAAGTACACAAATAACATTTTGTAACAGAAATAAGTAAACACATCGATCAAGAACTGAGCACGTTTCGTCTGAATTCATTCAGACTGTTCGTAAATATGTCCAAGTTGTTAGTACGCGTGCTAAGCTTATTGTAGCTAGACAAGAACCGGTATAAAGGAGCTGAACGACCAAGATTAGTTCTATTTTTAGGCATTTGAAATGTTTCCGTTTTAAAATTGGATCTGTATGAGGTACGGCGGGGCACACTTACACTGACTTCCGAAACCAACTCCAAATTGTGAACGGTCTTAAAAAGGAAAATTAAATCTGTGCAACTTCTTCGTTGCTCCAAGGAGATCAACTTGAAATGACAGAGCCTTTGATGGTAATCAGCTTCGCGATCACAAGTCTGTGATCTGTAGCGCAGGTATCTTGTAATTTTTTTTTGAATGCACTCTATTCTGTCGATGTGGACACGATACGCTGGATTCCATACAGGGGATGCATATTCCAATAAAAGTATACTCCTCACCAGAGAGTTATAGAGGACCTTAAGGGTGCCACTTGACCGGAATTCCTTACAAGTTCTTTTTTTTAAAAGTTCGTCTAATCTGGGTTGATATTATAGTATAACAAACACAATCATTCCTAATATAAGGAGACATCCATCTCTACACAGCAGTTAATGAAAAAACAACCTAATAACCATCCCAGCTTAGTTCCGTTTTGGGAAACAATACAAGATAAGCCTTTGTCCAAAATCCAGACGTTTACATTCATATCCGAACTACGACCTTTAAAAAAGAAAGATCGGGTTGTACTTTGTAGTCAGAGGGTCAGGGTCTGATCAACATTTGCCTAGGGATTAGTGATCATACGATATAATCCTCGCCATTGACAAGTCCATCATTGTGCTTTTAATCAATTGTTTGGTAGAATAGAATATCCTTTATTATATACTCGACATATTTCTAAGCCATTTTGTGTCAGTAACTTCCAGGATCGCTGGTGTGATTACAAAGTTTAAATGTCAACCTAACTAATGCAGAACGGAGCGTTGAATCGAAGCTCTAAAGACTCAAATATGGCTTAAGTAAAACTAAGTTAAAGACAGGCGTTACTTGGCGGATATCCGTGACAGTGAAATGATATGAACTTTCAATGTTTTGTTTTAGTTCCTCCAAACACTGATGTTAACCTTTTAACAGCGTAACTCTTAGATCATCGTCACTCCCTGCCTAACTCCCCGACTATTAGTCGGTTTTCAGACTAACCAGATGTAGCTGAATACCAGTATTTTAGACGGAGCGACTGTATTATCTGTCCTCCATAACCTAGTTAGTACCTACTGGGTAATACAATACCACTTGGAAAAAACCCAATAACACTTTGCCTGCGGGAATCGAAACCAGGACCTCATGGACAGCAGTTGCACTTGCGGCGGCTAGACCAACGAGGCAGTCGATTACGGTTGGCGCAGTGGCTCGAGCAATTGACTGCTGCTCTGCGTGTCGCGGGTTCGATCCCCGCACGGAACAAATATTTGCATGGCCTATAGATAGTTGTTTCGGGTCTGGGTATTTGTGTTAGTGAGTTTATATATTTGTGAACGCACCTACGATACAGGAGAAATTCCTAGTGTGGGGCAACGTTTTTAAAAAAATAAATAAATGTGACACTAACTACGAAATGGCGACATAGCCGGGTGAACTGGCCGCAGTCTAGCGCGAGCTGGGGCGCTGCTCGCTTGCCGCCGGTCCAGTCGCGGCTGAAGGTGATCTGCGCGGATACCAGCGCCGCAGCCAGCACACACGCCGCTACCACCGCTACACACCTGCTGGAGAAGAATACAATAATAAAGTCTTAGGCCCGCTTGCACTGATGCGACCACCCTAGGCGCGGGCCTGTGGAGTAATTGGGCTAGCTCGCCGTCCATCCGTCGTATGACGACAGGCCGGGTCGTCGCGTTTTTGTTCCACGCGCACCTCCAAAAGATGGTAGCACATTGGAATTTGAAGGGGTCCGCAAGTGCTGACAACTGCCGGGCTACGGGACTGTTCGAAAGGGATACTGCAGCCCCAAAAATAAAGGGCTAAGAACGAACATAGGTGGGTTTAAGTCAGTACAAGTCTGACACTTCTTTCCGCTTAGCCCAAGCGAAAAAAAAGGCTCTCTTACACAACAAATCATCATCACCGGCCTAGCCTTTTCCCAAGTATTTTGTCGACTGCCTATCCTGACCCCTGTTATGGCTGTTGCGACTGCAGTTAGACCCGCTTGCACCATCTTTATCATAGTAAAACAAAATCGTTCCCGTTATTCGTACGCTTAGATCATTTAAACTACGCATCGAATTTTGATGCAGTGTTCATTAATAAATAGAGTGATTCAAGCGGAAGGTTTACGATCTACGAGTACATTGCACCCGTCCAAAGTCGCCTTCCTGTCCCTTGACCCATCATCATATAAATTCATCACTCTTTTTACCCGACTGCGGCGAAGCCCAAAAGGAGGGTTATAGTCAAATGCGATTCGTCCCTCTTCATAACATGTCATGCTCATCGCAATATCTCAACGTTCAATATACGCGAACAATTTCAATGCTGGTTGTGGGTACAATCATGAATAACATTGAATGGTAAATATTATTTTGGATCACAATGTCCTCGTCCACCTTATATAAATCGATATCTTTTCCCACATTAATATTTTCTAACTGAATAATAATAACTCCCCCGGAAAAGACCGTACTGCCCTCACCCTTGAAGCCCTCTCTTGTAATCCCTGAACTGTTAGGCAGTTAGTGTAGCAAACCACCACATTGCAACAGGTAGAGTTGGGTAGGCGACACATCTATTAGCTTGTCACTCAAACTCTGTGTCTGATACTGAAAAATTCCTGATGAAAATATTCAATGAAACTTTGCCCGACTCAAGAATCGAACCTAGAACCATGCTCAGCAGTCGCGACACTAGGCCAACGAAGCAGAATACTGATTTCATACTGATTTGCAATTAATCTGAAATAGTGGAGTGGGGCGGAACCGTTAATATACAACTACTAGTATAGTACTATACCTTTGCCGAACCCTTGCGGGTTTACATGCTTGATGTTGTGTTATTTATAATACTCAATTATTCAGAATTTTGTGGGGCTTCCTAGTGTATTACCTGTGAAGATAAAAACCTTTTCACAGTTCTCGTAATTTTTTTGTTACCTTTAGGGAGTGGTACGACCGCCGCGCGCCGGCGAGAAAACGACTAATGCGCCTACCACACGCTCACACCACAACTCACACTTCCCCACAGTCTTGCCTGCGCGATTACACGGTGCACACAGTACATCGCGCGTGTGGTTTGTAATGGTAATACAGTTTTACCAACCATACGCGCGATGTACTGTGAAGTGTGAACGAAAAGTGTGGTGAAGCTTGAGCGTGTAGTAGGCCCATAAGGCAGTGGTCCGACCGCGCCGCGCCCCGGCGAGAAAACGACTAACTCTAACAGTAACGATGATATAAGTTTTTAAACTGATATGGTCACTGACACTACAAACTGTACTGTCGTATATCCGAGCATATTAGGGCGGTGAAGAATAATGACACTCACAAATCGGTCATAGCTGAGCATCTTCTGGAATCGGGATCGAACCACTGGATTGAGTTGCATAACCCTCAGGTCATCTCGACAGAACGCCACTATATACCTCGTCTGGTTAGAGAGGCCATTGAAATCACCAAATACAAAAACTTTAACCGGGAGGACGGGTTTCAACTGTCGAGAGCCTGGAATCCAGTGGTTCAACTGTGTAAAAACCGAAAAAGTGTCGAAAAAAGTTCGCGAGTGGACACAGTGAGTTTCGTGTGTCGGGAACAGAATCGTGTAGTGAGTGACAATGGTAGTGGTGCCGAACGCAAAAAACGAACTAGAAAGAGGGTAGACCGATTTGTCTGCTCATAAACATCCACCTGCAATGACTTCAGTTTATCCGTGATCATGGTGCTTGTAACAGCGCCGAAATATCGGGAACTCGAAACAATAATCAAATATGGTAAATATCCCGTTTATGATATTAATAGTAGTAACGATGATGTATTACAGGTTTGCACAGGACTGAGCTTCCGCGGGCGAGTGGCGCGAGTAATCGCTCGTCGCACACTCGCTGATAGGGTCGGCGACAAAACTATCGAAACTACACACTCGTTTCCCGGGTTCATTCCCATTAGTTCGTTACATTAGTTCGATCGTCGAACTAGTGAGAACTTTTTTTCTCATTTGTTCGACCGTCGAATTAATTAGATTTAAAAATAGTTCTACTACATTTAAATGGTAGTTTCGAAGACTTTACTATCCAGGTAAAAAAAAAGCTGCATGGTATTAGAAAGGTATATAGATTTATAGATTTGATTATGAGATTCCTATTATGAATATAGACAATACCTCCTTCATGTTTCTGGCCTCCTGGTAGTTTGAAATTCGAAGTGTCTAGTCGTCCGATTAGCGGATGAATAAAATTAATTAGTCGTCCGATTAGCCGAATGAATAACCAAAATTATAGGCTGTTGCTAGTCGTCCGCTAAGTGGATGAATCACCGTCTCGCGACAGTATCCTTTATGGGCGACATGGGCTTCGGGGACAGAAGATATTAGTGTTATTTGATATGCGAGCGAAGCGAGCGCGCGTCATGGAGTACATGCGTTTTAAATCTAATTAATTCGACGGTCGAACAAATGAGAAAAAAAGTTCTCACTAGTTCGACGATCGAACTAATGGGAATGAACGAAACTATCGAAACTACACACTCGTTTCCCGCTGATCGCCAACTCGTTTATAGTTTCTAGTTCTACTCGTTTCTCGTTCATCGTCGGCGGTCGGACCACTGCCTTAATGTCCCGAATATTGGGCAAAGGCCACTTCCCATACAGAAGAGATGGGATGAGCTTGTTCAATGTGAGTTGGCGATTTAAAACCGAAGCCCAGACTGCGGGTTGTTCGAAAGAGATACCGCGGCCTCGACACAAAGGGCTAAGAAGGAATATGGGTGGTTTTTAGTCAGTAGAAGTCTGACACTCCCCCTACCGCTCTGCACAGAGGGGGAGGAGTCATTTGATGATTTCCCACACTACAAAAAAAGGTACTGGGTTATTTATTAGGATAGTACCTATTTATGATTATTCAGCATTTTCGGATGCGTTTTCCCATTCCCTCAAAACGATCGTCCATCCCATTTCCTAGCGTTTCAACTGAAGAAATAAATCCTGCCACAGTTCTAGCAAATACTAAACTAGAATAATCGCAGCATAACTACTTAATATGTGCGTCCACACGTCGCCAGTTTTAGTCACGGGATCAGCAGAGCTCGTGACGTTTGCTCGCAAACTATAATAATGTCGGCTTACATCTTACAATGATAAGTGACCGGGGAACGCGTGTGTCTCTTATATCTTCAGAAGTTACGACACTTTGTTGGTGTTTCTCGTGTTATTTTAGTAAATAAGTGGATATTTTTTATTTTAGACCAGCTGATGCCCGCGGTTTTACCCGCGTGAATGTCGGAAACATAAAAATTTTAGCTGTGACTGTAAAACCAGCTATGACTATTTAAAAAACCCTCAAAATTATTGTCATTGCATCACTGCAATCACATGACTAGATACCACTGAGGTTTTCTTAAAACTTTTCACTTTAAAACATGTTGTTTTATCTACTCACAAACGTCACATATCAGCATTACGGTGAAAAAAAAACATTGCAAATCTTTTTCTGGGCTTATCATGTGATATTATCGTATTGGCCCCCCGGGAGGTGAAACTAAGCGATTTGATGAAGGTTGCGGCATTGGATGCTGTTATCACCGTCTCTACAGCTGAGAATAATACCTAAGTACTATTGAATCAATCCATAACACAGATTTACATGACATTTCGAACGTGTGCAATGCATTCGTTGCTAATAGTAACGCTTGCAACTGATTCTTATATTCTATTACACGGTGATAATGTTCCTTAATTGATCTTGGTAAGACTTGCCCGTGGGGGCTGCGGTTTGTTCGAAAGAGATACCGCGGCCTCGACACAAAGGGCTAAGAAGGAACATGGGTGGTTTTAGTCAGTGAAGTCTGACACTCCCTACCGCTTTGCCAAGAGCGGGAGGACTCATTTGATGATTAACCACGAATAAATAAAAATAAAAAAACTTTGTAAGACTGGTTGTCAGATTTCAGCGTTCTTTCCGAAGCTTGAAAGAAATTCGGTCGGCCGGTGGTCACTTATTCGTGGACATGGATCATCCTACGCAAGCACGACTTTACCTGAAGACCGACACCAGCTACCCGAGTTCCTCAGTAGTGGACGAAACAAAAAAGTTAAAATCTGAGGTTAATTGAAATTTTGAAGATACTGAGTACCTACCTATGTAGACAGAGTATGCAACATTTCAGTGTCCTCACAGGAAAGAGGCTCTCAAGAGTGCCTAAAGACAGGATGAAGTTATAGATAATAGTTTTCTAAACTTTAGTAGAATATAATTTTATTGTAACTAAACGAAAGTTAATGAAGACTTAAAAAGTTAAGTTCCTGAATTCCAGCTATTACTGGGAAACGACTTTGTTTAACACCAAAAAGGCGTTTAAAAATCAGTAAAAATCAGTTCGGACTCAATGTAATGTAACCTACACTTAAAACAAATTATGCTAATGGATGCATACTTATTGTAACAAGGGGAAAAGTAAGTACTTAAACTTGTGAAAAAGTTCGTTAAGCCGACTATCGAACTTACTGCAAAAATTTGACCCTTAAACTTGCACTCTGCTCTCCTAAAATAACAAACCCCTACTTAAACCACCTTTTAAAGCCATATTTTGACACCGCATTAAGTTTTCTGAAAATCCTAAACTCGTAATCACCAGCAAAGCGTTATCCCAACTATGTTCGTGTCAGCTTCCAGTCTAACCGTAATAGCTGAATACCATTTCCAGTCTTTTACAGTCAAAGTTTTGTCAGACTTTTGAGCCACTGACTCAGGTAGTCAGTGGCAACGACTATCAAAGAATATCTACATGCCATTCAGGACCAAAGGCTTAACGTGATTTCCGAGGCACGGAGGAAACTCGGCATGTAATGGGTTAAATTCGAAAGCACTGTATAAAATTTAAGTAAACCGATGCAACCTATCCTGAAAATTCTAAACTCAAAAGTTTATAAAACCTTTTTTTTACAAAAAAAAAACATCCCAATACTTTTTTCATTCACTTCCATTTACTAGAGCTACATAAACTCACGCCCTTCCCGTGGGGGTAGGCAGAAACACCTTTACAATAATATCATATTTTTCATCAACTTTCCTGAAAACTTTAAACTCAAAACTTAAACAAATAACACAGAATACTCTTTCCAAACTTTTATCTTTCACCAGTAATGTCACATGTAAATAAAATAAAAACTTTTTGGTCAGACTTACCTACAGCGAATAGGCGTCATGTCACTTAGGTTCGGTTAGCACGGATCACTGGACACAACAGTGCCCTGCAATCCGGCAGCCATCTTTTTATAGCGTCCCGTTTTCCCGCGCATCCTAACCACGCATAGACAACGAACGTGGGAAAGGATTAAGGAAATCTCTTGCGGATAATACGAGATATTTTAAAAAGAACATTTTCCATATTTTTCAATTTCCTTTCTGGTTATTAAAGGGAGGATTTCTATAAGGGGTTGATATTGCAAACCATGCAACGAATAATTTAAAGTAAAGAATAAGTTTTCCAGTGGCAACGAGGCAGTGATCGTTGGTCTAGTAATTGAAAGCGCGACTGCTGAGAACGAGGTTCAGGATTCCGAATCCCGGATCGGGCAGTGTGTTTTTTCTTGGGTTGGTAAATTGGGCTTTTTCGATCAGGAATTCGTCAGTAGCAGCAACGGAGTCTGGATTTGTAGGCCCGGTTTATAGCAATTAGACTCGCCCCTTATTACGTGAGACTTAGAACATAACTGGCGAAATGTGGGTCTACTATGTATAAACACCTCTGGCTATTTGGCTAACCCTTCGGAGATTACAGGCGTTATGTTATGTTATGGTTTCTAATAAACTTTTGCAACGACTATTCATGCATAGTTTATTCGAAATATCCCAGAAAAACTTTCGTCAGATTTACAGTCCCTTACAAAAAAGTGGCAAAGTGTCCACCCGCCACGAGGTAGCAGATTGGATTCCTTATCAAGAGTCATTACCTATTAGTCGTCTTCATTTCAGTTCAGATGACGGTCCTAAAGTTAAGAAGTAATTTCTTAAAACAGTAGCTAGGACTTCCATTGAAATATAATGCGAACCAACACTTTTTGTGAATCAGATATCACACTCAAAATTAAATTAAATTTTACTGTTTGTGCCTAATTTTCAGATTCATAACTTGTAATTATACTTATGCCTTATTAAGATAATGGAAGGGTACCTGCCTAATGAGCTTTTTAAATTCTTTTTCACGGAAAAAATATTTTATAATGTTATGTCCTTGTGGAATTTAAGAATGAATAAAGTTAAGAATTTAATACAGTAAAATGTTTTATCTGCTGTCCATAATATCCTCCAAACTTTGGGTAGCAGGTGCTTTTTGGCGTTATATAGTCCGTCTGTCCTGGGGTCCCTCTTCCTACACAATACCTACCTGTTTTTTTTAACTAGTTCTTAAATTCTGAACGTGGGTGGATTTAAGTAAATACGAGTATAATTAAATCAGACACTCCCTTCCGTTCCGCCCAGAGCAGAAGGGTTCATTTGCTAATTTCCTATCCATAAAAGAAAGGTTTTTCTGCATATACCAGTCTCCCACAAAGGAGTGAACAGATGTGGTGTCTCCATATTTTAAGGCGCCTTTGTGGATGAGAAAACAATGTTTCACAGAGATAACTTACACACCATGCCTATTACATACCTACACCACTGCCTTCGGGGATGACAGTCAGGCCTAACTTGTGGCATAATCAGCGAATGTTCCCACATCTGGGATACATCATACACGCCTTCTCTAAATGCGAGGGCGTGAACCATAAACCAGCAGACGGGCCCAGTGCGGGTTGTGGGTGTAAAACTTTTGACAATGCCGAATTATTCAGAGATAGCACAAACTATTCTCTTGTTTATAGCTTTTGCAGTGAATTTCAGATGCGGTCGTTAACGATAAGATATACCTAGATTGCTTTACGTTATTAATCGAAACTTGCAGCAGAGGATAATTGACCTAGTATAGTGGACTGGTCTAAAGTCGGTGGCTCCGTGATCTTCTATGCTTTACATAAAATCGCGCTTATAATCCCTGAAGGGTGAGTGAGGCAGAGGTGTACCCATTAGTACACCCACCCACATTTCGCCATTATGTTTTAGTCCTATGTAATAGGGGGCGAAACCTATTGCTATTACATACATACTTACATAAATAAACTCACGCCCTTTTCCCAGGCAGGCAGAAACCACAGAACGCCACCTGCTACGATCCTTACATACTCCTTTTGCCTCGTCCACATTCATACATCTGGTCATACACGAGCACCCAAAATTCCACGCTCAGGACACGCTTGCAACTATTGTGATGGTTGCAAGCGTGTCCACTCCAGCGTGGAATGTCGCCCCAGCACTATTTCATCACTTGCCTAACCTTTTCCCAACTATATGTTGGGGTCGGCTTCCAGTCTAACCGGATGCAGCTGAGTACCAGTATGTTTAGATGGAGGAACTGCCGATCTGACCTCCATACCACAGCTAGTACTGGGTGTGGGTACTACGGTATTATACCCATTGGAACTTGGACTGGCTGACAGACTTTCGGGTCACTGACTACCCTTTGTGGGTCTTTAAAACCAAGACTTCCCTCCATCTGGATGATTTCAGCTGCCTTTCAACTGCTTCCGTGGTCTAGTGTTCGCGCTATTCCCACGGAAGCATTATAGGTACTTTGTAAAGTTGTTTCCAGTTTGGCTAGGACATGGCAGGCCTGAATCACCGGGCCTGATTGTCTGATAAAAAAGGTGATTCCGTGCTTCGAAAGGCACGTATATAATAAGCCTGTGGTCGCGGCCGCCAAATGGCTGTCGTCAAACCATGTCAGAGGCCCTTGCGCGGGTTTGGCAACTCTGACACTAGGGTGTGTGGAGACCTTACTGCCCACACGATAAGAACAAGATTTCAGCTCTTTTTTTCTGAGAGTAGGTAATATCCAATTTGATAATCTCGACTGAATCATTCGTCCCTCGGCTCTCTTACTCCTTGCAGTTAGCAAGAAGCAAAGAACATTCTAAAAGCATTAAACAAATGAAAATATAACACCCAACTGACGAATAAATATTCGTCCTTTTTGCTCGAATTTTTTAAGAAACCGTTTATTTAGATATTACATTTAGACCTCTTAGGTCTGTTTATGTGTTTTCCGCACATTTGAGACATGCTCATTGTTCCCTAGTTCATAACTAGGAATTCGTATACAGGGTGTAAATAAACCCTTCATGTCAACCAAGCGTTATGTACTTTTACACCCTTTATACTACGTACCCTAAGCTAAACTCATCAACTGCCTAGCCTTTTCCCAACTATGTTGGGGTGGCTTGGTGACGCCTGAATACCAGTATAATACGGTACCCCTCTGTACGACAACTAACCACCTGTTATAACTGCAAATGACAGCGGGTACCAACGGCTTAACATGCTTTCCGAGACACGGAGAAAACCCTGTATGTAATGGATGGTCACCTATCCACAGACCGACCTTGATAAGTGGGGCTTAACCTTGAAGATTGGTCTGTAGTTGTGTACCAGCAGAATTTATTTCTCTGCATGTGGCACCTACGCAACTCAACCAGCTTAAGACATTTCTCAGCTCGCACAAAAGGAACGCGTAAACTCGTATAAGAACATTGTGGAATATGAAATACATTCATTTTCCCTTTGATCCATTGTTAGTCCGTCTTGTCCGTCCATAGACTGACAATACCCGTGCGATCCGCCAGGTGGCGGTTTACAAAATGGCCGCTTTTGTTGCCAGTTATTTATGAATTTCAATATATTCCTTTGGCGTTGGAAACTATTGATAACTACAAACATCTTATGTAATATGATTCTTTGTATTTCTCTTAGAGGAATAAAATGGCGGGCTAAAATTATCGCTGTTTATTCTGTTTGAATCATTTTCTAAACATGTATAAATGTACTTCATAGCATGTTCATAGCTAATATTTTAGCAGCAGTGATAGCCTAGTGGTGTGTCCGTTGGACTGATATATCATTGGTATCGAGTTCGAACCCAAGACAATTTTTACCCGACTACGGTAAAGCCAAAGGAGGGTTATGATTTTGACTGGCTATGTATGTATGTGAGTATCTTCATCTGTTCCCTCATAGCTCCTAACCTACTTATCGGAACTCGACATAATATGAGGTATCATATGAACATAGGCTACGTGACGTGTCACAAAAATCGATATGGCGCCCTTTAACGGACAAAATGTAATGTGTTAAAAATAAAAATGGATATCATTTGGAAGGGCATCACTTGTAAATTTCCAAAATATTGCTCAAATATAAAGTGACGCACTCTAGCGGACAAAAAGTCGCGTGTTAAAAAATGATTTAACACCAACATGTTTAAATAAAAAATAATTAAAAACAAAAACCCGACAACGACGCTGGAAAAGTATGAAACAAGATTTTCAGGATGCTGAATAAGAAAAGCCGCAGTCACACGTGTAGGTACCAACCTATAGTACAATGTTACCTTAGGGGTGAAAGTAACTTATTTAGTCCCCGAGACGGGGTTTGGCGCCTGAGCGCAGCGAGGGCGCTAATAGTTCGAGGGACTAAATAAGTCTTTAACCCGAGCTAAACACTGTGCTTTTCATTACGAATACAAGGAAAGTTGATGGTAATAGGCTTGCGCCCAATTACCTAAATCGAAAGAAAGAAGAAAGAAAAAACAAATTGACAAAAAAAATAAAAAGTAAACAAGAGAAACACTTAAAATCGGTTAAATCTTATCGGTGGATGGCAATAGGCTTGCTCATATTTACATCGGTTGATGGCAATAGGATTGCTCCTAATTAGATTGGTTGATGGCAATAGTCTTGCTCCTAATTAAAAAATTACATCGGTTGGGGGCAAATAGGCTTGCCCCCAATTACATCAATTGATGGCAATAGGCTTGCTCCTAATTAAATCGGTTGATGGCAATAGGCTTGCTCCTAATTAGATTGGTTGATGGCAATAGGCACGCTCCTAATTACATCGGTTGTTGGCAATAGGCTTGCTCCTAATTAGATTGGTTGATGGCAATAGGCTTGCTCTTAATTAAATTGGTTGATGGCAATAGGCTTGCCCCCAATGACTTCGGTTGATGGCAATAGGCTTGTTCCTAATTAAATTGGTTGATGGCAATAGGCTTGCTCCCAATTACCTAAATCGGTGGATAGCAATAGGCTTGCTCCTAATTAGTTTGGTTGATGCCAATAGGCTTGCTCCTAATTACATTTATTGATGGCAATAGGCTTGCACCTAATCACATCAGTTGGTGGCAGTAGGCTTGCACCTAATCACATCAGTTGGTGGCAATAGGCTTGCTCCCAATTACATCAAATAATTTGACAGCTGTCAGTAGAAAGCGATTCTCCCTAGGGCTGAAAAGTAGTACTTTCAACCCGCTCCGCAGGCATGTCATGACCTACTTTCAGAGTATGAGTAATGAAAAACACTTTAATAACGTGTGACTGCGGCTTTTCTTTTTCAGCATCCTGAAAATCTTGTTTCATACTTTTCCAGCGTCGTTTCTTTTTGTCGTTGTCGGGTTTTAGTTTTTAACTTTTTTTTTAATTTATCGGATTATGGGGTGTCCATAAATTACGTGAGGTGTTTTTTTTGTAATTTTCTGTCCCTCCCTCCCCCCTGGTGAGATGTCGTGAGATTTTATTCAACCCCCTCCCCCATCCCCCAAAATCACGTGAGATTTTTCAAAATGTGGGTTTCTTACGTATAACGCGTTGGATTGTTATTGTAAAAAGAAAAAAAATGCTTCGTGCTTTTATTTACGACTAGTTAAGACTAGTTAAGACTACAATCTGGATTAAATGGACCAAAATAGTTTTTTTTTTTTATTTGTTTCAATCAGAAAAAAAATTTCGTGATATTTACCGAGACCCCCCCTCTCTCCAACGTAAGATTAGATGAGATTTGACTCGACCCCCTCCCCCCCTTAAACACCTCACGTAATTTATGGACGCCCCCTTATGACTTGCTTTGGTGTAGGAAAATATCGTGGGGAAACCAAACCATACCTGAGAGATATTCTCGACGACATATTATAAAGCCAAGTCAGAGGTCCATGGGCAGCAAAGAAATTCTGACATCACGCTAAGCACTAACCACAAGAAAAAGCAATGCTGCCAGTCAAGGCACTATCCCGTCAGCCGTCAGGGTTGCGGGTTGTTCGAAAGAGATACCGCGGCCTCAGCACAAAGGGCTAAGAAGGAACATGGGTTTTTAGTCAGTAGAAGTCTGACATTTGATGATTTCCCATCCCAAAAAAAAAAGAAAAATGGCACTATTCCTGTTGACAGCGATGTGGACGATGTTTTTGACGCCCTTTTTAATGCTTGTCTTGTTTTCTATAGGTAATAAATGTAGGTATTTATTTATAGCCGAGTATTTAACTTAACAGTTTGACAGGCTATTAATTTTTGTCTTTTAGATTAGGAAGCATTCTTGAAACCAGGTGTTACTTAGTCTTATTTGATGGTTTTCTGATACAAAAAGATTAATCACAATAAATTGTAATGAACGAACACTTAGCTTAGGGAAGTTAGGGGCTATTAGTATCATCTGCCTAGCATTTTCCCAATATTATTAGGGTCAGCTTCCAATCTTACCGGATGTTGCTGAGTACCGGTATTTTACATGGAGCGACTGCCTATCTGACCACTACAACCCAGTTGGTACTGGGAACGGTATCGCTTGTTAAGGCTGGTTCTCAGGCTTTCAGGCCCCTGACTAACAGTAACGTAACGACTGTCAAGATCTACAAAAGACAGCCGCGACCAACGGACTATCGTGCTTTCCGAGGCACGGAGGAAACTCGACAGGTAAAGAGTGGTCACCTATCCACGGACCAACCTAGGCAAGTGTTGCTTATAATATGTAGTGATATAATATGGTTTGCTATTAAATTTTCCCAATCAACCTTGATTGGGAAAAGACAAAGGGTAGCTTGATGTTCTGGCGTCCGTACAAAAGTACTTTACTGCTAACCAAAATAGGGGTGTGGTGTTTTGTCTGTAACGATAATTTTACTTGAAACACATTTAATAGTATGTAAGTAAGTATTTAAACTTAAAAACAAATAGACCCAAAAATATAGCCTGGTACATTAACATACTTAAATTACTAGAGTTACATAAGTTTCTACTCCCTCTCCTAGAGAGGAGGCCTGACTCCCTGCAGTGGGAACATTATGGGCTGATGATGATGATGATGACATAAGTATAACGTTTGAAATATCTATTGAGATGAATTAATTAAGGAATTTTTGTTGTTCCATAATAATTGTCATAAATATTAATAGTACATTGTTACCTTAGGGGTGAAAGGAACTTATTTAGTCCCGAGTCGGGGTTTGGCGCCTGAGCGCAGCGAGGGCGCTAATAGTTCGAGGGACTAAATAAGTCTTTATCCCGAGGTAAACACTGTGCTTTTCATTACGAATACAAGGAAAGTTGATGGGAATAGGCTTGCCCCAAATTACCTAAATCGGTGAATAGACTTTGCTCCTAATTACATCAGTTGATGGCAATAGGCTTGCTCCTAATTAGATTAGTTGATGGCAATAGGCTTGATCCTAATTAGATTAGTTGATGGCAATAGGCTTGATCCTAATTACATCAGTTGATGGCAATAGGCTTGCTCCTAATTACATTGGTTGATGGCAATAAGCTTGCTCCTAATTACATTGGTTGATGGCAATAGGCTTGCCCCCAATTACATCAGTTGATGGCAATAGGCTAGCTCCTAATTACATCGGTCGATGGCAATAGGCTTGCTCCTAATTACATCGGTTGATGGCAATAGGCTTGCTCCTAATTACATCGGTTGATGGCAATAGGCTTGCCCCCAATTACATCAGTTGATGGCAATAGGCTTGCTCCTAATTACAACAAATAATTTGACAGCTGTCAGTAGAAAGCGATTCTCCCTAGGGCTGAAAAGTAGTACTTTCAACCCGCTCCGCAGGCATGTTCTGACCTACTTTCAGAGTATGAGTAATGAAAAAGTCTTTAACACATATTTTTCATTCCGGTTATGCTTATTGTGTGTTGACATTATCCAAAAAATAATAGGTTATTGAATACATCTAGTTGGTAATAGATACTTATTATTTATTCTTTAGGAGCCAGGAGGTAAGACACTGGATCTATAGTAACGATGTAAACCAGTGGCTTCTTTTTTCCAGTTAAGTGTAAGTTTCATAGAGATTGATCCAGTCCTATTTAAAGACTTATTGGATGTCGAAATGTAAAGTATCTATAAAAAAACAGTTCTTTTCGAATTAACCGGTAAAAAAAGCAATAAAATACTTAAACAGAAATAATTTTAATGATATAATTTTAAGTTTATATTTAACGAAAGTGTGTCATAACATACAATTCGACCATCGACAACAATGTCACCACATGTGTCCTTGACCTATCTCCACACCTAGGCAAAGGCATCAGAACGTTGAGTTTTGGCAGCCACAATCAAAAGACGACGTATCACTGATAGCGATGGCTGGCAAGTAATTGTAACATCTCGATGTTGTTTACAGCAGTCCTCTAGTGCGGCGACCGCATACTACACGTCTTGCGCATTTTTTTTCTTTATTAAAAATCGTTAATAACGTGAAACTGCATCGTGTTGGAGAAATCCGGTTTTCTTTCGTGTGTCGTTAACTGAGAAAAAGGTTAGTTATGTCTATGTTTTTTTTTTGTCTTGTCGATGGTCCACGTTTAAATAAGGAAGACTTTCCCCGAGTTTAAATAAAGAACGTGCATAGAAAATGTTGCAAGGTTATCGTTATAAGTCACGCAGTGATAGGAGTGATGGAAATAATAACAAACTGTTATCTATCACTTTTGCTAGACTGATTAGAAATGATCTCTATTGTGTTAAATAGAAAACAAGATTAATTACGTATTGCGTGTTTATTGTTATTTTCCGCTCGAACAACCGAACAATTATAATGCTATTGGTTTTAATGCTTTTCCTGAAGATTTTAACATTAACCTTGTGTTATCTAACCCAATAGCCAGTGTTAATTTTATTATGTGCCTAAAGTGAGAAATGACATTTACCTACTACTCATTTTGGACAAAAAAAAATTTACAACAGCTGTCAAATTCGCGAATCGTATTTTTGGTAGAGTGTCACTTGTCTTTGGCTCATCTGTCAGAATAGAAGTCACGTCAACAGTCAACTACCCTACAATATCATTTTGTGTTCGCTTTTTTATTGGAATATAATCAATAATAATATCATGGCTGCGCCTACTTCCTGATTGAACAAATATAAACAATTACTAATAAAATCATCGTAATACAATTTGATGGTTTTTTGCTTGCATTCTATCAAGGAAACAGCAAGCTCACGAAATAGTTGAAATTTTTCGATTTTGTAAATAGAATTTTGGCTTCGAAAAAGAAGTTTTATGTCAAATAAATTCTTCATAACTTTAATGCGGATTGCGATTCAATATCTTTGGAAAGCAGTTTAGTTTTATACTCAACTGCAAATTGGCTAAAGTTAGTACAAACGGCTGTCATGACATACGTACCAATGAATTATTCAATTTTAAGGATTTTTCCGTGTTTAAAATATTTTGACGGCATTATTATCATTATTTGGTAGACCAGCCATACGGATGCTTTCTTTCAAGTATTAATAATTTTGTAATTACTTACCATCAATCTATCAAATACAAACATAACATTATAAAACATGGTTTTTTCCACTAAACCTAGAGAACCTGCTCTAAAAAGGACTTTATCTCTAGCAGTATTTGCTTCAATGTTCTTTGACAGTGCCAATCTTATTGCATCATGGCTTCTATAAATCACTTGAACTTACAGTTCGGCGGGGCATACCGAGTTTTATCAGGGCTTCGGTAAAACGACCTAACTGTGTTAAAAGTCTGACAACCAGTCTTACCAATTAACTGCAACCGGTATTACCCACTCTAACTGGACTATGAAGCTCAACTCCACTCTACACCTTAAGCAGTCGCTCCATCTAACTGGTATTCAGCTGCATCCGGTTAGACTCGAAGCCCAACATACTTGAGAAAAGGCTTGGCAGATGGTGTCATTTTTCCGCACTCGCCACATCAAAATTTCCACGGGGCCGAAGTCGCAGGCAACAGCTAGTAAAATTATATTTACGCTCGCGTTCTGTCTCCATAAGGCTCCAATCAGGTTTTCCAATAGGTCGCATGATGAACTGTCCACCGCTCCGGCGACGGTTGCTAACGGAAAGAAGTCAAACGGGTACCACGGAGACATTACGTTACGAACTAGTTTAAGACAGTTCCTTGTATGAAGAACCTGTTGTGCTGGAAAACTATTAAAATGACTTTAATATTAAATGTAAAGAACTGCAAATTAATTTGGCATTGACATTTTTCTTATAATTTGTGGGTGGATGCGCGGGGATGGCCCGCAACATTGATATTTTCTTACGTTTCTTGCAATTCGCGCGCCAGGTTTTTCTTTATCGTGTAGTTATTGCCTCAGGGCTATTGCGCATCTTTTTATATGTCAGTGGCCATCATAGTGTCCATCGATTAACTGTCAAATGTTTATGGTTTGGTATACTTTTTTTTTTTCGTTCGCCCCTATTGAAGGCAGGCATCGATCTATACACCATTCTAAACTAACCATTTGACAGTTGATGGACACTATGATAGCCTCTGACATTTAAAAAGAAACGCAATAGCACTGCTGATGTCAGTTTTTCTTCCGCATGGGCCTCTGACTTGACTTTACAATGCCGTCGAGAAATATCTCTCAGGCATGCTGGTTTCCTCACGATGTTTTCCTTCACCGAAGCAAGAGAGTGTAAGTGTTTTTTAGCACTCTTTTGCGGGCTTTTTTTTCTAATTAGTCAATAGGGCGAGCCTCCGCCTAGCCTCTGCTCTATTCTCCTTATCTCAACAGATGATGTAACATTCTCAAGAAACCGCGTTACTGATAACACTGTCCGTTGTGACGTAGCGACTTGTTGACAGCTGCAGCTTTACTAACTAGGGGGCGTTCTGATTATGTCTTGTCTTCGAGAATTTGTAGGTCTGTCGATATGTTGCGTAAGATGTTTTTTATTTAGTATTTGGTGTGAAATTCCGATATCAGAAGTGGGATGATGTTGCTTACTAATTGATGTAGTAGACAGACAACATCGTCCCACTTCTGATGTTCAATCCATTTTTTGAACTTATGGTTGTTAAGTATAACAATGATGAATTGATGACACTATGCAATCAAATCCAGAATGGGATTTGCACGGATATTCTAATTTATTGGGCACAGAGTGACGATTTCGGACTACATTACGGATATTAATTGATATCAAGCCCAGGGTTTCCTCTCCATATTTTTATGATAAATATGGTAATATACCCGAGATGCCGCACTCATGGCAAAAAACAATGGCCGTTGTTATTGTTGACAACGCTGCAGCCTCACTAACGAGGGGGGCATTCTGATTGTGTCTTGTCTTGGAGAATTTGTAGGTCTGTCGTTATGTTGCGTTGCGTAAGATTATTTTTGTTTGTCTCTGGTTTGATATTGGGTCGTCAGCTGTGAGATGATAACTCATAACAGCTTGTAATTATAAGCTCCGCAGCAGCGCTAGTAAGATGATTTAGGATGTAGGCCAGTATTGAAAAATAATAAAAATAAGTCGAAAAGCATTCCCACTATTACCAGACCAAAAAAATTAGTTTACCATTACTAATGATTAGAAAATGTTCTCTATGTACTGGAATTTGAAAAACACATTCTCCAGTCCTGAAACATCTTAGAAAACTGCAAATATTTTACTGAAATCGTATGTACCCAGTAATGTGAATCATTCAGTTCATACACCTTGACCATTTTAGTAGCAACCATAACAATAGCACAAGTGTAAGGTTTTACAACATATAGTGAACAGTTACCTAATTGCGTAGTAGTTACTTACTCTATGTAAACATAAGGTCATTATCAGCTGTTTAATACCACGGATGCAGCTATATACCAGTACTCTACATGGGGCGACTGCCTATATGACCTCCACAACCCAGTTAATACTGGTTAATACGATACCCTTTTGTAAGACTGGTTTTTAATTGCCCCAATCACAACCCTGAACCTAATAATGCTTTACCAGTAAAGTTGAAAATCTGCTAAAGAAAGACTTAATTTGATGTGCGGTGTCTTTCGTCCTACTGTACAAACATAGAACGTCTTCCATTACAGTTATTTCATTTTTACAAAACATCAACATCCACGTCTCGACGTCATATTTTTCAATTTATTTTTCTACGACCATAGACACGCGACTCTTTATTACTTTGTCTATGAAACCTTTTAAAAGCATTCGAAGTACATTACCTACCGATGCAAAACCCGTGTGTCGGTACCCAAGGGTACCATTTTACCACTAAAGTACCGTAGAAGTACCGGCCTAGAAGCAGCTGAGTGCTTCTACGGTAAATAGATCTCTTAGGACATCAGGAGCTCGTATATTTTCAAATATTAGACGATGAAGTGAAAAATCTAGAAAATTTTCGTTGATTTTTCACCCGTTTTAAGGTAGAAATTCTAAAAATATGACAAAGTCGGGGAGTTTCTTATTTATTTTGAGAATTGTTTTGTTTTTCTTAATTAATAGATGTGTAGTGAAACATTTTTTTCCACTTGGTGAAGCAAACATACCTACATTTAATTTTCATACTCACTCAGCATTTTTCAGTTTCAACTTAAATAAATACGAGTTATTGGAAAGTTCGTAACCGTAGATCGCGATCCGGTTTTATGCCACTCAAATGTCTACAATTTATGACCGTATTTTTTACACAAAAACAAGCTTTCCTGAAAATATATTTCCTAAGTAATACCTAAGTCGGGAAACTTCTACAGAATCATCCCGTCGTAATAAGTAGTAAGAAAATGGCCCTGAATATAGCATAAAATTATACATATTATTATGTATAAACTTTATAATAATATAGGTAGGTACTGAATAGGGGATCGGACTGGCTCAAAAAAATATGGTTCTGTTTAACTGATAGTCCGTCAGTTAGAATCGAAAAATATTGGATACGTGTTTTTTGTTTTATCAAAACAATAAAAATTGACGAAGATAAAGCGCGTCAAAGATCATGGAGTGGGGCTTGAAACGTCAATTGAAGGTACAAAATGTACTATCATATGACGTCACACGTGTTTTCGAAGCACTGTATCGTCTTCATTTTTCGTTTACGTGAAAAAAGAAAAAATACGTTGTTAATATTTTTTGAAAATCTATCTGACGGACTAATTAGTTTTTTTTTGTCCGATCCCCTATTATCTACAATAAATCGTTAAGTATTTATAAACGTGCCGCCAAGTTTAAAAATAACTTGCAAATATTCCATGAGAACTGATAAGAAAATGCGAGAAAATTTAGTCATACCTACCTATTTACCACATGACTGTATATTTATAATGTTATCTGTGTATTTAAATCCGGGTGAATAGGTTCAGTAATTCAGTACTTTACTAATTTGATGGTTATTATTTTAATTGATAATTATGTCTATGATTGCTAGAAACGGTCTAGAATATTTTGATGTTGCGTTGTTTGTCAATTAATCATCTGTGTCAATGTCAGACAAATATTTAAATGTTCATTAATGCCATACACAACCGGTTCTAGATTTCCCGATTCAGGAAAGCAGTTACGTAATTTGGATTTGTGCCCAACCCGCAGCCCATGTCTGTCTGCCTCGTTCAGTATATTCCATGATTCCCGCGATATGGTAAAAATGTCGTCTGGCATAAGGCTGCATAGGTTTTACTCTACCGAACCTTCTATCTGAATCTATCAAAATTCTAACATAGAGGCACTTAATATATTGAGATGCATTAGTCATTTGACAAGAGAGTACTTATTACCTACTAAGACTAATCCATCTCAATATGTTTGTATTGAGCCTGCCCTACAAACTCAAGGCCGTTTGAAACATGATTTTTATCACAGAAACTTGAAACGTCAAGGCTTAAATAATTCCTATTTGTTGTTTCCGATAACGTTCCGCAAATGCGTAATTTTTAAATGAAGAGTGTAAACAGCTGACGGAGCTGACGTCAAAGAATGATATTTTCCTTCTTACTCAAATAATGTTACGAGGCGGAAGAAATGTTTTTATAAAACATAATATTTTGATATGATAACGGTTTTGTAAAATGAGGAGCGTATAGCTAAAAATATCTTTAACCAACTGATTTTTATAGAGAAACACGTAAGTGGTAATAGAGTCATCACGCCATAGGATATTCAGTCATCACTAAAATCGTTTGACTTGTTTTTATTTTCCTGAACCCCCCCCCCCCCCCCCCCCGAAACTAAAACCTGGCTACGCCCGTGATAATAACTACAGTATTTTCACAAGTTATTATGACTGTGACTGTAGCTTTGTTTTCTGAATTGTTCTTCTGACATTCAAAAGTGCCTGTAATGGTTTAATTGAAATAAATGCTATGAGTTTGACTTTGAGAGTCGAACCCAGTATCTCTCACTAAGCCTCATTAGTCTCGTGGTGTTACTGCAGTGCATAAGATGAGGTCCTGTGCTCGATAACCCATATACAGTAATCTGTATCCCAGCAGTGGGAATATTATTGGCTAATGATGCTTGTAATACTAACTAGCCAATCAACTGTTTCAAAAATAAACGTAACCTTTTATATGCTGGTGACCACTCGTGACATTTTTAACACTGTATAATTATTTCCGTGTTCAAGGTAATGAGTTTTTTTATATTATATTAAATATCAGGTTTTTTGTGCATTATTAATATCTAGAATATACCACACCCAGACTACTTTTTTTTATTTTAACCCGGATCATCTTGTTTTTTTGGAAGAAGATCTAGATAATAGATATTTTTAAAAGTATCTCTTTGTGATGTCTGTGTTTCCCTTAAAAAAAGTTGTAGTCTATGGCCACTTTCCATTTTGCATACCGCATTTATCAAACACAAGTCGACGGTTTTATGATTGCGTAACAAAATCGCTTTTTTTCTTAGCTCCTCGTGGAAAAACCCATTAACACTTTGCCCGACCGGGGACGCGAACCCAGGACCTCATTGATCAGTAGTCGCATTTAAGACCACAAGACCTAGAGTTTCTCCATAGTGGCCACGGAGCCTGGATTTCCAACCTTTTGATGGCGAAAGGCCGCCCCCTATTAAGTGAAACTGAAAGTTAACTTGCAAAATGTGGGACATCTTTGCCAAACGCTCTGGGGATTACCAGGCCTTGATGTTATTTATACCGACAAGAAACAAATTCAATAGTCCTGCCCAACTCTGGGTCACAGAAGTTCAGACCCACAAGCTCAACAGTCCTACCTGCGACCTCTGTCTACGTCTTGAAAGGACGGGACAGCCGTGTCAACCGTGGCGACGTCTACCCCGTCAAAAAGGAACTATATAGTTTCTAAGTAGCTGTATAGGTGGCGCCACAGATGTCACAAAATTCTATACTGGCGTAGTATTTCAATGAATAAAAGGCGTTTCCTTTACCCGGCTATACCCGGTAGGTATCTTTGTCTTTGCTCTCATCACGCCTGTTATCCCGGAAAGATTAGGCAGAGGTTCACCTTATATTTCACAAACATTTCGCCAGTAATGTTTATTATGTCCCATGATGATTGATGATCATGTTATAGTTTTTATTATTATGACATATGGAAGAGACGCCATAATTATGTAAAAAATACCGTATACAACAAAATTAATGCAACTTTGTAGTCATTAGGCAGCTCGACACAACTTCCACCCGGAGGGAGAATTTTGGGGGGTGGGAAATCATCAAATGACTCCTCCCGAGCGGAGCGGAGTGGAGTGTCAGACTTCTACTGACTTAAAACCACCCATGTTCCTTCTTAGCCCTTTGTGTCCGGGGCCACGGTATCTCCGCAGCCCTCCACACCCCCATATTCGGTATTACTTATTAAATAAAAAAAAACAGTATTATGCACACTACATGTCTACATCTAATTATCTTATTTGATACCTCTAAGCGTGACGATTGTAATCTAAATCTGGTCAGCACAGAACTAAGTAACGAATAGGAATAGAAAACCATTAAGTTCTCAACGGTATCAGTTGGAAGCTATAAAAAAAACAGTAAATTAGAACTCACTGTTACTGTATTAAAATAACTCCATCACACATATCAAAATAATATACACCACGGACCACGACACAGGCGACATCAAAGTCGGGGGGGGGGGGACTTCCTAAAAACTGAGTACAAAATAATAATAATACGGATTGTCCATACCATGCGCAGTCGATATAGGTACAGTCAGCATCAAAAGTAGAATAACTAATGAGGTTTGTCGGTTGCGGTGGCTACACAATATAAACTTCGTATATCCAGCAAAGTATTATTTATTGAGATCACTGTACTTACAATCATGGAATTGAGAGAAGCTATTAGTATAATAAACGGTAGATTAGAACTAATAGAGATTAGGTACAAATCGGGCAGTGAGGACGATGACATGAGCGAACAGAGCAAAAACATAGACAACGTCACCATAGATTTGACAAGTAAAGGGTTGCCACACTTTTAACACTCCTCCTCAAACCTTTACTTACATCTGCAATACAATAGAGCAATACAATACAGTTACTTAATAACTTATTATAGAATACTCAGATTCATAGCTCTATTTTCATCAAACATAGATGCTTTATAAAATTCAGGAGCTTAGGGCTACCCAGAGGCTTTGTTAACATGTCTGCTACCATCTGCCCAGTTGGAAGATACTTGGTTACAACATTACCATTCCTAACAATATCCTTGACAAAATGGTACCTTAGGTCTATGTGCTTTGTTTTTCGATGACAATATTCACGTAAGTCCAATAATTTCAGAGCACTTTGATTATCATTGTACAGTATACAATTTACATGTTCTTCAAGAATTTCATGCAAGAAATTTCTGACAAAACATAATTCTCTACAAGCGTCTCCTATGGCAAGGTATTCCGCTTCACAACTCGAAAGTGCTACACACCTTTGTTTACGTGACTCCCAGTTCACAATGGAGTTACCTATCTTAACTACAAAGCCACTGTAGGACCTGCGGTCTGAGGCATCATTGGCCCAATCAGCATCTGCGTACACAGAAATGTTAAAATTTCCACTTTTAACAAATACCAGACTGTAATGAATAGTACCACTCAAATAACGCAAAATGCGTTTAGCTGCAAGCCAATGATCCCTCGTGAAACACGTACTAAATTGACTCAACTGAGAAAAAGCAAATGACAACTCAGGTCTGGTGCAAACAGCAAGATACATAAGGCTACCTATAAGCTCTCGGTATGGATACACTTCATCTGATAAACACTCATCACTATTCTTTGGCTTTTCTAATTTACAACTAGTTGTCATAGGACTCGACACACTTTTACAGTTAGACATACCAAAACGACAAAGTAACTTTTTAATATAATCAGTCTGATTTAAGGCCAAAATACCTTGCTTACGATCTCTGGTAACCTCGACTCCAAGACAATTCTGCAATGGACCCAACTCCTTAGAATCAAATTCAGATTTCAGTAAATTACACAATGAATTCTTCTCGGTTTCACAATTCCAGAATATATAGAAGTCATCTACATATAAAGCCACCACAGTAAAGTTTCTATCACACTTCTTAGTATAAATGCAGGGTTCACACTTACTTTGTTTGTACCCATTGTTAGACAGAAAATTATTTACTTTAATATTCCATACCCTGCTCGCCTGTTTCAGGCCATACAAACTTTTATTTAACAAACATACTTTACTGTCATCAACATTAAAACCTTGTGGCTGCTCCATGAATATCTTTTCAGTAAGATCTCCATGTAAGAATGCTGTTGTAACATCAACATGTTCAATGTTCAAATCTAATTCACAAGCCAATGCAAATAATAAACGCATAGTAGAATGGCGTACGACGGGCGAAAAAGTTTCATCGTAATCGACACCATGTTTTTGTGAAAAACCACGAGCTACCAATCGCGCCTTAAACTTGACAGGATATGTGAAATCATTCTTAATTTTAAATACCCATTTATTTTTAACAACATTTTGGTCAGTGGGCCTGTCCACTAAAGTCCAAGTATTATTTTTAATTAAAGAATCATATTCTGATTGCATAGCTGCTTTCCATTCCTCCATTTGAGGTCCCGATAGGGCCTCCTAATAAGTTAAAGGTTCAGAGACAGATTGGTGCACGAGCAAAGAAGAATCAGATAAATCATACTCCTCATACCTCGCCGGCTTCCTTGAACGGGCACTGCGTATCGGTCTCCCGATAACCAGCTCAGGTGACTTATCTGCAACCTGCCCAGATGACGTCAAGACGCCCGAGGACGGCAACTGCAGCTTTTCGCAGGCTACCGACTCTACTGCCAATGGAGATCCACCTTCTGGAGACCTAAACACATCATCAATATTATCGTCAGAATAACTATTAGAATCCAGATCATTAATATACTTTATTGAATTGTCACTCGAATTACTTGAAATATTATTCAAATTACTGGCATTGCATTCATTCAATTCATCACTACATAAAATATTATTTTTATTATTTTTCAAATTATTGTTTTTATTAGCTTCACTATTACTATCACAGCTCAAAATATTTTTATTATTAATTTTCTCAAAGTCATTGCTTAAAACCATGGGGGGATCTGACTCAACAACATTGTCACTGCAATTTGAGTTCACCTTTGACTTAAGTCTGTCAATAAATTCATTTTCAAAAAATACAACATTCCTTGCTGTAATTATTCTCCTAGGATTGGAAGGGTTAATAAGCCTAAAACCTTTAGAGTGCTCACAATATCCTACTAGAATACATGACATTGCTTTTGAGTCTAGTTTATCACGCTTACTTGCATCTATCAGCGTCAATGCTTTGCAGCCAAAGACACGCAGGTGACTGAGGTCTACCTCGTGACCAGTCCATACCTGCTCGGGGGTCTTACCAGGCACAGCAGTAGTGGGGGACCTGTTCTTTAAATAGATAGCAGTAGATACTGCCTCTCCCCAATACTCCTTGCCGAGGCATGATTCCCGAAGCATACACCTTGTCTTTTCTAAAAGCGTTCGGTTGAGCCTCTCCGAAACACCGTTCTGCTGTGGGCTATAAGGAACGGTTGTTTCATGCACAATCCCTTCCTGTTGTAAATAATTATCAAAATTTTTATTGCAGTATTCCCCACCATTATCTGTTCTCAGTCTCTTTATCATAAAACCTGTCTGTTTCTCCACTGTAGCCTTAAATAGTTTAAACTTTGACATGACTTCAGACTTATTCTTAAGTAAATACCCAAAAGTCTTTCTACTAAAATCATCAGTAAAGGTAAGTAGGTATCTAGCTCCACCAAGAGAGCTGACAGGCATGGGCCCACAGACATCCGAATGGACAAGCTCTAAAATCAGCGTGGAACGTTTAGCTTCACCCTTGGGAAATTTCGACACTGCTAATTTTCCTTCAACACAAGATACACATGGATTCCCCAATGCATCAACTTGAAACTCAACACCAGACACTAGATTCTTAAGAGCACACATACCTCGGTAACTTAAGTGTCCCAGCCTCTTGTGCCACACATCCGTTGACACCAGTAAAGCAGCGTCTTCATCATTACTAGTTGGAGTTCCATCTAGAGTTGCTGGAGAACCACCTTGCTGCAGCACACAGTCAGCACGCTCCATCTGCAACTTATTATCACACCTACCACCTACCCTATTCACAGAAACAATGTTCACAAAGTCAAGTTTAAAAATATTCCTATCCCTATTGGCAGCCATAACAAGAGTGTCATCCCGAAGAATAAGGCACATTTTATTATCAAACATGACCGATAAAGCCTTCTCGCATAATTTACTAACTGACATTAAATTTGTCGAGAGGTTTGGTACATACAAAACATCTGTCAATGTTACACAGCCATTCTTCAATTGAAATGTGACATCTCCAATACCAACACAGGGCAAACTATCATTATTTGCTACAGTTACACCATTAAAATTACAGACCTTAAAGTTACTCATTATGCTAGGATTGTTACACATATGGGCCGTTGCCCCCGAATCTACCAACCAATCACTTTTCACAAAATTGCCAGCACTTAAAGCCACTAGAACACTATTACCACTATCAGTTTTGAAATTATTCTTCTTATTCTTCATGAATTTATAACATTTGCTTTTTATGTGTCCTTCTTTCTTGCAAAAGTGGCAAATTATTTTCTTTTTAATAGCTAGTGCGGATTGCAAAACATCTTTTCCACCAGAAGATCTTCTCATGTCCTCCTGTATTAGCCTTGTCCGCACAAGCTCGCTAGTTAATCCATTGGACAATGTAGCTGTTTCCAAACTGGCAACGATGATGTCGAATTCCTGGGGCAGGCCACTGAGCAACAACTCCGCCACCTCCGCATCCTCGATTGTTCGGCCAATCTCATGTAGTTGTTCCACCAACGACATTACCGCCTCAATGTAAGCATTCATGCTTGAGAACTCATTGAACTGAATTTTATGTAGGCGACGCAGCAGCACTACACGGCGATAAAATCCACGATCTTCGAATACTTTACAAAGGGCTTCCCATGCTTCTTTGGCATTTTTAGCTTTTCTTATGTACTGCAGACAAGTAGGACGCACCGACAGAGATATCCTGGCTAGAGCCTTAGCATCCTTCGCGGCTTCCTCCAAATCAGTGATCTGAGTGCAAGACCAAAGTCCCTCCAGTACCAGAGCATGTTTTATGTAAAACTTCCAAGTGTGGAAATTTGAAGCGCCTTCTAATTTCTCAAAACTATAGGACCGTAATCCATCTTCAGACATTGTAGCAAGTACACGAGAAGGTTGGTCGCAACAATGAGCGAGCACGCCGTCGAGCCACGTGCCGGCACCGTGTACTCACGACAAACAAAACTCCTCCAAAATGTCATGCGATTCCTTCCTTCTTTTTAATCCTTTTATTTATAGACACCAGCTAGATTGATTATATGACAAACCCAGCCAGATTATTCAACAATGGTCAATCGCGGTGAATCGCGTGGTCTGGGGCCATAACCTAATGAGGTTTGTCGGTTGCGGTGGCTACACAATATAAACTTCGTATATCCAGCAAAGTATTATTTATTGAGATCACTGTACTTACAATCATGGAATTGAGAGAAGCTATTAGTATAATAAACGGTAGATTAGAACTAATAGAGATTAGGTACAAATCGGGCAGTGAGGACGATGACATGAGCGAACAGAGCAAAAACATAGACAACGTCACCATAGATTTGACAAGTAAAGGGTTGCCACACTTTTAACAATAACACTACTCAAAGTTTCAAAGCAGGTTTTTTAATTAAAATTTGTTAGATATTACTCTTTACTAACAAGTTCAGCCTATTGCAATCCACTGCTGGATATAGGCCTCTTTAATCTTACGCCACTCAACTCGATTTTCGGCAACTCTCATCCAGTTGTTACCATCAGCCACTCTGCGAAGATCATCGCTCCACCGAGCCTGCGGGCGTCCCACCTTACGCTTGCCGATTCGCGGTCTCCACACTCTCCACTCAAGAACACGTCTACTCCAACGGTTCGGTTCTGCGACTAATATAATTTATACAAGTTATTAAAGAGTAAGAAATATTTTAAAGAATAATCTCATAAAACATTAAAAATAATAGCTGGAACAAAGCTGGAATCCTGTACATCAAATAAATAAAATTCCGAAATGTTAAGCTACTTATGTTGCTGACCGTACTTGCAAATCGTATGCATCTATCAATTAATCTGGCTGGAGTAGGAATTAAATATCTGGACGCGGTCGGCCATCTGTAATTATTATATCAATTCGACCCTCCCTTCGTTTGATATAATCATGGATGGCCACCGTACCTGCCCTGTTTTCCCCTTTACAAAGTCTAGTGTTTTTCTGGATATTTTTTGTAAAATTCCCGGCCACTGCTCGCCGACGGCTGTAAAATAAAGTTAGGAAAATTTAAACATGGACGACCAGTAAGTAACTAATGCTTTTTAGGGTTCCGTAGTCAACTAGGAACCCTTATAGTTTCGCCATGTCTGTCTGTCCGTCCGTCCGTCCTCGCTTAATCTCTGTGACCGTTAGCACTAGAAAGCTGAAATTTGGTACCAATATGTGTATCAATCACGCCGACAAAGTGGTAAAATAAAAATTGGAAAAAAATGTTTTATTAGGGTAGCCCCCCTATATGTAAAGTGGGAAGTGATTTTTTTTTTTTATTTCAACCCAAACGTGTGATATATTGTTGGAAAGGTATTTAAAAATGAATAGGGGTTTACTAAAATCATTTTTTGATAATGTCAATAGTTTCGGAAATAATCGCTCCAAAAGTAAACCCTCTAACTTTTGAACCATAAGTTTAGAAAATATGAAAAAAATCTGAAAAGTAGAACTTTATAAGGACTTTCTAGGAAAATTATTTTGAACTTGGATGGAAACAACAGATGGAAACAGCAGTTAACCAATATAATTTGGTCCCTGAATCGTATGAGCGCCTATACAATCCAGAGGTCAAGTTTCATTGGTACTTTGAAGAAATTGTATAAATTATAGCATACCGTTTTGGTACGGAACCCTTCATGTGCGAGTCCGACTTGCACTTGGCCAGTTTTTTTAACTTAAGTTTGCATCAACCAAATAGCATAGACAGGGTTTTTGTTGTGCCCCCCCCCACTGCGCTGTAAGAAAACGATGAGAAAATGATGAACTTTTACCCTCATTAAACCATGTGAGAGAGTGAATTTTGAAAACAATTTCGGTAGATATTTCCCTACTTTTTTATACTTACAAGCTGAATTTTTCAAGTGGACGTGGATGACCAAATACAAAATTAAGAAGAATAGGGAAAAATACTCAAAGGAGTCTCCTGCCCGATTTTGATGAAAACCAATAACTTGGCACCTATTTCATCAATCTATGTAGGTACATATAATAAAATCGTCTACATAATAAATAAAGAATCGTTGAATGCCAAATCTATATTTGTACGAGCTTTCTTCGCACGTGAAAATATTATTATATTCTACAACTACTAGTACCTGTCTGAGTATAGTCAGTGTTAAATCAAAACATCGCCTCGAACCACGTGTTCCATTGATTTTCCAATTTTCCCATGAAAAGTTTTAAAATAGATAGCTTTACCCGTGGATCTGTTTGCCTGTTAGTAATTTATTTGGCAGTGAAGAGAATCTTATAGTTAGGTACATTACATAAACTTAAATCACACCTTTTTCTAAATGGGGTTGACAGAAACTGCACTACCTATTAACCTGTCACGAACTCGCGATCCTGTATTACTGTTGACTGATGTCTTGTTTAATAATACTCGCAAGCTATTATAAAATTTGTCATTGCGCTATGTTCCATTTTATTTTTATTTACATAACATAACATCACGCCTGTATTTCCCGAAGGAAAGGCAGAGGTGTATCGAATAGTTCACGCACTTTTCATCACATGTAATATAGGCTTGTGGCGACTAGCGACATCTATCGCAACACCTGCGTACTAACAACGATCGACAGAAATTCCTACATCGCGCTATCAACATTATCCGCGACATAAGCCTTTAGAGGAGGAAGGAACATGGGTTCGGTTTTAGTCAGTAGAAGTCTGACACTCCCCTTCGCTCTGCCCAAGAGCGGGGGGGGGGGGGTCATTTGATGACTTTCCACCCACCCAAAAAAAAAAAAGGGGCCCAGGGGCTGCATAAAAACTCTGACACCAGATAACATTGAAATGAAGGTCTATAACGTAAACGAACAACGTAAACGAACATTCAACATATAATAGATATGTTTGCAAAGCATAAATGATTTGATTTGATACAAAGGTAGGAAGGAAGTATTGGGAATATTTTTCATATTAACACTTCCACCCAACACCCAACAGCGCAACACCAGACATATCCCCATTACCTCAATTGATTAGCAACTCGACGCCGCGCCGCACTGGGGTTCATTCCGGCTAGTGCTTGTTACCGGTATAGCGGATTAACATCTCTCCCGGAATCCTGAATTAGGTTCAACGCATACATAAAATCTCTGTATATACGCACGGGGTCACAAGATCACATCGCCTCGTCGTTTGCTATCTGATCCCGAATCGAGGTCCAAAGGGCTAGCCATAAATTAAATTTAAAAATAAATCGTTCTATTTCTCATAAAGGTATCTCTCCTCATCATCATCCACAGCCCGAACTCACTTACTGCTGGATACAGGCCTCTATTTTCTGGTGCCAAACGCCGCGTTCTTGTGTCAGTCTCATCCAGGTTTTTCCCTCGATGGCAACTATATCGTCAGCACATCTAGGTATCTCTACTAATCAAAATTAAATACTACATACCTACATGCGTGATCACATCAGCTGAATCCGGTTAGACTGGGAAAAGGCAGATGATGATGATACATGCGTCACAGACCAACAAAATATATAATAAACTTATTATAAAAAGGCATCTAAAAACTCCTGTAGTTGGTAATGTGCCCAAGAGACTGGTGGCTTTTGCCTGTGCTTTTGCCACCTTGCCACGTTTCTAACACATTCAATTATTGGGATATGGTTATTTTGAGGCTGCGGGTTATTTCAGGCCTGCGGGTTTCTTGAAAGAGATACCTAGCGGCCCCGGACACAAAGGGCTAAGAAGGAACATGTGTGGTTTTTAGTCAGTAGAAGTCTGACACTCCCTACCGCTCTGTCCAGAGCGGGAGGAGTCATTTGATGTATTCCCAGTATTTCCCACCCTACAAAAAAACGACAAATTCCCAAATGGCGGGAGTTGATCTCATGCAGTGCCTATAACCACGCTATAACTGTAAGCTGACCTTTAAGCTACGTGGAAATGGCATTAGGATCGGACATTGCATGTGGGTGACAGATACCGTAATTGGTGCGCTGTGTGTGACCAAATCTGGCGTACCTACCCACCCCTTCCGCGAAATGCAGATCCAATATTGGTTGTTGAAGGGTTGTTTAATTGGGTTTGTTGCATGTGATCATTGAATTTTGCACATGACATTTCGCCATTTATGACACTATGGGCTCGTTTACGGAGACGCGGGGCGTCGCGGGGCGTCGGGGCTCGTCTCGTGTTTTTTATTAATTAACTGAGAGACGGGTCCACCGCAACAAACGCTGCATTTTAAACTAACGAGCAAAAAATGCTTCTCGTAAAATCGACGTTTGAAATCGTTAACCTTTTCATACATCGCCATGTGTGTTAAATAAAAGAAGAAAACCTCTGCCGAACCCTTCGGAGATTACAGGCATAATGATTACGAGTCACACATAAATCAAAAGCTTTCACTTTTTATGTATATTATAAGTACTATTTTATAATAGTTTAAGGCTTTGGCCATTAACAAACAAAATTCCTGACAGAATAACTCAATAAAATATTACGCGATCATATAAGAATCGAACTAAACATCTCATGTTCAGCAGTCAAACTTAACTAGATATAATAGAGGGAGAGCCGGCTGCAAAAATACCTACCTCATCAGGTACCCCAATAGGCTATCTTTAGATCGTTAACCGACACTTAAACACGTAAAAAAAAACAGGTCTGCCAGTGCCGATCCTGCCGGGTCATGGAAAAAATTCATATTTTTTGTCGTATTTTTTTGGTGAAAATTACGTCACAAGGTACCCGAATTAAAGTGCTGGCAACAGTTGACCATTGATTAATTACCTAAAAAAAAGTAGGTCTGCCATTGCGCACTCTGCCGGAAGTACTTGGCAGACCTCTAAAATATGGCCCCTCCAGCACCATGAACCTACCTCATCGAGTACCCTGATGGAACCTACGCCAAATAATAGCCAAGATGCCCTCGATAGAGGATCAAAAGGTCTGCCAGGTCTAATCTTGCCGGAACTTAGTGTTCAAAGCATTTGAAGTTGGTATGGTAGGTAGGCAGCATTATTTCATACAAAGAAGAAGGGGCGAAATGTCCCTTGTAACACTTTCTCCTATATATCAAATGAAAGAGCGTAAAAAATAGATCATTTTATTCCCTAACAGTAAATGTGTGAATACTGGGGGAAAAAAGTTATTCACCGATAAAGAGAGAAAATATTTTTTTTATTTTTTTTCATCGGACATACTTGGGTGAGGTGTCTATTGATAGGTCTTTTAAAATGACCGTGATGTTTCTAAAATCATTTTTTCTCAATGTCAATCGTTTGAAAGACAGACAGTTTCAAAGTGCTAAAATGTGTCCCCACCCCCTCTAACTTTTAAACTAAGAGAGTGAAAACTCTAAAAAAATATATGCTGTAGATCGCAATGAAAAATTACAACCAAGATTAGTTTGAACGAGATGAAGTTAGCCGTTTTTGAGATATAGCACATTTAAAAAACCGCAAATATAACTTTGTCATTCATATAGTTATTATGAAAAACAAACTTATCACAAAATGTGTATTTTTGTTGCCGCTTTAACAAAAAATAATACAAATTAAAGGTGGCTCCTACGATGGTACGGAACCCTTCATGTGCGAGTCCGACTCACACTTCGCCAGTTTTTTTTTAAATCCAATTTGTTTTTATCTCCAATTATTCACGTTTACTGTGTGAATAATTGGAGATAAAAATTATTCACCTATAAAGAAATGATTTTTTTATTTTATTTTTTAGTAGTGTTAGTGACCCGCCCCGGCTTTGCAAGGGTGCAATGTGCGGAATATAAAACTTCCCCTTGAATCACTTTTGTCTATTGCTGAAAACTGCATTAAAATCCGTTGGGTACCATCTATCTGGCAGAAACTTGATGCTCCGAAATTTATTTGGCATACCACACTTGGCATATTCTTCTTTGAACGAATGTGTTTATGGCAGATCAATTATTTAGTAGAATACTCATTTCGCAGAATGTTTAAATGGCCGAATTTTCAAAGGCATACTTTTAAGATGGCAGAATTTTATTTGGTAGATTTTTATACGGTATAACGACCGTCTCGCGAAATTATCCTTTATGGGCGGCATGGGCACCGGGCCTTAGGCCGACGAAGGAGGCCGGCGGAGGCCCGGCACTTCGGGGACAGAAGATATTAGTGTTATTTAATATGCGAGCGAAGCGAGCGCGCGTCATGGAGTACATGCGTTGCTTGTATGAGTGACGTCATTATTATTATTATTAATAATATTTATTATTATTTTTGACATACATTTAATGTTCTCAGCTAGAAATTATAGCCGGGGTGAGCTGATAATAATAATTAATTATAAAAGTTATTATTATTATCGCATGTTACACGTATGTATGAAATGAAATGCGTGCCAAAAGACGATTCTGATTATGAATTTTCGGCGAAATGATGGTTCTGGAAATGAAGTTTATGCTCAAAGATGATTCTGACTTACAAAATTATGCGTTTTGAATTTATGGTAAATGAGTGTATGCCAAATGATTTTCTGTGAAATGAAGTTTCTGCCATCCACTGATATGCAAAACAAAATTCGGGTATAAAAAAATCTGCTAAAAAAGGTAGACCCAAATCCGTTACGATGTTTGTGTGAGCAATACACTCAAAAAGTATTCGTACTTTCTACGATGACATCGTCCCAAGCACGAGCAGGGCCAACGAAGTTTTGAAAATGGCGGCGATGTGTTTCTGTGTGATTTCTAATCATCATTATTTCATCAGAGCTGTGGTGGCCCAGTGGCTGCCCGACTTACGAACAGTAAGTCGTGGGGCTTGAACCCAGGCAGGCACAATACTTTGTGTAATTTATTTCAACACCACTGCTCTCAAAACGGTGAAGGAAAATATCGCGAGGAAACCGGCATATCTTAGAACCAAAAAATTCTAAGATCTGTGACATCTACCATCCCGCACTGGGCGGGCACGCGTGGTGGATTATAGCCCATCCCTCTCCCAGAGAGGAGGCCTGAGTCCCTGCAGTGGGAACATAATAGGCTGAGGATGATGATTATTTTAGCCGAAAGACGTCCACTGCTGGACATAGGTCTCCCCCAAGTGTCGCCACATTGACCGGTCCCGTGCATCTCGCATCTAATGGATCCCCGCAACCTTCACCAGGTCATCGGTCCACCTAGTGGGAGGCCTTCCAACGCAACGTCTTCCAGTTCGCGGTCGCCACTCCAGAACTTTCGGCCCCATCCGTCATTCGTTCTGCGAGCAGTGTGTGGTTTTATAAATATCCTCATGCATGGTCTCCCCTTCATCGTCGGCGTGGTGTCCCGAGGTCGGCGCGTAGACCTGTATGACCTTCAGCACACATCTTGAGGATATTCTGAGTATAAGGTGCACCACCCTGGTCGACACACTCTCGATCTTCACCACGTTATTCATGAGGGACTTGTGGACGATAATCCCAACACCACCCTGGGACTGCCGGTAACCCTCTCGGAAGTAGAGTCGGATTTCAGGATTATCGTGTCCTCCCCCTCTCTTCGGACCTCAAATAATTCCACAATACTCCATCGCAACCTGCTCAATTCCTCTTCGAGTTCCGTTACTTTTAGGTAGCCGGACCTTTTCCCTTGCCACGCCGCTGCCTCGACCGCTACCGTAGTCGAGGGGTACTAGGGGCCATTTTTGTGCGCTCATTTCCATTTGGGAAGATTTGCCATAATCGCCACGCTTGGCAGACGGGTTGGCAAGCGCAGTAAGATCATAACAAAGCACAGTAGAATGCTGCTGCCCATTCTCTGGTACGTCCCTTAGTCGCCTCTTGCGACACTCACGGGTAGATATGGGATGGTGCTATTCTTTACGCCCGACACCATATGGAACGCGTTTCTACGTTTAGATCTTGTAAACTACGCAATGGATTTTAATGCAGTTTTTAGAAATAGACAGAGTAATTCAAGATGAAGGTTTATATTCAGCAATTTCACCCGTGCAAAGGGCGGGGCGGGTCGTCGTCTTTCGGCTGAAATAATGATGATGAGAAATTCGGACGATGTCATCGTAAAAAGTGCGAATACTATTTGAGTCCAAAAAAATAAAAAATCATTTCTTTAAAGATGAATAACTTTTCTCTCCAATTATTCACACAGTAAACGTGTGAAAAATTGGAAAAAATAAATCAATTATTCACTCACACAGTAAACGTGGTGATTTGAGTTTCGCGTACAGCCAATCACGCGGTTTTGAAGGCTTCTATTCAGAACCAGGCTGAGAGAAACAAAAGAGGAAGGTAATGTACTCACGGGATACTGGGAGCCTGGAGATCACCACACTGTTGACGAGCAGTCGTATTTTCACGGTATTTTTGAGTATAGTCTTCGCGGAGAAGATGGGCTGGCCAGCCGCTCGTTATTTGAGTTCGAACTGAAGTTTTTTTGTTTTCTTCCGTCAGAGGGCGCGAGCGGTCCGACGATATGATGTTTGGATACGCAACGTTTGAATGTCGCGTGTGGCGGCAGATTTAAATTAGGAATACAAGGAAGGAATGAGGATTAACTGGGAAAGCATCCCAAAGCCTGTTCATATCCCCCCATTTGAAATCAACCGGTGATTTCATGAGATAAGATAGATGAAGTTCGAGACTTACGGCCTATGCAGATTCATTTGTCATCATGCTGATAAGATTCTAAGATTAAAGCTAAGCTGATAAGAACAAAATAAGTTTAAATGTAATAGATAAGTCTGATATACATATACTAGATACTTGAAAAATGGTTAAATGTTTTATGTGCGTTAAATTATAAGTATGAAAATATAATGCAGATAAGTTAATTATTTTGCTCAATTGGAAGAGGACAAATTTTGACAGCAGGTCTTACAAGTAAGCCTTTAGATGTTTTGACTGTCACAACACGAGTAATGTCATCTTTACCCGGATGGAGCTGTACAACGCGGCCCAACCTCCATTCGTTGGCAGGTAAGTTGGGTTCATAAATGGTAACAAGATCGTTCAGTCTTGGCTGATGGTTGCCGTGTTTGAACCATTTCATTCGCTGTTGTAAGGTATGCAAATAATCCCTTTGCCAAGTGCGCCAAAAGCTTTGTGAGAGGCACTGTAATAGCTGCCAACGAGTACGTAAGGTCTCGTTTTCCGCGTACCTTGGTTCAGGAAGAGATACTAAAGGTCGACCGATGAGGAAGTGACCAGCTGTAAGAGCGTCAACCTCGCCGGGATCGGAAGATAGTTCCACTAAGGGTCTTGAGTTTAACATGGCTTCCACCTTCGTTAAGATAGTGTAATATTCTTCAAAGGTAAGAATCTGGGATCCTATGATACGTTTGAGATGGTATTTTGTTGATTTTATACCGCTCTCGAAAATGCCTCCGAAGTGAGGACCGGAAGGAGGATTGAGTTTCCAAGTGATTCCTCGAGAAGCGAGGTGACTGTTAATACTATCGCTTTCGCGGTTGAGCATTTCCCTAACTTCCGACAAGTAACGCCTGGCACCTACGAAGTTAGTGCCACCATCTGTGACTATGGAGTGACAAAGTCCTCTCCGCGATACAAAACGATCTAAGGCCGCTATGAATGCTTCAGATGTGAGCTCAGTAACCAGCTCGAGATGAACGGCCTTGGTCGCGTGGCAGACTATGAGGCAAAGATAAGCTTTGTAAGTTTTAGCGCTACGACGTCTACTTTCTTTTATCATAAAAGGACCTCCGAAGTCGATGCCTATTGTTTGAAAACAATGACCCGGGTGTAGTCGAGAAGGTGGAAGATCACCTTGTAAAGGTTGAAGTGGAATAGGTTTGACTTTAAAACAGGTCACGCATTTAGATAACCGTGATCTGATAAGATTTCTAACGCCGAGTATCCAAAATCGACGCATAATTAAAGATTGGAGTAGGCGAGGCCCACAGTGAAGATAAGTTTTATGATAGCGGTCAATAAGAAGAGTACTCAATCGTGAAATCTTAGGTAAGAGGTATGGATGTTTGACTTGACTTGGTAAGGACGCGTGTTTAAGGCGTCCCCCCACTCGCAAGATTCCGCGAGTGTCAAGAAAAGGAGAGAGTTTAGATAAGTGTTTGGGTAAAGGTTTATTGGATGTTATTAAAGATATGACATCATTAAAACTTTGATGTTGAACATATTTTGTTAAATGATCTAAAGATTGGTTTAATTCAGTGGCTGTCAGATAAGGTAATAAGTTACGCTGAGAACGTTTAGCTTTTGCGTTGTGGATGAAACGGTAGATCCATGCAACCACTCTTTCCACTTGAGAAAGAGAGGAGTGGCGTTCCATGATGGAAGTAAGCAATTCAGCTTCACGTGTCACACCAGTATGACACGCGCGTGATGGAGGCTTAAGTTCTGGTAAGATAACGGACATTTCAACTGCTGAAGCAGGCCAGTTGCAAGTTTCGTTGGACAGCCACTGAGGACCAGACCACCAGAATTGAGATGAAGATAAAGATAGGCATGATAAGCCACGACTACAGATGTCGGCTGGGTTGTCATGGGTGGACACATGTCGCCACTCAGCTGACACAGGACTGTCATTAATTAGGACTACTCTGTGGGCAACGAAAGTTTTAAGCTTGTGTGGCTCAGTGTTCAACCACGACAACACAGTCGAGCTGTCTGTGAACAAGATAGATTTATTTAAGATGATTTTTGAACTAAGCAAAGAATGAATGCGATTTATTACTTTGGACAGTAATACAGCACTGCAAAGCTCTAAGCGGTTGACAGTCAACACTTTTAGAGGTGCTACTTTGGACTTAGCAATCAAAAGATAAACTTGTACGTCGTGAGAGGTAACGACACGAAGGTAAACACAACATCCATATGCTTTAGTGGATCCATCACAAAATCCGATGAGTTGAAATTCCTTAGACTGAGAAGGTATAATCCTACGAGGGATTTCTATCAGTTTTAAGTTATGAAGATCCGCTATAAAGCTTTGCCATTCTATAGCTATGTCTCTGGGCACAGGTTCGTCCCATGAAAGATTAAGACGCCACAAGTCTTGAAGGAGCAATTTGGCTTTTAAGATAAAAGGTGTGAGCCACCCAAGAGGATCGAAAATACGTGCGATGCTAGATAAGATGGAACGCTTAGTACATTCTTTGTCCTCGATTGGGGACTGTGAGTAACTAAAGTTGTCACTCACAGGATCATATTGGACTCCTAAGATTTTTAACGTTGATTTGTCACTTTCTTCAGAGAAAGGTTTAGGTACTTGACAATGATCTGCAGGCAAAGTTTTAATAAAGGATTGTGAATTGCTACTCCATTTTCGGAGCTCTAGTTGAGCACAGCCTAATAAACTGATAAGTTGATCTTTTAGTTCTATGGCTTCGCGTACAGAGGGCGCGCCGGTCGTTATATCATCGACATATGTCTCGTGAAGGAGAGCTTCAGCTGCGCGTGGGTACGCGGCGCCATGGTCGGCTGCTAATTGATGGAGGGTACGGATGGCCAGATAAGGTGAGCTACTAACTCCGTAGGTGACAGTCGCAAGTTCGTACTCTTTTACTGGATCACTAGGAGATTCTCGCCATAGTATGTGTTGAAAGTTCCGATCCTCCGGTCTAATTAAGATTCCTCTATACATCTTTGAGATGTCACAAGTTAAAACTACTGTGTGTAATCTGAAACCGGTTATGATATCTACAATATCCACTTGAAGCTTAGGGCCAGTGAATACAATATTGTTTAAAGATAGACCGTTAGTAGTTTTAGAACTAGCATCGAAGACTACTCTCAATTTAGTTGTCGTGCTCTCTGGGCGAACGACGCAACTGTGAGGGATAAGATAACGATTGAGAGTAGGTACCGTTGGGTTAGGTACCGGATACATATGATTTAAATTCTCGTACTCGCGCATAAAATTAACATAATCGGATTTAAGTTCAGTCTGACGATTAAGTCTCTTTTCTAGATAAGTAAAACGCGACAAGGTACTATTGTAGGATTCACCCAGAGAACGATCGCCATCCTTTAAGAGGATTGGTACGACATATCGTCCGTTAGGTTCGCGATAGGTTAAATCAGTGTACATGCGTTCACAGGTATCATTCTCGGGTACGGTGATAAAAGCGCGCGGTGGTTCCTCCACTTCCCAGAACTTTTGAATTTGTTCGTCTAATTTAAATGTGGTGGCCACTAAAGAGCACGCAGTGTTTAAAGGTGCAGAATTAAAGTTTACTGCCCCTGACAGAATCCACCCGAAAACGCTATGCAGAGCGGTAGGTAAACCGGGCCCCAGATTGATGCGTTGACCGTCATAGATTTCATGGAATAGTTCCGCCCCAATTAATAAGTCGATTTTGGCGGGAACATCGTAGTCGCGATCGGCTAACACTAGATGGTTGCAACGTTCTCTAACGACTGATGGTACCTTCACGCTAGGTATTAGAGCAGTGATGCTATCTAACACGACTGGCTTGATATTAAATTGTGGAGCATCACCATGTACAGGTCGTATAGTGCATTCCGTCACCCCTTTTACTTGTGTGACTGAGTTTTGTCCTAGTCCGGCTATATTAAGATTACAGCGGCGGAGTTTTAACCCGAGTATTCGCGCGCACGCAGCGGTGATAAAACAATCCTGCGCCCCACTGTCTACGAGTGCACGCACGGTATATTGAGTGCCGGCGGCGGTGTTGAACACGCGCGCCTGACACGTCCCTAGTAAAACCATGTCACGGTTGGGAACGGCAGCGTGAGAATGTGCTGTAACGTTCGCTGCAGTGGTAGCGCCGGCGCTAGATGGCGCTGGGTCAATATGCAATAGGGTATGATGACGTAATCCACACACCGTACAAGACATTTTAGATACGCATTTTTCTATGACGTGATTTGTACGCAAACAATTTGTACACATATTGTTTTTACCTTGTACTAACGCGAGTCTAGCACGAGAATCTAAGGTTTGAAAGGTAGGGCACCGATAAATCAAGTGCGGCTCACTGCAATGAGCACAAGCCACATTGGCAGGAGGATTAGATTTTGCGAGATAAGATGAGCGTTTTGAACCGCTGCTATTTTGCCTACTGGTCGCAGGCGAAGGTTTTTTCCCTTCGAGGTTACGAGGGTTAGGATTGTTATTAGATTTAGAAGATAAATGACTAGTTTCTAAGATTTTAACATAATCTTGAAGAAACTTTAACAATTCACAAAAAGTAGGTATTTGTGAAATGTTTTTCTGAGATTCGAAACGATTACGCGTGTCCGAGTCCAGCGCACGTGAAGTTAAACAAAATAAGATAAAATCACCTAAATTTTCAATTTTTAAAGCTTGGAGTGCATGGTATGCCTCATAAATTACGTTTGATAAAGTTTGTAAATCTTGGAAGTTACCCGATTTCAACACTGGCTGGTTAAAGAATTTATCTAAATATGTTAAAGCTATAATACGCTTGTTTTGATAACGCTCGATCAAACTATTATAAACTACTTCGTAATTATCAGCGGTCATCGGAACCCCTTTGACAATAGACAAAGCCGGGCCTTGTAAACAAGACGATAAGTAATGAAATTTTTCTATTTGCGAAATCGAATTGTTATCGTGAATTAAAGTTTTGTAAATATCATAAAATGTTTGCCAGTTTTCTATTTTACTATCGAATTTAGGTAACTCAAGAGTAGGTAGCCTAACGTTACGTCCTGTTTGCATGGAGTCGAGAGCCGCCGGCCCCGTGGGCGGAGCCACCGGCGCCGCCTGCGACGTCCCGTCGACGTTTTCGCTCTTATCAGCGACCTGTAAGTCAGCCGCTGCACCGATTACGGCATAGTACAAATCATCAAACGAACTCAAAGACTTTTGACACACTTTTGCATCAGGTTTTATGGCTAACTCCAACGCCTGTATTTTACTACACAACGCAACAAATTCTTCGCGAATTGAATGTATCCGCGTATATCTCGCCTTGAACGACGATACCTTTGAACGATCTTGAATCATAGATTTTGATAAGTCATAAAGGATTTGGATATCACGATAGACATATTCGCGTTGAGACTGAAGTAGTTTAAGTTTACCGTCTTCCATTTTGTTTTACGTAGGTAGACTATGAATATGAAAATACGAACCTAAGTTGAGATTTATTAGGTGTAAATCAATACATATAGGTGAAATAGTTATCTAGTAACGTTTGTTAGTGTATAAATACCGTGAATAGATAAAGTTAATAAGATTGCACAATGAATTTCGTAAAATAACTACGAATTATTGTGATATAACCCGACTAAATTAAGATGACCTCTGAATCTGCATAGGTTTACCCTGCGAGTATGACAACACAATTTTGTAGGATAATACTTTTATTTTGCGAAATTCTAGGAAATCTCTGAGTTTTCTATTGAAATTGAACCAGAGAATGCCTGAAAAAACTGTAATCTACAGGTAATCGCGCTCGAAATGGACCACAAATATGATTTGAGTTTCGCGTACAGCCAATCACGCGGTTTTGAAGGCTTCTATTCAGAACCAGGCTGAGAGAAACAAAAGAGGAAGGTAATGTACTCACGGGATACTGGGAGCCTGGAGATCACCACACTGTTGACGAGCAGTCGTATTTTCACGGTATTTTTGAGTATAGTCTTCGCGGAGAAGATGGGCTGGCCAGCCGCTCGTTATTTGAGTTCGAACTGAAGTTTTTTTGTTTTCTTCCGTCAGAGGGCGCGAGCGGTCCGACGATATGATGTTTGGATACGCAACGTTTGAATGTCGCGTGTGGCGGCAGATTTAAATTAGGAATACAAGGAAGGAATGAGGATTAACTGGGAAAGCATCCCAAAGCCTGTTCACGTGGGATGGACAGTGTGAATAATTGGAAAAAAATAAATTGGATAAAAAAAAAACTGGCCAAGTATGAGTCGGACTCGCACATGAAGGGTTCCGTACCATCGTAGGAGCCACCTTTAATTTGTATTATTTTTTGTTAAAGCGGCAACAGAAATACACATTTTGTGATAAGTTTGTTTTTCATAGTAACTGTATGAATGACAAAGTTATATTTACGGTTTTTTAAATGTGCTATATCTCAAATACGGCTAACTTCATCTCGTTCAAACTAATCTTGGTTGTAATTTTTCATTGCGATCTACAGCATATATTTTTTTAGAGTTTTCACTCTCTTAGTTTAAAAGTTAGAGGGGGTGGGGACACATTTTAGCACTTTGAAACTGTCTGTCTTTCAAACGATTGACTTTGAGAAAAAATGATTTTAGAAACATCACGGTCATTTTAAAAGACCTATCAATAGACACCTCACCCAAGTATGTCCGATGAAAAAAAATTAAAAAAATATTTTCTCTATCGGTGAATAACTTTTTTTCCCCCAGTATTCACACATTTACTGTTATGGAATAAAATGATTTATTTTTTACGATCTTTCATTTGATATATAGGAGAAAGTGTTACAAGGGACATTTCGCCCCTTCTTCTTTGTATGAAATAATGCTGCCTACTTACCATACCAACTTCAAATGCTTTGAACACTAAGTTCCGGCAAGATTAGACCTGGCAGACCTTTTGATCCTCTATCGAGGGCATCTTGGCTATTATTTGGCGTAGGTTCCATCAGGGTACTCGATGAGGTAGGTTCATGGTGCTGGAGGGGCCATATTTTAGAGGTCTGCCAAGTACTTCCGGCAGAGTGCGCAATGGCAGACCTACTTTTTTTTAGGTAATTAATCAATGGTTAACTGTTGCCAGCACTTTAATTCAGGTACCTTGTGACGTAATTTTCACCAAAAAAATACGACAAAAAATATGAATTTTTTCCATGACCCGGCAGGATCGGCACTGGCAGACCTGATTTTTTTTACGTGTTTAAGTGTCGGTTAACGATCTAAAGATAGCCTATTGGGGTACCTGATGAGGTAGGTATTTTTGCAGCCGGCTCTCCCACTATAAGTAGTTGTTGCCAGTTAAGATGTCAATAACGGTCATTGACCCACCGCCATTTATTAAAGTTCCTAACTTTGAAATCCAAAAATAAGCCTGTTCATGTCTGGAATCGTCATCTATTGACATCTTAACCACCGAGGCAGATCATTATCTAACTGATACCTACTCATAATTGTGTCTATAGACTTATATCACAGATTAAACCAGTAAATAAAAAAACTGGCCAAGTGCAAGTTGGATTTGCACATGAAGGGTTCCGTACGATTGTGGTAGATATTGAGAGATTGTCCATGTTATTTTAGCACCATAGACTTCTTATAGGTTTTCATGTAATTTATAAGTGTTGTAGGTACTAATTTCTGTTTTATTTTTCAAAATTTTAGTCTCAGTAGGTACCTAGTTTCGGAGATAAGGGGGGGGGGGGGGGGGGGGGTACGCCCGTCGGGGCTGCTGATTATCGTAAGGCATAACGCGGTTCCAGCACAAGGGCGAAGAAGGAACATGGGTTTGGTTTTTAGTCAGTAGAAGTCTGACACTCCCCTTCGCTCTGCCCAAGAGCGGGGGGTTATTCGATGATTTTCCACCCACCAAAAAAAAAAAAAAGGGGGGGGCGTATGGTCGGACAGACAGACAGGCACACGAGTGATCCTATAAGGGTACCGTTTACTTATCCTTTTAAAAAATCCAGTCGGAAATAAAATGCAAACAGTCTTGTGTAGTTGTGTCCAACAGACTGTACCTGTAGCGACAGACGCGAGTTTCCGCTTTTCCTTTACGGTACCGGATGTTCACTAGTGTTCACGTCTAAATATCAATTTCCCTTGTTACAGGAAGTCAAACTGTTGGAGCGGTAAACAAGAAAAACAAAATGGTGTTCTTCTTCTCTCGAATAACTAAGAAGTAAGTGGATTTATTTACTTGAAGTGATTCCAGATGTATAGTATGTCCTATTCTTCACACTTATTTTGTCAGGTTAACAAAAACGGACCTAAGATGCCTTTCATTCCGATAAAAAGTTTCCGACAAACGTAATTATGATAATAGAAGGCGATTTACAATAACTTCACGCGGATGACGGTCGCAGACTACAAAACTTTGATGTAGGTAATGTAAAATGACACACCCAACAATTAAAGCACTTTGCTGCGCAGTGGAGATACGGCTCATTCGCACTCAAGCTTGTGGTCCAAAACTGTGGTTGAGCTCCAGCCTTAGAATGATCTAAGGAGCTCAACATGAGAGTCTGACTACACGATCACTGACAAATGTTTACACTGACAGGACAGGTTCAACCAAATCTGTGTGGTTCTATCTTCAAAAGACCATCTCAGAGACTAATTTGCATGGTCCTCATAAGACTTGACCATAATTATTATGTCTGGACTTTAAAAGAAACAGCGGCCTCTTGTAGAGTGTGTTTCGGCTGTTTCTTCTTAGTAGTCAGGTAAGAAATATCGGCTCCAGCTAAAACATAACGTGTAATAGTACATTGTTACCTTAGGGTTGAAAGTAACTTATTTAGTCCCCGAGACGGGGTTTGGCGCCTGAGCGCAGCGAGGGCGCTAATAGTTCGAGGGACTAAATAAGTCTTTAACCCGAGGTAAACACTGTGCTTTTCATTACGAATACAAGGAAAGTTGATGGGAATAGGCTTGCGCCCAATTACCTAAATCGAAAGAGAAAAAACAAATTGACAAAAAAATAAAAAGTAAACATATGAGAAACACTTAAAATCGGTTTAATCGGTGGATGGCAATAGGCTTGCTCCTAATTACATCGGTTGGGGGCAATAGGCTTGCTCCCAATTACATCAATTGATGGCAATAGGCTCGCTCCTAATTACATTGGGCGATGGCAATAGGCTTGCTCCTAATTAAATCGGTTGATGGCAATAGGCTTGCTCCTAATTAGATTGGTTGCTGGCAATAGGCGCGCTCCTAATTACATCGGTTGATGGCAATAGGCTTGCTCCTAATTGAATTGGTTGATGGCAATAGGCTCGCCCCCAATTACTTCGGTTGATGGCAATAGGCTTGCTCCTAATTAGATTGGTTGATGCCAATAGGCTTGCTCCTAAATACCTTCTGTGGTGGCTTGCACCTAATCACATCAGTTAGTGGCAATAGGTTTGCTCCTAATTACATTGGTTGATGGCAATAGGCTTGCTCTCAATTACATCAAATAATTTGACAGCTGTCAGTAGAAAGCGATTCTCCCTAGGGCTGAAAAGTAGTACTTTCAACCCGCTCCGCAGGCATGTCATGACCTACTTTCAGAGTATGAGTAATGAAAAAGTGTTTGTAAAACCAATTTACACAAGTAGATAAATGATTTATGATGATGATTTATAATTTAGAGGGGACATTCTAAGATCGTTAAGCTCTACCGCTATCAATATTGATCGTTCGTCGGAACACATTCTTTAAAAGACAGATGCAATCTTTATGCAACATACATTGGCCCATAGGTAGACCCACGTGTTCATCGCAACTCTTGCCAACAGTTGCATACATCAAACTTATCAAACTAGTTTGCCGCCCCGCGTCTATTTTCACATCGCGATCGATCGGTGGTGACGCATGACGTGGTGAGCTCTGTTGCGATACATATTGTAAAGGGAGATGGCAGAAGTTTAGGTCTATATAAAACCATTTGGTGAAGATCTGATGAGGAACTTCGGAGATAGGCAACGGAACTCCTCAATAAATGATAGAAAATGGACTGGGATTGCTGAAATCTCATGTCTGTCTATTGTTTACACCAGTTCATAACATAACGTCACGCCGGTACGATGTGAAGGGGTAAGCACATGTGAACCCCTAAAAAGTGAAAAATAAAAAATCTGCTTCTGAAGTCGGTGGCAAAAACATGAAATCAAACAAACAAAAGTCACCGACTTCAGAAGCTGATTTTTTATTTTTCACTTTTTTGTGTTTTATTTTTTGACCGTCGTAAACTGATTCTTTTCCGATTGAAACACTCCCTTTTTTTTTGGGTGGTGGAAAATCATCAAATAACCCCTTCCCGCTCTTGGGCAGGGCGGAAGGGAGTGTCAGACTTCTACTGACTAAAAACCAACCCATGTTCCTTCTTCGCCCTTGTGCCGAGGCCACAAATCATCTCTTTCGATAATCCGCAGCCCCGACGGGCATTGAAACACTCCCTTTTGTATAAATAACGAAATATTAAGTTTGAGAGAAGTCTTAAAGTGTCCTGTACAAAATAACATATTATACAAGTCCTTCTACAGGATCATCATCATCCTGCCCTAACCCAATGTTCCTTGGGGTCGACGCAACACAATTTGCCTTCCATTTATCCTTGTCAATCCGCTATCATTTAGTCCTTTTTCGGTTTTTCCTTCACATCATTCGTCAGTATTCGTCACACAATTCATTCATAATTATGTTCTTTGGTTTTCCTAGGCGACAATGTTGGGGACGATATGATGAATAATGCCTGATTGAACTTCTTAATAAGTAAGGCTTTAGCTGACATTGAAAGTGTACGCAACAAAATCTAAGGAGATTGAGAGTCTTACTTTTAATGTACCGTAAAATGCTGCAACTTTGCCAAGTAAACCCAACTTTGCCTATTTTGTTTCGATTACGATATTTCACATTTGCTTAGTTTTTTATTATTTTCTACCATTTGGTAGTAACTTTCCATTATTAGGGCAACATATTTTTATTTTTTTACAATAGTAACTCCATTGGTACTCTGTCAGTTGTGCGACAAACACCGGTGCACGTGGGTGAAAGATTTTGGTGTCCTGTAACTTTTGCAGTTTCAAATAGAGAAAAGGTGTTTTCAAGCAGAGACGTTATTTCAAGGTAAGAAAATATTGTCTATTTTCCGTATTGTTTGATATTTCTATGAAAAGGACGCCATTTCATCAAAATAACTTAGTAGGCAATGTTGTGCACTGTTTTAGAAAGTTGAGTGACACAACTTTGCCTGGGTCTAGGGTTGTCTCTTGTCGAATTTTATTAATGATTGTTTTTTAGTATGATTTCTTGAATCTATATTTTTTTTACCGACAATTAAACAGAACACAAATCATTAACGATTGAATGGCATACAAAATGTCTGAAATTGTGCCCGGTATGTGACAATTAGACTTACAACCACGACCCCTTTTTTTTGGGGTTGGTGTGGGAAATCATCAGATAACCCCTCCCGCTCTGTGACTTAAAAACATAACTGACGGAATGTGGGTATATCATACACAGAGATGGAGGCCTAACCATTCGAAAATACAGGCTTGATTTTGAATTGTGTTGTATTTTACGGGGTCTTTTTTTTGCAGTTATATGAAAAATGGGAAACAAGAAAAAACAAAGCCGGAGAAAACCAGGAGCTCGCAATTATAAACTTGGATTTTACTTTAAACTGACCTAGATATCTAAAAAAAAATTTCGTCCTCTAAGAAGTGCACGCTAATAATTTTGCGGACTAATAATTTTCTATTTTTGTTTGAGATTATTTTTAAGTGTTTTTTTTATATATACTTTATATTTTATACTCGTAAGTCTGTAAAATGTGTGAAAACAAGTGAATAAAAGTATTATTTAAAATAAAGTTTTTTTGTAGTTTGAGACAACCCTACAGTCAACGATATTTTCTATGGAAAGTTTGAGGTACCTGCTACAACTTTGCCTATTAGCTTTGAAAAAAAGAATAATGCCTTTAGGGCAATCATCTGACTGCCGGGACCAGCTCGGTGTCTTATGCACCCAGAAAAAAAAAACTGAAAATGATAACGCTTTTATTTATTGGGATATTCTTCTAGGCAAAGTTGCGTCTTTCACCTACAACTTTGCCTACGACTTTGAGTGCTTGTGATTCGGAAAAACAGCATGATTCAAACAGATGTGGGTTCTACTTGGCTAGATATAAGGTCTGTTTTCCGTCTTAAACTCATTAAAAGTCATAATAATAAAAAGGTTCAGACATACGAACAAAAAACTTCAAAATCCAGGCAAAGTTGCAGCATTTTACGGTAATACTAATGTAAAAGTAATAGAACAGGTTAATATTTTGATCTTAGAACAGTAATTTAAACTTATGTGGATGTTAAACTCGATCAATTTGCCTAACATGTAGCATTAGTAAATAATTTTCTGAAGCATTAAGCAAGCTGCTCCAAAACGATTTAGCAAAATGTCTAGAAGAAATCAGAAATTCGAAATCACGTGGCAGATTACAGCCCACTCCCTCTCACCGAAGAGACCTTTATCCCAAAAATAGAAACGCTACAAAGCATAATTCCATGCTTCATAATAATTATGCATAATACAACTTACCTTATCTATGACGCTGCTGAGAAGAATACCATGGCAAAGCCCTTCCCTCTTTCCATTCAACCCTATCTATGGCTGTTTGGGCCCAATCCTTTTGGAAAGAGTCCAGCTTGTCACATCCAATCTCCTTCTGCTGGGCTTACTACGTCACCTGGTTCAGTATTGCTCGGAACCTAATCTGAAGTCACTTTGGCCTCAATTTTGATGCGACATGCGGCAGATGCGTCCTGCCCAGTTAAATTATAATTTGGCGGCAACAAAGCTTCACATAATGGTAAATAATTCTTCCGGTCTTCCGTGAGTGTTCATTATTACAAAAAAATATCTCTGGTATTTAATTTGCGTAAAATACACACAGCTGTGCACACGTTTTTTAGCATGACTCGAAAGTTAAAATAACTGATGTAACTTTATTTTAACGACAACGTAATAAAACATGCTTAAAGTCATATCGGTGACATAACAAGTTGTTATTTGTTTTTTTAACCCGTAATTATCAATAGTTGTATTATAGATTAAGAAAACTTGTTAAATAATAGTTTTTCACAGTGAAAATTCGTTACGCTTTCTGAATTAGTTGAGGTATTGTAACAAAGGAGTTCGTCCTAGTTATTTAATATCAAAATACGAATTTCTGTCGCAGACAGTTTCATTCAAGGCTTTTCCATTTTTCTTGTAATGAAAATGCAATATTATTTTGTTTTAAATAAAGTCAACTTTCAATCACAATCACGTTGGTCTAGAGGTCGCAAGCACGACTACTGGGTTCGATTCTTGAGTCGGGCAATGTGTTATTGAGATTTTTCATCAGGAATTTCTCAGAACAAGCCATTCAAGCCAGTCTGAATTTGACCGGTTGATTGCAATAGACTCGCCCCTTATTACACGGGATTTAAATTAACTGGCAAAATGCAGGTTTGCTTCGGTACAACTCTGTCTACCCTTCTTAGATTACAGGCGTATCACCTCAACATATTATGGTCCTTCGAGCCGGATACTCCTTCGCGTCCTTTGACTCATAATATGTTGTAATATGTTGAGGTGATAAGGTTGAGGTTTGCTCGTTGGACTTTTTGAATGAAACGACGTGTGGTTAACAAAGATCTATTGGACACTGCTTATGAACTAAGAAATGAGTGACTTGTACACATGAATGTATAGCTAGCTATGAACGACAGTTTTTAACCAAACAGGCGTGATGTTATGTATGTATGTATTTCGACATTTACAAATACTGAGCAAACTTAACCTTCTAAACTTATCTCTCCCACACGCACACACACACACAAATATTATTGTATGATGTACATCATACGGAGAACTCCGTATTGATAGCAGCGACCACTGATAAGAGGGTCATCTCTTGACCCAAAGCTCGGAGGCCCGGCCTCACACCCTCCCACGTAATCTGACTTATAATAATATTTATGTAGCCAGATAAAATAGCGAAATAATCTGAGTAGTAACCACTTTTAGGAATATTCGTTGCCAAGTCCACTTTGTAGATAAACTGTACAGTTTGGGGGTAATGAGGAACAGGGTGTAAAGTTCCTCATCCCCCATTGAAAAGGGAGGATCCTCCGACCGGACGGGTGTTGTGTCCGGTGGGCTAACTGCCCGACAGTTGTAAGTCGGGAACTCCTATAGAGGCTTATGTCGCGGATAATGTTGACAGTGCGATGTAGGAATTTCTGTCGCTATAGTTCGCAGGTGTTGCGATAGATGTCGCGAGTCGCCACAGCATAAAGCATGGCATAGCATAATCAGCCTACAATCTTCCCACTGCTGGGTCACAGTCCTCCTCTCTATGAGAGAGAATGGGCAGTAATGGCTATAATCTACAACGCGGGCCCAGTGCAGGTTGGTAGATGTCACATGTCTTCGAAATTTTGGTTCTAGGACATGCCAGTTTCCTCACGATGTTTACCCTCACCATCTTGAGAGCAGAGATGATAAAATAAATTACACAAAGTATTATTGTTGCAAAGTGTTATTGCATTTTTCCATCAGCACTTTTTCAGTAAAAGTCACGGTGTCTGAATCCCGGTTGATGGCAATGGCTCACCCTCTGTTATGTAGAACATTAACATAATGACGATTGAGTTTACCATTAGGTACGTCGCTGCCTATCCCTTCAGTATTACTGGCATGATGTTATTAAGAAAGAGGCGCTTCAAGGCACGAATCACACTGACAGATCCCATAACACCAATCCTTTATTACTTACTAGCTTTTGCCCGCGACTTCGTTCGCGTGGAATAGTGACTTCCGGCAGATTTTTGGTTTATCTCGCGAAAAAAAAAAAAAAACTATCCTATGTCCTTTCTCAAGTTCCAAACTAAGTCTGTACCAAATTTCACACAAATCGGTTCAGTAGTTTAGGCGTGAAGCAAAGACAGACAGACAGAAAGACAGACAGACAGAGTTACTTTCGCATTTATAATATTAGTTAGGATAGTTAGGATTAGTTAGGATTAATTAGTGCTATGTTTAAATTACGCCCTGGCCAACCCCTTGCACGTGAATTTCTTTTTGTTTTATTGTTTTCCTTACCCTACCTTCTGCTTAACGTTGTCTTGCGAAATAAAACAAACGGAAATTAGTTGGTAAGTATTTGAAATGCTTCGTAAATCGAAAGAAATAGAAGGAAATCTAACTATAGGTTGTATTCGTGGAGGGAAATGTTTTGAAGGGGCGCGGGGCGTCTGGGTTTTTCAACCCTTGCTATGTTTTATTATTCGACATTTGAAGATGGATTATTTACATCGGCACACACTTCTTAGCGTTTGTTTCAATTAGACCATTACAGACACTTAAATTTTGCTTGTCAGAAAAACAAAGAAAGCGAAGCTTAGTCACACAAGGCAATAACTTGGGAAAGTACCTACTGTAGTTGCCCATTACTAAGCGTAGATCTATAAGGAGAAGAATGGGCAAGAAACTCCATGGATACTTTTACTGGCACTTACATAATATTAGCATAGAAGTAGATATTAAGTACTACATTATTGATTATATAATGACCATGTTCGACGCCCAACTGTCTCGTGTAGATAACATAACATAATATAACATCACGCCTGTAATCCCCGAAGGGTTAGGCAGAGGAGCACCTAATAGTGCACCCACATTTCGCCAGTTAGGTACGTTAAAGTCCCATGAAATAGGGGGCGAGCCTTTTGCCATCAATCGGGCACAATTCCAAACTCCTGATGGAAAAACCCAATAACATTTTGCTCGACACGGGAATCGAACCGGGGACCTCAAGCTCAGCAATCGCGCTAATAATTATGCTTTCATCTATTGCAAAAGACTTCGGCCATTTTATGGGCTCGACACTGATAGCTAGGTCACGCACGGTATATTCCGTTGATAAAAATGTTTGACCAAAGTATCTTTTATTCGCATTCGACCTAGCTTACACGGTATCGGTAGAGTTCATTTCAAAATAATCTCGTTCCCAACCAGAACTCTTTACTATCAATGTTTTAATAACGTATCTTATGTCAATTAGTTGACCCGAATTATTGACGGTAGGTAGGCACATTGTTACGACATGTTACTCTTTTGAACTCAAGAGTTTACGATTTGGAGCAAATATTTTTAAAGCCGTTATGCTGGTTGATATAGCAAAGGGCTTGCCCCCTATTACAACAACTTGCGAAATATGGGTGTTCTATTAAGTAAACCTCTGTCACTGTTTGGGAATTCGTTGTGTCGCTTTAAAAGCGGCACAAATGGGTGTCCACCGATTTCGACAATGACGGCGAAGTTCAGCACAGATTAAGCCATCGTAGCCGGGAAAAACAAATCTATTAGGCACGTGAAAAAGTGGTTGATGATAAAAGCTACATCAAATTGAAAATTTTGATACTGTTCTCCCCTACTCGATAGCCCCAAGCTAAACACAAATATTTTAACCCTTCACAAGCGCTTTACACTCCATTGAAACGCATTGACACACACACATACACAGCACAACACACTATCAGGTACTTTATGTTTCCAATGATTGGGAACCAGTAGAATTCTTTTTGCTTTTTGTTCTTTTCCTTTTTTCGCTACATTTTTGGTTACATATGAGCCTATGACATTGGAACAACGTATTTTGTAATGAGGGAAACATTGTCTCCCAAGTCAATATTCAGTTGCATCCGTTTGGTTTTATAAACTAGAAGTCGACTGCAGCAAGCTAACCCTGACGTAGTTGGTAAAGGCTGGATAGATCATGATGACTCTACTCCAATGGTGACAGAGTCCTCATAAAATTATTGCCATGAATTCTTGCTAAGTATATACGAACAATGTGTTCCTTTCAAACAAATAGTTGAGCATCATTCTCTGACAGACCTCTCTATCTCTAGAAAGTTCTAGATTTAGAACAACTATTTACAAGATCATGTTATGTTATGAATTGTTTTATAAATAAACAGTGTTTACCATCATAAATCTCTAATGACCCGTACTCTTACAAATGGCACGGGTTTAAAATACACGTTTCTAATCTAAGTACTTGACGAGAAATTAATTAATCACATGTGCTATTTATTGCATTTGTTTAACAACTTTGTGTTTGTGAAAGTACCTAGATGTAAAGTCCATTTCCACAAGGCCTAGATAAAAATAATTACCTAATAGACGGACTTACAGTAACACTTACGAACTTTGATATCCGTACTTATAATAACACTCCTCCTGCCCGTATCCTAGGGGTCTCCATACTTCTCTCATCAGTCACCTCCATTTTTGCCGTATCATCCCACACACAGCTCATCCATCGTTTCTTTAGTCTTCATCTACTGTTTCTCTTATTCATTCCTCTCTAGGCTCTCATCGGCTAAAGATGACAACTTTTAATTGCTTTAACATGGGAACAATTTACTAATATCTTTCCTTATTTTTCATACTTGATATATTATTATATGAATAGACCCAGCGGTTGGGCTGCCCGTTATAATATATCAGTGAACGAATAAATTCAAGATTATAATGTAGAATTTAGCTCCTTAGACGATAATGTAGCATTCGGAGTGCAAAAATGGGTGTGCAAAATGTTGTTTACGAGTAAAATATTTAATATTTATTAATCGCATTTCGTGTGCGTCGTCATTATTGTTAATTGTCTTATCTTCAATACTTCGTTAACTTCTTGAACTCCCATCATTGTCTGTGTAAAGTTTATAAAATCACGGTTTTAAGCGGTTCATTCCAGAAAGATTTCCGGCTTATTGCGGCGCAGATACATTTGAATCAGCAGTGTCGAATACTTATTGCCCTTCTTACATTTTTATGGTTGGTTCATTACAGAAATAGCCAGGTGTGTTGCACTAAGAGAACTTATTCATTCATCCAAAACTAACCATTTTAGCGTAATTAATAAAACTGAAACATCATAGTTACAGGCGTAATGAACAAGCGTATGGCCAAACTTTTTATTGCACAATACCTTAAGCCTTAGGTACTAGAGGGTTTACCTAGCAGAGACTAAGCAAATCCTAAGGATAATAAACATTTAAACATAACAACACGGCTATAATCCCCGAAGGGTTAGGCAGAGGTGTAAGTAGGTACCTATAGTACATACACATTACGTACGGCAGGCGTGTTCTTGAATATTTTTTTCTAAGCAGTCTGCTGACCTTTGCTATTGAAATGGGGAATTAAAAAACGAGCGAATAAAAAAAAACTTAGCGACTGATGATGAGATACTGTTTTAACAACTATTTTTTCGCTTACTCAAATTATATGAATTTGAGTAAGCGAAAAAATAACTAAACTAACGACGAATATTGATTAATAATAAAATCCAGAACGAGCTTACAAAAAGTGGGTTGTGTGTGATTAATCCATTTCAGATATTAAAATTAAATTACTATGTGAGCGACTAGAAATACAAAAAGGGCAACTAACATAGTTTTACATAACGATACGATACGATATTTATATTTTCAATTCAAAATTCCTTGTGTTTTATTTTCACACACACAATCTCAATCACTCACACAAACAGGGCGGTTAGGGAAGCGAGCGAACTGAGATCCCGACATACTCTGCGAACTCGCTACTAGGAAAACTTGGATGCAAGAGCGAGCGAAGCGAGTTCGGGAATTGGGGCACCCCGACTCGGACAGGTTAGGTTAGAAGGTCAAGGCGGGGTCGAGTGAGCGAGCAAAGCGAGCTAATAGACCCCGCTATCCCCTTTGTGGTTATTTTTTTTAAACCACCCAGAAGTAGTCAACTGGGCCTAGGAAAGTTAAGTCGTTTTTCTATTCGAAACACTTCATTTAAGATAAAATGCCACTCAGTATAAAAAAATGATATGTTAAATATTGAAAAAAATGCAGGACGTAATGTTGACACTCAAACAAATATTAGGTCGCTCAAATATTATGAAGCTAAGTACTCATTTTGTATTGTAACTCAAATTTTTGTTTGTTATTTGCTGTTCTGTTAATTTCTCGTCGCTCGCAGTCAGTCGCTCACTTAGTAATTCTATGACCCAAATTAATTAATTTTGTCACTTAAAATTTTAATTTACAGTCACTCGTTGAAATACTACCCTTGAAATAATCTAAATCTGCAATAAATAACAATAACCTACAAAAGCATATTCTATCGATGGAAAAATCCCCTTTTCATAAAATTCGCAAGAATCCTTCTGATTTGACCCTCAGATTTCAACGGTATCAGTCAGTAAGGCTACCCTTATCACATATTACTCATGAAATCAAGCAAAATTTTCCTCATATACGCCTACTTGAGCAATGTTTTTGTCACAATAAAGTTATTTATTATTTTGTTATTTGCTCTTTGGTCATTAACGCGGAAAATCCCCCTTGCGAGATAACTAGTAAATAATGGAAATGTATTAAATAATAATTAAAAGATGTTGGGTCAGACATGAGAGTTATTTTTGATCGATCTTTATAATAGGTTTCTAATTGGGAGATGAGATGGTCAATTATAGTTTTTGAAAAACCCTGTAGTTAGTTATACTTAGTTGGGTTTCGGGGGTATGAATGTGGATAGTGACTATAGTGAGGGAGGATAAAAAAAACGATGGATTGGCTGTGTGAAGGATGATATAGGTAGAAAGGGTGTTACTACGGAGACGGACGGCTAAAAGGGAACGAAACATGCAGCGACAATCTCAAATCATCTACATTTCTATCTTTAGAAACAAATAAAGTTGATGTGTCTGTTTTTGATTTTAAAATAACTACTTCAATTGAATGCTTATTATTATGACAGTACATTATCCATAAGAATATACTTTCTTGAAAAAAGCAGAAATATTTAATTATTAATTAAAAGTAAAAAAAAACCGCCTAAAAGTACGAACAAAAGTCCTGCCAAAAAATGCTGGAAAATTACAAGACCATTATTAACAACAGAAGATATTCTAAATATAGTAGTAATTGTAAAGATAATTGCGTTATACTTAGGCAGTTGTAGATATTTTTAATTATACTATGTGGGCTCGTATCTTGGACCGTCTGCTGCAAAAGGTCGAACTGTTGCATCAGTGCTACTGAGACTTGAAATGTATTTTAAGACTTACAAATTTTGTGATAAATCAAAGTTTTATGGTCGTTCGGTATGATCAGTTTATAAAATTAATTAGACATTGACTGACCAATTTGTTTAAGGATTTATCTGGCTGCCTTTTACTTTCTATTTTTTTGAATTTTTTGTTGAAAAATCATATTTGTAACTAAATTAAAATATTCGATAAAATTGGCCTTAGTGCCTGATTGATAAAAGAAAGAAAAAGTATTTATAAGTAGGTTTCCCACAGGACAAAACAAATTGACAAAAAAAAGAGGTTTAACAAAGTAAACATATCAGAAACACTCGACAGCTAATGATCTTCCAGTCCTAATGTTTTACCGAAGTAAGCGCCTAAAGGCACAGCAGAGCAGCACTCACCAGCAACATTTACAAAAAACGTAGGCGCTTTTCGATAAGTTTTCGGTACCTACTGATAAAAAATAACAGAAACGGCAAAAACATACACAATGCTATTAAACATAGATTTCTATTTTTTTATCTTTCTATTTATAAATATGGAATAATAGACAACTAGATATAAATACATCTACATAAAAAAAACAATATAACTTTTATAATTAGTTCAAATAAAAAAGAATTGCCGCGCATTTTTTTTGACATCTGTCAAACGCTTCCTAGTTCTAGCTTGACAAAGGAGCCCCATTCTCTTTGCCATGACCTGCGGCCTTCACGACCAGTCTAACAGGTGATCAGCACACAAAGAAACAAGGGAATACATTATCTAAGAGTCGATATTTAAAAAAAGATATTATTCTGGTACAGAAATAGGGAGATATTTATAAAGATTGCTTAATAAAAAATATTGTGGTCTATGGTTGAGTAGGAAATGATTAGTTAGATGACTGGTTTTGTGCCTATTTGTATCCTCATTCCAACAGTTTTTTTTAGATTATTTATTATGTAAGAAATCACGCCTATAATTATCTCTTTTAGACAAAGATGGGTCCCGTCGGGGCTTCGGGTTGTTCGAAAGAAACCGCGGCCTCGGCACAAAGGGCTAAGAAGGAACATGGGTGGTTTAAAGTTAGTAGAAGGTGGTAGAAGTCTGAGACTCCCTACCACTCTACCTAGAGTGGGAGGAGTCATTAATTGATGATTTCCGACACTCCAAAGAAAAAAGAAGCAAAGATGGGCCGTACAACGACATCTCGCCACCGCCAGTTATGTTTTAAAGTGAGCACACAAAACATAGTAATCTTACTGTATTTACGTATTTACCACATCGAGTTTTTTATTAGTGATCGATGATTTACCATTATAAATGCGAAAGTTTGGTTTGATGAGATGGATGTTTGATACTCAAACACTCCAGAATGGCAGAACGGATTTGAATTTTGGCACATAGTCTGGAATAGCACATGCTGATGGCGATAGACTCACCCCCTGTTATATGGGGCTTAAAACATAGCCACCAGCACCTCTGCCTAACCCTTCGGGGATTACAGGCGTGATGTTTTGTTATGGTATGTGTTATAGATGTTTCACATCAAAAACATCAAGGTTAGAATGTCACTAGTATCCATAAAAAAAACTTTTTAAAAATAAAACACAAAAAAGTGAAAAATAAACTTTAGAAGAAAAATCAGTTTCTGAAGTCGGTGACTTTTGTTTATTTGATTTTATTTTTTTGCCTCCGACTTCAGAAACTGATTTTTCTTCTAAAGTTTATATTTCACTTTTTTTGTGTTTTACTTTTTTTAAGTCGGTTTTACTTTTTGTTAAAAAGTTTTTATTTTTCACTTTTTAGTGGTTCTTAAATAAGTAAGTAGTAAGTTCACATGTTCATGGGTCATAATGTGGATACTTAATGTAGTTTTTTTTTTTTAATTTTGTTGATTTTTCAAAAACCGCTAGTCCGATTTCGATAAAAAAATTATGGGACCATTCGGGAAGTACCTACATATACCCTTTCCAACAAAAAAAAAAATTTAAAGCAAGTGCCTTCTTCTTTTTTTAGAAGTCGGATAATAATAAAAATAGATTATGATATCTCATATTTAAATTTCGCTCGTCATCTTTTATTGAGTATGAGTCTCCAAGGGGCCCGTCTAAGGTCTGATAAGAGTTATCAGGGCAAAGGTGTGTCAATCGCTTATCAAAGTCCTGTTTTTATCAATATTACCTTGATTTTTATAATCAGGCATAGAAGCAGATAAGAAAGTACTGCTCATTACACATGAATCTACTTATACTTAAATGTTACGTCATAATTTTTAACCCTGAGGGGATTTTTTCTGTGTTTTATTGATGTATAACGTTTACGCTACTTTTAACAAGTATGGATCAGAATGTTGGGCCAAAAAAGGGATCATCATCATCAGCCTACAACGTTCCCACTGCAGGAACTCAGGCCTCCTCTCTAGAAGAGGGATGGGCTATAATCCACCACGCGGACCCACTATGGATTGGTAGATGTCACATATCTTAGAATTTTTGTTTCTAAAGGCTCGTTTACGGTGACGCGGGGCGTCGCGCGGCGCGTGCAGTAGGCTCGTCTCGTGCTTTTTTATTAGTTTACTGAGAGACGGGTCCACCGCAACAAACGCTGCATTTTAAAGCAACGAGTGAAAAATCACTTCTCGTTAAATCGACGTTTGAAATCGTTAACTTTTTCATACATCGCCATGTGTTTGAATTAAAAACGCAGCACGCGCCGCGCGACGCCCCGCCTTTACGTAAACACGCACTCGTTTCCTCACGATGTTTTCCTTCACCGTTCCATCTTTCAAAAGGAATGATTGAAAGGTAATAGGGATGTTTCCTGACTAAAAATAAAATATGATTCTATTGAAAGTCCGTCTGTTAAATTATCGAAATAAAATTTATCGGATACGTGTTTGTTTTATCAAATTAATAAAATTTACGAAAATAAAACGTGCCAAAGATCATGTTGTGTGGCGGCTTGGGACGTCTCTTCGCGCTGAAGAAATATGTAGGTACTTTAGTGACTTTTCGAAGCATTGCGTCGTCTTCATTTTTTGATTTTGTGAAAAAAGAAAAAACGTGTTTAATATTTTTCGGAAATCTTTTAATCTTTAATTTCCCGAACCTGTACGTCCTTTTGCGCGAATTTGACAATATCTGGTGTGGGTATATCTGGTAAAAGCATTAATATTATTCTGATCGGAATTAGCACCTTCCTATTTTGTAACTGACTACTGTGTATGTACATTCGTCCTCAAAACATACCTACCTAGGACAAACAAGAGTCCTATTTCTTTGCATTCAACCAACATAGCAAGTTAGCAACCACGATAGCGACCGATTTTCATAATTATTTTTTTCCTCTTTCAAAAATCTTTTCCTTTTTCAAAAACATTAAAGATTGCAACATATTTTGGCCGGGTGTGCCAATGTTATTGAATTTTATTAATATTTTGTTTTTTTATCAAGCCGTAGCAACAGGCATAATAATAGAACGACGCGGCGGACGATAAAAAGATAAAACATTTTCGCAAGTTTCGTTTTATAAGATTCAATGGCTTCTTTTATTTTATGAACTTGACGTAACTTATATAAACGTGACCGAAGTGGAAATTATGTTTTCACCACTCCCGCACGAAAGAAGTGCCTTTCCTCTACGAAAACAGTGAGGAAAATTGGTTTTTCCTCACTGTTTGAACAGTGAGGAAAGTAATGATCCCGTTCAGAAACTAACCTTGCCTGATTTTTTTATGTTAAGTTTTGAAGATATTTTAAAAAATAAATAATTTTATGCTTAGAATAGAAATATTTATAAGTTAAGATTAATGTTTTTTATAAAATTTATCAAATTATTGTAAGTGTATAAGTTCAGAAACATTAAAAAAGTTTAATAAAATATTGAAAAAACTACATCGTCAAATTTAGGATTATAATTTTTGAACGCACTCAAAGAAAGAAGCCTGTGAAAGAAGGACATAAGCAAAAATTCGAAAAAAAAAACAAATTAGCGCGAAAATTCTGTTTTGTTTACGATTTTGATTACTAAAAAAATGAGTGATTCTAGTGAGGTAGATTTAAGTTTAACTCCAAAAGAGTTAAAAAACCTTGTTTCAAATGCCGAACTAAGTTTTTTGCCCAAAACATCGAAGGAAAGATATCATTAAAACGTTCGATACCTTCAATCGCCCCAGCCGTCAACATCAAGGGGAGGTGCTGAAATGGAACCTACAGATTCTTGGACGAAGCCGTCTACGACGACGTCGGCTAGTGTTGCGGCAGAAGATACTGTCAATGCCCCACCTCAGGCCCCTTCTTATGATACAGGAATATCAAACACTCAAGTGAATACGAGTGGTAGTAATAAAACAACGGTAAATGTACCCAATAAAAACGTTACTTTTAACTTGAAAAATTGCAGTAATTTTACATTTCATTTTTAAATTATTTTCATGAATAACAGTTCTTTTTATTTTATAATAAAGAATTATTTTGATTTGCTTTGTGACTATTTAATTTATTTACCTATGATGACTGAATACTTTCTTGCTGGGAGTGGTGAAAAGTTTTGTATTATGCAACTTGTGAGCAAGTTCATTTGCTATTCGTTTTGTTGAGTCTTTCGCTTACTCAGGATTGAAATTTATAATCACTCGCTACGCTCGTGATTCTATTTTTTTCAATCCTTCGTTCGCTCAAGACTCAAAATCAAAACTCATAGGAAAAACGAACTTTCCTCACATGTTGGATAAATAACTATTTTCCTACTCCAGCGACTCCGCTTTTCTTTTCTGACTAATTTCGTTGCGGGATCCAAAACAGTAAAATTGCTTCTCGAGGTCGTCGTCAAGCTTCATTGATTCTGTCTTTCAGGAGTGGCAGTGGTTTGGGGATAGTGTGGCGGGCTTGTCCCAATAAAAAAAGTGACTAAATGTCATAGTATTATGACGTTTAGTTACGTTTCTTTTTTTATCTATCACTATCTCCAAACTACTGCAACTCCTGAAAGCCAGAATTATGTCTATTAGGTAGGTACCTAGTAGTCAAGATCGAGACTAGACCAATGACTCAGACAGACTCTTAATAGTGACGCCATTGGGGTAGGCAGAAACGACAGTACCTACACCACCTTTTTTTGGGACAAGTCCGCCACACTATTCCCAAACAGTGGCGAGAACAGAAAGCCGAGACAAAGAAGCGAACACAGACCAACTGTTACGATCCTGACATACCATAGATAAAAATAATTATCTACTTACTAACATTTGGCAGCGACTTTGCCCGCGTGAAAATGTCGTGTTTCCATACAAACTGTGCCCCCCTTTTTCACGCCCTTGGGGGTTGAATTTTGAAAAGTCTTTCCTTAGTGGATGCCTTACGTCATAAGCGGAATACGTGTGCGATGTTGTTTGTAGCCCTAAGGTTTTGGCCTGTGCGTTGATCCTCAGTCAGTCAGCTTTGCCTGTCAATATATCTACGTACGTACTTAAAGGCCATAACATACAAATTGCACGTAAAGTGACGTAGCAGACACACCCAACAAACGCTTCGTCGTAGCTCGCTAAAATACCAAGCTACGTTCATGCTACGTTTAAACATTCTGTGGGTGTGTCTATACCGGTTTCGATAAATTTTCCACATCATTCCGTTTAAATGTTACGATTCAGGCCAAGTGCGGTTTTTTATGTTGTTTTGACAGATAAACCGAACTTGTCGTTTCTAGGCGGATCGAGGATTTTATGTGATGATATCATTATCTTATTGTAAATGTCGCTGGTTAACATTGACATAACTTCACGCTTGTTTTTCCCAAGGATTAGGCAGAGGTGTAGCTCTAGCTATCTATTGTACATGTGCATTCATATTTCACCAATTATGTTTAAACTTAGTCTCATGTAATGGCCCCCCCATTACCTATGGCAATAAACTAAAACCTATTTTATGAACAATAGGGGATCGGACTGGGTCAAAATAATATGATTCTGTTTAGTCCGTAAGTTAGATTATCGAAAAATATTGAATACCTACGTGTTTTTTGTTTTATCAAATCATTAAAAAATGACGAAGCTATAGCGCGTCAAAGATCATGGAGTGGGGCTTGAAACGTCACAAAATGTACTAGCATATGACGTCACACGAGTTTTCGAAGCACTGTATCGTCTTAATTTTTTGTTTACGTGAAAAAAGAAAAAATATGTGTTCAATAATTTTTGGAAATCTATCTGACGGACAAATTAGTTTTTTTTTGTCCGATCCCCTATTAAGACTGTCTCGTTGGTCCAGTGGTCGCAACCGCGACTACTGAGCATGAGGTCCAGGGTTCGGATCCCAGGTTGTAAAGTGTTACTGTCAACCAAGAACATCTCAGCAGCGGGCATGAAGTCTAGATTTGTGCCCGGATGATCACAATAGGCCTACTTATTACATAACTGGCGAACTCACATAACTGGTGGCTGGTGGAATGTGGGTATACTATCAGGTACTTACACCTCTGCCTAACTCTTCGGGGATTACAGGCGTGATGTTATGTTATGTTTGTACACTTTGTGACTTCGGTCTGACACTAAGATCTAAGTTTTCGTTTATTATAAACTTCATTTAACGACCATTGAAGGTTTCGCAGCTAAAAATAGTTGCACTATTGCAATCGATCGCGGTTGCGCTTGCGCGGTTGTTGCGTGGATGGGTGGTGAAGATGACAGAACCATGGTGCATTGTAGAGCACGTTGAGCAGTTGGCCCCCGGCTGTCATTGATCTTTGACAGTCGTTACAGACACGTAGTCAGACGCCCGAAAGTCTGATAGGCACTTCATGTAAAATACTGGTATTCAGCTGCATCTAATAAGACTGAAAGACGACCCCAATAAGATTAGGAAAACCCTGGGCAGATGATGAGGTGATAACTGATGACAGGATATATTATAATTTATATTACCGTGACAGGATTGTAAAATCCAGCAAGTTAACAGGCAGAGGGCCCTAATTAAATGCTCTATAATGTCATTCATAGCGCTTTTTTTTTATCTATAGCAGATTTTCAATCGACTTCTTAAAGGAGGAGGTTTTCAATTCGACTCTATGTTTTTCTTTAAGTATACTCCAAGTTGAAAAAAAAAAAAATGAAGTAGGTAGACAAAAGTCAACTATATAAGGTCCCAATAAAATAGGTGGACAAAATTTTAGAAATCATTCAGACCACCATAATTAGGACAATGGTAAAGAAAGAAAATTAGAGAAACGCATCAGATACCTACAAGAAAATAAAACAGCTAGCGAAAATACACTAACACCCGTATTTATAAACAAGTCATTACTATTACTTGAGTAAATATCATTGTTTTTTTCTCTGTAGTTTAATAATTCCTTGATGTTAAAATTATCAAAAGTTAGAATTCTTAGGTTTGCTTTCATTGACGGTTCTAACTTCGTTTAAATTCTTGCCCATTCCATAAAAAAAATTGCATAAGTAATTACTTAAGTCCAAGTAATTACTTTGACTTGTTTATATATACGGGTGTAAAAGTGTTAGTTACCCAATATTTTACGTACAAAAAACTCACTTTAATCAGTGTTTTTTTTACTTAGATATGTTTAGTTAGACGTACTGAACGCTGTGTTAAAATTTGTCCACCTATTTTAATGGGACCTTATAATTATATCACTAAATAGTTACAACTTATACATAGGTACATAGACTCACGCACGTTTACCATGGGGGCAACCAGAAACGACAGAACGCCACCAGCTACGATCCTTACTGTATACTCTTTTGGCCTCGTCCACATCATCTCTAAAACCGAGAATTGGCCCCCTGGTCCTTTCTGAAGAAGCTCAAATAAAATCAGCATGTCTTTCTAAGCGTCCCCTCCCGGCGTTGCCACAGCAACGCTTTGCTGCAAGCAGGTACAAGTGGATATAAAATACTTAGAAGTGCGCGCTTCACATTCTATTAAAACATTTTCTAGAAAATTACCCTCGGGTAAAATGTTAAGAGGATTAATTTGTACGGGAAAACTTATGAGATGTTGTATTTCATTTCTTTATTATATTTATTTACTTTACGTTTCTACTTGATTTATTTATTTAATAAACTAGCACACCGCCCGCGAGTTCGCGTCCGCTTGTAAATAGGGGATCGGACAAAAAAAAACTAATTAGTCCGTCAGATAGATTTCCAAAAATTATTGGACACGTATTTTTTCTTTTTTCGCGTAAACTTAAAATGAAGACGATACAGTGCTTCGAAAACTCGTGTGACGTCATATGATAGTACATTTTGACGACAGAAGTGACGTTTCAAGCCCCACTCCAAGATCTTTGACACGTTTTAACTTCGTAATTTTTTATTTATTTGAAAAAAACAAAAAACACGTATTCAATATTTTTCGATAATCTAACTTACGGACTAAACAGAATCATATTATTTTGACCCTGTCCGATCCCCTATTATATACTTAAACCTTCCTCGAGAACCAATCTATCCATTGCTGAAAACAGCATGAAAGTCGGTGCAGTAGTTTTTGAGTTTATCGTGAACAGACAGACAGACGCGGCGAAGAACTTTGTTTTATAATATGTAGTGATTGGGTATTACTTTAATCTAATCTGTTTCTAATGTTTTTCAATGTATTACTTACACTTTTATTTTTTGGGGGTGGTGGGAAATCAAAATCATCAAATGTATTACTTACCCTTTTTTTTTTTTTTTGGGACAATCCCGCCACACTATTCCCAAACCACTGTAACTCCTGTTAGCCAGAATCAACAGTGGCGACCACAAGAAAAGCGCCGAGACAATGAAGCTCGACGAAGTCCCAGAGAAGCGATTACTTACCCTTGTATTAAGTCTCAACGGCAACTTGCCTTTGTCCCATGTCACTTGGGTCAGTGAAACACGTTTTCTTCTATAAACAGTCCTCGTCACCCGTCACGCTATCATTCATCCTTTTTCTCTCATTTTGCTCCTCACATTATCCTTCCTTTTCTTTGGTTCGTCAACTTATCGCAATTAGTTAATTTATAGTTAAGTAATTATAAAGTATTTGGGTGACCGAGGTCTGCTCGCAAAATAGAGAATACGATTTCTCCCAGATATCCTAACTAGGTCGATCTTTCGCCCCCGTGAACCATCTAATTGCTACTTTAATCGAAATCATTAGAGCCGTTTTTCCGAGAATGTGACCACAAATATTGCTCATTTAATCGATAGAATTACTTTAACTGTTCCTAATTATTTTTTGTATTGATCAGCCAAAACAAAGCTAATGGGCTCATTATGACTAAGTACCAATTATACGCTAATAAATTATGATGCGTAAAAACGTGTATTTTATCAAATATGGCGGCTAAATCGTCTGATAAGGGAGAATAATGAAGATGGGTGGTTCCGGGAGCTATGTCACGCCAATTATTATGAGCAACTAAATTAATAAATATAATCGTTATCTTTTGTACAGATATCCGCTTCCTGGTTACGCAAAATTATTGTGGGATTATCTTATTTGGAATATTTTTGTTGTTTTTGAATATAATTATCATGATATTAAATTATTTATTTTATTTATTTTTAATTTACTTTGATAGCTGGTAATCGTAGTCCTGTAAAGGGCATGTTAAATTATCTAGTTAAACTCCTTAGCCGCAGGGTCTACTACTTACTACTTTTCTAAATTCACATCCTAAAATCCTTTTTTTTTTATCATGTTTATTATCGATCGCCATCATCACATCATACGTCTGTGGAATTTAATTTTTTAACTCTACTTATACACCTTCTTCTGCATACCCATTTGGAGCATACAAGCGTCATGTATGTAACCTATGCGTTAACTTTTTGCTCAGTCATTCTGAAGTATGCGTGTCTTTTTATTGTTTACACATAACAAACTTTATAACTACGGAATTTATTATTGAGATGCCAATTACTCTTAATTGGATAACAAATACGAGTTTAAAGTGTAAAGTACACTTCTATACACTTTAAACTCGTCAGATGAACTTAGGACGATCTTCACTAGTAAATACAATCTAGTTAGTTCTAGATCAACAGGTATACCTACTAGACAGACACTTTGGACTTAGAACTATGATCAATAATAAATGTGCTAAATAGGTATCATATTATTATCTGTTTACTCAGAGTTATTAAGAACTGCGATAACACTGTTTTCATCGTAAGTATCGTCTATTATGGAGTAGGAGTGGCCATTTAATAAAATAATTATAAGTAACTATTAGCTAGCCATTTTTTTAGTACTTAGTCCTCATATTTACTTGTTTTATCTCATTTTAAAGAGTTTTTTTGGAAAATTGCTATCGACTGACCCTAATATTGGTCACCTTGTTTTCTTACATTCGAAATTCGAAGTTACTCGTACTATATCGGAGAACCTTTTTTGAAACGCCTTGCATAGCGCCCGTCGGGCTGCGGGTGATACCGCGGCCTCGACACAAAGGGCTAAGAAGGAACATGGATGGTTTTTAGTCAGTAGTCTGACACTCCCTACCGCTGCCCAGAGTGGGAGGAGTCATTCGATGATTTCCAACCCTCCAAAAAAAAAAGGCAGCACATATCGAGTCATAATTTTTATGACGACATGAAACCATGTACCGCTACTTTTACAGTGACACGTACGTGCACTTTAGTACTATTGTGTTCATTGTGATAAGGACGCCCGTAAGGTGACCCTTATCACACGAACACTAAAGACAAATAGACAATAAATGAATTTAGATCAAAATAAACAAAGTTACCATCCTCGTCTTAGCGAAATATTTTCTCTTAGATACAGACAGAGGTCATTTTAGATGGAAATTAACTCCAAAGAATTTAAACTTTATGTTGGTTATAATATTAGTGTGGAAAAAAAAACTACTAGTTATGGAATGAATATTAAAACCTGATCACCACAATGGTAATAATAATAAGTCTAGTCAGGTGATATAATATAAAGAAACTTGATCACCACAATAGTAATAATTGTAATAATAATAATAAGTTTAGTCAGGTGATATAATATAAAGAAACTTGATCACCACAATAGTAATAATTGTAATAATAATAATAAGTTTAGTCAGGTGATACAATTTGATATTCTGGCCTATTCCAAATGTCAATTTTGCGTAAAGTGTTGTTTTTTATAATTTAATTATCTAGCTTAACAACTAAAAGCTCAAAATAGATAATGAGCTTAATGTATTTAAAGATTTATTTAATCTTTCTGTTTATGTTTGGACTTTACTCGGACACACCCACTGTAGTAGACAAAGGCAATAGAGTGAATCAATTGATAATAATAATTATGATTGATGAATTCTGCGATGTTGCTAACTCGAAAATCATATCGGACTATACATACAGTCAAGCCTTTTTTAACGGTAAACAGAAACTACACTATCTGCTGCTTTTGCTTCGCCCAAATTATTCTTATATTCTCTAATTAGCTCCAATTAGTTTAATTCGTTCCTAAACTTTTCACAAAAACAAAACTCTTTTAACTGAAATAATCCCCCAAAACAAATGTCCGGTCCTCTACTGAGAAATTCCTAATTGATAAACCCAATTACATTGCCCGACCTGGGAGTCGAATCCATGACCTCTGCACATCAAAAGCGCTTGTGAACAGTAGACCAACGAAGCAGCTACCAACAAGTTAACACATAAGTAATAACACTAAATACAAATACCTGTGTATTTATTATTTCTGCTCTTGGTTGGTATTGATTTTACACCCACCATCCCCTACCATGAATGTATTTTTACTCTCCCAATTAGAGCAAATAATCTCTTCTGAGAAAATGTCTGAGCGGGATTCTCGGCAAAACTTGTTGCTCAGTTTTGTCGCTAGCCCCTAAAACCTCTGATTTTACAGTAGGTACTGTAACCTTTATTCTTGTTATTATGGTTTATTTTAGAGATAATTTGACTGAATAGGTCTGAAGTCTGTAGGCGTGTACGAAAGTACTCTATCGTGTGTTATGTAGCTTATCTATGGTTATGGTGTCTAGCTTATCTATGCCCAAAAACACGAGACAACAAATATTGCGCCCCGCTTTGCACGCATCTTTTTTATCTCAAATTCACACGGCTTGTCATATGACTAGCATTTTTTTCATCACAAAAAACTGATGTAAACTATAAACTAAAAGACTATAGTATATTTTCAGCTTATCTCTACGAACTTGTGACCTATTCGGAGTCACGTAGTGTAATAGAATATGTTGGTGCCTACTAAGGCCGTGCGTGGATACTTGCATCAGAACTTTATCTATGGATTTATTTATAAACTTGCTTTTTTAATTGCTGGTCATAACTAATATCGGATGTTTGGGCGGGGCTTTTCTACTATTTGGAGGATGGTCACGGATCATACCATTGGATTTAATACGTTATTTGAGACACAAGAAAGAGTTTGGGTAGATAACTAGATACGCTGCTTTTTCTTCCAAACAATTTTTTTTTTTAATAGTGACGAGCGGGCTTTTTAAGACCGACTTTTATAGTTAAAAACTGAACGATGTTATTGAACTTTAAAAATACGATATAAGCCTCTTGATTCTGGTTTGGTATTTCATAATTTGAAATTTTTGATTTTAATGGTACCTAAAAGAATCTTTCGAGAGCAATTCGTCATTACGAAAGTTACAACGTCGAATCACACGGCGCCGAATGTTTGCGACAACGAATACTGTGAGTGCGAAAGCACGCAGCGACGAATCACGTTACAACGAATGCACGAGACTTCGAATCACGGAACAACGAATGCACGTTACAACGAAAATCATCACATCGAATCACGTGATTTGGAAATAACGTAACAACGAACGTATCACCAACAACAAAATCAATTTTTTTTACTACTTTAATTATGCATCGGTTAATTGCATATTGCACTAATGGCCTGGCCATACCCACACGTTTGGTATGGCCAAGCATTTTCACGTGTAGCCAGCAATATTTTCAAGATGGCCGAGCAATACTTACCAATAGTACAACCACATATTGCCGGGAAAGTATAGCTTTTAGGTACACTTTAATATAAACAATGCGTCGACATAAAAAATATTTGATTTCATCCCTACGTCATTGTCACTTGACATCTGACAGCCGACGTTGCTACATTATTTTGGTCAATACTGAGAGTTGCTAAATAGTTACTTATATATTCTTATACATATTGCTATGCCATCACACTCGTACAGCCCTATGATACCGCTCAAACCAAATATCACCGAATTAGGCGAATCACAGAATTAGATGAGTTCACCCTACATAACATAATTATTTGCTTTTCTAGCAAGTTGTATTGTTACGTAACTTCAGAAGCGAGTTTATTTTCCCTATTTGCTTTTCATTCGAAGTAGCGTAGCGATGTTTTTCGCTTTCCAGTGGCGAGTTACAGGAAACTTCAGTTATCAGAGGCTTCAGAGATAGGATTCCTGGTAAATGGGAAATAGGGCTGAAATCTGAAAGCACTAAGTACGCTTATTAAAACGGAGGGTTCGTGGAAATATGAACGCTGCATTGCATTGTGCGTTGTGAAATTCACTTTGATGTTAAATGTGTTCATATTTTCCGGAAAATGTTTACAGGAGTATACAAATATACAATATTATACATAATTCTAGTTGGAATCGTTGCACAAGTCTGTTATTCTGGAGGAAATAATTAACTATATAAATATAACATAACATGTCGCCTGTAATCTCAAAAGGGGTAAGCATATTAGTACACCCAGCTTTGCCAGTTATGTTTTAAGTCGCATGTAATAGGGGGGGGGGGGGGGGGCAATAGGGGATCGGACAAAAAAAAACTAATTAGTCCGTCAGATAGATTTCCAAAAATTATTGGACACGTATTTTTTCTTTTTTCACGTAAACTTAAAATGAAGACGATACAGTGCTTTGAAAACTCGTGTGACGTCATATGATAGTACATTTTGACGACACAAGTGACGTTTCAAGCCCCACTCCAAGATCTTTGACGCGTTTTATCTTCGTCATTTTTTATTGATTTGATAAAACAAAAAACACGTATTCAATATTTTTCGATAATCTAACTTACGGACTAAACAGAATCATATTATTTTGACCCAGTCCGATCCCCTATTGGCACAATATTATTATTAATACATTTATGTTAATACAACAGTTCAGTTTTGAAGAATACCAACAATTTATGATGTACCTAACACAAAAGAGCTATTATTGCTTCAGTAAATTATTGCATTTAGTTTCGATGTATCAACGCGGAGAAAGCAAAAATCGTAGCAAGATGCGTTCCGTTAATTTCTGCCTCCCTCCATGGAAAAAGGCGTAAATGTACAAAGTTACACATGTAAATAATTTACATAGTTATAATAATGATATTATTATAATATAATAAACAAAAAAAATACCTAGGTACTTCAAACGACCTTAGAATAGATTCATTGACTTCTGAAACGTAATTAAACTAAACGTAACTTACTTTACTACAAAACACTAGCAAATGACCATAAATATTATGATTAATTAATGACGTCAAAACATATTGCAATCGTTATTTTAATTATCTAATAAGACTGGTAAACAAATCAATAACGTAGAGCAGAAAAAAACTAAAACATTCAACTAGTGACGTCAATAAAACTTTAAGGAAGAGCATCACATAATAATTACCTATGTGATGCTCTTCCCGTTAACGTTTTATTGACGTCATAATATATAATTATTATATTATGATTAGGTACTTCTTGGCCCTAATCATACCCTTGGCCTTGGACAAATCAAATCAAATCATTTCTTAATTTGCGAATATGGGTACAAAATAAAAGGTCATCAATCATTTATGGTTTTGTCTATGACTTGCTTTTACCCGCGTCTTCGCTCCTTCTATGTTATCCCACGAGAAGTTAGAATACAGCTTATGGTCTCGGGGATAATAAACTTCCCAGATTCAGTAATGAAAGAATTTTCGGAATCAGTTCATGGGTTCGCGAAGATGAGCCCCTTTTTTTTATTGGTGGGTGGAAAATCATCAAATGACCCCCCTCGCTCTTGGGCAGAGCGAAGGGGAGTGTCAGACTTCTACTGACTAAAAACCGAACCCATGTTCCTTCTTTGCCTTAGTGCCGAGGCCACGTCATCTAGTACTAAAATCCGCGGCCACGACGGGCGTCGGCCCTTGCGGGCCCCTCCTTGCTGACAAGATGACCCCCTAATAGCGAATGAACCATCTCGGAGGCGATTTTTTGGTGGTCGCCATTGTTGATTCTGGCTTTCAGGAGTTCTTGACCGGCAGCGTCTGGTGCCGCGTCCTCCATTTTTTTTATTTACTGAACTAATCTTGAGCCAGCATGAATCGCACCTTTTTCGAAGGCCAAGGTAATCCATGGACAGAACAGTACCAGTGTGAATGTGTTCCACTTCCCACTAGTAGATAGATTGTAGATACGTAGTAGACAGCTCTTACGTATTCTAATAGGTACTTACGTATTTCGTTCATTGACAACAATTTCATGTACGTCAGACGATCTATTGACCGAATTAGGTAAGATTGAATCATTGAAATGAGTTAGAAAGACGAGTTACGATTGGAGCAAATCAAGGAAACGCTGACAGTCCAATTTCTTGTCACATCACATAACATCAAGCCTGTAGTCCCCGAAGGGTTAGAGAGAGGTGTATCCACTAGTACTTACACCCACATATCGCCAGTTATGCTTAAGTCACATGTAATAGATGGCGAGCCTATCTCCCACCAACCGGGCACAGTTCTAGAAGCCGCCGCCGTGGCTGCGACTGATATTCCTGAAGGAAAAATATTTTGCCTGCAACATTTATCCAGTAACACTTTGTCCGACCACTAGACCAACGAGGTACCTAGCCTTCGTCTTTTACAATTATTAAGGGCCTATTTTGCAGGAACTATTTACCAGAAAAATAAACGCACACTAATTAATAACCTAAGTACTTATTTACGCTAAAACAACACTGGTTTTAGAAAGTAATTTTAATAACAGACATACTCAACAAAATATAGTAGTGCTAGTGCCTAACCAGGTATTTTGAACTGCAATCAGTATGTGCATAAGTACTAGCGCACACGCCTCCGATGACGAAATTCACCTTGAGCTTTACAACTTGCTGACGAAATAGACGCCGTCAGTTACATACAATATAAATAAACAACATGGCTCTACTAAGTCCAAAACGTTTACTTCCTAAGATCTACGGTTTTTTTTTTTTAACTGGCTGGAAATTTGTGTTTGGCAGTCATGAAAAAAAGGAAAAAAATGTCAAAAATATTTTTTGACATAAAAATTGGCGGGAAAGTATTTTTAGAATTCTGACAAGCCCCCGTCCTTCGTAAGTTACTCACAAACTCACAACAATGACATTGATTAAAAAGTCCCCGATAGCGTCACCGTCACACATGATTAGCTGATGCAATAAGGCTTCCATCTTGCCCACATAGCACAAGAAGATTGCTTTCGGCCTACATAGAGTGTACAAACGTGACGTGCCACGAAAAGTGCCGCGGAATTTACCATAGAGAACTACCATTGTGTTTTTTTTCAAGGTTCATAAAATTCATTTAAGCCTCAATTGGACTAGAACACGTACATAATAACTTCGTCAATTCGACGCCAAAAATATCTTAAACCATCAAATCACACTTACTAAGAAGTAATCCCTAATCATCTAAAACACGATAATATTTTCAAAAGCACACAAATACAATCAGCATTACAACAACAAATCGACGATAATAATCGTAGAAAAACAAGTTGTTTGAGTTTCGAACGCCGCGTGCACACGTCACGACACACCCGCGTTCTCGGCCAATCAGAACGCGCCGTGCAAACAAGCCTCCCGGTATTAAAGCGCGCGCGCAATATTTTATAACCATTACGTTTCTTAGCTTCACACGTTAAGTACCTATTAAATGGGCGACAAATTAAACACTATAGCATATTATAGGTGGCTGATATTTCTGTTCAGTTTCAGTAATTTTGATAATATTTAGCTCCTTCGCGTTTTTAGTTTTTCGAATTTATTTTTGTAAAGTATTAATTAATTTTATTGTTATTTAGTTTTTATTTATTTCCAATTTAAAATAATTTAAAATGTTGCACTTCAACTCAATCCCTGAAGACTACGTGAGGAAGACCAACCAGTGAGTATTTTTATTAATTTTCTACTTTTATATACATATTTTACTTCTTTTCTGTAATTACCATAACCAATCTCTTATTTATTATTACATCCTTCGTTATATTTCTTTTATAAAGTTCTAAAATCCACGGTTTCTAAATATTGCTTCAAATCTCCTTTAATTATTTTTGTAGTTTTTAGTAAAATATTTATGTAAAAAATAATTTTATACAAGTACCTAAAGACCATCAGACAATTACATTTTCAGAATTAAATATTTACCAATTAGGCTTTTAATAATTAATTTATACCCATTTAGTATTTTAATTTTCTACCTTTGTGTTTTAACTTAGTCATAGATGACTAAGTTAAAACACAAAGGTAGAAAATTACGGACGGATGAGATATTTTATAGTGTCGGAGTAGACTCCAGACACTATAAAATATCTCATCCGTAAAAAATCTCAATACACAAAATATCGGAAAACTCCACGACTCGTAAGGCACGTTTATCGACAATAAGAGATCTATTTATATCAAAGACAGGGAAAATTCCCATGGTAACGAATAACAGAGAGTCATGGGTTTTTATATATCAATGCAGAGAGTATAACTTTACTGTTCCACCAACTGTAATGTCCGGGATACACGAGGCCAGTTTTGAAGCCAGGACAGCAAGCTAGTGTCAGTAAGCTAGTACTTTTGGCTTTATGTAGACAAAACTAGCTTCATTTCTAGCATGTTCCAATCCAGGGCAGTAAGACAGTACCTACAGTTTAGTAGAGAACTAGCTTGCTGTCCTGGCTTGAAAAACTGACCTGGTGTATACTGAGGGTATAGTTCCATAATACACAGAAAAACCATGTTTTTTTTCTCTAAATATTGGCCGTCTGCTGCAACGCGTTCTTTTCCACTAGCGCTTCGTATTTCGTCACAACAGCATTGTTTCGAATTCATTCAAATTACCGGGTCTGTAACTAAGGAGGTTCGGTTTTTTTGTATCGTCAATGAGTGCCTAATAAAACATTAATCGATTGACACACACATAATTGTGGGCCTGCCAGTCTTATGGCTGTTTCAACACTTTTAACTGACGCTAAACGATACCCAATTTAATTCCTAAATACTATACAACTATTGGAGTTTGATATTGGGTTTGACTTGGTACACACTCTGCCTAACCCTCCGGGGATTACAGGCGTGATGTTATGATTTTGTTTGTAGTTTGAAATTGCTGAGAAGAGGCAAGCACCGAAGATTCAACAGAGCTCTAACAATAAAATCTGGCATTATTAAACCTATGAGTAGTAACCAGTATCTTCTGTGTGTATCTAAGTAGCTATAGAATCAATTTGAACGCATCGAAGTCCTAGTTTGGCCTCCTATAGTTAGACAGGTGTATAGTCTCGCGGTCATTGACAAGACTCTCAAAGAGAGCTCGAAAAACACTTTGGCATTTTCAAAAATCGCGCACTGAAGATATTTGTGGTCTGTCCAAGGATACTTAGAAAATTTATTATAAGTAGGTATTGCAGTGTATAGAAGGAACATTTTCCACTAACCGTACGTAGGTAATCGTAACCTGACTTCGCTGGTAATAAAATAAGATTGCATAATACATAAAACTAGAGTGATTGATAAGCTAAAAGTACCTAGTTAAGTACGCTATGCTGATTTTTCCTCGTTCTTTTACCGAATATGTCCGTTGCCCGGGGTCAACTCGAATCACCTTACCTAAGTCTCTTTTTGTTCCTTATATCGCTAGTGTTTCTAAAAACAATCATCTTTGTCCTGTCCTTATCCAAATTTATTTGGGGTTGACGCAGAAAGTCTTCTTCTTCCAAAATTCTCCTCGTCATCTCAGAGGTCACCTCCTTTCTATTCATATCATTCTTCACACAGTTCATAAATCGTTTCTTTGCTCGTCCTCTCCATACATCGCCCTTTAAAACAAATTATGAAGTCAAAATCCTAGCTGAAAAACTTTGTAGTTTACCTAAGTATTTTAGAATTTCGAGCTATGAAATGTCAGATAACATTATTATTTATCCTGATTCTTACAGGAAAACCTGATAGTTTGTTATAGCTATGCCCAATTACGATTAGTATGCGTCAAAGGGAAAATCCAAATTACGATGAAAAAATCGTGTAGGTAAATTATTACTTAAAGTAGATCACGACTAAAAACAAGATGGACGTTCTTGAAAAAAAATAGCTAACTAGCTTTTTCTCCTGTCAAGGTTAGCTCTCATAGAATTGTAAACAGCAACAGATAGTTATGTAGGTATAATAATAATATTCCACAATAATATTCCACAACTATCACACAACGCCATCTAGTCCCAAGCTAAGCAGAGCTTGTGTTATGGGTACTAGACAACTGATAAACATACTTATATATTTCTAAATACATACATATTATAGATAAATAATATATAGTATACCTACATAACTAAAATCCCTGACGAAATGTGGGTGTACTAATGGATACACCACACCTCTGCCGAACCCTTTGGGGCATACAGGCGTGATGGTTTGTAGTTTATAAAAGACCTTTAACTACCTAACTATTTCTTCACAACCATTCCTAGGACCTTCTAATAAAAACTTGTGCAAGATTACGTACATAAAAACAAATTAATCCAGTTTATCTATCACCTAATTAAATTACGAAGTAAGAACAAAGTGCAGGATAGATAATTATATATCTAACCTTTGATTTAATTGGCCGACATTTTGTGCCCGGTTCAAAGTTTGATACGTCACCCTGAGAAACAAATGGTTGGTGTGCAAACGGTATAGATAAAGAATTTATTGTTAATTATTATATTTGATAACAGATGTTTCAACATAGCTATTAATTTTTAGTAGTCAAGGAGGCAGATAAAACATCGTAAGCGTTCTTTTAGCTGAAAATTCATACCTAAGTTACACACATAAAGTAGTAGGTAGGTAATTTAATTCAAGCATTTATTTCAATTAGACCACTGCAGGCACTTTTGAATGTTAGAAAAACAAAGAAAGTGAAGTTACAGTCTCAGTCACAAGGCATTATTAATAGGATAGGATTTCGATTATTTATAGTCCTAGGTGGTTATTCAATAGAGATTTCACAGAAAGAAAATATATCAAATGCATATTTCCTAGTTTGCCGGCACTTATGACGTCACAGGAAGCTCTAAATAGCGGGAATTGACGTCAGAATATGACAGTTATTTTCGTTTATTTTCCATAATTGGGTAATAGGATATCCACTGCTGTACGTTAACACCACATTTTCCCTACTTGTGTCCCAAACATTTAACTTAGAGTTTCTTGCCCATTCCTCTCCATATACCTTTACGAACTAGAAACTAGAATCTACTTTCTTGTAAAGGTTGATGTTCAAATCGTTAGCATTTTTAGCAAATGACAGGTCCTCAAAGAACTCTGTTGACTTACTGTCATTATAACACGTTTATTTTAACAGTAAGGCATCAGGGATCTCCCAAGTGGTTAGACTGACATCATTTTGTAGTGATGACTTTACTCATGTATGTTTTCCTTTCTCCCCAGGTATGCCCAAGTGGCGCTGGCTTGCGGTCGTGCGGCCCACCAGACCGCTCTCCGTGGGGCCACCAGCCCCAACCCTCAACTCGCTGCGTTGACTCCTAAGGTAACCAGAACTTCAGACAAAAATATCCAATCGATAGCTAAATGTAATCAAACGCCCGAAGAATCGATCCGGCAGATGTGCAAGTATAGTTCACCCACATTTCGCCAGATCCTACTAAGAAATTTCTGAAGAAAAACCAATAATAAGGAAAACATTGGTCAATAATTTCCGAAGTTGTAATCATTGTAATGATTGAAAGATAATTTCTCAAAGACAAGGAAATGAGTAAAAACGCTGAAAAAAAACAATGGTTTCTGTTCATTGCACGACTCAATTATTGCCTAAATCGTGCAGTATTGTAGTAGCAGAAAATTGCGTAGTCATTTTTCTGTAGGGTTCCTTTTTTGACCAGGGCTTCAGAAATACATATGAAGCGACACCTAAATATTGCACTGTTGCAATTTCAACTATCGACGCAGTCCCGATCATGGTTTAAAACAGTATGCTTTTGTTGAAGCATTAATTCACCCAGTAAAAACGGCGTATTAACGTGTAATTTGGTGCCAGACGCGAAGCGAAGGGCTTTAAACATTAATAGGCCAAGCTTGCACGTCACTTGGAAACTATTCAGTCGATACCTTTAAATTATTTGTAAATGCACCAACCTTCAGAGGTTGATGACTTACTTGACGTTTCTTTAGTGGACAAAAAAATTGATCAACTGTTGGATATTTGTATTTTGAAGAAAACTATATGTCTTAGAACTTAACGGCCAAAGATATGTGGCATCCACGTATCCATAACATTTATATCAGCCCTGGTCAATTTCCTTCTTGACAACGTTAGTTATTGAATTCTTATTAAAAATGAAACACTAAAGGACCTAAGACAGACCCTTGAGGAATCCCACAAAAAAATAGTCAGTGGCCTGTACTATCGTCCCTTCTGACGATAGTACAGGCCACTGACTAATTTTTAACTAATCAACTATTGCAGAACTAAGTTATTCAAAATTTAAAGGGATCTCTAAAGGGTACGTCATAGGTCCTGTTGTATTTGGTTCCTATTATGATGCAGTAGAAGAATGTCCTAACGTCCTTTCAACTCCACAGGTCCGTGCCTTCGTAGAGCGCAGTGCTGCTCTCTGCCAGCCAGAACATGTCCATGTCTGCGATGGCTCTGAGGCTGAGGCTGCCGCGTTGCTGCATATCATGCAACAGCAAGGAACCTTGAAGCGTCTGCACAAGTATGACAACTGGTAAGTAACAGCAATACTATTCTAACTACTTTTGTTTTTTTGTTGAGTCTTGCATCAGTTGAAAGATAGCTCAAGTAAAATAGAGTCAATATTCCCAAAAATCATATTGGAGATGTACCTACCAATAACTATTGCATTCAAGTCAATATCTTGGAATAACGGCATTGGGCTGATTATTGAGAAGAAAACTTTTAAATCACTTGATAGAAAAATGGCGCCCAACACGTTACCTATTAAAATCAACATAGCCAACCACCAAAATGGTATTAACCAAGAATAAAATGAGTTCCCACACAAAAAAAAAATCTAACCTTTTTCTTCCTCCCTAGCTGGCTAGCCCGTACGGATCCCGCAGACGTGGCTCGCGTTGAATCTCGCACCTTCATCTGCTCCGACAAGGAGAGAGATGTCGTGCCCATTGCTCGCGCTGGCCAGAAGTCTGCCCTCGGCAATTACATCGCCCCCAATGATTACGAGAAGGCTATCACTGAGAGGTTCCCCGGATGTATGCGAGGTGAGTTTAGATGGAGCTTTTGCCTTTACTAAAAGGAAACTGATCCTTTAAAAGATCATTCGAAGATTTCCATACAATGCTATCGCACGTGTAGTTAGGGAAGAAATCTAGCTTGACGCGGAGATGGTCAATGAAACCCTGTTCGAAAAATGACATTTCCAAACTGACATAAAAAATGTGACCAGAATAGAAAACAAACAAAAAATGTCATGTGTACTTTCAATATAATTTGCACATAAATAAACATGACCTTTAAAATAATGTATAGCAAATCAACATCAATTAACATTGCTAAATATGCTAATCGCTAGATGACTATATAAGTATATAAATACATACCTGATATTCAAATGCGGAAGAAAAACCAGAAAAACCAGTAATTTCGAACCAGCAGCGTAAGATTTCACGAAATCTCAGGAAAAACGAAGCTTCTTTGAAAGTCTTCATTGAACAATATTTCCAAAAAAAAAAAGTAAACTATTTCGCAATCCTTCGAAAAAAAAACAAAAGACTGTCGGTGTTCCAATTTCAAACAATGTGTTTTCCAAAATCTTTGGACAGATATCGAGTTACGGGTTGCTAGCCAGAGGGGTTCATTACATAGAAACCATGCGTCCATGCGTACTTTGATTGAATACCTGTCCAAATAATTGCATATTATGTGCCTACGTCTGGCTCAGACTCCCCTCAAAATCAATACAGCGGGCCCTAGTCTCGGGCAATCCGCTTATTGCTTCAATTAGCCGACATAGGCATTAATACCTGTCTGCGTACCATACACAGATGACTTTGATGTGGAATCGGGACATACATTAAAAATATTTCGGAATAAAGATTTTTTTTGGACGATTTGAAATTGGAAACAAGGTACAATAGTAGGTGTTGTTTAAACTGCTCAAAAGGTCTAAGTTAGACCAAAGATACAAAAAGACATAACATGACGCTTACTTTTCGTGAAGGATAAGGCAGAGGTTTACCTATATACCTACCGATAGTCCCTACGTGCACCCACATTTCGTCTTTTATACCTTAAGATACCTTAACATTTTTTCTGTTTTCATGTTCATAATGACCCATAACCTAAACAATCTTCTAATCTATGAATATTTTGTCAACAGGCCGCACAATGTACGTGATCCCATTCTCCATGGGGCCCGTGGGCTCCCCGCTGTCCAAGATCGGCGTCGAGATCACAGACTCTCCCTACGTAGTCTACTCTATGAGAGTCATGACGAGGATCGGTACGTTACCCTTCAAAATATCAATAAATTACACTATAAGCACAAAACAACCAGACAGGCATGTCACCAGTGTATCTGGACCGTGGACAGCCGCCGGCGTGTAAATGTTACGCGCAGTTCACCAAAACTCAGTGCTTTATTAAAATCTCGGAGGTCAGTTTAAACTGGGTACAATTTAGTCTGCAAACAGGGGCCAGGGGCTTCGCTCGTACTCGGGATTCGTCGGGCGATGGGAAGAGAGGGCGATATGTTTGGCTCTGCTCTAGCGGCCAGTCTTTGAGTTGTCTATAAATAAATATTTGTTTATGATGGTTCGCGGTTTTCAAAGGCTTTGTGGGCGCAACTCGCTAATGGCATAGATCACTTGCAACCTTATTCCGGAAAGCGCTCGCAATACCAGCTTTAATTAAGTCCAGATAGAGATTACGTTTTAATTTTGAAATTGAGATGGAAAAGTTATGGCGAGCACGTTTCACAATAAGACTACGCAGATTTTCGCCAGCTTTTGCAAGTACAGAACAGGACAAATAGCAATTTCAGCTATTTGGAGCAGGAAATAAGACACAATATTGGTTCCAATACATTTATTTTTAATCCTAAACACACTTATTCATAATTAAAGGTACGCACAGCTCTGTCTACCCAAATATACCGTAGACAGATCACTGTAGAGTAGTAATAGTAGTAATGCCGCCCATTTTTCGGATATGGTATTCACTTTATACAATAGGTCCCGAAAAACAGCACGCACGAGAAAAACTACTAGTACAGTTCTACTTATTATACTTACTGCTAAAACTTGCAGTTTCTGCAACATGAGACAATATCCCTCCCGGATTCTAACCGGAACCGGTAGTTTCCACAACCAGCTTAAAGAGGCACCGGAGGCATGTCGACGAGTAGACGAAAGGCCGAATATTCAGCGTAAATTCACGCCGAATTTATGCGGAATATTAGGCAGACTTTGCATTAATTAAAAACATCCTTCAACATCATAATGATCCTTTTCTATAGACAGGAGATTGTATTAAATTGTATCCTGTGAAAAGTTCACCTACGCGTATACGTTTTTTTTTTTAAAGAAAACATCCACCTAATACGAATTTAAGTCGGTGGAAAAAAATATAGAAAAGCATGTTTCTACGGAGTATTTCTAGAAAAGATTAAGTATTAGGTACAAGTAGGTCAAAAATTAAACAAATTTATCTTCCGCGGAACAAACGTTCTTTTAAAGAATCTTTTTTGTAAATGTATTTGTTAAAGTAATTTCTCTGGACGAAAATGTTTAATTCTGAATAAATAGCTTGGTTTCACCAATTGTTTACCTAAACAAAATAAAGAGACCTAGCTTAACCATTTTGCCCTTATTTTTATTCACGAAAACGCGTTTTAGTTTTTATTACCGTGATCCGATCGCGGTTTTTTTAAATTATTATTTGGTGAGCAAAGGTCTGTACAGGATTCAAGTAAAAAAGTTTAGTATTCATCCTCGGGATCCGTCTCTGGATACACAATTTGGCCATCGGCATCTTTAGGTCTGCCGTGAGAAGAGGAGTAGCGTTCCTCATCCCCAGCAGGTTCCTCCGTCGTCTCCTCAGTAGCCTCATCAGCCTGTTGCTGTACCGGTTCCATTCCGGGAGGGTAAACTAATTCATTTTGCAGAATCTGTAATTTAAGGCCTTCATGTTTTCTTCTCTCGAGCAAGTACATAATTTCGTGCTTAGCCGCCTCTTGGTGTTCCGGAGTAAGCTTCATCATGGACCTAAAGATCATATCCGCAAAAGGGATGATTTCGTTGTATCTATCGTCGATATTATTTGGAGTACGTACAATATTTGAAGTTGATGGTATTCCTAAATTTAGGGCTGAAGGTGGTAACAATGGCAACTGCATTTCGCCTACTTGCACTGGGTTCAATATTGGACCAAAATTTGCATCGCTGTATCCACCCACGTCTAGATCTTGAGCAACAGGTTCTAGGAGTAGAGACATCAGGTCAAATATGGTTTTGCTTTTTTTAGAGACTGGTGAACCTGGCAAATCGGGCTGATTCTCCTCTTGCTTCTTAAAATACTCTTCTTTCAGTTTAATCCATATCTTCTTGACATCTTTCACTGAAAAGGAGATGAACCTACACTGAATTTCGTTTTTTATGGAAATACCTTTATTTTATTTTAGACTGACGACGGGGAAAAACCTTCAATTGAAACTTTGAAACATCCAGGCTTTGAGCGACTCAAAAGATTGTCCAAAATTTATAATAACGACCACGCACTGCAAAAGCATCTATCCACCGGCATTTACGAGTTCCAATTCATTTAAGAATAATCTTTTTCCCTAAATAATCCAATTTTCCCCTCGGACTCGACCTAGGAATCGAACCCGGGTACTCAATTTACCTCAAATGCCGTAGCTTTGCACGCTTAACACTTAAACAATGAATTCAGCCGGGGCTAAACCAATTTAGAACTATTATTCTGGGAATCTCACAAGCATTCTGGAATACCTATTTACAACAAGAGTAATTTATCATCACAAAAATAAATAAAATTTATTTTGGAAAAAAAGACAAGTAAGTAAAAGAAACTTACTTGTATCACGTCTTTTCAGTGGCGGAAAGTTATCCCAATCTTTAAATAGGGGTTTACAAACTTCAACCCAAGCAGTTCGTTTGTTTTTCTTCTCCTCTTTTTCTTTTCTCGCATTCTCATATAAAATTGGGTGCTTTTGAATCTCTCTGATAAGATGTGTATCCACGATTGTATTATTATCGTCGTCCATCTCGGAGTTAGACTGTCCGGCTGTTGGTTCAGCGGCAGGCTCAACGGTTGTCGGAGGCTTCGTCATCACGCTCCGTTCTCTGTCACAATCCCGGTGTAATGCCGCGCGGTAACTCGACGCAAACCCTATACAACTGCAACGACATCTATGTATGCACTCCAAAAAGGCGCGCTTTCGAAATTCGGTTTTCGAATCACTTTTTTCACCTGTCACTTTAAAAACCGCACTGTAATAGATACCTAATTTTTATTATTTTTAAGAAAATTGTAACAGTTCTTGTGCAAAAATTGTCCTGCTGTAGTCTTAAAAACAGTGTTATGATAAGGACGCAGGACGTGGCCAATAATGGGGCTCTCGTAACTCACGTGTTGCGTAGGTCGTGCTCCCAGTACGCAGGTCAGGGATAGCCCCTAACTTACGAAACGCCAATCGGAGCGCAGGTGAAAAATGGCGCGGATTTTTCAATTTGTAGGTTAGGTTATCTGTCAAATAAATATTTTTGTTTGTTTTATGATTAATAGGTTTCTTTGTTAGTTAGTTACTTGAAATTGGTACTCACGTGTTTCTACATGGTTAAAGTTTCTGTTTGTTGAAACTAATAGATTATGGCATACTTACAAATAAATGATTTATTATTATTATTACGTTTGAATTGTTGTTTGCAAATCCACGCGCCGTCGTTTTAATTACTCTGATATTTGATGAATTAATTGTACATTCAATACTCGGTTTTCGGCCTATGTCCAGCAGTGGACGTCTTTCGGCTGAAATGATGATGATGATGATGACTCGGTTTTTTTCGTAAAACTATGCTTTACACATTGTTTAGTATCTTCAGTAAATTATAGACATTAATTTAAGCTTATACGAACTAAGCAAAGCCTTTGAAAACCGCTACTTTCTAACTGACACGAAAATATAGCTTATCCTTACAAAAACCCACTTACAGCAGCTGTTTTCACTTTCCCACGAGGAAAAGAAACAAAACATCTCCCTGAACACTTTAACCCATGTCAAAAAGAGACACAAAATCTAAAATTATCATTTTTCTTGTCAACAGGAGCGAAAGTGCTGGAAACTTTGCGTCAGGACGAGCAGTTCGTACGTTGCTTGCATGCTGTGGGTAACGGAGGTATTTCGGGATGGCCCTGCGACCCACCTCGCACTATCATTCTGCACAAACCTGCTGATAATGAAATTGTTAGCTATGGTGAGTAATTTGGACAACAGATAAAATATAACATCATTCGTTATACCCAAAGAGTGGATCTATTATTGTACATTTTGCTCATATAAGACTAGACTAGACTTCCAGATTTTCGATGCGGTTAGGTAATAATGTATAGCGTATATTTGCTACCAGTTTGGTTTTAAGAAAAATAATGGTACAATATTATCCAGAACACCTATTACTGTCTGTCCGTATGACTAATTAGCATATTCCCTTATAAATAATTGATGCGGTATTGCACGGTCCCTTTGATAATAATTTCACAGCAGTTCACTGATAAGAACTGAAAAAAAGGCTACCGGAATCATATAAAAAGTTAGCCAATACATTATCCAACGTAAAAACGTCAATTGATATCTAAAATACACACTTATTTAAATTCTCGACCACTAGCGCCATCTAGTAGTGTCTAACGAAGACTTTTGCGACTTTTTGAAAGTTGTTGCTTTTAGGTAATATTGCAGTGTTTCTAAGTGCTTTTTTCTTGTGTTATCAGGCAGCGGTTATGGTGGAAACAGTCTGTTGGGCAAGAAGTGCTTTGCTCTTCGTCTGGGCTCTGTGATCGCTCGCAGAGAGGGATGGCTTGCTGAACATATGCTGGTGAGTTGAAAATAGCTTTTCATTATCATCATTTCAGCTGATTGACGTCCACTGCTCGACGTAGGCCTCCCCTAAGTGTCGCCACATTGACCGGTCCCAGCGGTTCCCCGCAACCTTCACCAGGTCATCGGTCCAGAAAATAGCTTTTAAAAATTTGTGTAGATACTTTGGGGATATGAGGAACAGGGTGTAAAGTTCCTCATCCCCCGTTGAAAAGGGAGGATCCTCCGACCGGACGGGTGTTGTGTCCGGCGGGCTAACTGCCCGACATATGTAAGTCGGGAACTCCTATATAGGCTTATCCTTTTGACCGCCACAGTCAAGTAAGACGACAAGCCAAAAAGTACCTCAAGTCGTCAGACTTGCTTGTTCGGCTTGTCGTCTATACGTGACTGTGGCGCTCAAAAGGTTAAACATAACCAGCGAAATGTGTATATGTATACTATTAGGCACACCTCTAAACCTTCCGTGATGCTATGTTATGTAACTAACTAACCAAAAACCCCTCCTTTTACCAGATTGTAGGCGTAACCGACCCCAAAGGCCGTAAGCGCTACATCGCAGCCGCCTTCCCGTCTGCGTGCGGCAAGACCAACCTAGCTATGATGACGCCAACGTTACCGGGGTATAAGGTGGAGTGCGTCGGAGACGATATCGCCTGGATGAAGTTCGATAAGAATGGGGTGCTGAGGGCTATTAACCCTGAGAATGGCTTCTTTGGAGTTGCTCCAGGTAAAGATTTGAAGATGGTTTACTGTAAATTAAAGTATTATAATTTATCCTGTCAAGACTGGGAAAACAAATTTGATATGTTAGTTTTGATAAAACTGCCTCGTTAGTCGTAGTCTGAAGTCTTGGGTTGGATTCTTAGGAATAGCTTTTAATCAGCCCGGAGTAAATTAAAATTGTGAATGTGGGTCCGATCCGTAGGGTAAAGTATCATTGGGTTTTCCTGTAAAGAAATTCTGAGCAAAAGCCTAAAGTAACCTAAAGTAACCTGAATTTATGCCTGAATGCATTTGTCTGCCATGACGAAAAAGATGAGCAGAAAAAGATAACTGTCGCAATTTGGCTTAATAGACACCTCTACCTACTCTTACAAGAAAACTAGACCAAAAAATACTCAATAGTTCTACTATCTAAATACTAATCAACCACATCTTTCTACAGGAACTTCAGAAGCCACAAACCCAATCGCCATGTCAACAGTATTCCAAAACACGGTGTTCACGAACGTAGGCGAGACCCAAGATGGAGGCGTTTGGTGGGAGGGCATGGGCAACGCGCCTGAGAAACTCACCGACTGGAAGGGACAGACTTGGGATGCTAGCAAGAAGACTCCTGCTGCCCATCCTAACTCTAGGTAAGCTGAATATAAAATGTGTGGAATAATATCTTTGTGCCTTGGTTTGTGAAAAGTTGAGGGAGATTGTCTATGGTCAAAAGCGTTGCCATGTTTGGGAGTTTTACCCCATTTTATGGCAGAGAACTATTAAGGTTGATGTTTCAGGGTAGCCCGCAAAATTCAAATTTTCTTACGTTTTTAGCGATTTGCAGGCCAGTGCTAGGTTGTATGTTAGTGAAAATATGATTCGCGGCTGTAAGACGTATGCAGTTACAGAATTATAATCATCAAAATCATCATTACAACCCTCCAAGTTCATGTAACTGTCAAAAATGAGTATTTCATCAAAAGGTCATTCTTGAGAGTCAATCATATTTTTACCAACATACAACCTAGCACTGGCCTGCAAATAGCTAAAAACGTAAGAAAATTTGAATTTCGCGGGCTACCCTGGAACATCCACCAGAATCTTTTGTAACATAAAGTTAGGGTAATTGTCTATGATTGGTAGAGTTGCCAGTTTAAGGAAGTTTACCTACTTTTTCGAAGACATTTAACATCTACCAACCCGCGCTGCCTGGTGAATAACGAAACAGTCCCTCTCATCAAGAGCAAACCTGATTCCCAAAAGTTAGAAAACATAGGCTAATGATTATGTTCCCTATTTTTTAAGTTTCTAATCGTTCCTTTTGTTCAACAGATTCTGCACTCCAGCGGAACAGTGCCCAATCATCGACCCCGAGTGGGAAAGCGCGGAAGGAGTGCCGATCTCTGCCATCTTACTGGGAGGGCGAAGGCCTGCTGGCGTGCCACTAGTTGTTGAGTCTCGCGACTGGCAGCACGGTGTGTTCATGGGCGCTACCATGAGATCTGAGTCTACTGCCGCCGCTGAACATGCTGTAAGTGGTTTTTTTATTAGCTTACGACCTCATCTAATTAACACTAGGTACATTAGAAGAACTTGTAGTCATGAAGAGGCCATTGCCCAACAGTGGGATGCATCAAGCTAGCTTGTAAAAGAACCATTCCATTTCACAAGCTTTTATTTAACTTGCAATCAAATGTGTGTAATATGTTTGTTCGGGTGGAATCTTGCAACTTAATTTTGAAACAGATATCTTCAACCGATTCAGCGATAATTTTGTACGCATATTTATATTGCGTGATAATGTAATATTATATACATCCTACAAAGGAATGGGACTATTCGTTCTGTTTGTCCCTCAAACAAAAACTATAATGGCTATATTATATAACTACGAGAAAAACCTGTCTAATAGCTGTATCAACTGCTAATTAATGTATTATCTTAGCGATCCCTGAACACCACATATTCTCCAACTATTAATTCCTTCAGCAACATTCTAACCCTAATTTTCTCCACCAGGGTAAAGCAATAATGCACGACCCGTTCGCGATGCGTCCGTTCTTCGGCTACAACTTCGGCGAGTACATCAAGCACTGGCTGTCGATGCCTCAGGCTGGACGACAGATGCCCAAGATCTTCCACGTCAACTGGTTCAGGAAAAATGATGAGGTTTGTACCATTTAGGCATTATTTTTGGTTACTTTGGTCTCTACGGAGGGTGATGCTAATGTAAGCATAGCATCCCAATGCTCCCAGTGTTTTAGTTCCCATGATCTCCAGTGCAAGTCGGCTGGTTATTATTCAGTTAGAGTCTGACTGGTCTGTCAGACTCTCGCCACAGGGCAGCGGACATCTAAGACGATTATCCACCCCAGAACAAATAATAAAAGCACCAACTGCCTCCGTGGTCGAGTGGTTTAGGCGTTTGCCTTGTGACCCGGTGGTCGTGGGTTCGATTCCCACGGGAAGCATACTTTATGAAGTTGTTTCCAGTTTGGTTAGGACATTGCAGGCTTGAATCACCTGATTGTCTGATAAAAAGATGGTTCCGTGCTTCGGAAGGCACATTCGCTTCGATGCAGAAACATAAGACAAGAAACTCCATTGACACCATGACTGAACAAAAATATGGAGGCGAACTAATTTGGTAGTTTTCTTCTACTAGATGCAAAAGAAAAAGGCTTTTCACTACTGATGATTCCGATTGGAGCCTAAACATTATTACCACATCTCCCTAAAATTCACTCAAACAAGTTTTAAGATTAATCTAATAAAATTTTTTTCTTCCTACAGGGTAAATTCCTCTGGCCCGGCTATGGCGAAAACTCCCGAGTTTTAGACTGGATCCTCCGCCGTTGTGACAACGAGCCTTGCTACACCGAAACACCCTTAGGAAACGTCCCAACCGACCTGAACACCCAGAACCTAGGCCCTATTGACATGAAGACACTCTTCAGCATACCCAAGGAATTCTGGCTACAAGAAGCAGACGCCATCGAGAAGTATTTCAAGGAAGAAGTTGGAGACGATCTACCGGCAGCTATGTGGGAAGAATTGAAGAAACTGAGGAACAATGTTCAGCAGTCTTAAGATGATACCAAAGATTTTTTAGCTTTAACCTGTAAGCCCGTTTTTATGTGTGACACTTGAGGGAATGTTTTTTTTTTATAATTGCACTGATACTTAATATACTGGTATTCAGCTGCATCCGGTTAGACTGGAGTCTGACTCCAAATGTAGAAAAAGGCTAGGCAGATGATGAATATCGACATTGAAAAGTCATTTTTAACCGACGAAAATAAAGGAAGAAGTTCTCAAATCGACACTTTTAAGGCATTTATCAAGGTATCGCATTTAAAAACGGGCCCTAGTCGTAAGTTTTGGAATGTAAAGATACTACTTATATTTCTTTTTCGTGTATAGTCTTTGCAAACATTCCCGAGATTTTATTGTATTTTTATTTTTTATTTTAATCCAACGCTGGTCGTAAAATTGAGATAAAAAGAGGAAAGTTCTAAAAAGGTTGGTTTCTAAGAACATTGTTGAGAAGAACGAGAAGGCTGTGTTTATTTAAGTGAAAATAGTTGTTTAAAATAAGAATTATGTGTAACGGACACATCAAGCTATACATCCAGTATAACCTGAACTGGGTTTGTACGAGATTCCTTAACAATAAGAGATCAACGTATACTGGTCCAGTATGGCTTGGTTGTTCGGCTTCGATAATGAATTACTCATCAAATAATGTATAAATATTTTTATAATGTAAGTTAAAGTTAAAAATAAAACGTATTATTCAATGAGTAACTTTGAATTTTATTCATGGTAACCCTCACAAGTATTATACACTGTACACACATACATATACTCAAGCCATTTCCCACAGGGACAGATAGAAACTGAAGTATTATTCTGCCCTCGTAACAGAAAATGCAGTATTTTTATTTGATGGCTGGAACATGGTCAAATAGTAAGGGAAAATGCAGCATTTCGTTTGAAATGATTACTTAGCCGCGTTTTCCACGAAACCGCAATTTTTCAAATACTGCATTTGCTGTTACGAACGAGGGTAGTATTATCCTTTGACTTATAAAACGATATTCTACTTACAATATTTCACACTATTTCATATGTTTAGCTGAAAATACTCTGATACCGTCTTGAGTGGAAGCTCGTGCGTACTTCGTTAAAAGGGCGGCCACATTTAATTTCTCTGTCGCGTAGCATCTGTAAAATTACAAGATTACATGTAAGCAAGAGAGAACAGACATCTTCTGGGCTCGCTCATTCCATCATAGACCTCACACGTCACTTTTCTATCAGGCGTGATCGAGGTTAAGACGGCAATGGCCAATAAAAAGTATAGGTACCTAGCAGTTGTTTAAAAAAACGCTGAATTCAGAGTTTGGGCTGGGGGGTGAGGAACAGGGTGTGAAGCTCCTCATCCCCCGTTGAAAATGGAGGATACTCCGACCGGACGGGTGTTGCGTCCGGCGGGCTAACTGCCCGACAGTTGTAAGTCGGGAACTCCTATATAGGCTTATGTCGCGGATAATGTTGATAGCGCGATGTAGGAACTTCTGTCGATCGTTTGTTAGTACGCAGGTGTTGTGATAGATGTCGCTAGTCGCCACAAGAGTAAAAAATTGCAAACATAAACTAGCAGATTTGGCTTCATCATCTAACTGGCCTTTTCCAAACTATGTTGTCTGAGTCTTAACCGGATGCAGCTGAATACCATATTTTACATGGAGCGACTGCCACGATGCTTCGAGCAGGTAGAAGCCAAAAGTCTAATCCAGCCAGTATTGCTAAGGGGTAACTTACCTATTTACTGGTGACAGGAAGCATATTGCCATCTACAGCAAAATCTAGACTCCGTGGCTGCTCCGGAGAAATTGCCAATGAAAAAACCTAATTACTGCCCGACCCGGGAATCGGACCTCATGCTCAGCTTACGACCACTAAATCAACGAGGTAGACCAGATTATGTCTAATATTATCATCATTTCAGACAAAAGACGCCCACAGCTGGACATAGGCCTTCTTAAGGGCTCGTTTACGGAGACGCGGGGCGTCGTGCGGCGCGTGCAGAAGGCTCGTCGCGTGCTTTTTTAATCATTTACTGAGAGGCGGGTCCACCGCAACGAACGCTGCATTTTAAACTAACGAGTAAATAATCGCTTCTCGTGAAATCGACATTTGAAATATTTGTGGCGACTAGCGACATCTATCGCAACACCTGCGTACTAACAACAATCGACAGAATTTCCTACATCGCGCTATCAACATTATTCGCGACAAGCCTTTAAAGGAGTTCCCGACTCACATAATGTCGGGCAGTTAGCCCACCGGACACAACACCCGTCCTCCCTTTTCTATGGGGGATGAGGAGCTTTACACCCTGTTCCTCATTCATTACCCCCAAATATTTAACGTTTTCATACATCGCCATGTGTTTGAATTAAAAACGCACAACGCGCCGCGCGACGCCCCGCCTGTACGTAAACACGCACTAAGTGTCTCCAGTCTCCACATTGACCGGTCCCGTGCGTCTCACATTCAGCGGATCCCTGCAACCTTCACCAGGTCTTCGTTCAAATAATATGAATAGTACTTACTCAATATAAGGTGATATCTGATCCACAGTCCACTTCGGTTTAGTTTGAAACAGTACTTTAAATCTCTCGTTGATTTCTTCAGGTAAATCGCTTTCAGCAAACCCCCATACGACTTGTGGTGTGGTAGATTTGTCCACTAATGCTATGCCTGATAATAGCGCTTCCTGGAAAAGATAAAATAAAACTATTATTGAGTATTTATCACAAAAAGTAATAGGAAAGCGCACTTTTCTATATAAAAAAAATGTTTTGGCCAAAATAACCACGATCTTCGTAGAAGATGGCGGGCCGAGCTGGACAAACTCAACGATTAGTCCACATAAGCTCTAGATCGAAAGAATTGAAAGTCATACCGTGAAGCCTTTACCTAGCAGTGTCAAATTGTCTCCATATTCCGTACTTTGAAGGACACGGTGTAACGAAAGGAACGCATCTGATTCTGGTATGCAGGAAATGCCTACAGGCTGCAGTGTTACGCACCACTACAGTTCAAAGCGGCGCTGCTAGTCAAAAAAAGGCTACAATATGTCAAACTTGGTACATTTATTTTAGTTCGTTTTTTTCCCGCCTGCATAGATTATATTGGTTGAAATGTACGCGGATACCACCGAATAAAATAAAAAAGGTATATAATAAACGACACTTACGTCTGTAACCATTCCTTCAGGCACGGAATCCCTCCAGGCTTGCAAAAACTCCGCCAAATTGAATCTCCCGGCACTCTTCAACAGTACTCTTGCCAAGAACCGACACACTTTGTCTTGCTTATACTCGTAAAACTGAACACCATCCTCCAGAATAGACTTTGTGGTATAAAATCTGAACGTCGCCTCTAATATTGGCAGAGGGACCAGCTCTTTGAGACTATCAATAGTTATTTCTTTGGATATTCTATCCAAAAGCCAAGAATTCTCCTCTATAAGATCCAACATGTATGATAGAACTCTGAATTCGTAATCAAATTCTAGTAACCTATAATGCCCGTCAATTTCTATCGCTTGAATCTTTTCTAGTTCCTCATTCAATTCTGCCTTAGATGCTTGTACTTGGTTGCATATAGCATCGTGGTTTAGTAGCTTAGTTTTGTCTATAGCATATTCTAGTTCAAAGCCTTGATATCTGGTAGGTTCTAGAAGTTTCCTGAGTTTAGTAAGCCTTGGTTTGCAGGGTTTCAGTTCGTAGTATGTGAAGAATGTATTAATGATATCTTTGTGCACAATTTGTCTTGGCGGTTTTGTCCCTTCATCAGATTCAGTAGACTTGTTCAGACTTGCGTTTGATTTGTCGAATGAAGAGTCTGATTCCATGGACTCGTTTTGTATGGTCTCGTCAAGTCCTGTTGAAGCTGCGAATAATAATTCTGGGACGAGAAGAAGACTGTTTGAAGTTTCGGCTTCTTTTACATCGTACGTTTTGTTGCTTGTGCATAGTACTACATTCTCGTCGGGATCTCCTGGAATTTGTATTTAAGTTATGTTACTACAATGGATTATCAAAGATAGAAGATAGTCAGGTACTGTGGTCAGGCAGTATTATTGTGTTCATCTACTAAGATTATCATTTGATTAAGAGTTTGCATTTGTGCCTGGTTCATGGCAATAATACGCTTGCCCCTTTGACATTTTGCCTAGAGCAGCAATTGCATCCTGAAAAGTTTTTCATTCAAGTTATACTCCCAGGCAAATAACTTGAACCAAAATTGCGTCGTTCTGCGCAGATTCTCTGCTTGATTTGTATAGGACGTCTAAAAAACGACTACTGCGCAGGTTCAAATTATATGCCGCTTAGTATACCGTTATTGAAATCATATCTCGGAATCGGTGCGTCACAAGCAAGCAAGCCAGAGCCTTGCTTGCTAGAAGCTAAATGATTTCCATGGGCAAGATGTACCCGATGCAGCGATGATGCGATTAAATTGGTAGAAACAATCTCCGAAAAATTGGTCAAGTCCCGTTTTTTTTTTCCCTCAAGACGGGAGGAATTCTTTTTTAATATAATTTTTTACTTACCTACGCATACTTACAATCCAACATACCAAAGACTGGTCCTAAGCTTACCGCATCTGGATCCTACCGAGTATAGTAGTCACAACCGCAACTCGATGTTACTGATAGTCTCATAGTGTACCTGGGCTACTACCTAGTAAGGGGCACAAAGCTTTGATGACGACAGAGGGAGGACCCATCACAATCTAGCGTAAAGCCTTTTCAAGCACACATTTAAGTATAAGTATAAGTACGACGGGCTGGTGTCCGCAACTCCACGTTCGATGCGCGTATTTTGCGTGCAGGTGGGAATATCACTCGATCCACCCTAGCTCCCCGAGAAAAGCCAGCAGTCCCTTGGTGTTACTGGCAATCTCGCGGAGAGTACCTGGGTCACCGAAGTACTTGGTCCTATACCGGGCAACGCCCGGACAGTGCAGAAGCACGTGGGCGGCTGTTTCTTCTTCCTCCATGCACACAAGCACACATTTAAAAAATATTCAGTGAAGTCATGATACCCCAGCGTTTGTATTGCCGAGTTAGTTAATTAGAGCATTAAAAAATAAAGAAACAATTTGTTACCTTTAAACTGCAGTTCATTTCCCGCTTCTATTTCCTTCAGGAGTGTGGCATCCAGGAGCATCAGCTTCAAATTATCGTTGTGTTTGCTGGCATCAGGGAACCTTAGTACTTGTGTGATTTCCGTCAACTCTGACTCGTGAAGTTTTGCTGTTTTTATGATTTTTCTCACCTCCTCCGGAGTTCTTAATTCACTGAAATTAATAAAAGGATAAAAAATTAACAAATCACTAAAATCTCTAAATTCCTGAAAGAATCTACGAACTCCCCGAAGGACCCAATACCCAATGTCGTACATACAACCCGCGCCAAATATTCTTCTATCAGCCACCCTGCAGAGTTCGTCGCTCCACCTAGCTCGAGAGTCCCGCCTTACGCTAGCCGAATCGCGATCATCATTGTTTACATATTTTTAGTAGGTATTCCTCACTTGAAATATTCACCTGTATAAATGTCCTGTGAGTTTTTTTTTGTATTATTTATTTTTTATTACTTATATACATAAACTCACGCCCTTTTCCCACGAGGGTAGCCAGAAACCACAGAACGCAAACTGCTAAGATCCTTACATACTCCTTTTGCCTCGTCCATATTCATACACACTTTTCTATTACATTTTTGAAGTGAAAACTTCTTTAGCGGCGCTGAGCACTTTTTTGTATGGGTAAAAACTCTTACGATTTTTCGATCAGCATCACGTGACCCTGACGCGAGTTTGAAAGTTAATATTGAAGTTTTCACTTCTGCCGGCACTCCCGGAGTGCTATTTTTTTTTATTTAGCCCGTATTGTCCCTCTCCTGAGCAAAGGCCTCCCCCCATTCCTTCCACTTTTTACGATGGTGAGCTTCTTCCCGCCAGTTGGTGAGGAAGCCATCCAAGGCGTCCCGCCATCTTCTCCTCGGTCTACCGCGACCCCGTCTAGCTGTGTCAGGGCTCCAGTCTTGCGATATTCTATTACATAGTGGTTTAAATATAACACTATGCTTATATTGTTATTTAGATTAGAAAATTCTCCAAGTTTAGTTCATATTTTCATTGCCAACCATAAAAATCTAAACTTTTTAAATTGTCTATTGCCATTATATTTTTTAAACTGACAACATTTACGTAATTTTTGTCTATACTCTTCAAAACCTTTTGACATTGACATTTCTACTTAGTTCAATCTCCTAAAATTCGCTGCGTGATAACCGAATCACGTTTTAGTCTTTAGATTAGTTAAAATAGTGTGAAAAATAGCAAAATGTCCTTGTTCGGCGATATACTATCAATAAATAAGAATGAGGAGAAGACACAGCAGGCGGGGGCGAGTTTATCCCCATATTTGAACTTCGATCCCCATATCATACCGAAAATGCAGCCAGAGTTCTTGTATCCTGACGACAGTCATATGGCGTCTACTGCACGAAGGTCTAACGTAGCGCTTCCCATCATTGGAATGTCTTTCATGTCCGGATCAGGTAAGGGGATGATGAAATTACTTATAATAATTATAACCTCAAAATGATTAGTTATTTTTACATAACACCGCGTAAGGCTAAATGTGTAAAAAGTATTTATTTGCGTGAGAAATTGCGTATTTAACTAAATCTTAGTGATAAAGTGTTGTGGAAATTTATCAAGCAAGTTTGAATCAACAGATGTTTTAATATGAGATTAATTATCACTGTTTATATGCATTGTGGGCATCTAGCCAAGTTAGATTGCAGTAATAAGTGCATGTGTATGCTCTCTAACAAACTAGAGTTAGCATCTAATTCATAAAAGAACAAATAAACATTAGAAACAGAAAAAAACTGTGTTCATGATTAAAACAAAAACATTCAACAATTACCTACCTCGAAGTCATTCAAATGGCTAAGCTGCTGTTATTTAGAGCATGAAATCTAAACTGAATATGTAATACGAAGTTATATTACTAAGTTCTGCTGCCCAGAACATCAAAACACCCACCCTAATGAATATCATTGCAGATTTCAGTTATAAGAATCTTATCAGAAACTAAAATTCTGAGCACTTTAAAAATAAATGACACTCAGGCAGACATATTTACCACATAAGCAATAATCATTCAAATAAAGACAGACAAAGATTTCCATCTATATATGTATAGTGCAATCCAGCAGTATTATGAGCTGCTGCATCAAAAGCATCAGTAGTTCTGTACCATAAGGTGAAGCAGAGGTTTACCTAAAAACCCACATTGCCATAAACAAAAATCTCTCAGCTGCTACTGAGAAATACCTGATAAAACACAATGACATATGTACTGACTCACACACCTAATCTATAGTTGATGCGCCTCTTATAACAACATAATAGAATATACTTTTTTTACTTTTTTGCATAAAACATAACTACCTATCATCATGACTTTCGCTGTCTGTTAATAGCTTTATTTTAAAACATGTTTTATCTCTGTTTCAGGCATGGGTGGTGTGGCAGGTTTATACAAAGGGCTGAGGGCCACGACACTAGCAGGACAAACGGGCAAAGTGCGAAGAACGCAAGTTATCAACTACATTATGAAACAAGGTCAGTTCATGTCAATACTAAATGTATTAAATATAATCCTGTTTCCGCTAAACGCGGTTATAATTATGTCTAAGGGACGGGGAATATTGCCTTCTATTCCATGTTGGATATATCCGCAAGTCATGATCTATGTAAGGCACAAAAATCAAATGACTCCTCCCGCTCTGGGCGGAGTGGAAGGGAGTGTCAGACTGACAAAAAACCACCCACGTTGCTTCTTACCACTTTGTGTCCCAGGCAGCGGTATTTCTTTCGAACAGCCCGCGGCCCCTGCACATATTGAAATTCCTCCCACTCATTATTATCTCAAACTTGTTGCTTGGAATTTTGGTGTACAATGAAGAGTTATATCGTACGAAAAATTCGCGCCTACACAATACAAGAATATTCTATCTCTCTTTATTATCATAACCATCATTCTCTTGACCATATCCCAATTCATTTGGGATCAGTGATACCCCCTTCTGCGCCATATCATCCTTAGCACACAAATTGCCTCTTTGCTCTACTCTTATTATAAGACCTTCATCACCATGTTTCAGGAACCAACACAGGCTGCACCCTCGGTATCATCGCATCGTTCTACTCCTGTATCGCACTTGGCGTCACGTGGATACGCGACAAGGAAGACACTGGCAACACCTTCATAGCCGCAACCACCACTGGCATGATCTACAAAAGCACCTCCGGACTCCGCTCCATGGCCTTAGGAGCCGCAGTAGGCCTAACCCTTGCAGGAGTATACACCCTCATTACCGATAACGACAATATATGGAGCAAAGCTAGATACAATAGATTGTGATTCAACCCGCCTATAGTTATGTAAATACTTAATAGACTGTTATGTTTAGTATTTTGTTATGGACGACGCCAAAGGATCTGCCGGGACGCAGGGACTTATTTGTGCCATGTCCCCCCGTACCTGTTTAGATTTATGTATAGTGCTTTTTGGTATCCATAAACTGTGCAGTTGTGTTACTGTTGCCATAGATGCAATTTGTGTACTTATAATAAATGGTATATTTGTTAGGTAATTTTTTAGCAAGCTATTTTATTTGTATTCTTCTATAACTTGTTATAGAAAGCCTTTAGACTACCAATGGGCTTCCTACGCCAGAACTAAAGTGGGTACGTAAATTATTGTGGAAGTCAAAAGGTGCAAACAATTTTTATACTTTGATTTTTTGTCTATGAAAGTGAACTGTGATTTTTTTCAATTTTCTCGAAGTGTTACTATTATTTTCTACCAATCTCAAAATAAATACTTCAATATACATATACCAATCTCAAATATTTGTACTTTATGCAGCATGCATATAAACCTTTTTGTTAAATTTGGCGCAGTTTATGGATATCTAACCCCCCTGTATTACGTACATATTTCCCGCCTTGTCGTATCAGGATCGCACAAATATGCATAAGCGTTAATAAATGAGTTATTTGAAAAATTATGTTTTATTTATTTCATTTACGTTGTTTTACACAGTGCAGTTTGTACAATATTGTATTTACATGTGGCGATTACGATGGGATATGTTATATACTAGTGGAGTCTGCAATAAACGACGACACAATATATTCGGATGGGTATTTCAATATCCCATCCCTTTTAAGTCCAGTCGAGCTAATGGGTGACATCAGTTATGAGAAAAAAGTAGTACTTCTCAAGAAAGCACCAAAAATAACAAGTTCTGCTAATTAACCATTACCAGTTACTTTGTGACCACAAACGAGTCTTATCCATACTAATATTATAAATGCGAAAGTAACTCCGTCTGTCTGTTACTCAATCACGCCTAAACTACTGAACCAATTTGGTATGGAGACATTTTGATACTCGAGAAAGGACATTGGCTACTTTTTAATATAAAAAAAATTCAAGGGGTTGAAAGGGGGGTACGAAAATATTACTTTTTGTCGCGATAACCGGCATCGGTAGCGATAACCGACATCCGCGCGGTTGAAACCGCGGGCATCAACTAGTTTAGTACAACTGCCTGCCGGGTTGTTTACCTCGCGTATGGATCTGACCCGCATAAATGGCCATGGCCTTATCGAAAGTAATCAACTCATCAATAACGTTTATGTAGCCGTACATTGTAAAAGGCTTCGCAGATGAGTTGCACATAACTGCCATCTCAGAGCCAAAGTAAAAATATCTCATTGGTCAGTAGTTTCACATGGGCTTGATAAAGCTTTAAAAAGAGAAGGAACCTAGCAGACTCACGCATGCTGATCAAAACTGAACAGGCAGCTATCAATATTCACTTAGAAGGGCTCTTAGTTATGGTGGAAGAGCTAGGGTAGCCCGTGAAATTCAAACTTTATGTTTTTTGCAATCTGTCAAGGTGGGAAATCATGAAATGACTCCTCCCGCTTTGGGCGGAGCGGAAGGGAGTATCAGACTTCTACTGACTGAAAACCACCCATGTTCCTTCTTAGCCCTTTGTTGCCGGGGCCGCGGTATCTCTTTCGAACAATCCTTAGCCCCGGCAAACAACCCGCAGCCTGGAGCTTCCACCTTAATGTCAATTAAAACAAGTGGGTCAAACCACCCCCGTTTGGAACTACTTTATCTGCACGAGTAAACTGACGTCTGTTAGCTCGACTCGACCTTGACATAATAAATCTCCCTTGGGGTGTGTACATATTGGCGAACGTGGAACCTTGCATTAACTGCTGTTTTCTTGAAACTTCACCGAGCAAGATTAGGAATAGAGCGAAAATGTCGGCAGAAACTTGAGCAACTAATCTCGCTGATGTGCAAATGGTGCAGATTTTTCGGACAAAATAATATCTTTCAGAAAATATTAACTTGCTAAGATGAAGAAAAGGAGAAGTTGCAGCTTCCATAGAAATTTACCCCACGTCCGACAGCTGAGAAAAATATCTAAAAACAATGATTTTTTATTTTTACAATCGGAAGTATGCAATTTATCAATACTCATTTAGAGACGATTGTAATCCTTACTGGCTATCATACTTAGAAATTGCTCCAAAGATTCTTTCAGGCGCAGTATTTTGTTAAACTATTGCTTTCTTGTTAAAAAGAAGGTTATTTATTCAATTTTTTTTTCGAGCGAAACTATGATGTCGTTACTTTAAATAATATTTTTTAAATATGTAATTATTAGCCTAATAGGTATAAAAACTAGTTTTAAACAATCGCAATATGTTAATACAATGTTTAATTGTTTTTCAATCGTATCGTATTCTAAAACTAAAATGATAAGTTGTTTGTTAAATATATTCTGCCCCTGAATTAAAGTTTAGAGCAATTTTTAAATGTGCTAGCCAGTAACCTGAATAATCCAGTGTGGAGTAGAGATGGCGCTAGACACCCTGTATAGTTCTGTCACGTTTCCACACTGGAATAACATTAAGTTAGGACTGTTTTAAGACGTCATAGTAGGGGGCCTGATGATCACCGGAAGTTAACATTTTTTATACATATTTTTAGCAATTTTTTGAGATACTTATCGTTGCTGTCGGAAGTGGGGCATTCTTTCAACTTCTTCTTTCTGCTGCATTTATTTGTCTCATTCGTCCTTAGTCAAAAAAACGGAATGGACTATCAGCGCATTGGAAGCCTGTTCGTCAACATGTCCACACCCTTTCATAAGCTTGGTTTCTAATTAGTTCCATCAAATGTTATTGAGCAAACAGGCCCTCCATGGAGTACACCATAAAACTAGCGACTTATAAAAATAAAATTACAATGCCATCATTAGCGTCCAATATTTGAAAACAAAACAATTTGGCACCCTATTATTTACAAATATTTGCGTTTAAAATAAACATACAGTTGATCGTTGATCCATTATCGTGGTTAACTAGCGTTGTAAAATAATACGACATCGAGTTCCGGGCGACCGGTGTTTATGCCTGAAATGCATTAATAACCTTGACTCTCGGACTTTTTAAATGAGGTTTTATTTTTACCTTACTGGTTCTTTTAATAACACCCGGAATGCATGTTCGTCTTTCTTACTTGACAGTAAAGCGTGCGTCACACAGTAGGCGAACGCGGGGGCGTATTTATTATAATGTTCTAGTTTTTAATTTCAGGAAGGAACAAGAGCCCCGGTCGATGCCGCATCCATTGGATTTAGCTGCCATTTTGAGCAACGCGCACTTGCCTTTTCTAAAATGATAGCGTTTCACGCAACTCTTAAGCTAATTTCTTCTAATTTAACGTTATCATATGATCATTTGGTAGTTTTTATTCGAATTGAAGGCAATTGAATCAGTTTTCGAGGATCTGGTTTTTTTCCAATTAGTAAATAGATTCCGATAGTAATTCTGGAACTATTGAAGTATGAACTGATCTAATTGTCGATTACCCTCAATCGAATAAAAAATTCCAAAGATCGATCATTATTCCAATAGCATAACATTGCAGGTATCAGAAAATACTATCTAGTACTTACATAAAAACAAGCGCGGTCCGTTTAATATCATATTACTTAACTGTAGTCATGATAAAATATCTTAGAAAAAATCCTATAAGCGATAACAATGTAATTTAGCTTAATATTCTTTACTTAGCTATGTTCAACAATACAACCGTTCATTATTTAGCGGTTTTAAAATAAAGTACAATTGGATGGACTTTTAGATGATAGATGAGTTAATAAGAATAGATGGAGCCGTTCCGGTTGTCAGTTGTCTTATCGTGTAATCTAATCATTTTTGTATTACTGCACTGCTGTCTTTTAGCCGTCGCGCGTCGTTTGCACAAGCGACAACCACTGGATTTTCAAAGCACTGCTTTACGCAGAGGGTTGAAAATATTGTGTAAAAATTTTAAAGCGCTGTTTGAATTCTCAATGCTCGTTTTACCAAGATTTGAAAAGCCAGAACAAAAAACCGGCCAACAGCGTGTCGGGCCACGCTCAGTGTAGGGTTCCGTAGTAATAATTCTTTTTTTGTTTGAAAAAAGATACGTTCAGGATAATAAAATATGTAAACGAAGTTAAAAAAAATGCTTGCGAATATACTACAAACTTAGTCCAGAAATTATTTTGTATAACTTTTTGTCTTTTTTGTACAAAAACTGGTTCCATCCAAGTTCAAAATGATTTTCCTAGAAAGTCCTTATAAAGTTCTACTTTTCAGATTTTTTTCATATTTTCTAAACTTATGGTTCAAAAGTTAGAGAGGGGGGGACATATTGTTTTTTACTTTTGGAGCAATTATTTCCGAAATTATTGACATTATCAAAAAATAATTTTAGTAAACCCCTATTCATTTTTATATACCTTTCCAAAAATATATCACACGTTAGGGTTGAAATTAAAAAAAAAATCACTTCCCACTTTTCATATAGGGGGGCTCTACCCTAATAAAACATTTTTTTCCAATTTTTATTTTACCACTTTGTCGGCGTGATTGATACACTTATTGGTACCAAATTTCAGCTTTCTAGTGCTAACGGTCACAGAGTTAAGCGAGGACGGACAGACGGACGGACGGACGGACAGACAGACATTGGCGAAACTAAAAGGGTTCCTAGTTGACTACGGAACCCTAAAAAATCATCGCGTCAAAACCGCATATATGCGAACGAAGGTTTACTTGGCACCTGCAGAGCAAAATACGAATCTGGCTCTAATTTTGCATTCAGTATTAAATTTTCATCGAACGAAATTTCTAATCGATACAATGGTATTGTTGCATTACTCTAGCCATTTTGATTGTAAAGATCAGGTAGGCAGTCACTCCATGTGTGTACATACTGATATTCAGCTGCATCCGGCTAGACTGAAAGGCTAGGCATGATGATGATGACATTGGTTTGTCTGATCCATCTAATATAAACATTTATTGACACGGCCTTGTGGGATCACGGCCCGATAGATAATAATAACAATAAAATTGATAATGAAATGAAACCGCCCGCTGCGCAGTTTGATTTCACGGAATGAATAGGACCACTTCCCGTAGTCTGAACAGACTTGACATTCGGCAGAGACTTGTACAAGACTTGAGTATGATTCCAAAAATAGGGCCTCGGGGGCGATTCCACCAATGCGCTATCTTCTGTTTATTCAACATATAATCTAACTGAACGCGATTATTTTGGAAAACATACTTACTACAGTCCGCCTATCGATTATGTCAATCTTTAACCGATTAGAGCCATATAATATGATTAGTTACCGCCCCTGACAATCGTAACACACCGTTTGCGATACATAAATACAGACAGATACACATACATTACATTACAGAGATTCTAAACATACATTCTACTAAAATAGTATACGAAAATATACTTCAACAATGCGAATAACCACCAAATACTCAAACGAGACTTAACTTTTAGACGTTTTTAAACGTATTCCTGTCACTAAAATACACCCTAGGATCTTCCAAAAGTAACCGCGAACCGCAGTGGCAACGTCACTCATCGGAATGATGCCCGTTCCCATTATTCCACCAGCATCCTAGTACAGCGACAATCTAGCGCTGGATTGCAACTGGAATAATCTAAACCGTCACCAGAGTGGACTGGGTCCTGCTGTCCTGGGAAAGATCTAGTCCAGTAAGGCAGTAACTAGATTGGTGGTCTACTTTTCAATCTTGCGCGCCCATTGGTATGGTAACAGTTGAACAGTGCAGTTTTTGTGAATACACACTTAGCTCTAATATTGCCTGGAATAATCTAGTTCAAGCATTAGGCTGGATTAACTCGCTGGTTCGCGGGTAAACGCAGTGACATGACTGTTGTATATATACGAAAACTGCGAAAGACGGTAATTTTGCAATCTACACCAGCGTTGTCTTTTTACCGTTACCGCAGCGGTTATGCAAGAGACATATGCATAAGGCGTCTAAAAATTGAGTAGCGTTTGAGTAATGGACCTTAAGTAACACGTAACTAACTAGACTAAACACGAACGAGGACAATTACTTATATTTAGACTGATATTGGACTGTTTCTGTGTGATTACTTGATTAGAAGCTCAGTTTTATATCGCAAGTCTAGAAGACGTTACTATACTAAGTTAGTGATACTTTTAGGCTATTTTTTAATACCCGACAAAGGTTAAGAGGTATTTCTCGCGGTGTAGAATAACAGAACGAACTGACAAAACCAGAAAGAAGCCTTTTTACATAAACAGTGCTGAAACGTGGCTACTTTTGCATATTTCACAATAAAAATACTGTTCAATTGACTGAATATTGGATTTTCCACTTGATCTGATAAATGATTAATTAAAAAGATTATACCGCTAACCAGAGCCACTTTACGAGGCATCGTTAATGAGAAAATATATTTTATTTTCATTGTTCAAGTGTTGAGAATGCTCATTCGAACGTATGACACACTGAAATGATTCCCACTGTGCTTGAAGCGGTTTATTTTCAAACAGTTACTAAGCTACTTGATTCATATTACTGAGTCAGCATTGGCGTATGTAATGTAGACTCTGGGAACTGTAATTTTACCGTTTAAAGGTACAGTCAGTACCCAGCGTTATCCGACCCCTCTTCTCACACCACTTGCCCTCTTCTTCTTTATAAAAGGGGTCAGATAATCTTGGACACTGACTGTACCTGATAATAGGCATTTGTAGTCCTATTTTACATAATACCAGGTAATTTTATGCATGAACTAAGTGTAAAATGAAAGCCTTCGACAGCTGGAATAGAATAAGTGTTGCTTAGAACCAGTGTCTTCCTAATTGCATTTAATTTTGAGGATTGACCGCAGATACAGCCGCGAATCAGCGAGGTACCCGCACAAATAGCGAATAATCCGACGCGATGTTGATTCGCGTCATCCGAATCGAGGCGAGGCGAATGACGCGCTCCGCTTATTGCGTGGACATAACGCTCTTTTGACCTGCTCAAGCGGATTACGCGTCGTTGTGAACCCTTAAAAACTCGTCTGCATATGCTCGTAAGAAAATAAACTCGGCGTTCTTATGTGAGTATGTGACCTTGCTAACACAGCTAAAAAAATAGCAGACTTACAAATGTCTCACAAATTGGATTATAATGTTTTAACATACGATAACTATCTAAAAAAACGCCTTCCGACAATTTCTCTGTTTACTCGGAACGATAAAATGAATGATTAAGTAATAATTTTATAACTACAATATTTACAACACCTACTTATTTATATAATCGACGTAGTTTCATAATAATATCATGCCATATCAGTATACAAACATAAGTTTCCCCTAGGCATTCTTGGCAAGATTTTCAGTAGTTTAAAAACTGAATATTATTATTTTATACATACATACATATATTATTTTATTATGCAGAATTATGGCCGTTATAATTGTACATTATTATCGAATGTTTTGGTCTCTTGATAATAAAAATATAAAACTATTTGGAATGCCAATATTAATATGACATGCGTAATCAATGACCTGGTGCAGTGTTTTGAATTTATTTGACTGAGTCATTTTCGTTACTAATGTAACATATAAGTATATATAACAGTATATTACAGGAAAATGCTCTGTGGTATCATCAAAAACGTCTTTTGTAACCATGAAGGATAAATAAACAAGGAGAATTACTAATAAAATCGTAAATCAACCAAATTAATTACTTCATACATCCAGAATGTGTTTAACCCTATTCTTGGCAAAAAAATAAAATTAATATTTCTAAATAATTTTCAAATATGATGTTAATTATGAACCTAGGATTTAGGGAAAAATATATAAAAAAATCGCACATGACCAGATAATGAGATTCTACATGTATCTTTGAGGATACATTGCCAGCTTAGTAGAGAACTTTGACCTTATGTGTAAGTGTCTTTGAGGATACGTTGCCAGGTTTGAAGAAATAAAATACACAAAACTATCTTAATAAATATATGTATAAAATTGGCATGTACTAACAATAATATAGTTAAAAAATCAAAATCAACTTAAAGATTAATTAAAACAAAAAAAAAATTAAGTTGCCAAAACATTTGAGGTGCACTATAAGCTGAAATAATTACATAACAGTATGGAATTTCACAAAACAATTTATTTCTGGCTTAAAACACAAGCGTAACGAACACTTGGCATATATTCCCGTAGTTTGGCCCTTGACACAAACTTTACATTGCCTTTCGCACCAAACATTGGAAAATAGCCGACCTGATCGTACCTTACATCCGGTGGAGGTCGTGGTGCTACAGGTGCCTGTATTATTTTTGACAGTGTTGGTCCAGAAACTGCACAATTGTCTACCATATCTCCCCGCCCTATTTTCAGGAAGCTCTGTGCTACTTGATACTGATACTGGTAGCCTGTATGCCACTGCTGGGCAAAGGCCTCTCCCCAGGACTTCCAGTTGTTTCGATCTAAGGCTAATGTGGGTCCCGTGGTCGTAAGTGTCGTCCAGATCGTCTCGCCATCTTCTATGAGGTCTGCCGCGACTCCTTCTGACTGTCAGGGCTCCAGATTCTGACTATTTTGACCCACAGCTCATTTGGAATGCGGCAGACTTGCCCAGTCTTGTCCCACATAAGCTTAGCGGATTTATGAGCAACGTCAGTCATTGTGCTTTGGGGTGCAGTGTTGTGTTGCATACACGGTCGGTTAGTTTTGATTGCTCGGTAATGTAATCATAAATGTCGTCTGTAAAAAAGTTTGTAAAATAGTAGTTTTGGCTATCTGGGCGAAAAGATTGAATTTATTCTTAGCCCACTGAAAAATACGTCGGGGTGTGACTAATCTTGCAGTCCTTCCGGATGTTGTAGGTCTTCTTGGTCGGCTGTTAGAGGCAATTAATGGAGATGGTGGCAAAGATAGTGGTGAAGGAGAGCCATTTTGCGTCAATGTAAATGGTAGTCGAGCTGGATGCGGCTGAGGTAAAGGCAGCACAGGCGAAGGCAGCAAAGACTGACTGCGTAACAGCGTCTTGTACGTGGTTTTGGTGCTAGAGCACAAATTCTTTTTGCTCTGGAAAAAAATAGTTACATCTCTGCCTGAATAAAATATTCCACTCGCACACTCAATTTCCTTTCCCCAAAACACAGTTACAAAAATAATATAAATGATCTCTCTCACTTGGCAATGTATCCTATAAGATACACTAAACTTGTACAAAGAATCTTAGTACACCTAGCAACGTATCCTGTAGGATACATTCACTTTATTTGTTAGTTTGCGAAGCCAAGCGTAATTATTTCTCCTGCTTAATTAATTGCCAGCAAAAGTACAAACATATGAAATAGTTTAACACCAATTTCTCCCGCAAATATTAAAAGATTTTTTTTTAAATTAATAATTTCTTACCTTCTTCCGCGGAGTTGCACTCAACCGTTCACCATTTTGATAAATTTTGAAAAATCAGTTGACGTAAACTGTCATTGTGTCACATGTGTCCTTTCAGAAACGTATACTTTAAAAAGAAATAAGTAAACTTTCCGTTTTACATAAATTATAAAAGAGCTTTGATTTTTTTTTTAATGATGTATCTTACAAGATACATTGTCAAGAAAAGGGTTAAAATCCCGATATTAAAGAAAAATCAGTCATTCCTAATATGATACTTTGTCAGTTCTATAATTACTACTTACATAATTAACATCAGATACTTAATATCAGAGTATGTAGATAGATGGAAGCGAAGATTCTCAAAACAATTCATTGGTGTTAGGATCCACATGGTTAAACAAGTAGCAAAACTTAAACAGACACAAAGTTATCAGGTTGAAGAGGTTTGTTTATATAATTAACTAATTACAATCATAAGTCAACTACTTAATAAAGTGTCTGGCCAGAGATGCTGAAATCAAAGAGCATGAAATTTAAAACACACACTCAAGTGCTTATTATTGTTCTTTTAAACCACATTAGTAACGCAGATTGGCTTAATAAAAATATAGCAATAAAACTTTTGTTGCAACTCACTTACGCAAACAACCCCTAAATGCAGTTACTATTGCACATATATATAAAAACCTTAACATTTCACATGCACACAATAGGGTGACCGTGTTTCAGCTTCCTGTATTGTGTCTTGCAGTCGTTGCTGCACCCTCGCAGGTTTGAGGCGCAGCAGTGCTTCTGTCACGTGGCGGCATTGAGAATAGACTTCATATCTTCAGGCAGGACACAGTTCAGGTCATCCAAACGTCGTGAGAGCAATGTCTTTGTATTATCTGCCACTGGAGGGTTACTCTTCAATACCTCCCTTAATTTCAAGACCATGTCTACAATTTCCACTTCCTTCTTGCCAACTGACCATTTTTTCAGGTCACTCTCAGCCAATGCTTCAAGCTGCAATGCATGCAGTTTGTTTGTCAAATTGTTGTGCCTTTCATGGAACCATGCACTGAAGTTGGGTGTTCTAAAGTAGTTCCTGTATAGGCCAATCCAATCGCCTTTGATGCCAGTAGTCAACTGTGGGCCTGACTGTTGTAACATTGCAAAAAAATCCTCCGGATTGAATGGATTTGGTACAGGTGGTGCTCTGAATGGAGATATGTTCTTCTGTAAAGGCATTAGAGATGCCATATACCTCTCTAAGGGTATCATAAAACTTTGAGTCAGTTCAAGCAAGTGTCGCTTCACCATAGCAGTTTGAACTTCAGAGGGGCGATCAGTTCTAATCCCATTATGCAATTTCTTTATAATCGCTTTATCTTTTTCCAAAAAAGGTTTATACTGGGTATAAACACCAGGAGCAGTGTCCAAAAGTTTAAGGTTACCAACTTTCCTTAGTTTAGTTTTTATTGAAGAAGAATCACCCAACTTAATGGTGTGCGGCCAATGTTGCAATGTTTTCGTAAAGAATGGATTGGTAACACCTAGTATTACACAAGGTGGGTTGAATTGTTTCCTTGTAAACTCTTTGAATTCACTATCATGGATTGTGAAATACGGTCTATATTCTGCCGAATATGGCAATGGCTGTATCAAGTATGTCAGCGCTTGAACTAATGCAGAACATTCTGTTGGTGAACTTGCCATAACCACTATAGGTTCTGCAGTCAAAACTAACTCCCATAACAAATGTAGGTGTGAAATAACACTTGCTAGCACATCAAATACATTTACATCTTGTATTGATGCTAATATGTGAGGTACATTCGGAGAATGCACTTGTTTGGCAATGTCAGATCGGGTGATCTTTCCAGTCTGTTGGTTAGGAATGTATGATTGAAAAACTGTACCAAGTACAGGTAATAACACATTCTGGCCGGCGTCGAGTGAAGGCCACCTGTTTATATCATGACAGGCAGCTTCTAGGCTCCTTTCTCCTTCTTCAAAGTGCTTAGGAGCAATCAATTGGATTACTTTGTAGAAAAGATTTATAAAAGGTAATCTAGTAAGTAAAATTATACTTTTCTGGAAGTATCCTCGCGGCAGGGAGGGGTCCTTGACTTGTCTGAAGTAGACGAAGCCCCAGTAGTGCGTGGAGTCCGCGCGCAACGTCGGCACGCTGTCTTCGTTGTACACGAGTTGCTGGCGCGTTAGGCCCGCTCGTGAACGCAGACGCACATGGAACTGCGTGTCTCCCATACACCCAGAATTAGAATCCGGGAACGCCAAATAGCAAATATTACACTTCTCTTGATCAGTTAGTTTGACACCAGGAGGATACACACTCTCCATAGCCTGTCCGAGCTCCAAGTCAAACGTTACCACACAAATGCAGTGCAACCAGTCGGAAAACCTGCTCCATTTCGCTTGGAACTCAAGTTCTGCCGCGGGCATTTCACTGTCGTCGTAATTTTGCAATCCACAAGCCATGGTATTATCCGATTACCGAAAACACATCCCGACGCACCAATTTTTTAATGTTTATATATTAAACACGTATTTAGCACTACGTTATCATTGTTTATTACGATGTAACGAGTTCAGGAATATTTTTTTGTTAATAAAAACGACAAAAACAACGGAGCGCACAGAAGTCGTCCCGCAACAGCTGTTTGACACAATATGGCTGCGGGCGCCAAAACAAAAGTTTAACAAGTTTATCGATAAAACTAAACGAAAATCAAAAGTTTTATGTATAATTTTTAGCATATAAACTTACCCGCAATCCATGTTTTCCGTTTTTCATCAATTCCCTTCGTTTTCCACATAGAATTTATAAAAATCAGTTGAAAAATACGGTTTCAGGCCCAAGCTACTTATTGAATGCGTTCCGTTTCACGCAGAACCTGTTCATTGTCAATATCATTGCCTGTTGTACACAATTTCATTCGCATAGCCGACTTTTATTTCAAATAGTAGTTTCATAAATTAAATAAATTGAACCTAATCAAAAATATACATTTAAGAATATATATTATTATTAACAAAACCCCATCACTCATTTTACGTTTCAGTAGGAAAGTGTTGGGGCCCAATAGGGGCCTTCCACCAACACGTTTTTCGATCATGTTCACGAGTCTCACTACTTTTTTCGGGTTATTGTTGGTCCTACAAAATCTGTGTTACTTACACAACAAAAATGAAGGGGCAACAACAACTGCTGACTAGCTAGGTACTGATTTTATTGGGTGAAGAAAAGTACACTCTTTAAATCCGGGGAAGTCGGTTGTGAATGTTAGATGCCAGTTTATATGATGCTCACATTTTTCTAAGACTACGAACTAATTTTACCTTCCTGTCGAGTATTATCATTTATTGGATGGATGACCCATAGGTACAGAACTAAACAAGGTCGAAACTTGACAAACTAATGATAGATATTATCGATAACTAAACACGGTTAACGAAAACACTGAGATCAATGACCAGTTGTAGACGTTTTCACTTTTATTGTGTTTACCGATACTTATCAGGTCTGTTGCGTTTTGCTAGGTAATTTGAATATGCCCTATAAAAAGGCCCCGGCCGATGCTCCAGAGAGGAAACGGCTTTATATAGTGGCCCATACCTACTGATACAGACTGATACTGTCAGCACCTCTGTGGCTCTGTCATTGTGTGATATGATATCTAGTTAACTATAGCATGGGGTCACAACTCGAACAAATTATAATTAATCTTGAAAAAAACACAATAGATGGCAGCATAGGTAGCAGTAATGAAATTAACAATCGCTTAAATGCGTTATACGGTAGATTTCGGCCGAAATAAGATTTGCAAAAATCAAAAGTTCCATGTTTAACGCTTATTTATCTATTTACACTCATTTATCACGTTATTTCAACAAAAAAGGTTAAAGGAGGACTTTTACTTCAATTCGTACCCATAGATTGATAAAGTTGTCAAAAGTAAGCCATCTGTAAATCATTTTCTCTAGAGCTGTTTGCAATAGATGGCGTTTTACTCAATTTGCCACATACAATAATCGTAACTGTTGTATAATTTTAATTAAATTTAACCATTAAAAAGCATATGTATTACTGTTTATAGAAATATAACACATCTTTTAACATTTCTAAGCGAAATAATTACATATTTTTCTCATTTTACTGAACCCGGAAGTTCCGGAACTACATAACACGAAACGTGAACTCCTAGATGGCGTTGTAAAACTCCAGTCTGTGGCAATTAGTGCGACGCTGGTGCTGCCATCTGTTGAAATAATGGAGGAAAGAATATAAAACGAGCAATAAGATGACTTAGGGAGGTGTCATTTCTTTGTATGGGATTGGGTATCTGTACGAAGTATTATAATATCTGTGACTATAGTGTAGGTAATGATCTTTACTATATCGGATCTTTAGTCGTCCATACGCTTACTTCTTCGAATCAGACCTGTGCCATCAAGTTAGTCAGATAAGTTTTTTTGAATAGAGAATAGTATTTTTTGTTTACTTTTTGTAAACAAAAAATTGCATCCGGAACGAGGTGATTCGACGGACAGCCACAGTTGTCGACATAGCTCACACAATAAGTAAGCTGAAGTGGCAATGGTCCGGCCATATTAGCCGCAGAACCGATGACCGTTGGAGTAGACATGTTCTTGAGAGGAGACCGCGGATTGAAAAGCGTAATGTGGTGACACCCTCAGGCTCGGTGAAGCGATGATTTGTCTGCAGGGTGGCTGGTAACAACTGGATTAGAGTTGCCGAGAAATGGGGTGCTATTGAAGAGGCCTGCCTATGTCAAGTAGTGAACTGCTGTAGGCTATTAATGAATTTTTATTTTTCGTCATACCATCTTACAGGTATAAATGGTATATATTTATTTATTTTTACTTTTTTTAGGTGCCTTGAACTTTAGGCCTCCAGTCACGACAAAAAAAACTTATTAACTAAGTGGGCAATCCCTGCGGGGTAAGGGCATCGGTTTAGGGCGGCACTGCGAAGGGCAGCAAAGGGACAGGCTGGATCTGATTATTTAGGGCCTGATTTAAAATTACAGGCTCAGTATATAGAGTCCATGAGCTCAGCCACACAGGCTGGCTCGACCGAGGGTGTGGGAGGGACTAGGTGGAGGGACGATCTCTGTCTGCAGGGTGGCTGGTAGCAACTGGATGAGAGTAGCAGACAATAGAGTAAAGTGGAGTGCTTTTGAAGAGGCACATGTGAGCAGTAAACTGCTGTAGGCTGATGATGAAATAAAAAATATTTCTATTGGCATTATATTTATTTAGGTATGTAAACGAAATACAGGCTCAATCAGGGCTCCATTCAGCCAATATGACTAATCGCCCGTTACTTTTACTATATTACATATTCACTTAATAAAGAATCACATTTTATATTTCAACTAAATACATCAAAACACAGAGTAGCAAGAAATGGAGTGCACATGCCATTTACAAATGAATCGGCGGCGGCGCTTGCTATTTTTTTTTATTTTATGCGCGTGTTTGACATTCGTGGTTTTTAGTTGTATTGCCACTTTATTTCTTTTATGGGCCGTCTACGTTGTTGAGCGATACTCAAGTACTCAGACGGCGCTTGAGGTCGTTGCGCTGTACGGGTGAGGTGTGATGAAGGGATGTTCTATTGTCCTTCCCCCGTTGTCGGGCGACAACACTTCTACCATACCACGCGATCCGGCCAATAGCTTTAAAATTCGTACACGCATTCCGCATAATAGATTAAGAACACAGAGGTAGTAAGTAAAAGGAGTACTCATACCAAGAGCAAAGTATTATTGAGGTTAGCAAGAATAGGATACTTCCTTTATTGGGTCTGTCTCCACATTGACTCACTACTCTGTTAGCATCACATAAAATATACACATTTGATTAGATATTGTCGACATTTCGTATCTAGTGACGTTCGAATCGGACAACCTAATGAATTACACATTCATTTGTTCAACCAACTTGATCACGTACTGCATTCGTCATCAACGTTATGAAAGTGTGAATTTCTCATCCCTATAAGTACATGCACGTCAAATAAATTAGCGTGAAACTGACACTGGAATGTGATGCTGATGACGAACAAAACGGATTTGCCTTTCATAACAAATTGTGGGTTTGTAAAGAGCTTAAATTTCTCTCAAAATGGGAACAACGTGCCCAAAGAAAAAGCACATGATAGAATTCGTTGCAAATCGCGTGTGCGCCTCATGTAACATTTATTTTCATTGAAATAAGGTTTAAATTTCAATGATTGAAGTACACACATAAAATGCATCAACTATGGCTTGCTTTTTCCATTTAAATGCCTGTTGTCTAATTTTAAGAGAAACCCAGGTTATAACAGTTACAATGTACGGAACAAAGGGGTCTAAAACTTCATCCTATCAAAATATAAATAAATTGACAAAATTATTACTGATGTTTCCGCAATACGATATGACCCTGTTCCAAAGGAACGATGCACGAGAAATCAGTCTTTTATGACAAAAGTTTATCGTGCATTGGCAGAACTAATAAAGAGAGTAACAGACTTCCCTTCTGTTCCTCCCTGTATACAGTACCCGGTTGTTTATATGACAAAAAACACACACACACATCGAAATGTAGAAAATGACTGTCATACACATATACATGGCAGAACTTTTCTCTAAATCTGATGGATTATACAGGGTGGAAGGGATATCGACGCACAAACAATTACCAAGTGTTCAGAACATCATTCCGAACTTGACTTGCTTGCTTCGATGTGCCTTCCCCTCCATACTAACGGGTATTGTAGTAATGTCAGGAAATAATTGTTAAGCAATTCGACTACTAACGTTAATAGTCCCTTTTTGTTATTTGTATATGGATAGTGAATCAATATGCCTAACAGTTAACTCTCTGACGGAACATACTCCTTGTCATAAAAAAATAATAAGTAATACTTGTAAACCTTAGCAAAACAAGAAATGCCTAAAAAGCATGAGATGGAAATGGCTCTCTATTGTAAATAGTTTAGTTATAATATAGAAACTTTACAATTTAGAGAAAACGGTTACTCAGATTTTATTTAACATTTACTTTCTTTAGATAAACGAAAAATTCTTAAATGTTGAACACGCACCAATTTTTCGAGTTACAAACGCCCCGAACTTGTATTTTATGATATATTTTTTATATGTATTTATAATATTGTGTATTTTTTTGTATTTCTATGATTAAATCAAATATAAAAATAAAATATCTTTTAAACTTTTTTCAACGCATTTCAAATATATTTTTTAACATCATAATTATCGGAATAGAACGAATCCGGGACGTCTGCGTATCGCAAAAAATAAATAAAAAATCTACTTAAAATTACTGCGAATTAAGATCGTTACACAAACACAAATTATGTATTATCTGTGCATAAATATTTAAAAAGGATTAAAAAAGTGCTAAATTATCATCAATAATCAAAGTGTAAACGTTTTTAAGTTACACAATAATATAATAATATAAATTATTCCATGAAAATAAAAAAAATAATGAATAAAAATATCATCAATTTACATTTAATTGCACAGGTCGAATTATAAGTTTTAGCTTGGTTGGTTATTTCAAACTGTTTTCAGGCGTTTTTTTTTTTGGCTCAATAATATCAAAACGTTAATTAACTATACCCTATAATACTTACAACATATTGAAATGAACATTTATTCCGGTTTCAGTTATACTAAGGTAAATTAAAATGCATGTAAAAAAAAACATATTAATGAATTTTCAACCCTCAGCTAAATGAAGAAGTATTTTCACAAGTTATTATGCCTTTTTTTTTGTTTTTGCGGTTGGGAAATCATCAAATGACTTCTCCTGCTCTGGGCGGAGCCGAAGGGAGTGTCAGACTTCTACCGACTAAAAACCACCCATGTTCCTTCTTATCCCTTTGTGTCCGGGGCCACGGTATCTCTTTTGAACACGCAGCCCCGAACGGCATTCTGTTACCCCCTGTAGATGTAACTTAGTGTGACTAAAAACCCGGCAACATTATAGTTAGTAGATTACATAAGATTGTGCACTAACTTTGGCCCATCACTAAAGGGCTATTTGATTTAGTTTTTGACCATTTAACCATAACGCACGTATAATGAACACAGCTTGAAATAACAATGGTCATTGCACACATTGCCTGTAAAAAAAAATGTTTTGGAATTTTGAACCCTATTTCATTAAGTATAACTTTTGCCTATCACATTTACAATTAAACTCGCTCCTTGTAAAATTCTGGTATTCAGCTGCGTCTGGGTAGACTGGAAGCCGACCTTGACATACTTAGGAAAAGGCTAGGCAGATGATGATTTTCTTAAAACTGGCGCGTTAGGTTAGGGTATTTCAATCAAACCAATTCTATCTGACCAAAACTCTCCAACAATCAGTTGTGTAGTGTCAATACCATAATTTAGAGATTAAACCACACAACCTTCCCTAAAAATATAATTGCAATTGACTTGTGTACATTGACCGATACAACTTCAGAACAAGTGGATGCCATCACATCGCCTTCAAACAATTGAAAGTCGAGAAATTTCAAAATCACTGCACACAATAATTCTGGACCAGACTGACTGGACTCATGAACGAGTTTGAACTGAAAATAGATGTACTAGGTCCTTACCTTGATGTGTGGATTGATCTTTATCGTCATGTAAATAAGGTTCATAATGACAAACTAGGATTTATATCAATAATACTAGTAAGTACTTCAGTTCGGTCCACTTGTTCCAAAGCCCCAAGCTTTATAACAGTGATGGGAACTGCACACATTAGGCACGGTGAGGGTTGTTTTTACCCGACTGCGGCGGTGCCCAAAAAGAGGGTTATGTGTTTATTTACTCTATTCAAATTCAATTCATTTCAAATTCCCACCGTAAACAAAACATATAATGACATTTCGAAATAATAATTCGTAAAGAATCTCGATTTGACATAACATGCAATCCGAGCTGTATTTTCACTTCGTGTTGATAAAAAATACATTTTAAGCTATAAACACAAACACGTAAGGTATAATTTACTTTAACAACCCCACCGTGCCCTCAGCGTGCAGTAAAAGTTATCTGAGCATTAAATAGGAACAAACTGCTTAAAAAGCCGATCGAGCCACTGCTCATACTAACATATCTACTCGTGTTATCTCACGCGTAGATGTACCCAGCTTTATAGTCATGTAGTGCTGTTAGGACGTATTTGAGATCGATTTTTGTATTGAGTAGAAATATTGTTAGGTTACGAAATGCCATTGCTCAACATTTGACTGTTCTGGGTGGAAGGTAAAAGGTACAACGTCGCGAAAACCGGTTAACACGTACTCAGTACCCCATCGCAATTTTGCATAGGTAATTTAAAAAAAAAACTGCTGTTCCGTACATTTTAACCGCGTAGGTCATACACTTTTATAGGAAAAAGCACTTTTTTTACTTAGACACCTAACCTTCGTCGAAACGATGACAACGCGATAGCAAATGAATTCAATCTGTGTCAATAAAGACAATGAATTTTCTATCGCATATTCGTCGATTAAACGAAGGTTAGGTGCGTAGGGTTCAATTATCGATAAAATAAACTGGTTGAAGATTAACCCGTTTTAGCGTCGGTGTCCTTTCCCCCCGTATAGAGTTCATTCATAAACGTTTACGTTTCTCTTAACTTTAAATCAGAGTTTATGAATAAATCCCCCATTGCCTATCTACCTTCTTCAGGTAGTGGATATAAACTGGACTAAAAAACAACCATGTGCGATCTAACGAGCTATACGTCTCGTTACCACTCTGGGTCTGAGACACACGGCTCAATCGTTGACCATCTCCTCAACCTTGGCAGGAGGTATAACTGAAGAAAATACTGCCAGAAATACTTTAAGAGCATAAGCACCCTTATATAGTTTATTATGCACTAAAAATTTATTGAGTTAATTAGAAAGACATGAGGTAATAGGTTACTAACTATGGCAAAACTATTTCTATGGCATTCGAGTACGAGAAGTAGTAAAAAAGGTTTTATTCTTGATTTCAGACATTTTCTGGCAGTATTTACAAAGATATTGATAACATAACATCACTACACGACTTCACAAGCTTCTTTACATACAAAATACATCCACGGTAAATAAAAAAAAGTCTAAACGAACACACTCCTACTGCCACGTCGAGTTGCTAGCAACGTTCGCGTTAGGTTGCGCGAACGCGTTCGGGAAACTCTGACCTAAGTTCAAACTATTAAACTGTTGCGACAACGGCTGTTGGGACTGATTAAAGAACTGATTACTCTGAAACGGTTGACTCTGCAACGGTTGCTGTTGCTGTACCTGACCTGGAAACGGTTGCTGGTACGGATTAGGCATTGGGAATTGGTTGAACTGCATACCGTTTTGTTGCACAGGCTGTTGCACCATGCTGGTGAAAGCTTGTTGGTGTTGGAACACGTTGGGTCCAAACGGGTATGATGGTTGCACTGGTTGTGCAACCTGTTGCACAGGATTGAATTGATTCACTAGATTAGTTGAGGGGGTTTGACTGTACAGAGCTAATATACTGTCCTTTGTTAACTTTGATTTTTCTTTCTCCGTTGGTGCGGCTTGTTTGAAGAAGTTTTCTTCCTCAGTCTTGAGGTCAGGTTTCAGGTCTTCGGGTTTCGTTTCTGCTGGTTTTTCTGTTGGTGCGGAGAAGAAGCTGGAGAATATGTCGTCATTGGCTGGTTTGGGGTCCGGTTTGGTGCTGGTGTCGAGGCCGAGCAGGTCGGCGGCTCCGTTGGATATCTTGCTGAGGTCTGGTTGTGTGGGTGGGGTAGACCTACCTAGCTTTGGGCTCACTGACGATTTTGGTTTCGGAATGCTGGGGATGACGTCCGATTTCTGAAATGAAATGGTTTTTGTGTTCAACATTAAAACTCAATTATTTTATACAAAAGACTCAGAGATTTTTTGTATGTCAAGTAGTCTCTTAAAACATCTACCCTTCAGAATTCTTACAGTAATACTCAAACTCAAACTCAAATTCTTTATTTCAATTAAGCCATTACAGGCACTTTTGAATGTCAGAAGAACATTTCACAAAAAAAAACGAAACTACGAGTGCAATACGTCATTCCGAAAGCCACCACGCCGAACCACACGCCACCGAATGCCCGCAACAACGAACACTGCAAGCACGAAAGCACGCAGCGACGCAAACCGCAACAACGAATGCCCGAAACCCCGAATCACGGAACAACAAATGCACGCCGCAACGTGCAACCGCCGCTCCGCGACCCGGAACCCCGAGCACCCGCCGCCACGGCACGCGCCACCGCGCGCCCCCGCACCGACAGCACTCGCCGGCGGTAACATCCGGCGCCGCGCAGCCCGACGCAGCAACTCCCGAAACGACGCATTGCACTCCTACGCTACAGTCACAATCACAAGGCATAATAACTTGTGAAAGTACTGCAGTTGCCAGTTCCCTAACGTAGATCTCATGAAGAAGAACGGGCAAGAAACTCCATGGACACTCTTTTAAATCAGAATTTGTTACAAAATCTTGGTACATTATATCATTCATGTTGAGATGGTATATTATGTGAGAACTATGTAGCAAGACGTGCAAGTTAAGAGCGTCCAGAGTAAAGATATAATAAACAAATCAAAAAAAAAAAAAAATCTACACCATGGCAACTAAGGAATGACCAGTCTCCACTGACAGCGCCCGTTCACGAACATGACGCATGGATCAGCACCATTCAACTCAACCATTTTGAAGGGAACTAAATGATCCGACACACCCGCCACCATCAGCGAGACATTTGAGTGAGCATGACATTCTCTCAGCCACCAGGGCAACGTCACTAAAATATAACTAAATGTAAAAAGTGGCTTTATAGTACATAGTACTCACACATGTGCCATGCAATTATACAATATTAAGACATTGAATCTATACAATGCAAAGATATTTTTACAATCTTCTGCAGCCTCTACAATAACTTCACATAATAGTCGATTTATTTGCCCCTAAGGTTGTGGAGCAGGACCAGCATTGAGCCAAGCATTTTTATCATCAATGTAATCCCCCAACTTATAGTATGCTTGCCTACATAGTGTGCGTTTTACACAAGTTTTAAATTTCGTCTCACTCAGTTGAAGAATGTGAGGGGGTATTTTATTGTAACATTTTAAACAGTACCCCATGAAAGAGGAGTCTACTTTAGCTAGCCTGAAACCTGGCTGAACTAGTTGGTCCCTATTCCTCGTATTATAGTGGTGTCTATCACCTCTTTTGCTAAACAAATGCAGATTTTTCCTAACGTACATGATGTTTTCATAGATGTATTGACAAGGTACTGTCATGATGTTAATTTCCTTAAACAGTTCTCTCAGAGAATCGCGCCTTCGTAGACCATATATGGCTCTAATGGCTCTTTTCTGCAGAATAAATATAGACTCGATGTCTGCAGCCCGTCCCCATAGTAAAATACCGTATGACATAACACTATGAAAATAGCTAAAATAGACTAGTCTCGCGGTATCTACGTCAGTAAATTGGCGGATTTTCCTAACAGCATATGCTGCTGAGCTCAGCCGTCCTGCAAGAGATGTTAAATGCGGACCCCACTGTAGCCTCGAGTCAATCGTTATCCCCAAGAAAACAGTTTCATCGACAAATTCTAGTGTCTCTTGATTCAATACTATGTCACAATTAGGGATTGCAAATATTCGATAATTTTAGTATTCGAATATTCGAATAAGTTTTCAGCTTTATTCGAATTATTCGAATAATATTCGAATATTTCAGAAAAATAAAGAATTTATATAATTTCGCGCATTTTTGCCTTAGAAACTATGTACCTAGTACCATATTTTTATGTAAGTAGGTCTTTTTTATTCGGTTGTATGGAAAATCATCAAATGATCGAATAATATTCGAATATTTCAGCAAAATAAAGAATTTAATATGTAATTTCTCACATTTTTATTGCCTTCATCATCATCATCATTTCAGCCAAAAGACGTCCACTGCTGGACATAGGCCTCCCCCAGGCGTCGCCACATTGACCGGTCTCGTGCGTCTCATCCAGCGGGTTTCTGCAACCTTGACCAGGTCATCGGTCCACCTAGTGGGAGGCCTTCCAACGCAACGTCTTCCGGTTCGCGGTCGCCATTCCAGAACTTTTCGGCCCCATCGGCCATCCGTTCTGCGAGCAATGTGCCCTGCCCATTGCCACTTAAGTCTGGCGATTCTTCGGGCTACGTCGGTAACCTTGGTTCTCATGCGGATGTCCTCATTTCTGATTCGATCACGCAAGGAAACTCCGAGCATAGCTCTCTCCATTGCCCTTTGGGTGACTTTGAGCTTTCTGATAAGGCCCATTGTGAGCGACCACGTTTCGGTCCCGTATGTAATCACTGGCAACACACACTGGTCATAGACTTTCGTCTTGAGACACTGGGGTAAGTTGGACGAGAAGATACTGCGCAGCTTCCCGAACGCTGCCCAGCCGAGTCGGATTCGACGATTGACCTCTTTCTCGAAGTTAGATCTACCCAACTGGACCGTTTGTCCCAGGTAGACATAATCGTCCACAACTTCGAGCGTAGAGTCTCCGATCTTGATAGGAGTGGGTGTTACATGAACATTCGACATAACCTTGGTTTTGTCCATGTTCATTTTAAGACCCACTCTTTCGGAAGCTCTACTGAGGTCATCGAGCATTTTACTGAGGTCTTCCATGGTCTCAGCCATGACCACTATATCGTCGGCAAACCGAAGGTGAGTGATGTACTCGCCGTTGACATTGATGCCAAGTCCTTTCCAATCCAGAACCTTGAAGACATCCTCCAATGCAGCGGTGAACAGTTTCGGAGATATGACGTCTCCCTGTCTCACACCGCGCTGCAGAAGGATAGGTTCCGTGGTCTGGTCCTGAAGTCGGACTGACATGGTGGCGTTTTTGTACAAACACTTCAACACCTCGATGTACCGGTAGTCGATTTGGCACCGTTGGAGAGACTGCAGCACAGCCCAAGTCTCGATCGAATCGAAGGCTTTCTCGTAGTCCACAAACGCTAAACAGAGAGGCAGGTTATACATACTCTTCGGTCTTCTGTATAACCTGCCGCAGCGTATGTATACTATGTATGTGGTCTACGGTACTGAAACCTTTTCGGTATCTGGCTTGTTCGGGAGGCTGGAAATCGTCAAACCTGCACGCGAGACGATTCGTAATGACTCTTGAAAACAACTTATAGAAATGGCTTAGAAGTGAGATGGGCCTATAGTTCTTCAACCGGGAACTATCACCTTTTTGAAAAAGAGCACCACCACGCCCCTGCACCAAGCCTGCGTTTTCCCCCCGAGTATGACGGAATTAAACAACTTCTGAAGGGCCTTATGGACCGGTTTGCCCCTTCAGAAGTTCGGCCGTAATTCCGTCACCACCCGGTGCCTTGTTGTTTTTAAGCTGTTTCAGAGCCGTAATCTAGTACAGGCTGACATCCGGGATGTCCTCGGTGTAGTGTCGGGATCTAGTACAGGCTGACATCCGGGATGTCCTCGGTGTAGTGTCGGGTCAGTCTAGCTCTGGGGTCTTTCACTAGATTTTCAACGGGTTGACTAGTTGACGTTTACAGCTGCCCATAAAAAATCTCGATCACTCTCAGAATTTCCGGTTTAGCGGATACGATCCTGCCATCATCGGTCTTCAGTTTCGTGAGCTGGCTCTGCCCAATAGCTAGATCTCTTGCAAATACCTTGGAGCCTTTGTTCTGTTCAATTGCGTCTTTAATACGCTCTGTATTAAAGCGGCGGAGGTCGCTCTTCAAGGATTTGGAGATCTGTCTGATGAGCTGCCGGTATTTCCACGCCTCGTCTGGAGACTGCAGGATCATCTCTCGCCGCTCCTTGAGTGTGATCTGAGAGTTTTTTCGTCTTATTTGCACGACGTATCTTAAAGAATTTAGACCCAGTCATAATAATATGGACAGTTTCCACAAACCCGTCGTTGTAATCGTCCACTGAGCTTCCTAGGCATTCGAAGTGATTCTGGAGTTCAAGCTGAAAGCTCTCGGGGTTTATTTGGATCTGTACTGGACGGAGCGTTGACTTCATCATGTTGAACATTTGCTTGTTGGTAGACATGATGAAGTCAATCTCATTTTTAGTCGCACCATCGGACATCGGAGCTCTATGTATTGTAGACCTGTATGACCTTCAGTGAATATCTTGCAGATATTAGGTAGTAGTACAAGGTATTCCTGTCTCGACCGGACCGGGCGAGTTCCAGCGGTCGAGTCGCCTACTAAGCCACGCCATCCTGTTCGACACATTCTCGATCTCCACCACGTTATTCACAAGGGACTTGTGGACGATAAACCCAACACCACCCTGTGACCGCCCGGTCGTCCTTTCAGAAGTAGAGCAGGTCGTCAATCCGACCAGTGCCGATTTATTCAGAAATTTGACGACCACGCTTTAGATGTCGCGTTCGAAATCAACAAAATAATGCTGTTACCTTAATTGCTGTGGTAAACTGGTAATATTCGAATATTCGAATAGTTTATAATTCACTATTCGAATATGAATTTCAAATGTATATTCGAATAATTCGAATATTCGAATATTCGATTGCAATCCCTAGTCACAATCAGTACTTTTGACATTTGGTAGAGCAAATCTTATGCACTTCGTTTTTTTCCCATTTAAGACTAAATTATTGACGGTGAACCAATTATGAACCTGCAGTAGGGCGTTATTTACGTCATCAAGATTTGTGGCACGTCTGTTTACCTTAAATATTAAAGAAGTATCGTCGGCAAACAATACCATTTCAGGTTGGTTTTTAAATAAATGGGGTAGATCATTAATATAGACTAAAAAGAGAAAGGGACCTAATATCGAACCTTGTGGCACACCCATACTTACTTTTAAGCCCGTTGAATTGACACCATTTATTTGTACTTGCTGATGTCTATCGTTTAAATACGATTTCATTAAACTGAGCGCAAGTTTCCCTAAACCGTAATGTTCAAGCTTTATGAGAAGGGTTTCGTGGTTGACGCAATCAAATGCTTTCGAGAGATCACAAAAGATCCCTATGGCATCTTGTGACTCTTCCCACGCAGTAAATATATGTTTTAATAAGGTGAAACCGGCGTCAGTCGTACAACGTCCTTTGGTGAAACCATACTGTTTCTCATGTAAGATGTTATTGGTGTTAAAGTGGATGAGCATTTGATTAAGCATCACCTTTTCAAACACCTTGCTGAAAACTGGCAAAACGGATACGGGTCTATAGTTATTGGTGTCTTTACTGTCACCGGATTTGAAAAGTGGTATTACCTTGCTGTATTTCATAAGGTCCGGGAAGACTCCCTGGTCCACACACAAATTAAATATTAAGGCTAAATACGGAGCTACAGTCTCAATATTAGCTTGACAAACTTTAATCGACAGTCCCCATAGATCTTCGGTTAATTTGACTTTAATTTCCTTAAAAGCTTTAATGACTGCTATGGGGTTTATATGTTTAAATTGAAACTCAACCGGGCAGGCTGAAACGTTCGCTCTTAATAACTCAATAGAAAGCAAGGGTGATGAATTTAAGGTTTCAGTAGTTTTAAGTGGGATACTAGTGAAGAAATCTACAAATTCTTGAGCAACTTCGTTTTTAGAATTTAAAGGGCCACGTGAAGTCTCTAGAGTGATATCATACTTTGTTGTTGCAGTATTTTTCAAATGATATGTAGGTACCTACTCTGTTAAATAAACAATTAACACAAATAAGTTTGCACGGAAAAACAATAAAAGAAAAGGTATCGTAATTGTTTTTTGTAGCCCTTATCGGACAGAAAGGTGTTTTATGATTATAAATGATGTTTATTTTGCAAATCGGTTTTCACAATTACTTTTACACATTTTTTTACTAAATATGGCTGGTATTTTGTTCCTGATTACTCTGTGAAGAAACAAGCCGAAACAAACTCAGAGGTCACTTCTCACTCATATGATGATTACGTGTTTCACACACTCATCTTCATGAGTGTGTGAAACACGTAATCATCATCCACCCACTGCTGTATACAGATCTCCCTTTTTTATAACTTCTCGCCCCGGTCGCTGCAGGACGCGCTCCTAGCGTCGGGGGTCACGTGTTCCGGCCACCGTAGGCGCAGGCCTGTGGCAGTGTGGACGGTGAGTAATGCGCTAGCTCACCGTCCATCCGTCTTATGACGACAGGCCGTGACGACGCGACGGTGCGTTCGTGTTCCACGCGCGCTTCAAAGAGATGTCAGCAACATTGATGGGATCGGCCGCGGAACACAAAGGGCTAAAAAGGATTATGGGTGGTTCTTGGTCAGTAGAAGTCTGACACTGCTTTCCGCTCCCCCAGAGTGGGTGGGGTACAACCAACCAAAAAAAATACCTCTCTTTTCTTGTGCCAATCCCAAAACACGCAATACTTACATTATATTTCTTATCACTTGCGGTGGGTGCTGGCAGAGGTCCTAAGCCTGAGTTGTTGGATTTCTTTTTTCGTTTCTGCCTCTCTATTTCTTCATCAATCTCTTTATCCCTGAAACATTACACCAACAGCATGATAAATAATTAACTGAGGAACTCGCGATGGATAAACTCATTATCGCTTTACCCTACCTACCTGAGAATTGAACCCAGGAGTAAGCTCAATAGAAGTGTTTGCTATCACTAAACCAACAAGTATGTGAACTCCACTTTTTGTTACCCGACTGAGGGGAAACCCAAAAAGAGAGTTATATGAAGTATGTGTTTAGTAGGAGCCGTCGGAGCCGTGTAGGAGCGTCGTGACAGACCTCGTAGAAGATGGCGGTAAGACCTGGACCAGACCAGTGTCAGTGACCAGATCTACATTGGCCCTGGATCAAAACAACAGGAAATCATGAAGCCTTGGCCCAGCAGTGGTGACGCCGACTAACTGCATGAATTTATCAAATTGAATTTGGACGGCACGGTTGGCGCAGTGGCTCAAGCAATTAACTGCTGTGCTACGTGTACTCACGGACCAAATATTTGTATGGTCTACAGATAGTTGTTCTCGGTCTGGGTGTGTGAGAGTTTAAATGTTTGTGTACGCACCCAATATATAGAAGAAATTCTTAGTAGGCAATGTTTTTATATAAAAAATGAAATACTATAGAACTTACCAGTTAACCTTAGGCAATGCAGGCGGCACCCATTCCTTAGCAATGTACTTCTTCTGCTCATACTTAGCTCTGATGAAGGCTTCGAGCGACGAGTCGTTCTGCGGCCTTCGGAAGGAATCGGGTAAGTTCGCCTCGTACACCGCCCGGGCACGAGAGTTGCCCATTTGTTGGAGAGAAACCTGCAATTGTGGGAGGTTAAAGTAAAGCGAAAAATTAGAGGATTACATAGAATGACTAAGTAGCTTATCAATCTTATTGCACCTTATTCCAATTAAATTGGGTACGGAGTATAATTTTTTCTCCTTTTCCATACTTCTTTATTAGCACGGAATCGCATTTTTCCATTATCCAATCCTTTTCTGTTGCCCAGAACCGTCATTTACTAATGCAAGAAACAGAACGGGAGTGCTATAAAACGCGGTAGCACGTTGACAATGTAGATCATGAAGAATGCGATTCAATAAAAATACGATTCATTACTGACTTTCCGTACTGACGGTTCAACCCTCTTTTTATTGTGGGTGAGAAATCATCTAATGACTCTTTCCGATCTGGGTGGAGCGGAAGGGAGTGTCACACTTCTACTGACTAAAAACCACCCATGCTCCTCAGCCCTTCATGTTTCGGGGCCGCTCTTTCAAACAACCCGTTGCCCTGACAGTTCAACCCTGAGTTGTCATCCCAGTAAACGACCTTATGTAACGCCTGTATAAAGCAATAATACCGCACCTATATGCACTGAAGGGTTAAAGTGGGTGTATTACACCCACTTTACCCAGTTAGGTATACCCACGAATACTGGGCGAGCGAAAACCAAACATCGCCTTGTTTATCAAGAGGAAATATTACGATGCAAATAAGTACAGCTAAACATCATTCTTATTCGATTTAATGTAGGTATGCTAACGAAACCCATATTTAGTTACAGCATATTTAGTTTAGGGAGAAATTCTACTGAAGAGAGGACCGTCTCTCTCTACCACTTACAGCCGCACTCAGAGAGGTTTAATGATTACTTAAGCCGTAACTTAGTAAATGTTTTATATGTTTTGTTTGTGTTTTGTGTAAATTAAACATTTCTGACTTCGGTAGTTAGAGTAATTAGACACAGAGTGATAAGTTTCATTTAAAGTTGAAGCCAGAACAATGTGTGCATTTGTGGCACGTAAGTAATTAGTAGTCTCACACGAGTAATACGTACGCACGACTCGTATTATATGTAGCCTTAAAAGGTGAACTTTAAATTGGTTCACTTTGGGTGCGACTGTTGAGACTCCTATTCTCTGTTGTCGCAGTCTGTATTGTAATAATGCTATGTAATTTAAACCTTCATAGACGTAACATTAGGAATGGCTACATAGAAATATTCACTCCGTTGGAGGCAGGTATGATACGCCGAGTTGTGAGTCTTGTGAAAGGGTAACCTAAACGGATCGGTCAGAAAGGAAGTCGTACAGGCTGAGTCATCATCATCTGTCTAGCCTTTTCCCGTATGCTGGCAACGGATTCCAGTCTAACCGGAAGCAGCTGAATACCAGTATTTTACATGGAGCGACTGCCTATCTGACCTCCACATAGCAGTACAGTACGACTGGGTGATACGATACCCCTCAGTAAGACAGTAAGACCGGTTGTCAGACTTTCAGGCCGCTGACTAGGTACCTGTAAAGACTGTTTTTCGGGGCACAGTGGATTATCTTCCATGGGCCAACCTAGGTAAGCACTGCTTAAACCTAAAGATCGACCCGGGAGGCTGTTCTTAGCCACGAATTTTCCAAATACGAGAGAGATCGAATGAAAAGAGTTCTATTTGCGTAAACAAGAACGATTATATTTCGAGTCTCTGCAACAAAAGCTGTATTCAACAAAACTTTTCTTTTAAAAAGAGGCCAATTTCAAAGAAAGCAACCCTTTACTAAAAATAGCTCCCCAGCATTTAAAAAATTCACGTAAATTGTCCGCCACGTGCTTCGTACATTGACGTCGTTTTCGTAAGCACTTTATTGTTAGGAGTCACGCAATCGGTGGTATAAAGGGTACTTTAATAATTTCGCACGATGTAGTACGTCACAATGTAACTAATGCGATAACATCATATATTATCCGGGTAACTGCTATTCTTTACAGGTGAGCTTGGTCAATGACCGGGCGTGGTATTGCTTGGGTTAGCAGTAAAATTTGTATATAAGTTGTTGTTGAGGTTGTTACCTCGCATAATCAGTCTATATTGTTCTTGTCTGCGACTTGCATACAATACATAGGAGAGGACCTAGGAGGAATAGTAGGTACACACACATTTCTTTGAGGTTCATGTAAGAGGCAGCAAGGTTATTGCCATCAACCGGGTATAAATCTAGACTCCGGATTCTTGTGTGCCCGGGTTGTTGAGAAATGCGTGATGGAAAACCCATTAACACTTTGCCCGACCTGGGTAGAGAGTTGTATATCGTACATTGCGATTGTATGAAGCAATACCCATTTTATCTGCTTACGTACCGCTTGCGTATAACGAGCTGAGGACCAGGGAAGGTCACTCACAGGGAAAATACATAATGTGGACATTTTATGGCAGATAAGTAGGTTTGAGTGTTGCGGACAGCTACGTGGCGCGACGTCGACAGCCACGATTGCTGGTGGAGCCGCGCCGCGTAACGATCTGTTATGTGAGAAGCCGCTGACGCGTGAGCCGATAATAGAGGTCCTTTTATCTGCTGCTTTATATTTACCTCTTTTATCTGTTCTGTGCGTATACTCCACACTCAACTAGTGACGTGAATTATTATATTGTTCTCTGAGTGAGTTCACAAATAAAGCATTGTTTGCCCTCTCAAAGAGAGGAGGCCTGTGTCCCAGCAGTGGGAACATTAATAGGCTGTTGATGATGGGTTAACATTTACCTATTCTAGGGTTAAGGTCAACATCTATTACGGGTAAACTTTTCGATCCCAGTTTTAAAGCTTCTGAAATATTGAACTTACAACTTGTTCTGGTGTCCAGGAGTCCAGGTTGACACTCTTCACTTTAGAGATATGGACCCCCAGGTTACGGTGGATCCCAGCACACCTGATGCACAGGAATATACCCAGGTTCCATGACGCCCAGCGAGGACCTGAAGAGATGAGGAAACAAGGATATTATCACAAAAACAATCTTCTATCTGTGAACTGTGGTAAACAAATAATAAAGCTTTCTTAGTTTGTGTGAAAATCGGTTATCGTGATATGGACATGTGATGTGGAGGAATGTGGAAATCGTTGAGTACGAATGTGGCTATAAGAGTAGAAGAAGACCATGGAATCAATGGATGAGTCCATCCATGTGAATGATGATATGGCTAGAGAGTAGTTGACTGCTGAGATAACGAGTAATAGAGAAGTATAGAAGACTAGCTTCTGCCAGCGGCTTCGCCCGCGTGCATGTCGGAAAATATCAAAAATGACGATTTTTCATACAAACTTTCATCCCCTATTTAACTCCCTTAGGGGTTGAATTTCGAAAAATCCTTCCTTATTCCTTGTCTTCTAAGACCTCTGTGCAACATTTCAGCTTTCTAGGTCCAAGGGTTTGAGCTGGGCGTTGATGAGTCAGTCAGTCAGGAACTCAGGACTTCTCTTTTTATTTATAACTAGCTTTTGCCAGCGGCTTCGCCCGCGTGAAAATGACGATTTTCCATACAAACTTTCATCCCCTATTTAACTCCCTTAGGGGTTGAATTTCGAAAAATCCTTCCTTATTCCTTGTCTACATTATAAAGGGAACCTCTGTTTAAAATTTCAGCTTTCTAGGTCCAAGGGTTTAGGCTGGGCGTTGATGAGTCAGTCAGTCAGTCAGTCAGTCAGGACTTCTCTCTTTATTTATATAGATAGATAGATAGAAGATAGATAGAAGACGTGCTTCGCCGATCCCAAATAAATTGAGAAAAGGGAGGAGAATGATGATGAATAATGGGAAAAATGGGAAATCATCAAATGACTCCTCCCGCTCTGGGTGGAGCGGAAGGGACTGTCAGACTTCTACTGACTAAAAACCACACATGTTCCTTATTAGCCCTTTGTGCCGAGGCTGCGGTATCTCTTTCGAACGACCCGCAGCCCCGACGGGTCTATATCTACACTCATGTGATAAAGAGGTACTAGTTGGTTACGTTGAGTTAAAGTGTTTAACGATAGGAAGCTGCTCTACACTATTATGTATTTAATATTCTAAGAATTAATTATACTTTTTCGTATTAGATAAAGATAAATATTTATTTTGTAAAGCATGTGTATGTATTCACTAAACAGGTCTTATAAATAAGTGAAAGTAGCTACATGTTTTTCGAAATAGGATTGGCGTTCAAAAAATGCTTAGACAATTCATGGTAAACTTAATTGTAAAAACTACAAGAAACGTACCTTGAATTGCCGATTCATTACTTTTTCACCCGTAGCTGTATTTTATAGTCTGGTTAGTAACTGCTTAAGATTGGATTAAAGATTATAGAATACTTTTAAGTTAAAGTTTAGTGCTGTGCTCGACCCAAATATTTCTAGCCTGTGATCTATACGACGACAGCAGATCTTAACGTTGTGTGCCTATAAAATTCGAGGGTTGCCCTGGATTTCTCTGGGATCCCATCATCAGATCCTGACTTGGTGAAAATGGGACCACCTCGGGAGTATAGTTTTACCCTTTCAAACACAAAAATAATTTTGAAAATCGGTCCACAATTTTACGGTCCACATACCTACATAAAAAAAAATACATACACACTCCTTTTTGGAAGTCTATTATATTAAAAAGATGAGGTCTTATAGCCACCTCTGCGGAACATTGCGCTACTTTTTTGGTATTGTCAACTTTACTCGTAGATTTGTGCCATATATAGCTAGTAAATAAGTGGCTATAACAGCGCATTCAGTATGTTCGTCGACTAGCAACGTCGCGCGATATTGTGCAATGATGCTTCAACATGTTAAGTATTACGTGTTTCGCATTTATTTTTGTCAAATGGTTACAAAGGCCGGAATTATTGTGTAACGGTCAACATAGGAGAATGGCAGAAAAAAAACGAATTGCGCCGACCCCAAGTAACATAGGACAAGGGATGGAACATGATTGCGGATTTTTGTACTAGATGACGTGGCTTCGGCGCAAGGGCAAAGAAGGAACATGGGTTCGGTTTTTAGTCAGTAGAAGTCTGACACTCCCCTTCGCTCTGCCCAAGAGCGGGGGAGCGCCCATTTGATGATTTTCCACCCACAAAAAAAAAAAAAAAGGGATGGAACATGATGAGATGATGTTGATCGTTAAGACGTCCAGTTCCTGCTTGTTTTCCTTTATTTTTTGTGAGGTCACAAATCATCAAATGACTCCTCCCGCTCTGGGCAGAGCGGTAGGGAGTGTCAGAATTCTACTGACTAGAAGCCACCCATGTTCCTTCTTAGCCCTTGTGCCGAGGCCGCGGTATCTCTTTCGAACAACCCGCAGCCCCGACTGGTGCTTGTTTTCCTTCTGACTGAATTCTGGACATAACATCACACCTACAATCCGCAAATGTTTAGGCAGAGGCCGGAGGTCTATCTAATAGTACACTCACATTTCGTCAGTTATGTTTAAGTCCCAAGTAATCGGGGGCGAGCCTATTCCCATCAACCGAGCACAAATCCAGACTCCTGAACCCAAGACCTCATGCTAAATAGTCGCGATTGCGGCCACTAGACCAACGAGGCGTTTTACCGACTCATTTTCACACATTTAGAACCCAAAACTCTAGAAATACTTATTTTTTGCGAAGCTTATTTAACCCATATGGTATTAATCTATATCTAAATAAATGTGTTTGATAGAACGGAAATTTAATATAGAATATTTTTGCCCTTTACTCTATACAGTTTAAGGACGCTGTTACATTTTCGATCAACTCATGTTTAGGTAACTAAAGTCGCTCAAAGCAAGGTCTCACAATAGCGCTCGGTTTTATACCTCCTATAAATAATCTTGATCTTTGATATTATTTTTTAATTGTATTGAAATCGAATTTGGTAATTGTTAATTATTAGTATCGTCGTCATGAACTCCTGATAAGTAGGTTAGTATTTTCAACCGAGTCGAAAAAAAAGAAGGTGCTGTATTTGTATGTATCCGCGATTTTCCCAAAAGCTACTGATCCGATATCAATCGGATTTTCGTTGATAAATGCATATTGTGTTTTTAAGGAAGGTTTTACTGTAAAATATGATTATAATAATATTTATAATAATAATAATAAGTTTATTTATTTCTCTCACAATGAATTTGTAGCACGTTTTGAACACTATAATATTCACATTGTGAGAGCTGGTGCCTGAAGTAGGTTTCAAAAAAACCTGTATTACAGGTCACTAGGATTGGAGATCTTCCGAAGTAGAAGATGGAACTCTTCAATAATATAGACAGCAAATGACTCACGATAGCTGTGATCGTATGTTTATGTAGTGTTTTCGCCATTTCATAATATAATATCACGCTTGTTCGGGTTTAAGGGGCAAACAGATGTACACCCAATATGGGGTACCTACCAACCAAACTTAATGAAAAAGAACAACCGGTACCGACAGCGACTTCCGAAAAGAAAAATACGCTACCTACGTGAAATAACCATGTGAAATAAGTAGGTACTTAAAATGAAATAGGAATTTCAATTCCAAACCTCTCCGTCGAAAGCTTGACCTGACCCATCCATTTCCAAACCTCACCGCCGACAGCTTGACCTTACCCATCCATTTCCAAACCTCACCGCCGACAGCTTGACCTTACCCATCCATTTCCAAACCTCACCGCCGACAGCTTGACCTGACCCATCCATTTCCAAACCTCACCGCCGACAGCTTGACCTTACCCATCCACTTCCGAACCTCACCGTCGACAGCTTGACCTGACCCATCCATTTCCAAACCTCATCGCCGACAGCTTGACCTTACCCATCCATTTCCAAACCTCACCGCCGACAGCTTGACCTGACCCATCCATTTCCAAACCTCACCTCCGACAGCTTGACCTTACCCATCCATTTCCAAACCTCACCCCCGACAGCTTGACCTTTCCCATCCACTTCCGAACCTCACCGTCGACAGCTTGACCTGACCCATCCATTTCCAAACCTCACCGCCGACAGCTTGACCTTACCCATTCATTTCCAAACCTCACCGCCGACAGCTTGACCTTTCCCATCCACTTCCAAACCTCACCGTCGACAGCTTGACCTGACCCATCCATTTCCAAACCTCACCGCCGACAGCTTGACCTTACCCATCCATTTCCAAACCTCACCCCCGACAGCTTGACCTTACCCATCCACTTCCAAACCTCACCGTCGACAGCTTGACCTGACCCATCCATTTCTGAACCTTGTCAACAAACTGCTTAACCCCACCCATCCAAATCCCGGTCGTACCCAACATAATTTCTAAATCACATTCTAATAATAAAAGTATGAAACTCGTACTTACTTTTATCTTTTATCTCAGTCCTAAAAAGTATCAACTCCTTCCGGTCGTCGTCCGTCGTCGGTTGCCGTGGTAACCGTACACTAAAATCTTTTTCTATCACGTTTATCGTACGTATTTTTTGCGAGAGAGCGATACACCCGTCCTTCCACTAGCGCTGCTGAGCGCGGAATGATGAACCGGGAGCGAAAAATGTACGAAGAAATTGGCAAATGTTTTTATTATAGCTAATAATTGAATAAAAAAAATTATATAAACAAAAAAAATATATCTCAACATCTAAAGGACTATATGTACCGCAATTTATAATAATTTTGGAGATATAATATGCTGTAAATTTACCTATAATGGTACCTATTCGGACCCTACTTTTTTACATTTTCTGCGATTATTGTGATGGGAAAAACGTATTTGTGCGATTTTTTTGTAAGACGTCATACAATTTTTCTGATGCCAATCTGGAGACGAATAAATTATCTTTAAATTAAGACCATGATATCTTCACATTTGTGATTGCTTATACGTTAAAATGGTACCTGAAAACCACTGTTATTTGTAGAAAAATGTTTTAGCGTCCTTAAACAAATATCTTAGAAGATATCGCAATGTAAAAATATCCGCGCGGCAAAAATAAAAACAATTAAATGTCTTGATGGATGCCTTGTGGCATTAAGTCCGCCTATGTACCACTCTTGTGCATGAAGTTTAAATAAATAAACAATTATAATATATTTTCCTCGGCACTTAAAATAGCTTAACGAGCTAGCTTCACCCACTCATACATAGTGCGCGAAATATTTCAAATATGCAGCATTGACATATCAAACATTATTGTTGTAGAAGGTAAAATATTAATTGCATACTTCCTGTTGTCAATAATTTAATTAATGCAAGGTTACAATTAAAATGTTGACTGGCACATTAGGGAAGTTCTATCGGCATATACATAGCGTGTCTGGTAATTCGAGGATTGTCATTTTTGCAATTTCATTATGATCAGTTTACAGTCAATACAGCTGAATGCCTAAGGTAATGCCTTAGGCATTCAGCTGTATCTAGTTTGAGTCCGCTTTTGTATTTGTTCGGTTTTACGTGTGCATAAAGTTTTTATAAACAAATAGAAACCATTGTTTTGAATAGAGCAACTGCTTTAAATACTGTACAATACAACTTTACTTACCTTTTTTGTTTTTTTTTTTTTGGTGGGTGGAAAATCATCGGATAACCCCCGCTCTTGGGCAGAGCGAAGGGGTGTGTCAGACTTCTACGGACTAAAAACCAAACCCATGTGCCTTCTTCGCCCTTGTGTCGGAGCCGCGTTATGCTTTCGATAATCCACAGCCCGACGGGCGTCGGCGTCGGCCCTTGCGGGCCCCTTCCATGTTGCTGACATCTCTTTGAGGCGCGCGTGGAACACGAACGCGCCGAACTTTACTTATCTTAAGGCTCATTTGGATTGTAAAACGATGTCTGATTTGAAGGTGCAAATAAACTATTTTTTTTTTACCCGACTGCGGCTAAGCCCAAAAGGAGGGTTATTTATTAAGTACTCGCATTTCCTACCAGTAAACTTTATCACTCAATCGTCATTCAAAACTTAAACGCATTGCACACCGGGAGGTGTGACGATCTTAGCCGTTTGAGGGGCGAAAAGGGCTACAAATGTGCAAGATCAGGAGGAGAAAGGGCAGGACTTTGTCCAGCAGCACTAAACAAGACAACTTGTAAAATACTACCTATCTGGCTTACTCAACCCAGTAACTGCCCTATCCCAATTAATTTGATCTGGGCACAGCCATTATCATCATCATCTTCCTGACCTTATACCATGTCATTTGGGGTCGGCGCAACACTTTTTTTCCTTCCATTCTGCCCTGTCAGTCGGCAGAGTATGTCTTCTTTATCCATACTTCTCTATTACGCGTCAACTCATCAGAAACCACCTTTCTTTACACAGTCCATCCATCATCTCTTTAGTCTTCCGCTACTCTTATTCAAGTTTTGTAGAGTATGAATGTACTAATAATATGCACATGCACTTGTCTTTTACTCATCCCTTTTGTGGCCCAACCTTCTGACACAGAATACATAATAGTACTACGTACAGAAGGGACACTACCTTCCCCGCGCTCATATTAAATACCGCACCTCACCCCGCACTTCGAGGTAGTCGTCGCCGACTCTTGAGCAATGGCTCGCGCTCGTATTAGTCGTCGTTCGGTTTTCGCGACGCAGACCGTTGCACTTTCCGCGCCATTTTTTTGGCTACGACAACCCTACTAGAGTTTACGCACACATTTGCATGTGCACGTCGTGCACAAACGTTATTTGTTTATGTAGTAGTAATAGGTAATTATTTTGCGGGCGTTGTATGGAGTGTCCGAGGTGTGCTTCTGATCAAGACAACAGGTGTAACCATTGTTTTACACATCTTTCCCAAGTTTAAGGGGAATGCGGAAGTGAATAAATGCTCTCAATAAACAGATATGTTGAGTTAATTAGTTTTTACAGCTGATCATGCAATGAAACCAGCTGAAATATTCTAGATAACATATCAGAGTTTATGATAAAACTATCAATGTTGGACATTTGCCATTAAAAGCCATGTCATAGAGATAAGAGGAAATTGGACGAAAATTAGGCTAGTTTACCTTATTATTTTTTACTAATGAAAAAATATATTTTTGTTATGAAAATTTCAAAAAAGTGGTAGAAAATTGATATCTGACCGTTTTTTTATGGAAAAGCTGTCCAAATTCTCAATTATTCCTTAAGATATAAAAATATAGATATAGATATCCTTGATAAGAATAGTTGTCAGAATTTTGGGCCACTAACTATTGACACCAGCCAAAAATCTACAAATGACAACCAACGGTTTTACTTGATTTCCGAGAGGCAAAAACACTAATTGGCATTAATGGGTCACTCATACACGGACCAACCTAGGCTAGCACGGCTTAACCTGAAGATCAACCTGAGCAGCTGTTATTATTTAGATACAAGCACCTCTTGAAGACCAATTGAAAGATTATGTCATGCATAATATGCTCATCAGCTGAGGCATAACAAAACATCTGTTTAAATACAATAGTTTCAACATACATATATATATTATGTAAACATATCCATTAATAGATCTATTTAAGATGACTATAGAATATTGATATAATGATTAGTATGAAGGTATGATGAGATGGCATTGCATGTGCCTAATAAGTTTAGTCATCTACATGCTCTATCAACCTTTAACCGTCAAACGTTATTTATTGAATAACTTAACAGGAAGGGACACAGACGCACAAACGGTTATCACATATTCAGTATGTCACAAAATAACTATGCACTGTGTGCACAGCGCAGATATTGCACTTATGTAGGAAACAGCTGATTTTTGTATATATTACAAAAAAAATCTATGTAAGGGGTTTGAATGATATACTAAATACATGGTAACAATCAGGGGATCCTGAAAACCTACTGTGGAAGAAACCTTTTACTCTCTTGGACTACAATTACATACATTTAAAACATCAGAAACAGAAGAATGCCATTGTTTAAGGAAAAATCATTTAGCAATCTCATAACATCATTAGTTTTGATGTTTATTTAGCGTCATTAAAGTCTTACTTTAAATTATAAGTTATTGTCATTGCATCATAATATTATAATTGGTTATTTACAATTATTAGTGGTTTAAAAATAATGCCAGTCATAGACTAACATTTATAGTAATCAGCTCAGGGTTTTCCCAATTAAAGAGGTTGGATTTCTGAGGTAGAATATCAATATACTTGGGTTTTTCAATGAATATTGTTTTGATATAAAAGCAGTTCTGAATGTGACGAAATTCCCTGATTAATCTATTAGCAAATAGTGTGAATGACTTGAATATTGGTACAATGATAAGGGTTATTTTCTTAACTTTAAAAAGGATTAACATTATGAAAAGAGAAGTGAGAGAGCTAATAATGTTTGTAATAAATTCCAGCAGCTGTTTGCACCGAATACATGACTATTTTGAAACATTCCTTTATATCATCGAACCAAGAACTAAACAGTTTATCAAATACATGCAGCCTTCGTGATTTACGGTTAATTATAAATACATAATAACAAAGTGAGAGCACAAAAACTGTGAGAAAATGAAATATGAAGCGATAGCAAGACAGTTATTACAAGATAACGTGACGCATTTGAATAATTTTGATGTTAAAAATTGAGTTCAAGGACCTCATTAATACTCTCGAAATTTACACAACTTGTGAAGAAACAATTATTCAAGATTATAATGACCTCATTACAACTGCATTCAAGAAGATACATCGAAAAATTTGCAACCAAAAAAAGAAAAAATCCGCGTACCTTTAGCATCGCAATCAACACAATATTTATTGTCCTCGTCCTTCAACATCTGCATCAATATGTTCTGACATCTGTCCTGGATCTGTTTGGCTCGATCTTTTTCACTTTTAGAAGACATTTCTTTGAAATATTATTAGCAAACGATATCAAATTCAATGAAAATGGGTGGAATGCTTGTTTGTTGAAGGAAAGAGAAACCATAGAGCCGAAATGACAGCAGATTTGATGAGTTGTGTTGTCATTTTACTCTATGATTTTTGACAGATTGAGAATAACGCGAAAATCAAAGCAGACAAAGGAGTTTTGAAATATTAAAAGTCTAGTCAATATGAATCAAAACTATCATAGTCTGATTAATCAAGAATTAGAGTTAATTAAACGTGATCAAGCGACTACCTTTTTCCTTTTTTCTTTCAAAGTAAAAACCTAGTAAAAACCAACGCTTCTGTATCACATTTTCACAATAGGAGTTCCTGAACGAACAACTACTCATCAACGTTACGTCAAAAAATCACTTTTCGACTGACTGGCAGGCATCTGTCAAAAATTGCAATTTTTGCTTTGTTTTGAATACATTCGTGCACTTTCTCACTGGTTAATTTCGTTGATAAATCGTAGTTATTCTTATGAGGAACAACGCAGAAAATTAATAAGTGCTCCTTAACATTTTCAACTGAAAGAACCTGTGAGGTGGAAAATAACTAAGTAATTGTGGAAAAGGAAATGTGTTGAACGCAATATTTTGCAAATTTTAACATTACACAATGGGGAATCAACTTGTGGGTGTAGCTCCGTCGCAGATATATCCCGTAGAACATTACCTGAGCGACCATGTAGACCTGGCGTTCGATCAGAGGTATGATTCAATTTGATAAGTTGTGGTACTTCCTATGTCAATATTGATAAGTATTTTAATAAAATACTTGTAATTTGTCCACGTCGAATTTAATATGAGCAAAATCCAAACTTAAAATTCAAATAATCCATGAACATATTCACTTTAAATCAAAATAAAACTCTGAGTCAGTACGTAACAGGCCTTAACCATCTTATCTTTACCTACATCTTTGTCTTGACTGTGATATTTGATCACAGCTAAATACCTTGTTGTTTCACAAACTACACATTTGGTACATTTCTTAAGGATTGGCCAGTGACAGATATGAATAGAATAATCCATAATTGTTATGTTCCTTTCCTCTCACCATATTTATGTGGGAGTGTTGCAATACATAGAATAGGAAACTGCAGTAACATACCAAAGGCAAGGGAAAATAATGTCTCATTATCTTTCTGGGCTTGTCCCATGTAACTTGGAGTTGGCACAACACATTTTGGCCCATTCTCTTTTGTCATGTGATGCTGTTATCTTCTTATTTTTCTTTATATTTATTCCTCACACAATCCATCCTTTGTTTCCTTGGTCTTACTCTCCATCCATCAAAATTTATATTCACTACTCTTTTATTCACATACTTTTTGTCCCTCTTCACCACAACTTTTTAGCAAAATAATGTCTGATTATCAAACATTTCGTATATCCGGGTAATATATAAAATACCCATATTCCAAATACTTTTATTGCAGCCTTGGCTCTACCCGTTTCCTGAAGGTGGCTCGGGCCAGATCCCGCGAAGGGCTGGTAGTGGTGAAGGTGTTTGCAGTCCATGATCCCTCACTGCCACTAGCTGAACATAAGGAAAGGATTCTGAAGATCAAAGAGCAGCTAGCTTCTGCATTCAACTGTTTGCCTTTCCAGAGGGTTATTGTGAGTATTTGCTTCTGAGTTAGGTATTCTTTTAACTTTTGGAATGAATTTGGGTCTGCAAACTAAATACATAAATTATAAATGAAAAGTTGTTGCAGATTGGTACATTACTTACCTATAAAGTTATTCAACTTTTCAACAAAACAAAAAACTTTTCCTTATGCTTTTTTCCATACATTTTGACATATAGGTCACTTTAGTAAGAAATAGCAGATTTTTTATTATTTTACCGATGAATAATTCCTATGTAGAGACTTCCATAGTGATGTATTGGTAAGCGTTTCTACATCGGTGTCTCTTCTACTCTGTATACAAACACATACTTACATTAGTCAGTAATTGATAGACATTAGTCTATCAATGCAATAGATGGGACCCAATCTTATTTAAAATTGAAATTGGCTAGTTGACTACTGATTCACGAGAAGAGAAAATGGTAATAAAATCGATCAAAAAATGGCTTAGTTTTAACTGATTTTAACCCTTAAATTGGCAGAGTACTCCACCAAAGACATACACTTTGAAAACATCAATTGTGGTAGTAATCTAAAAAAAAATACCTGTTATTATTATTTTTAGCTTGCAATAATTGTGTATTTTAGTAGATAAAATATTAGGATGTGATAAAATCAATAATTATCCGTCAAATTCAAAATATCTTCGAAGCGGTCTGACGTCTCAGTGTCATATGAAACCTTTTTAAGTTTTTCTGCGCTTTTTTGGTTAGGACTTGTGGTTATTAGGCTTTACATTGCACAGGGACATTATAAAGAACATCAATCGTCCATAATTTTATCTGTAAATTACGTAATTGCAATTTTATGAGTTTGAAACTTTGTGTGTACTCCCTGAATACCGTTGCCAAGTACGCGCAAAATAGACTTCGGTATACACAAAGTACATTGCCAAGTATACAAAGAAATACAAAAGGGGTTTTTTTGTTTGTTTTTGATATATAATGAAATCGATTTTATGTCGTATAGCATGTTATTTTCTCTTTTCCTGCAGCACTTGAACCTGACACAATCATATAAATTCAAGCTTTGATCCCGTAAGAAAATGCATGATCCGATGACAGTTCTTGTTTTGATGATGAATCACACTTCCTACACCAAGCTCAATTCTCACCCACTATGAATGTTCAGTCTTTCAAAGTCAAATACACATACAACGTTGTAACGTACTCCTTACACCAATGCTTCAAGAGGTTTTTCCGTATTCATCCATCAATATTATAATGCCATGCCAACATGGAATTAAATTCAACCATTATCTACTCCATCTATAGAACTTCTACTGTCACCAGTTCCATAGCACATTGGAATCTTCACCTGTGCCGATCTCTAGATCTAAACGCAAGTAGCTTTCAATCTTCACTTTTTGCTCCATGTAGTACAAATACAAGAAAACATATTTCACACTATAGTTGGCAATGTACTCCCGGTAGTACATCGAATTTCGCGAAAACTGTAATATTCAGATTTTTTTCACAATTTTTTTCAGTCTTCTGGTATCATAATAAACCAGGAAATAACAAAAAAACATTAAATAGAAATAATTTCATTTGCCAATTTAAGGGTTAAAATAAATGACGTGCTATACAGAGACAGCACTGCAAAAATGTGACGTCATATTTCATACCGCCATAGTTGCGTAGTACAAATGGCCGTTTCGCCCGACAAGGATAGAAAGTGCCCCCACCAAAAACTTCTAAAGCATATAGCTACTCCATTTTTTGATCGATTTTATTACTTTTTTCACACCACATCGTGTTATTCCTGTTAGTTCTTTAAAATAACATAACATTTTCGTGACTTTTTAACTGTAGTCAAATAGCCAATTGTCATTGTTGCTATTTTTTGTTTTTCATTTCAACAACCACTAACCATGATTTTCGTCTCCATCTAGCTTACAGACAAAGCTGGTCTCCTAATGCGGGAGTACTGTAAGTGCAGCGTCTACGACCGCATGTCCACGCGTCCATTCCTCACTACCCTTGAGAAGAAATGGATCACATTCCAAGTGCTGTATGCATTGCACCGCATGCATAAGCTTGGAATCTGTCATGGTGATATTAAGGTAAGTTTTTGTAAATTTTCTTGGTCAACTATATTTAAATCGTCCATAGTATAAGAGTAGAGGGCGTTCTGAGGAAGACCACAAAAACAATGGATGGACTCTAGACTGTGTGAATGATGATATGGCAAGAATGGAGGTGACTGAGATGAAGAGTAATAGAGAAGTATTGAAGAAGCCATGCAACGCCGACTTCAAGTAAATTGGGATTAGGACAAGATGATGATTGAAATTGTCCTATCCCGTCAGAAATAGTAGATTATTAACCAAGGGGATAAAGCGAGCGTAACAAAGGACTCGAGGTTTACTCCCATGGAAACATTGGTCCAATTATGTTATTATTATTTTTGTAGTTCCTGTGCTTGTCCCAAATAAATATTTTTTTCTTTCTTTCTTCTTTCAATTATTGATAGAAATCACATTCTCCCCCTAGAGGATGAATGAAATTCATGCAGTACAATTTTTTTTCCCTGTTTTTAATAGATTAAAAATGACTATTATTATGTTCGCTTTTTGTGGCATAGAATGTCACTTTTTTGAGCAAGTGGTGGTGACGACAAAGACGTCATATAAGAGACCAGTCCAGTCCAGCTCGTCCGGCCATCTTCTACGCGGTCACCACGATGCCTTCTGGCTGCGTCAGAGCTTCAAAAAGTGTCCATTTTGCTCCACAGCTCAATCGGCATGCGGCAGATGTGCCACTTCAGCTTAGCAGCTGTATGAGCAACGTCAGTAATTTTTTGTTTTCGAGCGCAGTGTTAACATCCACACTGTGCTCGAAAACAAAAATTACGGGCTTATACGGTAGATGTAAATGTCATAAAACCTACGAATAATTTAATAATATCTTCTCCTTCCAGTTAGAAAACGTAATGGTTACATCCTGGCTGTGGGTGCTGCTCACAGACATAGCGTCGTTCAAGCCCACGTTCCTGCCTGACGACAACCCGGCAGACTTCAGCTACTTCTTCGATACCTCTCGCAGGAGGCTGTGTTACGTCGCGCCTGAGAGATTTGTGAGGGCGCCTGACCCGCATAATAGGCCTATGGTAAGAATTAGCTGGTTTTTTTTTCTTTTCCCTCAGTCTCATAAATATTATGCCGCTCATGTTGTATAGTTTCTTTCTAAGATAGGTATAACCAAAATTATTTTTATGGAACTCAGTTTTCTTTCGCTCCTGGGGTGGCCGCTAATAACTGCGACACAGTTACTAAACTGACGCAGTATTAACGTACAACTTGTAATGTTTTTGGTCCAAAAAAATATTTGTATTTGCAAAGTTGTATCGTTTCGAGACCGCGATCACTTTGGTCCACAAAGCGATTCCAACTTTTATGTCAATGACACAACATCATTTACCCGACTCGGAAAACGAAGTTATATCAAACATTGATCGGCATTATCTTTATTCTAGAGTGATGACAGAATGGGCGGTCTGTTGCTGAGTGAATCACCCTGTAAAATTGGTGAACTTGTTCCTAGTATGGACATATTTTCCGCAGGGTAAGTACCTACCAAAGTAGTATTTTTTAAAATTATTATTGAACAAATTCAAATGAAGATACATTTACCAACATACACTCAAGGATATTTCCCACGACAGTCAAAGGCTACAGAACCTCACCTGTGATCTGGTACTCATCCTAAAATACTCCTTTTACGTCCTCCTCATTCAGACATCCGGTCAATATGACCGTTGATTGTGAGTACTACGCACCTGTCGTTTTGGAAATGAAGATACACCACTCAAATTTTTTTTTTTTTTAAATCAGATAGCCTGTCTGCCTTTATTCAGAACAGAAATCAACAAATAAATTGTTATTCAAGCATTTTCACAAAAAACTAACATAAACAATACTTTTCCATTTCAAAACCATTAAATTTTCCCTCCAGTTGCGCCCTCCTAGAACTCTGGAACGACGGGACTCCCGCCCTAGACCTGCCAGGTCTACTATCCTACCGCAACGGTGAAGACCGGCCTCCAACCATGACGTTAGCTACTGAGGAGACGCAGCTGAAGACCTTACTGCACTCCATGACTGAACGGAACCCGAGGGATCGGAGAACTGCTGAGTTGTATCTGGATGAGGCTAGGGGCAAGTGAGTAGAGTATTATGTTTATAAAAGAGACTTAAAAAAACGCTTCTCGTATCTGTTGTATGACCGCGTTTTTCTTCTGATCTGCGGTACAGACTTAGATCCAATTTTCATCATCATTTAGAGAAGGTATTTCCATGGTTATTATCTCACTTGGTATCCAAAGTGGTGGAAGTTAGTTTCATGTAATACAAAGCGAGCCGACTACCAACGACCGGACACGAAGCCAGACTCTGGGCTGCTACAGAGAAATTTTGGTTAACAACCCAATGAAGTGTTGCCTGAGAATCCTAAACACTAAACCAACATAGCAGTACTATTTTGCAAGCCTATTTTTACCCGACTACGGCAAAGCCAAAGGAGGGTTATGATTTTGACTGGCTATGTATGTATGTATGTTTGTATGTATGTATGTATGTGTGTATCTTCATCTGTTCCCTCATAGCTTCTAATCTACTAAACAGAACTCGACATATGAGGTATCGTTAGAACCGTCTTAATTTTCCGCTAAACATAGGCTAGGTGACGTGTCACAAAAAGCGATTTGGCGCCCTCTAGCGGACAAAAAGAAAGGCTTAAAAAATAAAAATGGAGATAAATACGCCGTGTTTGGTGTTTTGAAAGGGCCTCACTTGTACATTTCCAAAATATTGTTCAAATTTAAAATCACGCCCTCTAGCGGACAAAAAGTCAAGAGTAAAAAAAAAAAAATTAACACCAAAATTGTTTAAATAAAAAAAAGTAAAAAACTAAAACCCGACTACGACAAAAAAAACGACGCTGAAAAAGTATGAAACAAGATTTTCAGGATAGAACAAAAAGAAAAGCCGTAGTCACACGTTTTATGTACCAACCTAAACACTTTAATACCGTGTGACTACGGCTTTTCTTTTTGTTCTATCCTGAAAATCTTGTTTCATACTTTTTCAGCGTCGTTTTTTTTGTCGTAGTCGGGTTTTAGTTTTTTACTTTTTTTTATATCTTCTTTACATAGTATAAAACAAAGTCGCTTCCACTGTTTGTACGATTAGATCTTTTAAACTCCGCAACGGATTTTATTGTGGTTGTGGCCATAGATGAAGATAAAGAGGAAGGTTTATAATTGTATATGTAGTAAACATGCATATAATAGTAGAGAAAAGTCAAGAAATTCAGTATGTACATTGCACCCGTGCAAATCCGGAGCTGGTCGCCAGTTATAGGATATAATGGTCTCAAGGTTGCAGCCGCTTTTATTGAGCTTTAGGTTCTCGGTCGCAAAAATCTTGCCAATCAACTGCAGTTGAGAAATTAAAGCCATTTTTTGTTGTTCCAGATTATTCCCGGAATACTTCTACTCCTTCCTACAATCATACATGTTAATATTCTCCGCTCAGCCGATCCTACCGCCCGACGAAAAAATACTCCGCATACACCAGGACATACGCAATATAATCAAAATATTCACCCAGCCTTCAGACACCAAGAACTACCATGACTTAGTAGAAGAGACAACAGACCATCAGCACATAGACAATATAGATAAACTCAAAGATAAGTTTAAGGTAATAAGGTTAATTTTAATTTGTGTAAACAAGCTAATCTTGGAACAAACTGTTTTACAGTTTGGCAGAAGTAATGTACTTTCTGGAAGAGAGCAGTGGTGGTTCAGTGGCGGCGGCCCCGACTTACGAACAGTGAGCCGTGGGTTCGAACCCCGTCAGTTGCATTACTTCGTGTAATTTATTTCATCACCACTGCTCTGAAAACGGTGAAGCAAAACATCGTGAGGAAACCGGCATGTCCTAGAACCAAAATTTCGAAGACATGTGACGTCTACCAATCCGCACTGGGCCCGTGTGGTAGATTATATCCCATTCCCTCTCAAAGAGTGGAGGCCTGTGTCCCAGCTGTGGGAACATTAATAGGCTGTTGATGAAGGGAGCTACTTCTGCCAACAAACTGTTTTACAGTTTGGCAGAAGAACACTAATGTAGCACGTATGTAACCACGAATAAACGATTTTTCATTTTTTTCAGGTTTTAAATGTGAATACCACAGACTTTGATGATGATGATGATAAGGCTCCAGAGAGGAAGGTGATGGGGCCTGATAGTGAGGGGTTGATTCTGATAACGTCTTTGGTGACGTCGTGTATTAGGGGGCTGCATCATTGCACCTCGAAGCTGTATAGCTTGGAGATTTTGCAGCTTTTGTGCGAGAATTCTAGCTCGGAGACCATTTTGGATCGGATTCTGCCTTATATTGTGAGTTTTTTTCTTTATTTTTTACGGGGGAGCTCGTGGCTAGTAACAACCGCTGGGGTTGATCTTTATAGCCTAGGTCGATCTGTGGATGGACTATACTTACCGAGTTTCCTCCGTGCCTCTCAAAGCACGTTAAACCGTTGGTCTCGACAACCAGCCTTCCCTAGTGTTATTATATTACCTAGTACTAAGAGGGTTGTGGTCCGATAAGCATTAGTGATGGGCGACTCGAGTTATCTAACTCGGGTCAGACCGTAAGCGAGTCAGCCCGAGTCAAAATATCTGCAAACCGAGTTGTCTCGGAGAGCGCGCGCGGCGGGCGGTGCGGCGGGTTAGCGGCCCGCGGCGCCCGGCTAGCCGCCTGCGCGCCGGTTAGCCGCCTGCGCGCCGGTTAGCCGCCTGCGCGCCGGTTAGCCGCCTGCGCGCCGGTTAGCCGCCTGCGCGCCGGTTAGCCGCCTGCGCGCCGGTTAGCCGCCTGCGCGCCGGTTAGCCGCCTGCGCGCCGGTTAGCCGCCTGCGCGCCGGTTAGCCGCCTGCGCGCCGGTTAGCCGCCTGCGCGCCGGTTAGCCCGTAGACGCCTAGCCCGCGCGCTCTCCGAGACGCTTCGCGAGGCCCGAACGACTCCGAGCGAGCCCGAATCAGCCCGACGATAGACGACCGAACGTCCGCGAGTGAAAGAGATAGTTCTCGTTATTTTGGTTTCATATCAGACGGTTAGTCAGACAGAACTGATGAGAGAGTTTTGACGTAGAAATTCTCGTTTATCTAAGGTATTTTTTTAACTTAAGACTGGTACCTATTCATTCAGAAATAAGTGCCATTACTTAGATGTTGATTGACTTTGGGAAAAGGCTTGGCCGAAAAAATCACACGCGTGTTAAATACATTGCATTTTGAACCTAATCGTAGTGCGATAACAGTCAGTTTTCGAGGAATAATATCTTACTAATATATCTTACTAAAATTATAAACGTGAAAGTTTGCTTGGATGTTTGTTACTCTTTCACGCAAAAACTACTGAACGGGTTTGGATAAAATTTGGTGCACAGATAGTTTATAACCGGATTTTATTTTCCCGTGGGATAGATATCGAGTTGTAGCGGGCGAAGCCGCTGGCAACAGCTAATATCAAATATATTATTGTGTATTGAACAAGTTTAAAAATCTAAAACCCGACTACGAATAAAATATTGGTTTGTTATTTACATAATGCGTGTAAATAACACAGACTAGACCGCGAGAACTGTTTGACCGCAATCTAAACGTATATTTTGACTAAAACTAAAGTTTTTGACATTTAAATTTCGTCATAAAAAGAATTTATAAAATTTATATAGCCTATGTCACCCGGGCTATTCTTACAAATCTATTGACACCTCATTTATTAAAATCCGTTCAGTAGTTTAGGCGCTACGGTGGAACATACAAACATACATACATAGACTGCCAAAATCATTACCCTTCCTTTTGGCTTCGCCGTAGTCGGGTAAAAAATGGGTCCTCTCCCCAGATCCACCTATCCCACGACGCTGTGTCCCGCGTGCGCGCGTGCGCAGTAGCGACGTGCGCGCGCGCCGTGGCGCTCGTGCGCACGCTGCCCAACGCGGACTGCAACGTGTTCCCCGAGTACATACTGCCGGAGCTAGCGCCCCGGGCCACTGACCCCAGTGTGCCTGTGAGGATCGCTTATGCTAATAATATTGGTGAGTATTGATAGGTTAAGCAGCAGCCTTTGGGCCCGGGTACGTCCTTAAACTGCGACTAGCCATCGAGGGACGGGCGGCAGCGTCCTTTAAACTTTCGGTGACCTCACTGCTATCCCCAAGCCGCCTGCCAAGCGTGGGGATTATGGCAACACCCCCCTCCTTTAGGGGGAGGCCTTTGTTCAGCAGTGGACGTGTTCCGGCTGAGGAAGTGAAGTAAGCAACCTTTGTCGAGGTCGGTTTGCGGATGGGTAACTATTTTCTGATGCTCTATCGTGACTTGGAAATCACGCGGAAGATCCACTTCAAGGTAGTCCGCGAAATACGAATTTTCTTACGCTTTTTGCAATTTTGCTGGTCAGTCTCATCCTTACATAGTATAAAACAAAGTCGCTATTTTTGTCTGTTTGTTTGTCTGTATGCTTAAATCTTTAAAACTACGCAACGGATTTTGATGCGGTTTTTTTTAATAGATAGAGTGATTCAAGAGGAAGGTTTTAGTATATAATTTGAACGACATCCACGCCGGTGAAGCCGCGGGCATCAGCTAGTGTTAAATAAAATAGAATTCGAACACGAAATGTGTATGTATTTATAGAGATATAGGTAATCATTAAAATCATTAATACAATCCCTCGGCTCGGCTCTTATTAAAAGTAAGTATTCAACTGCATCCAGTTTGACTGGAAGTCGAACCCAACTGACTTACAAATATGATGATCGGTAATTCGGTAGGTATTTAATGCCCGCATTGAATTTGGTTATCGTCCTACCTACGGGATCCAGGTAATCTGAATATTGTTACAAAATCATTCATGTTCATATTGGTATAGTATGTGAGAACGATGTAGCAAGATGTACACGATAAAAGTGTCTACAGTGAAGACAAAAACTGGCCAAGTGCGAATCGGACTCTCGCATGAAGGGTTCTTTACCATCGTAGTAGGGAAGCCCCCTTTAATTTGTATTGTGGTTGAAAGTTTTCATTGCGATCTACAGCTACTGCATATATTTTTTTAAGTTTTACATCTTTCGAAGTGTCTATCTTTTGAATTTTATCTACAACGCAATATTTGTTTGGCAGCTAAACTGGCGGAGACGGCGGTAAGGTTCCTGGATCAGACGCAGAACATGGTGGAGAAGGAAGCTGCTAACATTAACTACGAGACTGAACTGTCGGCGCTGCATGAAATGGTATGTGTACGGAATTATTATATTAGAGGTTTTTTCATTTCATAGTTTCATAGGATCTAAAACACAAAATTTACTAAGGGGTATAGTACAACCAGCAGAGCAGTGGTGGCCCAGTGGTGGCGGCCCCGACTTACGAACAGTGAGTCGTGGGTTCGAACCCCGTCAGGCACATTACTTTGTGTAATTTATTTCATCACCACTGTTCTCAAAACGGTGAAGTAAAACATCGTGAGGAAACTGGCATGTCTAAGAACCAAAAAAATCGAAGATATGTGACATCTACCAATCCGCACTGGGTCCGCGTGGTAGATACGCCCATCCCAATCCCATCCCATCCCTCTCCTAGAGAGGAGGCCTGAGTCCCTGCAGTGGGAACATTATAGGCTGATGATGATGATGATAGTACATCATTCATCATCATTTCAGCCAAAAGACGTCCACTGCTGGACATAGGCATCCGATGATAGTACAACCCAATACTAATTGGGTTGTGGAGGTCAGATAGGCAGTCGCTCCATGTAAAATACTGGTATTCAGCTACATCTGGTTAGACTGCCCACCCTAACATAGCTGGGAAAAGGCTGGGCAGACAATGGTGAAAAACACAAAAGTTCTAACTCAGCATTTACTATAGTGCGCGCGGAACTAGTTGGCCGCGCCTTAGGTGGCGACAGGGGTGAGGGGGCGGGTTGCCTACAGCTCGCAATGCACAGGAGACTATAATTAGACAGTGATGACCAATCTCGAGAAATCGTGAACAATAATTGTTCAATTTATTGAAAAGAATACTTAAATAAAAAACAAAAACATGCCTAAGGCGCGGCCAACTAGTTCCGCGCGCACTATAGCAGTCAGGTAGTTGCATGTTTCTGATAAGATTTACCATCGATATAAAATTACCTACCATACAAACTTGAACTATAATTTCACTTCTGGATGTTTCAAATCTTTCCATAGTCACGCTACAAAAGTATTTCCGCCTTATTACAAAAGGTAGTTAAACCTGGTTTAACTTAGACCTGGTTTATCTCGCATGCTGTCACTTTCTTTTGAATATTATTGAAGTGAGACGTCATGCGAGATAAACCAAGTCTAAGTTAAACCAGGTTTAACTACGTTTTGTAATAAGGCGATTTGTGTTTTCGTCTATTAGTAAAGAATGACACATTAAAGTATATTTATGATAAGCATAGCAATGTCAAAATATACTTTTGTCGAGTACATAATGAGAGAGATGACGGATGAGGAGAGAGAAAAATCCACTTTAAGATAGCCAATAATATTGTTTTTCTTTACACCAATATCCCTCATAACCTAGACTAAACACAGTTCAGTTTCCAATGTTACCATCAATAGGGGATCGGACTGGGTCAAAATAATATGATTCTGTTTAGTCCGTAAGTTAGATTATCGAAATATATTGAATACGTGTTTTTTGTTTCATCAAATTAATAAAAAATGACGAAGATAAAACGCGTCAAAGATCTTGAAGTGGGGCTTGAAACGTCACTTGTGTCGTCAAAATGTACTATCATATGACGTCACACGAGTTTTCGAAGCACTGTATCGTCTTCATTTTAAGTTTACGTGAAAAAAGAAAAAATACGTGTCCAATAATTTTTGGAAATCTATCTGACGGACTAATTAGTTTTTTTTTGTCCGATCCCCTATTATTATATTAGAGGTTTTTTCATTTCATAGGATCTAAAACACAAAATTTACTAAGACCCCTTAGTAAATTTTGTGTTTTGAGTTTAGTACAACCAGCAGAGCAGTGGTGGCCCAGTGGTGGCGGCCCCGACTTACGAACAGTGAGTCGTGGGTTCGAACCCCGTCAGGCACATTACTTTGTGTAATTTATTTCATCACCACTGTTCTCAAAACGGTGAAGGAAAACATCGTGAGGAAACCGGCATGGCTAAGAACTAAAAAATTCGAAGATATGTGACATCTACCAATCCGCACTGTGTCCGCGTGGTAGATACGCCCATCCCAATCCCATCCCATCCCTCTCCTAGAGAGGAGGCCTGAGTCCCTGCAGTGGGAACATTATAGGCTGATGATGATGATGATAGTACATCATTCATCATCATTTCAGCCAAAATACGTCCACTGCTGGACATAGGGATCCGATGGATGATATATAGTACAACCCAATACTAATTGGGTTGTGGAGGTCAGATAGGCAGTCGCTTCATGTAAAATACTGGTATTCAGCTACATCTGGTTAGACTGCCCACCCTAACATAGTTGGCAAAAGGCTGGGCAGACAATGGTGAAAAACACAAAAGTTCTAACTCAGCATTTACTAGCAGTCAAGTAGCTGCATGTTTCTGATAAGATTTACCATCGATATAAAATTACCTACCATACAAACTTGAACTATAATTTCACTTCTGGATGTCTCAAATCTTTCCATAGTCACGCTACAAAAGTATTTCCGCCTTATTACAAAAGGTAGTTAAACCTGGTTTAACTTAGACCTGGTTTATCTCGCATGCTGTCACTTTCTTTTGAATATTATTGAAGTGAGACGTCATGCGAGATAAACCAAGTCTAAGTTAAACCAGGTTTAACTACGTTTTGTAATAAGGCGATTTGTGTTTTCGTCTATTAGTAAAGAATGACACATTAAAGTATATTTATGATAAGCATAGCAATGTCAAAATATACTTTTGTCGAGTACATAATGAGAGAGATGACGGATGAGGAGAGAGAAAAATCCACTTTAAGATAGCCAATAATATTGTTTTTCTTTACACCAATATCCCTCATAACCTAGACTAAACACAGTTCAGTTTCCAATGTTACCATCAATAGGGGATCGGACTGGGTCAAAATAATATGATTCTGTTTAGTCCGTAAGTTAGATTATCGAAATATATTGAATACGTGTTTTTTGTTTCATCAAATTAATAAAAAATGACGAAGATAAAACGCGTCAAAGATCTTGAAGTGGGGCTTGAAACGTCACTTGTGTCGTCAAAATGTACTATCATATGACGTCACACGAGTTTTCGAAGCACTGTATCGTCTTCATTTTAAGTTTACTTGAAAAAAGAAAAAATACGTGTCCAATAATTTTTGGAAATCTATCTGACGGACTAATTAGTTTTTTTTTGTCCGATCCCCTATTTTGCAGCCTCATTCACTTATTTATTTCTCAATCAGGTACGGTCAACAGTATCATATCTCCTGACGGATTCACAAGCTGTAGTGAAGCGTGCGCTAGTGGAGAATGGCATCACTAAACTTTGTATATTCTTCGGGAAACAGAAGGGTAAGTATTTTTTCTGTTTTTTTTTTTTCCTTTTGGCGCATGTCCCACCGTCGACGAGAAAGTTGTGTAGTTGCTGCCAGTTAAGATGTCAATAGCTGCAGTCATTGCCGTTTCCCTAATATCTCTTCGTACGAACCAAAACAAATGAACCATGTACCGTTTTTCATTAGGTACAAATAATTTTGAAAATCACTTTATATGACAATAGGGGATCGGACAAAAAAAAACTAATTAGTCCGTCAGATAGATTTCCAAAAATTATTGGACACGTATTTTTTCTTTTTTCACGTAAACTTAAAATGAAGACGATAGATACAGTGCTTCGAAAACTCGTGTGACGTCATATGATAGTACATTTTGACGACACAAGTGACGTTTCAAGCCCCACTCCAAGATCTTTGACGCGTTTTATCTTCGTCATTTTTTATTGATTTGATAAAACAAAAAACACGTATTCAATATTTTTCGATAATCTAACTTACGGACTAAACAGAATCATATTATTTTGACCCTGTCCGATCCCCTATTCAAGACATGAACAATTGAACAGGCTTAGTTTTGGATTTCAAAGTTAGAACTTTAATAAATGTAGGTGGGTCAATGACCGCTTACTTAACTGGCAGCAACTATAGCTATTGACTGATTTTCTTTGTCAAGAAATGTACAAAAGATTTAAGGTTGTGAGTCAAGGTGCACGATAACTGACAAATGCTTGCACTGACTGGACAGGTCCTCTCAAATCTGTGTGGTTCTTTTTTTAAAAGACTATCTCAGACGCTAATCTGCATGGTCCTCATATGACTTGATCAATGTCTGGACTTTAAAAGTGACCTCTGAGTTTGTTTCGGCTATTTTTGTAACACTGGTCTCATCTAGTTTAAAAATAACTTAGTGTGACGTGTAAAAATGTTCATATTTTATGAATGTAAAATTGAATACGAATGATATTATATCTGGTATTGTTTTTTTTTTCAAAATTACAGAAACCGGTAAGCCTTATAAAGTTTCGTTATCATTAACATTCTCATCCGTGCTAAGGCTAAACTCATTTCCGAATGTAGCTTTTTCTGTAATATCTCGTGACCAGTGCAAGTCTTTCGCATAATTGAGTAACCATATTCATCGACGCGGAATACTTGGGCTAAGGTCTTAGTTACGAGCGCGCAGTGTAAACATAACGTAAACACGTCGGTTTTAAAATTGAAAATATTCTTTTCACATGTTATATTTCCATAATTTTGTAGGGGTGTCGTGTTCATCTTCTTTAGACCATATGGGTGAAGTGTCTGGTGGGCTACTGTCCGACAGTTGTGATTGATTTTAAGGTAGGGATAACTTTAACTGCGCGGGTCTGCGCGGTAACTAGTTCTTCATTTGTGTCATAGATGGTACCGTAGTACTTTTTGTCATATGTGGTTGTACTATTCATTCATGTCAATGGGTTATATTGGTAGTGCGTGTTGCAAACACTTTCACTAGAAAGCTAAAGAATTATTGTATTTCAGATTCTAAAATCGAAGTATTTTGGTTACGTTTATAATACAGCGCGCTCGTGCTTGGACCACTGATCACATATCACCACATTTTTTTAGACTTTTATTGCACCTAAAACTCTTTCTTCGCCTCAAGCCGATTTCGCGTCGTTAAGTATGGTCTACTCCCTTAACCTAGTCCTATGTATTCGCTAAATTGGCTAATATTCTGAGCTACTATCACATAGTTCGTGTCAATGCGATAGAAAGAAAAGCTGTGAAGTGGAGTAGCTACATCTTAAGGCCGTCACATCTGGCGAAATGCGGATTTAACTGCCAAACTACCATCAACTTTGTCTGTCTTGAAATAAAGTCACAAATTGTCTTTTTGAAGAACAACTTGGTTTTTATTACCTCTCCGTAGGAAATTGAAACTTGTGCCACTCTCGGAATTTTAGTCTTAGCTGCCTTGCTTTGCTCAGGAGTCAGCTCAGAGCTAGTTGTTGCATAATTCTTTGCTTTCTGGATTCAAATAGAGTTTGTGGCATAAAACACTGCTGTAATCTCTTGCTTAATATCTGTAGAAGTGGTGGAAAGTTAAATTAAGCCAGTAGTAATTAATATTAGGTTTTTTTATTCGTTTTAAAGTATTTTTAATAGTTTTACATCTTTAACGTTTTACGAAGAAAAATCTAGCGACGCCATGACAGATAATATTAAGTGTCGAATCAAAAACTTACTAATAAAAGCTAATAGATGGCTGATATTAAAACAATAAATACCATTAAAACTTTATTACAAGAACGGCAACATTGATTTTAGTTTGGCACCGACAACTCCAGCGCCTCGCCAGATATGAACCGGCCCTATTAGACCACATATTAAAAAAACTTTAATCCATATTACAGCAAACGACGTGATCCTATCCCACATGGTAACATTTCTGAACGACAAGGAGGAGGCTGCTTTACGAGGGTGTTTCTTTGAGCGAGTGGTGGGGGTCGCGGCGTATGTGGGACACCATGCTGCGCCTATACTTGTGCCTTTACTACAACAGGTAGTGTAATCTGTTAAAACCTATCTTCCTCTTTCCTAGTTTGGAGCAGACTACAACGATAAATAGTAGAGTGTTATTGGGGGTTCTATGCCTGGCACTATTCTCTATCTGGAATATTCAATTTAAGTGAGGTTAGGTTGGCTAGCAGTGGGGGAAGTCGGGTTGTTGATAATGACGAGTACAGGTGGAGATTCATAGATGTCTCTGCCCAGGAGTATGAAGGTGGTGTTGCTCCACAAACAATGGAACACTTGATATCGTGTCCTGCCTGTCCTGTCGCTAGCACATCACAGGAGCTGAAAGACGCTACTGAAAGTGCCAAACTTCGCCAAATTTTGGGCTGACTCAATTTAAATTACCATCGACACGCTAAGAAGAAAAAGAAGAAGATGAGGTTCTTCAAGGTTAGAAGTAATCGTAAAAACCACGCCAAAAGTTAAATTGAGAATAATCAAGATCCGATGTTCCTTCTACTGTGCACGGATTTCTTCTCTGTTAGTGAAGCAAGTCAGCATAAAGCGGAAAATGTGAACAATCTGGTTACATTTTCAGCTTCAGAAAAGCATTTATTCTTCTCATTAAAGTCCCTTTGAATCTATCTACAGGGAAAGATAAAAAATATTTCTCCTTTTAATTGACAATCTAATTTTTCAGGGTCTAACAGATCAATCAGAGTGGATAATAGCGAAGGCTCTCAGAGCTACCACCAACTTAGCTGAGCTAGGCCTATTGCCCAAACAAGCTCTATGTGACCTTGTAGCGGAGAGCGCAGTGTTTCTAGCGCATCCTAACTTATGGGTAAGTTCCAAATATCGGAAACTAGAAACAAATAGTACCTACCTTATCATGGTAAATATCCCTCTGACATGGTTTGTCAACCGCCATGTGGCGGCCGGCTTATACGTGCCTTCCGAAACACGGAATCACCTTTTTATCAGACAATCAGGTGATTCAAGCCTACAACGTCCTTTTTTTTTCTTGGGCGGTGCAAAATGCCTAACGCATACCGCACCGTCCGGGGAGACGGCGCGGCTATGTGGGACTTGCACCCACTAACAAACACCGCCGTGAATCTACTGTCACCTTGTTGGATGGCCCACGAGAACTGCTACGCATGACGTTCGCGATCCATCCAGTAGCCTTCAATGTCCTAGCCAAACTGGAAACAACTTTACAAAATATGCTATCCGTGGGAATCAAACCCACGACCACCGGGTCATAAGGCAAACGCCTAAACCACTTGACCACGGAGGCAGTAACTTGTTACCCTAATAACTAACTTATAAAATACTACATCGCTACTTTTGATTACAGATTCGCCACGAAGTATGCGGCCTGATATCTTGCGTGTCGAGTCTCCTGAATCCTATCGACGTGAACTGCAAGATATTGCCGTTGGTGTGGCCACATCTCAAGCACAAACTTATACAGGTAACTAGCAATATCTTCTATCCATAAAAAAAAACCAGCTTCAAATTGGGGTAGGAAATAATCCCACTGCAACGCACTACTAGAACAATAAGTCTGATATCCTAATCCAGGTCATGGTCTACCTGTCTACTAAATTGTATGGACACCTGTTCAGCCATTAAGGCTAGAAAATATAACATAACATCACTCCTGTAATCTCCGAAGGCAGAGGTGTACCTAATAGTTTACTGCACCCACATTTCTCCAGTTTTGTTTAAGTCCCAAGTAATAGGGGGCGAAAAGATAGCAGACAGAGCTATTTATTTTCTTTATTTGTGACTAGCTTTTGCCAGCGGCTTCGCCCGCGTGAAAATGACGATTTTCCATACAAACTTTCATTACCTATTTAACTCAGTGGCGGGCCTCCCATACAAGCAGAAAAGCTGTGCTTGCCTTAAAATAAAACAACAAATAAAAAAACAGTCGTACTATAAACACTAACAAAATATAATAATATCATTTAGTATAAATTCGCGTGCAATAATCAGCGCGCGGCGTTGTCAAACTTCATATTTCTCCGCTGCGACCGCGAGTCTCTAGCTCGCTCTAGCACTAACAAAAGAAGAGTTAAGTAGTGAGCCAGTGGGCGGGGCTAGCCCAGTAGCCCTTTCTCGAAAGCACGCACTGTTTCCACTGCATTTTTCATTCATAAATTGGTTTGTTTTTAATAATACTTTTAGGAAACATTCGAAATTATGAATGAGGAATAAGCCGAGCTTCTATTTTATTTGAATGTGTGCGTGGCAAGTCAGTGTATGTTTGAGATAGAATGTGTGTTTCACGGTTCGCGCGATGGATGATGCGTGTGGCGAGAATTTTGACACAAAGTAGATTTCAAGTTAGTTCATATTTGTTTTGAGCGATTACTAGTGAGTGCATTTCTTTCTGTGTTTCTTTTTCTAGTGATTTATAGTTTGACATTAGTTTTTGATGGAATTACCTAACTTTGTTTTGAAGTGGTTAATGTATGTGTATTTCCTTGTGAAAGATTAAAGAGTGTGGATTCGTTATTGTGTAATGCACCTAAATGTTGTTCTTAAATTGTGACGTAATATTAAATAGGAACTACGAAAAGGTTTATGATTAGGTATATTAAAAATAACTAGTAAAATAAAACAGCCGTTATTAAAAACTTAAACAAAACAGTCTGCTTGTTGTAGTTGTGCTTGCTGTATTGCTTACTCCTAGGCACGCCACTGATTTAACTCCCTTAGGGGTTGAATTTCGAAAAACCCTTCCTTATTCCTTGTCTACATTATAAAGGGAACCTCTGTGCAAAATTTCAGCTTTCTAGGTCCAAGGGTTTGGGCTGGGCGTTGATGAGTCAGTCAGGACTTCTCTTTTTATTTATATAGATATATAAGTTTATGAAGGAGGACATTTTAAAGGTAAAATAGGCATTCGTTCCATTTCAAATACTGGTAGTCCAGTACATTACCAGTATTTTAGACTTGTATTTCATCTAGTTAGACTGAATAGCTAAGGTTAAGTGGTAGAGAATGCCTTGTGGCGTTAAGTCCGCCTATGTGCCACTCTTGTGTATGAAGTTTAAATAAATAAATAAATAGCCAACTTTAACATAGGACAAGCTAGGCAGATGATGATAGGAAGACATTTTAAACATCATATTATCCTTCTATACTACCCAGGTTGAAAGAGCAGAACTGCTACTAGAGAGCCTGGCTGAGCCGATCCCGCGTAAAGTGCTGGATGCTGTGCTGCGGCACGGAGATGTGGACCGACTGGTGCATACGTTACGGGAGAGGAGGAACACTAGGGTCAAGGTAACATATCTTTAGATTGAGCTTGTCTTTTGGGACAAGCCCACCACACTATTCCCAAACCACTGTAACTCCTGTTAGCCAGAATCAACAGTGGCGACCACAAGAAAAGCGCCGAGACAATGAAGCTCGACGAAGTCCCAGAGAAGCGATTTAACTGTCTTGGATCCCGCAACGAAATTAATCAGAAAAGAATAGCGGAGGAGTAGGAAAAACATAATTTCAGAGAGAGACAGAACAGAACAAGACCAATAGGCACACAGGGACGTATACAACTGGGATAAGCCCAGTTGCCTAGCACCACGGACATTGATATAATAAAACCCAAGATACACACTCCGCGTCTCAAAACCGTCCGCTTAAAATGAGTTCACAATGAACTCATTTCAAATAGTCTCGCGTCGCTCGCGTCTGTGCACGGTCGTACAAAATACTTTTTATATTGCTTTTTATAACTGCATTGTAAAAGGAATCTGCGTAAGGTTGAATTTGCCAAAAAAAAAATGTTTATAGTGACGATAACTACATGTAGTAGTGCGTGTATTGGTGAGTGTTTGGCGACAGCTTCGACTGTTTGTTTTGTTCGAGACTGTGCATCTAGGGTTTTAATAAATCAATGACCACGGATATTATTGTCATTAATATTACTGGGTCCTAAGTTGTGAGCTGTTATATTTGATTCCAATAATAGGTATGACAAAAATGCTTGAACGCACGGAAATTGGTTCTGGTTTCTACAAGGTCCGTTTAGTAAATCACTCCGGATTGAGCTTGTCTACAGTGAGCCAAATAAGTTAAATAAACTACGTGTATGACACGCCCCTATTACTGGATATAGCACTCAAAATTATGGGCCACAAAACCCGGCCTGCTAACTTCCGTAAGTGGTTAAATTATCATTCATTATAATTATCAGGCATAACTTACCTCTAAGCTATAGTTGAAGTTGTATAAATACAAAAACCCTCGCGCACCACACTCCCAGTAGTCGTAATTTGCAAATAAAATGTCGAGTTACGCAAAGTTGACGAGTTACTAACTCAATGTTATAATTTATTGTTTCAGGTGAAACAAGGAACAGTGCCACAATACTCCGAAATGGGACAACAGCTCAGAAACTTATTCAGAAGATTGGCATCGGATGGTAATTATACTAAGTATACAGATAAGAATGATCAAAAGAAGTACAGTCGAACAAGCTAATAAGTATACAGCCAGCTAACTTGTATTTACTTTTAAGATTATACAGATACATTTAGAGACTGATGTCAAACGATACAGCGTTCGACATCAGTCGATTAATGCGAAACACTTGAGAAAACAAAATTACAATCGATATTTTCATTGTTATAGAATTATAAAGACCCTGTATACTTATTAGCTTGTTCGACTGTACTAGACTATTACATACTTATGTGACGACTCGACTCGATATACACGATAACTGACCAATGCTTGCACTGACTGGACAGGTCAACTCAAATCTGCGAGGTTCTTTCTTCAAAAGACCATCTCAGACACTATGCATAGTCCTATTATGACTTTATTAATGTCTGGACTTCAAAAGCGACAGTGAGTTTGTTTCGGCTCTTCCTTCTCTAAAGTCGTGTAAAATTATTTTGTAAAACCAATTTATAATAAGAAATATGATTTATGATGGGCAGTACTTCAATCCCGGTCTTTGAAATTTTGTTTCGATTTAATAGTCCTTTTTAATTGTATTACAGGTATGACAGAGCATGTGGAAAATCAATTATTAGCTATGAGTGCACATTTAATTAAAATACAAGGATCTTCAACACAGGTTAGTTAACATTTTTCATTATTTTCACTTTTCATTTTCACATTTGAATTTGTTCAATGAAATCGATAAAGATTTGAAGCTTGTTTTTTTACCTAAAACCTGTCACTTCTGGAGAAATGAATGCATTTTATGTAACTATTATTTATTGGGTGTAATGCTGATGACAAACTTATTGTAATCTATTATGTATGTTTTTAGTATTGTTCTCAAGTAAGTGACATAATTTTGTCTTTATCTATACTAATATTATTAAGAGGTAAAGTTTGTGAGGTTGTATAGGGTAATCTCTGGATCTACAGAACCTATTTTGAATATTCTTTCACTAATGAGAACCTTTATTATCCCAGAGTGTCATAGGCTATATTTAAAACGTTCCCGAACGTTACTTTCCGATCAAAACGTGAGCGAAGTTGCGGGGAAAAGCTAGTTGGTAGTAAAGTTTCTTTAAACCGAAATTCCCGATTTTTTCTTTTAACCGATTTTCCTCTCTAGGAAAGGGATGGTCTATAATCCACCACGCGGGCCTAGGGTGTGCAGGTAGATGTCACAAGTTTTCGAATTTTTGGTTAGGGTCAACTCACACCGAAAGAGCGGCGAAGGGCAGCGAAGCGGAGCGCAGTTTCAGTTTCGTAGGAATTTTAACTTTATTATCATTACCATAATACTTAACGGAGCTCCGTTTATGGAATTCCCCGGAATTCCTGCAGCGCCGGGGGCATCCGCGCGACTCGTTCGAGTTTCTCATGCGATAATAAGTATTATGGTAATGATAATAAAGTTAAAATTCCTACGAAACTGAAACTGCGCTCCGCTTCGCTGCCCTTCGCCGCTCTTTCGGTGTGAGTTGACCCTTACAGTGCATGTTGTTTCTTTTTCATCACAATGTTTTCCTTCACCGTTTTGAGAGCAGCGGTGACCTAAATTACACAATGTAATATGCCATCCTGGATTCGAACCCACGACTTACTGCTCGTAAGTCGAAGTCGCCACAGCTGGGCCACTGCTGCTCTCCGAGATAGACCTTAATCTTATTATAATAATTATTTCACAGCATATAACAGAGGCTCCCGGCCGTTTGAACCTGGTACAAACTAGTATATCCCGCGCCGTACAACTGGACACCGGGGCAACGGACGCCATGCAGCATGTCGACAAATTATATGCTTCGGCACAAAATAGGTAAATTAATTAAAGTATTACTTCTCTATGCGAATCTGAAATTTTATGCTCTAATTCTATTCTTTTTGAATATAAAAGCCTTAGTTATTTACTCCTTAATATAACATCAGTTATTTGCCAGCAGAAGTCTCGTCAAAATCGTCCAGCTATTTCGGATTGCCCGGAACAATCAGACAGACAGACCGGCAGACAGACAAAAATTTATAAAAGTTCCGTTTCATACGCAATCAGAAAAACTTGTTTTGTGTTACACAGTCAGTTGAATTTTTATTATTTTTTTAGATTTACATTCAGTTTAAGATTAATTATAAGGTGAACCAATAGTGTGTGTCAGGCAGATTCGCGTTTGGCTGGTTATTAGGGTTCCGTATCCAATCTCACGATAGCTAGACAGTTGAAATTTTCACAAAAATGGTATTTGTGTTGCCGCTAAAAAAACAAATAATAAAAATAAATTGCGAATCCCCTACTACGATGGTACGGAACTCTTCATGCACGAGTCCGACTCGCACTTATATGTGGTGTTATATTTACAGACGCACTCACAAAACGTCGGTATCGCACGAGACTCACATGAACACAGAATGGCAGCACATGTTTGGACAGTCACACGAACAACATGCAAGAGGTATTTTATTTAACTCTATAATCTAGCATAACATCACGCGTGTAAATCCCAAAGGTTTAGGCAGAGTTGTACCTAATAAATAGTACACCTATTTATGGTCCCATTAAAATAGGTGGACAAAATTTCAGAAATCATTCAGTTGGTGGTCTGAATGATTTCTGAAATAAGGACGATGGTAAAAAAAATAAAAAGAAAAACGCATTTAAGTACCTACTCATAGAGGATGAGTTTGTTCTAGAGTGCCGGCAATTTATTACTTTGAGTAAAAAAAAATCATTTTATTTTATGTTTTTTTTTTTGTTTAGATATCTTTGGTTAGACCTACTGAACGCTGTGTTAAAATTTGTCCACCTATTTTAATGGGACCTTATATATCGCCAGTTATTTTTAAGACTCAATATATGTAATCGTGGCTGCGGGTTTTTCGAAAGACATACCACGGCCCCGGACACAAAGGGCTAAGAAGGAAAATACTGGGTGGTTTTTAGTCAGATGAAGTCTGAGACTCCCTTCCGCTCCGCCTAGAACGGGTGGAGTTATTTGATGATTTCCCACCCTCCAAAAAAAAAACCGATTTAATAGGAGGCATCGACCGGGCACATTTATTGGCCCCACCCGGGAGGCGAACCTGGGACCTCATGATCAGGAGTCGCAATTGCAACCTACCTACAACAACCAACTAGACCTAAGAGGAGAGAATAAGTCTGTATAATGTATAAATATTTTAACACCATCATTTATTCAGTGTTTATATTTCATAATTTATTTCATTTAAAAATCTACATTGAAATATATATATATATATATAATGCCATTTTCTACTTCAAGGTGGAGGCGACATGATTTTTTCTACTAAATTGCCTTTTTATTTTACCTTATTTACTTAAATTAAACTTACTAAACGCGAAGACTTATAAATTATAAACTATATAATCTAATATACAGCGTTAGTTTTCAATGACCAGGCAAAATCTAATATTAAGATCTAGGTATCAAAGCGAAGGTACATTTTAAATATTTTTGTCGAATTAAATGAAATAAAATAATAACATTCATTTGGAAATGTCTCGTGCACTTGTGTGCGTGCGTGGACCGCCTTTATTTGTGTACTAACTACTACCTATCTAGGTTATTGAACTCAATTGTACTGTTGTAATATCCACATGTTCGCTCTTTAGTAATGGACAGGAATTAATCTTGTAAAAAACAGCTATAAAATAAATAGTTTTTTTTTAAATAATTATCGAAAACTAGCTTCTGCCCGCCACTTTTTCCGCGTGGAATATGACCTAAAACCTTCCTCGAGAAATGGACTATCCAATACAAAAATAATTTTTCAATTCCAACGGGTAGTTCCTGAGATTAACGCGTTCAACCAAATAAAATCTTCAGCTTTATAATACTTAGGCAACCATCGCTGAAAACTTAACCAGTCATTGAAAACAAACCCTACATATTATTAAAATTGTCTGTGTACTCGCAAATTCCGGTTTGGACCAGGTACTGATACTGATAGCCTGCTGTATCCCACTGCTGGGCAAGCCCCGTGACTTCCAGGCATTGGTGTGGAATAACAACCATGTTTAACTTCAGAGGGCGTGTCACAATCTCACGTGGTGACGGGAAGCGGCGTAGTGTCGCAAGTGATGTCCGTACCGCCGCATCACTCGCAACTAGGACATAGCGCTAGCTATGTGCAATGTATGTATATACTCGATCAAGACGTAGAATGGCCGATTCGCATGATGACACGTTTTTATATCCTTTTCTGCTAGGCAAAGGCTTCCCCGAAATCCTGCCAGGTACTGGTCCTACTAAAACACTGGTACTGGTGTCTTAAAACCTAACTTAATCCTAACCTAACTTAAGTCCTAACTTAATCTTATTCCAGTGTGGAAACGTGATAGAACTATACATGGTGTCTAGCGCCATCTCATTTCAACATTGGATTAAGAATACGTTAGGATTGTTTTAAGACGTCATGGTAGGCGTCAGAAGCTTCTCTTGCGCCACTTCGAACCAACTTTCGTATTGTTGTAATACAGTTGCAATAACAAAAAGTATCAGTGCCTGACTAAGTCATAAATTATGCCAAAGGGACATAATCGGACGTTTTGGGTATATGTCATTGCGTGAATCGGGCATTCTACGTCAAAACCATTTAATGTTTGTTCATCATCATATTCATCATCCTACCCTTGTCCCATGTTGCTTAGAGTGGGCGCAACACATATTTTTTCTACAATTCTCAACCATCATGCTATCATTTATTGCTTGTTCTTCCATATAATTTTTTACACCATTATTTGTCCACCCTTTTTTTAGTTTTTTCATCTCCATTCATCAATATTATGAATTTATGACATATCACATCCGTTCATTCATCTTTTTTTAAATTTTATCTCTTCATGTATAAAATGTTTAAATTTCTATAAAATTAACACTCTATATTATACGGTAATGCGGAGGGAATGCCTATTTTCAACTTTTAAACCAATGTTTATTGATTCGATTTCTTGTATACGTTACACTTGAAAATAATTATTTATTTACATAACATAATTATGCTTACAACATAACATTTAATTTAACTAAAAAACTTCATGCAGACATAATATATAGATTTACTGTTACACTTATTATATGTATAGACATTCAGTCTCTGAGCAATCAGGGTGTTCAGCAGATTCATCGCCTGAGTTTTTGGACATATTGGGAATTATATTTTAACTAGCTGATGCCCGCGGCTTCACCCGCGTGGATGTCGTTCAAATTATATACTAAAACCTTCCTCTTGAATCACTCTATCTATTAAAAAAAAACGGATCAAAATCCGTTGCGTAGTTTTAAAGATTTAAGCATACAGACAAACCACAGATCACAGAAACAACAGGAGATATGCCCTTTAGCCGAAAATGTATGGGGACCTGTGTCGTCAGTTCACACACGCAGAGCAGTAAAAACAATAGATATACGCATTCGCAAACACATCCGCATTTCTTAAAACATTACGTACTACACAATCAATTATAAACCTTATCCCTTCAGTCACAGCGTGTATTTACCATGCACCGCACAATTTACTTAATACATTTTGTTTCACTTCGACGCTAGTGATTGACTAAATCGAAAAGTTATCGATTATTCTATTTATTATTATATTGTAATAAAGTTCTTTTGGGGTCCTGAAAATAATATATTATAATTAAAAAACAATATGTCCATAAATCATTCAAAATAAAAAAAGTCATTTATTCAAAACAGGTTGATTAAAAAAATAATATTGATTTGTGTCTGTAGTACATCGTACCTAATATTAACTTACACCACAGATGTGTTGCAACAGATTTTGACGTTCGAAAAGTGCTGATTATAAGCAGCACTTTTTTCTGTCTGTTAGTTTAAGTCCCTTAGGGGTTGAATTTCAAAAAAATAAATCCTTCTTTATTCCTTGTCTACATTATAAAGGGAACCTCTGTGCAAAATTTCAGCTTTCTAGGTCCAAGGGTTTGGGCTGGGCGTTGATGAGTCAGTCAGTCAGGACTTCTCTTTTTATTTAAGTATATAGATAGATAGATAGATAACTCGAGCAACCAATGAATACTATTTATTCAGTCAATATTAAGCAATAAAAAGCACTTCCTATTTTCAGTATTGCTTGCAAAAATAAGAAAGCGTGATAATATAAACGTTGTTATTAGTACCTACCTATATTTATAATTTGTTGTTTAAACTAAAAATAAATTTATATTTTATTAGTAAATACATAGTACAGAATATTGGTTTTTCTTATCTCCATTTACGGCAACGCTCAGTAACGCCATAAAATACGCCTTATACTGCAGTAACAATTGTGTAGAGTAATTAATTGTATAATGCATAATATGTATAATCATTCGTACGTATACGCAGAATCATCGTATAAAATATCGATAACTACAAACATCACAATTAGACATCTCTAGCTCACAAAGACTGACAGCAGCAGCTTTTCGAAAATATTGTGTGAGTGAGAGCATCAGTAAAACACCTATCCATTGCGCTATTAGATCAGCCGATTCACTGGTCGATTTGTACTAAACAAGCAATGGTTTTTGTTCCTAATGAAAACAATTGATTTGGTTTTTCATCATGTTTCTCGTACCACGAAGTAATGTTTTAATGAATTTAATATGAAAAACATTATTTTTGTAGTACTTACGTGTGAAATGAGATACCATCTTTCGTGTAATTCACAATACAGCTATTATTTTTACAAACATTCACTGAACAACGCGGCATTTTGTAAAAAATCACGAGCAGTGAAGACGTCGCAAGTTGACATTCGACTTATTATTGAAAGTGGCATAAGGCCCCGTCGTGGCCACATGAGTTCGCATGTACCACGCCTCCTTGCCATATCTCCTGTTGTTTCTGTATCTGTGAGACAAACAGACAAAAATAGCGACTTTGTTTTAAACTATGTAAGGATTATTTTAATCTTATCTAAGTCATACCCTAATTTTTATTCAGTTAATTACTCGACTACCTGTGCACTTTTTCGTATTGTTTTTTTTCTACTTTATAAAATATGGACATAAAACTCTGAAAAGATATGCATTAATGTCGTTAATTGGTCGTTTGCAGACAGCATGGCTCCGTGTCGAGTTGAACTGAGAGATTTGACGTCGCGGATGCAGCAGAAATATCAGAAGTCGTTGAGGTAAGAACATATCTAACTGATACCCTTAATTATCACTAAAAATGTTTAGTACCAAACAAGATGAATTACTTTAATCCACCACGCGAACACAGTGCGGGTTTGTAGATGTCACGTGTCTTCGAATTATGCGCTTGGTGAATAGGGGATCGGACAAAAAAAAAACTAATTAGTCCGTCAGATAGATTTCCAAAAAATATTAACCACGTATTTTGTCGACGCCTGTTTGAATGATTGGCCTGTTGGTCTAGTGGTTAGTGACCCTAACTGCTATGCCGGAGGTCGTGGGTTCGATTCCCACCCAGGACAAATGTTTGTGTGATGAGCACGATCATTTGTTCTGTGTCTGGGTGTAATTTATCTATAATATGTATGTATTTAGAAATATATAAGTATGTTTATCAGTTGTCTAGTACCCATAACACAAGCTCTGCTTAGCTTGGGACTAGATGGCGTTGTGTGATAGTTGTGGAATATTATTATTATTATTTTTTTTTTTTTTCTTTTTTCACGTAAACAAAAAATGAAGACGATACAGTGCTTCGAAAACTCGTGTGACGTCATATGATATTACATTTTGTACCTTCAATTGACGTTTCAAGCCCCACTCCATGATCTTTGACGCGCTTTATCTTCGTCGATTTTTATTGATTTTATAAAACACAACCTCTCACCCCAAACGCATATACCGTCTCCGTTCCGTCGTGGGTAAAAAAAAACACGTATCCAATATTTTTCGATAATCTAACTGACGGACTAAACAGAATCATGTTTTTTTGAGTCAGTCCGATCCCCTATTCCATTGTTTTTTATTCGTCAGCCTAATTGTGTGTCCCACTGCTGGCCAAAGGCCTCCCCTTTCTCCTTCTAAAACTCTCTATTCTGTATAATATCTGGCTATGTCCGCCCCGCAAACAAGACCAGCAGGGCTATTGTCTATCTTTTCAAAAGTTAGTGGATAACAAGCACCAGTTGTCCACAGAACTTTCTTGTTAACTGCTAATGTCATAAAATTGGTATTGCCTATCTCATTGTGTGGGTATCACGTGACAGTGATTATAGGGTGACTAACATCCCAGCAATTGACACCTCTATTTTTTATCGACTATTATACGGCTAAGTTAAGCAGGTACTGCTTGAACGTTACAATACTTGATTGAGGATATATTTTATATTTTGCCGCTTTATGGCACCTGACATGTCAAATGGTTATTGTCAAAGAGATTTAAAAGTAATATTTGAATGTCATTTTTTATTGTCAGCCAGTAAGAAATTGCTGTTGTACGTAGTACTAATTACTTTCATGTTTTGCATGGAAGAAGTAAAGACAAAAGGAAAATAGAATAAAATATTTCGCTCGAGATTACCAATTAAGTTTTAAAAATTAATGTCTATTGCATATGTAAGACGATTTTGATGAAATAAACATAGAACATTGCAGGGCACGACACACAAGGCCACAATGTTCACTTAATCACAAAACAATACGTGAAATGAATCTTTACAAAGGTAGGAAAACATTATATTCCCCGAAGGGTTAGACAGAGGTGTACCCATTAATACACTTCACCAACTAAAGAATATTACAGATTGTCTCAAAAAACCATCATTGTAAAAACAAAATCCAAATCAAGAAAAGACAGGTTTCTTTATAGTACATAGTATTCACACAATATGAGCTATGCAATTATATCAAGGAATATATATATTAAGGAGATTGAGTTTAGATAATGCAAATATAGTTATAAAATCTTTATTAGCTCCAACAATACGGAACATAGAGAAAATAGTACCAGTATCAACCGTCATATCATCACAAAAACACTACCCTTGAGCAGCGTCTTTCATGAAAGTCACTTTAAACTCTGTGTATAAACAATGTAATGTCAAATAAGCTCAGACAATCGCAATTTTAAAAATATCGATACAGAAACTTCTGTCAAAATGAGTTAAAGTGACCATCAACGACAATGGTCTCCGATGACGTCATACGCGTTGTACAACTGGTCTTAGCCGATACCAAAATAGCCTTTTGACAGTTAATGAAAGCACACAGAGCGAAAGTGATAATCAATACAACTGTCAACAGAGATAGCCAATAGCCCTGCTGCAGGGCTATTGGCTATCTCTGTTGACCATTGTCGTTGATGGTCACTTTAACTCATTTTGACAGAAGTTTCTGTATCGATATTTTTAAAATTGCGATTGTCTAAGCTTATTTGACATTACATTGTTTATACACAGAGTTTAAAGTGACTTTCATGAAAGACGCTGCTCAAGGGTAGTGTTTTTGTGATGATATGACGGTTGATACTGGTACTAGTTTCTATAAGTTCCGTATTGTTGGAGCTACTAAAGATTTTATAACTTTATTTGCATTATCTAAACTCAATCTCCATATATAATTATATTCCTTGATTTATAATTGCATAGCTCATATTGTGTGAATACTTTGTACTTTATAGAAACCTGTCTTTTCTTGATTTGGATTTTGTTTTTACAATGATGGTTTTTTGAGACAATCTGTAATATTCTTTAGTTGGTGAAGTGTATTAATGGGTACCTACACCTCTGTCTAACCCTTCGGGGAATAAAATGTTTTCCTACCTTTGTATAGATTCATTTCACGTATTGTTTTTGAATATGTGAACATTGTGGCCTTTTGTGTCGTGCCCTACAATGTTCTGACTAATAATTAGGGTTTATTTCATCAAAATCGTCTCACATATGCAATAGCATTAATTATTAAAACTTAATTAGTAATCTCGAGCGAAATATTTTATTTTCCTTTTGTCTTTACTTCTTCCATGCAAAACATGAAAGTAATTAGTACTACGTACAACAGCAATTTCTTACTGGCTGACAATAAAAAATGACATTCAAATATTACTTTTAAATCTCTTTGACAATAACCGTTTGACATGTCAGGTGCCATAAAGCAACTAAATATAAAATATATCCTCAATCAAGTATTGTAACGTTCAAGCAGTACCTGCTTAACTTAGCCGTATAATAGTCGATAAAAAATAGAGGTGTCAATTGCTGGGATGTTATTCACCCTATAATCACTGTCACGTGATACCCACACAATGAGATACGCAATACCAATTTTATGACATTAGCAGTTAAGAACAAAGTTCTGTGGACAACTGGTGCTTGTTATCCACTGACTTTTGAAAAGATAGACAATAGCCCTGCAGATCGGCACATGATTTACCACCATTGAGTGACGATCATTGTCCACCTCTCCTGCTGCATTCGTGCAGCGTGCTACGTGGCTAACCACTTTCATTTTATCTTGTTTGTTTTTTCTCCAACATCTGCAACTCGAGTAATGGAGCTCGGGGTTATAGACTCCGTTAATTGCTGTCGCCTGTCGGTGATGCGGGTTTTTCGAAAGAGATACCGTGGCCCTGGACACAAAAGGCTAAGAAGAAAATGGGTGGTTTTTAGCCAGGAGAAGTCGGACACTCCCTTCTGCTCGGCCCAGAGCGGGAGCACTGAGGAGTCATTTCATGATTTCCCACAAACCAAAAAAGGGTAGACTCCGTTGTTAATATTAGTTATTTTTTGTGCAGGTCTCATGATGATCCGCTAGACAACAATGACGATGTGTTACCACCGCACGGCTGGCGACCCGGGAACCAACTGCTAGCCTACTTACATGAACACAAGTAAGCTATATTTTATACCACCTACCATCTTTTTGGAAATGAATTATAAATAATGTCTGTATAAAAAAAACGATTGAATGAAATGTCCAAACACTGAGAAGACAACTGGTAACCTGCGTAAAAATTAGACACATGTTATACATTTAAAACTGTACAACATGTGTCTAATTTTAAGGAGAAATAAGATGTTTTTTTTTTAGTTTGTCTTTTAAACTACAAAAATGTCGATTTTCCAATATTTTCCATACAAACTTCCATCTCCTTTAGGGGTTGAATTTCGGAAAATCCTTATTCCTTGTCTACATTATAAAAGCAACATCTGTGCAAAATTTCAGCTTTCTATGTCCAACGGTTGGGGCTGGGCGTTGATTAGTCAGTCAGTCTGGCCTTTTATTTTTATGTATAGATGTATAGATAGATAAATGTGCTACTTTTAGAAATTTTAATCTCCCGTTGATGATTCTTTTCTATATATTTTTCTCTTGCTATGTTGTTTGCAGAGCCCGCGTGAATCAGTTGGTAACTCTCCCGGCTCACCGCTCTCTGTTCGGCTCGTGTTCAGATGACGGTACCGTGAGGCTATGGGATGCGGCGAGGCTACACACACAGGCGCATATTAATAGGTAACTAAAATCTTCAATACTCAAATAATTACATAATAAATAATCATAATTTCGTTGCAGGATCAAAGCCAGTTAAATCGTTTCTCTGGGACTTCGCCGGGCATCATTGTCTCGGCGGTTTTCTTGTGGTCGCCACTGTTGATTCTGGCTAACAAGAGTTACAGTGGTTTGGGAATAGTGTGGCGGGCTTGTCCCAATAATCTTCAATACGCATTGCCACTCGGGTCGGATCTCATACCAATACGGCATGAGATCCAGGGTTCGAGTGATTCAATCATTAATCTTGGTATGCTCTTTATATTTACAGATCAAAGTCAATGTATAACAGAAATGCTGGCCCGGTGCTATCAATAGCAGCGTGTGAAGGGGGACAGTCTCTTGTAGCGGCCACACAAGAATCCGTGTTTGTATTAAGGTATGTTTGTGTATAGAAATAAAATGGAATTTCGCTCGTAGATAAGTGATTATTTTCTAGTTTAAGGTTCACTTTTATAGGTAACAGCAAGCAAGCGAGAGTGATAATAAACTCCATATTATATACCCTAGTTATATACAGGCCGGCCCGTTTAACTGGTATGGTGCGTCATGATGGAGCTGTGTTCCGTCAATACAAACAATTTTTCTTAAAGTACAGACCGTTATTTCAAAAGAAAATAACTTTTGAATTTTGCTAAGTATATACATCCTTTTTACTTGTGACCGAGTTACTACTGTTACTGTCGCATTTATGCGGTAGTATGTAGTAAGTAATTTGACTACTTCACGGCACGGGTGGCGCAATGTCTGAACGATGGGACTGCAGCGCTGCGTGTCGCGGGTTCGAGCCCCGCACGAAACACATCTTGGTATGGCCTACAGATAGTTGTTCCGCGTCTAGGTGTTTGGTTTGTGTATGTGAGTTTAAATGTTTGTAAACACACTTACGATACAGGACAAATTCCTAAGGCCTAAAACATACACAAGCGACGCAAGGCAGCAGGCGCGGAACAGACGCGAGTGCGCCGCTTCAAAACGATTTCATACAAAATGTATGCAGGCGACGTTTTTGAATTATGCTGAAGCGACGCGGCGCAGACACGCCGTTTCGTTGCCTGCGCCGCGTCGCTAGCAGTCGGGCACGTCGCTTGTGATACGGTATGCTCAGTATTTACCAATCTGTAATCGCATCTGACCGTTTCTTGCCTGTTCCACGCCTCTTCTGATATAATTCAAATCGCGTCTGCGCCGTATCTGTCCCACGCCTGCGCCGCGCCTTCGCCTTCGTCGCTTGTGTGTGTTTTAGGCCTAATGTGGGGCAAAAAGATAAAACTTGTGACACTTCCGTTCCGAAACGCTGGTTCCATTACAGATTAAAACCAAGTTCCGCGATCCCGTTTACTACACTATCATCTTTTACCAATTACTTCTTCCCAGGGTCGACGGCACCTCGTCCCGTATGAACCTATCCCAAGGTCGTCAGCTAGAGGGTGACGGTGACGACGCGGTGTGTGTGGCAGCACCTTCACACGGCGCCGTCATATCGTACGCCACGCTACTGGCTTCTATCGTGGGCTGGGACTTGAGGGCACCAGGTAAATATATACATACAAACTTAGTTTTTGCTAAGCCTAAAACTGAAAATTTTTCCTTTAGGAACAATTCTGGAAACCCTAAAAAACAGTTGTTCCGTAAATTTTTTGTTGAGATCAACGAAATGTTTGAAACCGACCATTTTTGTATTACGAATCCAAGAGTCCAATTATGCTCAAAAACAATCTTTGTTATAATTTAATTTTATTCACAAAATTGATAGTTAATTCCGCGGAAAAAAAATCCAGGCTTAGATGCAAGATCCGCGGAATTAAAACATCGGGAGAGTTGGAAATAATGGGGGAGGCCTTTGCCCAGCAGTGTGACAGAACAGGCTCTTAAATAAAATAGTATAGATTTCCACGAAGTAACGCCTGGTTCCATAACTTATCCTTGTAATAACGCGAACTGTACGTAGAAATACGTACGCAATCAGCAAAGCTTTTTGTAGTCAGGTTAGTAAAATCAAGAATTGTCATTTTTATCTGAACCCTGTGCTTTTCCTTAGATATATATTGTCAATTATATCTTTCTTTTCTACAGGAAACGCATGGAAGCTCCAAGGCGACTTAAAGCAAGGAGTGTACACATGTCTGTACGCTGACCCGTGCGGCTACCTGGCAGTAGGCACGTCCAGTGGCGCCATCTGCGTGTGGGACCTCAGGTTCCATCTGCCCATCACGTCGGTGCGGCATCCCAACTGTGAGCTATTTATAATCATCATCATCTCAATCGTCCTGATTCGATTTTAGCTTATCGTCTTTTTGAGTGAAGTCAAATTCACGAAAAAGTTACTTCGTTGATCAAGTGGACCTAAGTTCGAATTCCAGGCCGGTCAAATTGTTGTAGCAACCACGGAGGCTTGTGCCCGGTTCATGCCCATAAGGTAATACAGGCGCGTAATGTATGAACTTTTAAAAGTCTAATTATCAATTTTTCTTCTACAGCTGAAAGAGTACGTCGCATAGTAGGTAGCGGTGTCAGCGGCGGCATATGGGCGGCGGGGGCGCGGGACGCGGCCGCCTGGAGCCTGGAGTCCACCCAGAGGACGCACGCGCTGTGGCCCAGCACTAACTGTGTGCAACCTCTGCAGTATACACCTGCTGTAAGTATAAGGATATGTGGAAAAGTTTTGCATATCAAGATATCTATCGGACATTCCAATGTTTACTGTTTCCACGTAGCTGCTACGCCTGCTACTATGCAACTAGTTTTTTTTTTGCATTGCTTCGATAGTCTAAAGTAGAGTGCAAATTAGAGATTTTTGACTAATATACAAAAAATAGACAAATTAAATCACGAGCGGCGATGAAAGTTGTAGTCTGCCTACGATGTTCATCTGGACGACCGAGCCTTGCTTGGTATTTTATTTTCTAAAAACGAAACCTAGCTAGATCGATTTACCGCCACCGAAACCCCCTGCATACTAAATTTCATGAAAATCGTTAGAGCCGTTTCCGAGATTCCGATTATTTCTTCAATATTCTAACATTTTCGAGACCTCTCGAATAGTGTATTTATCAACAAATTTAAGTTTACTTTTGAACTCATTGTGTTTTAATTACATAACTTGAATAATTCTTGAGACCACCTACTCATACATGTATAATATCCTCCAGGCCTCCCACTACATAAGCTCAATCTACTGCGGCTCACGCGAGGGCAACCGGTTCGTGGTGACCGGCGGCTCCGACCTTCGGCTGCGGTACTGGAACTTGGAGCAACCTGAGGACTCCTACGTGTTGTTGCATGCGCATAATGATTCGCTGAGGAATACGCCTAACGCTATTAAATATAGGTGAGTCGATTTGTTTGTTTAGACGTTGTTATGTTACTAACCTTAGAATATCCTGCTGGATTTACTGAGACATGACACTTTTTGGTCTTTCTGAATTGTGTGTTTAGTGCCTAACCTAGTAAAATGTATTGGGGTCGGCTACCATTCTTACCAGATGCACCCGAATACCAGAATTTTACAAGAAACGACTAGTCAGACGCTATTTAACATCCACGACCCAGTTAAGACTGGGTATTATACGGTACCCCTTCGTAAGACTGATTGTCAAACTTTCAGGCCGCTGACTACCTGTAACGACTGTCTTAACGTGCTTTCCGAGGCACGGAGGAAACTCGGTACCTATCTAATTATGGTCAACCACAGACCTTCCGTGGCAAGCGCGACTTTATCTTGAACATCGTCCCTTTCACCTGTGACCCAGTATTAACAATTAAATTTTAAACTGTCCTCTTCTTGCAGGAGCCGCATAATAGACGGGACCACAGTAATCCAAGAATGCTGCAAGCTGAACCCTGCAGCGCCGGCCTCTCTGATAGAAGACAACATATACCGCAGCGTGGAGTCCCGCTCTTTCTACCACACTGCGCCTATCACCGACCTTACTATGGTGGAGGGGGCGAAGCCCTACCTAGTGAGCGCGGCCGCTGACGGCGTTATTAATGTGTGGAAGTAGGAGTTGACAATACAGTGGACCCATGGTAATCCAGCCCCTGTCTAATCCGGTGCTCCTTGTAATTTGTCGCATTACAAGGTACCCTTCTTCAAAAAAATCTGGACTCTAGGGTGTTAGGCAGTACTCTATAATCCGACAAATTCGATAGTGACACTGCCCTACACTGTAATTTACTATCAATATTATAACGGGTGTAAGAAACGATGGATGGATTGTTTAGAGAATGATACGGCAAGAAAGGAGGTATCTGATGAGATGAGTTATAGACAGGGCTGGGCAAAATACATGCTTTGCTTTAATTGAAATACAAATTACAAAATACAGTATCGCAAGTAATTAAAATACAAAATATTTTTAAGTAAGGTATTTGAAATATAAAATACAAAATACAGTATTTTAGCTATTTTCAATTGAAATACAAATTACAAGTACTTTTTCAAAAAAAAATAACCGCCTTCAAGAACCATCAGAAAAAAGTGTAAAGTAACTTTCTTTCGGAACTCGGTGGCAAAATTGAATTAAAAACAAAATAAACTAACTTAAAAGTTTTTATTTTAACATTTTTAGTTAAAACATTTTTAAATGAAGGCTAAATGTATTTTAATGTTAAAATGTATTTTGAAGCCACAAGTATTTGAAATACTAATTTAATTACAAAATACTTCGTCGTCAGGTATTTAATAATAATAATAATACGTTTATTTCAGATAATGCAATCCATAAGAGAAAAGAGTAACAAAAGAGAGTAGTCAGTCCGCAGATACAAAAATTAGAACAAAATACAATAATTCAATTAATAACATACAACATTCACAAAATTATACACCACACAATAGAAATAAAGAATAGATAACAATTATAAAATGAAAATTGAACTGTGAATAATGACAGTCAATATTAATAATTCCAATGTCAAAATATAATCAGTCAATCAAATTAGAAAATTATACACAAAAAATACATTACAATTTTACAAATCAAGCACTAGCATGTCAGAATTGTCCGGTACACAAACACATCCATTTATGTTGGATCGGACAATCAGTGCGGGAAGCAATCATCCATCATTCGTTTTTCATCATTTGAAATACGAATTACATTTTAGAGAAGTAATTGAAATACAAATACTAAATACGTATTTGTATTTCAAATACTGCCCAACCCTGGTTATAGAGAAGTATGGAAGAAGACATGCTGCGCTAATCGCAAATGTATTGCGATAAGGGTAAGAGATTGATGATGATAACTGGTGTAAATAGCCCTTAACGAAGCAGAAAGGCACTTGTTCTATTTCGTTTTCGTGTTTTTTTATAAGTTTATGATTTATTATTGTTTCAAATTAGGTCCTTAGATTTTTTCTATCTGTGATCTTTCATATTTTACTCAGTTATTTTTATGCTATGTGCATAATATTAATTTATTTACACTTACAGTCAGGGGGAGTTAGTAAAAATAACAACGACTGAATAAAATTGTATCAAATTGTTTTCTTTTATTATATAATATTTAGATAGTAATTTATAATATAACATTCTTCATATTCATAAAAACATTAATGTCCACAATTTATACGGCTTTTATTTGGTGCTTGTTTCGGTTCACGATCTCATTCGAGCTCGATAATATTCGGACTGACCCGAAACACGCATGAAAGTGAAACCGTACATATACCTAATTACAATCGTATATAGTAAGATCCTATTTTTCTATATTAAAATAAAATATTATCAGTTATTTGATTTTGATTTATTTACATAATCATTTTCCATAAACTGCTGACGTTATTTAAATGATTTTTACTTAGTCAAACTTTAAACACACACAAACTACATAGGCGGAATTAATGCTTAAGGCATTCTCTAAGAGTCAATCAAGACTAGTACAGGGATATAACAATGTAGATGCATTGATTGCGAGTCCAAAACTAAAAAAAAAAACAAACACTGCTTTTCAACAAGTATTTTAAAGGGAATAACCTCAAAGATTTATGTCTTAAAAATATGGCGTCATCATATCAATAATACTTATTACTAAAGAAGTTCGGTCAGACCGCTAGGGACAGACCAAAACGCAACAAACATCCATTAATTTGAGTCAAAACAACAATAAAAAAGTTTTGTGCTAATAATTCATCATGTCATAGAACATTGTTAACTATCACAGATTATAATAATTTTTAACGTAATACAAACAAACATAGTGCTTAATCAATTACTTACATACTAGGTACTTACGGCAAATCTACAATAATGTTGCAGCATGACGACAAGGTTGAAAATTGGGTCATTTTACAGTATTTTTTTTTTTTCCACAAGATCTGATTATATAAACTTAGCCTAAGCTTTAAAGATAATAGGATGTGTCATAGGACGCATACCAAACAAGACATATAATAAGTCATGACAATTACTTAATGTCCTAGTGCATAGTGACAGATTGTAAGGAAAAAAAGAGAACAAAAAAAAATAAAATTACAGTAGACTCATAATGCGGGGAATCCCGCGCGCGTTGCGTCATTGTACAACAAATATAAATAAAAAGGAGGTCATCGGCCGCTATCTTTTTTTTCCAATGAAAATAATAATATTATCTCGTACCACATACTTAATATGTGTATATTATTATATAGCTGGTGGCATAATTGTTGCTGAGAAATCACTGAAAACTGACAAGACCACACAGGTCTTATTTCAGAAAAAAGATATTCTTATAGGCTTTCCTGTAGCTTAAGTTGATCCAAAACATTTTTGACTCATCAACAGTTGCTCACATAATATGCAACTTTGCCCAGGCCACATCTATATTTAGTTTTCCCACAGCACTGTCGTCCAGCTTTTCGGCTATAAAATACATTTGTATTGCATTGACAAAAAGCCTAAAAACTTAATTTGATCTTAATGTGTTGTGGCAATACATTATTAATCATTGAAAGTGATTGAGGTATATTGCTTTACCAATCGCACGCAGGAATAACCCCAACCTTCCCTAAACTAGAAAGTTATACATATTAATATTCACACACAACCATATGAAATACCTAGTATTTCTTCTCAGGTGTATCAGCCAACAGTTTCTCGAGATCCATACCTTCGAACTTGGGATCAGCCTTGTTAGCCGCAGTAGCGATGAAGAGCTCCTTCAATAGCTCCAGCTCTTTTGTCAGTCTTTTTGTTGTGTCTTCTAGTTCTTGATTTTCTTCTTTCAGCTTTTTGACACGTGAGAATGTGTCTTGTGTCTGCTGCTTGGACTTTACTCTGCTTTTTTTGACCGCCTGAAAATAAGATGGAACATATAAGTTTGGGGTGAAGGCAATGGTCAAAGAAAGTGCTCTAATTGAGTTGTGAAGATTTGCCCTACATGAAATAAACAAGATTATTGGTAAATGCAGTATAGCTGCTACTGTACTTTACATTTCTGCCAAGTGTGATTGATGAAATTAATTTGTTTTAATAAAGGTATAAATCTAGTCTAATTAGAACTAATGTAACAATGAAAACAATTAGTCTTCGCTGCAGCAGTTATTTTTGGATTATCAAATTTCATAATTTTTCAAAAAAAGCTTTTAGAATTATCAAATAAATGTAATAATTAAATTATCATCATCAATTAAAATAACCTATTTCAGTAATACTAACGGACTGCCAAAATATTATAGCAACTTGGAATGCTGAACCATAAGCTGAAAATTCAAGTTTTTTATTAAAGTTTATTGAAATGTTCCAGTGTTTGAACAAACATTGTCATGAAACATAAGTTTCCGATATTACAACAATTACATCATCATTACAAGATGTAAACAATTGCACAATATTTCTGAAACTTGATGCAGCCATCACTAAAAAGGCCTGATTTATGACTTATAATAATAATAAATAACATTTTTCTATTATGGTAGATCAAGACAGCAGTTTCTATGAAATCTATAATAGAAACCAACCCAATTAATCAACAATTAATCAAAATAATAATAATATATAAATATATTAATTAGTGATTAGTGTTTATATGTTAATTTATCAATTGGTTGGTTGGTTAGGTTCCAAAGGAAACATGAATCTACCCATTAGGTAAATAATGCTCTGAAATGTTTGTTCACTACAGGAACTGATAGATGCTATAGAAAGCGCCAAACTAGTAGCTCAGTTCTAGGACGACACTATTAAGATTGTCATCAATGCGCTAAGAAGTGGTATGTTGAATTTTAAAATTAATATTTAGTACACTACTTCACACAAATAAGTAGAAACTTATTTGGGATAAGGGCAGGAGAATGATGACAATTACATTATTGAAGTGAAAACTTCTTTAGCGGCGCTGAGCACTTTTTTTTGTATGGGTAAAAACTTTCAAACTCGCGTCAGGGTCACGTGATGCTGATCGAAAAATCGTAAGATTTTTCGATCAGCATCACGTGACCCTGACGCGAGTTTGAAAGTTAATATTGAAGTTTTCACTTCTGCCGGCACTCCCGGAGTGCTATTTTTTTTTTTAAGATACTTTTTTGAGATTATTAGCAGAAGATGATGTAATGTTAAATTAAGTATCTGAGATTCTAATAGATACATAATCTGTTAAATGGACTTTGTCATTCAGCCCAGCAACAAAAAATATTTTTAAAAGGCCTCAATAATGAATAATGAAAGAAATGCATCCTTCCTTCAGCGGGTGACTATCTAACTAGGTCGACTTCATTTACTATGGTTACATAAAAAAACGTACAAACCTCATTATTTCTTTCCCTCTTCTTCCTGTACTCATCGTCCCCTTCATCAACATCGCTGGCTCCACGTCTCCCTCGCTTCACGGGCGGCATGTCGAGGAAGTCGTCCAAATCGTATAAGGTCATCAAATTGCTAACGACTAAAAGCCGTGAACTGTTTACAGAAATTAACTGTAAATCACTTAAATCACACTCCTGTAAAGAAACAAAAGAAAATGAAAAGTTAGTTTACGAAAAGACGAAAAGTCAAAGTTTCCATGAAATTATGACGCAATTTCGCTGTCGAATTTCGACATCATACATACCAAATTAAAGTGCTGCTGATGCTATACAGACACTGCTTTAGCTGTACAATAGTCTTGATTTACTGTATTTGTAGAATAATCAAACAATGTTCATTTATTTGACAATACAAGGTATTACATAGTGCGCGATACTTGTTTGAATGGAAAGGATTAGTTTGTGAATGAATGAATATTTCTCTGAAGTCTGAACAGAATCAAAAGTCCACTAAAAACCACGTAACAATGTTGCCATTGATTGTTTTCATATTTCCAAGAAAAGTTTGGGTGTTGTTTTGTTTTTGTGGAACTCATTTTAATATCAAAGTGAACCAGTAAAAAGAGACTCAACATTTGTATAAACAATTTATAGCTAAAATAGAATGAGTTTCGACCTAAAAAAGCAGTACTCAAGTATTACGGTTTTTCCTCTTCGACCCACCAAAACGTACCGTTCAGGGAACTTCCCTCTGATTGGCAAGACAGCTTGCAATATGTCAAATTATATGACATTGACATCATTGCTGAATAGGGATGTGATTTCATCCATCAATGATATCGACAATCGAACGAACGCCGACGTAATAAATCGAGAAAGAAAAATGTACTCGATTAAAATAATTAATTTACGTTTAGTCTACTTTAAAATAATAGAAACTTCGGTTTTTTATCCTTTGATTATCTTTCAATATTCAAATTATAATTTATAAACGCTGGCCACTGTGGTGCTCCTAATCTTCAATAATTAAGGCTGATGTTCCAGGGTAGCCCGCGAAATTCAAATTTTCTTACGTTTTTAGCGATTTGCAGGCCATTGCTAGGTTGTATGTTAGTAAAAATATGATTCGCGGCTGTAAGACGTATGCAGTTACAGAATTATAATCATCAAAATCATCATTACAACCCTCCAAGTTCATGTAACTCTCAAGAATGACCTTTTGATGAAATAATCATTCTTGAGAGTTATATTGGGATATTTTAAATAAAAAGAAAAGGGCAAAAATAAAACGACATAATTTTTTTTTTGTTGTAAAAATGTATTTTCTGTTGTATAATTCACTAAGATCATTTAGCAAAGTTGTCTGATATTTCATTCAAACCATAAAATAATATATAGCTGTAAATTCTTAAAACTCCCAACCTGGGAATCAAACCCAGGCCCTGCACAGCAGTCACTCTTGCGACCACCGTACCAATGAGGCAGTATAAGCATAACACAGAAATCTACTATAAGAAAGACGACGCCTTACAGCATCATAAACAATAATTTGAAATTATCACTGTGTGTAGTGTAAAGGATAACCAACACAATACAATGTCTAGGGGGATGTAGTCTGTGTTTCTGTTTTTTTTTTAAACATTTACTATTCTTTTCATGGATCGATTGAATATCATGTCTTCTAACTTCTAGCTCACCAAATTACAAGCGATGTTTTCTTAACGTATTAACAAATAAATCGATATTCTAAAGACATAGTCCCTGTAATAAAAATATAATTTTATTCCCCATAAATGTTAATGTCGAGATTTTCTTGTGAATATATAATCAAAATTTAACATTAGACTTTTTGGTACCTATTTTTCATGCTTAGGTACCTATTATCTTTTTCTAAATAATTAATAATTTCACATGAAATAAGCAGTACCTTTGTGCTCTTCTATTTTTTTTTAATGTTTTTATCCTTTTTTGTATTTTGTGTGTACATAAATAAATAAATATAAAATATTCATCCAAATTTCAAAAAAAAAAAAAACCATATTATCTAATTAATTGTTATTATAATTGTATCACTGATCACATTGTTTTTATCTACAAGTCATTATTAATTATTAATCCCGTATATTTTTCAAGATTATAAAATTTTGGATAAGTTGTCTTAAAAATAGTGTAAAATATTGCCTCTTTTGTACTAGTGTTACCTAAGTCAGGAACTACTGATAATTATAAACATTCAGTATTTTACATTGCCAAAGATGCATTTATTGGCTAAACAACAGTTCAGAAAAGAATCTCTAATCGTCAATCAAAAAGTCTTTCAGAAGAGAAGTACAAGCCTGAAAAGCCAGCTAAAATGTTTTGCTTTACAGAAATATCCAGTAATTACAAATTAACTCATTAATGATTTATTACAAATGCTTTAATTTTTTTGTACAGTTTTAAAAATCATATTTAATAGGATTTTAAATATGGAAGACGACAGTGAAAGCTGAGCGAGCGTCGCCATTTATTTATATATTACATGCATTTTATAAACGCATTATCAACATTATAATCCAGATATTCTTATCATTATAGAGGTGTGTTTATCTAAAATGCTATGTAATTGACATCTTACACAAAAAATGATTGCCATTATATTTGCAAGTCATATTGAATAAAGCAATACAAAACAGTCAAGCATATAGTATTATAATTATCTTTTGTTTCTAATGATTGATAGACATTGACGTCATTATATAAAAAGTTCCATTTAATTTTGTATTTCACTACTCTCTAGCATTCTACTATAACAAATTAGTAATTGATGGGTCATTCAGCTGAAATATGAATACAAGTAAAATAAAATACTTCCATACTCAAAAAAGTAGACAAAAAAAAACTAATTACATTTAAAAAGTAACTGATTATCTGTAAAATGACCCAAATTGATTTAAGTTTATTGCACCCAATGGTACAAAATAACTGTCAATATACAAAGTATACATAAGTCTATAATTATACCGGTTTGTTGCCACTACGCACTTGCGACTTTATCACTGTTGACAAGACTGTTATGAACTCATGATTTACAATTCAAATATGATGAATGTATGTACATATAATCCACTGTTGTTATTGCATATAGTATAGTGATTTTGTTTACAATCGCCAATACGTAATAGCGATTAATTTCTTCTAATTGAGCCACAGAACACTTAATTTAGCTGTCCCAGTGATCACTTTCACAGTATTTTGGTATCTCAACCACTACTTACGGCAAGTTTATTGAGTTTTATATTAAAACATCTATTTCTTATCTTCTGGTATGTCTTCTAACAGTTTGTCCAAGTCTATCCCTTCGAATTTTGCATTGGTTGAGTTTGAAGCATGAGCTAAAAACAGTTCTTTAAGAAACTGGAGCTCTTTTGTTAGCGTTTTCACTTTTTCTTCCAACATTTGGTTTTCTGCTTTTAATTTATTGACTCGTGAAAATGTTTCTTGTGTCCGCTGTTTTGTCTTGAATCTGCTCTTTTTTACTGCCTGGAAAGATTAAAATTGTTTATTATTATCACTTGAGCAACAGTTTTGTTGCATCACTTGGGCTCTTTGTAAACAATATTCTTTATTAGTATAATAACTACCATTATTTTCTGATAAGAGAAACCACACGCAAATAATATATATTATGTACTATATTAATATATTATGATTGTAATATCACAAAAACAACATGATCACTGTAACTAATTATCACAATCACAATGGAATTATAATCATAGAAACTAATTTAAAACTATAGCAAACTGAGGGATAACACAAGCCTTGGAGTGCCATTTTGAAATAAACAATACTTTGGTAGTAACGCTAACAGTTATAGCAGAACTATTGCATAATGATTACGGAAACTACACAGCAAATTGCACAATATTTTTTATAATCTTTTTATAGAAAATAGTATCAAACCAGTACTCTTTAAAATGGCAGAGATAAGAAGAGTATTTTGTCAGTTATTTATGTAAAAATGTCTGTTTTTTTTAAAATTCTTACACAATATTATCTATGAACGCATATTATGGCCTCATAATTTACGTGTACAATATTTTCCTTATTGTGTCCTTTATCAAGTGAGGTTGGGTAATTCCTGGAAACACTTATTCAGGAAATAAAGTGATTCAGAGAAAATTCTTTTATTTTGAAATAATGTTTGGTAAATAATGGTGATTCATGTTTTGATATAAAACATGAATCACCATTATTTACCACACGAATATTCAATAAAAAATACTTGTAACTATGGTTACTGAAGTAAAACAGAATGATTCATATTTTATTTTAAAAATAACTTCTTTTATTAAATGGACATATTCTGTTTAAATAAATTTATATTAAATATGAAAAAAAAAGTAAAAGCTAGGTGTAAAAGCTAGGTGGATAAGCACTATGGCTCATAGTTAAAATACCTAGCCCACTTTAAAAGTTACAAATAATTATCATTCTGTTCTTTCATTGATATTGATTGTTTAATTAACTAATAGGAATGTTTGTTTGCGGGAGTCTTTGGATTAGAGCTTTAACTGCTTTCTTTAGTTTTCTACAAAAGTTTTAAAACATTACCTCATTATTTCTGTCCCTCTTCCGTCGATAATCGTCGTCTCCTTCATCGTCAGCATCACTGATTCCTCGTCTCCCTCGCTTGTTGGGAGCCATATCAAAGTAATCTTCGAGCTCGTCTAATATCATCAATTTGTTTATACGACAAAAGCCGCGCTTTGCTCACAAACTTTACTAAAAATTACTTTGGAACACACCTTTGAAAGTTCAACGAAGGTTTTAAGGAACTAAAGAAAGATTTCGCAATAGTATTATTGAGAAATTGTGGCACTGTTGTTAACCTGGATCGCTTTTGCACTATGTTATTGCACAAGTTCCTACACAATGTAAATAATGTACCTAATGCTTTGGTTTGGTGTTCATGTAAAAATGAATTTATACAATTTTATCTTGTTTCACTGGAGTTGAAAACACAAACAACAATAACACATTTGCAAAGTGTTCATATATTTACTCGGTCCATGATGCGTAATACTCGAAAGCAAAAATATAAGGCCGCGTTCCGTATTACAAAATAATCGCTCACAGCGCTCACGTCTATATTTTGCGTTCCAAATTAGATATCACGATTATGACAGCTAAGAGCTGTCATCAATTCGGAACGCTCGTAAACGCGTTTACAGTGCTCACTCGTCACGTGATAACAAAAACATAAGCTGCATGAGAGAAATTCGTCGCCCGTAAGGCTCGTCTTGTAATTTACTTGAATACTCATGGTTATGAGACTCCAAAGAGATTTCAAAGAACTAATTGAATGTATTTGTGTGACTCCAGCCAGTGAACCTCAGCTGTGAACACACACACACACACCCAGACACACACACGCATCAGACATCTGTCATTTTTTACTTTGATTTTGACAGCTGCGCTCACGGTGATATTTATTTGGGGCATGGTCGGTGTTATCGCAAGATGGCGCATGTCATGACGTCATCTATGACGATTCAAGGGACATCGATATCGCGCTCACAGTAATTCGGTACGGGTTTATGGACGCTCAAATCGATTACAGCGTAATTCGGAACGCACCCTAAATAGCTCACTAGATGTCATTGTCAGTTCCAGTGTTGCCAACCCTAATTTCAGAAAATTAGTAAAATATGTGCCACAAAATCGGTAGAAATTGGTAGAATCCAAAATGAAAAATAGGTAGATCTACCACCTTAATTAAGTAGGTGTTTTAAATAAAAAAAAAAAAAATTTGGCCTTTCGTGGCGGAGTTTTGACCTTTGACCATGATCATTTTCAAGCGCATCCCTGCTATCAGAATCCCCACTTTGAGCTAGACTCTAGCTTGCTAGAAGCAGAAGCAGGTCACAACTCACAACTCGGTAGTAACCAATAAAATTAGACAAAAACAAATAAAATAACAATTACTACAACAAATTCAATTCAATATTTTGATGTAATGTAACAAACAGGATTCCATTCGAATGGCGCGAACGCGGTACGAAAGTGTCAATGTCCGATATTAATCAATGTCCACTGTCAATAGTAAGTTTTTTTTCATCCTTCAGTAAGAAAAACATGTTTTCAATAATGGCGTTATTTTTTTTTTTAAATAGGTAGATTTGAGGCTTAGGTTGGTTGACAGGTAGACTGAGGGCAAAGTAGGTAGATCTACCTAAAAGTTAGTAGATATGGCAACACTGGTCAGTTCATCAGGTGACGTCATTTGAGTAAGTTTTTGACGTCAACGTCATGCATGCATGAGTCACCCAGCGTAGGGATTTCATCACTCGTTTCATGAAACACTTTATTCGAGAATGAGTTGATGTCGAAAAAAACAATATTATTATTCATTTTACAAACGTATGAGAATTATTCCTAAACTATTAAACAAGCCCTGTTTTATAGTTTAAATTAATTTCATGGTTTACAAAATAACGTGATTTTTTTTAACAAAAATAATATTAAAACTTGTGATGATTAAATCGATTACATTTTATTATCGACATTGGGATTAGGATGAGAAATCTGTACCTACGTACCTACATCAAACCTACATCCATCCCTATTTTACCTTGTGTCTGACACATGGTCTGACATAACAAAATGACAACAAAACTGACATAAAATTGCAGCGTTCAGAAACCTTTTTCTGTAAGGTGGGCGCCAAGTTAGCACAAAGGTAGTCCACGAAATTCAAATTTTCTTACGTTTTTTTGCAATTTGCAGGTCAGTGTCAGGTTTTATGTTGATTAAAATATGATTCACGCATGTAATGCGATAGAAGTTGCGGACACATACACAATAGTAAAAACTTTAAGACTGGGAAGAATAATAGAATAACAATTATTTTTAGACTAGCTTTTGCCAGCGGCTTCGCCCGCGTGAAAATGACGATTTTCCATACAAACTTTCATCCCCTATTTAAATCCCTTATGGGTTGAATTTCGAAAAATCCTTCCTTATTCCTTGTCTACATTTTAAAGGGAACCTCTATGCAAAATTTCAGCTTTCTAGGTCCAAGGGTTTGGGCTGGGCGTTGATGAGTCAGTCAGTCAATCAGTCAGTCAGTCAGTCAGGACTTCTCTTTTTATTTATATAGAAGATACGGGTTGAAGAAGAACGACTTCCATCATCCAACACAGTGGGCTCGTAATATTTTGAAATTCGTTATGGTTAGTTATGGTGGAGTCTATTCCTGAGAGAGAGAGGGAGGAGGCCAGTGTCCTTGCCGTAGACAGAGTAGTTTTCTCTGTCTACGGTCCTTGCAGTAAAGGCACACCTCGGACACTCCATACAACGCCCGCAAAATAATTACCTATTACTACTACATAAACAAATAACGTTTGTGCACGACGTGCACGTGCAAATGTGTGCGTAAACTCTAGTAGGGTTATCGTAGCCTAAAAAATGGCGCGGAAAGTGCAACGGTCTGCGTCGCGAAAACCGAACGACGACTAATACGAGCGCGAGCCATTGCTCAAGTGGCGACGACGAATACCACGAACTGCGGGGTGAGGTGCGGTATTTAATATGAGCGCGGAGAAGAGAGTGTCCCTTCTGTACGTAGTACTATTATGTATTCTGTGGTAAAGGTCATAAATAAAAGATGATAGGCTTTATAATGCTTATACACGGGTTTATGGCGAATTAAATAAAACAACAGAATATCAGACCACAATATAATTCTTTCTTCACGATAAACTTCTAACAATTTACGTAAATCTTATTTACACAATTAATGGAAGCATCGAATGCTAAACTTTCTAATACTGTAATGCTAACCATTGTCAATACATTTTATAACTATACAGAGTAATTAAATTGAAGGTAAAATGCCATAATCAAGAATTTCTTATTCATTCGAATTCATATCTAGTTGCTATTAATCAACAAACAAAAGCAAAGAAATAATTTTTATTCGTTACATCACAGAAAAAAACGAGAAAACCTAAGTCATATTCGAAATAAATCAATTAGGAATCGACTATCATCCAAACACAATCGACTAATTTAATGACAGCTGACAAATAAAGTGCGAAATGGAAGTTACGTAACTATAATCGGAATCTACACTCTTTTCACAGGTATTTTACCACTGCCAGCAATCCACTAGAAACCTTATTGAAACGAAAATAAAGATCACTTTGATTTTGATACAGTTATTGCAAAATCAGAGATAAAATATTTGTGAAAAGACAGCAGTGAATCCCGCTAATAGGAAACACATTTTCTATTTCTGATTGAAAATAAAGTCGTCAGGTAAATCTACCGTAGAAGGAATGTAGCTGACACAATGATTGGCTATCAAGATATTTTATGAGAACTGAGCAATGGTTTAGTTACTAAAACCTGCTGTTTAATTTTCATCAGTAATTCAACAGCTCAAAAGAGTAGCCAAAAAATTGAATTTTGGGTTAGGCCACAAATCACACAAAAAATGCAGTGATCGTCATATCACAGAACATACAAACTGAAAGAACGATCCTCTTTCTTAATTAAAGTCGGTTGAAAATGAGAAAACAGTCAGAACCAGAAATTCTACAACGGTTTAAAGTAGCATCATTAACTGCGATGGAAGAAAAACAACGAGTTCTTACAATCTATTGTTACCCTATTGAGATTAGACCAGTCTAATGGTTATTTACATATTTTATAGAACGATTAAACCTTAATTGTTGCGTTATTGGAACTATAGTTAATTATTATGCTTTAAGACACAAATAAAACATATTTCGATCTTGTTATAGTCTTGATTTCACATGTTTTATTATTTTGTTTGATAACTACAATGTCTTATAAAAAAGAGGAAATAATTATGTACAAGCGATCTTAGCTTAATTTAAGTCAAGTAGGCCAAAAGGCTTTAGTTTAGGAGCCATAAAAATAAAGGCGTCACACATAAATACATAATGAATGGTAGTTTAACGGCCATAGATATATTAGTTTTGATGAAGACAAAAATTTTGCGTATTAAATTATTACTTATAAATATTTAGGCCTCAGCGGTATATTTTGATACATGATGGTATTCTTGCGTCGCTTAGTTGTAGAAGACTGCTTTTCAAACGAACATAAACCTTATTTTTACTAGAAATAAGGTACATAACTATATCTTGGCATTGAATATGTAAATTTTTTGCTATAAAATAGGTTTTCTAAAATACATTTCATCGTAAAACACAGGTCTTCGGTAAAACATACATGAGCATGACTAATATTGATTGAAAGATTGAAAATGTGGTAGGATTACTACACTAGGCATTTTTGTTTTTGAGGTTTGGAAATCATCAATGTCTCCTCCCGCTCTGGGCAGAGCGGTAGGGAGTGTCAGACTCTTACTGGGCCATAATCCGCTTACACTGTATTGTCGTCAACCCACAGTTAAATACATAATTAGGTAAATGTTTTTGGCACAAAAAATACACCATTGGATATTTGATCCATTTTGCGCTTCCAAATGTCGGTACGTTATGTCTTAAATAGCTAGAATAACATTAATAAATAAATAATAATAATAATATAGTAAATACAGACTTGAAAATATTTAAGACAAATCCATAACAGGAACATTTTTTTACAAATATTTCGTATTTCATTTGGTTTCTACTGTGTAGTGAGAATAAAAGGTCCCTTTTATAATAATAACAACTTAATACGTTTAGCGTAACGTATTTAAAATATCGTTCTATTTCTGTCAATGGTTTGAGTTTGGCTGAAACAGAATATGTTTAAGGTAAGGTAAGGAGAGTGCCATGTTAGCCCACGAAATTGTAAAACACGTAAGAAATTTGAATTTCGCGGACTACCTTGGTGCTTCGCCTTTAAACATTAGATATGAGTGGTGTAGATGGGCCAGGAACCGTTTTCAGTTTCTAGAATGGTAGGTATCTATTTCCACAATTAACAGTTGCAACGTATATTTCAGCTATTAATTTCATCAAAACATTAGTAGAAATTCAACATTACAATAAAAATATAAAAGTCCAATAGAAAAAGTAATATAATTTAAATATCTAATAAGATAAATCAACAGACCTTGGTAATGGCTTATTGTACATTTAGGCAGTCATCATCAACAGTAAGTACGCTAAGTAACTGGCAACGCATGAAATTTCATGAAAAGTTTGGTTTTCTCGGGTCTTGCCTATGTCACAACCAGTGTGACGTTGCCATTTTAGATCTTGATGCATCGCCCAAAGAGTATGTAACTTTAGCATCGCCCGAGCAGTCATTTTGACAAGTAACATTGGTGAAAAGAACTTACATATTTTAAATATAAAATAGGTAAATAAATATCTATTAAAATTTAAAGAAAACAGTAGAAACCTTTGTATAGTGGAACTATCGAAATATGTTTTCCGTTTCGAAAATAACTTTTTTTTTCTCTAAGCTCGCGACTTGTACAGTTGTCGAGACAAAAATACGTTTTACTATTCACAATCAAAACTTTCAACTCTCTATGGCCATTTGACCAAAAACTTTTGAGATAATTAAACTTTTACGTACGTTTTCTTAGTTGAAATTTAATAATAAGCACGGTTGGAATTTCAATTAATTTAGTCGATTTCTTAAATAATGTTACTATTAATGAAAAATCGACTAACGTTAATCGATTGGTTTGTCAGAATAGAATCTGATGACATCTACATCTCTAACATACAACAGATATGTTTTATATTATAATTTCCTTTTTTGTATCTATAATATGAATACACAACATAATAAAGACGCGAAACAAAATGTTAAAAGCTTAAGATACAAATCTAGAGAGAGTAAACATGAAAATACATTGGGTTTTTAGTCAGGCCACTCATACATAACATTAGGCCAACGGCTTTCCATAATATTCCAACCATATTTATTATTATTATGTCTCGTTATTAAAAAGTTTAGAATATTATTATTATGTCAATACTTACGCTAAGAATCGTACAAACTAGTGAACTAGTATCGCTTAGTTACCAAATGCCAGCAGTCGACGGCGCTCGCGCGCCGTGTCACTCGTCCAGATACACACAGCCTTTAATTTTTTTTGCGAATTCTATTACAAACTTTAGTAGGAATCGCCATGACAGGTGGTAAAAACTTATCTGGTTTATTTATAACCTATAACCTCTATGATTAACTTCCGGAGATAAACTTCGCTGCAATCAGCCAATGATTTAATGGCATCCGATTAGAATGGAAGTCGACCCTAACATAAGTAGTTGGGAAAAGGATAGGCAGATTATGTTAAGGATTTCCGTAAAGAAACGCCTTATTTTTTGTCTTATGTGTTATGACATTTATTCAATGCTAGCGCTAAACTTGGAGTTTTGGCGCAGGTATTCGCATTACTTCTGATATTGAGTATATTCCAAGTTTACCACGAATATTTTGGACATGTCTTAAGCCTGTGTTATCTGGACCAGATCTTCTCAATATTAAAACTTATTTATTTTTATTATCATTGCGAAGACGTTTATTTATAAATGAAGAAGTCAGTAAATATCGAAATCTAACTTTTATTAATCGCCTAAATCTAGTCTTAGTTTTAGGAATTAGAATTAGACGTCATTTACATTGACGTATGAGCAACATTTGGTTCTCTCATTTTTGTTATAAGTAACATTTCGATAGTCGATTATTCAGTTTAGTCGAGTGACTTCTTAGTCGAGTAGCTTAATATAAGTTTTAGTCGCATCCTATAAATATATACTTCGTTTGAGTTGGATTCGAATTCACGTATGAGTCTCGTTTCTGACAGTTCAGAGTAGTCATCCTTAAATCGATTATTACAAGTCAGTCATTGAGCGTATCTTCAGAAATCGATTATCGAGTTTCAGATCGATTCTCGAATTTCAAATCGATGTTTTTCTACTTCCATTATCTTGAAATCTTATTAATAAATATCATAGCATCTTTAGCAGGGTTTACAAATATTTCTACTGCGGGACTATCCTTGCAAACCTTTTCTACGACAGGTCGATCTATGTGTACTAGTGTTGTACCTATCTAAATATTCCTTGGGGCAATGCTGTATAAGGTTGCTTGTGATTTTCACTGCGGTGGTGGCATCTGCGTCTTCCGACATTGACAGAGCCACTTAATGATGCGTGCATTTCGTTCTACGACGCTAGGGGGCTCTGTGTTGCGGTAGATCTGTTTCTGGACGCCACCACCGGGGCCTTGCACCTGGAAAAACAAATAATTGATGATAAAAAGGGAAAATTTCTTGTTGGGTTGGGCTCAGTCGCAGTCGGGTTGAAATACAGTGAAAAGATCTTCCAAGTTTACACGCACTGGTGGTGAAAAAATATCAAGTAGAAGCTGGTAGTCCAGAATCTGTACAATTATTGCCTCTGTCGGACAGGGCAAAGACTACCCTACCACCGTTACACCGGTTACACGTCAACAGTCCTGCATGGTGCTTTTTGGCACTTGAATAAACTGGTAACCACAAACGTTTTTAAATTTTATTATCTGTGGTAATTGTATAGAAAAAAAAGTGGCCAAGTGCAAGTCGGACTTGCGCATGAAGGGTTCCGTACTTAGACTTCTTATAGGTTTTCCTGTAATCTATAAGTGTTGAACAAATTTTTATTTTTTTATCAGAATTTTATTCTCGGTAGTTTCGGAGATAAAGGAGGAGGGGGTGGGGTAATTGTCGGACAGACAGACAGGGGATAAGGGTTCCATTTTTTCCTTTTGAGGTACGGAACAAGTGGCCTTAGCAAGGTGGGCGCGTTAATTCCAAACTTAACTACGCAGTACTGTACTGTGACTTGGGCCAATTCGTTACGTAGCAAGTAGTTCAGCATAGCTATTCACAAACAATGGGGTTGGCAAGTGAAAGCTGATTGTAGATGGCGTGTCCATAGCTTGTCCCAATCCGACCAACGAGGTCAAGCTATTTTGAAATATAAAATGACATTGACAGATATTCAACCAATGAAGAGCTTAGGTTCATGCGGTGCTAGCGCCATTAGTTCCACCAGTTGCCCGTCCCATTAAACCGAAACCGAATCTAATATGTCATGAATATGCCTATCTTTTTTTGGGATTACGAGAGCAAGCGAGACAGACATACGAAATCTTCGATTCGATTGTTAGTGAATAACTATGCAGGTCATCCCGTCATTTTCTTCTAAAAGTGAGTATTTTTTTTTCAAAGTATCCTTACCGTATAATCAGCAGTAGCAGCCAACTGGTTGCTATCCACGGTAGACGCTGAAGAGAAGAACACGGGACTGTCGGGCGGAGCATCCCGCACCAGCGCGTCGTATTGTCTAGGTTCAAGGCCGAGTCGCTCGAAGAACTCCTGCAGACGTGACGCCTCCTCGGTGGGACTGTCGGGGGAGTCCTCGCCCTCGCACGGGGCGGAGGCCGGACTGCGCCCGTCCGAGCGACGGTATCTGGAAGGGGTAAAGGTTTTTATAGCAGGGAACTATTATGAGGTTTTCGATGTGATACATCGCGCGATATATGCGCGCTTAGGAAGTAAAACAGACTCGTATACCGTGATGGATGATGGCATGACGCTGAAATATCGTGTAGTTTTTAATCACCGGCGAAAAAAATGTATTTTGTATGGTAAAAACCAAGACATCGTTCAATTGGGAATTTACCAAAATTGTCAAAATCAACAATGATGATTATTTAATGATCAGCTAATTTTACCACACGAGTAGCGATGGCTGACCAGCCCCCGTAGCATGGCGATTCTATCTCTATTCTATCAAGAATAGACAAAGATTTTTCCATACAATTTGACATGAATCCTTGCTACAATCTGTCATTTTGTCGATTCTTCCGTCGACAAAACTCGTTTCTTCGGTGTTTATGCTAAGCTGGCTGGAATTTTTTGAAACGGGTCCAGAAACACAGGTAGGTCGGAGCAAAGAAAATCTTTTCAGCTGGAGATTTACAGATGACTCTGCCCAGGAGTGTGAATGTAGTATTGCCCCACAAACAATGGGACACTTAATATCATGTCCTGCCTGTCCTGTTGCTTGCTCTATACAGGACTCAGGAGCTGATGGACTGTACTGAAAGTGCCAAACTCGTCGCCAAATTTTGTGCAGACTCAATTTAAATTGTCATGACACGCTAAGAAGGGGAAGTACATTTTTTGTACATTTAGGAGATTAAGATAATAGAAATACATATTATATCTTACCTATCCGAGATATCAGACTTGGAGCGCAGTATAGGTCGAGGTCGACGCTGCTTGTACCGCAGACATCGTTGGCGCTTGAACGTGCCCAGCGGTGACGTTACCTCTTCTGTCGGCTGGCAGATCTGCAAAAGTAAGTATAAATCTTTGTTAGTAGTCATATGGCAAAGGCAGGGCAATTTTGTGGATTACGATTACGGGTAAATGGTCAGAATTCTGCAGTAACGTTTTAATATAAATGTATTCAATAGGTATTTGTTTATTCACTAGGCAACTACAAGTTATTGGTTGGAACTATTGTGGACTTAAAATCTACTACGGAACCCATAATGTGTGAAGTGTAGTACTTTGCACATACAGGCACTTACAACGCTATAGGTAATTAATTCTGTAACCAGTCGATTAGATTTAGGAATCCATTTCTTGGTCCTACTTACTTCGTATTTTTTGGTCCTTCGAGCCGGATTAGTGACAAATACAAACACACACCTATTTTTCTTTATGAGAGTAGGCAAAAATTACAGAACTATGTCTATGTTTGTGTATATGCGTATGATATTGTGAAATAGCAGGTCACATAAGCTTAAGGAATATTCTGTTCTGTAGTCTAAAGATGACAAATTATAACTACAGTATTGAATTTGTCTCAGTAATTTCGGTATACTTCTGTTTAAAGATCAATTTCTCAGTTCTAACCTGGGTTGCGTTGACGTACTCCTGTTTATCATCTACACGAGGTCTCATACGCAGCTCCTGGTACTGTGGCTGCTTGTTCACCACTTCCGTACTTGGCTCGTGGTACCTGCAAGTCAAGAAATTATCATACATATCAGCAAATGTTTAACACCTAGTTTAAACATGTACGGATCAGCATAATTTAGTACCTGCAGTCGGCCGGCAAAATTGATTAATGCAGATACACGTTCGAGACAACGCTACTCAACTCAAGCAAGATCTTGCATATTATGTACCATTGGTGGATCATTGTTGATTGGCATGAGCCATTATGTAAGCCGGATATGTGTACCTAAGTAGTAATTGTTATAGGGACCTAGGCTTATTTGTTCAATCAATACTGCTGATTCAAATGTGCCAATCGGAAGAAACCCCTCATCCCGCCCCTCAGAAACATCTCACTTATACAATATACATATCGCACCTTAAAAAAGGTATATCCTTAACATTTACAGACAATAGGGGATCGGACATAAAAAAACTAATTAGTCCGTCAGATAGATTTCCAAAAATTATTGGACACGTATTTTTGCTTTTTTCACGTAAACTTAAAATGAAGACGATACAGTGCTTCGAAAACTCGTGTGACGTCATATGATAGTACATTTTGACGACACAAGTGACGTTTCAAGCCCCACTCCAAGATCTTTGACACGTTTTATCTTCGTCATTTTTATTGATTTGATAAAACAAAAAACACGTATTCAATATTTTTCGATAATCTAACTTACGGACTAAACAGAATCATATTATTTTGACCCAGTCCGATCCCCTATTAGTATTTCAACGTTTTAATTTCGCACTCACCCACTAAAAAGACTTCCTTCACCAAAAAAACTGAGTCGTTATTGATCCTCACCTAGTGTACTCCCTGGCGTACTCCTTGCGGCCCACGTTGAGACACTTGAGCGGCGTCTTGTACGTGCACTCGTAGTCGCCGTAGTCGTACATCGGGGGCTCGTCCTGGAACTGTGGTGGGGGGGCACTGGCCTGGATGAAGAGAAGAAAAAAAAATATTGAATGATTTTAAAAGGTGTGATAGTTAATTTTAATTTTCAGCTATTTAAGTACATGTCCCAAGAAGTATTTTTTGTACGGGTTGCTGAGAAATACAGTGTGCGAAAATACTACAGAACGCATTTCTTAATACGTTACTAAACCTGCAACGTCTCTAACTCTTGGCGTTAAAAATCTTGGGCTAGAACTCATTGAGGATTTTGGTTAAGTTACTAGTTCTTGGTGGTTTGGCCAGACTAGATTCGAAAGGCGGTCGATGTACTGTGGTACAACTTAAGAGAGGTTTACTTGGTCACATAGCAAAGTATACCAAAAGATCTATAGTGACATCTATGATAATAATAATAATAATAATATTCCACAACTATCACACAACGCCACCTAGTCCCAAGCTAAGCAGAGCTTGTGTTATGGGTACTAGACAACTGATAAACATACTTATATATTTCTAAATACATACATATTATAGATAAATTACACCCAGACACAGAACAAATGATCGTGCTCATCACACAAACATTTGTCCTGGGTGGGAATCGAACCCACGACCTCCGGCATAGCAGTTAGGGTCACTAACCACTAGACCAACAGGCCAGTCAATGAATGAATGAATGAATGGTCAGGCAATGAATGATGTCAATTAAGAACTAAAAAAATCTGCATTGCGCAATAAAAATCCGCAAGAACCCGATAACAACATAATAATATCTGTAGCCCACCAGCCAAGACACCCATTTGGTCGAACACTACCCTTTTTTCAACCGGCTATGAGGAGTTTTACACGCTGTTCCTAAAACCAGTAAACTTTTATATATTTAACAGTTTTTTAATTAAATAAATTTACCTGGAAGTGTATCCCAACTCTCGGCGGGTGCGCATAGTGATGATGATGCGGGTGATGTGGCGGCACGTTGGGTGCGGGCGGGGCGGGGGCGCAGGGCGAGGGGGCGCAGGGCGAGGGGGCGCAGGGCGAGGGGGCGCAGGGCGAGGGGGCGCCGTCCTGGAACTGCGGCGGGGCGGACACGTAGCACTCCAGCGACGCGCCGTACTCCGACACGCCGTACGAGTTGTAGCGGCTGTGGGAATGTGGACGTTAGTCAAGTGGATTTAAGGGTGTTTATTATTTTATTGAGAGAAAAAGAAATTGGACTATGGTGTGGAATGTGAAGGACCTTTTCTTGTTTCCGTCGCTTCTTACATAACATGTCGTTTGAAAATGATTTTCAAGGATTTTTAATGAAAAGTAGTTTTGGTCCTTCGAGCCGGATTCCATTAACCTGAAGATAGTTTTCATTATGTAACTTACAATGCAATATGCAATTGGGTTTATCACAAATCTGGCTCAAAGGACCGATAGGAACCAAAATAAATGATAGATTTGTGTTGTGTATTGTCACGTATAAATGAGTGCTTTGGACATTCTTTAGAATATTTTGGTCTTCTGGGTCTGAATAATGACCAATGTAGTTACAATCATCATCATGTAACTTTAATTGTTAAGAATCCGGCTCGAAGGACCAACATTTTTTTAATTAAACTAATTTTCACGTGGCAAATAAACAGTTAGGATCCTAAAAAATATATCAAAGAAACAATCGGTGGCACTAACCTGGCGTGTTCATGGTCATGCTGCGTAGAAGACCCAGAGTCGGTACGTCTGTGTTGATGCGGCGCGTTGTGTGCGGGAGCGCTGCGTTGTGTGTAGTGACCGCTTGAGCCGCCGGAGTCACGCGCGAATGAGGAGCCGCAGCGACTGGGTGGCAATGAATATTTTATTAAAGATGATGAACTTTTTGGTGTTTATTTATTTATTTTATTTTATTTATTTAGGTAACCAACAGCGATACATTAAATATATATTACAAAATATGCTTATTACAGTTTCTATGGCCAATTATAGGTTACCCTGTATTACTGGATATAATGTAAGACATGCGAACGGACTAACAAAAAAACAAAATAAAAATGCAATACAATCCAAAATTACACAAAATGAATAGGTGGTTAATTTAGTACAAAAAAGATAACAGAAAAAGACGAAGAATGGTTGTCTGTCATTTACCTCCGTTTATAGCCTTCATGATTCGTTTTTTGAAGGTAAGTTAGTAGATGATTCTAGATTTGTTAGGAAGAGTTTAAATTAAAGTCCGATTTGTCTTACCTACCAAATTATGGTATGGTCATGGTATCGTGCAGAGAAGGAGACGTGCAAAAATTGATAAATAGACATTGGTTGAAATCCGTATCATGTAAAGGGAGGAATTATTATTATATTATGACAAAAAATTTAAAAAGGAAAACATACGAAATGCTTAAAAATGTGACATAGTGACATAGATTAAATTAAAATTAGTCCTGTACGAGGTCAAAAGGCCTCTATGTCAGGATAGTACCTACTGTAACGCGGCTGACTTCTTTCTTGTGATTGGTCAAATCCTGCACGTCTCTCCAAGCTTTGGTATACACTGGGCCTTTCAGCTTTAATGATAATGAACCATATTCACCTGTTATAAGACTGATAGTTGACCTTGCCTGGTGAGGGATGCTCCGAGAAGGCGTCACACGAGGACACGAGTGAGGAGTGGTTGGACCGAGTGTCCTTTAGCTGAATGATAATGAACCATAGTCACCTGTTATAAGACTGATAGTTGTCCTCGCCTGGTGAGGGATGCTCCGAGAAGGCGTCACACGAGGACATGAGTGAGGAGTGGTTGGACCGAGTGTCCTTTAGCTGAATGATAATGAACCATAGTCACCTGTTATAAGACTGATAGTTGTCCTCGCCTGGTGAGGGATGCTCCGAGAAGGCGTCACACGAGGACATGAGTGAGGAGTGGTTGGACCGAGTGTCCTTTAGCTGAATGATAATGAACCATAGTCACCTGTTATAAGACTGATAGTTGTCCTCGCCTGGTGAGGGATGCTCCGAGAAGGCGTCACACGAGGACATGAGTGAGGAGTGGTTGGACCGAGTGTCCTTTAGCTGAATGATAATGAACCATAGTCACCTGTTATAAGACTGATAGTTGTCCTCGCCTGGTGAGGGATGCTCCGAGAAGGCGTCACACGAGGACATGAGTGAGGAGTGGTTGGACCAAGTGCCCTTTAGCTGAATGATAAATAAACCATATTCACCTGTTATAAGACTGATAGTTGTCCTCGCCTGGTGAGGGATGCTCCGAGAAGGCGTCACACGAGGACATGAGTGAGGAGTGGTTGGACCAAGTGCCCTTTAGCTGAATGATAATAAACCATATTCACCTGTTATAAGACTGATAGTTGTCCTCGCCTGGTGAGGGATGCTCCGAGAAGGCGTCACACGAGGACATGAGTGAGGAGTGGTTGGACCAAGTGCCCTTTAGCTGAATGATAAATAAACCATATTCACCTGTTATAAGACTGATAGTTGTCCTCGCCTGGTGAGGGATGCTCCGAGAAGGCGTCACACGAGGACATGAGTGAGGAGTGGTTGGACCAAGTGCCCTTTAGCTGAATGATAATAAACCATATTCACCTGTTATAAGACTGATAGTTGTCCTCGCCTGGTGAGGGATGCTCCGAGAAGGCGTCACACGAGGACATGAGTGAGGAGTGGTTGGACCGTGTTCCCTTAGAGGAACAGGAGGCCGTGCGCTGGTGTGTGGAGTGACGACGACGACGTGGGGAGCGGCCTATTGTGTCTGTGTGGCCTACGTTGACGCTGAGGGGATTGAGAAAAAAGATGCGTTAGAAAATGGTTGCTTTTTTCCAGAGAAACCTAGCATAGATTTTTGGGGTTGTTTAAATGTAATACTTAGAACCCAGAAAGTACGCCTTTATAATACATAAAAACGTAGTTTTTAACCGACTTCTAAAAAAAGAAGGAGGTTCTAAATTCGGATGTTTATATTTTTGTTCGGTCATAACTCCGTCATTTGCTAACCGATTTGAAAAATTATTTTTTTGTTGGAAAGGGTATACTTAAGAAATGGTCCCATATTTTTTATATCGAAATCGGACAAGCGGTTTTTGAAAAATCAACAAAACTCAAAAATAAATTACATCGTCCACATTGACCCATGAACATGTACCACTAAAAAGTGAAAAATAAAAACTTTTTAACAAAAAATAAAACCGACTGAAGTCGGTGGCAAAAAAATGAAATCAAACAAACAAAAGTCACCGAATTCAGAAACTGATTTATTTTTGACTTTTTTGTTTTTTTTTTTGAAGTCGGTTTTATTTTTTGTTAAAAAGTTTTTTGTGTTAATTATTTGGTTATTTTGTAAGCTTAGTGAATTCAGATTGGGATTCCAGGTTGCTCTGAACATCTTTGCAGTTCTTGCATTCAGACCTAGTTTTCTTTTTATCGACATGGCATCTCACAGGATAACCAATGAGGTTGGCTTCTGCTTAAACTTTTTACTTTTTTAGATCAAATTACGCTGAAATGGCTTTCTCGAAAAAAAAAATAACAGTCCAGAGCCAATTCCATCGTTTCGGCTGTCCCCATTCATTCCGAGTTAAAGGAAACTCTCCGTAAACTAGTATACTCACTGTTCAGGATAGCACCTGGTCTGGGTATGCAGGTCGGGCAGCGACTTGTGACTGTTGATGTTGGGACAGCCGCTGTCCTCCTCCCGCACGCTGGGCTGCGAGTGCGAGTTCGACCTGCACATACAACTGCGCACTTATTATTGAAGAAATACAAACTTCTGATTGTTGAGATGGACTTGTTTGGATCAAATTGCTGGTTTATAGAGGATGTAATAGATAGAAAGCCATAAATGGTCAAAGGTTGAAGAAGAGAAACAGAGAGCACGGAATCGCCGGCAGCATTTAGAGACTTGTGTTGTACCTACAGTACTTGTAGTTTTAGGCACCTGAGATTGCTGACAAAAAATGAAAATTAAGTAATTGGTGACAGCGTTAGTGTCTATACTGCTCTAGCAGCAGCCGCCGAGGTGTCTCCTTGCTCTATGGGCGACTCCAAAATACAGCCCGTTCACATTCATTTTACCATTGAATATGCATTACTTTCAAAATCACAGAAATTTATACTTTTGTTGAGTTAAGGTTTCTATTCATTTGCAACTGACGAAATCTGTTCCTTATTTTTGTTACAATAAGGTAACTGTTACATTGTACGAAACTGCGAAAGGACTGCAGCTGTCCTAAAGCTAGGCAGATGAGAATACCTGATGTACCGTGGTGCGGAGTGTGCGTACTGCGCCGGGGGGCTGATGGCGGCCACGGGGTCCGCCGGGGAGCCCGAGCCTGACACCACGGGCTCCGGGAGCTCCATGTTCTCGGGGCTGGAGTGGGAACTCGCTGGAAAAGGTCATAACTGTTAACATAAAATCATAATAGTACACCCACATTTCACCAGTTAAGTTTGAGCCCCATGTAATAGGGTCCAGCCTATTGCCATCAATCGGCCACAAATCCAGACTCCGTGGCTGGCTACTGGGAGATACGACCATTTGACAAACAAGACAGTATTTTCCTTATCTGTCGTATTTTCGACCATTCCACCAGCCCGAGGTCATGTCTAACAAAATTGTACTAGAAATTAAAAAGACCAGAATACTCACGCATAGAATATCCACCTTTAATCACCACCTCACTGGGCCTCTGCCGAGGTATCACAAAAGACTCCGGAAAGAACACCCTCGCGTCACCAAAACTCAAGGGTCTGTTCATCTTCTCTCTATGGTCAGGGTCTGACTTCTGGGCCTTGGACCCTGAGGTGCCTGATGAGGAAGTTCCAGAGAAAGTCCCGGAGAAGGTCCCGGAGTTGTGCTGCGAGCGGGGAATGGTTTCCCGTTCAGGATAGGAGTCTTTAAGCCGTCTTGTGTCAGCGTATACTTTGTGCGCTGAAAGTGTACCTGGAGAGAAAAATTTAAAGATGTAGTAGTAGGTACTTTGGTAGTATTTTTGAGGAGATGACTATTTCATATCCTGCTGTTTGTTCTTCTTTCATGTAGATGTAGTATTAGAGGAATACATCGACATGTTTTGTTGGAAACACTTAGTATTAGGGCGCAAAGTAATACATGGTGGAATTGAATAATCGGGTTCCTTAACCGTTGAAGCTGAGGGGAAATCATGCTCATTTCTGTACATTGGTTTTACAAAACACTTGCATCATATCGTGTTATTTTTAAAACTAGTCTATGGCGCCGGTGTTTCTAACCAGACTACTCTAAGAAGAACCGCCGACATAAATGAACATGGAATGAACACTAAGAAGGACATGGGTGGTTTTTAGTCAGTAGAAGTCTGACAACTCTATAGGACCAATAGGACAAAAATATTTGATAAGAAATAAGACTACCTTGGGGCTTAGTACCTGTATCTGTATTGTACCAGATGAATGAACGTGCATGAAGCAAAAAGAGCCTTCTTCTTCTTTGTGTCGCTGGCACCACATTTTTTATATTTTGTTTGCCCAATACTTCGCCACTTCCATCGCTGGCAGCGCAAAAGCATATTTTTGGGCTAAAAGGGCATTATAGAAGGTGGAGCATAGTTTGTGTTGCAGCTCCTCAAAGGGAGCCTATAAGGATCAAATTATTCTGTGACTTACAAACAGCAAAAGGCGGCGAGTAGACGTTCTCTCTGCTGTCGGCATGCTCCAGCAGGCGTCGCAGCGTGTTCTGTAGTCCCTCGCCGGCGCTGACTGCGCGGCGCGCCGGACCCATGCTGCGGGTTGTCGCGTCTGTGGATGATGGGATAAGTAACTATTGTAATAGGAATATGGTGGGAGTCCAGATATCTTCTCAACCGAATTTCAGCCAATAGGTCATATCTCAGAAAAGTCTAGGCATCTTTTAAATATTTATTTGTCAGTGGTTAGGTATTATTTTTTTTGAAAATTATGTGACAAAAAATAGTGGATATTAATGAATGGAAAGGGGGAGAAAGGCCAAAGATAAATTGGATGGATTACGTGAGGAATGATACGAAGGAGAAAGAAGTAAATGATGCCGTGACGTCTGATAGGTGAGAATGGAAAAGAAAACGTGTTGCGCCGACTCAAATAGAATGGGACAAGGGCAGGAACATGTTTTTTTGAAGACCTTCTAGGACCTATTACATATTCAGATATAGTGAAAAACTAAATGTGGCACTCGGAGACCGCCGCGGTAAAGCTATTGCATAGCATTTTTTATCAACTTAAGCAAATAATTAATTATTTAATTTGACAACCTCAGTTGACAACCTTGTTATTTTCCGTAACCATAGCAACCTGGTTGAATATTTTCGTTACGGAATTTCTGGATTCGCTCTCCACGCTCAAGGCCCGCGATAGAAGCTATGCAATAGCTTAACAGGGGTCAAAAAGCTGGAAATGACCACAGCAAATCCGGACCGCAACACTACACTCCTAAACGGAACGAATATAGATTTCGCATTTAACGAAACAGATGTTTTCAAGCAGTGGTTCCGTATAAGGAAAACACCATCAAATTACCCTACGCAGTACGAAAGCAAAATCTCATACACATAGATCAGTTCTGATTCGAATGCGGTTGACACTGATTGATAGTGAACTGTGAACGTGGGCATGAATTAGCGATGTCGAGAGACTTCGCAATTAATCTTACGCGAGATGTCAAAACAAGCCAGTTCTATGTAGTGTGTGTCGAAGGAAGATAGATCTGTGATATAGAAAACTAGTAGAAAAACAAGGACAATGACTAAATTATTACAAATAATATCATAGTCACCGATCGAATACGCAACACCACAATGCACTTCAAGACAGGTATCACCGATATTGGCGATAAGTCTGCGAGGTTAAAATGGGACGGGGCGCGTCACATTTCAAGGATGTGTCAGGACAGACAGCTGGGCCAATCGTCACACAGTGGATGCCTGAAGACGATCGTCGTCACCGAGGCAGGACTCAGTTACTGATTAGCCAGAGATAGGCACAACACCAGAGAGTTGGAAAGGAATGGGGGACGCATTTGCCCAACAGGACAGAATAGGCAAATAAAAAAATAACTAACTAACAAATTCTGGTATTTCTGATCATAACATAACACGCATACAACTAACTGGTGGTATACTTACAAGGGTTACAGCAGGCATCATTGTTCAGGGTACCGGAGCTGACGAGGTGGCAGCCTCCAGCAGCTATCGCCTGCCCCAGGCCACTGCTCATCTGTTAAAACAATATGAAGCCATTGAAGTTAAGATGCGACTACTACGATGGTAATACGATACGGGCCTTCGGGCAAGATTAATTAATTTATAAAGTTAGTCTGCACTGAAACTGTAATGTATGTAATTATGTATGATTTTTGACCTTATCTTTTTTTTTTTCATTAATTCTCCTTGCAGTTTATAATGACACCACAACTGGAACTCAGGGTTCATATGTGAGGCCTCTTTTAGTGAGTGTAGCAATGTTTCGTAATATAGCTTTATGTGGACTAGGTATAGCACATGCGAATTTCTCTTTTTTTTCATAATTTTTTAAACATTTCTTTTTAAAAAATTATGAAGAAAGTGATGTCGACGTTCATCATTTTACCACCTAACAGGATAAACCAAACAAACCTATAAACAAACTCACCCTCAACGGCAGCTCCTGCTTTCGATCCAGCACCGTCTCCGACTTCACATAGAAAGCCTTGGTCTCTGCCAGCAGCTCCACAGCAGACTTCCGTTTCTGCTGCTGCGGCTGCACCATAGACCTGGGGGCCGCCATGCCTTCCCTCGACTTGCGCGGGAGTTTGAAGCTCGCGAACAAAGAGTCTGCGAGACGACGTCTGGGAAGGGAGGAGAAACTGTGGTCATTGGATTTGGCTGTCTGGATGAGGGGTTTTGGGCAAAAAGGCGTGGAGGGATAGATTTGTTAAAAATATTTTTGTGCGAGCATAGAATCAACTTATTCCAATTGTCAAAGAGTCGGTCTGTTTTCGGAATGTTTAAACTGGTTGCCCGTTCTATTTAACGTAGATCTTTGTAGAGAAGAACAAGCTTTGAATGGTGTAATTTATCCTGTATTGATCCTTCTATCTATTGTGCTGGCCTCATGTAATGTGCTTTGTGTGTATCATCGCCAAGACGCCAAAATATTATTCTGACCACCGTTAGTACTATTCTTGCTAGCAGCGCTAGGAATATTGGTCCGCACGGTAAACAGATGTGGTCATCGTGTGCAGCAGGTTATTTTTTTGGTGATGGTACATAAATAAATAAATAGTGAAGAAAAACGTTTAATTTTCTTACCTGGGCGGCGACTCAAAGGACCTCGAGAACGACGGACAATTCGCAGCTCCCTCAAACTTCTTCCTCACTTCCTCGACCTTAGACCAGCCGGCTTCCACGTTAAGCCGGCGGTTCAGCGGCGTGGCCTGCGACGCATTCTTCGCCAGTTCTTCCCTGGTCCTCTTCACCGAGACCTCAGGGATACAGTCACGGGGGCGCAGGCCCCGCGCCTCGTGGCATCTCTCGATGAACTGCTGTCGCCGCAGCGAGAAGTTCACTGATTGGTGGTGGTCTTCGTCTTCGTCTAGACACCTAGAAATGAGAGTGAGTGACTCTGTTTATTGGAGCGAAAGGAAGGGGTACAGTCGACATCTTAGGAGCTAATTTTGCCGGCTTGTTTTACGATGGAAAAGCTGCTTTACTGACTCAGCAGTAAATAATGATTTCAGTCAGTCATAGTCTTTACTTTAACTTGATCTTTGTTATCAAGCAATAATTAAAATTATAGATATAATAATTATTTCAACAAACGCTGCAACAGGCTATTCAATGCTGTAGCTTCAGGTAAAATGTAGGTTTGTCCTGTCTTGATCACAGGAAGAATTTGAAAACTAACGAATTTATTGAATAGTTGGCAGTATTTTTGAGCTATGCACCTGTTCAACTCACTCTACCGGAGTCTACGGGCCTATACGAAAAAAATTGTCATAGACGAAAAAAATTGTTCAGTTGACGAAATTAAATAACAATGGGTAAGTTAGGATGCCGAAATAATTGCGTTGATCTAGATTTTTTGCACAATGTCACTGGAATTTGGTATTCAAATGGCTAATCTAAGTAAACCAAACAGTTTTTTGTATTCTACGCAGCAAAGCGTGTAAGTGTTGTGTCAACATAAACTAAGTATACAGTGTAGAGTCTGCGAAAGAAATAGTGAGTACTTAGTCATGATTTCTATTATATGCGGTAGGTTTATTGCCAAGGACACAGTCGATCGCACGTTGTAGGTGGCAACACTTTGTGGTTGATCTGGTAGTACGGTCAGTTCATATTTGTATGGAAAAGTTTGTGACGTTCCTAAACTGGTCCTTCGAGAACGATACATTTTTCGTCCTTCGAGTCTTATCTAGCAGGCTGCGCAAGATGCAAACTGCAAAGATGGTAGCATCGTTCGGATTGTGATAGAAAATAGGTGTGACGATATTAAACTGGTCCTTCGAGCAGGATACATTTATGGTCCCTCGAGTCTTACCTAGCAGGCTGCGCGAGATATGACCTGCAAGGTTGGTAGCATTTTTCAAATTCTGATAGAAAAGTATGTTATGTTACGTTATTAAGCTAGTCCTTCGAGCAGGATACATTTTGGCCCTTCCGAGTCTTACCTAGCAGGCTGCGCGAGATGCGACCTGCAGGGTTGGTAGCAGGAGAGGGCGGCCATGTCGCGGGCTCTGCCGGGGGAGGCGCGGGGTGCAGGGGCCGCCGCCGGCGACGATCATCATTCGGACCGCGCTCAGGAGACACCGCCGCTACAGTCACTGGTTTCTGAAAGAGAGGAAAGGTTATATTGGAATCTTGGAAGGTTATAAAGGTCACATGGACATCGGTCTTAAACATAACTGGCGAAATGTACCCTACCTACACCTCTGTTTAACTCTTCAGGGATTACATGTTTTGGACATCGATCGGTGCAATTTGTAAGGCTTGCGTGCACCACAATTACCACAAATCACTATGAATATACGTTTAGGATTGAACATAATATTTAAAACACTATTCCGTATCTAAAAAAAAAATGTTTTAACTTAGCTTTTGGTTAGTGTATCTCTTGTTTGTGGTGCAAGTGAGATAGGGTGGCTTCAAAGGAGAAATATCTGTAAGCTTATACAAAAAAAAAAAGATACAAAGTGCAAATACGTCGTCGTACGTAATTTGAACATAAGTTCTATGTCTATAATAAGTATATGTTTATAATTTATAGATCTATGTATAATTTTCATTTTAGTCAAAACAGCAACTTGGCAAGGACCTAATTAATTCTCAAAATACCTCGGGAACCGTTATAATATATGTTCTCTCTCAATGGATTTCATCTTATTTGGTAGTCGGTCTAAGTTTTCCAAATAAGCAGTAAGCGTTTTGTATAGTAACAAATCAATGTTGACAATTGCCAAATTGAGCTTCTATAAAGTTTAATGGATGCAAATAATGATATTATCTGGCCAAAGGCAATACAACTGCTAATGACGACGCATTATTGCTATGGTTGATCTTCAGATAGATAGAGACGATGAACACCGCGTATCTCAAACCATAAAATAAAACCCCACAACTCTGCCTATACCTTGTCAGCGTCATTATCGTAAATAATTTTATGCCCCATGCGTGATGATGACGAAAGGGTGCTGTTCTACTAGCAGGCTATAGATGGGGGGGAGGGGACAGCGGCCCTCATGAGTGGTGGCGATGTCTCAGGTGAGCCTTGACATCGCCAAAGGAGTTTGGTGCCAGGGTGCTAGATTAGATGGGTTGCGAAAATCATGCGTAACAGTTCTCGCGGCTCATCCACCAAGGCGATAGCAGGCTCACGGCGGTATTTTTTAGTGGATGCAAGCCCCACGTAACCAAGCCGTCTCCCTGGACGGTGAGGTATGCATCAGGTATTTTTACCGCTTAATAAAAAAGCCGACCCCAATTTAGTTGGGAAAAGGCTAGGCAGATGAATAAAAAAGGAAAAAGGAGTACACTTGATAAATGCTTTAAAGCCGCGAAAATTAAAAAAGCAAGATGGCGACGTTGTTCGTATTTTCGCCACGCCCCAAAACATTCGTGTAGGTCTAAGAGTCAAATAAATACATAAGTACCTACATACATACATACACGTCAAACACATAACCCTCCTTTTGTGCTTCGCCGCAGTCGGGTAAAAAAACCGCTGCACTTTAATTTTAACTTTACATTTATAACCTGACATAAGACAAGGTAATACCTACTCGAGTCAAATATTTGAACTGTCAGTACTTTCACCGAATGACACGACAACCCACTGTTAGGTAAGAGTTAATACTAATACAATACAAGAGAAAACTATACAGTAATGTTTCAAAAGTGAAGACTTACTATTTTATGATCGAACGATGACTGTCTGTTTAAAACAGCATGATTTGCGAAATAATGTGAAACTGTTGGTTAGTGCTGTCATGTCAAATCGGAGATATCTAATTACGTATCGGCAGCTTATTATTGCTTGTAGTATGTGGTGTTAAATGGCTATGTAGCTGTTCAGTGGCTACGTAAACGACCATGTCTGTGATGAATATGTACTGCCCAAACAGTCATGTCAGGTGGAGATTCATTGACGATTCTGCCCTGGAGAGTAAATGTGGTGCTGTTCCACACACGGTGGAGTGAGGTGTTCCACAAATATTGTTAATTACAGGAACTGATAGACGCTACTGAGGCGCCAAATTAGTGAATCAGTTCTGGGCCGATACAATTTAGATTGCAATCAATCGACTTCATTTACTACTACTAGATGGTACTAGGTGGAATAAATAGAAATTTAAACTCAAGGTGCCTCCAAGTCATGGTTGGTACTCAACCATGACTTGGAGTCCGGGTGGTATGCAACGAATACCCTTTATGCAGTCATGAGTCAAGTAACTTACGCACTGACGGAAGCATTCATATTTTATTTTCCCCTATCATTTGTCTCATTCGCTTACCTTCTTTCTTCATTTTCTCACAGTTTTCAAAGTGTTCCTTCTCCAAACTTGATCATCTTGACCTTCTTTGCAAACCGAACTCAGGTCTACAAGATGCCTTAAATTCATCCTCATCATTCTATTAGTAACCCTCATCTCAATTAAGTTCAAATCAACGCAGCATGTCTTCTTCTCATCTCAGTAGTCACCCCCTCTATAGCTCTATCAGCTTGCACAAGATTCCCTACAAAGACTAATTTTGGGATGACTATACCGGTTGTACCACCAAACCAGATAAACACAAGCGCCCCAATTGTCCGGTATTCGGGCCACATCCAACAATTCGGTCAGGCCATAATATTGATGAATAGTATCCGCGCATACATTAGCTTCATTAAGCCAAATGACAATGCTGACCGCTGGTAATGAGGTCATTGTGCGCCATCGCGTGCTTCGCTCACATTTTAATATGGACGCGGTTGCAATTTAATTTTTAACGGGTTTTTGTGGATCTGGGATACGTTTCAGTGGAGTGCAATTACGTTTTTGGCTTCCATTTTAATTATATCAGAGCAGTTCTGCGGTTTGACTCGTCGTCCCATTTTGCTGATGACGTGGTAATAAGTTATGTATTTTTTAAATCTTTATTGTAGCTCGGCAAAAGTTCAGAATAATAATAAATAAATCAATTATTCAGGACCATTTTGTACATTTTATGCACCCACCAAACTGCAATACAGTTTGTCGACGGGATTAGCGGAAAAAAAAGTTATTCGCATTACTTTTCAGTATTTTCTGTTTTCTACAATTCTCCCCTGTCAAGCTATAAGTAATATTCTTTCAATAACATTCCTCTATTGGCTCTAACACAACCCACCCATCAAATCCTTGGTATCCTCTCTCCCTCTTCATCCATCGATTCCTCGTTCTACCTCTCCCTCTCCATCCATCAACCTCTAAATTCATCACCCACTTTTTTGTGAAATGTGTGCAAATAATGTCCCTTGCAAGTTGATTGATGATATAACTGACTAAAAAGTCCTTCTTCAACCTTTGATTACCCATTTACCCAATGCTTATTTTACTTATTATAGTGTAGATCCCTTCCAAATCTCTCCATTTTTGGTGGTTTCGTGTCTTGGCTATCTAGTTTCTTCCGGTCACTTTAAATAGATCGAGCTATAATCTGAATTGAATACCCAATTACAAAATAAACCTTATCCACAACATCATGCAGTATAGAAAGTTGCCACCAGTGACAAGCTACGGGAAAACGAAAGTAAGTACACAGTGTTTATCTAGTTTTTTCTTCACAAATTACCCGCGTCTATGAGAAACTTCTCGGTAAACAAAGGGGCCTAATGCCACGCTTGACTCAATTGAATGAGTTAACTCGCACCAAGTGAGATTACAAGTCTTTAGGGCAGTCATTAAAAGCATATTTTTTGATAATTTTACCTTATTTGAGGTTTTTGAGGTAATGGATTTGAACTAGAGTTGAAATTAGGAGTAATTAGAAACAGTTCTGTTTGTTTTTAAGAAAGTGGAATAGGAAATGACTGATATTAAACTGAACTTGGATAGCGTTAACTAAAGCTTAATTTTGGCATCAATTAAAATATGTGGAATTGAGAACAAGTGCTTTTTAAAATCACTACGTTTAAACGTTTAAAGCTGACTTTGAATTCCATGACATGTTTTCTGTACAAAAGACCTAATCCGCTTTGGTCTTTGGAAAAGTGTGTGGCAATGTGGACGGTCGAATTTGAACCAAAAACTTATAAAGCATGGATCCTGTAGTTGGATTTTAGTCCCAAGATGACACTAGGTAATCTCTTCCGCCAAATATTGGCTGGTTCCGTCAAAATGCGACATCGCTTACTTACTAATAAATTGCCTGTCTGTCTCCTTTTATATCTTGGACTTGGAACACACATTTATTGACAGAAAAGTACGTCCATAACATAACAAGTAACAGCAATAGTCTTATATGATTTTGATGGAAAGATACAGATCTATACAGAACTCTTTTTTGTTTTCTCATAAATAACTGAACTGTTTGTGATGAATGACGCTTCATTGATCGTCGAAGAAGAATAGGTTATGTAAAAGATAATTAGAGGAAGTTGGTAACTATTGATATCAGAGTAAAGAAACGACTGTTCAAAGCGGAAGGAAAATAACGGAACAACGATGGCGGAGATCGAGAGGTTTCTTGTAGCTTTTTCTAATTTGTGGTCTTACTAATTTACTATGTTAAATTCAACTATAAAATACAATAAAAGTGATGGATATTAATATAGATAAATGTAGACGGTGAGAAAGGCCAAAGAAAAACCAATGGATTACGTGAGAAATGATATAAAAGATCTTGCGCAAACCCCAAGAAGAATGGGACAAGGACAGGAAAATAATGATGACTATGTTAAAATTAACGACTAAATTCTAGTGGATTGTAGGAAGCAGTTGAACCAGGTCAACGCTACAACTATGGCTGATATAGATATAGAAACATAAACAGTAGGTATTGGAAGGATATGTGGTGAATTGCTAACTCTACATAAAAAGTTATAAAGACGTGATGTATGATGACGAACTTTGCCTTGACCCTAGTTTCTACTGTCGACAAATCAATCAACCAAACAGAGCCCACAATTTCAACAAGTAATCTAAAAACCGCAAAGCAAACAAATTCATAAAATTGCTAACGAAAACATACCACAGCAGCTGGTCAAGGAAATATAAACAACAAACAAATTACGTATTTAGCCGATGTAGTTAACCGACTAGTTGCACAGCTAGTTGTTAGATCAGTTTGCGGTGACACCCGAGACTTGCGCAAGAGCAGAATATCTACGTGAGGCGACGCGACGTCATCTGTAACGGTAGTCATTGTGGCTGACTTACCTGGTTACCTAGGCGTCATTTGTTTTTATTGGGTAACTAGAAAATGCGTGCACTTTCTTTTGAATCTGCTGTTTTGGATTTTTGCTTATGTCTAGCAGTTTTTTTTTACTCCGTTGGTAAAATTTTGTGATCTGTTACTGGTTTTGCACATCAGTTGATCAGTAGATCACCAACCTGCCGTTCGTGTTAGGTGGGTGCCGTTCCGTTAAAGGGGATGCGCTAAGGTAGCTTAAATTCTTCCTTTCGGTTTTTGCAAATTGCAGGACAGCAACAGATTGTAGTACATTTTTAGAATATTGTACAGTCATCAGGATCATCAATATTGCCGCCTTTTAAGGACAGGTGCATGGTACGCACGGCTACACATCAAGCTATACAAAACCAGTTAATCTTGGCGTCACTTTACTAGATCTTTTCGCACAATGAACGATCAGATTATACTGGTTTTGTATAGCTTGATGTGTAGCCGTGTGTACTCGTTTATGACCAGATGTATGAACGTGGACGAGGCAAAAAGAGTATTTTTGCCTACCCTCATGGGAAAATCGTGTGAGTTTATTTTGCCAAACAAATTATATAAAATTCGCAATAAAAAAGTAACCCGAAGATATCTCGCTTTTTAAACTATCCTTGACCCATACCCATACGCACGTTAACGTGAATATCAAACAAAGATGTCACGAGTTGGAAGGTATGGTCGGTCGTAACGAAGTTGTGCAACTTATTGACTTCCATACTTCCATTGTTATGTTAACATGTTACAGACAAAAGATAAATGCTTCTTGTTTAAAGATTTTTTAAGTTATTGATGGCAAGTGAAGGTTTCATGTTAAATGGTCAATGCCACCTTTGAAAAGCAGATGCATTGCAGGACTAACGTTGCAAGAGGAGCTAATTGATAGGAGGTCGCATCTCATAATCCGGTCTTATCTCAAATTATTGGTAAGGTCAACCGTTGTTTCTAGATGCATGTCTATTCTTAACCACGACTTTAACGCTTCCCGATTCCTTCCAAGTAATTTTATTTTTCAAACAATACAATATTATCGCCGCGCGCCGTGACCGAAAAACAGTCAGGAGGACTATTATTACCCCCGGGCACAGATATTATAACCCCGGGACAAGGAGAAGACCAAAATATAATTTGTGTGTGTAATTATAATTTGTGTGACCTACAGGTAGTCGTTCCGAGACTGGCTGTTTATACACATAAATGTCAGTTTAAATCTGTGTTAACCCACGATACAGGAGAAATGCCTAAACGGATATATATCTCATCACTTTCTTGTCCTTATTAGGATTTTGTGATAAATCTTTTCATCCCCTGGGGTTGAAGAGATTTGAGCGCCGATCCCAAATAAGTCCTGAGTTATTTAAGGGTTAGCTATCCGGCTATCGTTTCAACATTAGTATTCTTTAGAGGCTTTTTCGGCCTGCCTCTTAGCTTACTATATCAATACTAAAATTTGTAGGCTATAACAGGTAGTACCTCATCTAGCCACCAGAATCGTACTTTTCTATGCTGCTATGTTTCTGTCGCTTAGTCAATCGTATAGTCGATGTTGCCGCGTGCGATAGCATTTCCGCTGTTTCTCGCTCTAGAAAATGACTGTTCTGAGCGATGTAATAGTTGTACCTATAGGAGCATGAAAAGGCATTTCTGCGCTGCCAGATATGTTTCAGCCCTAAATTTTCAAAGGATCGATGGTCGGAGTACTTAAATCTAAGAGCGATGGGGTCGCTCTGAGATTTAAGTACTGCCCTGTAAAACGAAAAAGTGGTTTCTCAGATTCGGGAAAAGTTATGTTATGTAAAAATATTTTAGTACACACATAACCGAGCTTATTTGGTTTTTTTTTAAATAGATACATCTATGTATCTTAATCTATTTAACGTACCTATATCCGATGCCATTCAAATAATCTTAATTTTTTTTTGACTTGACGGCAATTTGTACTTGCACTAAAGTTCACCAAACACGTAACATAGAAGAATCGGCACAGAAAGATTAGGCACCTATTTCCATAATATTAAATGTTATTCATATTGTTTCAAGCAATAATTACGGAGATTTAAATTAAAATAAAAGAAAGGACTAACGGTCTATCTATGAAAATAATGTGGGATGTTACTAAAGAAATTAGCATAAATAAATAAAAATCTTTAGTGTATGATGTTCGTTACGTTACGAGTGGGTTGGGCTTCGAAATAAGCGGTTTGGATGTGTGAGAAATACGAGATTATATAGACAATACTTGCTGCTATTTGTTTTGTTTGGTCCTAGACTGTATGTTACTTGTTTTTTTTTGTTAGGGAATTATTGGCTAGTTGGCTAGTTCATATTATAATTAGATTTATATGTATAGCTTTATCTAAGTAAATCCACAAATCCACTGACGCCACTCGAAGGACTAACTTAGTTTTTTTCAAAAACACATCAGTTGTGGTGTTGTGATTGTCCTTATATTCATTCCATGTTACCCCTTTGTCTTTTACCAAGGACCTTAAAAGGAACAGGACCTATCTAGGATTTACCTGGCTAATACGTCTACGCGACGAAACGTCGCTCGTCTAGGAACTAAGCCATTTTAAGGTAGCCATTTCTTTACGAAAAGAGGTAGAGTTTGACCAAGAAACTTTTGGAACATCAAAACCTGCCAAGTCCAGTTTGGCTCATTACCTAATGACCAAAAAGATTTGACTTTGAAGTTAAAAAGTTGGCTTTTTATCGGCTAACGAGTCATTAGCAGATAAAATAACTTTTTGAAGTGGTGTTGCCAATTTGCCATTCGCTTTGAAAGGATCATTAGGAAAAAATGAAATTACTTTTCCAGGAAATTCTTATTTGATGATAACATTCAAAAGGAATTCGCCTATTGGGCAATTTAAAAAGAAGTACAACTTTTCTAGTACCTACTGATTACATTTTTTCGTAGCTTTTATTTTTTTCATAGCGAAACCAAAGACCATTTACATTTATAACACTTTGATTCCCACTCATTACTATCGTTACCGCTTGTACTTTAGCGCTTATTTCATAGCCCATCAAATATGTGTGTTTACGTTCACATTATAGCATAATGAAAAGCACTGAGCATCGCACTTGTAGTTAATATTACCTAGTTAGCAATTGGAGCAATGCGCGCCATTTCAATATTTTCAAATGTGGAACACTACTTTTTTTAATTCACGAATTTGATTGGAACGAATTGTAGAAATTGGGCGCTTAGTTTTTACATGAAAAATATTAACGCCGCCCCTAAGACGACCCACTGACCACGTTATTTTAAAACATGCAAGTTTTCCATCTATCTAGGTAGTACTTTTCTTTCCTGTAGCAATAGTAAATTCTAAATGTTCGCCAAAAGACAATCTATTGAAAGGGATAGGCGAAATGGACGAATAATATATAAAAAACTTACATTATTTTATTCCAAGCTCAGTCGCCGTTTCCGTAAACACAATTTTTATTTAATTAGGAAATTAGAATTTTAATTATATTACTATGGCACCCACAAATAATCTATGTATTCTGTGCCTAAGGTTCTTTTTTTCAATTAATTTCACACAACTCACAAGACACAATTGAATCGTGCACCGAGTATATCAGCGGTAGCGGGTGCGTTCACTTCAGCCGCAAAAACGTTAATAAATGAATGGTCAATTATTTGCAATATCAATTTATATGGCAAACAAATAATGCACGAAAGACCGAACAATAATGAGGGTTTACTAATTATTCTAATTAGTACCTAGTGTAGGTACACAGTTATTAACACAACGAAATTCTTAGATGTGTTAATTACTATTAATATGGTTGGCTAATTACAAGGGGCTATTGGTGTTTTACTAAGAAAATATGGCTAAAGTGAACACATCAAAGATATACATATTAAAAAAAATATCTTTACCAAAAATAACATGTATATTTGCAACTCGATTGTCTCCATTTCTATAGTTTCAATTTCATATAATTACTGAAATGATCCAGTTGAATTTCTGTCTGTTTACATTTAAGCAGAAGTTAAAAGGTGTCCTATTTCAGGAATATCGGCTTTAATGTTAGTCTGATGCCGTTTCAAGTGGTATTGATTTTAGCGGAATTGTTGCCATTCAGCGCTTCGTGAATACGTGATGTCATGCATTTTATGCAGGCGATGAAAAATTGCAACCACTGCTTCTTTTTCTGAAAGTTCTACAAGGGTCTTCCTATATTATTTTTATAAGTTGCTGTTAAGTAGTAAATTAAGTTCGAATAATTAACGTTATTTTCAAAGCAATTTCAGCCCTAGATTTAATAGGTACGCCAAGAGGAAGATTTTGTTATTCCAATGGCTACCTCACATTATAATCATTATTGATTTATTAATGGGTACCTAACTGACAAAATGTGAATGTAATCAGCCTAACCCTTTGAGGATTACAGGCGTGATGTTATGTTATGACTTGAGTAAATAAAAAAAATCGATAAAAAACTTAATTTAATTAAGAACGATCTTTTATTTTATTTTGAAAAGATAGTAGGTAGGTAGGCTTACAGCGTGGGATCTTGACGTCTACATCGATGATATCTCCGCATTAGTTAATAGAGGCATTGTGTTTATTTCCTGTGCGTTTAAATATCAATTGTATGCGAGGAACTATTTATAAACTAAGTAGGTACCTAGGTGATGCCGCGAGTGGGACTCGCATTAAATTATTCTATCTAAAGTTCTCTCAATGATTGTTCGCTCGTCATTTGCTTAAATTCTGGTTTGGGCTTTTGTTTTGCCAAAATGATTTGGGTCTCAACTCAAACAATGAGCCGTTAACCAGGGTATGTAAATATTAGAACCCTTTTTTTGTGGTTATTTCATCAAATAACCAAAAGAGCAAAAGGGAGTGTCAGACTTCTACTGACTAAAAACCACCCATGTTCCTTCTTAGCCCTTTATGTCGAGGCCGCGGTATCTCTTGCGAACAACCCGCAGCCCTGACGGGAAATATTAGAACCCTTAAAAATTATTATGATCTTATATTAAGATCGTGGGAAGTGGGAACTTTATGGAAGATATTAATTATCCCAATACTTAGTCAAACTAAAAAATGCTATAATAAAAGTTTTTAAACTGACATGGCCACTGACACTACTATTAATATCATAAACGGGATATTTATCATGTTCCCATGATCCCGTTTATGATATTAATAGTAGTAAAAAATGCTAAATAATATGATCTATCGTACAACAATCACCTGCACACTCGCATTCATTTATTTTGTTAATTTAATATCTACCATTAGTTAATTGCGTGTTTACGCTGCTGTACTTATGACACTGATGAACTTTTCACAAAGGATGTCTATGAAGCTAAAAATGTCTTTAGTTTGTAAAACAAAAATATGTTACACAATTAAGGTGCCGTAAAGCCCCACGTAATACACATAGCACAAATTATATCACAAACACACACAGATTAGAGCTAACGGTACATTGCGAAATACTGCGCACGCGCATCCGAGCATGAGATCCAACTAGATACAGCCTATTTGTATGTGTCTAGTGAAACAAAATGACGAACGGGGATCAAAATGCATGGCGTTATGTTAATTAGTTAGTTAGTTCTCGTACATAGTGTGTTATTTGTTTAGGAATAGGCTCGCCCCTATTACATGGTAGGAAACAAAACTGCAAAATGTGAGTGTAGGTACTATTAGGTAGGTAATAACCCTTCAGGGATTACAGGCGTGATGTTATGCTAATAAGATCTTGTATCAAATATGTGTCTAGCCGGAGAGGTCTAACCTCATACTTGGATCATCTGCTTAGCCTTTTCTCAACTATTTTGTGATTGGCTTCCAGTGGTACCTAATGTAGCTGAATACCAATATTTTACAAAAAACGTTTTCTGAATTTATCAAAAACAACACGTCTGTAGAGTTTGGCTAGCTAATTTAATTTGACCCTTTTTTATTTTCCGTTACATTTACTAGGTCAAAAGTTATGATATATAAATTATTAATAAAATTATGAACTGGCTTTTGGTGTAACTCCGATCTTCGAGTCCAACACGTCTAGAAACTCTATCTTCTTCTTCAAAGAGATCGACTTTAGTGTTTTCAAATGTAACACAATTTGTTCACTCACCTGCACTGCACAAACAATCAAGTTATTTAGTACAACTGTACAGGTATAGTATAATACCTACTATGGTACAGGTATCTGTAATCAGTACAATCCTAGCACTTGCCATTATCTGTCACCTACATCAAATACTCGAGTTGAACTCAAACAATAGGTATACTGAGCAATACCTGTGCTCCAATTTTAGTGTTTACATTACACTTTTGTTTTGAATGAGCTTTTGAAGTGGCCTAAATTCTTTCATTATTTGTTTTTGTACTTATTATTGTTGGAATCATCGGTTTATTTCCGTTGGATCCCAGTTTTGAATTCCAGTTTAATATTTTTGGTTTTGGATCCCATAAGTCTTCTCCTAATTAGGTTACAGAGTTTATATATTACTAGCTTTTGCCAACGGCTTCGCCCGCGTGGATGTCGGAAAATATCAAAAATGACGATTTTTCATATAAAATTTCAACCCCTTGGGGGTAGAATTGATCAAAATCCTTTCTTAGCGGATGCCTACGTCATAACATCTACCTGCATGCCAAATTTCAGCCCGATCCGTCCAGTGGTTTGGGCTGTGCGTTGATAGATCACTATGTCAGTAAGTCACCTTTGAGTTATATACATTTAGATGTCTTACAAGTAAGATTATATCCGAAGAAGCTCGTGGCTACATAATAACAACCGCTCCGCTTGATCTTCAGGTTAAGCCACGCTTGCCTTGGTTGGTCCGGATGAGTCCAATCAATACATACCGAGTTTCCCTAGTGCCTCGGAAAGAACGGTAAGCCGTTGGTCCCGGCTGTCATTTGTAAATGTTCGACAGTCGTTACAGGTAGTCATGTGGCCCAAAATTCTGACTACCAATCTTACCAAGAGGTATTTAATTACCCAGTACTAACTGGGTTGTGGAGGTCAGATAGGGAGTCGCTTCATGTAAAATACTGGTATCCTTTTGAATCCGGTGAGACTGGAAGTCGACCCCAGCATAGTTGGGAAAAGGTTAGGCAGATGATTAGCCTGTCTATAACATAAGATTCAGTGATCAGACCAATGCTGACCTATGGCGCCCTGGTTTGGTGGACGAGAACTGAATTCTCGACCACAGTCTCCAGGCTCCAACGTTTCCAAAGGATGGCATGTTCCGCTATCACAGGCTGCATGAGGACAACCCCAACTGCAGCAATGGAGATAGCCCTTCAACTAACCCCACTTGAGCTGTACATACAGCAGGAGGCAGCTTTAGCAGCCATCAGGCTCATGCACTTGGGCATATGGGGCAAGAATCACACAAGTCCCCACGCAGGCATCCTGGACCGGGTGATTGAGTATCAACCTCTCATCGCTGCCCCGTGTGATAGGACACCTAATAAACCTATGTTCAACAAGAGCTATAGCATACAAACAACAGAGGAATTAAGAGATCAGTCAGGAGTCAATGAAGTACGCATCTACACAGATGGCTCCAAAACTCAAAACGGCTCAGGGGCTGGCGTACACTCCCTAGACCTCAACATTAACTTTCACCTACCACTAGGCGAACACAGCTCGATATTCCAATGCGAGTGTGTCGCCCTAACACAAGCTGCAATAGCCGTAAAGCGTCTGAGGATTCACAGCCACGCAATCAGATTTGTAACTGATAGCCTGTCTGTGCTTAAAGCCCTAGAAAACAAACATACTAACAGTAAATTAATATTTGAATGTCACCTCGCCCTGGAGAGTATATCGCTGTCCAACAGTATTACCCTCCAGTGGATTAAGGAGCACAGTGGATCCCTGGGAAATGACGCCGCAGACGAACTTGCTAAGAGAGGGTCCGAGATGGCAGTGCTTGGCCCGTACCCACTCCTTCCCTTACCTTTCTCACAGTTCCGTACATGGGTTCGCCAGAGATCAACTGAACTCCATAACAGCAAATGGTCACGGTCTACAGATTGTAGACAGTCAAAAATGGCGATGCCAAGTCTACATCCGCGGCTAACAAAACGACTGCTTAGCCTAAGTAAAAATAACCTTAGAATAATAATAGGGTCAATAACGGGCCATTGCCCCCTAAATAAACATCTTTTTACCATAGGCGCCACGGACAGCCCACTCTGCAGGGGCTGCTTTGATGCTGAAGAATCAGCCGCCCACGTCATCCTGGAATGCGAGGTCGTGGCTACTCAACGCAGACAAATCCTCGGAACGGTGAGGTCGCTCCGCGAAGCCTGTGAAGCTCCCAGGAAACTTCTGTGCTTCTGGGCGGAGCTAGGCTGGCTATCTTAGCCAGGACACCTACGCACAACGGACCGATCAAGAGTCTAAGTGCGGAAAACGGAGTCCCTACTCTACTCTACTCTAACATAAGATTCCGTTTGTCATTAGAAAGGTTCTAAAACGCAAATGTCAAAAGTGAATCCACATCAACAACAAAGTTACCAAACTTGCCTCAATATGGTAGAACTCCACAGTCAATTAGTTTACCATTTACTATAGTTTCATGGTGGTTGAATTAGTGGCGAGGTCAATACCGCGATGATCTTAGATGATGGACGGCTTTTAATCAATTTTAAAGGGAGCCGTGTCATTTAGTTTGGTTTTGTCCCAAGAGAACATATGGCAGGTAAATGGAATGGTCACAAGGGTATCCCGCAGAATATTAAGCATAGAACATAGGCATAATAAAATGATTGTATCTATCATCTATCATAGAAGAAAAAAAAAACGAAGGGTGAAACCAACATGCCTGATAGATATTTTTGATATCGATGGCATGTAGCCTGTAGGTAAAGCTAAGTCAGAGGTACATTTTAGGCAGCATAAAATCTCTGGACACCAGGTTAGGTTAAAACCATGTTAAAAAAAAAAAAAACTGCGATCACAATAAACACAGATCTAAACCAATATCTAAACTACAATAACATATTGTTTTCGTCTTTTTAGCGAAACTCATGTCCATTATCGACTTCCACGGACCATCAAAGTAATAGTTTGAAGCACCTCCTTCACGGATATAACATACAATTTCATCACACCGTTCATAATTAAACCGTAGAGTCCCGTTAAATACAACAAGCCGTGGCTAAACCATGAAATAATGTAGTTAAAGAGTTAAAATCAATAAATTGGCTAGAGGATGGTGGTTAAAATTAACTGTCATTTTATTCTTGGTGTTCCTTCCACCTTGAAACTTTGGTCTACTTGAGAGCAGAGGGGGGCCAGTGGTATCGGTCGCAATCTACGAATACCTAGGACGGTTTGAACCTAAACAGACATTACGAGTACGGAGTATCCTTCTTAATTATTATTATTATAATCATCTGCCTAGTCTTTTCCCAAATATAGGTATATTGAGGTTGGCTTCCAGTCTAACCGGCTGAATACCAGTATTTTACAAGCAGAGCTGTCTATCTGACCTCCACAACCCAGTTAGTACTAGATAATACGATACCCCTTAATAAGACTGGTGTGCGAAAATAGTGAAGAAAAAAGGGTCTCGTCATATCCTAACATACATGTCTTACACATGAATGAACTGAAAAGCTCCACAAAAGACCAGTAAAAAGCGGTGAGTGCTTTTGCACAGTTCAGTTCACCCTTTTATTCCATTCGTTGTGGGGAGTGCTAGTATATGGAGATTATTTACACCACTCTGAAGCTGTGAGTCTATATTGATTGACAGTGATTTTACCTTTAACGGTACACGATTTAAATCATGTATTGCAACAATCGCACACTACAGGGTGTACAACAAGCACCAGGTTAGGCCGCAAAATCCAAATTTTGTTTTTTTTTGCAACAATTTGCAGGTCAGTATTATGCAGATATGTTTAAGTCCCATGTCATAGGGGGCGAGCCTATATCTATCAACCGGGCACAAATCTAGACTCCGGGGCTGCGGCTAAGGCCCCTTGCCCAGGGCGACTTCTTCTAGCGATGCTGTCGCGCGTTTCGTAAAAGCGTGACAGTAACACTACTCGCGCGTTGGTTTTATGGGCGAGGGCAAACAGCTTGTGACCACACCGCGACTGTATCGATGCGAACGCGCGACAGCATCGCTACAAAAAGTCGCCGTGGGCTAGGCCGCTAGGAGCCTAAGAAATCCTAATGGAAAGCTCAATAACACTTTGCTCCACCTGGGAATCGAACCCAGAATGCCATGCTCAGTAGTCGCGCTTGCGACGACGCGACGACAGCTAGACCAACGACGCAGTGAAATTACTGTAATTATTTTTGTTACAAATGACCACAGTCAAGTAGCATTCTTTTTAAAATATTGTATTCTAATGAAGATCAAAATATTGACAAACACTATCGTTCTCATTATGTATATTTCTCACGTATCGTTCGTCAGTATTTGTGTATTTGTATAGAATACTAATATAAACATTTGTTGTAGCTATCACCGATGCATTAGTGGATTCAATAGGACTGTTTATTATGTCATAAATCTATTTGTAGCTTTTCGTGATGTGGGATGGGATTTTCTTGGAATAGGGTATTTCACCAACAAAATCTAATTAGTCCGTCAGATAGTTTTTTTTTTTTTTCTTTATTTAAAGGGCTTTATCGCTGAGCGATAACGTCACCCTGTAAAATTAACAGTAACACTTTAACTAACAAAAATTATTTTAAAACAAAAGCTGCTAACTTATATAAAATCCGGGGTCGTTCGTCGTTTCGCTCCACGAGCGGTTCGGACCGCGGTGTGAAACGCAGAAGAGCTCTTAAGAATGGGCTCTTTCGCACCACGGCGGTTCTTGGAGCGCCGAGTGGTATGAATCGACCAATAACTCTTAGGAATGGGGCTATTCGAACCAATATGTTTAGATACGAGCTAATTTCAAAGTTTGTATGTACAGTCGAGTAGAAAAAACGGATCATTCCCACTAGTTCTACTGCACATTCCTACGATTTGTCTACGATAGAACTAGTGGGAACTTTTTTTATTTTTTTTTTCCCACTAGTTCTACGATAAAGGATGTTACAAAATCGTCAAACCAGCGGGACTCAAGTTTCTGATTCGTTCTATCACACAGATTAGGGTACAACTACGGCACAAACTACCAGGAGAATAGAAGTAGGCAGGAGGTATTGAAAACATTTTTTTTTGGAGATTTAAAAAAAAAGATAGGTAGTAAAGTCCCACAAAATACCAGGAGAACAGAAGTAGGAAGGAGGTATTGGAATCTTTAAATCAAATCTAAATTATTCCTTAATATATAATATTATTTGCTTTTATCGTTTTTTCCTTTTTTTTATTTCCAAAATAAATGTTTTCAATACCTCCTGCCTACTTCTATTCTCCTGGTAGTTTGTGCTGTAGTTATTCCCTAAACTGTGTGATAGAACGAATGAGATATTTGAGTCCCGCTGGTTTTACGAATTTGTAACACCCATATATCGTAGAACTTATATCGCTGTTTTATTTTGTGCCTGACTGTACTTTACGCATTACTACTAAGAAAACTTTTTGTTTCATTCGCGGTTCGAATAAACCCATTCAAATTCTCCTATGGTCGATTCATACCGCGGTCCGAAACAGCCCATTCTTCAGAGCTCTTCTGCGTTTCATACCGCGGTCCGAACCGCTCGTGGTGCGAAACGACGAACGACCCAAAAATTCGAGCTTGTTCCGATAAAGGGCACATCATATAATTTGGTAATTCCAAGTAAACTATATCTCATAGCCTCATTCCGTACACACTCCATCAAAACATGTTGCACATCTTGGACTATTCCACAATCTTCACAGTTGGGAGAAGTAACCTTTTTCATAAGAAAGCCAAACTTATTCGATGGAATATGACCGGAACGAAGTCTTAAAGCCATAACTATAACACTCCTACTAGACAAATGATCAATCCAACTATTCACTGAAAGTTGGATGGTTTTGTACCAGATAGATTTTCAGAAGAATAAGGATACATATTTTCTTTTTCATGTAAACATAAGGTGAAGATGATACAGTGCTTCGAAAAGTCGTGTCAAGTCGTGTGACGTCACAAGCCCCCATTCATGATCTTTGACATGTTTTATTTTCGTCAATTTTTATTAATTTGATAAAATAAATAAACACGTAAGTATCGAATATTTTTTGATAATCTAACAGACGGACTAATTAGATTTTTTTGGTGAATTAATACCCTATGTCTTCGTCACACTAACAGTTACGGGGTAACACGATATACCCTTTGGTAAAGTAACTGGATTTCAGTCATCGTGTTTCTGCTTACTTAAAAACGACAGTCAAAGATCTACAGATAAGTGATAACTGATATTCGAGAAAGCTCTAATTCGTACCAATGTCTCCAATATAAATTAAAAAGAAAATAAACACCTTTCTACAAGAAACACTAGATTACATACAGACAGAAAAATTAATAACGTAAACCCTGCAATTAGCGCTTCCCATTATAAACATGCACAATAAATATAAATACCACGATACACACCACTCACACACACACATACCTACGCACACACACACAAATACACACACACTCACACACATGCATACACCCACACGCCTCACGCAGATATTGTATAATGTAAAATTGTTTAAATCTTATTGCATAAATCGGGTCCATATTGGCTCACCTAAAGTTCTTTATCCGAAATTGTTCTTCCTAACGATTTGTAATCCGAATGATCACTCTTCCTAAAATTTTTCATCCTAAAGTTTTCATTCATACTATTTGTAGTCCTACCGACGATGTTCATAACACTCATGTTTCCGAAAATTGGAATTCATAATATCATTAGTGTAAATATATTTAAACTCCTACTGTTTTTTATCCTAACGCTTTTATTCCTAAACATAATTACCATAATATTTTCACTCATACAACTGTTTAGAATGATTAAAGGTCGTTTCACTGATTTTTGTCTTGAAATAAAATAAATGAATGAAATTCAGGTCAGAGTGTCGTCTTGGGGGCACTATGAAAAAAATACTTAGAAAAATTTCGCGACCAATTTCGAGGTAGCGCTCGCCGGCCGCTGCCGCGGCACCGCTCGCTTCGCTCGCTCGGCTCGCGCGTAGTTGGTCACCGTTCTAACCTAACCTAACCTATGGATATCTTTGCATAGTATATAAGGTCCCATTAAAATAGGTGGACAAATTTTAACACAGCGTTTAGTAAGCCTAACTAAAGACATCTAAACAAAAAAAAAACACTATAATTATATAAAGTTATTTTATTTTGACTTAAAATAATAAATTGCCGGCACTCTAGAACAAACTCATCCTATAAAAGTAGGTATTTTATTTCTTATTCTTATTTTTTTTTTGCTATTGTCCTTATTTTAGCGGTCTGAATGATTTCTAAAATTTTGTCCACCTATTTTAATGGGACCTTATATAATACCTACTGATTATTATGAATAAAAAGTAATATAAACAAAAAAAAGATATGACTTTGAATAATAGTGTAAAAGATGGTTATGTTTAGAAAATATAGGAAAACAAATAATAGTGTAATAGATGTTTATTGCTACAGACATTATGAAGTCGAATGCTTCGGAATTAAAACATTAGAGACAGAGAAGTTAGGAATTGCGATTGTTAGGATGAAAAATGTTAGGAAGAACATTTTCGGATTTCCAATTATCGGAGTTGAAATTTTAGGTGAACTTTGGCGCACCCGCATAAATCTGTACAAACTACTGGGAGAAGATACTGATTCCTGTAACACAGATTACAACCTAGCTCAGGAGTCAGGGTTTCCATATAATAATGTAACTTACTTTATGTCAATAAAGATTATTATTATTATTACCTATTTCACCAATTAGCTACCTACTTGATAGCGACTAAACGGATTCGGGGTACAATGCGACATTCGCCAATGACATATTGGAATTTCGACAGCCGGAACCACCGGCTTAACGAGCTTTCCGAGGCACGAGGGCAACTCGGCATGTAACGGTGGTCACTATTCACGGACCACCCTAGGCAAGTGCCGCTTGACTTGAACATAGACTCGAACGGTTATTATTAACCACGCGTTCCTCGGGAGATTCTATTTCGGGGTTGATTCAATTCGCATAATTTTGGTCCTTAAATAGAAATCTCTACTGCACTTTGCTTGCTCATACACCGCCAAAGGTCGAAAGATTCCGAAGATATGACGTTGTCTAGCATTTTGGAATTACTTAATAGGGTAATTGACAAAAAAAACTAATTAGTCCGTCAGATAGATTTCCAAAAATTGGATAATTTTTTTGTTTTTTTCACGTAAACAAAAAATGAAGACGAAATGGCTTCGAAAAGTCATGTGATGTCACAGTTTGGTACATTCTTAACAGAAAGTGACGTCACATGCCCCCACTGAGCCCCACTCATGGTCTGACACGTTTTATTTTCGTCAATGTTTATTAATTTGATAAAACAAAAAACACGTATCAAATATTTTTCGATAAACTGACAGTCGGACTAAACAGAACCATTTTTTTTTTTTTCAGAAAAATGCCTATTCAACAATCAAACCTAGATATTTCTGATATTTGTATGATACAGTAACTACTATTACTGTGACATCTCTCTATTTTTAGCTCACCCCACAGACTGCAAATCAGTTTATTAAAAGCATCATTAAATTAAATTAGTAATAACATCTCACGCACACTGATATGTCTCAATGAGGGAGACTGTTGCATATAAATCTCAGCTAATTTATTGCTCTTAATTATTTTATGATTGTTAGGTACTTCTTGGAAGAAAGATAACTAATATATTGTGAGAATATTGTTTATAATATGTAGTCCTTGATAATCTTCTATAATACCTATTATCTACTCATCTCTCTCTTGGCCTGTGTAAGTGTTTTGCACTATAAATTATATATTTTTATATATATTTTGAGCAGCGGTGACCCAGTGGTTGCGGCCCCGACTTACGAACAGTTGGTCGTGGGTTTGAACCCAGGCAGGCGCATTACTTTGTGTAATTTATTTCATCACCACTGCTCTCAAAACGGTGAAGGAAAACATCGTGAGGAAACCGGCATATCTTAGAACCAAAAAATTCTAAGATATGTGACATCTACCAATCCGCACTGGGCCTGCGTGGTGGATTATAGCCCAACCTTCTCCTAGAGAGGAGGCCTGAGTCCCTGCAGTGGAAACATTATAGGCCGATGATGATATATATTTTAATATATATTATTTTTAATTCTTATTCATTTGTAGTCTTTAGTACTTACACCAATATTTCGCTAGTTATGTTTATTTTCCATGTTATACTAAGCGAGCCTATTGTCATCAACGGGGCACAAATCCAGACTTCGTGGCTGCTATTAAAAAAAATCTGATGGAAATACCAAATAACACTTTGCCCGACCTGGGAACAGAACCCAGGACCTCATACTCAGCAGTCGCGCTTGCGGCCACTAGACCAACAAGGCAGTCTACTACGTCGACCAACCTTTCTATTTTAAAATGTATGTTAAAGGTACAAGTTGGTAGCCGACTGCACGCAGCAGTAGCAGACGACATGTCGTCGCTTCATGTCTACACGACACGTCGTTGCGTCATGTCGAAGGGCATAATCTCCTGTTGTTTCTGTTATCTATGGGCACTACTGTTCTGCGGTCGGACGACGCTGCCGTCTGCCGCTCGATGACGCGTCGCTAGCTTCATGTCGCTAACTACGGAGGGAATTTCATAGAAATACGTAGAAACCAGTCGTGTCGCTGCGACACGTCGTCTGCTGCTGCTTCGTGCAGTCGGCTACCAACTTGTACCTTTATGTTAATTGAAATAAATTATTTCAAGTTTCAATTCGTGGTGTAAATTGATATTAACAGGCACCCTAGCTTTCATAATGAAATCGGTAAAGCCCGGGGGTTCAATCTCATTAATTACATGAGTAGCACACAGAGGCTTATCGAAGTTATCGCTCGCTTGTCGCACCGGTGCCTGACAGACCGATAATGGTTTGAAACAAACTTTGCTTATATGTTTTATCTTGTTAAGAACAGTTATTCTGTTGAGCTTCGTTAGCTAATTTCTTCTTAGGGTCCCGTACCTCAAAAGGAAAAACGGAACCCTTTTAGGATCACTCGTCTGTCTGTCTGTCCGACCAGTTCCACACCCTTATCTCCGAAACTACCGAGCATATTTTTTTTTTAAAATACAGAAGTTGGTTCAACACTTATAGATTACAGGAAAACCCATAAGAAATCTATGCAGCTAAAAAACATGGAAAATCTCTCAACATCTACAATAATGGTACTGAACCCTTCATGTACAAGTCCGACTTGCACTTGGCCAGTTTTTTTCAAAACAATTTTTCCTTCAATAAGTCCCTAGCAAAAAGCTTTAAAAACCGTTTTATCAAGTCTCTTACAAAATTAGTCGTTTGACATAACATAACATGAAGCCTGTAATCCCTGAAAGGTTAAGCAGAGATGTACATAATAGTGTAACCACTTTTCGCCAGTTATGTTAAAGTCTAATACGAACAACAGTTGCCCCCTGTTGTCTTATTTAACCCTAAGGTTGACTGGTAGAGAATGCCTTGTGGCATTAAGTCCGCCTATGTACCACGTTTGTGCATGAAGTTTAAATAAATAAACAACAGCGGGCGAGCCCATTGTCATCAACCGTGCACAAATCCAGATTATGTGACTGCTACCGAGACATTCGTAATGAGAAACCCCAATAACACTTAACCCGACCGGGGAATCCAACCCAGGTCCTCATGCTCAGCAGACGCCGCGCCGTTCCGACCACTACACCAGCAAGGCAGCCAAGAGTCGTTTGCTACCTGAATAAACAATCAACTACTAAAACAATGCAACTATAAACGTTTCCTAGGTCTAAACTGTCATTATTAACACGGTATTTTCATAATTAAAACGGTAAACTCCCGAGGGTTAACTTGTTAATTACATGAGTAACACACAGGGGATTATCGAAGTTATCGTTCGCCTGTCAATTTGGTGTCTGACAGACCGATAATGGGTGAAACTAAGTTTAAACTAACATCCCTTTACGTGTGTGTCCTGTGCAAGTTATGATAATGTTTGGTTACAATAGTTGTCTATAGGACTAGCGGGTCGTCCCGGCTTCGCAAGGGTGGATATTTGTTTTTATGCCTATGTTACTCAGGGATGCTTATGAGTATGTAGGTAATGTAACCTAATTCGAATGCCGCAAGAATTTTTGAAATTGATCCAGTGTTTTTTGAGTTTATTCGTTACAAACATAATTACAATTTTTCCTCTTTATAATATTACTGTAGATGAAGAAGTGTAAGTGGTACCTACTGCAGTAGTTATGTATGAATGATATTACACTATTTATTTACTAGAGAAAATTTCACACATGACTCATGCAGCGGCATTTTCAACGACGCTACGCCAAGAGTTGAAATTTCGATAGACCGACGATATTTTGGTACTTAGTAAGGTTACTGTTAGCGGGAAATAATGTTGTTAACAAATCTTTGGTCTCTATTACTCGTCATCTCATTAAATACTTTCTTGATATATCATTCTTTACACAGTTCATTCATCGTTTCATTGGTCTTCCCAGACATTTTTTTTGGAGGTTGGGAAATCGTCTAATGACTCCTTCCGCCCTAGGTAGAGTGGTAGGGAATGTGAGACTTCTACTGACTAAAAACCACCTATGTTCCTTCTTAGCCCTTTGTGCCGAGGCTGCGATATCTCTTTCGAACAACCCCCAGCCCCGACGGGATACTTCACCAGACCTTCTGAAGTTATGACCCCATTCATACTCAACAAAAATTTTCCACATAACATTTTCCTCATTCCTCCGGTTCACGAAATAACGATGCGTAAATTAAACTGTTTCTATGGACATCACGTTGACACGTTGACAGTGTACTTCAACGTTTTCAAGTTATATTTTCGGGAGGAGGAAAATATCCTGTCAAAAAAATAATTTGGTGGTAAAATCCAATTTGCAATACAAAGGCGAGCAATTAATGATGATGGGAGCCGCGGGATAAACAAATTCTGAAATTGCGACCCATTTCTTTTGTACTACATTTTAACCGACTTCAAAAATAGCAGGAGGTTCTCAATTCAGTTGGAAGTTAAATGGCAAAAACGTCATTAAAACAAAGTTAGTTCCGATCCGAAAGTAAAGGTTGTTTTAGAGTTTTTTTTTAAAAGGTCGTTTTCATAGTAATTAATTACGTTTACAAATTACCTCACTATCGGCTTTTAGCCTTCATTAAGTATAGTTAACACAGTTATTTACTTTAACGTTATCATAGAGCTGTTAACGGTAATCACAGTTCAACTTGTTAGTTTTGTTACAATTTTAAAACTGTTTGTTTATTTGTTTTATCGCGTAAGTATACCTATAACTGCCTTTAAGAAATCGATAAACTTTGTTGTATAGCGTAAAACTAAATATTGTGCTCATTGAGAAGATTAATTTAAGTGAAAACATACAGGATACATTGAAAGTGCTACTGAAAGTGCCAAACTCGTCACCAAATTTCGTCTCCAAAGTGTTAACTAAGCACTACATTTTATAAAGCAAAGAAATCGATCTTGAAGTGTCTTTATCAGTCTTAATGGGAACAGTTCAATATAGCCCGAGTTTCTTCTGAAAAATTAAATTATACCTGACAATCAATCCCTCATAAATTCGCCTTTATTACCTGGAAAGAGAGAAAACAATCATTAGACCTGTGCATTAGACTATAGAATTAAACAATTTCAAATTATGTCGGATAGAACTTATTTTAAACAGTCATAATTTTCCGTGTAACTTTCGTACAAAGCATCCTTTCCAGCATGTCTTGACAAGCTGACATTCTATTAGGATTTACATCATTGATATTAAGTTACTACTCTTCTCGAATCGATGACTTAGATTTCGTCCGAGCAGTACGTATTAACCTGGACAACTCTGTTGTTGCTTTATACAAGTCCTGGAGAGTGCAATTAGTTGGGCACGACGGGCAAGACCGCAAGACACAAGGTGTGTCAGAGAGATGTGTTACTATATCCCATCTAGCTAAATTGGATCGGCAGCGGCCAATTTGAGCACGCAGTCTGTTCAAAGATTTCTATATCGACCACTGCAGTTCTTGACCAGAAGGTAGTTTTTCTATCTCTTTACAAGCTACTGACTTGAGACGCTTATGTCTGTGGTAAGTCGTTGTAGACATACCAAACATTTACTTATTAGGAATTACCACTTGCCTTTTGAATAGACATACAACAGTACCATACATTCAAAGCAAGCCGACAGTAGCAGTACATAACAGCAAGATGTACCACAAATCACAACAAACGTCGTACAACAACATAATATTATCTGTGACATAAAACACGGAATCTGCAGGATGAAATCGATACTATTTCTGAGCAGTTATCGGTGCTCGCCCGGTCATCCGCGGGGTGAATGGGCGACCATACGCACTGCAGCTGTCGGATATTTCCTAGTTCTATTTACTAATGAATTGCACTTTGGAGAAGTGTGGTTATCGGGTATCGTGGACATTTGTGATAGGAAAATGTAGTGACCAAAATGGTATGAATGTAATGATATGGCTACAAGAGTAAGTAGGGCACGACCAAAGAAACGATGGATGGACTATGAAGGATGATATGGCTAGAAAGAAGGTGACTGCTGAATCATGAGTAATAGAGAAGTATGGAAGAAGAAGCCATGCTTCGCCGAGCCCAAATGAAATTGGATAACGACAGGAGAATGATGACTTTGGAAAACCTAAACGACTGATTTTCTCCAGCAATAATAAGTATAAACGCCGTACAAACAGGCCAGACAAAATTAAATATAACAGTCAGAACTCATCTCTTAAATACTGTTAAAGGAAAACAAGATCGGAAATTAAACAGTAGATCAGTATAGCTGAAGATCGAAGCGAAAGTAATCCGATAAGTTTGAAAAATTTAATGAAGGAAAAGACAATAAATACATTGATTTATAGCGAGCTGGCAGTCGGAAACTTTCAAAGATAAAATAAGTAGGTGACTGCAGTAAAATCACTCGTATTATCAGGATTTCAATGAAACCTTTGATAGAGCCCACTTAATGGTTGAAAATGTACCTACATGTGAAATCAATACGTAAAGAAGCTATTCTACATATAGGTATGCGTTACTATTAATACTATAAACGGGATATTTACCATGTTTTCTTATTGTTTCGAGTTCCCGATATTTCGGCGCTTTTACAAGCACCATGATCATGGATAAACTGAAGTCATTGCGGGTGGATGTTTATGAGCAGACAAATCGGTCTACCCTCTTTCTCGTTCGTTTTTTGCGCTCGGTACCACTACCATTGTCATGTCAGTGACCATGTCAGTTTAAAAACTTATATTATAGGTATGCGTTGTTGTTTTTTGAGAAAAAATAATAATAACACCGAGTGCAAAAAAGATCGCACACTATAGAAAGATACTTTGGAAAATGAAAATTCATTTCCTCTAAGCAAATCCAGGTACTATATTTTCAACGTATCGCTACCTGCATTAGGTTCACGGTCGATTGGGAAAATTTGACAGTTGTGGGGTAGCTAGATGTGCTGGCATCTGTATATTATGGATTATCCCGCGAATTCCCATGGCCATGGTGTCCACAAGCTGTGTCACAGATGCAAGTTATATCTGTATCGTGTATCTATAGGCGACACCGCGACACGATGCCACACTGTGTGCTTTTATTAGTTTTATTGGTGTTTGGATCAAAATACACACCACATGGGATTCTTTGAGAGTTGCGGCAGTTTTGGTTGCATCTTGGATGAATAAAATTTGAGATTCTGTTGGAGTTTCGCGGTTCTGCGATGTTGGTAATTGAATATTGAAGGTGGTGACGGTATATTATGGTGATAGTCTAGGGTTGTGACTGTCGCACTGCAAAGTCATAGGTCTCGATTTACCTCTGATTTTTCGGATTCATGTGCGTGTTATTTAATTATCAACTGCTTCGGTGAAGGAAAACATCGTGAAGAAACAAGATACCTGATAAAAAAAATTCGACAATAAAAAATCGAAAGACAAGTCAGAGGCCAATGAGCGACTCAAAAACTCTGAAACCGGGCTAGGCACTAACGACACGATAAAGAAAGAAGATGGAGATCAAAATAACATTTAGTTCTTTGCGTCTTGGTTAAATAAAATTGGAGAACACTACCATTAGTGTTCTCCAATTTTATTTAACCACAAGAAATTCTTTCATTGCGACACCACAGACACTCCATAGTGTCTGTGGTGTCGCAATGAAAGAATTTCTTGTATTCTAACTGACTAACCTTTTGTAATTGATAACTGTAGAATACAGGCTTATTTTCCTGCATAATGAAATCTGGCATCAAAGCTTTATGATTCACTTTTGAGCGATTTCCAATCGGGATAACGACTGACCCACATTAGAATTTCTTCAAAATTTTAAGTTCTTTCATCCATCCGTCCTAGCTCCAATACTAAGAAGTATGTTCTATACTACCCTGCTTTTGGTTGAAAAATGTTAGCATGCAGATTATAAATATCTATACCAAACGTCAAACTTTCACGACTCTAGAGAACTCTATGGTCTCGAAAACCTTAGACACTCGTCCAATACTCGAAAGGTGTTCCAAAATTAAATCATCACAACAATCGCTCGGTCCATCGCTCTCACTTGACCCCAGAGAACATTTGGAAGGTATTTTTTGTCGCGCGTTGCGAACGTGACTTAAATCAGTCGCGGGCCTTTTGACAGCCAGTGAGTTACGACATTAGGTACCGTTCCGATATTCTCACTGCATGCTATGGTAGTTCGAGATATTGAAGAGACTTTTGGACTAAATTAAAGAGAGTAAGTAGTTCAGGACATGTATAGCGATGGCTGGTTGGAGGAGACACAGGAAAAGAGGTCTTGGAAGAAATTGGGGGAAGCCTTTGCCCAGCGATGTGACAGTACAGGGTAATTAAAAAAAAAGTACCTAAATATTTCAGTTACTATGGAATAAATACTTGCCATATTCCTACTGTTGGAACATGGGCCTCCTCTCTCTGAGAATTGGGCAATAATCCAGTGCGTGTTGGTAGCTATGTCTCATCTACATCTTTTTTTTTAATTTCTGTAGATTTTCTTGCTAAAAAGTATCGAATATGAAAAGATCCCATTTTTATCCTATCCCGTGGTGCGAAACGACGAAACACCCCACTCAAAAGCTTATGGAGATTATTTGGTAATAAGAAAATAATCCTATTTTTTATCCTCAAGCTACTAGATAGTCTTGTTTGGCATCAACATAAACACCTGTATAGCTTACAAAGTGAAATAACTATGACATCACTGTAGGCTGATCAAATGTTTGATATTATAATAACCGGTAAGACGCATATTGTCTACTCACACTACGACGCGACGTTGCTTTACTAAGCTAAAAGTTCTATTCTATTGGCTAAGCTGAGAGAGGAAAGAAAATGTGTTTACCGATGACTAGATCAGGAATAATCAGGATCTGGTTATTCTGGAATGACACTTTCCGGTTCAAACAAGATTTTTATAGGGTGATCATCGTATCATCATCATGAAGATCCCTCTGGCAGAATGTGCTCACCATGCGGTCATTAGGGACTGGTGGAAAAGGATCTTGAAGGCAGCGACCGCCGCTGAGGGCGAACCCCCATGACCACAACCAGTCGGTCAAGACTGAACAACTAAGAAGAAGGTCGTCTTCTAGCCTAGCATTTACCCAACTATGGTGGGGGTCGGCTTTCAGTCTAATTGGATACAGTTACCCAGCTAGTTAAGGTACCTCATAATTATGATAACCCGTAATTAATGGTTGTCAGACTTTCGGACCTCTACCTACCGGTAAAGACCTACAAATGACAGCAGGGTCGAACGCTTCTAGACATAAAGGTAACTCCTTAAGTACAGGTAGATTTGGTGGTTACCCATCCACAGAGCAACCTAGGCAAGCGCGGCTTAACCGTACGATTTACGAATCATCCGAGTGGCTGCTATTATCTAGTTACGAGCTGTTAAGCAATAAATTATTGTCGTATTTGTGCAGCGAAGTTATCTTTTTAGATCAATTCATAGTTATCAAAAATCTTCGAAGTTCAGATAAGAGTTACCATAAAGTTTCCCTACCCCACTCTCATACTTAACATAAAGTCTGGTATGCACTCATTAATTCAGTGTAAACTGTAAAAAGATACAAATACGAGACGAACAAAGAGTAAATCCTCACACAAAGTGTGTTTTAAGCTTAAAAGAAACATACGTTTGTGCGTTGTGGTTACCGACCACCGTCCTGCAGTTCTAAAGATATTCTGTTTAGTTTAGTTTATTGTAATTCTGTGTGGTCCTATGTTAAGTTAAATAGGGTACAGTGTGGATAATGTAAAGTGAAAGGAATTGTCCTTTGATGTACTGTCTTAAAAAGAAGTGATTATGGGCATTTATGGGGTTGTTTTCTTAGCTTTGATGCTGCTTTGCCTCAAGGGTTGTTTGCCTTAGATGCATTTGTAGTGGCACTACAAATTATACTTCAGAATCATAGCGCCTAAAAAGTACTACAGCTGGTTCTATGATAGGTACAAATGAAGATCTAACAATAAATTCATTAAAGTTATCCGCGACTTATGACCATATGGAAAAACTTGACAGTAATTTTGGGCAGTTCTCCTCTAGATACTATACCCGATTGTGTGTGAGTCGGAGAATCCTCCCATTCCTATGGGAGATTAATTTTATTAATCTCCAGTCTTTCTTGCTACTCATGGCTCTTCTAAAGGTGCAGTTACAAAAAATTTCTACTAATAATTTTGCACTTTAACAATGACATCAACGCTAATAGAAACCGCTGGAGGGAATGAAGGGAGACCTTTACCCAGCAGTGGGAAAAAATGAGCTAGCAATAAATTACACACTTACAACACAGCTTACAGCCCTTTACATCAGTTGTCATTTTTTATCAGCGTCAAAATTATTCCCAGTTCCAGACAACTCAAAGATTCTATTCCAATCCATTTGTCATAAGATTACAATCAGCTGTGGTACCAACCCACTGTGTACACTTGTACAGTCACCAAACGAGATAAGTCTCCAGGCACGTAACTTCAAATTACTTATAAACAATGTTATAAGTGTGCTGTGTTATCATCAGTGTTATGTTATAATAACCTAAAAAACTTAGGACTCACATATAGAACTCATGTCAAAAGCAAAGCTTCACAGCACACTTATAACATTGTTTCAAAGTAATTTGAAGTGGAGTAGCAGCGCGGTGGCTCAGTGTTGGCGGCCCCGACTTACGAACAGTAACTCGTGGGTTCGAACCCAGGTATTACTTTGTTTCTAATTTTATCACCAGAGCTCTGAAAAACGGTGAAGGACAACATCGTGAGGAAACCGGCATGTCCTACAACCAAAAATTCGAACACTTGTGTGTGACATCTACCAATCCGCACTGGGCCCGCGTCGTAGATTATATAGCCCATTCCTTCTCAAAGAGAGGAGGCCTGTGATGTGTCCCAGCAGTGGGAACATATTAATAGGTTGATGATGATAATGAATTTTAAGTTAGATGCCTGGACAGGGACACTTATCCCTTTTGGTGACTGTACATGAGTGCATTATTTATTCACTGCGACGCCTCTCCGTTCGTTCACATCGCGACAAACATTGTGTACTTGTGTACCCGGCTTTACACGATAACTGCGACAATACATCTGTTTTGCATGTGACAACAGTGACACTTAATCATTTTAAGTATCTACTGCGCTTAGATTTACATTATTTTACCCCCCAAATCGTGAGTGCAATGACTTTGCACTCTTCAAAATATTATGTAATAAGAACCGAAAGGTGTCTGCCGCTGTCTGGTGGGCATAGTGTACATTTGAACAATTTCTATATTAAACAAAATTGCTTTGTTCATAGATTTTATGAACGACATAATACTCGTAATTGTATAGAGTGAGGGACACTGACGCACAAACGTTTACCACGGTCGTATCCAGCACATTATCCTGAACACGTCATGTACAATTTTTTAATGAAAAATAATTAGCCGTTCTATAAATTAGGACCGTTCAAGTATTGCAACTTTGTAGGAAATAAAAATAACAGACACCGGCGCAAAAACGGTTACAACGTTTCACCCCTGCACCCTGGTGCAACACGAGCAAACAAAACTATTAGTACCCTACCAAACATTCATGGAATGACAATATTGACTTCGAGGACTGCTTGAGTGTTGCAATCAATTTACTCGGGAAACTGTATTTCGACATAACATCACGCTCGTAATCCTCGAATAGGCAGGAGTGTACCCAAAGTGCAAGCACATTTCGCGAATTAAGTTGAAGTCATACTTAATGGAGCCTTACTTGGCCTATAATTGCCAACAACTGGGGACAAATCCAGACTAACTGCCGCATTCAGAGCCGTCATGGCTTAAGTAATCATTAAACGTCTCTAAGTGCGGCAGTTAGACTGAGAAATTAATTGATTGATTGATTTCTTTATAAAAAAATGCACTCAATTTTCTTGCTGAAATGTAGGTATAGAATGTGCAACATTCCATAGAAGTCCACATTTCGCAAACCATCAAATAACTCTTCAATCTTGATAACTATCTCAAAGGCTGCATGCCCGCTTAGCTGGACGCCTACATTCGGTAGCCATTGTCTTCTACTGGCGCTTTGGCGTTTAAAGACGACAGACGTTTTAAACCAAGTTTAAAAATACGACTTTCTAGTACCTACCTACATAATAGTTATCTATTTTAGTGGCTTAATTTTTAAATTGGCCAACAGATACTGGGACAGGTAAATAAAAGATTGTAAGTACTTAAATATAACTTGAAAAATATGATACTTTTTCACTCAACAGCTCATAGTCCAATCGATTGTAGGATCTTTTCAGTTTCTCGTTTCAACTTTCAATAGAAACTTCATGTTTACTTAGTTTTCGTCAAAATGTGCACATTCTACAATTTGAGAGCACGGCAATAATATTTTATGAGTTTCAGTTCCACCGTTGAATATACACTGAATATAGGGAATATGGTTACGTAGATACATAGGTTTAAAAGCTAAGCCATCGGATGACCTAGATTGGTATCGGTGGGCGCAGTGGAGTGGAGTGAATATTTACAGAAAGACCTATAAACATTTTAAAACTGCATTCGCTAAAAGAGTACAGACAAAGCTTAATTGATGTTGTAAGCGCAATTTACGTAAATACCTACAAGCTGCACCCGATGGGATTTTCTATTAACAACAAAAAGAATCTTGCATGCAAATCATCCCCTGCTCTATAGAGTATGAATTTTCAAGTATCTTTACTGGTAACTTTGGTTATTTAAGAAAACCTTAATCTTAGCCTTTTATGCCGAAGACTGGGTCAAAAATGCAGAAAATTTTAGATCCAGCTATTTAGGAATGTGCACTGTCTTATGACCGCTAGATGCCATACAGAAAAAAGTGGTTATTTGAGATAAAATATTAACTTATCTATTACATAAAATGTTTGCTTAAGTAATTACTTAGGTTTAACTTGTCTATAGATATATAATATACCTGGAGGATTAGGTCATTGCCATGAATGTGGAAAAGATAGAACTTCGTGCCAATCCGCATTGTCTAGTCTAGGATCATTTGTTTCGTCAGATGAGATTTTGTTTGTACCAGAATAAGGTTAGCAAAAATAACGAAAACATCATCAATCATTGCCGCGTTGTTTTCGCTTTTCATAAGATGTTTTTGTAAACGATTTCCCAAAGCAGCTTAGTTGGATAGAATAGCGTTAATTTGTTAAAACCTTATAGATTTCCTTTAATATTTGTTTATAATTGTGAACTGGTGGAAACCAGTGGTCAGTTCCATCAATAGGAAATTTAAGATTTTCGCTCTATGAACGTTTTCATCAAGATTGAATTTAATAAGCAGGTAGGTACTTAGTCAAAATGAGATTTGAATACAAGACTTCACGTTATCTTTAACTTCGGCTGCTGTAATTTTGGTAAAACAACCACATCCGGTATCGTGTATGACATTTGAAAGCCAGATTTATAGAGCAAGTTCTAAAATCAAGAGTTATTCAATAAGCTACTTCCAACACTGGCCAACCTGGGAATCGAACAAGGCAGTAGTGCCTTGTTCGATTCCCAGGTTGGCCAGTGTCTCTTGGATTTTCATTTGCAGCCACGGAGTCTAAATTTATGCGCGGTTTACAGCAAGCTAGCCCCATAGCCCCCATATTAATGTGGGTGTACTATTAGGTACGCCTTTGCCTAACCCTTTGGGGATTACAGACGTGATGATATATATGTAACTTTCCTATTTTACCTTTTTTCCACATCTGTATACAAGTGGGTACGTCCGTATACACAATATCCTTCAAACCCTCATCAAATTGACAATCCATCGACAATGACCGACAAATGACAACAAACAATCAAAGTGTCAAGAAATCAAGTATGGCGGCCGCCGCCATTGCCATCCTTCGAAGGCCACAACACAATGTCATTACCGTTTCAAATGGCTCCCGGTGACTGGTGAGTAATCGAAGGGAATCGTAGATGGATCGAAGGATATCCGGCTAGACGATGCGCATTAAAAATAATGATTGTAAGGAAATTAGGCTTTTGTTTTTGCTATAAGTTATTCTATGATGGAAAAATAAGTCCAGGGTCTTAGACTTGGATTACGTACCTATGTGGCAAAGTTAGGCCCGATATCTAACAAAGCGGAGACGAGCAGAACAGAGGAGATGTAAATTTTTTTATGGCAATGTTATTGGCCGATTTCCATGTATATTTCCATGTACATTTTGATTTGACCGTTCGGGTATTGCAGTTTTGTAGGAAACAGCTGTTTTTTATTTATTTACACGCATGGGAATAATAGTTTTATAACAATTTCACGACGACGACGATAGTCGCGGGCTATCTATCTTTTTAGACGTCCATCAATCATGATAATGACAGGGTGGACCAACATTGTATCAATAAACCTCCCTCGTAAATCAGAACAGAGATAGTTACCAATATTCTAAAAAAAGTACTGTAGATTTTAGAGAGGTAATCGATGAATGACCGGACTTCCGGCTTGCAGCTAAGCAAATAATACAGGACGAGATATAGAATAGCAAAAAGCACATTTGCTTAGGGACTCTATTCCATTTTTAATGTTTACTTTCAGAATACGGGAAAAGAGGATTTAAAAATGAAGTTTGCAATAGAAGCAGGATAAACAAAAACGAAAACAAATAGAAAAAACGCTCTGTTGAATAAAAACGCGAACAAATTGAATATTTAAATGCGAATGTATTTGTTGTTTAACGGAGTTTAAAGTCAATATGATGCAAACGAGTTGCGGGAGATGGGTAAAAAGTTTTTGTAGCTGAAGCTGTTTTCTGGCACGCTATGCGCTACAATGTTTAATCCAAATGGGGCTGGTCCTGGAAGAGCGAATGATAACATATCCACATTTTATTATAGCTTTTTTGTAGTCTATTGGAACTAAATAAAGGGCTTGCCATAAAATTGGGTTTTGGAAGACTGGGAGTAGGACTATTTCTATTAATTATTATAAAAAAATGACAGACGATTCCGTCTTCTTTAGCAGTGCATGAAAACAAGGCAGAATTAAGCAATAATTACCTATCACGTATACGCTATTTCAGAAAAGTGATTTCACAGATCATTGATTTTCTTCACTTATTTTTCTGCCTGCCCTTGCCCCAATTACCTGAAATAGGAAAAACATTCATTTATTTTTGTCCTCCTTGCCCTGAATTAAAAAAAAAAATAATGAAAAGGGAAATAATACTGACAAGGGCGGTATTATTCCCCTTTTCATTCATATTTTTAGCATCGCTCACGGAATCCTTCCAAATATTCTTGGTATGCCTCTTCCCCTTCATCAAGAATGATTCATTGCTATAGCTAGCCTAAAATAACCCCCACATAAGGTACTTAGCCACAAAATAATCCTTACAAAGATTTAACACCTTACGTCTAAATGAGTTAAGCACATACCATTTAAATTTATAAGCAAAGCCTATAATTTACCGCTATTTATATGCTAGCAGAAAGACAAAAGCTCTAACGGATGTGCTAGCCTTATCGGTTGGCGTAGCGTTCTATGCTAATTTCAATTCTTTAATGGCAAACGTGATGTTTTTGTGTATATTATAAAAAAGTTTATATTATTCACGGTCAACATAAGTGTTGGGATATCTATTGGGTCTTAGATATGACGAGTGTATATGTTTCCGAAAACATGATTAAGCTTCTTGTCAGATCTCGTTTTACTTGGGGGAATGGTCCGGACTCCACGAAAGCCGAGATATGTGTTGTAAACAGCCAATAGAGTTTCATTATTTACACTTGTCGTCCCCGCTTAACTTTAGTGGAAACGGTCGATGAGCAGAGTGGAAAGGAGATATCTCATATTTGTTTTGACAGCAGCGGATTTGTACTGTTGTACTATTGTTGTACATCGGCGTTCGATCTAGCAAATACGCATCCCCGTACAGCTTCGGTGGCTAAACCCTAGCTCCTAAGCATTTCTTGTCCTCTCCACATGTCTCCACTTTGGTAGAGTCCGAGCCATATACACATTTCCACTACTCATCGTCAATTGAATACACTTTACAAAAATCAAAGAGCCTTTATAATCCTGCCTCATAAAGACCGTTTTGCCGACATTTATTTAATCCGTTATATTATTCTGTGCATATCCAATAAGCGCAGGAAATCTGGCTTACATCCACACCACTTGAGTTCGTACGGCTTCATTCATATCTTTACTTGTAACGTGATAACGCCAAGGAGACTCATTCATTTAAAAACTGGTTTTTTATTCTTGTCTTTAAATATAATCTTATTTTAATTAAAGCCTACGTCTGGGAAAAAAGATGCTGTGGTCATGATCTGTGGTCATGATGGTGCGTTGTTGACGTCTTTTTATTTAAATACTAGCTTTTGCCAGCGGCTTCGCCCGCGTGAAAATGACGATTTTCCATACAAACTTTCATCCCCTATTTAAATCCCTTAGGGGTTGAATTTCGAAAAATCCTTCCTTATTCCTTGTCTACACTATAAAGGGAACCTATGTGCAAAATTTCAGCTTTCTAGGTCCAAGGGTTTGGGCTGGGCGTTGATGAGTCAGTCAGTCAGTCAGTCAGTCAGTCAGTCAGGACTTCTCTTTTTATTTATATATATACTAGCTTTTGCCCGCGACTTCGTCCGCGTTATACAAAAAATGTTATCTTTGGTAAGTAGATCTATCATTGATTTTAATTTTAAATGAAAAACTCTTGCGTTATTATCATGGCGGTCATGCGGTGCTTGACCCTCAAGAAGCTCCCGAGTGATTTCATCCCACTTGAGCTTGGTAGTTACAGTAATAAATAACTCGGGACGTCCATATATTTTCTTACGGAACAAAAAGCGTCTTGAGTACGTAAATTTTACTCAAAGGAAACATTCCTTTATTTTTGAATAGAAAGCAAACTGCATTCAAAAAATTTCGAAAATTCTCTTCTCCCACACCCGGGAATCGAACCGGCTAAAATCTGGAAAAAATATACCCTGTACTTTTATTGCATCGATCGTTAGGGTCAATTATAAGGATGAAATCTCTCTATCAAACATGATAAATTAAATGAAAAGAAAACCAGGAAATCTTAAATTAATTTTTATTTACAAAAAATGGTAAACTAACTAATTAGTTGCTCGAAATGAACTCCATTCTCTTGGATACACAAATTTTTCTATTAACCTTTAATAAAGTGTTGTGGTGAATATTATAAATCGTATTCTGAACTTCAACTCTCAACTCGTTGTCATTCGCATAAGATTTCATGTAAATTTGATTTTTTCCATATCCCCACAAATAAAAATCTAATGGGGTGATATCTGGCGATCTCGCAGGCAGGTTTTCCTTTCATTTAATTTATCATGTTTGTTAGAGAGATTTCATCCTTATAATTGACCCTAACGATCGATGCAATAAAAGTACAGGGTATAATTTTTTCAGATTTTAGCCGGTTCGATTCCCGGGTGTGGGAGAAGAGAATTTTCGAAAATCTTTGAATGCAGTTTGCTTTCTATTCAAAAATAAAGGAATGTTTCCTTTGAGTAAAATTTTCTATCTGCAGTAATAAGAGTACTTTCCCTCCAGGTGGCATTACAAAATTCCACCCTGTATCAGAAAGCTCCGAACTGCTAAGCTATCGGGAGTTACACGTGTTATTGTGAGTCAACCATAAAAGATAGACATATTATTATGCTGTTGTGGAATATTTTTTAGATAATTTTATGTAGAACATTTACGTCATAAATGATTTCTATGTAGCTTTAACCATTATGGCTGCACACGCGACGGAAGCTTAAAAAATGGAGCAACTTCTCCCGTTTTCCCAACATTTCCCTTCACTGTTCTGCTCCTATTGATTGTAGCGTGATGAAAAGTATACTATAACCTCCCCAGGAGTATGAAGAATAATTGTACCAAGTTTCGTTAAAATCCGTCGAGTAGTTTTTGTTTCTATAAGGAACATACAGACAGGAGGACAGACAGACAGACAGACAGACAGACAGACAGACAGACAGACAAAAATTTTACTGATTGCATTTTTGGCATCAGTATCGATCACTAATTACCCCCTGATAGTTATTTTGAAAATATATATCATGTACAGAATTGACCTCTCTACAGATTTATTATAAGTATAGAATAGATATAGATCTAATTATGAGATAGACTCTTTGCTTGAGAAAGTACAGTGAGAATATAGCTGTCTAAAGTGTAAAGGTAAGTCAAATCTATTAGTCGTCTAGTATATTGCTTAATATTACAGGTTAAACCACAGTATAAATATTTACTGTAGACCTGTAGGTAGTTTATCGCCCATACATTTGATATTATAGACACGAGAAATATCATGAAGTTACTCAATACGTTTTGTATGTAATCCTGCTATATTAATGTATTGATCTGAGTTAATAAATATTATTGGAACGAATAGAATATTCTTTATAACAAAAGGAAGGATACTGGTTGTTTTCGAGAATTCCTTTCTAAGTTTCAGTACATTCACATTTGTATTGCTTAATGATAGTAGTTATATATGTATAGGTTTGGATTTTGCATGTTTGATTTTGCCATGATACATAATATGGTTTGAGCAACACAACAGTCAAAAGTTAAATATCGATGTATGACAAGCAAAAACTAACATAAATACCCAACTTATATGCTTTGTGACATTACGTCCGCCTACGTACCACTATTATACATGAAGTTTAAATAAGTATATGATCGACAAATACCTCAGTATTAAATCATTATCAAACCTACTTCCTACCCAATAATTACAAACATTTTGCTTGGCCGCGAATTGGCGAACGGAATGGTTACATTCACACTGGCTGGTGACTGGGATAGGGCATGCAAACTGCCTGTCTGACCAGATATATTATAAGTATAACGTGCACCGTGGGAACCGGTCGCACTGCCTGCTAACGTACCAAGAGGTCTACTATGGGATTGCGAATTCTAAAGATTAAGGAAAGTTGTAATGAGTAGGCACGGAGAGTACATAGCAATTTAGTATTCGGTAATAAGTGAATCTTGATCTAGATCTTTCTCCTAATAATTGTCCAATCCATCCATATTCGATCGATTTAGATAACAATATCTATCCCTATAAAATCGGAAAGGCTTTACTGCAAGACATAATCTATTAACTATCTATTTACTTCTATGAAAATTGTAGGTAAGTACCTACTACAGCAGTTCGTATTTTTGAAACAGTGCTCCTATTTTCACAACACACAATCTTTTGAGAATTGTTGTCTATTACATCTTCAACTGTGTCAAATCGTGTAAACGACCCCGCGAAATCGGTTACCGATCAATCCAGATAGTTCTACCAGTTATTCGCAATCACAAAAAAGATTTGCGTGAAAATACAAGTCACAGTCCTCCAATGAAAGGCTTCACGCCTGTTACGAGTTAAAAAAAACGATACGAATTGTTTATGCAATGCTTGGATCACCGAAGGGAATGACCGAATTGATTTAAACGATCATTCAGATCACATCAGGTTTACACTTCAGGTGGTTTTTTGAGGTTTGTACTTTTTATGGAAGATTTATATTTGACACTCCGGGTGTCCAATCCTTGCTCACATGCACTCACGACATTAGGCCAATACAATAAAAACTCATTAAATTAAAAGATTTCCATCACGAATTTCCTAGTAGCAGACCATGGCACGGCATGGCATGGCATGGTGGCATTACATGGGACTCAAACAAAACTGGTGAAATGTGGGTGTATTAAAAGGTACACCTCTGCCTAAGTCTTCGGAGATTACAGGCGAAAGAAATAAGCCAAATAAAAAAGAAAACCTACTCTTAAAAAGTAATTGTGCTTTGTCATTTCCTAAAACTCATAGTAGGCCTCCAGATATCGAGTTTGTGATCGGAACAGACAGTCGGTTTACGTAAATACGGAGCAGTCTATTGCTCGCTGTCACCGGCTAATCGGCGACATAACGTGGTTTCTACTGATTCTAATGTATCGATCGCAATTAAAAGCTCTCAATTAAGTGCTCTTATTATGTAACATGATTTAGGGCTTGTAGAAACTCGGAGTGATGATAGTTAGGTTGAACGGGAAGTTGTAGGACCAAAAGATTTACTAAAACACAATCATCATTTGCCTAGCATTTTCACAACTATGTTGGGGTCGGCTCCATCTGCCAGTCTAACCGGGTGAATACCTGAGCGACGGCCTATCTAGCCTCAGATACCTATTGGGTACTATAATACCCTTGGTAAGACTGATTGTTCAAACTTAACGTTTGGTGTGTAAAAACGAATTAACTTCAATCTTAGACATATCAGCAAAGTGTCGCCATTTCATTCTTATTCGTAATTGATTTCTCCTTTTTTTTTTTTTTTTGGTGGGTGGAAAATCATCGAATGACCCCCCCCCCCCCGCTCTTGGGCAGAGCGAAGGGGAGTGTCAGACTTCTACTGACTAAAAACCGAACCCATGTTCCTTCTTTGCCCTTGTGCCGAGGCCACGTCATCTAGTACTAAAATCCGCGGCCCCGACGGGAATTGATTTCTCCTTGAGTTAAGATGTCAGAGTCCTTTGTATAATTAACGTAGGTAGAGAAAATGATACTGATATTTGAAGACAGGTCTCAGAAAGTGGATGTAACCCGATAACAGATATACCTACCCACTAAAAATGCTAATTTATTTGAACTTTACGCAGAAATATCTATACATAAAGAGACCTAAAGCCTGTCTGCAATATTGATGTCAATTGCGAAACAAACTTTTCAAAGGTAAAGCGTAACCTTTATAGGTATCCTTTCAAAACTTTTAGGGATAAAATTGGACCTGAAAAGTTTTCAAACAACAACTTACCAATTCAAGACATGAATTAATAATTATCAAGTATTTAACAGTAGAATATGAGTAGAAAGAAGGATACAGTCGCAAATTAATATTTAATTATTGATGAACGCTACTAAAACAGCCTCGATGGTGTTAGCGCGACTAATATGAGCATACAGTTCTAGGCCGCGTTCTAGACCTCTTGGAACTATTGAAGAGGTCAATGTTATTGAGTTTTCCCATCAGACACGGACTCTAAAGTGCGCGGTTGATGGCAATGGGCTCGCCCTCTATTCCATGGGACTTAAACATAACTGGCGAAATGAGGGGTACCATTAGGTACACCTCTGCCGAACCTTTCGACGATATTCTGTTGGCTTTCCGCCTTAGGAACTGCATTAGGGAAAGCATAAGGCAGCAATGTACCAACTTTTCCCTCAAGGTAGTATTAACTACATTATCCAATGCAGAGTGAGACCTGTCGTCGATAGTGAAAGTATATGACGTATTAACTTAGGAAATTACGGATATAATTTTTCACGCGTTGAAGAGTTCAGCCAATTCGAAATTTAAATAAAACCTTTAATAAGTCACCTCCTTGGTTGCTATGGTTCAGAGTAAAAGATCGTTCCATTTTTAAATAACACGACAGATATGAGTTTATGTAATTTATTTGGCCGCTAAACACGACAGATATGGATTTTCATACAATTTTTGCCGGCCGCTGGTCGCATGTATCTGGCCAGTACAGCAATTTCGATTTATCTCGAAGAAGGTTGTCAAAATAATGCTCAAATTTCCAAGCATGTTTGAGAAAATATACTTCCAACATACGTAATATTAACACGAGTGTTGACGCCGGTAGCCAATCGAAGCTATGCACTAATGGATATGAGTGAAGCAGGCTTTTGGAACTTGGAACTCTGATTCCATTGGGTGACATCGCGATGGGTGCAAGGAGACACTGGCAAAAATTTTAAGTATCGTAAATGAACTGGTATCTCAATTCTATTCCCTAGTAAACTTTGACATTCAAACGCGCTTCTTTCTAGTGGGAGTCAGATATTTTCGGTGACTGATCATATGATATACTTTTTGAAGATAAGCAACGTATAGCCTAATCCCTTGGATATATACTAAAATTAACAAAGGCACCTAATTATTAAAAGTGCTGCCCTTTAACTGGTTCGAGAAATCGAGACGTCTGTTATTTTTGCCGATGCTAGTAAGTGTTATGGCGCGTGGCGTGTCCATTAATAAAAAGGTATTCCAGAATACGCAGCTACATAGTTCAGACTTCAGACCCAAAGGATGCGCATATTGTAGACCTACCATTGATTAAAATTTAATTAAAAACTTTTAACAAGCTTTAACGAAACTTTTTCTCCAAAATGAAAAGCCATTTTGGTGGGAGCCGGATTAAAGGCACGCTGTTTTATGAAACGAAAATCAACATTTAACAAGCTTATTTGCGACATCCTGATGGATTTTCATTTTTTGTCAGGGTTTGACTGGCAAGCGATTTTAGGCTTTAAAAGTCGTAGACATCCGATCTACCGAAGAACGATACCCGGACAATTGGGCGAACATGACTCAGTAAGAAGGGCCACAAAAAAAAAAAAAATTGTTACCCGACTACGGCAAAGCCAAAGGAGGGTTATGATTTTGACTGGCTATGTATGTATGTATGTATGTTTGTATGTATGTATGTATGTATGTGTGTATCTTCATCTGTTCCCTCATAGCTTCTAATCTACTTATCGGAACTCGACATATGAGGTATCGTTAGAACCGTCTTAATTTTCCGCTGAACATAGGCTACGTGACGTGTCACAAAAAGCGATTTGGCGCCCTCTAGCGGACAAAAAGTAAGGCTTAAATAATAAAAATGGAGATAAATACGCCGTGTTTGGTATCATTTGAAAGGGCCTCACTTGTACATTTCCTCAAAATATTGCTCAAATTTAAAATCACGCCCTCTAGCGGAAAAAAGTCAAGAGTAAAAAAAAAATTAACACCAAAATTGTTTAAATAAAAAAAAGTAAAATACTAAAACCCGACTACGACAAAAAAAAACGACGCTGAAAAAGTATGAAACAAGATTTTCAGGATAGAACAAAAAGAAAAGCCGTAGTCAGTCACACGTTATAGGTACCAACCTAAACACTTTAATACCGTGTGACTACGGCTTTTCTTTTTGTTCTATCCTGAAAATCTTGTTTCATACTTTTTCAGCGTCATTTTTTTGTTGAGATGCTTAAAGGATTTAAATAGCTAAACAAGGACTATTTCAGATGTCCTCTTAGTTATACTTAGTCATTTTTATTTCTATGACTGTAATAGCGTTGACTTTGACTAATAACGTTGGCTTTAATGTTTCAGTAAGCGTTAGGTACACTAAACTCCAGTATTTTAAACATTTCATCATTGTCATCATCATCATCGTCTTCCTGCACTTCTTATCCCATGTCATTTGGGGTCGGCGCAACACGTTTTTTGCTTCCATTCTGCCCTGTCAGTCGTCAGGTTATTATTTATTCCTTTTTCCTTCATATCACTCTTCACACACTCCATCCATCTTTTCTTTGGTCTGCCTCTCCCATTCATTTCTTATTCATCCTTCTCTTATTTTAATGTATTTGTAATGAATTCAGCACGACGTTTTACATCATTAATCTGAGGTTATTTCTTTTTATCTTTCACCATATTCTCCATTAATTCTTTAATCTACCCAATTTTCATTACATTAAGTAGGCTTACACATTCCCACATCCAAATCTAACTACCACTCAGTTATACAAATACGGTTACTAAGTAACTCGATAAATAACTATGTCCTTGATAACCGCCTGTACAAGATTCGGTTAGATTACTCCAAACTGGCCTGCCCACACACGCCCACCCGATGTCGAAACTTGATGTTAACTTATATCTCACTTGGAATTATCTTTGGCGTTTTGTTTTCAATGTTATTTGACCGAATTAAGGATGCTTGAGGTGATTGGCTATGAAGAGTGAGAGAAATGATGAGAGTTTAAATGTAAATGTTATTGAAGTTTGTAATGAGATGTGTCTTATGAATCCTGATCTGTTAGTTCAAAGTGTTGGGCGATTTCATTAACTATCATAATATTTTATGAGAAGATTGTGAAGAGTAAATGCGCATAATGTGGAAAGGAAGATTTGACTAAGAGTGCTAAATCTTAAAGCTGAATTTACCAAACGGAACAGTAATAAATTGCGAATAGACAACATTTAATAGGTCAACAATCAAGACGACGTCGACGGAAATTCCATCGTTCGTCGGTAATTAAGTCAGTCATTTTACCAATCTTAAAAGGCCTACTAAGGATAGAGCTTCACTTCATGAAATGGTAACGGATGTTTCAAGAAGCAACTCCTGAGCCAAGCCTGACGACCTAGACGAAGATAAAGGATCGAACTTGACTTCTACCAAAGGGATTGTCCCAAACGAAAAGGAAGATTTGGAAGCTACTTCCTTCTTGTGCCCTGCAGTATAGACTAAATAGATAGATCTTCCGGGTCTAACGGGGTTTAAAATATGCAAAGGAAGTCGCAGGCAACAGTTAGTTTCTTATACAATTTATTCCACATCTGATTCCAACTCAATGAAAGTCGCAGCCTTGCCGGGATGCAGAGTTGTTTACGCTGTATCGATCTGTCGCGGGCGGTTGCTATAGCAACCGTGTGCTCGATACATAAGTAGCCACAGTTTGATTCGAACGAATAATCTGATGCCATTGATGCGGCTTTTATCTTTTTTTTATTTGTTTTCGGATTGCTTATGTCTGCGGTTTTGTTTTAAAGCTGTTTTGAGGCTTATATTCGGTGGGCTGTGGGTTGTACGAAAGAGATACCGCGGCCTCGACTTTGTGTCGGGCTAAGAAGCAACACGAGTGGTTTTTATTTTAGTCAGTAGAAGTCCGACACTCCCTACCGCTCTGCCCAGAGCGGGATGGGTCATTTGATAATTTCCCACGCTCCAAAAAAAAGGTACCTATTTATATATTCGTTACGTTTGGGGTAGTTTTAAAGTAATAGGTTCTTGAAGACAAACAATTACTATTTTTTTTAAACATTGCCCCACACTAGGAATTTTTCCTGCATCGTGGCCTCGTGGGTGCGTCCGCAAACATTTAAACTCACATACACAAATAACCTACCTAGACTAACTTTCGTTCTAGTCTTGTCTACGTACAGTTGGCTCAATGAACTTCCATGTTACAGATAAAATCTTACCATTTAAGAGTGTGATAGGAAAACTTATGTATTTCAGAGTTTCGGGCGGAAGTACCTACAAGTAAAATTTCATCTAAGATATTTTACATTGGTAAAAGGCTTCAGTTTCGGTAGGGGAATGGTTACTGATACAATAGGATCTATACTAGGGAGACAAACCTTATCATTATCATACGCCTTCCTGAATTCACCCACAGCTATAAGCCTCTCTTTGTTGTACCCATCTCCACATTCCAGTGTCAGCCACATGCAGGGTTTTGCCCCGATGGCAACAATTTCATCATCCTATCTTGCCGCTGTATAACTGTATTAATGATAACTGGAGTAAAACTGTGACCGAAAGGTGTCAAGGGCTGGAAAAAGAAATATCGGTCAAAGTTCAAGTCAAGTCAGTTCTCATTATAACCATTAATTTGAAAACGACCTAGCGATACATGGCGACGGACTGTCGGGATGTTGTTCCCATTTTTCCGATAATCAGCCTCAACACCCACGCAGAAAAGAATTGGGCCGGTAATGCGGTATATTACAAAGCAAAAATAGCGGTTTTCTCCCAAGTACTGTTAAAATTAATTCCCGAAGCAATGGGAGGCAGTTTGTTCACCGCATAATGTCTATAAATCAAAACGATATCATCTGTTACGAAAATAGGAGCCATCTTTATCTATAATTTATTGCCTTTCGATGTTATGTCAAGTCATATTGTCATTTGCATAACCGAAGATAGGTGTTTGACTAAATAGGAGGATGCTTTGATGAAATCTTTTGGGATGTGGGTAGATTACAACTTTTAGTTTGGAATAACGATGTTATTGGGAATTTCTCAGTTCACGAAAGTAATTAATTATTTCCTTAACACTATTCAACCAACACCTCAAGATTGCGATTGGCTAAGAATTTTCCAACATATTCTTCAGTGCACACGTGTCTAATTAAGCAGTATCAGATATCAGTCCTAGAAAGATGAGTCGGTCACCAGCCTGCGAAACCATCAACAAAACCAAACTACTTTTCCATATCGTCTCTTCACACTAAATATCTACTAATAACAGTAGTAACCCTACCAAAATTCAACCAATCATTACCATTTCAGTCCTCAACCTCACATGTGCTCACTCCAATCAGTCCAGCTCCGGTCACTGACCTACGACAAGCAATGGCGGCTTTAAACTGAACTAAAACATTAACTATCAGTCTACTACCAACAGAAGCCAATATATCTGCTCGTAAATAGCTTTGTTTCAGCTTATTTAGATTGTAAATGCCGATGGTGAGCGAGTAATCACAAGAATCACAACATACTATAAGATTCCTCGTAGTAATCGATTTGATTAACATCAAGTAAAGGGCAATGTACTGGGATGTAATTGTGATTCTATTTTTATGATTACCTGTGAATGTACATCAGATTTTGATGCTCATTTTTATTGTTGTGTTGCTCAGCCGTGATAGCCTATTGCGGCCTGTGACTGTCAAGTCAAAAGTCTTAAATTCGAACCGAAGACACTCACCTGCGATTTTGCGGGTGTGCGTATCGTTTAATTAATATCAGTTTATCACTTGCATCAGTAAAGGAAAACATCGTGAGGATACCAGCATCAGCATGCCTGATAGATAGTTCTTGCCGGGCATTTAAAGATTAATCTGAAGCATGTCTGAAGCCCATAAACGGCATAAATACTCCGACGCCAGGTTAAACATTAACCACACAATAAAGAAAGATCTGTTTAGACGAATGCACATCAGTATCTGACAAGGATGATGTACACGCAGACGAAGGTATAAACAAGCCTGGTGTCCTATTACAATACTGAACCCGAATCTTTAATGGCTTGGTCAATAATTGATCCTAATTTACTTTCAATTTGAGATGCGATTGGCTATTGGTACCTATTGGACGAAATACGAGTAACAGTTGCAGCTACTATGAGGTTTGACTGCAGAGTTGGTATAATTATGTAGTTGCTAAGGCTTTCGGACGGCTTTCGGAGGGCGTTCAGACCGTTGTTTTTCATTAGCAAAGTTCAGAGTGTGTTTTCCGTAGTTGATTCTTTTTCTTAGTCATCCAGGACCACTCCATTAGCTGACCTATGTCCTTGTACATAAATACAAACAAAAAATATAGTTGTTCTGACATCACAAGGTGCTTTATTGTGTTAGGTTGTTGTAGGTGCTTAACAAAACCGCACATGCAGTAAGTATATTGACGTCAAGAGTCATAGGGAAAAGTCATAAGCTCGCCAGTTCTTAGAAAAATAGCAGGACAATGTTTTTTGGGACAGTTCATTGTTATGATTTTCTTGTCAAAGTAAAATAAATTTGAGAGTGTGGTTATTGTTTTGTTTAGTTAATATTTACCACATTATAACATAGCACTTAAGTAAATGTTATGTGGTATTTCGTAGGAGACCATAGCAGATAAGTTCAAATACGACTTCGTGCAGAATTTTGAAAGGTTGTAAGTATTAAGTTTTCTCCCTGTCGATGTTACTACAAAAAAGAATGACCGAAAAGTACGAAATCGTGTGAATAATGATATTAAAACTTTAGCTTTGATTTATAAAAGTGGTATAACACTTTTATAAATCAAAGCTTTTAAATAATTTTAATCTGCACATGATTTGGTAGTAAAAACCGCCGAAAACATAACCGCCTTTTTGCCGCCATTATTGATTTCCACGACAAGCGACGTCCATTTTGTATATTTTTTGCGATTAGCGGCAGTCACGTTTGGTGCACCCACGAGTTGGAAACTTTTTGTAAAAACTTCGTTACGCCTCCGGGCTTTGATTCACTCTGTGATTAGGGCTGCTAAATTACAGTTCAGATTTATAGGACAGGGGCAGGAAAAGACTCCGAAAAAAGGACTAAGAGTTTTAAACTTGCATTTAACTTTGCTGAAAGTAAGATTTATGACTAGAAGTACCTACCTAATATTCGTTTTATTCAAAATCATACCTTAAACGCACTTGTTTCTAATAATCTCAGATACTTAGGCCTGTATAACAGGAACTACTATTGCTTTATTCAGCATACGAGGGGGGGTTTGTATGTGAGTTTAAATGTTTGTAAACGCACCCGCGATACAGGAGAAATTCCTAAAGTGGGGCAACGTTTAAAAAAAAAAAAATTTTTTTTGTCTACCGCGCTTCCAAAAGTTCCTGCCAAACTGAATCCAAATAAACCTCGTAACGTAGCTCGTAGTTACGTGAATTTCGTAAAACGACAAAATTAATCAGATTTCGATGCACTGCACTCAAACAAATCGCATTTAAAACGGATAATCCGAACCAAACCGGATCAGAGGCAACCCTATTCGTGATTGAAGCCTCGTACTACCACAGTTTGGTGAAAAAATCGATTAAATGACTGTGATTCAGTGAGTACACACGGAGTAACTGCCATTCGCGACTTTCTATCATATAGTTGTTAAGGATATTTTGGCATGTGGTCAAAATTAGAACTAACTACTAGTAAGTAGTACTAGTGATACTCATACCTACTGTATGGAAAAGCAATATCGTAGCCCATATTGATTTTCCATACAATATTACTAATGTTTATCAATAATGCTTTCCTGTCAGTTCGATTTCCGTGTCGGGCAGTGTTATATGGTTAATTTATCATGAATTTCTCAGTACCAGCCACAGACAGAGTTCCGATTTGTACCCGGTTGATGGCAATAGGGTCGCCCCTTATAGCATCGGACTTAAACATACATAATTGGGAAAATGTGGCTGTACTATTATGTACATCTCTGCCTCTGCCCCTTCGGGAATGACACGTGTGATATTATAATCTGTATATTACGAGTATGGCTGTTGATTGTTATATTATGATTCTGAAAACGGGATATTTAAGTACCATGTTTACTTTTTGTTTCGATATTAATAATTGTGTTAGTGACCATGTCAGTTTAAAAACTTATACCTACATAGTACCAAAACTTCCTGGTAATACTGTATAAATATGTATCGATCATGGACTATGGACCGATTGGTAGGCACTCAATAAATCGCCATTGTTATGGTCTTGTGACTTAAACGACGCAAGTTATCTTTATGGGTCCATATTGGCTCACCTAAAGTTCTTTATCCGAAATTGTTCTTCCTAACGATTTGTAATCCGAATGATCACTCTTCCTAAAATTTTTCATCCTAAAGTTTTCATTCATACTATTTGTAGTCCTACCGACGATGTTCATAACACTCATGTTTCCGAAAATTGGAATTCATAATATCATTAGTGTAAATATATTTAAACTCCTACTGTTTTTTATCCTAACGCTTTTATTCCTAAACATAATTACCATAATATTTTCACTCATACAACTGTTTAGAATGATTAAAGGTCGTTTCACTGATTTTTGTCTTGAAATAAAATAAATGAATGAAATTCAGGTCAGAGTGTCGTCTTGGGGGCACTATGAAAAAAATACTTAGAAAAATTTCGCGACCAATTTCGAGGTAGCGCTCGCCGGCCGCTGCCGCGGCACCGCTCGCTTCGCTCGCTCGGCTCGCGCGTAGTTGGTCACAGTTCTAACCTAACCTAACCTATGGATATCTTTGCATAGTATATAAGGTCCCATTAAAATAGGTGGACAAATTTTAACACAGCGTTTAGTAAGCCTAACTAAAGACATCTAAACAAAAAAAAAACACTATATTTAAGTGATTTTATTTTGACTTAAATTAATAAATTGCCGGCACTCTAGAACAAACTCATCCTATAAAAGTAGGTATTTTATTTCTTATTCTTATATTTTTTTTTGCTATTGTCCTTATTTTAGCGGTCTGAATGATTTCTAAAATTTTGTCCACCTATTTTAATGGGACCTTTTATAATACTGATTATTATGAATAAAAAGTTATATAAACAAAAAAAAAGATATGACTTTGAATAATAGTGTAAAAGATGGTTATGTTGAGAAAATATAGGAAAACAAATAATAGTGTAATAGATGTTTATTGCTACAGACATTATGAAGTCGAATGCTTCGGAATTAAAACATTAGAGACAGAGAAGTTAGGAATTGCGATTGTTAGGATGAAAAATGTTAGGAAGAACATTTTCGGATTTCCAATTATCGGAGTTGAAATTTTAGGTGAACTTTGGCGCACCCTATCTTTATTGTTATAAATTAGATTCAAAGTTCAATACTTTACAGCCTGATGCAGCGTACGAAAGGACAACTGAATTGATAGCTTTTTGATTTACAATTAATATTACTTAGTATTTGTAGGTACATACCTAATATCGAGTTCAGTGAGTTCCAAGAAATCAAAGTAACAGTAGATGGCAGTTTTTTAAAGTCATTGGTGGTGCAATATGGGGAAGAGAAACAACCGAATATGGTCGAGAGCCTGAGAGGCCAGCAAATACTTTGATCAGCTAACGAAATCTCCTGTGTCGTTTTAAAAAGACAACGCATGCTACATACTCATGGCCTCAGATGTAAAAAATACTAAGAAAACAACTAGCAGTAGGTAATAATGTGATCATCATTAATGCATATCCCTCGACATTAACCTTTATAACATTTTAAAACAACCTTACACATTACCAAAGGATAAAGTAACCTCATTTTAAATAGTAAACAATACCTACCTCTAAATAGCGCTTGCGTAACCTCAACGGACATAACAACAGTGAAGAATTGCCACGTTAACCTACAATTTGGATCATCATAAAACAACTAAGAGCCATTACTGGTATCGCTACAATAATATCATACAATATTTTGACACTGGCAACAAATAACGTCATTATTCCAAGTATATTTACTAATGGGCACTTTACAATGGCAACTTACAGTAACAGTTTGAATTCGAAATAGGAACTACTTTGACTACCTCATTAGGGTAGTGGCTGTTGGCTCGAAACTCATTCGACTTATTCAACTGGGATTTTCAGTTCAGTTCTAATCAGGGACTCAAAATTGTACAATTCTATGCTAGTAAATTGAACCTTATTTACAGACACACAGGGAAGAGACAATAACTTAGTGATTAATGTCACCAAGCCTGCTAAGTCCGTAATTCGCTTCGCAAATTGTCTAGTTCTACATAACGACGCCTATTCAGAGTAATAGACAAAGCTAGCTGACAGCTAAAAGTGGGTTACCCCTGAACATAGACACGATGAAATCAATGACAAACAATGATTCTACTATGAATGGAATACTTCTTTTGGAATGTCAGTGCTTTCGTTTCATGTTCTGGCAGTGGACAAGAGAATGGTTTAGACATATGGAAGTTGACATTTCGAAAAGGGTGACAGTAGGAATAGTCAGCACCAAGGTGAAGCTTTATGAAATACCTATGGGGCTGTTAAAGGGTATTTTTTTTCTATTGTTTATGTTGCTGAACCCCGTTGTTTTAGATTTACAACGCATATTTTATTTCTTCCTATTATATAGACTGCCTCGTTAGTCTTGTGGTCGCAAGCGCGACTGCTAAGCATGAGGTCTAGGGTTCGATTCCAAAGCTAAGTGTTATTGGGTTTTTCCATTAGGAATTTCTCAGTAGCAGTCACGCCCACGGAGTCTGGATTTTTGCCCGGTTGATAGCAATAAGCTCACCCTGTATTATATAGGACTTAAACATTACTTGCGAAATGTTGGTGTACTATTAGGTACACCTCTGCCTAACCCTTCAGGGATCACAGGCGTGATGTTTAGCATGTTATTATAGGTCGTCAAAGCACAGCTTGCGTAGCACCTCAACTGAAGTTATTATTTAACAAAAGCCAATTAAAAGTTTCACCCAACCGAAATCAGTTAAGTATACAAATTCAACCTCTTTCAACTTTTGCTTCCATAAACAATAATGTTACAATAGATTTGGCAACTTTCCAAAACTCCCATAACAACAAATCATTCTTTTAATTTTCCTCTTCCTTTTATCCATTCAGACGCCATTAATTTTAATTAGCAAAGAAAGCCAACTACAGTCCTTCCACAGTTATCTCAGACTGCAAAAAAATCTGTCTCTCAAAGCAAAAGTAATCTGTAATGAGAAAAATAAGGTTGTTGTTAAAGATAACTGCTGTATAGGAAAGGACACTATTTTATGACAGGCGTCTTCAAAATGGCCGCCTGACAATAGCTGACGGCCAAAGGGCCAGACATTTTAAGTCTTATATCAGTTGACAAGGAAAGCGTGTATTGGAAGATTCTGTTGCTAGATTGAGATTATGTATACAACCATGTAAACGGAACGTGATATATTGAAAGACGAATATTGAAGTCTGAGCAAGGCTCAAAGTAATGCCTGTTTACAATGCAGGGTTTATGTTGATCCGTTACGTTTAAAAGATATTACTGATAGTGATAATGTCCCAGAAGATTTTATGTCACAGTTTGCGCCGACCCCAAATGACATGGGATAAGGGCAGGAAGATGATGAGCGTGTTGTCTTTAGAACCAGTAGGGCTATTGCGTATCTTTTTAATGTCAGTGGCTATCATAAGTGTCCATAACTATAATTATTGTAAATTGGTTATGGTTTGGTACATTTTTTTCTTAAAAACTCACCATTTGACAGTTATTTGATAGACAATAGAATATGTTATCCACTGTCATTAAAAGATACGCAATAGCCCTGCAGATCGGAAACAGTTTGGTCCTACGATTACAGCAACGTAAAATATCTCACCGAAAAGGAAGGAAAGAGACCATATGGTATAGCCATAATGCCATGGAAGTTGGGTAGGAACTAGGACGAACACTAGGGCCGTCTGAGTGCCCACTACTGTCCACCTAGGATTTCGGAAAATCGACAAGCGTTTGGTCGACTTTTCACGTGACCAGAGCTGTGGCTGGCCTATTTTTTGGCTAAAATACCAGCATTGCTATCCAACCTGGCAATGCTGCCAGTCTTCTGGTCCATTTTCCTTAACTAAATATTTTTCATAATGTCATTTTTCTAATTCAATCAAAAACTTTTTAATACATTTTTTCAGTTTACTGATAACAATTATGTTAAATTGTCATCTGAGTACTGGCCTCAAAAACAAATACGAACTTAATAGTGACAAGCAATTAAGCCAATCAGACGTCAATTTTCATGGTTTGGTAATCAAGTAAATTAAGATTAGCGACCGTCACGGAGAGGCAATTCTCCGCGCTTTATGCACCGCTAGTAGTGACTGTTTACAAAGCTAACCAAGAGTATGGCTGTCAGGGCTGCGGGTTGTTCGAAAGAGATACCGCGGTCCCGGACACAAAGGGCTAAGAAGGAACATGGGTGGTTTTAAGTCAGTATGACACTTCCTTCCGCTCTGTCCAGAGAGTCATAGAATAGAATATTAATAGAATAGAATATTCGTTTATTTGCTTATAATGTAGGTATTTACAATAAGGTGGTTACATCATATTTTGGTGATTTCACATACTCCAAAAAACAAGTTTTTTTGGAGTATGACTTCAAGTATACCACCCGCACCAGCCTCGCCATCTAATGGATTTTCATTTTACAAACTTTCAATCACTATTTCATAGGGCTTGAATTTTCCATTTTTTTTCATAGCTGATGCCAGCTTCATAAAAGCTACGAGTATCTGATAGCTGTCCATGAGCAGATTTTATACATAGATTATAACGCATCGGAAGGGCACTGGGTGAAGACGGTTTTAAATCAAGGACGGTTTCGATACATGAAAATGGCTTCTTATCCACATGCAATTTTTTTTACGTTTTACATTAGATTACATTCTCTGAAACCAAACAGCCGGAAGTTTTAAGGCAAGGGCTTTATCTACTTAGAAATGGATTGATGTAGGCAATTCCGTGGGTGGTAAAGATGAGATCGGTAGAACTACCGGTTTTCAAGCGACAAACAAAAATAACGAAGTCAAAACATCATTTAAAAAAAAACATTAAGGCTCCATGTACTGGTTTCGTACTTACAAAAGCCGTCCACGAATCGAAACTAAACTGAAATAACTTAAAAAAACATGGCGGCCAAGCATGGCTCAACCCCACCCCTCACCCCCAGACCACGAATCAATGACAAAGCACCAGCACCTATAATTACGGCAATTCAAATACAACAAAATTGACCTAACCCTCTTCTAAGGCAAAAAAATAAAGAGAAGCAATTTGTAGAACGGCCTACCTTCCCTGGGCTACTAAACCAATTTCCATGCGGTTTTCTCATGGCTGTCAACGCACTGATTATAATACAATGCGTGCCAATAACATTGAATAAGTGGCAAATGGTAACAATTTGCGTTGTAACCCCTTGAGAGACGTGTTAACTGCTTCCGAAACAAGTTTAATGGAAATGGCCTTAATGGCTGGTGAAAACAATTGCAAGATCGAAAAAAATGGTGGCCTGCTATAGTAATTTATCTAGTAATGTAACTTGTACGTGTTCTTCAATTGAAAACACGTTCCTATATAGGCACATATTCCACAGTTAAAGATTTCCGAGTAATGACAGAACAACATTCTTTTATTCCCTGAAAGGTTATAAATCATTATTTCAGCCGAAAGACATGCAATGGATGTAGGTCTCGAAAGGTTATACTTATAGCCTATTAACAATCAGCATAATAAATAATACGTATGTTCCAATGAGATGTTGGGCTAGTATGCTAGTAGCTTTTATGAAGTTGCCATTCACTAAGAAAAGATTTTGGAAATTCAGCAATGGCTGGGACATAGCCCTCTTTTATATGAGAGGGAGGACATGTAACGTATTAGTTGGTACATTGTAAGTTTCACCCATATTATCGCCTGTAATGGTTAATCTCATGTTATAGGAGCAATAGGGGATCGGACAGGGTCAAAATAATATGATTCTGTTTAGTCCGTAAGTTAGATTATCGAAAAATAACTAGAATTCAGACGGCTGAAGAAACTAAAATGTTATCAAACAGAATGAAAGATGGAACGCTAAAAGTAGCCATTCTAATGAACCTAGATATTATAAAGAGAATTAAAAAAAACTACTACAAAGCGTACGCCAGACAGAGGGAAGGCGAAGGGGGCGATCGACGACTACGACTATACGGCTCGGCTGCAGACTACTACTTACTTTCTACTCTCTTTCATGAATTTCTCTGAAATAAGTGCTTACTTCGCTTTAAACTCAGACGGAGCTAGATCGCTGTAAAAATATTAAACTTTTGAATTGAGGATAAAAAGTTGAGTCGAATTGTAAAATTATTGAATGAGACGTAAGTATTTGGAGTTGGAATTTGTGCCTTGTCAATCCTCATTTTAAGTTCTGAATATTATGTGATTGCCTTGCGAAGTTCACAGACTACTTTTTACTCTCTTTCATGTTTTTTTTTTCTGTATTAAGAGCTTACTCCGCTTTAAAGTCAGATGTAGCTAGATCGCTGCAAAAAATGTTGAACTTTTGTATTGATAAGAATATTATGGAGTCGTTTAGTAAAATTATTGAATAAGACGTACCTATTTGGAGTTGGGATTTGTACCTTGTCAATTCTCATTTTAAGTTCTGATCTGACTATTATGTGATCGCTTTGCGAAGTTCAAAGGACTAAAAGGGTAGAACTTCAGTGGTTTGGAAAAAGGAATAGGGATAGTCACAATACGATTTAAATCATGCATGTTAACTTGATCACAAAGGGAAGAAAGGATAAGGGATCCTAAGTTACTTACGAAAATAACCATAAACTTGGTTTCTATGAGATAGAAACCTACATCGCTTACATCATACTATGAATCTAATGATAAACCATTTAATGGCTTGGTCTGCGTACGTACAGTTTTGAAATAAGAAACATCCCTTCTCCCAGATCATGGTCTATCTATCCGTGTGCCGTTTTTTTCTTTCTTATTCTGGCATTTATGTTATTACAATGGAGTATGGATATCTCTGACTGAACAAAAACATAATAAATAACTCTCAAACTGTCACCGCTGGAACAGACGCCAGAAGCCTCAATCATGGATGGACTGCCGAAAATCACGCAATGGCTGCGAATGCAATCCGCTGGGACAATGAACTTGGTCGAATATGATTGAAAATTTACGGCTTTTGCAATAAACGTGGTGGATGGACTGGGATCAATTGAAGACGCTTTTGTGATAGATTTAAAAATACTTTTTATAACAATCACGTAAATGCTGTTCTATGCTCCAACTATGTTTTAGGTTTTAGCTCTGTGCAAAATCAATTGCCAGCCAAAGCCAAGTGTGTGAATATCTGCAAGATTTTATTTTGGGGGTTCATTACTTACAGTTTTAAAATATTATATATTGAATGTTTTATAAATTCAAAAGTTACATTGATTTGGTTTGCATTTGCAGTATTTTGTAATGAGTCAGGAAAAATTTATAGACTAACTGTCTACCTAGTGTTCATTTCAGCAATTTAATCGGAGACTTTTACACGTAACATAAAATGCAAGCTTGCCTGTTCTAAAAAACATATCAATTTTGCAACACATGAAGTAACAAACAAGTACCTACTACCTACACAAAACTGCCGACTTTGCTAATTGCATTTCATATTCAAAACTGTAAGCGTTTTTGTGAAATCAATTAAAACGCGTCAAACGGACAGAACTTAAGTATGACTGTTTAATCATGTTTCGTGCTAATATCCTGTAATGGTCTGGTTTCCAAATGATATATTTCTAAGTAATAGCTGGATAATTACATACAATCTCGATTTTATTATATACGGAAAACGAAAATTGGCGCCAATAAAATCTGATTCAAATCGACTGGCTGCCATCTTTGTAAAATAGTTGAAATTTAAATTGTCAATGCCACCTTAACCAACCAAATCAACGGTACCTACCCTTGGAATAATTGGAGGTCTAACCTCTAGACTCTAGAGCCTCTAATAATTACCAAAACCAGGAACTGAATTTCTACACATAAAATAGTAGGTATAACAACACAAAACAGTTAGGTCAAATGCCTTTAAAAGTAGCGTGCTGAACCATTTCGACCATAGATATTTTATCGCGAGTTGTCACGCCAGCGCCATTTTGAATTTGTCTGCAGTATGATTGCACGCTATGAAATAAATACCAATGCGGCCATAGACAATACTTATAGCGATAAAAAAAATAGCAATGGTTGTATCTTTCCTAAAATTTAATCGTAACGTCACACTAGCTTGTAATCCTGCAAGGGTTAGACAGAAGAGCAACTGGTGACATTTCGCCAGTTCCAGTGTAATACGAGTAGTGAGGCGTCCCTCGCAATAAATAACTATTACGGTAGATATCGGTTATTTATCACGCCTTTAGGCAGTAGGTCGACCCATTTATAAATTTTGATAGATAAGACATTAGTAGAAATGAGTTCAGGTGAAGCTGAGCTTGCCTGGGTTGGTCCGTGGATGACTTGTTACGTACCCAATTTCATCGGGCCTCGAAAAACATTCCGTTTTGGTCCCAGCTGTCATTTGTAAATATTTGTGGTTTTGTAGACTTTTACCAAAAGTCTGACATTTGGAAACCGATCATAACATAAGTTGGGAAAAGGCTAGGCAGATGAGGAAGTAGCTAGAAAGGATAATCACAGTCTTTCAGTATGTTTTTCGCGGAAAACTGTTCCACCACAATACAGGCTATACTTATAGGTTCGGGGCAGAGTGAATCATTTCCTTACTAACAAACAACCATAATAAGTAGGTACCGATATATAACAAAAATTGTACTAACTACCCTCAGACCAAGAAAAAAAGGAAGACAGCGCGCCGCGAACACCAACAGTGAAGTCACAAAACCACACGCCTATAGCAAGTAAACATACAAGCTCACGCACACACCTACACTAAAACCACACGCATTTCTCCTAGTACGTCACGAATTCACGAGACATTGTCTACACACATAGATAAAAAGTTGACTTCACTTTTGATGTTCGTGGCGCGCTGTCTTCCTTTTTTTGTTGGTCTGAGTAACTACCTTAAAAAGTTGTAACTTGTAACTTACCGAACCATAAAGGATTTTGTTTTTCTATCTTTTCAACCTATGTAGGTTGAAACACGTAGGTGGAAAATATAGCTTACTGTGTATTTGCCCAAAATATAGCGAGTTTGGATAGTCAACTTCGAAGCTTTGACCTTTTCATCGAATTATTATTTCATTGAACTAGAATATGTAAGGATATCGTTAACCCGAACCAAAACTAGAAATATTCGGTTGGAAACCTACCGATTCACAGTGTTCTCTAGAGTGCGATACTACCATTGCTTTTTCGTAAAATTGTATGTAAGTAGGTACATAAGTAATCTATTGGTCTTAAGTTTGAAATTTGTCTGCTTGATCAAGTAAATAATGTAATTAATATTATTTAATTGTTAAAAAGAAAATATATTATGTAAGTTTTTGTAAGTTTTAGCCGAATTATCTCCACAAAGCAAGGGGTCATCCCCTTGCTTTGTGGAGATAATTCGGCTAGGCAAGTAGGTATATCATTAAAAAATAACGACTCCTCATTCAGTAACACAGGAACCAGCCATCTCAGCGACATTTGTATATATTTCATTCAGTGGTCTTCCGTCATTAAAAGATGAGCCCACGACATAATAAATCAGATAGCACACACTCTATAAAGTCCCGGAAGGAGTTAAACGTAAACAAACCGGTTTATTGCACTTACATTTCTTCAAACTGTAAACATTGCCAGTTAAGTCCAAACCATCAATCAATATAGGTAGCAACTTGTAACAGATTTGAAGCACTCCGCGCCACATGACGCGAACTTAATGCGTAATCCATAGATTTAAACCTTCGACTTCGATCATTTAATTAAACCATAGATAAAACGTGATAATTTTTTTAGCGGGATAATGTGAATAGCACGCCAAAAAAAATCAAGTCTTTATTTTATTTTGATAATGAAAATGAGATTTCATAATTATGCCAGTTCCCTCATCTCAGTGTAGAAAATCTAGCGACCTAAGTACGGTGAGGGCACATCTATTTAAATCAATACCGCAATCTTCAAGAGTGCCGTGGCGTCGGGTATCATAAGTGTGTCTTTAGTTTATGGTATGGTGACTCATCGTGTAGACTAATCTCTATGGTCGTCCGGAGAACACGCGCCAATTCGACTGTGGCTAATCGTATAACGTTGTTTGAAATGGAGCATTGGAGAGGCTGGCGGAATATATACGAGGTGTGTAATTGAACACAGGCACGCTTGAGGTTTATGAGCCAGAGGCATAATTTTGAAGTGGGAATAATGAAAGGGATGTTCCCATATATCTGTACTTGATAAATCAAAAGCTATAGGTACCTGAATTGAAACCTGAATTTACAATTATTGACAACTTGAAGTTGTAAGTTTTCAACTTCAAATTGTCAATTATTGTCAATTGAATCCTTTGAAATTCATGATTTATTTTCCAAAACACAAAGCAATTTGAATTTCTGGGCAGATTGACGGAATTCAAAAACTGTGTGTAAGGATCAGCATTTCCTTATCAATCGGCTAAATGCGAGTCGGACTTGCGCATGAAGGGTTCCGTAACATCGTAGTAGGTCAGCACTCAGCACCCTTTAATTTTTAATTATTGTTATAGTGGCAACAGAAATACAGTCTGTGAACATTTTATAATTGTCTACTTAGTACGGATCATGAGATACAGCCCGCTGGCAGACAGACGGACGGACGGACGGACGGACAGTGGAGGCTTAGTACTAGGGTCCCGTTGGTTACCCTGCAAATATTTGATAAGAGTTATTAGGGCTATTAGGCAATGGCGTCAATTTAACTAAACTGGCGAAATATTAACCACGTCTTGTTATAAAATTATTCTATCCTTCTCTGCGTTTACTTAGGTTTTGTTTTCTTAAAGTACACAATAACTAAAGAAACTTTTTGTTTACATAATATCAACTTCACGTACTTTCAAATCACAATAATAACGTTCACAAGACAATAGTAACTTAGCACTGCTCTAAACTCTGCAACAATATTTTACAATGGCAACATTTGTAATACATCTTCTCCCGCCTTCTAATGTGGTCAGTAACCGTGACAGGTTTATGCAATAAGTAGATACTGGTATCATAAAGTTTAAAAGACATTTCGTATTATTGCTTCAATTCTTCGTTTCGTTAGAACATTCATCATCTGCCTAGCCTTGGGCCACATGACTAAATTCTGTGCTTGGGCTGCTTCCAATCTAACCGAATGCAGCTGAATACCTGTATTTAAAAGAAAAGGTCATTTACATTTAATAATTAGGTATTATGAATGCAGCACGTATCTTCGTACTCTGCCTTGCCTATAGAGATTCAGTCACCGTGAAGGGTTTGTGCAACCGCTGCTCATAAGAAATACGGTAACCACACTTTAGAAAATGAGCGAAACCGTTTCAAATACAACTGTCGAACATTAAAACGAGGTGGCATAGCCTTTGAGACTTCTTGTGTACTTGAAATATTTGTTTCTGGTGTGTGTCACTAGCACGACATTCTTCAAATTTTGTTGGTCTACAACGTAATATTTTCTACAAAGGTGGGCAACGTAATCAATCAAAAACACATTGAAAAAAAGAAACCAATTTATTTTATTTGGTGACAATGTTACTTATAAAGAAAATTGTGATTGGATTTGATTGAGTTTTCTTCAAATTGATTGCTTTTGATTTATTTAGATCAATTTGGTTTTTAGGTAGGTAATTAAGAATTTATTTAAACTTCCATGTAAAGACGCCAGCACATCAAGCTACAATAGTCTGTCAAATTACTTTAATCGATTTTCAACTTAACGCTTTAAAGTTCAAGGTTCAAGATTAATTGGAAAAACAGTCTCGGTTCGCGTGATGGCGTTTGTACTGTTGTAGTGAGACATAGACGGGCTTAATGCCACAAAGCATAGTAAATCAATCATCTTTATATATTACACACACAAGAATTGGTTACATCATTTTCACTACTGGCTCCTGTAACTGTAACACAGTGTGTGTGTTACAGGAGCCAGAGCTCCTAAAGGATATAATAGTTGCCTGAAGTTTTGCAAATACCTTTTTTTGTCAAATCATCGAATGACCTCTCCCGCTCTGGGCGGAGCGGAAGGGAGCGTCAGACTTCTACGGACTAGAAACCACCCATGTCCCTTCTTAGCCCTTGGGGTCCGGGGCTACGGTATATATTTCGAACAACCCGCAGCCCCGACAGTTTTGCAAATACCTTAAGTAACAAACGTAATAATTCCTATCAACAGAAACGTCAGTTTCTAGTTAATTTACGAAACAAAACAATCGCTGTAATTGATCTAGGTGTAAAGTCCTTGACATTAGTTTACTCTTCACGGTATGAACGGTCATGAACACGGAGTCAATATCAGTTTAGTTAAGAAAACCTATTAGAAGTAATTAAACAGGTTCTTGCTAGTGAGCCCGTTTGGTAGGTTCTATAAAACAATTCTTTACTGGCCTGTTGTTTGTGGCTATGAGTAAGACAAGTTTGAAGCGAAACGAATAATAATAAACGGGAATTATCGGAACTTGATTCGGAATCTCACAGTGGCAGTACCAAATGGGTTTATGCTTGTCACCAATTATTACATAGGATCAAGATAATTGGCATAGTTGCCATCTGGGGCAAAACCGGGATGAGGCTTGCAAAGGATCGTGGAGATTGGCGCAAGAAGAGAGAAGCCTATACCCCGCAGTGGGTAAGTTCGGGCTGTGGATGAAGATATTTGGCGAAATGTAGATGAACTGAAAAGCTCTGTCTAAACTTTTAAGTAAACACAAACGTGATTTAGGTGATGCTAAAATCTGGCAAAGAGACGCAATCAACCCAGTATACTATTCCAGAACACAGGTGACCAAAGGAAATTTTAATATCGGTGGAGGAAACCCGAATAGGTACGTAATTTTTATTTAAATAGGTAAGTTATTGCCGATATGCAGTAAAGTCTAGAACATACCTATGTTTACACAAATCAGTATTTTAAAGGCCTTGGTAATTTAAAATATGACGAATAAGCATAAGTTAATATAAACAATTGTCTAGACTGACAAGTATTATGTATTTACTAGACAAGCATTATGCAAGAAATTAAACAAATACATTTGAAAATACATAAATACTTGTACATGGCCAATATTAAATTTCAATGCATTCGCAAAACATTGTCCACGGAATGAAATTTTGATAGACCAAACGACTTTTCAACTATGCAGTTTCAAATTTTGTAAATGTTCGTCCAAATCCAACCTTGTCACAATTAGGTGGGACATATTATTTAATGTGAAATTATTGAATTTATTAATTTGTAGACACGACTAGACCAGTGGTCCACATTGGCCTTGGATCGAAACAACTGGACGTCACGTGGAGCGCCCAGCAATGGGATTACTGTGGGATTACCAGTATTAAAAATGACCCCAAAAAAACAGTATGTCCTAAATCATCCAAAAAGCTGGCCACCCTACTCCACGGTCGGTTGCACGTCAATTGAACGCGTGGCTGACACCTGGCCGGCGCACGCCGATCTATTTACTGAGCTATATGCTATATATGCTCAATTATTTAACGTATTTCACTTCACTTCCATGTTCCGTCGTGGATTTGGAAGGCATTGTTACATAGATAGAACGCGAAATTCAAATGTTTCTTACGTTTTTGCAATTTGTAGGTCTGTGTCAGGTTGGTATATTATGTTGATCTTTTCTGTATTGACTTGAAATATCTCCCAGGCACGCTGGTTTCCTCACGAATGTTTTCCTTCATCGAAGCATGTAAGGGCTCGTTTACGAAGACGCGGGGCGTTGCGCGGCGCGTGCAGAATGCTCTTTTCGTGTTTTTTTATTAATTTACTGAGAGACGAGTCCACCGCAACAAACGCTGCATTTTAAACAAACGAGTGAAAAATCGCGTCTCGTAAAATCTAGTTTTGAAATCGTTAACTTTTTCATACATTGCCATGTGTTTGAAATAAAAACGCTGCAAGCGCCGCGCGACGCCCCGCCTGTACGTAAACATGCACTAATAGGTACATGAATCCGAAAAATCAGAGGTGCGTTCTTTGGGTTCGAACTTGAGACTTATGGCAGGCCGACGGTCACACAGCTAGGCTATCATTGCTTGTTGTGTGTACTGTGTAGTCTAAAATATGACTCGTGCTGAGTCGTGCTGTGCAGTGGAACCGTACACCTACTACATTCCTATTATATGGACAAATTGCAAACCACAGCCTAAAATGTTAAATACTTCTTTCAAAGACAAAACCTCGTTATCATCATCATCAATCATCAATATAAATAAAAAGAGAAGTCCTGACTGACTGACTGACTGATTGACTGACTGACTCATCAACGCCCAGCCCAAACCCTTGGACCTAGAAAGCTGAAATTTTGCACAGAGGTTCCCTTTACAATGTAGACAAGGAATAAGGAAGGATTTTTCGAAATTCAACCCCTAAGGGTGTTAAATAGGGGATGAAAGTTTGTATGGAAAATCGTCATTTTCACGCGTGCGAAGCCGCTGGCTAGTTGAAATCTAAAATAAGAACCAGTGTTGACTACACATGTTCTAGTTTAAAAAAATCCTTCCTTCATCCTTCTCAGTTTCGCAACAGTCGAGAAGTCAATGACAACATTACAAATTGCACCCTATCTCCCTAGCTCACCTATTTGTCGTCGAGTCGAGAGTCTCATTGTTTCGACTCAAAAGGTAATCTCTAAATAAAGTAAATCGGTTTTTGGTCCTTTTTGGCTTACATCGTACCTACTTCAGCAGAACATGCTGAAATTCCTAATACAGGTTTAAAAAGACGAAAAAGGAATTGCTGTGCTTGTAAATGAGAAGAAACACGTCGCCATACGATATTTTTTATAGGCACTCACGATCTTTTTGTTACGCTGTGATCCAAATTAAAGCTTTGTACACCTGGCATAAAAATAATAACTGTGCATGTACTGTGAAATTAAAAATTTTCTGGTTCTGACATTTTTCGACGTTGACACAGAAAATGCCGCTGGCCATTCAGAATGCATATATATCCCTTTTTTTTTTTAAATAAAACATGAAGAGACATAGGCCAGATTAAAAAAAAATAGAACGTTGCGATGTTTCAAAATACAAAGTAGCCAGGTTTTAAACTTTTTATAAACATTTGAATGAGAGATAAGCAGAGTTTATAACGGCTTCAGAGGCGGAAGGATGCCCTGCGGTCTGGCCAGGAACTTGGCTGTTACCGCGTCCTGGATTCTGAACTCTTTAGAGAGCCTTCCAACTTATCTAAAGCCTTTTTTAAGTTGAGGATGAATAGACTTCCAGGACTTTTAATTTGCAGAGATCGTGGAGCAAATTATAGATTTTTATTGCTCGTGTTACGATTGCTTTTAAAGCTAGATATTTAAATTAAAACACAGGTCAATGTGCTATTGATTCTAGACTAGAAGCCAGACAATGATATAATTTTGTTAATTTATAATCAGTGTTTTGACATAAAAATGCTAGACGTAACAGGAAAGTTGCAGGAAATAATAAGTTCAATGCACTCCGAATTGAACTCACAAGTTTTCAAGTGCGTCTCGTGCGATTTCCCTTGGACAAAAATTACGAACTGCCATGCAAACTTTCATCCTCTTTAGGAGGTGATTTCTTAAAAGATTTTCCTAAGTGTTCACTTCACTACATATTATAAAACAAAGTCCTCCGCCGCATCTCTCTGTCTGTCTGCCTTTTCGTGATTAACCCAAAAAATACTGCACAGATTTTTATGTTGCTTTCACCAATGGTTAAAATGGTTCTCAAAGAAGATTTTAGTAAGTATATAATTTGACCGACATCCACGCGGGTGAAGCCGCGGGTATCAGCTAGTTTGTTATAAAAGAGTAAGTTCATGCTTCTAGTGTCTCTAGACTAAGCTAGTTCCTGGCCTAAATGGACAAACTTTTATCAGAGGTAATATGAATCCTCTAAAAATCTTATAAGTTACACCTCTCCAGGTCATGAGAGATGACCTTTGTCTTTGATTTCACGCGCAACCATCGAATATAAGTACAGTCTCGAGCACTAAGTCTTCACATAAGTGACAACTTTTTAAAGTGATATTTACCTGCTGTACTTACATGTTACATTGTAGATTTATGTCGTTGAAGCAGGACTTACTAGTTTATTTTAAGTACTATTATATACACAAAGTAGACAAAACAGAAAAATAACTCTCTGAACTGTTTATTTCAGACATTTTCGCAGCAGAAAAAGAATGTTTTTTTATTTTTATGAATCATCATCATCAGCCTATAGATAATGTTCCCATGGCCACTCAGGCCTCTCTAGGAAAGGGATGGGGCTTTAATCCACCCACGCGAGCCCAGTGCGGGTTGGCAGATGTCACATGTCGCAAAATAGTCAAACAATCGCAGTAGGCCATGTGGATCATGGAACAGAGAAAGGGCTTTTTATCGGTTTATTTTAAAACACCCATCTTCAGCCATATCTAATAACCTAAGACACGTCTCTGCTCATGACTGTACTCACCTACCTATCAAAACATTATCGTGACCGTTAAGCCCCAATACTGCTTTCATATCAGACGTATTAGAGCATCACAATAGCCGACATGTTCCTATCATTAGCGGGTATATAAGAAATTTATAATTTCACGCCGTTCGTTGCACCGGCCGGCGCACGTACTCGGGCTAACACCGTTTTGGCGCAGTTTTCTTGAGTAAATGCTATGGTGGATCAATGATGTGTCGGAAATTGTTATGGTCGCATTAGGAACCGTTTTTTATGGGAGACTAGCTTTTGCCAGCGGCTTCGCCCGCGTGACAATAACGATTTTCCATACAAACTTTCATCCCCTATTTAACTCCCTTAGGGGTTGAATTTCGAAAAATCCTTCCTTATTCCATGTCTACATTATAAAGGGAGCCTCTGTGCAAAATTTCAGCTTTCTAGGTCCAACGGTTTGGGCTGGGCGTTGATGAGTCAGTCAGTCAGTCAGTCAGTCAGTCAGTCAGGACTTCTCTTTTTATTTATATAGATGGTGTGGACATGTTGTCAGTTGTCATGAACAAACAATGATGACGGTTGTGGTTGGCATTGCGTGGTTTCTTGTATCTCAAAGTCAAAATCAAAGCTCAGTTTTTCAAATTATACTGATATTCAGCACTTTTTGAAAGTCATAGTCCCCCAAAACGGCAGCCTTTCGCCTCTTCCTCGTGTTTTCGCCGGAAAGGGGAAGTGTGGGAACAATATCCCCAGCAACATCTGAATTTTAGTAAGTATCTTAGATGAACCTGATTTTATACAGAAATTAGAAGAATGTAAGTAAACAATGAACCCATTGTAATAAACTATGATCACATGTCAAAAATCCAGGATTTTTACTCAATAAAGCCCTCAGGCTTATAGGGTGTGCCTGCTTACACGTGCAATGTTGGGTTATGCAATATAATACATCTCCAAAGTTAACCAGGCAGACACATAGGTGCAAAAATGTGGAAAAACTCCTGAAATATGCGTCTGAAAAGGAGGTTTTAACTTCAATAAAGATTTGGTCACTGGAAGCGCACTTGGTGAACGACCGAAACTATAGCGCCGATGTCAACGACCGATTTCGCAATGGGAGACTTCCTAATGACCTAAGTAACTGCAGCTAAACCACTGACATTTATCAAACCTGACTAATCACTTGCTTACGAAATACCCACTTAAAGTTACACCATCTCAACCACTACCCACATTAGAATCAACACCGTTGTGGAAGATAGCTGCAGGTATATTTATCGCAACTCTGTGACAGATAATAAGTCCATCAAGCCAGATGGTCGCTCAGTCGTGGCTAGATCTTTAAAGTTTTAAACTGAGCGATTACCTGCGCACGATCAGAAGTGGGTTAGCTTTGCGGATTCTTCGGGTGAAGTCAACTGAGATCTCTGTGCTAAGTCAAAGTTGTTAGCAATGTTTTATACACATAAATATTTTGAATTAAATGCTTTTTAATAATGGCGAAACTGCATCAACATAACATTTTAGAAGACCGATGCGGCCAAACAGGCAGGTATGAAAAGTGACTGTTTTGAATACTAAAGAGTTGATAAATTTATTTCCAAGTTAAGCTTCAATCTATTCTGGTAGCGGTTGGAAAACTACCTAAAAGATATCAAAATAAAAAATCTATTTACCACTGGTTTTAATGAAGGCATTCATTAAAACCAGTGGTAAATTATTTATTTTCAACCCATCTTTAGATACCATATCCATAAAAAAGCACTTTGACTTTAGTACCTACTTTTATGCAATTTTGAGGCAAAATATAGTTCAACGGCACTATTATGCCTATCTTAGAGTCAAGAAGTGTATTATTACACTTATAATAATTCCGCCAAAGTTGCAATCTTATAAAAATAAAGCGACAATAGGTCTGCCAGCCTATACCGCAAAGTATGTTAGAAACACGTGCATAGCAATCGCGTCGCAGTGCAGAACTACTTTATAAAACATGTTGCAACAACAACATTTCCTAGCAAGCATACGTGTGGGTATACCGTATCTATTCAGAAAATATCGCTGATGTGCTTGATTAAAGGTGCCTAGAAAATGCTGATGATAGCGCTTTCATTGGTTCATACGAACTCGTAGACATAACACCACATTTATTAGACTGATTTGCAGAATTGGTGAGAGTAGGTAGTCGGTTGTTTGTCATTATACCATCAGTATCCGGAGAGCGTGCATCAGCATATTTATTGATTCTGCTGTCTTGATCTATCATCATCGTCTACCTAGCTTTTCGGAAAATAAAAATATTTGTCAATGTGGCGACGCCTGGGGGAGGCCTATGTCCAGCAGTGGACGTCTTTTGGCTGAAATGATGATGATGATGATGAAAAATATTTTATTTCACAAAGGCTGGAACCGGCAAGAAACTCAATGGTTACTGTTTTTGAAGCCGACCCGAAGTATAGGGAATGTTGGGGTGGGCTTGCAGTGTCACCAGATGCAACTGAATACCAGTATTTTACATGGAGCGACAGCCTATCTGACTTTCACAACCCAGCTACCACTGAGTAATACGATACCTTTTGGTAAGTCTGGTTGTCAGAATTTCAAGCTACTGACTTACGTAATAAAAATGACTGTCAGACTCAGAGGTGAGCCACAAATGGGAGTCAGGACCAACAGCTTAACGTACTTTTAGAGGCAAGGAGGACACTTGGTATGTAATGGGTGGTCACCCATCCACAGACCAACCTAGGTAAGTGCGGCTTAACCTGAAGATTAATCAGAGCGGTTTACTTTTTAGCCACGAGCTAAATGTATTAAAATATAAGTTACACGTGGGTGGTGCCACGGGCAGTACAAGTAATTCATACGCAGAGAATTTGAATTATAATTGTTACATAGAAGTGGATGTTGACATGTGTCCAACATAACCCTTGTTTGTGTACAGAATTCCTAACAGTTGATATTAATTTCTTATTCAACCACTCTTGGACTACTAAATAGAACGGCTCTTGGTGTAATACTGGTTCTCCGGTAAATTATACATAACGTATGGACATGATGTCGTCAGCGTTACATTTAATGGGATGACAGTTCTATTAATATGTGGAGTATCAACAGGTTGGTAAGTGCGTACGATCCTATCTACAATTCTACATTACTAATGAAACAACAAGGAGAAGTTTTTATTAAAAGTGGCATTCCTGGCCGGCAGATTAAAAAGTCGTGCCGCGGTCGAACACCACTTCTTTTCTCAGAGCTTTTGACACCACTCGGTCACCTGTATTAAACCTAAATATTAGACCTGGAAGTCTTTAAAAAAACTCCGAACTCCGGTTGGTCGTAAGGTGGAGATCATAGAGGACATAGAGTATCAAATATAGTCTTTGGTGGAGATTCATAAATTACTGCACTGGAGTGTAAATGTGGTGGTGTTCCTCAAACTATGGGGTACTTAATATAGTGTCCTGCGTGGCCTGTTTGTTCACTACAGGAACTGATAGACGCTTCTGAAAGCCCCAAACTGGTACCTAACTCAATTCTGGGCCGACACAATAAGTGATCGGACTGACTCAAAAAAATATGATTCTGTTTAGTCCGTCAGTTAGATTAACGAAAAATATTGGATAAGTGTTTTTTGTTTTACCAAAACAATAAAAATTGACGAAGATAAAGCGCGTCAAAGATCATGGAGTGGGGCTTGAAACGTCAATTGAAGGTACAAAATGTACCATATGACGTCACTCGAGATTTCGAAGCACTGTATCGTCTTCATTTTTTGTTTACGTGAAAAAAGAAAAATACGTGGTTAATATTTTTTGGAAATCTATCTGACGGACTAATTAGTTTTTTTTTTTGTCCAATCCCCTATTGAGATTGCCATCGACACGCTTAGGGAGAACCAAAATAAATCAGGTTGTTTCTTCAAGTATAACAACCGATTCAAATAATACATACTTACCTTTATACTACCTCCTTACCATATTTCCCTCATTTATAATTTCCGTCTATCATCTCTTACACAATGAAGACTTTTAATTACGGGATCGTTCCATCGCTTCATATTGATTCGTTCGGATATTGCTCGGTGGCAGTTTTTAAATTGAACTGTCGGTATCATCGACTTTGCTCTTTACCAGTGATTTATGAGAAATCCGTTGGAAACTTTGGATCTCATATTTTCGAATTTGAAGTAGAAATATCAAGTTAGATGACAGTTATTTGATTAGGTGATCATTAACCCTCTTTCTAGCTGATGTCTTTATCGATCTTTCAATAACATTAAACATGTCTTGTAATCCCCGAAGAGTTAGGTAGGGAGGTACCCATAGTACACCCAAAATTCGACAGTTATGTTTAAGCCCCATGTACTATGGGCGAACCTATAGCCATCAACCGGGCAAAAATCCAGAAACAGAAATTACTGACGGAAAACCCAATAGCAATTCACTAGACCTGGATCAAACCCAGGACCTCATACACAGCTGTCGCGTTAGCGACCACTAGACCACCGTTGTGTAATCATAAGAGAAATGTGTGTGAAGAAAATATAGGTTAATAGGAGCTTGGTAGTCGGCTCATAAGTGAAATAAATGATTTTTCACAAAGATTTATCAACGGAGGAGTTAATCTAGACTTTCGTTCTGATGGTTATCAATCAGCGTTAAGCGTTGGACAAATCCTTGGAAAAAGGAGCAGATTTATCAAATGTAGGTACGTAATCAACGTTTAATAAAGTCTAGAAACGGGAAATGTGAGTTTTCAGCTTACAGACAGGTTTTAATAATGGTCGTCAGTAGTCGATTTACGAATTCGTCGATGGCAATCTAATTTGTGTCGGATCAGAACTGAGCTACTAGTTTAGCGCTTTCGGTAGCATCGAAGTCCAAGCTCTTGATTTGCTAAACAAGCGTCCATCAGTTTCTGTAGTGAACAAATTACGGCACACGATATTAAAAGTCCCATCGTTTGTGGAACAGCACCACATATAGGTACATTCCGAACAGAGTAATTAATGAATTTCCACAAGGACACTCAATACATGAAAACCACTAAATGCCAGCGGCTTTCAAAGAGCATCTTTTCAAGGTCTCTCTCGGACATTTCCGGAGAAGACCACTGCAGTATCTATTGTCGATGGACACAATACTATAATTGTGTGGAAGGCACTATTGACAAGGCACTGACGAGCTATTGTTCAGGATCGAGAGCTGTTCTATAGCTTCTGCTTACTCGCATTGGACATTAGTATAGAATTGTGTGGTCTCTAATGTATCTATGCTCTTTCAAAGCTGTAGGAGAATAGTCTTAGAATCTTACATGACATTATAGGACATATAGACGGGACAACAGGAACTCATGCTCCAACAATAAACCAACGAAATGAACGAAGCAGTTTATGTTATTTCTACGGAAATTTTATTAAAAAAAGTTCTAATACGCAAGTCTTTTCTGTCATCTTGGTTGTATTGCATACTTTCTATATTCCAAGTACGGAGAGTTATAAATTTTTTATTTCAATTTCCAGACATAAATCTTGGATTTCTAACTTACACACGACGGATTCAAGTTTTAGAAATCGAATTCTCACTAATAAATCCAATCAATGGAGCATCAATGAATTTAGTGTTTATTAGGCAATCCTCTATACTACGGAATTAATAAGATTTTTTCAATATACCTAATTGTTTTCTCAACGAATTTAGATATCTTTCCGCCAATCCAATTCAATTAATTCCATATTTTGTTCAGCTCCAATCCATATGATGATATGACTAGTTGTTTTAACATCTGCGAATGTTTGCGGTCGAGTTAACCCGTATTTTTTTACTAACTGCAACTTATGATAATAATACAGTATGAGCCACACATGCTAGCCATTCAGTGTCAAACAAAGAAACAGATGGTCCCAATACTTTTGTATGCAGAATTGTTTTTATCTTTCAAGAACCTATATTTTTGCAAGCTGTGCCGTTGAAATTGAATCTAGAAAATAGAAGATGTCTTTCTGCAAATGAAGAAGTTGAGGCCCTTTAGTTAAAGAGACGATTATGGTAAAACGATGAATGTTTGGAGATACAAACTTTATACTGTCTAATGGGCCTGCTCTTGACATCTATCTCATAACTCAGCGGCTTAGGTAGAGATGAATCTATAGTACACCCACATTTCGCCAGTTATGTAGTCCCATCCCCAAAGTAACCTAATATACCTCGATCTTGCCTGAAGGAGCGCATAATAAAATTAAATGTGAAGTGCTTACATACTCTTCGAGTCAAGTTCGAGCGGATACGGATGGTACCCTGCAGTACGTCTCCGGTAGTGAAAGGAATCTCATACATAGAAAATATTACTTAGTAAAGTAAAACCAATTAATCAATGGATATAATATAAAATACGCAATTTTGTAGAGAAAGTTGTAACATGCAATTCCTCAAGAAAGTCTTACAAATAATTTTGTAAATCCTCGATGAATACTTTTTAATTGAATTCAGTGATTGATATGCTAGACTCGTTTTGTAAATTCTTCTTTAATTCTGCTAGATCAATGGCCAAAACTCTCAAAATTGACTGTGGCAAATATCTTTTCCACTCGGTATACGCCATTACTAGCATAGAACTAATCATTATCATTCTCCTGCCCTTATCCCAATTTACTGAGAGTCGACGCAGCATGACTGTCTTCTTCTTCCGTACTTCTAATTTCTTGCTTTGTTTAGCAGCAGTAAGCTCTTTTCTAGCCATATTGTCATCCATCACACAGTCATATTGTCATCGTTTCTTTGGTCTTCGTCCACTCTTATCTACATTCATACTCAACAATTTCCTCACAACAATACGTCTACTCAAATAGAGTCTAAAACAGTAAAGTTTTAATTTTCCGTTTCTCTTCATGTTTTTCAATTAAATATTTCTCATTCTCTCATTTTATTTAATTTCTCATCAAAACATATATCACGACCCACATTTCATAGCCAAAAAACCTTGCGTCGATAGTAATAAGACTCCAAATCGTTTCAAATCGATACGTTTCTAGTGAATAATGCACAGTGAATCAGTAGGTTATGGGAATGATGGGAACGCGTGGGAGAGTGTATTAAAAGTATCTGGTTACCGTAGCATGGAGTACCGTTGTTTTGTGACGTTTGAGCCGAGTGAGGTTAGATTATCTTGTATTGATATGCAGGTTTTCTTGGAAATTTCATTGATACTCTTATGTTTGGATTTATTTATGAACAAAAAAAAAAATACGATTTTTTCACTTAAATTACTATGTGCAATCGTAAATGGTTATGACAGAAAAAACCTTGAGAAAAGACTGTTAGAAAATTAGATCGATAAAGTAGATATTCTGACAGTTGCACAGTCGGCAATTGGAGTCTGCCAACGATCTACACCAATACCACAGGCCTAGATTGATGATTTTCCAACCACCAAAAAAAAAAAAAAAAAAGCCTAGAAGGAGATGGTAGGACGAACTGGACTCGTTAAAAAAATGGTCTACAATCGCACTAGATAGCGATAAGTGGAAGCAGGGAAATGAGACCATTGGACTGTAGCAGGATAGCAATATAGGCTTATAACTTCGATCAATAGCTTATAATAATAAGTAGACAAACTGTGAAGTTTTCAGCAATGCTTATCGTAGTAACGATAGGATCATAAATTGTTAGTATAATACCACACAAGCACAACTAGCAGCAAATCCAACATTACTTATCACTAAACCACCTAAAACAACACTTAAGCCCATCCTGACTTAAGGACCGTATCCCATGCACTCACTATTAATAAATTTACGATAAGTACTGCGCTAACAGCTGAAAGAGTATTAGAAGACTAAAATAAGCACAGAGCTCATAAAACGGGCACACTCAAGAGGGCAAGTAAAATAAACACGAAGTTGAAAAACAACGGACGAGCCGGCTGTATGCTGAACAGAAGGCTCCTAACTACTTCAGCAGTCCTAGTAGTTTTATTGGCAAAGTTTCCAGTACGCCTGGATTTACTGTTGGAAGTTTTGAGATGCAGAATGCAGTTGCTAGAGGCAATTTTAAATTTGGTTCGTACGTTTGCAGCTGTTATAAAAATTTACTGGTTTTCGCAAAAACTCTGTTGGTCACCGCTGTCCGTAAAGCATACATAATACAACTGCAGTACTGGAAGCTAAATCTATGCCATCCTCAGGATAATGTTGAAATATCTCTGTGCTTTGTAATTAGAATTACTTCAATACCCTTTTGCACCGGAAGCCGGAACACAGTACCTATAAGTTTTTACCGGCAGAAATATATTAGCCATGATTAATTTATTAGAACCCTTTATATTAGGCTGCTGCGTTGTTGAGTGGTCGCAAGCGCGACTGATGAGCATGAGGTCTTGAAATCTATTCCCGGCCAACTGTTAATGGGATTTTCTATCAGGAATTTCTTAATAGTAGCCCCGGAGTCAGGATTTGTGCCCGGTTGATTGCAACAGTCTCGCCCCGAATTACATAGCACGTAAATATTTCTGACGAAATGTGGGTCTTAACTCTTCGGGGATTACTAACGTGATTTATTTTATGTCTGCATCAATACTGCTCACTTGTTAAAATTAACACACTCTGCTAAAGTAAGGTCGAATTATCGCATTTTATTAACACAGCAAAGAAAATTATAACGCACGGTATGCGAATCATAGTTCTCAAGGTCTCGGATGTTACCTACTACCTACATTATATGCATACTTGACGGCATCACACTATGATACGAACAGCTATACCTGCCATTTTTTGTAGTCTGTATTTCCTTGTTCATTTTGCAAACATAATTATTGTTGTTCCAATAACCCTCCTTTTGGGCTTCGCCGCAGTCGGGTAAAAAGGCTACAGCTTGCTTTGTAGATAGGTACCAGTTCCTTTTTTGCATCCAACCCGAATGAGGAGTTAGTGTCCAAATAACAACAGTCACTAGAACCAAGTTGGTGTGTCTATGGTTGACCACTCGATACACCCAGCTGTCACTTGTAGATCTTTGGAGACTGGAAGCTGACCCCAACATAGTTGCGGAAAGGCTAGGCCTATGATGATCATGATGAGTTGTACAACGATCACACAGTGCGTCACCAAAATCAGAACTATCTCCACCACCTTGCTAATTCAATTAATTTCACTAACAGCTCCAAAAGTGTATTGTACCACTGAAGCAGTCCGATTCCTCTCAATGTTTTTCAGTTTTAGAGGTACCTTGAAAACTTGTTAATATTTCATTTTCTTCTCCGATTTCTTGGCCAAGAAATTAATCTTTCGCTCCATGTTTATAAGATTCATTCAGCAGCTTTATCGATCCACTTTAATCTTAAATACGGCCTCTATGGGCAATGAGCCAAGCCAACAATGCCTCGGTCCACATTAGCCCAACTTAAATAAGTATATCGCTAATGTCTTTAAATATTTCTGCTTACATTGTTTGTTTACTCTTCGACCTCATTATCGAAAACAAATACGTGATATGTCTAGATACTGATTCGATATGGGAAGCACGTGAAGCCGTTGGTCTTAGCTGTCATTTACAGTACATCTTTGACAGTCATTACGAGGAGAATCCCGAAAGTTTGGCATCAAGTCTTACTGTGGAGATTAGTTTCCTACTCCTCAGCGATTCTTTTTTCTGAATAATTTCGTTGCGGGATCGAAAACAGTTAAATTATTTCTCTGGGACTTCGTCGAGCTTTGTTGCCTCGACACTTTTCTTTTTCTATCTTTCAGCTGCAGTGGTTTGGGATTGGGAATAGTATGACGAGTTAGTCACAATAAGAAAAAAAAGTCTTATCAAGTATTAACCAATAACTGGGATGTGCATGTAAGATAGCCAAACGCTCCCTGTAAACACTGGAATTCAGCTGTATCCGGATAGACTAGTAGCCGACCCTAACATAGTTGGGTAAAGGCAAGGCTGATGGTATAGTTAACCTTTACAAACTCACTCATGCAGCAAAGATTCTGTAGTAACTAATCAACGATGTTAATTTTATTATGAGCTCAGTGTTGCATATGCGAGCGACTAGTAAGCTAATCACCTATCGCCATTCAACGGTGCGTGTGATGTAATTCAATGTGGCACAGTAATCTACGCTTCATTTTAGACGAGTGATGGGGTTTACTTGGGTCAACTATATACTTTGTTTTCGAGTAAACTGTATCTGTTTTTCTCTTTATCATCATTGTTGGATTTACGACACGCTTTTAAGGACTTAAAGCTCCTTTTGTTTTGCTATATTAACTTCCAGTACCAGAATAGTGCTTTGTTCAAACAATTCTTTGTTTTGGTTATCTTTAAGATCGTTAACGGACTCCCACACAGGATAATTATATCAGGCACGATCATCGATCTTTGCATCATTTCTCTGACCTGATATAAAATCAAATATTGCAATACCCGACCTACTCCCAACGATTTTAGACCTTGTAATGACTACATAGACACCATAATTCATTTTATCCGGTGGTTTACATTAAAATAAAAAATTAACCTAAGTAGGTCAGCGGTAAACAGTGGCCGTACCTATCTACGCGAATCAACCATGCTATGAGCGTCATAAAATCGTCGACTTGTTCAATACTGCTTTTTTTATGAGGGTATCCATTCATTACGCAACTTTTTATGGGAATTTTAATTACTCTGTAACTGATGCAGGGATCTTTTAATGAAGTAATGTGGTCAAGAGAACAGTCTTGGCAATATGTAAGGCCATCTTTAGTTTTACGGGCCCTACAGCAGAGAGAAAGTATTTCACCAAGGCGCTCATTTGGGTCCATTATTTACGAAAGTTTTATAAGCAGGTGATTTCAACTGTTACAAGTCTTCATGCTGTTTAGGTTATGTAATGAGCTGTTATCACAATAGATTACGTAATGTAAGGAAAAAATATAGAAAACAATTCAATGCTACTGGAAAAAATTAACTCGTGGGCTGTTTGTAATGAAGTCTGAAGTAACAAACATGCTTAGAATGCAAACATGCAACTCTTGTAAACGATAAAGAACGAAAGAGATAAATTATATGCTGCTCAATACATTTTTTTCTCACCCCTCGAGACAGCTATCGATTTCAAAGGCAGAGGCAGCTTTTAACCCTCTCAAAAAAAAGCACACGTGCCCACAGTTACATCCATAGAATAATTTATCTAAATAAGAGGGCATATGAAAAGATCCTAGCGGGGTAGCTCCCCAAAATGGGCCAAGGTCGGAAACAGCCGGGCCTAATACTGCATGCAGGCGAGAAACCCGCAACAAAAAAAATTGGAGTTGTTGTATTTATTTAGGCTCATATGAAAAAGTCGTTGAGTTTGGACGAGGGTAGGTAAATAGTGCAATAAAATGTCAGGGACAAGATTGGGTGCGATATGAATGTTTGTAAACATGTCGTTTGGAATGTGGATTAAAGTTAAGCCGATGTTATCAAGTCTAGTGACTTTTGTAACAACTGCATCCGAATAGATGACACCTAAGTACTCTATTAGGCTTGCTGCACACGTTTGTGCAAACTGTAAGTGTAGCGTATTATATAAAAAAATAGAATATTGTTACATTGACTACGATTCTTTTAGTGACGCAGTGGAGGACAAATAAATTAAATTGTTTAATTTCAGACAGTCCTAAATTTCTTTGCGTTGTCAGTTGCATGAAATGACAAAATAGGGTGATTATTTTTTGAGTCATATATTTTCATTGATTGAGATATTGTACATAGGTACAGCTTTCGCTTCAACGAAGTCTTTGTCAGTGCTTTTGAGTATGATAAAGTAGGGTGGAGACCCCTTTTTTCAGATTAGGACGTCCCAAAATTTCATACACCCTTATCCTTTGCTGAAATTATTCCGCATTGAAATTTCAGCTTTATTTCATCCGTCGAAATATACTAAAGGCTGTCCTTAGAGATGGCTCGGATTGGGAAATGGGGCCAAGGCCAGTACCTCGGCCTGACAGTGTTTAGGGGATCTAGTACGGGATAATGTACAGTAATGTAATGTTTGGGCGGCTGCTTACGTCATATTATACGGCGAGGTAATCTTGTGGCAAACAATATGTGGTCCCTTTTTACGGATAACAAAGAGAAGGTAAACAGTCACAGTTCTCTTTTATGAAGGATTTATGCGGGAAAGTCGGGTAGTTTTAGTTAATTAACAGATCAGTAAAGCTCCTCACTGACAAAACCAATACTTTCTTTTAAAACTATGTGCTTAAGATGTATGGGAGAATTTAGGGAAAAACTGGGAAGCTGGAAATGATCACAACAAGCCTTAGAATTCTTTAATTTACCAATAAATGAGTAGGTGCATTCCTAATGTTCTAGGTAACAATTTTAGTGAAACAACATGCAGAACAAGCCAAAATATAGAAACTAGGACTTTAAACAATCTGGTTTGAAGACTCTTAGCAAAAATTTTTTGGTTAGCGTCTTAAATGACGTTTCGTCTTTTTTCAAAAACCTTCAGTTTTAAATCTATTCGGATATTTTGATGAATCGTGAAAAAACTCGATTCCATAAGCAATGTGAACGTTCATCCGACATTACGTATCGTCTTTATTGACGAATCGTCGTTGACGGACCCAGTGTGAATGAGCCCTTACTTGGTTTTATGTACAAAATTGCTGACGGCTTTGTGAAGGGTCAGTTTACATCATGTACATAGTAGGTATGTATGTTAGTATCTTATTGTAATGATTATTCAAACCAGATAGTTTACGTCCAACTGCAAAAGAAATATGGTCGGATTTAGGATCAGGATCTTTAAAGTGTTCTTCAAAGATTATGCTCCTTAATTTTGTTAATTTTTAAATTAATACATAAAAGTACTACTTTTGTCGTAAACCAATTCGACCAGACACGAAATACACGTCAAGCAAATTAGTGCACTGTTAACAATGAGTGCAAAAGCAAGCAAATTAATAAAGAAGCAAGCATTAATTAGTGATGATGAAGTTATCGCCAAGTCATGCCAAGCCAATTGTCAGCCCACAACCCACCTGAACAGAATAAAACGTAAGATTAATGTCTGTGAAAGAGAAAAAAAGATGAACAGTTGCATATGGTAAGACTAGATAATGACCCAGGATTGTTACATGTGATGTTACAGATGAAACACAGTTAGATGGACAGGAATATATTGATCTTTGGAGTACGTTTTTATCGTGTGGTTATATAAGGTCCCATTAAAATAGGTGAACAAAATTTTAGGAATCATTCAGACCACCAAAATAAGAACAATGGTAAAAAAAGAAAATAATAAAAACGCATTAGATACTTACAAGAAAATAAAACAACTAGCGAAAATACACTAAAAGTGTTAGTCCATCCAACATTTTATGTCAAAAAAATCACTTTTTTTTACTTGGATATGTTTGGTTAGACGTACTGAAAGCTGTGTTAAAATTTGTCCACCTATTATAATGGGACCTTTTATATGCCTAACCTGGTGTCAGTTTTATGCCTCCCAAGCGCCAAGGGTTTCCTGACTATGCTTTACATGCCGTCGAGAAATAATTCTCAGGCATGCAGGTTTCCTCACGTTTCCTTCACCAAGTACCTACATTATATGTTATCGAAGAATTTTGTACCTATGATATTTGTTTGAGTTCCCATTGTGATTTCCAAAAGAAACTCCTTAGAGCAATATCTATAAATATTTATAAGAGCCTACTGCCTCGCTAATCATAAACTCTCTGCACTAATCTTTTGAGGTCGGTTGCACATCGTTTTCTTCAGTAGATAAGTGTATTTCTATCGTCATTAATCTCAGATTTCTTTTCCTAGCTAAATGGGTGCATACCTACCTATAGTTGCATATTCGTACTTCGTAAAAAAATAATGCTCCAGGAATATTGTAATTAGTAGATATGAATGACATAAAACGTCTTCACAACATATCTTATCTAATAAATCAGTTTGATAAAGCGTGCTATTAACCTACATAATAAAATTATGAATAATGTATGATCTATCATCCATTGTAATGTTACTAATAACAATTTGCATACTAGAGCTAGACAAGATTATTATGATAATAAGCATTGATAGTTCAATTAGAAAATATTATCAAACAAGTGCTGTAATATCGCAAATTGAATTTTTTGCCTCACAATTTTCTTTATGTCGTGCCTTTAAACGAAAAGATGATTTCGATTGATAAAATAAACAATAGATCAACTAAGCCTATTGCAACTCAAAAACGAACTTGTGCTACATAGAGGTCTCAATCAATCGTAAAACAATACGAACACTTTAATTGTTTTAATGCGGTTACATTAATAACAATGGTAGATAAATAATATGATTACCTACTTACGAAGTTAGAAACGATAAATATTATGTTACTTTAGAAAGGACAGTTAGACGAACAAAAGTAACAGGTACAATACATGCACATGGTGCGGTGCGGGTATAGTTCACGTCACTTGATGAAACCGATTGAACTCAAACAAGTATTAAACTGAGCGCACTTTCCAGTGACACTGCTTGCATAACCAGAACTACAGCACAAGTTTAACAAGTAGAAGAGGATCACCACTCACCGTGCAGAGGTGGCGAGGTGACGGCTCAGCAGTGACCACTTGCACCCGCTTGCAGCATCACTAACGGACACACCACACTCACTCGCAAAATATATATATACCACAAACAAATATACCTACATAAACAAAAAACCCAACGGTCCCGAAACCCGTTCTTAGTACGACTAGCGGGGCTCACACTTGTTGCAAAACTAAAGTCGTTTAACACACAGAAATATCAACGAAAATACGATCTGTCGTTTGTAATCGATTTTTTTAAACTCTTCTTTCTCCGATTGTTCACAATACAAACTCGATTATGCCAATACTTTGTAACACTTTTTCTAATAAAAGCCCAAGTTTGTTTAATTGATTAGGTTTATTATTTTTATTAAATGAAATAAATTATTTAAGTGATCTGTCAATATTCATTCAGCCACCTCAGCTGTGCGCGCTTGCGCGTTTCGACCGCGAGGACAATGCCACCTGGCTGCGCAAGCCAGACTGACTGACATAACGGGTGACGGGCGGGCGCTGGCGGGCGGGACCGCTAATGTTGCTAGCCACGAATATACCTACACCCTATCCATTATGTTGCCACTATAAAACACAAAAGTAATGTCAGTACAAGTTTCTATAAGATTATTAAGATTATTAGTTTCTATAAGTTATTAAGTTGTTGAAAAAATTCTTTAGATATTTGGATAAATTATTTCAAAGAGAAAGTTTCCACCATAAAGTTACAAATAAAAACTACTTACGGACTTCCGGCCAAGCCATCTTGATGACAATTCTTTCATTTCAGTTTGGTAGGTACGAAATTCGAAAACTAATTCAAATAAAAGAAAAAAATATATCATGTACCTATCAAAAAAGAGGAAAATTTTGTTATTGTAGATTTAACCACCAATGTCTTTCAAATTCTCTTCGTTTTTATTAACAGTTTACCGTTAATTTTTCTCTTAAAAATTTGTGACTATTTTATTAGTTCGTTTCTTATTCTAAAGATAATTAATTGTATGTGTGAAATGTCACATTGAATGAACTTCGAAGTGGATCGTTCGTCTGCGTGGGCACATATCGCCCTTTGTGCGGATCTCACATGGGCTACGGAACCTCCCGAAGAATTCATTATAGCTAATCAGGTACCCCATCGAAAAATCCCATTTTTCCGTACCTTTTTCCTGACAATACGTAAGTTTTTCCTTGTGGTATAATGTTTCAGCGTCTCTGGTCACAGCACTGTCGTGTCTCTCAAGTACTGCAAGACACATCATTGGATTCACAAAGTTCGCAAACGAATAATCAATGCGAACTGACAGGTCAGAACATAGAATAGTCGTAGTGCATACGTATGTGGCGTAGATATCAATAAAAGTGTGAGTTTCCTATTCATCTGAAAATATTCGAGTGTGGAAGTGTCTCTCTGTCAGGTCGTCTACAGCCCCAACCGAATTTTTCCTTTAACCTTTTTATTCCTCCTTTTTAGTCTTACCAAAGGGGTATTACGGAGTATTACCTAGTATTAACTGGGTTGTGGAGGTCAGATAGGCAGTCGCCCCTTGTAAAATACTGGTAGGTACTATTCAGCGGCATCCGGTTAGACTGGAAGCAGACCCCAACATAGTTGGGAAAAGGCTATGCTGATGGTGACCTTTTAATTCCTTACTGTTTCTGTTTGTTTTCACTCCTTATAATATTTTGTGCGCTCGCTTTTAAAGACTTACTTTGAAGCTTTTCATTTACGTGCCTTCACGAACTGCACTAAATATTCATTAAACACCTGACCGTTATTTGAAGCTTAAACATAATGAGATAGGCCTATCTGTTTTCCGCTCGTCTTACCTCTCTGTCTACCCTAGTAGCTCTCTCTCGCTCGCACACTTCCATTCACTCATTCACTCCTTCACCGGCGCGGCCGCTCGGCTCGCTCTCGTCATTGGCGTCCTGTTTTCCGCTGCGCACGGTCGTGCTCAGGACTTAGTAAATTAATTTTGCATATCTTTGCAAATTCATATACATAATAATATTCCTGTTCCACGTAAGTGTTTTAAAAAGCTTTTTCTTACCTCTCTAAATAATTTAAAAAATCAAACGGTGTTACCGTTCGGTACGTTTTTTCTTTTGGTACCCAGTCTACCCACCTACATATTTTACCTTTTGTGTGGTTTTCTTTCTTAGATTTTACAGCTAGTGTTAACATGGAAAGTGACGAAAGTGTTTCAAATCCGGGCTCGAAAGCCCCATGTGCTAGTGCTAGTGCTCCCGCAAATAGTGACAATAAAAAACGATCGCGTATTTGTCGTCAGTCGCGAGCTAGGTCTCATTCGTCGAATAGTAACTCATCCGCATCCTCTAGCAGCTCGAGTTCGTCGTCTTCGGACTCGAGTCCTCGAAGATCCACACCGCGTCACCGCAATAAAAAAATGGGGGGGCAAACGCCGGCATCGACGTCGCGATTCCCGGAAATTCCGTAAATTAACACGTCAGGTAGATGACCTTCGAAATAAATTAATTTTTTGCAACAATAATTCTGTGCCCTGTGCTGCGGTTCACTTTTATGAAAATCTAGTTGACGGAAACGTAAGTGGCGAACTTTACGAAGATCCGATTGTAAATTCTGTTGAGGTGCCGGCACCTGAGGCTCAGTCAGATTTTACCTTTGAAATAGAGACAAAATTGAAAGAAACTAGTATTCCAAAAACACCTCGGGAGTTTCTTCAAACTTTAAAGGATTTGCAACATTTAGATAGTAGTGATTGGTGCGAGGTTCGTTATGGGGAAACCCAAAAATTACGCCATCTTGCTCACGCTGACAAGACCTTCGCTGCCTTATCGTTCTGCATCCCTAAACAGCGTGAAGCTTTACAAACTTCTGTCAGAAGTTTTGTACAGTGGGCGCAAGGTTCGGATTTGTCTTACGAGTACCCTCGTAAGACAAATCGAAATTTAACGAAAAAGTTAACGAGCTATTTTTGAAGGGCGATTTTTTCAAAGTTTCTTCCGATCTTTTGCAATTAATCTGCGGTCACCGTGCGGAGGTTATTCAGATGAGAAGGGATGGAATCACAAACCACGTGCGCGATCCCCTTGTCAAGGCCGCGTTACGTAAGATCCCTCCGTCGTGCCAGCACGTGTTTAATGCGGAGTCACTAGCCACAGCACTAGAGAAGGCAGGTGGTGTTCGAAAAGCCTTCATGCCTTTACAAAAGCCGGGCAGTTCTGCTTCCGTTTCGCAAACGGTTCAAAGCAAGTCCGCACGCCACCCCTCGCAGGGGCAGGCTTTACATAATGTACCCTCGCAGGGTACTGCTCATGGATGTTGTGCGCCTACGCATATTTCCCATGCTTACAATCAACCCTTGCAGGGTTACTGTAATGCCCGACCCTCGCAGGGTCAGGGCTCTAATCATAACTATAATCGCCCGTCATTCTCGGGCGGTTCAAGAGGTTCCTTTCGAGGCAGAGGAGGTCGGCAAGGCTACAGAAAGTTTTGACTATCGATCCCGAACATTCAGAGCGGGTCGTCTGGTTCATTACCACCATCGGTGGAAGGAACTGGGGGCCCCAAGTTATCTGTTAAAGATAATAAAAGGGTATCGCATACCATTTTTACATCGACCGCCACTTGTTATAGTACCACCGTTGAACAAAAGTCAGTTCAGCACGGTTCCATCGGATGCAATGACGTCCATAATCACCCCAATGCAACACCAGGGTGTATTAGATGTTGTCAAGGCTTCGCCAAGTTTTGTGTCCACAATGTTTCTTGTGCCAAAGGACGACGAGTCCTACCGACCCATCTTCAACCTAGCTGCCTTGAACAATTACGTAATCACCGACAGGTTCAGATTAATAAATGTTTATCGAGTCCCAGACTTCCTTCAACCAAAAGATTGGTTGTGCAAAATAGACCTGTCACACACACTGTCATAGGCCTATTTTCACCTTCCCGTAGCTCCATCTCACAGACGGTTCCTACGTCTAATCTACAGATGAAAATTAATGGAAATGACGTGCCTCCCGTTCGGTCTGAGCACGGCTCCCAAGGTATTTGCCTCCCTATCCAATTGGGTAGCTCAGTCACTCAGGGATCAATAAGGGATTCGAATAATCGTCTACTTAGACGACTTTCTGGTTGTACATCAAAACCCACAGATTTTACAGACCCATGTCCAAATCACGGTAGAGAGGTTGCAGTATCTCGGTTGGTTGATGAATTTCGACAAGTCCACACTCACACCTTGTCAATGTCTAGTCTACCTGGGTGTTCAGTGGAAAACTCTGGTAAACGAAAAGTCTCTCCAGAGAAAAAGTGCCTGGATCTAAAGTCCAAGATATCGACAGCCCTAGAACAGAGAGCTCTCGATTTGAAGGCTTTGCAGAGCCTAGTAGGTCCATTAAACTTTGCAAGTTTTGTTGTACCAAGGGGCAGGCTTCGCTTTCGAGCACTCCTCTCTTTTCTGAATACAGTCGCCAAGATGTCAGTTGCCAAACAGTTCATAATTCCGGTACATGCCCTGAAAGAGTTAACTTGGTGGTTGCAGAACCACACTTGTCCTTCTCCGATCCACTTCGCGCCTCCAACGCATTTCCTAGCGACCGATGCCTCGGATCTAGCTTGGGGGGCACAACTAGACGACCGTTCGTTCACGGGGCCATGGAACGAACAAGAACAATCGATACGCTACAACCAGAAGGAACTTCTGGCATTACTGAAGATATTACAGGACCAGGGTCAGTCTCTGTGTCGTTCCACGGTTCTATGGCAGTCCGACAACAGAACAGCCGTTACTTTCATTCGCAAGGAAGGCGGCACGAAATCAATAGCTCTCTTGGGCTTGACAATCGATATTTTCAAGGTTCTAGATCATTACCAAATTCACCTAGCCGCTCATCACATTCCCGGCAGATTCAACTCACACGCAGATCATCTGTCTCGCTACCGATCTCCGCCCGAATGGCACCTTTTGCCGGCTTGTACAGACCTGATTTTCAACAGATTCGGGGTTCCGGTAATAGATTTGTTTGCGTCGAAAAATGCGCATGTGGTGGCCAACTATGCGTCTCTGGACCAGAAAGACGACCAAGCCCTATTCCACGACGCTTTTTCCCAGACTTGGAATTACCACCTAGCGTGGATATTTCCTCCTCCATATTTGATCCCCAAGGTACTCACTCATCTCAACCGGGCCAAGGGCCTCTTTCTGTTAGTGGTGCCTCGGTGGGAACGGGTCTTTTGGAGAGCCGATCTCAAATCCCGAGCGCTAGCTGCTTCTTTCACAATCGGGCATCTGAACCGCCATCTAGTAGACATCTCGACGGGCCGTCCACCTCCCAAAGTACAGGAAATGACGCTAGAAGTATGGAAATGTGGGGGTGGTCTAATAACCTAAATGATTGGAACCATTCCCAACTGGACCTACTTTCATCGTCCTGGCGTCCCTCTACACGTAATACATACAAAGCCGCATGGCATAGATGGTTAGGATGGTGTAAAAAAGAGAAAGCGGATCCATACCGCCCAACCGGTTCAATTCTAGCAAAATTTTTAGCTGATTTATATTTGAACTAGCTTTTGCCAGCGGCTTCGCCCGCGTGAAAATGACGATTTTCCATACCAACTTTCATCCCCTATTGAAATACCTTAGGGGTTAAATTTCGAAAAATCCTTCCTTATTCCTTGTCTACAATATAAAGGGAACCTCTGTGCAAAACTTCAGCTTTCTAGGTCCAAGGGTTTGGGCTGGGCGTTGATGAGTCAGTCAGTCATTCAGTCAGGACTTCTCTCTTTATTTATATAGATGAAAACCTATCATACAATACTATACTTTTACACAAGTCTGTGGTGTCTACGCTCTGTAATACCGAAATATCGGGATTATTAAGCGCCCATGTACTGGTTAAGCATGTTATGAAATCTATTGCATTAAGAAAGCCTGTGCCCCATAAGAAAACTATTTGGGATATCAATGTTCTCATTTCCTTTTTGTCTTCATATGAATTTAGCGAAAATAACTGTTTTGCTACCGCAAGACACACAGCAATGTTGCTGCTTTTGGTTTCTGGTAGACGTATCCATGACCTGACCCTTCTGGCAGTCAATCAAGAGCATTACATTGACAATACTGATCACATCATTCTATGGCCCAGATTTGGCTCTAAAACTGACCGTTCTGAATTCAGGCAATCGGGCTGGAAATTACTAAGAAATGAAAATATTAAAAATCTTGATCCGGTGTTTTGGGTGAAGCAGTGTATCAAATTGTTTAATCAAAAACGTAATTCCTTAAATAATGATTCTTTATTTGTTAATTTGAGAGGTGATCATAAGGCAGCATGGGTAAAATCTCTCCTATCAGAGGCTGGTATTATTGCAGCTCCCGGTAGCGTCCGCTCAGCGGTCGCTTCCAGAAGTTGGGCCGATAACGTCTCGGTTGACGAAATTTTGTCACAAGGTAACTGGAGGTCTGGGTGACACATTCCATCGCTTCTATAGACGTGAAGTCGTTCAGGCCCCTGTTAGCTCTGGGATCTCAAATTGTTTTCGCCCAATTTAATCGAATCTATGAAGAAGTATACAAAATTTTGTTTATTTTGTTCATAAATAATAACAATTTCTAAGTTCATAATATTTATGTGGTGATTACTTAGTCTCGCACACTTACAATTTTATTTATATTTTTCCCTAAACTGAACTACTGTAACATTCATTGTTACCTTTTGCGCCTTCAGCGTGTGGACGTGCATACCTTCACATTGGCGTCCTCCTCCACCAGGCGATAACAAACAGGTCTCATTATGTTTAAGCTTCAAATAACGGTCAGGTGTTTAATGACAGCGTTTTACCCTGAAATAAAACGCTTATTAAATACCTACCTTATTTGAAGCTTAACTTTTATCCTCTGCCTGGTATAATTCGACACAATGACGAGAGCGAGCCGAGCGGCCGCGCCGGTGAAGGAGTGAATGAGTGAATGGAAGTGTGCGAGCGAGAGAGAGCTACTAGGGTAGACAGAGAGGTAAGACGAGCGCTCAGATCACAGAAACAACAGGAGATATGGCAAGGAGGCGTGGTACATGCGAACCAGTGTCTCCATATACACGGTAATTACCGTAGATGCACCGTAATCAAGTCATTATCTACGGTCAAGGTAATAATGTATTACCGTGTCATAAATCACCGTATTACCATTATGAATTATTTTATTGTATATATTTCACAGTGTACTGCCTAAAAGTCCTCCAACGAATTTCACGTCAGTCAAATTAACAATTTTGTAAAGGCAACACTGCCGGGGGTCGAAAGAAACAAACTTCTTACCAAAACAATATTATCCCTTTCCTTGCAGTCGGGTAAAAAGGAATAGAAATGGGAAAAACTGTGTTGATTTCAGGCAAACTAACGTTGTGAAACATGCAAAATTCAACATTAATCTAATATTAATGTTGAATTTTGAATGTTTCACGTGTAATTTTTTTTTTTTTTACTTATTTGAGAGCAAAATATAGTGTTTTGATTCATTTCATATTAATGTTGTTATATTATCCTTTGAAAAAATACACGGTAATTTACACGGTATACTTTTAGTAAATACACCGTAATTTGGTCGAGAAACACCGTATTTTTACCCTAGCAACACGGTAACTCTCGATTTACATATGGAGACACTGATGCGAACTCATGTGGCCACGACGGGGCCTTATGCCACTTTCAATAATAAGTCGAATGTCAACTTGCGACGTCTTCACTGCTCGTGATTTTTTACAAAATGCCGCGTTGTTCAGTGAATGTTTGTAAAAATAATAGCTGTATTGTGAATTACACGAAAGATGGTATCTCATTTCACACGTAAGTACTACAAAAATAATGTTTTTCATATTAAATTCATTAAAACATTACTTCGTGGTACGAGAAACATGATGAAAAACCAAATCAATTGTTTTCATTAGGAACAAAAACCATTGCTTGTTTAGTACAAATCGACCAGTGAATCGGCTGATCTAATAGCGCAATGGATAGGTGTTTTACTGATGCTCTCACTCACACAATATTTTCGAAAAGCTGCTGCTGTCAGTCTTTGTGAGCTAGAGATGTCTAATTGTGATGTTTGTAGTTGTCGATATTTTATACGATGATTCTGCGTATACGTACGAATGGTTATACATATTATGCATTATACAATTAATTACTCTACACAATTGTTACTGCAGTATAAGGCGTATTTTATGGCGTTACTGAGCGTTGCCGTAAATGGAGATAAGAAAAACCAATATTCTGTACTATGTATTTACTAATAAAATATAAATTTATTTTTAGTTTAAACAACAAATTATAAATATAGGTAGGTAAAAAAAAAACAAACAAACACTTTCGAACGTAATACAATATTAAAATAAAAATTAATTGCAGTATCATACAGTATTGCAAAATTATTTGCATTTAACATTAATAAAATATAATTAATATAACTGAAACTAACAAATCCCGAGTGATCAAGTGCATACAAGTTTTCAGTATTCAGTATTTTTTTTTTCAGTTTTTAGATTTATTTTACAGAAGGTAGGTAGGTAAACCTTAAAAAAAGAGGTTGTAGGTTTGATTCCCATCCGAGACAAATATATGTGATGAATATAACCTATGTGATGATGTCAAATATTAATTATTGTTTCCCTCAAATTAAAAACATTTTTCGTTGTGATTGTTCTTTGTGTAATATTTTGAGAATATAATAATTCGAGAATATAATATTTTGCGGATATAATATTTTGCGAATGTAATAATATGAGAACAAAGGCTAATAACAACGTTTATATTATCACGCTTTCTTATTTTTGCAAGCAATACTGAAAATAGAAAGTGCTTTTTATTGCTTAATATTGACTGAATAAATAGTATTCATTGGTTGCTCGAGTTATCTATCTATCTATCTATTTAGATACTTAAATAAAAAGAGAAGTCCTGACTGACTCTCTGACTGACTGACTCATCAACGCCCAGCCCAAACCCTTGGACCTAGAAAGCTGAAATTTTGCACAGAGGTTCCCTTTATAATGTAGACAAGAAATAAAGAAGGATTTATTTTTTGAAATTCAACCCCTAGGGGACTTAAATAGGGAATGAAAGTTTGTATGGAAAATCGTCATTTTTGTAGTTAAACCGACATCCACGCGGGCGAAGCCGTGGGCAAAAGCTAGTCTTTTATTAAATCAATAGCTAATGGGAATGCATGTAACTGGGAACTTCAGAATTCGGGCATTAAATAGCCGATGAAATGTAAAACAGTATTGTGTAAAAAAAATTAAGCGAATACTTAAAGACATTGGATTGTCTTTATTGGCGACTCACACACGGTTACACATCAAGCTACACATTTCTAGTATATGCTGATCTCGCATTGTATAGGATTTTCGTCGTACAGTGCGTGGTCACTGTAAACTGAAAATGTTCCCATAGCTTGATGTGTAGCCGTGTGTACTCGTGCATGATTCTTCTTTCATTGCATCTTGCTTTTATTATTAACTAGCTGATGCCCGCGGCTTCACCCGCGTGGATGTCGTTCAAATTATATACTAAAACCTTCCTCTTGAATCACTCTATCTATTAAAAAAAACCGCATCAAAATCTGTTGCAACACGTCATCTGTGGTGTAAGTTAATATTACGATTTACTACAGACACAAATCAATATATATATTTTTTTTAATCAACCTGTTTTGAATAAATGACTTTTTTTATTTTGAATGATTTCTGGACATATTGTTTTTTATTTATAATATATTATTTTCAGGACCCCAAAAGAACTTTATTACAATATATTAATAAATAGAACGAATCGATAACTTTTCGATTTAGTCAATCACTAGCGTCGAAGTAAAACAAAATGTATTAAGTAAATTGTGCGGTGCATGGTAAATACACGCTGTGACTGAAGGGATAAGGTTTATAATTGATTGTGTAGTACGTAATGTTTTAAGAAATGCGGATGTGTTTGCGAATGCGTATATCTATTGTTTTTACTGCTCTGCGTGTGTGAACTGACGACACAGGTCCCCATACATTTTCGGCTAAAGGGCATATCTCCTGTTGTTTCTGTGATCTGAGGACGAGCGGAAAACAGATAGGCCTATCTCATTATGTTTAAGCTTCAAATAAGGTAGGTATTTAATAAGCGTTTTATTTCAGGGTAAAACGCTGTCATTAACTCATGCCCCCTCAACAATTTTTTTCTTTGTGGTTCTGCCACATGGGCAGGCGGAAGTTACCCAACACCGCTGGTTTATTCACGTCTATCCATCATTCAGAATCTTTCGTGTCATTCAAAGGATCACATAGAATTTCTTAAAAAAATTGCGAGTCCATAACGTATCTGTTGAAACTGTTGGATCCTGAATTCCTGAGGACCTAGACACTTGGCAATTGCTTTCAAAATGTTCCATATTTCCACAAGGCTTTCAATTGGATGTAGGACCCTGAAACAATCACTATACATCTTCATTCGGTTATCATTCAGTTTGTGCCGATCAGCAAACTTCTTTCGTCATCTAACATCGCTTTTTGGATTTCTGCACTAAATGATCTAAGCCGCTCGCTTTAAAAAAAAAAGCTCCCGTACATTTTGAATAGATGTGCGAATACAAAATTCAAGGGAACAGCTGTTTTTTTTTTTGCAATATTTTTGGTCCCGTAGTAAAAGTTGTTCGTACAATGAGTACAATGTCCCCTTTAGAGATTTAGTGTATGAATAGATAGACCTTACCTATATATGTGGAGAAAACTCCGACAGATGTGGCCCCAAGTAACCTGAAATTTCATAAAAACAAACTCAATAATTAAATAAAACATTTGTTTATAGATAATAAGCGCGCAATTTCAAGCCAAAGCCAAGAAAATGGAAGCAGTAGTGGCAAAAGAAGCGTGAAAGACTTAATACCAGAGTCCAGATTGGCGCAATTCTATGGAAATTTTTATTACGACGAAGTCAGGTGGTCCATACATGATATGCATTATTAATTTGTGAAAGACACCGGTACTGGTGCAAGTTATCTTTAATCTTATCATTAAAACGTTAATTCTGCGAGGAGCGCTAGCTTTCATCATCCCATCACAGTCGTGAACCATCTTGCTCCACAAACCATTAAATGCGGTATAGCGCTAAGCGAAAGCGATAACATTTATCGGTTTTTAGGGTTCCGTAGTCAACTAGGACATGTCTGTCTGTCCGTCCGTCTGTCCGTCTTCGCTTAATCTCTGTGACCGTTAGCACAAGAAAGCTGAAATTTGGTACCAATATGTGTATCAATCACGCCGACAAAGTGGTAAAATAAAAATGGGAAAAAAATGTTTTATTAGGGTTTATTTGTTTATGTAAAGTGTAGGGACTTTCTAGGAAAATCATTTTGCATAATGGATACTCATAAGTAGGAACACTTATTGTGACGGACGGGAAACTACGGAACCCTACACTGAGCGTGGCCCGACACGCTCTTGGCCGGTTCTTACTTATCGTTTGAAGCTTTCAGCGAGAGGATTTAGGACCAACATCATAATCTTGAAATCTGTAGCAAACTGGAGTCTTTGACCTGGTAAAAATAATGCTATTCGAACATTTTTGGCGTCTGAGTCCAGATGCCAAGAAAAAAACAGTTCGACTTCGGAGTGGGTGATCTGATTACCATAATTCCCGAGTTATATTACTCCCAAAAACTTATTGGAAATACTGCTTTTCTTCAGAACCTGACTATAGCGCCTGCCGGTTTCATCTTTGTGTTTGAATTTAACCGCGTTTTTAATCTAGCATGTTTTTTCTTTTTCAAGAGAGAAATGTTATACAAGTACGAACGAAAGAACAAACGTTCGAGGGTACAACGGACAGGGATGCGAAAACTCTGACCTCACGGAATGCTGGATGCTGCCTGAGGTACCTACTAAATTTTGTTTGGTAGTGATGTAACGATCCGAGTTTTTGGAGTGTGAGAAATCAACAAATGACTCCTCCCGAACTGGGCGGAGCGGAAGGGAATGTCAGACTTCTACTGACTAAAAACCACCCATGTTCCTTCTTAGCCCTTTGTGTCCGTGTCCGCGGTATCTCTTTTGAACAACCCGCAGCCCCACAAGAGGGTAGGGCTTAAGATGCTTTTAAAGCTAATTATGCCAACGTTTTATGGAAGAGTTGGTATCCTCACTCTGCAAAAAGGTTTCTTTTCAAAAGGAGTATGGTCTTAGCGGCAGTGGTGCTGAATAACATCAGTGATAGCGCAAAATTCCACTCCCTCCCCCTTCTCTCCCACTTAAGAAAAAGAAAGATGTGTAGCATACCCTTTCTTGAAGTTGACATCAGGTCAGACTACACACACGATAAAGAAAAAAAACCAAATTATAAAATTCGATGCTTTTGGCTCAGTCGCTTCTGATAAATGTGACTTTTCCTTACGCGGAATATACTTCACCACAGAAGGCGTATAACTTGGTATTACACACCTACCTTGTTTGTCCAGGTGGAGTATTGGTTTCGCAAGCTGGTAGACGAGTCAGCCGAGCGGAGCATGTTCCCACGACGGCGTCGTCAGTACAGAATGCTGCCCGACGAGGATTTGTGCGTCCATCTTATCTTACTAGCTTAGTGTAGTCATGCAGTCACTTCCGTCGCTCATCATCAACCTATAATATTCCCACTCCATGTACTCAGGTCTCTTCTCTAGGAGAGGGATGGGCTTTAAAAATTAAGGACATGTGACATCTACCAAACCGCACTGGGCCCGCGTGGTGGAGGCCCAGTGCGGTTTGGTAGATGTCACATGTCCTTAATTTTTTTGGGTCTAAGACATGCCGGTTTCCTCACGATGTTTTCCTTCACCGTCGCTCAATGCCTTTCAATTTGACGAAAGCAGTCCGTGGTAGAACTCCTGGGAAAGAGCATGTTCTTATTGTGACAAGATTGAGCGGCAGCTCGACAAAATTAATCACCAATGGTCCAAAGTAGCCCTGAATCGAAAGAGTCATGGGAAAGAGGTTTTTGCCTAGTAGTGGAATGAAATGATGCAGGGTAACAATAGTAAGAACTTGTTTGAGCAAGCCGATTAACCACTTTTGATTAGAAGATGTATTACAGTTGCATGCCATCGACCTAATGGTTCGTACATCGTCATTCGTATCGATTCCCCTACTTTAGCCCTAAGTCACCTAGGTGGGGCTTTGTTCACCTGAGTCTAACTAAGCACTAAGTCTACTTCTCTTATGAGTAGAAGAATTAATTGACACCGATCGGCAGCTAGCGAGCGCTGGGGCCCGAGTGGGGCGCGAGCCGCAGGCGAAGAAGCGGTACTGGCGGCAAGAGTGCTGAGCGTACGCGCGCTATGGGCCCCTGCCCAGACGTCGAGGGGCTCCCCGCACACGCAGGGGCCCCGGGTCCCCAGCCCTCCGGCCGTCTCGCGCAAGATGCGGGCCAGACGTCGCCAACCGAGGCGGTTGACAGCACTAGCTCCACCGCCGCCCGCATACTGCCTCGATGTACCTGCGCAACTCTTCTGCGACCCCACGTGCAAAGTAAGTTTTAGTAGTAGACCGAGACATGCTTAACCATGTTCAGTGCGTTAAGGAATAGCGCTAAACGTTCTACCTGTAGGTCCATCTCCTGTACGCTCTGTAACTTCAAGACTCCACGATTCGACAAGTATACCAGTACCAAATAGTTTTATAATGGTCCATGTGTCAGTTCCAGTTCGATTCGCCGCGGCCTCCCCAGCTGACCGAGTGCCAGCGTGCCATGGGCCGGCTGTCGGCCAGTGTGCAGGCCGTGATGCGCGCATCAGCAGTGCGCTGTCCTACCTACCGCGGCACCAACGTGAGCCGCTACGCGCCCACCGGCCCGCGACCCGCGCGTGGCCCCGAGCGCTGCTACGGCGTGTGGTGGCCTCGCGACCATCCCTCCCCGCGCCTCGACCGGTTCCAACTAACGCACGTGCAGGCCTCCGCCCCCGCCTCACCAAAAGCACCCGAGCGGACGGAGACAGAAGAAGCCAAGAAAGAGGTAGAGATTTCCGAAGAGAAGGAAAGCAGCAGTATTACTATCGAACTGGCTGTGGTCCCTCTGGCTGAACCGCAGACCTCACCAAGTGATAAGCCAGAAAGTCCGACTACTCTAGACAATGTAGTAACTGATGGCCAGCTGCCGTCCACCAGCGCAGCCGCCATGGACACCGGCCTGAGAAAGAAGCGCCTGTACAGCACTGTGCTCAGTATGAGCGCACCGGCTCCTATAGGACTTACTCCGGTCGTGAGACTCGCACAGAAATTAGTGACGCCTGGCCTCCTAAAATTATGTCCTAAGATTGTGCTCCCTGGATCAAGGGTGCGTCCACCGACTGTCGATCACAAATTCGAGGAACTGGAGAAACAAGCGCTCGAGCAGTACAAAGCGTCCGATGAGAGTATAGACACCAAGTTTCGAGAGCTAGAAAAGCAAGCTGTTGAGCAATACAGTACGAGCAACAGTAACACAAGCTGCAGCAGTGGCACTTCCGCGGAGAAGCGAGCCTCCAGCTCGCCCTCCGAAAGTGATACGAAAAGTAAGCAGCCGGCAAAATTTCATAAAGAGAAACCAGTAGACAGCGTCGTGATATACTCCCAGAATTTTCCCGACCTTAATTCCAAGGGGCAAACGTCCAGTGTAATGAATTTAAAAAACTTCCACACCCCCCCGAGGGGGGAAAAAAAGGAGCAAACCCATAGACCGAGTAAGATCTTGCGGAGTTTAAAAAGTGAGTCCCAGCGAGCGGCCTCCGATACAGACTACGAAGCTCGGGAGAATTTAAAGGGAAATCACAAGGGCCCCGTGCGGTGGACGTTGCACGTGGTCCCGCCCAAGAAGCGGCACCTGACGCTGTGTGTGACGGACTTCTCCTCCGACGAGGATATCGAGGACGGTGGCGTGTCCATGAAGGACGCGGGGCCGTGCATCAAGAACCACGTCGCGGGGAAGGTGAAGATGTCTGCGCATGGCGGCGGGGACCTCCACCCGATCATGAGGAAGACGTAGCAATGTAAACGCGACGCAGCCAACCAGTGCGGCGTCCAGCTAACCCAAACGATTGCTACTGATATATTTTTACACTTTACACCGCTCCCACCACTGACAGTTGAAGAGCAGAGAATTGCGGCATCCGTAGCCGGTCACTGACGAAGCTTACCCAGTGCTAGTTGTCGTATTAGTAAATTCATTGTGTTGTGGCGTACAGATATATTTTTGACTGATTTATATGATGCGTCCGTCAACTCTTAGTGGTCGGGTCAGTTTTTGATATAATTATTGCTGTGATTGGAGTTTTTGTGGGATCCCTCGTAGACCAGTATCGAACTATGTCGTGGACGACGCGAACCGTGTAGTTTCGCTAGAGCTGTTCTAGCAATGTGCTTATTTTTACTAGTCATAAATGCTTTGTATATATATTTTTGTATTTTTGACTTCATTATTTAATAAGAAAAATAATTTCAGTTAAAAGAAAATATTAACAGTACAGAAATTAAATTCTTTAGGTATTAACATTAAAATAAATTGTTTATGAATTGTTCAAACTAAGAATTTTGATTATGATAGCAATACCAAAAAATCCCAACACACGTCCTTTGATCTTCCGAATTTGGAGCCTATTATTGCCATTACAGAAAAATAAAATGCAATAGTAAAATATTCAACAATATTTATATTAAACTTTGGAATATAAAATAGAATGCATTAGTCTTAATAAAATTGTACAAGCTCTGATATCACACCACTGCCCTCCACCGAGAGCCTGATCTCATCCTAATCTCATCAACTGTCGAGGAACTTCTCCAGGTCTGTGCCGTCATCATCTAGCTGAATTTGCTCTAGGGTTATTTTTGGTGTTGAAGGCTGACCTGGAATAATAGAAAGAAACAACATTCGTTGCAGTCATTTTTTTTAACGACTAGCAGATACCCGCGGCTTCGCCCGCGTTGATGTCGGAACTCGACAATGTACATGGGTACCAAAACCTTCCTCGAGAACCACTCTATCCATTGGTGAAAACAGCATTAAAATAGGTGCAGTCGTTTTTGAGTTAATCGTGAACTTCTCGAGAACCACTCTATCCATTGGTGAAAACAGCATTAAAATAGGTGCAGTCGTTTTTGAGTTAATCGTGAACAGACAGACATGACTTAGGACTTTGTTGACTTGAGTTTGTATGAAGGTGGCACTGAATCTGCTACTTACTTGTGGACACAGCACCGCTAGCTAAGTACTTGGCGACATCTTGTTGGAATGCGTTTGAACTCTGCTCTCTTCTAGCCTGGTACTCGGCCAGTTGCTGTCTCTCTCTCTCATAGTTACGCTGACTGTTCTCCTTCGCTAGCTTGTTCCGGACTTCCTCTAGTGCCACTGGAATTATTAATTTAGGATTTTGAGTGTTGGTTCAAATAATTATTTGATAGATATTCTTTGGTCAATTTTCTTGATAGAACTAGGTAGTCATCATCATCTGCTGCTTACCTTTTTCCCAACTACATTTTGATCAGCTTCCACTCCTAATTGGATGTAGCTGAATACCAATATTGACCTATGTGACTTTCAAAGCCAGTTAGTTCTGGGTAATATGATAAGCCTTGGTTCAAAATCATATCCGAGGTTGGTTTCTTATTTTACTTCTACGAAACTGTCTGAGCAATCGAAACAGACATTGTAGGTCACACGGCAACCAGAAAATTAAACGGCTGGCCACATCTGTCGCATGTTGGAGGAGCTACAGGCTAAAATAACTATAACCTACATAAATTGAAGAGGCATACAAAGGAAAAAAAAATATGGTGAAAAGTAAACCTTCTTGGCTATTTTATTGCCCTGATAAGATATAAAAGCTGCTACAATACATACTCAAACTCCGCCCCTAAGATGACCCACTGACGGTTTAGACGCAGAATGACAGAAACGCAAAATGACAGGTTCGCGAAAAGACAGAAACGCAAAATGACCCCCCCCTCCCCCGCTTTTAGGCAGAGCGAAAGGGAGTGTCAGACTTCTACTGACTAAAAACCACCCATGTTCCTTCTTCGGATTTTTAAGAGTTGGGGTATACGCTTAGAGGCACTATGAGCAGCAAAGAAAATACAAAAAATAAAAAATTGTTAAAAATAAATTAATTTTCAACAGTCAATTTTCCAGTTTTTTTTTTTTGGGAAATCTGATTTTTCTGTTTTGTTAATTTATCTGTTTTGTAAATTTTGGAAATATAGAGCGTTCCAGATAAAACGAAGTAAAATTCGTACGACCATAACTCGGAAACGGTGCGTCATAGGACCATGGTTCTCAGAACCCAAATAATTTCTATGGTCAAGGTCAACCTGAACCTGAAAAAAAGAGGAATTTCCGAAAAAAAATACTATTTTTCACAAAAAAATTATAAGTCCTCGCGCCAAATATGGCATTCTGCGAATCTGTCATTCTGCGAATCTGGCATTCTGCGAATCTGACATTCTGCGAATCTGTCATTATCAGATCTTGTCATTTTGCGACACCTGGCATTATGCGTTTCTGACAATTTGCTAATCTGTCATTTTGTGTTTCTGACGTTCTGCGCCCAAACCCCACTGACCCATACCTACTCAATCAAAATAAACTTCTTTAGACTTTTTGTTTCCTCCATTCAAATAAATCAAACAATTTAAAGTACCAGTATAAAATTTGATACAACAAAAGTCACAAGGCCAAATTCTTATCAAAATTCATCTGCACTTGTGATATAAGTATGTAGGCCAGAGGAAAATCATTTGATAAAAACAAATATCAGAATACTTCCAAGAGTTGATGGTACACTAACTAAGAGGTAGGAAAATAGGAGTTTTAAATAGCATACCCATTTTCTTCTCTTTATACACAGTAAGATGGTAGTGGTGATCTAGTTTCCAATTTTCCATCTTGCTTCTCTCAACAATATCCTCGAATTCCACTAGCTCATCCTCCACAGACTTCATCAGCGCCTCCACATTCTTCAGACTATCCATACATTGCGCCACGGAAGCAGTTAAGTTAGGAATAAACGACAAGTTATACGCACATTCGTTCGCACTTTGTAACCGTTTTTTAGTTGTTTCGTGTAACTCTACGATTAATTTATCTACTTCGTCAGCTGCCTTAGCATTTATATCGGCGTTTTCGTGAATTTTAGCCCATTCTTCTTGATATTTCTCCAATAAACCTCCACCAGCACCGTAGTTAACTTTGCTTTCGTGGTCATGAGACACTTTTTGCCTGTCTTTGAATATATTTGTCACCTTCTGCACTTCTTGTAGCGTCTGCCTTATGTTGTTGTTAGATGTTATCCCATCTTGTACAACAGAAATAAAATCCTTCAGATTACCTAGCATTATTTAAAATTAATAAAAATATTTGGAAAAGAAGATCAACATTCTGTTTACTTTAATTTGACGTATTCTGTATTTTAAATGACGTTTACATTTTTGTGACAGCTGATTTTTGGCCGATGACAGGCAGTGGGCACCAAAATTAGGGGCGGCGGGCGGGCTAGGTTATTTTTTTATTTTAGAAATAGTTCTAGCGGACTCGATAGATGTTGTTCGGTCCCAATTTTCAATCAAGTTTTCCAATTTTCAAAAACTGAGTACTGGATATATTTTTCTCTTTAGCGTGTCGATGGCAATATTGAACAACAATTTATTGATGCCATGCATTGAACGCGGCACTGTTTGTGTCAAATTTACTTGTCAGTGTCATGCCTAATACGTCAAAATCCGTCAAATTCATTCAAAAACATTACAAAAATATTTTAATCAATTTTTTTCAAATTGTCACAAAAAAAGTTAATAAAAATCTCTAAAACATTTAAAGAAACCATGAATAATACTCTCAATACAGCATATGAAATTTTAAATGAAGAATCATCAGGTAAATAGAAACATTAAAGCTTAAAATCGCCACACGTACATTATTGCAATGTTTGCGATTGAGATTAACTTATTTTTTTAATTCCAGATTTGTATTTGGGCAAAAGCATAGCAGAAACAAATGATTTAGAGCCTCTGCAGTTCTATAGAGATTATGTGTCGAAAAATATCCCAGTAGTGATACGAGGCCGGTATTCTCATTGGCCGGCCGTGGGGAAGTGGAATGCTGACTATTTCAGGTAAGAGTCAAGTCAACTGCAGTAAGAGTCAGCTTTTCTTATTCTAAGGCTAGGATTCGAAGACAATAACAAACTATTGATGAGTCTAAGGGCCTGGACTCCACTGAAGCCCTTAGCTCGAGCAGTAGCCACCGAATTTCTTTATTTATGTGCGCTTAACTTTAGTGAAAACGTTTGAACAGACAGGAGAGCAGATTTCTTGCAATTGCTTATTAGGCCAGTTCAGATGATAAGAAACATAAGTAGCATGCAGTGACCTGTGTGCTGAGCTTGTCTTGAGTCTAAGTAATCTTTTGTTCTTAAATTTTTTATCAAATTCATACTTACGTGTGAAATTACAATGTAGCAGACTAAAAATACGAAGATGTAATTGGAGCAATATCCATAATCTTATCACATAATTTTAAACTCTAATATCCAGTTAACCTTTTTTTCAGAAAAACAATTCCTAACAAGAAGGTGACAGTGGCCATCACACCAAATGGATTAGCTGATGGTATTACCAGAAATGAGAAGGGAGAAGAATATTTTGTTACTCCTCTGGAAGTTGAAATGACCATGTCAGAATTTCTAGATGGCTTGGAGCAGAAACAGTATGTTTTTGTTTATCTATTCTATTAGAGTTAGTAAAATATTTAACACTCACATAATACTATTTACTGCCTTGTTTGTTGCAAGCATTGCTACTGAGTAGGTCCTGGGTTCGATTGCAAGGTCAGTTAAAGTGTTGTTGTGTAATGTGGGGTATCTCCATGATCAATAGTTGCCCAGAGTTTGAATTTATGCCTGGTTGATGGAAATAGGCTCGCCCCCTACTCACATCGCATCTTTGCTCTCTCCTTAGTGATTGGTTGAATCTTGCACATCTCTCCGGTGTGCTTATCTCTGCTTTGGCTTGATACCAGTATTTTACTGGAATAACAGTACAAAATGACCTTAGTTCATGTCTAAAAACTGCCATATTTCTTTTCTCCACAATATAAATTACAGACAGAACTACATCCAGTACATTCAAAAGCAGAACTCCAACCTAACAATTGACTTCCCCGAGTTACTGCCAGATGTGTTCCCAGACATATCGTTAGCTAGTGAAGCTTTTAACAAGAAGCCAGATGCTGTCAACTTTTGGATGGGCGATGAAAGAGCTGTTACGTCAAGTAAGTATGGCAAATATCAAGTTATCATAATGTCAATATGAGAACTAACTTTTTAATTGATTAGCAGTTCATGTCTTTATATTGAATACTGGCACATTTTCCTAACTATGCTGTAGTCGGCTTCCAGTGTAACCGGATGTAGCTGAACACCACAATTTTACATGAAGCGAATTTGACCTACACAACCCAGTTAGCACTAAGCTTGCACTTAGCTTGCTTGGGGCACTAATCTTGGCGTATTTCGAAAAAAATATTTCAACAATTTATTTATAACAATGGTTTAAATAGGTAGACGCAGTGGCGTGCCTGAAACACAGGATCACCTAGTTCAGGCACAAATTCCGGGTGAACTTTATATAGATTTAAGGAAAATTGTATTTAACGTTATACCTTATAATTATGAATAAAAATTTATTATTATTATTATTAGGGGCCAACAATACGGCAAGCCTACAAGGCAGGAAGACTGTTCAGAAACTTTAACATCATGGACAGTAGTAAGGGCAGGCCAAGGTTTTAGGCTTGTATGAAAGTTCTGCTAGACGGAGGTGTACCTAACCCACATTTCGCTAGTTATGTTTATGCTATGTAATAGCTCTCTATTAAACTAACTAATGAGCCCAATGTCATCAACTGGTCACAAATCTAGCATTCGTGGCTGCCACTGAGAAATTCTTCAAATCATTCCGAAATCGAACCCAGAAGGACGTCATGCTCAGCCGTCGGACTTGCGGGTTTTGACCACTAGAACATCGAGGCAATGACGGCATTCTAAATCCAATGTGTCAGCCTAGTTGTTTTGTTTGTTTTTTTTTTTAAAAACGTTGCACCACACTAGGAATTTCACCTGTATCGTGGGTGCGTTTACAAACATTTAAACTCACATACACAAATACCCAGACCCGAAACAACTATTTGTACAAATAACACAAACACAAACAAAACAACAAACACAAACACAAAACAAATATTACAAACATTTACACACACACACACACACACAACATTACATACACAACATTACATTTATTTTTGATACAAATATTTGTTCCGTGCGGGGATCGAACCCGCCGCTCAGCCACTGCGCCAACCGTGTCGTCAATTTTATGCATTTCTAAGTTATGGGTACTCGTATCAAACGACCTGCTTCCTTACAAAAACACTTCACACTAACACATATTTTTCCTATTCCAGTGCACAAAGACCCATACGAGAACATGTACATCGTGATAGACGGTTACAAAGACTTCATCCTGATTCCTCCAACGGACCTTCCCTTCGTGCCCTACAGGTGGTACCCTGAGGCGGAGTTCCAGCGTAAAGACAACAAGTGGGACATTATACCTGATGTGATCACTAATAGGGTCAAGTGGGCAGATTCGGAGACAGAAGATGGATGTGATGACGAGTTGGAGCAGCAGCATTCTGGGGGATTGCCTTGGATTAGTATTGGTGAGTTTTTTCTTGGTTTGTGAACATTATAAAGACACTCCTTGACGGATGTCAAGGAGTGTCTTTGTCTTGAAGGGTTAGGCAGAGGTGTACTTAACAGTACACCCACGTTTCGTGCTCTATGTAATAGGGGGCGAGCCTCTTACCAATAGCTGATTACAAATCCAAGCTGCTACTGAGAAATTGCTGATGGAAAAACCTAGTAACGCTTTGTCCGACTTGGAAATCGAACTCAGGACCTCACTGAGCAGTCGCGCATACGCATACTAGATCAACTAGGCAGTCACTCTTGTCAGTCAGTCATCGTTTACCTAGCCGTATCCCAGCTATGTTGGTGTCGGCTTCCAGTCTAACCGGATGCAGCTGAATACCAGTATTTTACATGGAGCGATTGCCTATCTGACCTCCACAACCCAGTTGATACTAGGTAATACAATACCCTTTGGTAAGACTGGTTGTCAGAATTTCAGGTCATTGACTACCTGTAACCAAACGGGACCAGCTGCTTAACGTGCTATCCGTGGTACGGAAGAAACTCGGTATGTAAAGGGCGGTCACCGATCCACAGGCCACCCTAAGCAAGCGCGGCTTAACCTAAAGATTGACCCGAGTGGCAGTCATTATTAAGCCACGAGCTCCTCTCTATGATACGTTAAGTTCTGTTTTATACCGATTTATTATAATCCAAGTTCTCTTAATTTCAGACCCTCTAGCCCCGGACCTAACAAAGTACCCAGAATACAAAAAGGCGCACGTATACTCCGTGCGACTCCACAAAGGAGACTGCCTCTACCTACCTAGTCTATGGTTCCACCACGTGAGACAGAGTCATGGCTGTATAGCCGTTAATTATTGGTACGATATGGACTTCGATATTAAATACTGCTATTTTAGAATGCTTGAGAGTCTTTGTAAGAAGTATTGAAGGGTTTAGGAAGGGAAGACATTTTAGGGTTTGCCATCATTTTGCACCGGCCCCCGTATTCACAAATGCTTCGATTCGATTTCGTTTCGACAAGTCGTAGATATTATGTCTATCTTCTTTTGGCATTACGAAAGCGAGCGAGACAGACTTACGACTTTTCGCACTGAAATCGAATCGAAGCTCCAAAATATCTAACATATATTTTTTTGGTTAAAATAGTATTTTAAGAAACTCAACAACAACAATGACCACATTAATTTATATCGCTAGAAAAAATCCTTTTGCTCATTCAACGGTTTAGTATTAAGATTTCGACGTTGTAACTTCATGTCTGGGGTCCGAACTCGATACCTATGACTTGGCAGCCAAACGGTCATACCACTAGACTATCACTGCTTTAATGTGTGTACATAATAATATTGTTAACTAGTTTTAATGAATAATAATTTAAATTATGTTTTATAAGAGTTGTTAATAAAAATCTTTGAAGAGACTGCACATTATTTTATTAAACATAACAAAACCAAACAAGAAATAAATATGATTGAGGCTGGTTTTATGCTTCTTGCTGATTTTTTCGCACCAGTCAAGTGTCTGAGCTGAAATGAACATATATAAATCATTGATTATGATTGTAACAACATCATCATCATCGGCCTATAATGTTCCCACTGCTGGGACTCAGATCTCCTCTCTAGGAGAGGGATGGGCTATTCCACCACGCGGGCCCAGTGCGGGTTGGTAGATGTCACGTCATTTCTTCGATATTTTTGGGTTCTAAAACATGCCGGTTTCGTCACGATGTTTTCCTTCACCGTTTTGATAGCAGTGGTGTTGAAATAAATAACACAAAGTAATGCGCCAGCCTGGGTTCGATCCCACGACTGTAAGGACTAACATGAAACATAAAATAATATATCGACTTGTAAACTCTGAAGGGTTAGATAGACAGCAGAGCTGTACCTAACAGTACCTACCTATATACATAGTTCACCAGTTATGTTTAGGTCTCGTGTAAAAGAGCGAGCCAGTGGCCATCAACCGGTCACAAATCCAGACTCCGTGGTTACTATTGAGAATGGAAAACCCAATAACGAATAGAGTATGATTTATGTTTCTTATTCCACCGCTATTCTTTTCTGATTAATTTCGTTGCGAGATTTAAGATAAGGTAAGTTGTTTCTCTGGGTGTTCGTCGAGCTTCACTGTCTCGGCGCTTTTCTCTGCAGGTGGTCGCCACTGTTGATTCTGGCTTCCAGGAGTTACAGTGGTTTGGGGAATAGTGTGGCGGACTTAAAGCCATGGGCTCCTCAGCAGTGAATACATTACCATGATATTTGGGTAAACGTCAGACCGTGGCGTGGTGTGCTCCACCTGGCAGAAGCCGCGCGGCGAATACATGCCCACCACGTTCTTTGACACGCACACGCTACCCGGCGGCCAATAGGCACAAAGGGACGTAGGTAGGCCCTCAGTAGTGAATACATTACCATGATATTTGGATACACGTTGGACCTTGGCGTGACGTGGTCCACCTGACAGAAGCCGCGCGGCGAACACATGCCCACCACGTTCTTCGACACGCAACCGGTGCACATATCAGCATGAGACAGAACAGAACAAAGTGAATAGGCACAAAAGGACGTATACCTCCTCAGCTATGAATACATTACCATGATATTTGGGTACAGGTTAGACCGTGGCGTGATGTGGTCCACCTGGCAGAAACTACCCGGTGAACACATGCCCACCACGTTCTTGGACACGCACACGCCGCCGATATCAGCAGGAGACAGAACAGAACAAGGCCAATAGGCACAAAGGGACGTATGCCTCCTCAGTAGTGAATACATTACCATGATATTTGGGTACACGTTAGACCGTGGCGTGATGTGGTCCACCTGACAGAAGCCGCGCGGCGAACACATGCCCACTACGTTCTTGGACACGCACACGCTACCCGGCTTCCAGGCACGCAGCCACGTCGCGTTGCACTCGTAGCCACGGCATAGGCGGATTGTTACGTTCGCTGCATGGAAGGATTTGCAGAAACATGAAAGAAAGGAAGGAAAACATTGAAAGAAAGAAAGATATGGAGAGATTTATTGGAGAAAACCGGCTGTCTAAAATTTTTATTTTAATCTAGGTTTTCCATATTTCAGCTCTAGGCTCGCGTGGTTGGTCACTGCACTATCCTCCTCATAGAGAGGAAGTAGACAAAAACATTTCATGCGAAATCTGACTGCTATACTATACACCTTTTTTGTGGATGGGAAATCATCAAATGACCCCTCCCGCAATGGGTGGACAGGAAGGGAGTGTCAGACTTGTACTGACTAAAACCCATCCATGTTTCGACTTTTTAGCCCTTTGTGGGCCAGAACCGCGGTATCTTTTCCGAACAGCCCCGTAGCCTCGGCAGGGAGCTGGAGCCCCGGCAGGGAGACGCATACACTTACACCTGCTCCTGTCTATAAGCTACACGCCTAATGCCTGAAGTTATACTAACGTCCTACATAGTCCGGATCAGGCCAGTCTTCCGGCAGCCCAGTGTTGTTAGCCACTCGCTCCTTCGCCGCCACCTCCGCGGGTATGCACTCGTGGCCACCGCCATTCACCCGCACCTCACAGCAAATTCCGCACATAGGCGTCTCACCGATCAAGGAACCCTGAAATTAAAGGAAACAATTGAAGGCTCGTATTACAGAATGATTTTCTTTATTGCAATAAGATTGCAATGAACTCACGGTCTAAACCTCCTTTCAAAAGACTCTAAAGAAGAACTAACTAACGAGTTATAAGGCTAAATCTTCGTTCTCACCTGAAAAAGTCCATGTGACAACTTGCGGTTAGTTTTCTTGGGTACACAGGGGCACTCCCCGAGTCCCAGCAGTACGCACTCAGCCGCGTGGCAGGACCCGTCAGTCATACACCTGCCGTTCAGACCACAGCGGCAGTTGGAAGACAGGACAGGGCATGTACACTCCTGGTCTTGGGTTCTGCAGTCCTGGAGGTATACATTGTTATAAGTGGCTGTGGATAGGTACATCTGTAGCATTTTTTTTTATTTGCAAAATGGGCCTGTATAGACTATTATTGATCGAAGCTGTATAGCGACTACCTATCTGACGTGTACCTACAACCCTAAATTAGGTCTGGGTAATATAATACCCCTTGGAAAGAGTACTTTGTCAGACTTCTTCGGGCCACTGACTACGTGCTGTAAAGACTGTCAAAGATTTACAAGTGATAGCCGAGACCTTAACATATGTTATGGGTATTTGTGTATGTGAGTTTAAATGTTTGTGAACGCACCCACGATACAGGAGAAATTCCTAGTGTGGGGCAACGTTTTTAAAAAAAAAAAAAAAATGTTACGGTCCCGTAAAGGTCCCTCTACGTACGCGTAGAGGGCTTATCGTACTTTCCAAGACTCCGAGTCACATAGGAAACTCGGTATGTAATGGGTACATACCTACCTAGTCCTAGTCACCCATCCACAGACTGACCTAGGCAATTCACGCTTGCCTACGTTTAGGCGCGGCTTACCTGAGGATTGATCTGGGCGTCTGACCCACCTTATCCCATAATATGAAATAAATACTTGAATATAGAAACTATAAGAAACCTAGGACTTAGACTTTATGTACCTATACATATAAAGTCTTTGTATCCATCCAAAATCAAACCATACAATCTTCTGGAATAATACAAAACAAACACCAAAATCGAAGGCCAAGGTCCAAAAATTTCCATTATTCCATTATGGGTCGCTACGCCATCGGGCTTACTTCTGATGTTGATTCAACAGTTGCCAAGAGATGCTTACAATCATCTAGCCGGCACGCTTCGGTTTTAGGGGATTAACAAAATTTAGAACTGGGTTGAACCTACGGTAAATAAGGGCGAGGAATGTTTCAGAGCTTTAGGATCGGCACGAAGTCTAGCTGTTTGTTATAGACTTTTGAGACAGAATCTTTGTAGTAGTTATCTGAAAATGTAGGTACTTAGAGACGACTCAGACGCCAGCACAGTCATCTGACTGTCAAAATTTCCCAATCAACCGTAAACCTAAATGCTATAGCAATAACATTGAATGTCCAGTAAAGACATTTTACAGATTGTAGCATTAAAGACCTGGGGGTCTAAAATGGCTACTTTACCAGATCATAATAGGATCATAATTAATATGAATTGCGTTAAAATTCGTAAAATGATCACAGACGCAGTTAGGTACTAGGTACTAGTCATTTTAACGCAATTAATATTATGATCTTATTATGCTCTTGACCATGATTACGCCCATAGACAACAGAAACAACAGATTACGCCTGATGAAAAGCGATGAATGAGGAATATGGTGCAACGAGCGTGCCCAGAAGATGCCTAGGCGCTGACCCCTGTTTTGAAGGCAGGCGGGTTGAATGTGCTTGATGTGCTGTTGTACCTTCATTTGCACTTTTGAACTATTTTGGACCTCTCAATGAATCTGAAAAAAAAAATGTTCCAATGCAGCTCGCGGTACTACCTACCTACACCTACCTACTACCTACCTACACCTACCTACACCTACCTACACCTACCTACACCTACCTACACCTACCAACTACCTACCTACACCTACCTACCTACACCTACCTACCTACACCTACCTACCTACACCTACCTACCTACACCTACCTACCTACACCTACCTACCTACACCTACCTACCTACACCTACCTACCTACACCTACCTACCTACACCTACCTACCTACACCTACCTACCTACACCTACCTACCTACACCTACCTACCTACACCTACCTACCTACACCTACCTACCTACACCTACCTACCTACACCTACCTACCAACACCTACCTACCTACACCTACCTACCTACACCTACCTACCTACACCTACCTACCTACTACCTACGTACACCTACCTACTACCTACCTACACCTACCTACTACCTACACCTACCTACACCTACCTACACCTACCTACACCTACCTACACCTACCTACACCTACCTACACCTACCTACACCTACCTACACCTACCTACACCTACCTACACCTACCTACACCTACCTACACCTACCTACACCTACCTACACCTACCTACACCTACCTACACCTACCTACACCTACCTACACCTACCTACACCTACCTACACCTACCTACACCTACCTACACCTACCTACACCTACCTACACCTACCTACACCTACCTACACCTACCTACACCTACCTACACCTACCTACACCTACCTACACCTACCTACACCTACCTACACCTACCTACACCTACCTACACCTACCTACACCTACCTACACCTACCTACACCTACCTACACCTACCTACACCTACCTACACCTACCTACACCTACCTACACCTACCTACACCTACCTACACCTACCTACACCTACCTACACCTACCGCGCGGCGTTCTAAACTTGACAATGAAATTGGGCATGCAGGTAACCGATTTTGAGGTGGTAATCGTGTTATCTAACACAATGTGATCACAGTTTAAAACACCTTTAAAGCGTGGATAACATTCATTTTAAGTACCTACCTACTTATTGTTTAAAAAATAATTTTGTCGATCGGTAATGAACTATTTTAAAACTGAGCTCAGTTTAAAGACATGGCAGTGGAAAGAAATGGAGTTCTAGGTGTGCAAGAAAACTTTTCAACTGATTATGTAACTGGGTTTACCAATCTCTGAGCGACTTAAATCTTTGACGAAAACGTGACTTTACTAATGACTGGCAGTACCAAACGGTTGGACAGCTTTTAGTGACAATAATGATTCGACGTCACGCCGCAAGGCTCTTATTTTTAAACAGTTCTATACATACGGTGTATGGTCTCAGTACTACATTTCTTCTTACTCCTTGTTTAAAGAACGCTTAATTATGATGAGTATGCTTTAATGAGGTTCTCACTTAACACTATCGAAACTATCAGGTGATTCCTACGAGAATTTTGTTAATAGGTATCTTATTGTTGCTATGCTAACAATGATTAAATGATTAAATGATTGAATGAATTTATCTATAATATGTATGTATTTAGAAATATATAAGTATGTTTATCAGTTGTCTAGTACCCATAACACAAGCTCTGCTTAGCTTGGGACTAGATGGCGTTGTGTGATAGTTGTGGAATATTATTATTATTATTAATGAACACGGCTTGCCAGAATCAGGGTAAGGTCCGGACTCTACCAAACCGGAGACGAGCGGAGATTTGCAAGTGGGGAGAACACGAAGTGCTTAAAAGCTAAGGGAAGCTGAGCGGAGATGTGCAAAGCGGAAAGGAGAAATATGCAAAGAGGAGAGAAGAGATGTGCAACGTGGAAAAGAGAGTTGTGCAAAGCGGAGAGGAGAGATGTGCGAAGCGGCACGCCGCCGCTCATAACGCACCGCTCTACGCACGCCACTCAGGCCGTGACAGCGAAGACGAAAACAGGCGTGAAGCCCGGACTCCAACAAAGCGGAGACGAGATGTGCCAAATTCGACCAATCACAGGATGGGCGAAAGACCAGATAAAACTTTCAAGTAATGTGATTGGTCGATATCCGCACGTCTCTTCTCCGCTCCGCTCGTCTCCGCTTTGGTGGAGTCACGCCTCTTTTCGTCTCCGCTGGCCTAAACAATTAGGAGACATGTCTCCTCTCCTCTCTGCTTAACCGTTTCTAAGTGCTAATAACAAAATTTTACTGGTGGTTTACAACACATCCCCCTTCTCGTCAAGTCTCCGATATCTGTTTCGTCGGAGACCGGAGTCCATAAGTTTGCCATAAGAGGCTTAGGATAAAAAGCTAGTGCTGTTTTTCAAGTACCTATAGTTTTAAATACCTACCTGTTAAGAAACGCGTTGAGGACGTCGAGAGTATAGTTTAAATTTTACTAGGAAGTCCTTCAAACTTAGTTTTACTCCTAAGTATACCTACCAACTTAATAATTAAACCTACTAGACCTAGGTACTTATCTAAGCAAATAAAACTACATAATTACCGAATAAACAAATTTATTACAATACTTAGATGACAATGATTGTTTTCTATAAAAAAAATATTTAAAGCTTTACTTTTTTTTTGCTAAACCACTTTACAATTATTACAACGGTAAATTAATAATTTAAGAAGCACAACCGAGAACCTATCAACCTACTGAGATAAAATGAATGTCAAAAATAACATTTAACAAAAATAACAAGGACGATTGTTACGAAGATTATACTACTAACAATACCACGCTTTAGAAGGTCTGCTAGCTGGCAATTGGCTGTGCAGCATAAGCCTTGGGACGGATGACACATCGCTGATGGAGCAACAGAACAACCTTCTTTGTGCAGCGTGCTGGAATCCAAGGTTAAACTATCAAAGTGATTTTTGGGTCTGCTCAATTAGTCTGCATTCTTGTGTCTTCTAGAACTACTGGATTTAAAAGCTGTATTGACCCTTTTTTTAATTACTTAATGACTGCGATCACGCCTGATGGAAAGCGATGGATGAATTCTATGATTGAACAAGCGTAGCCAGCAGATCAGAATCACTCTTGCTTTGAAAGCAATCGGGCTAAATGTGGGAGGGAACACAGACCATCATCTCAAACGTGTTTTTTGACTTGAGTCACTGTCTTAGCGACATAGCCATCAGTTTCTTGGCTATATTTCATAAGACTTGCACAGATTTTTTTGCCTTTTGACATTGATATATAAAAACCCTCTTTTGAGTTAGTTTTCTTTATAAGAACTGGAAGATGCGATTTATGAATAGTTAGGTACTCGGTTGGTTGGTTCAATATTTAAAAATGAAATACCAGAACTGCAACCAACGACCAAGTGGTGGGAAGACGTTCTTATTTGGGAACAAAGGTCAAATAGGTACCCTTCTTCGAAAACCAGAGCGCCCCCGCTTCGTGGGGTACAGCAGGGATCCTTGTAGATGCACTGGGACGGCAGGCCGCAGTCACAGGCTTCACCTTCTTCTACTATACCTGGGTTTTGAACATAAACCGCTGTAATGTAAAGTCTCTTAGTCTCTTATTCAAAAATTGAAAGATGGTCATCAAGACCATAATCCGAAAAATCAACAGAAAATTGCGATGACATAGGTACCTACTTAGTTTAACAGCTTTCGGTCGCTGAACTCTGCATGTTTAGTAGTCCTCAACACAACTACTAACAGGTTACAATGTTACGAATTTAACGGACGAAAACCCAACAAAAGCGGCTTGATCTGACTGGAAGGCAAAGTAGGAGGACACGGTTTTATGATGCTACTTGAGACTGGCTCTTATCCTGCAGTAGATTGCGATCAGCCCAAAGACGTCCACTGCATTGACTGGCCCCGTGTCTCTCGTATCCAGCGGAAGTGGATCCCCGCAGCTTTCACCAGGTCATCGGTCTACCTATTGGGTGACCTTCCAACGTAACACATTCCGGTTCACATTAGCCACTCCAGAACTTTTCGCCCCATCGGCTAGCCACTGAGTTGATTGGTTGATATCAATGTGTTATAGGTCTACTGTCATACCAGGAACGCACTCACCATTCCCACAATACGGACGATCCTCCTCAATCAGACAATAGCTCATGCTGCTCAGAGTGGCGGCGATTAACCGCTTACTGCACACCGAGAACTTGTAGTTCAAGCCGTCGATGCCGGTGGAGGATTGCGAGCCCATGAGAAAACCGCGGCATTCCGGGTTCGGGAAGTTGTCATCGTGGTGTGCACCGAAACTGTGACCTGAGTGAAGTAACGGTACCTATATAGGTAGTTGTGATGCACCACCACTACCAATCACATGGCTTGAAATCCACATCTCTTAGCAGCTATGTGGATTTCAAGCCATGTGATTGGTGAATCGCGGCACAGCTCGTCTCCGCTCTGCTCCGCTCCGCCTCAGTGGAACCGCAGCCTTATCGGTTTTCCCATTCTTCTAGCCCAAGGCTTGTTAAAGGCAAGGGTGAATGCAAAATCAAGCCACGATGAACAAGTCGTTTGCTAAGCTGATTTTCCCCCCACGTCTTTGCGTTAACATGGTGGGTACTAGAGGACTCTGTGGACAGTCATTCACATTTCGACAGGCAAAGCTATGGATCCTACCAGAAAAAATATTCAAAAAACAATAAAAAGGTGTTACCCATTTCATGAGCAAGCGTAAGAGCTGCTATCCTCTCCGGAACCCTGCCGACCTCCTCAGTAGTAGAGTGCGCTATAGCCAGGGTATTGAAGGAGCGACCGTACGCGCGCCGGTCACACAGGCCACCCGCTGCGCCACCCACGCCACCACCGAGAGATGTGAAGCTGAGGTGGATATGGAAGCAAAGTAGTTTAAGGTTGTCGAAGATAAAGCTTTTTCCATATTCTTCCACTGTTCTCTTTTAATTAATTTCGTTGCAGGATACAACTTTAAAAGACAGGTAATTGCTGGTGTTTCGGCCACTGTTGAGTCTGGCTTTCAGTAGTTGCAGTGTTTGAGAAATAGTGTGGCGGACATGTGGAGCCAGCGAACATACGTCCGTTGGTTCATACAAGAGGAGCGAAAGTAATGTAAGAGGGTTTATTGGACTGTCCAAATATCCAGGAGTGCTTTGTGAGCAAATCTCGGATCTCTAATCTTTCGCTTATGTTGGCTTGATGACCATACTTGAAGAAACTTTCAGAAGCTGATTGTATTACAGACATATCTAAACAAATTGGACTCCTAATCTAGTATTAGGTATATGGAAAGTTTGGTTCGGATAATCTGAAAACTGTAGCTAAGTAAAAAGTCATGTGAAACGGGCAAATGCCTATTTGAAATCTGCTGATCTACAAGGTTTTAAAGAATGATACCTTAAACCCAAAGTCCTATTATAAAACGCATGTCCAGAGAAAGCGACTCCAAGGCAGACCTCGGACAGTCGGCGAAGCCTCGCAAACCGCATGAGATAGTCGCGTCCATCAATCGCCTTGTCTTTCAGGAGGTCTCCGAAGACACGCTTGTTTGTGTCCGCTGATGTCAGTACCAATATGTATTTGACTGAGAAACCTGCAGCAAGAGCCTTTTTTTAGTATCTTTAGGAGTCTCTTGATATTTTTCAAATTTTATAGGTGTATTTTCTAGAGGTATTACCCAGTAACTGGCCAGTATAGGTCACTGTAGGTCTATAGACAGTCGTTCGATATAAAATATTGGTATTCAGATACCTCCTATCAGACTGTCAAAAGCTAAGGCAGTGAATGATGATGAAAATAAAGAAGAAACCTGCATAAGTAAATCGGGTCATCGTATACTCTGCCTGTACAATAAACTGAGGTGATTGTCCACTTATTCATGTTACTAAATGGACCATCACCTAAGAAATTATCAAGATTTTACTTGCCAATGTTATCAGGGATCCCATCCTCATTAAAATCCGCGTTCCTAAATATGATATCGGCTTGCGCGACTGCATGCATCATTCGTCGCACAACATGGCTCAGGCTGGAGTTGGCATCTTTCTCGAAGAATTCCTTGTCAGCCAGAAGTAGAAGGTCACAGATCCTCGCTCGGGCAACTCCGGGGATTCTCTCTCGTTCTTCTAGCCGAAATGGGAAGGCCGAATAAGGAACGCGTTCTAAGACGTTGTACTGAAAGAGAAGATGATCGTTTAGATTTTTGGGAGTCGAGCCCTCTAAGCTACTAAAGCTTATAATCTCGAGTTATCTAAGAGGAAGTCTAAAAGTGGCGCCGCTTACTGAAAAGCTGTGAAGTTATCGATCGTCGTGGTATATAGGCACGTGAAGCAGAGGAAAAAAGAAAATGTCGTGAGGAAAGTTCTAAGTATGAATGTGGAGGGGTAGAAGAGTAGAGAAAGACCAAGGAAACGTTGGATTGACTGTGCAAAGGATGATATGGCAAGAAAAGAGATGACATGGCAAGTAATAGAGAAGTATGGAAGAAGAAGACATGATCACGGATCCGTGATCATGGTGCTTGTAACAGCGCCGAAATATCGGGAACTCGAAACAAAAATCAAACATGGTAAATATCCCGTTTATGATATTAATAGTAGTGTCAGTGACCATGTCAGTTTAAAAACTTATATGTAGTACCGACTCCAAATGAATTGGGATAAGGGCAAGATAATGATGAGTCTCGAATTAACTACTCAATATTAGCTTCTCTACAATATTCTAAAGTCTGATGACAACGCAAATGAAGGATACTAGTGTATTAGTGGAGAGTTATTATCATCACCTGATCACCTGTGCATGATCGCGTACCGCCCGAGACCGGGGTATCGCCATATTGTCGTTCTCAAATCCGCCGAAGAACTTGTGAGGGTCATCGTTGCCGTAAGGATCCGCGTGGAGAGTGCGGTTACCTGATAAAAAGAACCTTATCAATAACGGTTTACGGTTGCCATTGCTACACGCACGTACGCCTCGAAATGATAATTATTCGTTATGACAAAAACCGATCGACCTAACTGATGGTAAATGTCCAGGAATGTATAGTGATTAGTTTAGGCAGGATTTAATATTAAAAATATTGCCGAATTGTATATGTGCCGACGCAGCCGACTCAAACCCTATATATTATGGCACCGCCAGATTTTTCTTTGGGAATTTTCTGTTCTGTATCGTAGTATTTTTTTTATGCGACCATTTTGGTTCCTGTTTAGCTGACGTGGTTGTTGCTAAGAGGTTGCAGATAACTAATAAATACGTTTTCGTTCTTTATTAATTCCTTAAAACAATTATAACTTTCGGGAATAACGAACTCATAAGCGGGAGTTTGAAAATACAGAGGACAAAAGTTTTTGTTATCATTTTGTGGTAAATATCAAGGTCAAAGTTGAAACACGTGTAATGAGTTTTAAAACCAATATTGAAAACTAGATTGGATATAGGTAAGTAACAGCAGGGGCGTATTTTGAAATTTGGCGCCCCGGGCCAGGACAAATGTAAGAGCGAGCGGAGCGAGCTCGAAAATTTTTGGCCCCTGTCTCTGAAAAGTAACTGGTTTTCTTTTTAAGATTAAAAAAAATGTATTTAACTTACTATTACTTACTACTAATGCATTGAGGGATTGGACAATGAAGAAAACTCGGCGGCAAGAGCGAGCGTAGCGAGCTAAAAAATTTTAGCATTTCAGACAGGTTAAATTTTCTTTTTACCGAGAATAGCGAGTTGTGGGCGGCAGATTAGAAGGATATAGTGCTTATTCGCTTTATTTTCGGGGCGGCATACGGCAAACTGGAATATACCTAAGGCTAGTTCGAAAAACCGCCCCAGGGCGACGGCGGCGGCGAGCAAATTACGCCTCTGCTTGGTTGTCCTTATTTTTACTATTAGTACTAATAGTAATTATCTGATCTACGACCATGACCTGATGTTGCCGCCTGGTTTAACTATGTTAACTTGAATGTTGAGATTGTTAAGAAAATATAAATAAAGTGAGAAGTGAAAGTGGAATGAATGGCACCAAAACAAAATGCAATCGGCCAGGGGCGGCCGGGCGGCTGCGCCGCCCCTGGCGTGCTGGCGCCCCGGGCCATGGCTCGGATGGCCCTAGGGTAAATACGCCCCTGAGTAACAGTTCGACTGCCTGCTTGGTCTGCGTCATGAACAGCAGTCGCACTTACGACCACTAGTCGCAAGTGCGACTATTGTTCATGAGGGTTCAATTCCCGGGTTGGGTAGTGTTATTCGGATTTTCCATAGTAGCAGGCAGTAGTAGCCACGGAGGCTGGAGTTGTACCCGGTTGATAGCAATAATCGGCTGGCCCCTATTACATGGGACTTAAACACAACTAGCGATATGTGGGGATACCTCTGTCTAACCCTTCGGGGATTACAGGCGTCATGCTATATTTCTGTACTTAGCAACGTGCGGCATAGTTCGTACGAAATAGCAAATCCGACTGGAGCAAGTGTTAATGCTTTATCTGTGGAGAAGAACCCTTTGCACCTTCAATAATGCCAAAAAACTACGTCATCATCAGCCTATAATGTTTCCACTGCAGGGACTCAGGCCTCCTCTCTAGAAGAGAGATGGGCTTTAATCCACCACGCGGGCCCAGTGCGAGTTGGTAGATGTCACATGTCTTCGAATTTTTTGGTTCTAAGACATTCCTGTTTCTTCACGATGTTTTCCTTCATCGTTTTGAGAGAAAACGAAATAAAGACACACAGTAATGTGCCTGCCCTGGTGAAAGTTGCGGGGATCCGCTGGATGCGAGACGCATGGGATCGGTCAATGTGGCGACACTTAGGGGAGGCCTATGTATGTACAGCAGTGGACGTCTTTCGGCTGAAATGATGTTGATGATGAATGCACCTGCCTAGGTAAAACTACATACAGTGCGATCAAATTATCTTGGCAGGTCCGAACTTCGTGCAGGTTATTTTGTTACAACTAATGTTATAAAGTGTTATGATATTTATTTTATTTGTATTTCTCACTGTATAGATTAGATATTTTCTGATCGTATAGGTATTGGTTTATCTGGCAATAACAGTTTTCTTCACAAGTTTACATGCGTAAAATTTCGCAGAGCCTATGTTCAGACCCGCCAAGATAATTTGATCGCACTGTACCTAAATGTAAAACTCCATAGAACTGATGGTCATCGCCGATATATCCTTCAGCAGAGCCTGATGATGGATCTGTGGCGGGGTACCCAAATGCCATGCTGATGTCTGTCAGCGGCTGATTCACGACGCGAGTGTGAATGTCGCTCTCAGCTATGTCGTCTTCGCCGAATGATACAGGTGCCAGGTATAAGGTTGCCGAACGCGTTGAAAGGTGCGAAGTGCCTGGAATTGACGGAATTAATGTTAAAAGCCTAATCTTATACTGATAAAAATGTGAACGTTTGTTCGCCGTAGTCGGGTAAAAAATCAAATCTCTAGCCCAGCTGTCTTTTTCGGGGATTCCCCGACAAGCATTACTAGCACAGCTCGTAGGTAAGTGTTATTCGGGAATTGCTCAAAAATCATGCAAGCAAAAATTACCTGAGTATTTTGGAGATACCAACAAGACTGCGAATACTCTTAGAAGCCGCTAATATTACAGTTTCTGATTGGGTATCTCAAGACTATTAAAAATTGTAGAATGGGATTTTACAGAATCTCTTCCATATTTTATGCTTGCACTAAAATTATTTATGAAGGTTTCTGTGTCTGTAGATTCATGTGAGAGGAGTTTCAGTAAAAACTATTATTTTACCTTGCGTGAAGTATCGAACTATTTCATTTAGAATAAATGCGCTACCGTCTACCGCCGTTCAAAAGAATCTGGTCTAGAAAAACCTGGCTGGCAACGGCCCGACATGAACCTTTTCAGAAGTGGAATGTACCTATTTAATTTAGACGGGGAATTTACATTTACGTGAAAGAAATTACCAAATTACATATTTAATAGGATTGACGCAAATATATTTGTAATATTAGTCATTGATTACTCAGCAGGAAAAAAAGAACGTAAGGTTATCATAGGTTATCGTTTATAAAATATTGCGGGAAACTTTTCTTTGGTACCAGAGAAGAGACCCGTACTATTGTTAGTTGAGTTTGAGTAGTGAGAAATATTGGTCGTTGTCCCGTGATAAATACCGTCGTAATATTAATCCGCGCCGGAATATGAAGTTTACTCTTATATCACTATTTTTCTTTTCGTTGAGTGTCGCCGTCAAATCTGGTCCAGTTCTGAACTCTCTTTACCATAACATTGGAAACATGTCATTGTATGAAGCATCCGTTTCTTATAGCGTATTCAATCACTTGTTATCTGGACTAGCCCTGTACAACTTGGATCGCAACAGTCGCAATCATCAGTATAACAAGTACAGGAGCCACCCGGGAGAGAAGTGCCAACTAAGCGTAGAAGTAAGATTCGGTCATGTTAACCTTGCTTCCTTGTTGCAAAGCATTGATTGTGAGCTGATGTCCAGTTTTATTTGGGATGAAACGCCGAGCACAACACGGAATGAGCAACATATGAGTAGCACTGTAGAGGCCACTTGTTCTATAATCAGAATTTATAAAGGTAACACTACTACAAAATATATGGATTGTGAACTTTTAGGAGAGTACGCGCGCGGAAATTCTGACAAAGGACTTCCAATCGAGCAGTCAACCTCCGAAAATTCTGACAAAGGGCTTCCAATCGAGCAGGCAACCTCCGGAACTTCTGACAAAGGGCTTCCAATCGAGCAGTCAACGTCCGGAAATTCTGGCAAAGGGCTTCCAATCGAGCAATCAACCTCCGGAAATTCTGACAAAGGGCTTCCAATCGAGCAGGCAACCTCCGGAACTTCTGACAAAGGGCTTCCAATCGAGCAGGCAACCTCCGGAACTTCTGACAAAGGGCTTCCAATCAAGCAGTCAACGTCCGGAAATTCTGGCAAAGGGCTTCCAATCGAGCAGGCAACCTCCGGATCTTCTGACAAAGGGCTTCCAATCGAGCACGCAACCTCCGCAACTTCTGACAAAGGGCTTCCAATCGAGCAATCAACCTCCGGAAATTCTGGCAAAGGGCTTCCAATCGAGCAGGCAACCTCCGGAACTTCTGACAAAGGGCTTCCAATCGAGCACGCAACCTCCGGAACTTCTGGCAAAGGGCTTCCAATCGAGCAATCAACCTCCGGAAATTCTGACAAAGGGCTTCCAATCGAGCAGGCAACCTCCGGAACTTCTGACAAAGGGCTTCCAATCGAGCAGGCAACCTCCGGAACTTCTGACAAAGGGCTTCTAATCGAGCAGTCAACTTCCGGAAATTCTGACAAAGGGCTTCCAATCAAGCAGTCAACGTCCGGAAATTCTGGCAAAGGGCTTCCAATCGAGCAGTCAACCTCCGGAAATTCTGACAAAGGGCTTCCAATCGAGCAGGCAACCTCCGGAACTTCTGACAAAGGGCTTCCAATCGAGCACGCAACCTCCGCAACTTCTGACAAAGGGCTTCCAATCAAGCAGTCAACGTCCGGAAATTCTGGCAAAGGGCTTCCAATCGAGCAGGCAACCTCCGGATCTTCTGACAAAGGGCTTCCAATCGAGCACGCAACCTCCGCAACTTCTGACAAAGGGCTTCCAATCAAGCAGTCAACGTCCGGAAATTCTGGCAAAGGGCTTCCAATCGAGCAATCAACCTCCGGAAATTCTGGCAAAGGGCTTCCAATCGAGCAGGCAACCTCCGGAACTTCTGACAAAGGGCTTCCAATCGAGCACGCAACCTCCGGAACTTCTGACAAAAGGCTTCCAATCAAGCAGTCAACGTCCGGAAATTCTGGCAAAGGGCTTCCAATCGAGCAGTCAACCTCCGAAAATTCTGACAAAGGGCTTCCAATCGAGCAGGCAACCTCCGGAACTTCTGACAAAGGGCTTCCAATCGAGCAGTCAACGTCCGGAAATTCTGGCAAAGGGCTTCCAATCGAGCAATCAACCTCCGGAAATTCTTACAAAGGGCTTCCAATCGAGCAGGCAACCTCCGGAACTTCTGACAAAGGGCTTCCAATCGAGCAGGCAACCTCCGGAACTTCTGACAAAGGGCTTCTAATCGAGCAGTCAACTTCCGGAAATTCTGACAAAGGGCTTCCAATCGAGCAGTCAACCTCCGGAAATTCTGACAAAGGGCTTCCAATCGAGCAGGCAACCTCCGGAACTTCTGACAAAGGGCTTCCAATCGAGCACGCAACCTCCGGAACTTCTGACAAAGGGCTTCCAATCAAGCAGTCAACGTCCGGAAATTCTGGCAAAGGGCTTCCAATCGAGCAATCAACCTCCGGAAATTCTGACAAAGGGCTTCCAATCGAGCAGTCAACCTACGGAAATTTGACTGAAGGATTTGGTAACTCAAGCAGCTCGAAAGTTCAACATAATGTGGACCAACATCACCTTGTTTTGAAGAACGCTTCCAAACATAATTCAGTGGGGAATCAGCCAAGTGTCGCACAGTGTTTAACGCCTCTTAACAGGATAATATTTAATTTCTTGATAATATATTTTACGATATTAAGGGTAAATTAATTACAGTCTAATATATGTTGTCAAGTGTGTCCGGAACTCTTATGATTATAAACTTTTTCAATAAACCGTGAAATAATAACCACAATTTTTAGTTTTATTTCTAGCTATGTAAACTAAAGAGTGATTCCGTCCGTTTGGAAGTTGCTGCAACGTTGTCACAATCATGTTGTGTTACTGTTCTTCCGATTTCAGGTCAACTAAAAATCCAGTCATAGAATGTTTACTCTTAGCGCGTATTTTAACAAATATTTTTCATTTGTTGGGAAAATACTATTCCAGATTATATTAGTAATTATGTCTTGAAGATATTAGATAAAGATTTAACTTGCTATTAAAATCTTCAAATCAATTAATGATGATTGATTTAAAGATTTTAGTAGCAAGTTAGGACCTCATTTCGTAGTAGGAAGTATTTAGTATAAGGAAGAAATATTGTTATAATAAAATTGTTTCCTGCTTGCTAATATTAGGGACAAGGGAACATGTATTCTCTCAATCTATATTATAACATTCCATTCAAATAATATGTTAGATCTTATACCTACTCACAAAATGAAGTTTATTATTAAAGTACTGCACTATCAGTAAGATGAGGCATTAATCAATTAACTCGTAAGCATCATCTCCTTTCTTCTGCCATACTTCCTGGTTCAGTGCGTTCCTCATCCAGGTCCCTGCCCTGGTCTCTGTCGGCTGACCTTGGCCATCAAGCGGTCAAAGGTCATCGGCCATTTCCACGTCTAGCCAAATGTTTTGCCCAACTTCACTTGAACTTCCAGGTATGATCACATTTTTGTGTGACACCCGGTCGTTACACATCCACTTTTTGAAAGAGACAGTCAGGGTCATAAATGATAGAGACGACGCTCTAAAAAGCCGAGATATTTATTAAATGGAGGAAAATGACGTGTTGCGACAACTTCAATCAAATTGGAATAAGATCAAAAAGATGACGATAGACAGATTTACCAGCCGAAAAATAATCACGCAGCGTAATGGTACCTACTTACGTACGTGTTTTCTTCATCCATTCATCGGAATCTATTTCTATATACTTAAACAGTCATCTCATAACCTATTTCTTTTATTCTCTCTCTTCAGGTGCCTCTCCAACTAGTGAAGGTTGGCAGTCAGCTCCGCATATCCTATTCGGTCTTTTGCCAGTTTAAAAAGTTCCGCGGCGCTCTTAACTCCCGTCCATTCCCGGATATTGCGCAGCCAGGATTTCTTCCTACGTCCCACTGCTCTTTTGCCTGCCACTTTGCCCATCATTATGAGTTGCAAGAGTTCGTATCTGTCGTGCCTTAATACGTGACCCAGATAGGCAACTTTCCTCTTTTTGATGGTCTGCATTAATTGGCGTGTCCTTCCAGCACGACGTAGTACTTCAACGTTGGTCACTCGATGTGTCCAGCTAATGGCCAACATACGTCTATAGGCCCACATTTCGAATGCTTCGATACGTTTCCGGAGATCCTCTTTTTTTATTGTCCAAGCTTCAAGTTTATTTTATTAAATATATAGAATCAGATGTTACTTATGAGATTGCTAAATATTTTTTTATCAAAGCTTTCCGCAAAGCTTTGATAATCAAATATTTAGTAATCTTATTTACCTCTCTATCTCTCAACATCGGAGTTGCGTATATTTTTTACACCTCTTCAATTTGTAGGTACCACATATTTCACAAAATCCTCCCATCGCTTCTTTGGTTTGCTGGGGAGTTTGTTCTACCACTTCTTCTTCCTAGCAAAAACTCTAGGAAGAGTCGAATGGTGGTCGTTTTGTAGGAAATTACTCTTGTAAATTTTGTCGTTCAAAAACTGCTGATTATCAGGGTAATTTAAAAATAAAAAAGTCAAAATCAAAAGTCAAATGACTTTTGATTTTGATTGTAGTTTTTCCCTGCTCAAAATCCACCTTTGAACTACTTAGAGCTTACTTACCTATAGGCTGTAACTTCAGGCACAGCACGTGGACTTCACTGCCAAACTTAGCTTCCACCAGCTGGTATCCATAAGCACTGCAGATGTCATGATGCAAGGCTGTGATATGACTTCCCCCGCTCATAGTGATGAGCAGGCAAGCTACCACGAGAACAGAGGACATGGCGGATAATTTTGAATTTCATTCGACCATTAATACTAAAATGTTTATAAGGTTTTGTGAGCTATAACGAAAGTACATTTAGTTATTGTAATTCCATGTGTGGCAGTGTGGGAGCTTATTTATCTGTCTGTCGGTTTGACAGACGTTTAGTTTTTTTTCTAGGAGTTCGAAGAGTCTTAGTAAAAAGTTTCACCAAGTCACGATTAACGGGCTACATTTAACTAGGCCAAATCATCAACATCTGCTTACCCTTTGCCCAACTATGTTAGGGTCGCCTTCCAATCTAACCGGATGCAGAAGAATAATATCAGTATTTTACATGGAGCGACTGCATATCTGATCTCCACAGCCCACTTGGTCAGTACCTACCTACTGTGACTATTGTTAAACACGATACTCCTTAACTTAAGTCTGGTTGTCAGACTCTGGCCACTTTTATTTAATACCTGTGTTGACCATAATTATGGTCAATTAGATCTACAATAAACAGCCGGGACCAACGGCTAACGTGCTTTCCAAGGTACGATGGAAACTCGGTACGTAATGGGTGGTTTGGTAACCCCATTTATGAACACAATCTCCAAATACAATAAACATAAAATTAACATTCAGCTAATGATAAATCAAATAACGGAACAACAAGCAATAACAAAAAGCTTTCTAATAAATGGTAGACCGTACGAAAGATCCTAGCATTTATCTCACCGTCTCATATTTCCCCAGCCCCACCACAGCTTCTTTGCCATAAACCTGATAATAAATTAAAATGTACACTTTAACACTTCATTACCTCAGTCAAGTTACTAATGACCTAATTGACAGCTACATTATTCAATTGCTATTTTCATGGCGGCAGACTCGTATTATTTGAATAATAATTAAATTCTGTTTAAATAAACGCGTGTTCGCTGTTCGAGTCGTGTGAGTGGACATGTGCATCTGTTTGTTCACACAATGTAAAGAAAAACTAGTTTTAAATATTATTTGATAATTACTTTTAAATCAGAGAGTGATTGCTGGAAACTGGATTTAATTTATGGCCAAAATCAGGGATTGAATAATATTTCAAAATAGTCCACTACTGGACATCGGATAAACCTCTTCCTCTCAAGTCGATTCTCGGAAAATCTCATCCAGTTGCTGCCAGCCACCCTGCAAAGATTTTCGGTCCCTGAGTCTGCGGGCTTCCCCACTTTTGTTTGCCGATTCACGGTCTCTCACTACCCCAACGGTCATCGGTTCTACGGCTAATATGGCTAGCCCATTGCCACTTTAGCTCACCTACTTATTCTATGAACTATATCGATAAGTCTGGTTCTCTGTCGGATAATCTCGTGACAAGTGTTTATATCCATTGAGGTATAATGTCCACATATTCAGGATTTATTTTTATGAAAACATAAATATTTTCAAACGCAACGATTTTCTTTTGCCATGTTAGGATTAAAAATGATTTTTTCATTACTCATACTCTGAAAGTAGGTCAGAACATGCCTGCGGAGCGGGTTGAAAGTACTACTTTTCAGCCCTTGGGAGAATCGCTTTCTACTGACAGCTGTCAAATTATTTGTTGTAATAGGGAGCAAACCTATTGCCATCAACCAATGTAATTAAGAGCAAGCCTATTGCCACCAACCGATGTGATTAGGAGCAAGCCTATTACCATCAACAAATGTAATTAGGAGCAAGCCTATTGCCATCAACTGATTTAATTGGGACCAAGCCTATTGTCATCAAACAATGTAATTAGGAGCAAGCCTATTGCCATTAACTGATGTAATTAGGAGCAAGCCTATTGCCATCAACGAATGTAATTGGTGGCAAGCCTATTGCCCCCAACCGATGTAATAAGGATCAAGCCTATTGCCATCAACTAATCTAATTAGTTCTAGTTGTTCCGTATGGTGTCGGACGCAAAGAATAGCACCATCCCATATCTTCCCGTGGGTGTCGTAAGAGGCGACTAAGGGATGTACCAGAGAATGGGCAGCAGCGTTCTCTGTGCTTTTTGTATCGACCGTACTGCGATCGCCAACCCGCCTGCCAAGCGTGGCGATTATGGCAAACCCCCCCTAAGCAAAAATTACACTTAGGGGAGGCCTATGTCCAGCAGTGGACGTCTTTCGGCTGAAATGATGATGATGAATCTAATTAGAAGCTAGGAGCAAGCCTATTGCCATCAACCGATGTAATTAGGAGCAAAGCCTATTCACCGATTTAGGTAATTGGGGGCAAGACTATTCCCATCAACTTTCCTTGTATTCGTAATGAAAAGCACAGTGTTTACCTCGGGTTAAAGACTTATTTAGTCCCTCGAACTATTAGCGCCCTCGCTGCGCTCAGGCGCCAAACCCCGACTCGGGTCTAAATAAGTTCCTTTCACCCCTAAGGTAACAATGTACTATTCTATTACCCAGCATCGTATAAGTGGTAGTACCTCTATCTATACATTAATTGCCTTTAATTAAAGCGAATCATATTATTATTGCTTACGATAATAGATAACACGTGCATCTATATATTTTATGAGTTAATTCAAAGGTTACATCTTGCAATTTATATCTATTTGTCTAATTAAAAGTCTCATTTATTAAAGTACAATTCTTCTTCTTGATAGAGTCTCTCATCGCTGAGAATCGTGATCCATTTGAGGTATTGCTTAAATTTATTATCTTGTGCTAGCTTGGCGCCTTATATGTAATTCCAGGGCCATTTCAGAAGACCAGCACCTGCCAGGGTTGCGGAACTGGTTCGAAAGAGTGACCGAGACCCTGGAACGCATAGGACATTAGAAGGAACAGAGATGGGTCATAGTCAGTAAACTGTGTCTGGCACTTCCTTCTGCTCCACCTAGACCGGGAAGGGGAGGAGTCATTTAAAAATTTCCAAACCCTAAAAAAGAATGACAAATGAGTGGACAGATAGGTTCAAACTCCTATAACTTGAATTACTTACAGAAATGTTTTTTTTTTAATCAGTACGATTAAAAATTTACGTAGTATACCTACGATTTTCAACAACCAACTATCGAAAACTATATAACAAGCAAGCAGACCCGTACTATAAGTCAATAGCCCTATTCCCTAGCAGGCGCAAACTATATATAAAGTAATTAGCTCACGTAAAGCATCGTAAGCTTACGCCGAAGCTGCATCGTGTGACGAACATTAGAGCGACAGCTTGCTAATGACAAGCAGGCAAGGGGAGCGGGGATATAGGTAACACACAGATTCTGATGTAGGAAAATGGATGTCCTTTATTTATAGGTACCTACCTACAGACTACATTGCACCTTAAGCTACGCGAAACTGACAAATTTTCATAATCAGCTTGAACCAAATAAAAAAAAGTAGTTAAAAAACTAAAAAACTGAAAAAGCTGAAAAGCAAAAAACAAGCACAATTTAAATCAAACAAAACTTGGAAGCAGGCGGGGTTCATTTCAATATTAAATTATGAAATGAGAATAGAATGGACCCCGGCTGCTTCCAAGTTTTGTTCAGTCGAGTTTTTTAGTTTTTTTAACTACTTTTTTTATTTCCAACTTTTTAGTTCTTTTGTGTTTGTTCTTTCGTTGGTCGCGTAAAATTCTTCGCAAATGATTTAACTTTTGTGCTTGTTTATAGGATTTGTCACTTTGAATTTCTTTTAAACATATAAATGTTATATATTTTTGTAATCTCCCTTTAAAACCCTTTATTTTGATATCCTACTCGATGGTATTGGAAAAAAATTTTTTTTTTGAACTCCGTGATTTGGCCCCCAAAATCCAAAAATCCAAATTTTTCTTTGTTTTTTTAATTTTAATGTAGCCTATAACACTCGCGCCATCAAGACGAATCTAACGATGTATATTTCATTCAAATCCCTTCATCCGTTTAGGAGTTATGAGGGAACAAAGAAACGGACATACACACATACATACATACACGTCAAACACATAACCCTCCTTTTGGGCTTCGCCGCAATAGGGTAAAAAGAGAAAAAAGAGAAACAAGAAAGAAGAGAAAAGAAGAGAAGAGTTTCAATAAAATTGAAACTCTATTTAATAAAGACAAATTGTAGATGCATGATTAAAAAAAGTTGCGTTTGCTTAGTTTTGGTCCGTGTTGAGAGACCATCTATCACGTACCGAGTTTGCTTCGTGACCTAAGCCGTTGGCTCTGGCTGAACCATTGTAGATCTAAAGATCTTTGACAGTCGTAATCGTAACAGGTAGTCAGTGACCGAAGTCTGACAAAGTGACAACCTGTCTTCTTGGTAAGAATGGTTTGCATACTAACATAATAACTCACCCAGTAAAGCCTCAGAGATCAGATAGGCAGTCATCTAAAATATTTTCGATAACTTCAAAAATATGGGGGTTACATTAAAACTTTCAATGTTTATAGTCATGTATGTATAAGTGCCTTGAAAACCTAAGAAATTCAGGGCATGCAGTGTCTAAAAACGCGTTATCTAGAATTCTCTATATCTGTGTGGCTACCTTATCTACATAGGCTAAGGTATACTCTGAGGTTAAAGGATTCCTAGAACGGAAATAGTGGTTCTTTTTTGAATTGTGACTAAGTTAACTTAAGTTTTAACACCTCTCACTTCTAACGGTGGGAACTATGCTTTCCTATAGGAACTGCGAGCTTTTAGAATTGTCAGCCAGAGGATAGGAGCTTTTTATATTATGAATTTTCTTTTAATGTTCTGTAGTCATTGTAAGTAATTGAAAAGTTTGCATTCGGCATCATGAGTACCTAATAAGTAAATTATCGTCAACTGAGTGAGCTTTCGTTTTGTTTTCTGTTTGTGGTTTCAAATAGATTAGACTACCAGATAATGGATGGATGTTTTCACGCAGACACTACTGAACGTAGGTATTTGGATGAAAAGTACACAGATAGTTTAAAACCCAGATTGACACGTAAGATACTTTTTATCACAGTAGTACGATTCCGTGGGGCAATTACGGAACCACATAAGCCCAGCAACCACATACGCATTGGGCATAAGCTGGTACAAAATAAAAAAAAACAACTCTGTACTATCGTGATTCATAACTTACTGGTCAAGCGGCTAAGATAAAGCAAAACGAACAGTTTAGAAGAAATAAATCCCTAATCACCGAGATTACACTAACTGACCCTCTCAAAAAGTACCTATCACATTTTCATTTATCAATTACACATAAATCTATGATAAAAAGTACCGTTCGCACTTTGATACCGCTACAAAGTGCCATCTGTAGTAAGTTATTTAAAATCTCAGCGATAATTTATAGGCGCCTAGCATGAATGTAGGTGCCTGTGCCTGCGTCGCGTTTTTGCACGCGATCCAGGCTATTTTTAAACTGGCAACACTTAGGACTATAATTAGAAAAAAGGTTGTGTCTCACGCTTTCTTTTTATTAGGTTGCGCAGGATTCTGAGTAATGGTAGCGGGTGACGACTAGAGCTTTGCGTTGATGTACTTAGTCTTAGTGTTATTTTAAATGTATGTAGGTAGAATTTACGAATGCTTACACTATACAATACTATTAATAGATTTAATTAATTTAATTTTAATTGATTTAAGGTGTAGACAGACCTTTCATGAAGCTTTCAAACAGGCATTGTCTGTTAGAGCTAATATGTTGGCTCGTAGGTTCGCGCGCTGTACTACGGAAGTAAAAACCACGTTGTTTAGGGCATTTTGCCAATTATTTTACACGTGCAGCCTATGGGTCAAGCATACGAAAAAATCGTACGACACCCTGCGTGTTCTTTATAATAATGCCTTCAGGATGCTGATGAAGCTGCCTCGCTACTGTAGCGCGTCAGGTATGTGTGCGGATGCAAATATAGATGGATTTGCGGCGATTATTCGCAAGAGAGTTGTGTCCCTGATGCATAGCATACGAGGCAGCTCCAACAGCTACCTTCAGCTGTTCGCTTGGAGGATGGATCTGGATCTGGACTGCCCAATAATGCGATACTGGACTAGGCTGCATGTTGAGCATTCCGGATCCAAACCTAAATTTAGACTTAGATGACATTTTATACTGTATTTTAAAATTGATTATTATTTGATTATTTTTCCTTTTTGTTTATTTTAATCTTTGTGTGTGTTTTAATCAGTTTGTGAATGTTAATCATATATTTAATGTAATATTTTAATGTATAATGTGTTTTTTTTTTTTTTTAATTTATATTGATGACTAATTAATTACATATTGTGCCTAATATTTTTAATAATTTGATTTCACATGTACACACGGCTACACATTAAGCTATACAAAACCAGTTAATCTTGGCCTCACTTTACTAGATCTTTTCGCACAATGAACGATCAGATTATACTGGTTTTGTATAGCTTGATGTGTAGCCGTGTGTACATATGGACAATGTTTCTGAAATAAATGGATTTATTATTATTGTGTACTTCTACGCCAAAAAAGTTGCTAGGAAATTACTTTTTGGAGAGAAAAATTATGTTACGCATTCAAGACATTGTGCTTATAGATAGGTACATTGCATTAAGGGTTAAAGGGTAAAAAAAGATTGAAAATTCTAAGCAAATAATCCAATATAGGTAAATATGCTCGAAATGGGAATCGAACCGAGGCCGCGAGGGCTGCTACTGAATTTTCTTTTAGGGCTATTGTCAATGTCTGTCTTCCTTCCTAGGTTCAGAATGTAATTAAAACACAAAAAAACCCGACTGAAAAAACTGAAAAGCAAAAAACAAGCACATTTTAAATTAAACAAAACTTGGAAGCAGGCGGGGTCCATTCTATTTTCATTTTGTAATTTAATAATGAAATGAACCCCGCCTGCTTCCAAGTTTTGGGCTTCGCCGCAGTCGGGTAACAAGATTATGATGGGTCATTCTTACAAACCTGCATGTTGAACAAAGTGTGCCCTGTGGAGGTTTTTTACTTTTATAAAATGAATAGGATCTATAGGTAGCCCAGAATCTATGGAACTCTATCTCTAAGGATGCAATAAAAACTAGTCTTTTGTGGAGTTTTTAAATTATTGACAAGGACTGGAATCTCTAAAAATAAATAAAGCTCTAATAACCAGTAGCCCTGGAGGGCCTGGGACTACCAAATAACCTAAACCATACCTTACCTACTTACCTAATTCATCGATTTTAAATCATGGTACAGCCTTAGCAAAGCCTCGCTAGCCCCGACTCGAGATTACAGTTTTAAACAAATACAGGCCGGTTGGCGGGAACACGGCTGTCGGCCATTCGGCTTCAGTCCCGGGCAGCGAGCGGTGGCCCGCGCTTTTTTAATCTGTGCATTTTTCGTAAGACATAGTGCGTTCAAATAAAAGAAAATGTTGAAGAATACTATGAAGAAATATTGTGCAGAAGGGAGTAAATTCCACCAAATTGTGATTGCTAGTTTGAGTAAGTTTCTTTTTTCTATATCTTTTTTTTTCAGTAGGGACTTTTTTAATTTTCATATTTTTTTGCTTTTTTTGGTAGTTTTTCTCTAATTTAAAGTTTAAAAAAAAATATCAGGAATTGTTAAATTCAAGGCTTTAATAACCACTTCACATTAAATAAAAATCAGAATTTTAAACTATATTTAAGTAAGTATGTCCTTAGAGTTTTATAGGGGTTGGGAAAATCAGGATTTCACATAAACACTGTTTTTGTTTTCTTTCCATTTTTTTTTACAATGAAAAAAGTCTTTATAAGCAATGAGGTTTATTATAAGATTTAAATCCAACAATGATCCCTCGTTGTTGGATTTAAATCATCGGATTTATCAATATATTTTTTAAGTTACGTTTCTGGTATTTTTGATTCTACCTAATTGGTATTTAATAATTATGGTCGGTTGAAGGCAATAGGCTTATCATCATCATCCATCATCAGCATCGTTCAGTTGAAAGACGTCTACCGCTGGACTTTGGTCTCCCAACTGTCACCACATTGACTGTTCCGTGCGTCCCGCATCCAGCGGATCCTCGCGACCTTCACCAGGTCATCGGTCCACCTAGTTCTACGAGCGAAACACTCACCTCTTATTAAATGGGACTTAAAAAACTTAAATTGCTTCACCAATATTTTTTTTTGCCGAGTAACTATGGTACACTTCTGCCTAGCTTTGCAGGAACATAGAGCCGGTGTTTAAAAACTACATAATACCATATATAAAAGCGGAAACGTACAGAATTTCATGAAAATGTTCTTATAAAGCAAACATTATGAAATTGTGTTTAAAACTACATAAACGGACAATCCCACAATACGTTTAATGTTTTGTAAATATCGAGCTCCATGGGAAAGTAATTTTTCGTCTCTCCAACTATGTTTAATTGTTGATTTTTCCCGAGTTATTTCATGTATAACGTGATCAGTGAAAGCTACACACATAGATACATGCGTTTGATACATTATCTCACACTTTTTGCCACTCTATCTTCTACTGTAGAGACATTATTTACTATAATATAATATGGTTACATGGTATCTCGTCCTATATCTTACAGGACGTCATACAAGGGTTAAAAAGCAACAAATTAAGGCACCAAAATAATGTTCTACCGAAATTCAGAAGTTTTTGAGTTACTTAGATTTTCAGTTTTTTTTTAATAAATATCCCAGATTCAATCATTTGAAGTGACGCGACTGTACCTACTAAAATTTTAGTTATTGTGATAGCGTTAGGCATAGCAGACCTTTAGAGCCAGACCTCTCAATTTACAGAGCATATACATGGTGTAAAAGGACCCGTCAACTAAGCATTCTCTACGTCAAACTAAGTACCCCTACGCAAAAATTATTGCTAGGAAACGAATTATTTTTTTGGGTGGAAAATCACATTTTACTGTAAAACTCAATGTAGTAGTCTCAAAACATTGTGCCTTGTTACCTGAAAAACTAGTACCTATTTAAAAAAATCGGAACCTTCAATATCTCCGTGACCAAGGCTCCCACTCCCAGGTATGGTCTAGATAAAAAAAAAAATCGAAGTGATGGGGAGAACAAAGAGAACGATTACACCCTTTTTAACCGACTTCCCAAAAAGGAGGAGGGTCTCAATTCGATTGGTATGGTTTTTTTTTCTATTTAAACAAGCGATAGACGAAAATGAGATTAATTATTATATTATGACATGCATTAAAAGAGAAATGAGTTGATTACACAATTTGACTATGTTATTCATTGTCTTAGAAGGTAAAGAGGCTCTACGTTTTGTATATTTGAAACTATGATCTGAAGAAACAATGGTAATCTGGAAAAATAATATTCAATTAGTATACTTATCTCAAACTTTTAGTTTTCTTTAAAATAGTTTTGATTTACTTTGATCCATTTAATCTTAGACGACAGTAGTTATAGAATATTCTGAACACCAGTACAGGCCTCTCTTTTCTTGTGCCTATCGCCACAGTCTTCCAGCCTCATCTAGGATTTTCCCCAGAATTGCAAGTAGGTACCTATGTCGTCTGCCCATCTCGCCACCGGACAACCCACACTTCTTTTGCCAGTTCTTGGACGTCATTCGTAGACAGCCTTAGTCGACCTGTCATCCAATACTGCGCCCTTGCTCGGTACTCTGCCCATTTGAGTTCGGTAACGCGATTTCCAATATCGATTTTTCGACGTTATTCAGATTCTTAATGGTTATTCTTCAGATTGCGACGTTAGAAACTCGATCTGTCAGTACGAAGTCGTATGATCTATCTCGATCGCTTTCCTTGTGCGGTTGTGCCAAAACAGATCTAAGATCGAAACAAACTGATGACTTGATCATAAAAGTAGTTGATCTCCTAGTCGCAAGCGCGACTATTCAGTGCAGGTTCAGTGCAGATTCCGGGGTATGGCAAAAATCCTTTTATGTTTTTTTAGTAGAAACTCAGTAGTAACCCGGAGTTTGTAACCTCTCCTATCAAATCCAACCAATACCAATGATTCTGAAGCAGGAATAATTTAAGTCAACAGCCACCTTGCAATTGAAAACTTGTGCAAGCTTTCCCAGAGTTTAAAATAAAATGTCTGCCTTTAGTTGCTGGTGACATAATGTGAATATAATAACTATGGTGTGACTCGTGGCCTGTAATCTTAGACCGCTTCCTGTAATCTATGGCAGTTCCAGGAACATAAAAGAAAGTTTTACCTACTATGAATCTATTTTGTAGTACACTAGTGAAAAGAGAAAAAGTATTCTGAATGAGCGTTATTTTTTTTAAAGCGTAATCCATGTTTTCTCTAACACTGCTAAATCATCATCGTGTTCCTGCCCTTGCCCCATGTTACTTACTGGGGTTGGCGCAACACGTTTTTTTCTTTCATATAACGCCTTCGCTTTTGACTTTGTTTCTTTCATATCATTCCTCATGCAATCCATCCAACGTTTCCTTCCCTTGGTCTTTGTCTCCCTCTCCCCATCCATTTATAGATATTCAAAAGCTTACTGTTGAGGACTTACTTGAGTACTTACTGTTGAGTTGAAACACTTCTTACGTAATAAAAAAAAATAGATTGCTATTCAATTCATTTATTTACGCCAGTTAAATAGATCCATAATTTTTCATCCCTTTAATTCGAAAAGTGTCGTTTTGTTCCTCTTTAAGTGCGAGCAAAGTAGCTCTTTTCTCCATTAGACTTTTTAGCGGGCAGTAATGAGATTTGAATTTAGAACATGAATCGTTCATTGAAATCGAACGCAAATTGTATTTTACTGGCTGTAAGTGTTGGCTGTACGGTGCGAGGAGGTGCGGTAACTAAAAAAAAAAAAATTGTGATGCCTGGCCGACTTTGCTTTCATGAAAAAGCTTTCTACTCTAAATGTTTATAGTTCAGTTTATATTGATTTACAGCGCTTAAATTCTCAATTCTCACGGATTTCTAGAAATTCATGGTTTTGTTTTGAAAAATGAATTCTTCAAGTGACAGTGAAAGTATAGAATTAACTCCTGAATTAACTCCTGAAAGCCTATGGTAATTTTATTGAATGGAAAAATGCAAGAGGCGCCAAGAATATTTCAGAATCTGCGTTTCTGGCCTACTTCCAGTATATAGCCAAAACTAAGCAACCTTCTACTCTTTAGAGTAGAAAGTTGTTTAGTAACGTGTTGCCATAATAACGACGTAAAACTGGACACATATTTGTAATTAATAGCGTATCTGAAGACGAAGAGGATGTCTGAAGGATTAAATCGTGTCGTTACTATGTTTTATTAAAAAAATAATATTACAATATAATATGAGATGAGGTGCCTTTTATTTTCTCATAGAGAGTGATGAAAAGTCGAGTGTATCACTTGGGCGTAAAATAATTTTTGGCTCGGGCGACGTACTTTGAATCCCTCGCTACGTTCAGGATTCTACTAAAGAATCCCTCACTACGTTCGGGATTCTACTCCAGAATCCCTCACTTCGCTCTGGATTCAAAAAAGCGCCCTCGCCGTAAAAATATTATTTTGCTCCCTTATGATACAATCTACTATTTCATCCCTTCAATTCGAAAAGTGTCGTTTTGCTCCTCTTTAAGTGCGAGCAAAGTAGCTCTTTTCTCCATTAGACTTTTTAGCGGGCAGTAATGAGATTTGAATTTAGAACATGAATCGTTCATTGAAATCGAACGCAAATTGTATTGTGTTGGCTGTACGGTGCGAGGAGACGCGGTAACTAAATTTAAAAAAAAACAAAAGCGCGCGATTTACTTCCCTGTTCTAATAATCGGTACGGACTTTATTGTATTTTGTGCAAAAAAAAATGAGCTCTACGTCGAGTTCTGAAAGTGATAGTGCATTAACTCCTGAAACAATAAAAATAGAAGCTAATAACGTCATACAAAACTTAATCCCTACGAAATCCCGGGAGAAATATTTAAAGGCATACGACAATTTCTTAATATGGAGTAGAAGGTTGTTTAGTAACGTGTTGTTTTAATAAGGACGTAAAACTGGACACATATTCGTAATTAATATGTCTGATGGATTTAAACGTGTCGTCACTCTATTTTTATTAAATAATAATATTACAACAAAATATGAGGCGCCTTTTATTTTCTCATACTTAGAGGGTGATGAAAAGTCGAGTGTATCACTCGGGTGCAAAATATATTTTGGGCTCGGGCGACGTACTTTGAATCCCTCGCTACGTTCAGGATTCTACTAAAGAATCCCTCACTACGTTCGGGATTCTACTCTAGAATCCCTCACTTCGCTCTGGATTCAAAAAAGCGCCCTCGCCGTAAAAATATTATTTTGCTCCCTTATGATACAATCTACTATTTAGTCGAGATTGCGGAATATTTAATCTTGATTTGTGTCGGAGTGTGTAACGTGATTGTACGTCTTCGCGCTTTGTGTAAAACTCTTGATATTTACGAACAAATTTGCAGGTTTCTAATACATATGTATATACTGGGGAGAGTAAAGATGTTATAATTTTGGAAGTGAGGTTTGCAGCTGTCAGTCTGATCTATATTTGCCAGAATTCTAATTTTTTTTTTTTTTTTGAAGGATAAAGAGTGAGGGTGCATCTGTACTATTTCCCCAAAGGATAACACCGTAGCTTAGCCATGCATAAGCATATGCATAGTAGGTGGTGAGCGCTGTTTGAAGATTGGTTGTTTTCTTTATTTCACGTAAAGCATATGAAAATCTTGAAAGTTTTGATCTAAGTTTTTGAATGTTCCAATTTATATGAGTATCCAAATTGATACCAAGTAGCGTAAACTCTTTGACAATTTCTATTTTTGAGTTATTAAAAGTAAAATCTATATTTAATGGGGCTTTTTGGTGGGGATGAAAGGTATTAGGTTTAGTTTTAGAATAATTTATTTCGAGGTTGTGTGCGTTCATCCAAGTGATGGTTTTAGTGAGTATTGAATTTAGTTCTTCGTTTAGATTTAAATCGTTTTTACATGAGACTAATAGAGAAATGTCATCCGCGAATAATACACATGGTCCTTCTATGATTTTGGGTAAGTCGTTGATATAAATTAGAAACAAGAGACATCATAATACGCTTCCTTGGGGTATTGAAGCACTAATTGATTTGCTGTTAGATCGAACTTTTGCTATTTCTTTTGACGATGTTAGTAGTTAGTCATCAAAAAAAAAGTACAATTCAATAATTTTTAAGGTCATTTAAGTAAATTAATTAAAATATCCGAAACTAGTTAATATTACTAATCCATACTATCCATACTAATATTATAAATGCGAAAGTAACTCTGTCTGTCTGTCTGTCTGTTACTCTTTCACGCCTAAACGGCTGAACGGATTTTGATGAAATTTGGTACAGACATAGTTTGGAACTTGAGAAAGGACATAGGATAGTTTTTTTTTTTCGCGAGATAAACCAAAAATCTGCCGGAAGTCACTATTCCACGCGAACGAAGTCGCGGGCAAAAGCTAGTTTAATATAAGTCTAGGCACTGCTAATGCTCAAAAAAAGCTACCTAGTTCGTCATTTCTGTACACACTTGTTTAAACATAATAATTGGGTTTCCACTGAAAAACCAAACAAGTACAATGACATAACTGTCCCAGATATTTATTGGTGTGCCCTAGAAACTGATTGGAAACAAGCCTATTGTTTTCAAAATAGACCATATACCTATTTATGTAAGTTTTATCTTAATTGTGTAAGGAACTGTACTTCTGTGCCATGGTTACGGAAAACCATGTCGTTTAGTTCTATTTTGTAAATGCAGTAGATTTTTCTATAAATGAGACTCGATACCTATACCTACCCACACTGATTAGTATAGCTATAGACTCTACAATAATAAGTGTCTATTATACTAAAAAAAAATTCTTTTCCCAACTATGTTGGGGTCGGCTTCCAGTCTAACCGAATGCAGCTGAATACCAGTATTTTACGTAGCTCAGAGCGACTGCCTACCTGACCTCCACAACCCAGTCCTCCCTTTGGTAAGACTGGTTGTCAGACTTTCAGGTCACTGACTACCTGTAACGACTGCCAAATATCTCTATAGGTATTAAAGAGATATCTATAAAGATCGTAAATAAGATAATGAAGAATGCAAGCAACGGTTTAAAGTTTAGGAACTGCATAATAAGTAATTATTCATACTATATGATGAATTAAACGAAGCATAAATGTGTATTGATTCAAAGAAAAGGCTGAACGTATTCACATTGTGCGCATACTAAGAACACAACAATACTTTTAAGAAGCATTCGAGATTGCTCATAAAGTCATAAGTTCTTATATAACTAACCATGATGCCTGTCAGGGCTGCGGGTTGTTCGAAAGAGATACCGCGGCCCGGGACGGAAGTCTGACACTCCCTTCCGCTCCGCCCAGAGCAGGAGGAGTCATTTGATGATTTGTGCACTTCAAAAAAAAAGTCTAACTAACCATACGGAACCCGGCACCACGCACACGCAGCGGTGACATTCGCGTGGTGCTCTATGAAAATTGTCAAGCATACCTACGTTTGCGATAATAGGTTGTTTGTTTGTTACCTTTTCACGCCTAAACCATTGCACCCTAGTATTTTGCATACATACACGTTGTCAGGTGTAGAGAAACAGACATAGGTTACCTTTTAACCCGAAAAAAAAGCTGTTCCCGAGGAAAACAAAAATAACGTCGTTATTATAATAGATGGCGCCACATGTCTATCGAATCATGATTGAATAGAAGCTTTAGTAGTATTTTTTATATTCATTTCACCCGGACGAAGTTCACGTAGCTCGGCTAGTTAAATAATAAAAGATTAAAAACAACTGACATTCACCTGCTTACGGTTAGTGTGTAGGCCGATCCCAGATACCTAATTAACTACACAATACAGTAACTATTTAGGGAGGCCACACCGACTTTCTCTTGTCACCAACTTATTTAGTGCATTATCCTAATAGTTAAATAGTTCATTAACAGGTCATACAGTTATTTTAAGTAACATAACACCTTGAGCTTAATAACCAAAGTAATAAGTTATTATCAGGGCAGATGGCTCGTGGCTAGTAGTCATTAGTAATTGAACTTTTACTTGAGGTTAGTAGCAGGCTCGTCGCTTGTGACAATGAATAAAGATCCAAAGCTAGCTAGCTTGCCAACCCACATCATCATGCGTTCTCCTGCCCTATCCCAATTTATTTGGGGTCGGCGCAGCATGTCTTCTTCTTCCATACTTCCATACCTCCTTTCTTGCCATATCATCTTTCACACAGTCCATCCATGATCCATCCGTTTCTTTGGTCTTTCTCTACTCTTATAGCCATCTACATTCATACTTAAAACTTTCCTCACGACACAGAACTATCCACCCGTAACATTACCCTCTGACCGATAAATATAGATCTTGAGATTTCTACTTGTTGAAAGTATGGTCTAGGTATCCATCTATCCCTGGAATCAACCGTGTTTTTCCACGCCAACACTCTTGACTTCAATACTCGAAAGTTCGAGGTCGCCCTGACACTAGGCAAATAGCGGCCGTATTGACTGGACTCTGATTTGGGGGATGATAAATATCATAGATAAATAAACTTTCTTTACCTATATCATGAAAACAGCTTTGATGAAAAACAAGTTCTCGAAAGTCGACTGTCACGCGACTGGTGAACATGAGGTCCTGGATTCGATTCCCAGGTTGGGCTAAGTGTTATTGTGTTTTTCCATCAGGAGTCACGCAGGACCCTTACTTCCGACTCCTGAAAAAAAGTCAGGGACTTTTTTTGTTGAGGATGGAAAATCACGTTTTACGATAGGACTAAATGTAACGCACTATTTCCAGACTACCGTACTATTTAAATTAAAAGATTATAACAATAAAGACATGTTGATATTTAGCTAATAAAATTGTTGTAATTTTGACCCAATATCTCCATAATCTTCTCCATAATAACTTATAAATGGATAATTCTATTTCGGCTCTATAGTTATATTATTTAATTTCAGAAGTATGTATCCTCCGATTTTTTCTGACGTCACAAAAACCATATCACCAAAAATACTTATTGTCTCAAAATCACGGACAAAGAGTGCGCAAATAAACTAAAAATAAATCACAATTCATGACGACAATTTGGTAAATAAATACAAAGACTTCGTTAATAATAATCGACAAACTATAAACATCTGTTTCTAGGTAAATAATGTGATGATGATTGTAATCACGTGTAATGTACTGTACCTATCGATACAATCGACTAGATTTGAGTCTATGGTATTGATGACTAATGATGACACAATCTGTCCTCTTTGGTTAAGCATTGCGCGGGAAATGGGGTTGGCAAGTGAAAGCTGATTGTAGATGGCGTGTCCATAGCTTGTCCCAATCCGACCAATGAGGTCAAGCTATTTTGAAATATAAAATGACATTGACAGATATTCAACCAATGAAGAGCTTAGGTTCATGCGGTGCTAGCGCCATTAGTTCCACCAGTTGCCCGTCCCATTGCGGTGTCAATATCATCGAAAGTTCGCTGGTCTGAAAGAAGAGAGAGAGAGGGAGAAGAGGCACACCTCTTACGACTCAGACGTGAAGGCATAAGAAATTAAATAGAAGACGCGATGCCTAGACCCAATATAATATACACATAGAAACACTACAATTATACAACAAAAACTATCTATTAATTTAGTAGGTTTTTGGTGAACTAAATGACGTCTTCTGGGGATTTAAAACAGCCATGGATTTGGTAGGCTGTAAGCTGAAAGGCACTTTTGCTTCCCGTCATTGCGATAATTTTTATACTCTGGGCCTTACCTGGGAAATTTCTAGTTATTATACGGATAATATATTGGTAGTCCAAATTCAAAGGCACAGTGTTTTGAGCGTGCTTACTCGAGTTTAACTGTAAGACGTGGTTTGAACCCCAAAAACTACTTTTGATGTAGGTACCTACATAATTCTTTGCAGACGGCTTCGTAAAGGGTTTTTAGGGGAATTTAATAACATTTCACATAGATGTTCGAACAGTCAAAGGAGCAGGTCATTGTCAAAGTCAAAGTTGACTTCGACTTTGATAATGACCTTTTCATAATGCCGCCTTCGGCAATTCACAGAACAAACAGACTGTTTGTGTAATGACGAAGGTATACAACTATACAACCTTTTGACTACATAATCGTTAAAAACTTTTAAACGTCTTACTTTGTGCGGTTAGTTTAGTTGCATAAATTATTAAATATTACCCATCATTATCTGATTCTTATCCTTATCCCAATTCATTTGGGGTCGGCGCAGCATGTTCTGTTCGTCCTTACTTCTCTGTTTCTCGTCATCTCATGAGACACCTCCTTTCTTGCCTTATCATTCTTAACACAGTCCACATTTTCTCATTCCTCCGCATCACGGATTATTCCTAACTTGACCCGAAATCCTAACCCGGTAGCGGGCTAGGGTTTTGGGTCAGGTTAGGAATACTGCTGCCCATACCACGACAACCGATTTCCACACAACTTTTCAGTCACCGCACCCGCGCCATTTTCAGACTTCGTCTTATGTACGCATTTCTTATTATTATATATATCCATTCTTAAGAAGAATGCGTCTTAGGTTTTTTTTGCAATTTGAGAGTCAGTGTCATGTTTAGATTGTTTACTGAAAAATGTTTTTAGCTACTGTAACAAATATAACCCTCCTTTTGGGCTTCGCCGCAGTCGGGTAAAAATAAGGCTTTACAGAGTAAAGAAATATTTGAATTTCGCGGGCTACACTGGCATTTCCGAGTTAAGGAGTTAGTAAGCAGAGTCCTTGCTCCGAACACTGTCTTATTTTCCTAGCAACGAAGGGTAGTAATGGGTCAGGGAAAATCGGTTGTTTGCGTGAGTTTACTCAAAGCTACCAGGGCTACAGCTACAGGGTGACAAACCTTTCCCGTCGGGGCTGTTCTCAAAGATACCGCGGCCTCGACATAAAGGGATAAGAAGGAACATGGGTGGTTTTTAGTTAGTAGAAGTCTGACTCTCCCTTTCGCTCTGCCCAGAACGGGAGAGGTTATTTGATTTGCACCCACCCAAAAAAAAAAATGAAAACGGTGACAAACCTCAGAAAACATGAGACGCACCTGCTTAGGAAAACTACTTCGATATTAAAAGTATTATTGGTTTTTGCCATCAGGAATTTCTCAGGAGCAGCCACATAATCTGAATGATTGCCCGTTTAGGTAATGGCAATATGCTCGTCGTCCAATTCATGGGACTTAAACATAGGTAACCAAATAGGTACATCTCTGCCTAGCCCTTCGGGGATTACAGGCGCGAAGTCATGCCATGTTACAAAATAGAGCCATTAAAATGTTTTTGTTATGAATCTCCAATTAAGAAGTGTCTTCAACCTAACCTAATTTAAGTTCAAAACAAAACAATAATCAGTGATACCTACCTCTCATTGTTTGTGATGTGACAAATTAATCGCAATCTAGACTGCCCGGCGACCGCGACATATCAACAAACAAATTATGAATCAATGAGCCGATGGTCACTGCACAATTGATCCAGGACAATTAATGACCCAGCATGAACCTGCGTCCCTTATGATGAGGCTGTTATAGGAACGTGTCAGGAATTTCGTGTTTGCGAATTCTGACTGACTTACAACAGACTCCTATTCGTTTGTAATACTTTTCGATTTGATTCTTCTATCAGCCTACTGTCTTGTAAAATACTTTTCTCAAAAATGGTATGTAATGTTGCCATAACATCTCTAAAAAGTATCCAGAAAGTGAACTTTACCGGAGACTTATTCACAACTGTCCAGTAAGAAGCGAGATTTTAAACTTGGAATCTCCTACTGTCCAGTAAGTAAGTATGTAATTTACATGGACACTAGGTCATCCTCTTTAGATCTGTTTAGAAAAAAAAACATAGTACCAGACACAGATTAGAGTTTAGCCATTATAACATGGTTATAGAAGGGAGGTTCCAAATATATATCTATCTCTCTTTTTGGTATGACATTTTATGAGATACATATATTTTTGGAACCTTAAACAGCCATTTTATACGTTGCGTTTTGTACTTAGTAATGTTGTAGAAGTATAGTGTGGGATTTTATGATTGTATTTAGTAATTTCAGTTTATTAAAAAGTTTTTTCTAAAGTTGTTTCCTAAACTGCCTTGTTGGTCTAGTGGTCGCAAGCTCGACTGCAGAACGTGAGGTCCTGGGTTGGATTCCCGGGTCGGCCAAAAAGTGCTATTGTGTTTTTCACATATGAATGTAACCTTCAATATTAACTAAACGAATTTGTTGTTAAACTTTCTTTAATTTTTGAGAAAAGCATTATACAAACCTCAACCAGTAAGAAAGCCATCCTGGCCTCGTATATAACCAGACCTCACCTGCGGTTCGGTCCGGTTAACTCATACTTGGCCAGGAAGGCTTACTTACTGGATTCTGCAGTAATCTACTATTTCATCGATGAAGAAAGTTATGATCGAGACAGATATTGTTAACTCAGTTACAGAATTGAAAAAAGTTGGCTATCTCACTAAACGCTCTTCATTTCTCAGCTCCTTGTATTTCCATGTTAGAGTTTTTGTTATCAGTATTGTCTTTGGTAAGGTTTCCCTAGTAGGATGACTCAAAATGCGGTTAAATTTATTTATTTATTTATTTATTTAATAATGAATTCATCTGGCATGCTTGTGTAAAACTTTAAGTGTATTAATTTTGACATCATTTGACATCTTTTCAATAATTAATAATATTTTTTGACACATGGAAAATTACTGATTTAATTTTAATTTATTTGTTTTGTATAATATGACACCATTTGACATAAAAAAAAAAAAATTACTTTGCTTTATGAATTATTGTAACTATATGATGTTATTTGACACTATAATATGATTATTGTTAGCTTTTAAGCATTTTGGTAAAAAACTGTAAGCTTAAAATGTAATACTGAATAAATAAATAAATAAATAAATAAATAACTAAAGCATTTGTAAGCCAGTGCCAGAACGGAGAACTGTGCCGGTGGCTTCCTTGCAGCTCCCAAGGTTTTTGCAGAGTTTCTGCCCTTTTTCTTCTTAACGTGTCGATGACAATATAGGTAGTTTCTGCTCTGTTTTTAATCCTGTCTCACCGGCGTACCTAATGCCTAAAAAGCTCCGTATCCCTGCATCTAGGGCCTAGGGTACCTAACAAATTGGCACTAGCTCAACGCACTTCCGCTTCCGTAACCCTGACTCCTGCAACAGGGTCAGGCATCTCGTTACCATGATACTCTGGCACGGAGTCAACTGCACGTGTCCCATCGAAGGGTCGAACAAGGCACTACCATTAATTAAATATTGATTAGTGGACAGATAAATTGTCTTGTTTGCAATCTGGACAATTGGTATCAGTAGATGAGGTATACTATGGTAGGTAAATGTTATGTGTTTTGAATGAAGCTGATTAAAGTGTTTTTTTGTTTTGTCATCTTGTTATCCTAGTCGAGCATATCTACTTTAAGTCTTTTTTATGTGACCGGTAATTTTAGGATACTTCTATTTATTAATTCAATCTATATCTATATAAGCTAATTATAAGTAACCTACTCGTAGAGAAGAGGAGCTTACTGCGGCCCTCGGGTCGATTCGTAGGCTATGCCGTGCTTGCCTAGGTTGACCAAATATTTTAAAAGCATCTTGGTGTTAATTTTATTTCTATTCAATCGATCTGCTTAAATTATTTTCGTGTAACCAGAGGCTTAACAGTATTATAAATAGACTGACTGCCTGCCTGAGCTTTACAACCCATATAATTATAGTACCTCTTAACACGATACCTACTTCTTCGTAAGACTGATTGTCAGACTTTTCAGCTCACGTGCATTTAGTATTTGCTGGTATAATGCATTCTATTATCTTTGGTAAATTTACCTTTATACATTAAGTTTTTGCATAGAAGACAGAAGGAAAAATAAATTAAAATCACAAAGGAAGTTTACATCTCCAAATACCATTAGGAATTAGGTAAAGAACTGGTTTATTCTACTTGATTACCTATTTAATAGATAAACACTGATTAACAAAGTTCAATAACATAGCTAGGTAGATATCTATTAGCTTTTTAATTAATTCTGATGTAATTTTAATGCTGAAATCTAAACTCACGTGTTCACGAACAAGCATGGTGTGGTGAGTCAAGTAGGTATAGCTAAGCCGGTTCTAAATGTAAGGGAATTTTCATCTAAATGGCGGTTTGAAAATCAGAGTTATTGATTGACTCGTTCGTGTCGTCCTAATCATGAATAAGGTCTAGAGCTCGAATCCCGAGTCGGGCAAAATGATATTGGCGTTTTTGCACCAGGAATTTGCCAGTAGGTAGCAGCTCGAAATCTGGGTAAAAATCCAGACTCCCGTGTTGTAGCACTTAAAACATAACTAGCGATATGTGGGTTCCCTGAAGGGCATGCCTCGTCCTAATCCTTACCTACGAGATTATAATTGTGATTCTTATTCGTTACAGTGGTTCTACCAGTCTTCTCCTATGGCACCGCAATTGGATGGATCTCCCCCATGGGCCCCCGGCTCATGTCTGGAGACACACCAGCCTCGGCCCCCGTGCATCCAGACACCATATCATGGATGGCGTCAGTGGTGTACCTTGTCGGAACCCCTACTGTGTTCTTCTTTGGCTACATTGTGGATAACTATGGAAGGAAAAAGGCTTTGATGTTTACGTCGTTTTCTATGGCTGTAAGTGGAGTTTGCAAAATTTTGTATAATCCTGTAATTTGGTGAAAGACGCATGATAATAATATGACAGAAAGATTTTGAAGCTGAAAATATTTCGGCTATTGCTGTATCAGATTTTGTGTAAGAAAACTGTAACGTAGAAGTTATTAATACAGCGTATATTTATTATGTTGATAAAAGATCAACTTAACAAATAGGCTTGGATCATGTCTCCCAAAAGTTTCTAATACTTAAAGTATAATACAATATACTTTAAGTGTTAGAATCGTTTACAACATACAATATGGCCTAACTAAAGCTATACTTTTACATTTCCAGGCATGCTGGGGTCTAAAGCTGTACTCGACAGAAACATGGGCTCTCATAACAGCCAGGGCAATAGTCGGCCTTGGAGTCAGCGGCTCCTACGTAGTCACGCCTCTCTATATCAAGGAGATCAGCGAGGATTCCATCAGGGGTACTCTTGGGAGCCTTGTGGTGCTGTCGCAGAACTTGGGCAATCTTTTTGCGTACGTTATGGGGGAATACTTGAGCTATAACGGCATGCTGTGGGTGTGCTTGATCGTGCCAATCCTGCATTTGCTGCTGTTTACTACGATGCCGGAGACGCCTTCGTATTTGTTGAAGTGTGGTAAAGTTGAGGTGAGTTGATTTGTTTAGCACATTAGATTTTTTGTGGTCAAGAAAAATTACTGGTACACTTTTATGTCCATCAGTCAGAGGATTTTTCTTGAGATATATGCTGCGATAAATTGATCAAGGTTGCGGGCATCCACTGGATATGAGACGCACGGGACAGTCAATGTGGCGACTCTTGGAGGAGGCCTATAATATGTCTACGAGGAGACGTCTTTCAGTAGAAAATGATGAAAATGTAACAAAACATGTGATCTTATTTATCTCTGTAAAGCCATGAAGTAATAAGTATTTACAATTTTTACTTCTTTCTTTCTTGCACAAGAACTGCAGGAGTAGCGAGCAGTAGTCAATTGGCTCTTACGCGCATGTTCTGATTTTGTTCCCGTTGTCCCATTTCCTCATCTGCCTCGAACCGGATGCAGCTGAATAGGTACCAGTACATACTTTGTCTAGAGTAACTGCCTATCTGAATTTCACAACCCAGTTAGTATTGGGTAACAGAATATCTATTGGTAAGACTGGTTGCCGATGAATTGCCAAACTTAAATGTCAGTGGGCAGGGCATATTGTGGACCGATGACCTGGTGAAGGTTGCGGGGACTCGCTGGATACGAGACGCACGGAACCGGTCAATATGGCGGTACCCAGGGGGAGGCCTATATCCAGCAGTGGACATCTTTTGGCTGAAATGATGATGAAGACTGGTTGTCAAACTTTCACATTTTTTAGAATATTTAAATGTTCTTGGCCATTAGGAAGCTCGTGACGCATTAGCTTGGCTGCGATGCCGAGAGCCTTCGGAGCCAGCTGTGGACAACGAGCTTCAGAACCTACTGCTCGAACTAGAACAGAGCAAGTCAGGAAAACTGAGCGACACGCTCAAGACACTCGGTAAGTAGAACAATAACAAATGATGGGACTCTTGATATCGTGTCTTGGCTGTCCTCGCAGGAACTGATATGGATGCTACCGAAAATGCCTAACTCGTTGAAAAATTTAAGCTGAGACAATTTGAATTGACATTGACGCGGTATGAAGAACTACAATGAGTAATTCGAGGCAATTATCAACATCTGGGAAGCCTTCTCCAAAAAAGCTACCTAAGTATGTAGAGGTAGGCTTTCAATCAAAGTTATGCAACTGAATGAAAGCGGTCAGCGAGGTCCACACCGATGAGAATTTTATTTATTAATGTTTTGCAAAAATAAATAAAGTAATCCCCAATCTGCGGAAAATTTCCTAGTGGGCTGAATTTTTGTATATACCTTTATTACGGCATTGTAATGAAGATGTGAAAAATCGACATTGATATCGTGTCGGCTAAAGAAGTTATCAAGGTATACCTTTATAACGGCATTGTACCTAATGACAATGTCAAAAGGTTACGAAAATCAGTGTTTCGCAAATATCTCGCGACCTATTGCTCGGAGGTCAATAGCGGTCATTATAATATTGTTCCTAGTAAAATTATCTACAAAAATGTTGCTGTATTTTTTCTGTAAAATCAACCGTTTTCGGTGTAGAGCGCTGAGAAAGCGACTAGCACTCGTTTCCTCACCACCTACGAGGTAGAATGCAGGCCCCGGTTTTTTTTTAACATGGTTTCGACATGAGACTATGATTATCAGACACAAATACTTGAACAGCCTCAGAAAATAAATGGAAAACGTAATTTGTGCCTGTAAACTTTGAGGGTTGTCCTCGATTTCTCATGGATCCCATCATCAGATCCCAACTTGGTGACATTGCAGGGAAGCAGGGACCACCTCGGGAGTATACCCTTATGATCACAAAAACAATTTTGAAAATCGGTCCTTAATTGACGGAGATATGCGCGGACATAAATAAAATAAAAATTACATAAGTACACACGAATAGAGAATCTCCTCCTTATTGGAAGTCGGTTAAAAAGCAATAGAGTTAACGCCTATAGATATATGTACGTTTACAATGCCGTATGTGAGTGCATTCAAGTCGCTTTATCAGCACTCTACACCGAAAACGGTTGATTTAACAGAAAAATTACAGAAACATTTTTTGTAGATAATTTTACTAGGAACAATATTATAATGACCGCTATTGACCTCCAAGCAATAGATCGCGAGATATTTTCAAAAAACTGATTTTCGTGACCTTTTGACATTGTCATTAGGTACAATGCCGTTATAAAGGTATACATAATTATGCAAAAATTCAGCCCACTAGGATTTTTCCGCAGATAAAACCTAAAATTACTGGACTAGACATAGGTAAATATTCTGATAGGTACATGACACTATGCTTTGGCTATCCGACTTGTACCTTATTATTAGTCAAAGCTACATAATTATGCCTCTTATTTTCAAATTCGACGTGAATGTTGTTGGTAGGTAGTAGCAGGTTAGGTACCTTCATAATTATAAAAACGGTAAAACCCTTCAACAAAGAAACACAACTGAACATAACCGCATAACAACACACCTGCTTAGCCAGTCATTACTGTCTGTGTGCTTAGGCAAACGGTAACACTAACAATAAGTAAACGACTGGTCACCAGTACTTGGCTACCGGAGACGGGTAACGGGACGTATGGCAAACAGCCGGGAGACTATGTTTGTCCACAATAATGCTCTCGACATGACCGTCTGTGTTGAACTAACTTATAATGTAGGTTTTTGGGTTAGAACGGACCTTTTTCCAGTTTAGAACCTGTTTTAGTAAGACAGTAACACTAGTGCTGTTTAAAAAACGAATCGATGGCTACTCACAGTTTTCGTTGCTGGCCCTAATTATTATGTAGGTACAACTATTTTACATGCGTTAAGTTATCCATGTTTTATACTATCTGTGCCAAAATTCATTAAAATTCGTTCAGAAGTTTTTACGTGAAAGAGTAACAAACACGACGTGTTGTATCGACACGGTTGGCGCAGTGGCTGAGTGATTGGACTGCTGCGCTACGTTGCTACGAGTCACGGGTTCGATCTCCGCACGGAACACATAATTGTATGGCCTACATATAGTTGTTCTGGGTCTGGCTATAGGTATGTGTGTTTAAATGTTTGTAAACGCACTCACGATACAGAATAAATCCTAGAGTAGGGCTACATAGGCTACATTTAAAACAAAAAAAGCCCTATTATAAGGGCCCGGCTCTGCCAACATCACGATATTATTTAGAGTTTAGACACATTTATTTGCTGAGTGTTACTTTTTCATTGTCTGCATGCTGATCGGGACTCAAATTATATCCGCCCAGTATGTAACCCCCAGGAATTCGAAGTCATGTATCAGAAATCCTGATTGCTGCAGAGGCGGTTGTGCAGTATGGGCAGGAAAGGAGGTGGGACATATCCTACAGAGGGTAGTCTCTATTTTGGTTAGATGACATTTGGCCAGATTATTTCTACAGCGGCCAACCTGGGCCCGAATTCGGATTTCTACAGAGCGGCAAACCTGGGCCAGATATCGGACATACATAGTGTTACTGAAAACGTGCTATAGCCAGTCGTTGGTTGGTTTACACCTAACCTAACCAAACCTTTCTTCCACAGTAACAGACCGCAGTACCTTCCGCGCGTTCCGTATAGTCCTCATCATAACGGTAGCGAGGGAGCTGTGTGGCTGCCTCGCCGTCCTTCACTTCGCATCCCTCATCTTCGGCAAGGCCAGCGCTGATAATTTGCTGACTGCCAACCAACAAGCTGCTGTGTTGGGACTGGTGCAATTCGTGGGATCTTGCACTGCCTCTAGTCTGGTAGAAAGGACTGGGAGAAAGGTAAAATTCTTCGATTCTAAGGTAATACCTATTAGAGAAGTGTGGACTGAGGGTTTCATCTGTCTGGCTGCGGGTTGTTTGAAAGAGATACCGCGGCCCCGGACCTAAAGGGCTAAGAAGTAACATGGGTGGTTTTTAGTCAGTAGAAGTTTGACACTCTCTTCCGCTCCGCCCAAAAAAGGGGGGTTTCATCTTTGGCGAGGCCAGTGCTGGAGCTTGCTGACGCTAATCAGCAAGCTGGGTTTGTTGCATTTCGTGGGGTCTTGTACTAGGTCTATATAGTATGGTGCAAAGGTGCTATAGAGAGATATGCTCTGAGGGGGAATCATCTTTGGCTAGGCTAGCTCTACTAGCTACTGGTGAGCCTAAGAAACTGGATATTATGAAGTGATCCCCCACAAGTTGCACTAACTACCTAACAAACGGATGGACTGTCAATACGGACCTGTCTTGAGAAAGAAGCCGCTGATCGACAATGATGACAATCATTGTCTTTGTCAGTCAGCAGCTTCTTTAAAAACAAAAAAAAATGCATTGGTTACGTATTGAAAATTTAGTTTTTTCTCCCCAGCCACTCCTCGGCACAACCTGCCTGGTTTCCGGCATAGCGATGTGTGCCCTCGGTGCATGGTTCTACGCACACGAGGGTGCGGAGCGAGGGACGGAGACCGCATCATGGCTGCCCATCGTCGCGCTCTGTCTGTGCATATACTGCGACGCGGCCGGCTTGCAGCCCGTGCCCTTCGTTATTATGACCGAGATGTTCTCCTTCCAGGTTGGTACTAACATAACATTACACCTGTAACCCCCAAAAGGTTAGGCAATTATATTTCTAACTGCGGTACTCAGTGATATAACGATTAGGTAATTAAGCCGTCACTTAGTAAAGGTTTTGACAGTTTTATCATATAAAAACTGTCAACCTTTACTAAGTGATGGCCTAAGTAATCATTAAAGCTCTCTGAGTGCGGCAGTAAGTCTCATGCAATAAGATCTGCCGGGGCTGCAGGTTTTTAGAAAAAACCTAGCATCTCCACAATGGACACAATAGGGGATCGGACAAAAAAAAACGAATTAGTCCGTCAGATAGATTTCCAAAAAATATTAACCACGTATTTTTTCTTTTTTCACGTAAACAAAAATGAAGTAGATACAGTGCTTCGAAAACTCGTGTGACGTCATATGATAGTACATTTTGTACCTTCAATTGACGTTTCAACTTTTCAAGCCCCACTCCATGATCTTTGACGCGCTTTATCTTCGTCAATTTTTATTGATTTGATAAAACAAAAAACTCGTATCCAATATTTTTCGGTAATCTAACTGACGGACTAAACAGAATCATATTTTTTTGAGTCAGTCCGATCCCCTATTACCGATTCCGAGCTGCTTCTGAAAAATTGGTGGCAATCTATCAACATTGCCCGTCTTTAGGATCAAACTCAAGACCTATGTTTAGCATACCATCGACGCAGTTGAGTTGTGGTCCTGCAGGCTTTTTTTTTTCTTTCTTTCCCGCTCTTGGGCAGAGCGGAAGGGAGTGTCAGACTTCTACTGACTAAAAACCACCCATGTACCTTTCTCGCCCTTGCGCCGAGGCCGCGTTATCTCTTTCGATAATCCGCAGCCCCGACGGGAAGGTCCTGCAGGCCTTAAGATCAAAATTGGATGACTCTTATAATTGTGTACCTAATAGGCTTGCACTAACACTAAACTAAAACTTGTAGTATAAGTACCTATTTGTATTATCTTCACGGCTGTTAAAAGGTGGCTTCAGATTACTGAAAAAATTATAAAATCCATTTTGTTTAGAAACTATTCTGTAAGACGAATTAAGTATATTAAAATTCTCTTTCTTTTTCAGTTACGCGGCACCGTTACAGCAATAGTAATCGCGTTCGCCTGCAGCCTAATGTCAGTGGAGCTGCGTGTGTTCCAGCCACTCATGGCTTCCGTAGGCCTGTACTTCATATTCTGGCTGTTCTCAGGCATATGCTTAATCAGCACCATTTACATAGCCTGCGTAGTCCCAGAAACCAAGATGAGATCCCTAGATGAAATTTACGCGGAGATCGGAGGCAAGGACAAAAAGATAAAGAGCAAAGAAAAAGACTGCGAAGCTGACGTCACAAAACTGTAGATTATGACGTAAATAGCTGTCATCGGCATTAATTTGAGGTTAGGTTGACGCTTGTAAAAGTTTTGATTGCTTAAGTTCTAGAAGGATCTTTTGGCAAACGAATGATGTGGACTGGAATGCTATTAGTAAACATTTGTGTATTTATGATACTGATGATGACACAGGGCCTCTCCCAATGATTTTCGCTTGTTCGATCCTGGCTTAAGTTGATTGTTTGATTTGTCCGGCTCGTCCAGCCATCTTCTACGAGGTCTGTATGGGCTCCAGAAAGTGGCTATTTTGGTCCGCAGTTCATTGGGCTGGTAGACGTGACAGGTCCTACCTACTGTCACAAGCACTTATTATATTGTAAGTTTAAAGGTACGCAGCAAATAACAGTGAATTTCTCTTACTGTAGGTATTTGTCAACGTTTTTCATTATCAACACGAAACCGTGAGAAAATCACTTTTGAGTTTTGTTAAGTGTAAACCGTGACTACAGCTTTTTAGTTTAGTTTGTTCAACGTTGGCTTAACAGTGATATTTTGCACTAAATGTGTGTAGATTTAGTTTTGTTTTAGGTGTTTTGAATACGGCAAGCTCACTTAATTTCTAAAGGGCTGAAATTTGGCCCTGGTTTTGGCCTTCGATTGGGTACCTTATAGTCAGTTGTTAAGGCTCACAATTTCAGGCTATGTCTATCATCTATACCTACTAACTTCTATAGTCTAAAGACTTGTATAAGTAGAATTATACAGGGTCAAATTGAGTTACGGTATTTGAGTACCTTTAGTTTTTCGGATTCAAGTTCGTATTTCATAATTTTCACTTGCTTCGGTTAAGGAAACATCGTGAGGAAAACAGCATGCCGAGAGATAATTCTTGACGGAATTTCGCTAACTAATTTAATTTGACCTTGTTTGTAGGTATGGGTAAAAATTATTTATTTAAATAAGCGAGTGAGCTTGCACAAATACTCAGCTTTCTAATTTTAAGTAGTTTTAGCGTCTTCTTGCTATACACCAAAATTGACACCATTTTGAAGACCACGGACTAAGAAAGGCTCTTCCGAGGATAATTTTTTGCCTGAACATTTGTCCTGACATATCCTAAAAAACAAGGATCTAATTTATGATTTCCGATAAGTGTATATTTTCAGGGTCACACATATAACATTTTTTTTTTTTTTTATAAATAAAATGATACTAAGCGTGGCAAAAAACGAATGTAATTTGTGCCATCTCATCAAAAATTATCTCATTGAATGCAGTTTTTAAATATGTTCAGATTGTGGAAAATAAGAATCTCGTGTTATGTATGATTTTGTTACTTAGAAATAAAGTAGTATTTTAAGTAAATAGTGTTGTTTAATTTCATTTTTTTTAATAATGTGTGTATGACTTCCGTGCATAACTGAAAAGTGTTTAGTGTTATGCTACATCTTAGTCGAAAAGACCCACCAAAAACAATCATACCTTAGCGGCTAGGAAATGTTTTTGTCCACTTTGATACAGTTTAACCAGAAGAATTTTACGATCATTCCGTCATAAAAATGTAACACTAAACATTTTTATTTAACAGTCACAAAGGGCATTGAATTAGTAGGCTTGCCTAACTTTCGGGGACCCGCTGGATGCGAGACGCACGGGACCGGTCAATGTGGCGACACCTGGGGGAGACCTATGTCCAGCACTGGACGTCTTTTGACTGGAATGATGAAGATCATGATGTGTGAATCGCAAATGGGAAGTTGTGTGTTGTTTGTGTGGTATTTCAGTGTCTGGGCATGGTCTAGGTTAGGACATAGATCTAGAGGAAAAAGGAGTGTAAATAAAACATCAAATTCACAAGCAATGGAATGTTTACAATTGCAATGATAAAGTTCTTACAGTATCAGGTGTAAGTACATATAAGCCTCGTCTGAAAGACAGTCTCACTTTGTATATTATACAATCCAATAAATTTTATATAAATAAATAAATACTTATTTTTCGCGGATAAACTCTTCAAATTCAAGCCATTCGTTGAAGTCACAACCTTTCGCCTTTCAATAGGAATAATGGAATTTTTGTCTTTGCCTTTTTAAGAAGGTCTTATGTCATTGAAATGTCAAATGAAATTTAGGTAAAAGTTTCACAAGGGATAAATGTCGTTAACTTTAAAATTCAAATATTTAATGTATCAAACCACAGTCAGATTTTGTTGAGATTAAAGCAGGTTCATTTGAGATCCCAAAATATGAGAATTTAGTCAAAATCTTGTCTTCAATTTTACACCATGTGCTGCCATCTGTCGGCACAAGTACAAAGCAAGACTACCTTTCCTAAACAGTTCGAAGAGATTTTATACAAAACACTCGATTATTTTTTGGTTATATATTACATACATAGTACATAATGATTCTGTGATCTAACGTATACGACATTGATAAAAAATGGAAGTTTACTTTTATATAAAACGACGACCACGATATATTATAGAAAATGAGTGTTCCTTTTATTTTTGAAATTTGTGCTTTCCCCTATTCAATAGATTATACATACATAAATAGATGACACTTTACTAAATCTTTGATTAATTTGTAATTCTTTAGGTTTTTAAGTACCTACACAGAGAAATTGCTGATTTTATTTTTATTTAAGGACAATAATGCAGAATCATAAAAAGGAAAATGAAGATTTTTTATAAAGTAATTATTTTGGTTATCATTCGATGTTATCAACAAAAAATACTATGGTTTAAAGCTCTTATCAAATCGATTCGGACAGATTTCGAATCGCCAGCCGATATTAAACTTTTAGATACATGGTGGAAGGTACATTGAGGCACAAGTTTACCACGAATACAGTACATACAACCTCGCCCAAATAGCAAAACAATCTGCTAATTTAAAAAAATCTGTTATACCTAGACGGTTATAATGTAAGGAAAAGCAGATTATTTATTATTATTGAAAAAACTCTATATTGCGGCGTTGGGCATGATGTACTAAATGCGTGGTAACCGTCTGTCTATGCGTCTTCCACCCTGTATCCTTTAGTTAATTATTTGTCAGTTAAAGTGTTCAGACCCGCATTCGCAATCTGTCTAAACCGGTAAGACCAAACCCCTACCACTTACAGATATTATGCATATTTTTATTATTCTCAAATTACGCAAAGATTTAGTTTTATAATTTATTTAATAAGTACACAATAGTTTATTAATACATCTTAAGACGTTAACATACAACTACGTGACTACTCTATTACAAAATCTATAGTACGCATAGTATAAAAGATTATTATGTACTTATGTAACTTTAGTTTCAATGTTGCCATTTACATTTTGTGACAAATTGAGCCTTATTTTCACTTGTACATGAATTGAAATGTCTGAATAGCTTCAGTAGAATACCATTATTATATGTATGTACACACATACATATAATAATGGTATCCTACTGAAGAGCTTACATTCACTTTACAAGGGTTGATGACCGTTTTTTGCATGGTATATGAGAAAAGCCTACCGGTACTTATTCCATACAATTGTCTCTGTTTCTCTCTGGAATATAAAACTAGAGTAATTTATTTCGATTTATTTCATGGATATAGTATTATTAAAAAAAAATGGATGATTTGAATTATGCAAAACAACAAGTTGATTAGTTTTATTTTTTCTTTTTTTTTTGGCGATGCCGTCGTTTTGTCGTCGTTTTTGGGGTTGAAAAATCCCCTTTTACGGTAAAACTTAACGTAACGCAATCAACACATTGTGCTTGATGCATTAAATAGTAAACTAGATATTTCAAGTTACTCAAAGATGAGGTTTCTCATGCATTGTTCTACAATTTTGAAGTCAATGCAATATTATCCTTTGTAAATATATAATTTAAACTATCTACATATTTTATGTAACCTTCATTTTCTGTTAAGATCAGATTATGGGCGTAGATTATTTATTTTATTATATTTGTCTATTCCATTCAGTACAAGTGATAACCAGGCCCACTTTACTATTATAAAAACTGTCATAATATTTAGTATTCCTGATCACTTTATAATTATCACGTCTTCAAGTTTGGGAGGGTGGGGGAGGGGGGGTGCTTAGCTTACTTAAACAAAATATATATAAACAATTCAAGGTTCTTAATCTAAATGTTATGACCTTAGTTCATCATGATAAATTTTATAACTTAATCCTGAGGAATAAGGTTGAAAATTGGGTGAAAACATATTTTCAATATGGCTGAAATTCGGAAAATGTGTGCCGTAACGCCATAGTCGACTGTATTAAAGTTACTGATTGGTTACCAACACTATATTAAACGAATTTCACCCTTAAAATACAATAATTATAGGTATTCTCTATCTGTCTGACTTTTATAAGTACATAATCACTTACAAACTATACCTAAGTCTAATAATATGCTTTGGATTGACATTTAAAAATTAAAAATATAGTTGCCGCATATTTATTTCGAAATAACAGATCTCAAAACTTAATAAAAAAAAAACAATTCGATCACATACCGGCAAGATTCCTTTCGCGAACCATTTATAACAATATTGCACTAATATATAATTTAACACACTCGTTAAAAAAAGTTTAATGATATGCATATACTTAGCCTATTATATAAATTAATTTTACCCGAAAATCCAATTTTAAATAAAGATTTTTATAGTTTTTCGCTGTCTTGATGATCGGGCTAGCAGAATGTGTGAAATGAGCAATTAGTAGATAGGTACGTAAATAAAACTATGTTATTTAATTGTCATAAGCGAATAAACGCAATGAAAATCTTTAAAAATAAATTCATTGTTATTTGTGATTTAATTTGATTACTTATCCACATTGCTTGAAACAAGATATTTTTTTTAAGATTGTCTTAAAAATATTATTAGCAGTCCTTCTGATATTTACGGTCATGGCGACTAATCTCCTAGCCATCGATGGAGGAATTATGAAATGAGACGAACCCACCACACTATTCCCAAACCACTGTAACTCGTGAAAACCAAAATCAACAGTGGCGATTACCAGAAAAGCGTCGAGACAATGAAGCTCGATGAAGTCCCAGAGAAACGATTAAACTGTCTTAGATCCCACAACTAAATTAATCAGAAAAGACTAGCGGAGGATTAGGAATTATAGATATAAATATATACAGCTCCACGAGCTGATCCCACCATCTCCCTTTTTCCATCGGGAGACCAGACGTACTGCAGGGTACCACCGATACCTAGTCGACATTCCACACATTCGAACGAAGCGCTTTGCTGGGTCTTTTATTATGCGCACAGCCAAGGAGTGGAATTCCCTGCCTGCGTCGGTTTTTCCGAGTTCATATAACCCTAATCTGTTTAAGTCGCGAGTAAACAGGCTTCTACTGGGTAAGCTCGTTCCATCGTCGACATCATCTCTGCCCTTAGGGCAAGATTGAAGTCAAGAGCAAGCCCATTTATAATAAAAAAATAAAAATAAAATATGGTGGAGTACAAATGTGTGCCCTAACACAGGCACACGCACACTCTCTCGTCCCTCACTCTTATAGTTCGATTGGACGGCAATCTCACACGACCGGTGAGAGATCAGGCGCAGGACCAAGCAACGGGCTGCTTTTAGTGAAAACTCAATAACATTTTTCTCCACCAGAGATTTAAATCAAGGATCATACGCTGCCGATACACGGGGTTTTGACTATTTGTCTATTTTATTATTTTTATCAATCAAATCACAAATATCAATGTTACAAGACCTAAAATTAAATATTAATAAAAGAAGCTGCCACATAAAAAATCCTATGAAATATTTTGGCTCGTAGCAATTTTGGTTTGTATTTTCGGTGAGACATATTCAATGTATGCGTCAGTCTTCGATGAGTGATGTGAGCAAATTATATTAAACTAAGTACTTGGTAAACTTCGGGTATGTTCGTTTAGCCGAATAGGGGATCGGACATAAAAAAACTAATTAGTCCGTCAGATAGATTTCCAAAAATTATTGGACACGTATTTTTTCTTTTTTCACGTAAACAAAAACTGAAGACAATACAGTGCTTCGAAAACTCGTGTGACGTCATATGATGGTACATTTTGTACCTACAAGTGACGTTTCAAGCCCCACTCCATGATCTTTGACGCGTTTTATCTTCGTCATTTTTTATTGATTTGATAAAACAAAAAACACGTATTCAATATTTTTCGATAATCTAACTTACGGATTAAACAGAATCATATTATTTTGACCCAGTCCGATCCCCTATTCTCCCGAAAGATTAAGTACCTAAAGGCGTTTGAAACGGAAAAGTGAAAGGATAAACTAAGGCGATTCTTTGAATTGATATTTAAACTGAATCTTAGGATGTGGTAGTCCATGCAAAAGGTCTTATGGACTTTCTTTACTGATCATAGTATAAGTTGTTTTTTTTCCTTAATAATTGTTTTCAGAAACGCTCTTTTCTATTAGCCTTTTCTTTTCCATATAAGTAAGTCGTAGCCTTAAAAGAAATGCATCAATAATACTTTAAAAAGCTGTGTGATTTATAGTAACAATATTGTAAAAAAACATAATTAAAATTATATAGCAAAAGCCAAAAATGAGAACGTTAGCTGCCTTCATTACCCGATTGCGGCGGAGCCCAAAAGAGGGTAATGTTATGTTTTTTAAATGCAAAGGAATGTTACGGTTTAAAAAGGCTTAATTTTTTAGCACGCAATTGGAAGTTCAGATTCAAGCCATTTTTTTATAAATGAAAATTTTGTATAGATCGAAGAAAAAGGCTGTTTGGCAGAATAATAGTTAAAATATAAATGCGTTGGTGAAGTATGAATGTTTTATTTATCGGGTACAGCGTAAAATAAATATAAGGAAAATAACAGTTTTGATTGACACGGATAACCTAAAGAAGTTTAGAAAGTCAGAACAACAAATAGTGAAGGAGCTATACATTTTATAATCTGTGTATTCCGAAGTCGTTGTAACCAAGCAAAATGCAAAATATATAATGTCCAAATTCACGACAAAATATATAAATAATGATGATGTACATGGTTAATTATTTCATAAAACATTCATATTCATACCAACGACATTACAAAATAACATAAAATAACTAAAAAAATAGACAAGTACAAAGAGAAGGGAAGTATCAATTGACATGTTTGTACAATACATTGGAAGGAATTGACGCATGGAAGACAGGAAAGGAATTATATGTCAAATAATAGACGTACATAGTCGTAATACATATAAGTGTAAGCGCGTTTTTAGTACAAATAGATGTTAAAAGATTGGGAATATGATGTTATTTTTCAGGGGGGTTGGTAAATACTTTTCTATTAACTTTGCAACAATTATTTTTCATCCGAATATTGCCCAAAAAATATATTAAAACTTTAATTTTAATAAACCAAACCTTAAATCAGAAAAAATATCAGGTTTTTTTTTCATAATTTCCAGTTTCGTCTTTATTAAAAGTTGTACATAATCGTGAGTAGTTTTTTTATAAGGTTTAGAATAAACAAAACTATTAAAGTTTTTTTTTAACTCGACTAAATGATAAAATCCACCCGAAAAAATTACCACCAACCATGACAGTATCATAAGTAAGAGCATAGTACCGAAAACTCCTGCCACACTTATAAGATAAAATTTAAAACGAATTTCATAGCTCCGGGACTAGACACAGTAAGCGGAACGAGTCCTTAAAACGCATATATGTACAGACATAAATATTTTCTCAACTACAGTCCGTTCACACTTACTTCACTTCTGACTTAAACCTTATTTCAACTAAAATAAAGGTCAGTTTTCTGTGAAATCAGAGGTAAAATAGCAATGGAAGGACATTAAACAATCATACATTTCTTCGGTACAGTTATATTATGTTAATATAATTGAATGGTATTTTAGTGGCCTTACTAACGGTATAATAGTCTGGGCCATGGGAAAAGTCAATATTTACACAATTTGTCATTAAATAGGAGTGTTTTTGTAAACAACCAATATTAAGGTTTTGAACAATGTCAATATACTTAATTTATTCAATTGCAAATAAATCAGGTTCTAACCAATAAACTTAAATTGTTTGTTGACGATCTTAAAAGTTTATTCGTTCTAAAATGAACGTTGATTTCAGACACATAAAGTCGACATTAGTTTATATTGATATAAGCTCGTTTGTAAGACCACAAAACATCAACCTGCTCATTTCCATAAGTTCTAGTACAGGAGTTTAATCCATACATTCAACATCTCGCCTTAATTTAAAATAAATTAAGTTCAATTTACGATACTATACAAATACATCATCATGTGTTCAATAATCACCAAGTTATTCAAAAAAGCATGGAAATCAGTTTAATTTTTAATCGAATTAATTTTGTTTGTCAAGCCTATTTCATAGTAGGTATACTTGCAATCAAGTCTAGATTAATTTAGTGACTAAAATCACATCACGCTTTGTAATGCCCTAAGGGTTAGAGGTGAACCGTTATACACCCACATTTCACCAATTATGTTTAAGTCATAGTTTAAGTACCTATTACTTAAACTATGACTTAAACATATTTTTGGCGAGCCATTTTTTTTAATTACAAGTATAATACGAACTAGGCTTCTATTTTGCAGTTTCAGTGGCAACAAGTCATGTCTTGGCTGATGATGATGAAGACTTACAGGTGTGCTTATCGAGTTCAGTTTTATAAATGAAACCGTTCTTTAATTATTATCGTGAATACACGACATATCTCATATTTGATTTTTCGACAAAACATTTGAAACTAGCCATTGTAAAACATTCAAACATCAACTGATTTCCAAGCCACATTGCTTTTAGTGAACCAGTGTAGGTAGGTATATAATAGGATAACATCTATGTAGTATGTAGTTACAGTATATAATATTATATAGTTATGGTACATACGTTAGTGGTGTAGCTATGTGCGTGGGTAATAGTGGCCGGTACGCGCGGGTAGCGGGGGAGGCGTATCCTGAAATAATTATAATGTTATAAGATGTTGTTATTTTTTTTATTATAAAGAAAGTAAGTCGAACCCGTGACATATCTAGGTACTGAAGGATTGGCTAGATTATTTAGATACAGAGAATTTTCCCCATAGACCTAATGCTTCAGAGATAAAGTCAAAAATCTATTAAAGAAAGGCAGATTGTAGTAGCTTGATCTACTTGGCGTCTGTACATATTTTTACCCGACTGCGGCGAAGCCCAAAAGGAGGGTTATGTGTTTTGGAAAATCGAAGTCACTCTCAGCAATTCTATGTTATATGAAAGAACCAGCTTCATCGCTGTGGTTTCTGCCTACAAAAACAAACTTGGGAAAAGGGCGTGAGTTTATAATGTTAAAGTATTTTGTTTTTACAGAACCGTATATTTTTTCTATTTTTCTCCATAGAACATCAGCTATCTACTAGTAAAGATCACGTTAAAATCAGTCGATCCGTTTCAGAGATTAGCCGTAACAAAGAAACAGACAAAAGATTAAATAAGGACCGTGACGTTTCATGAAAAGTGGTAAATGCAATGGTGGTACGTGGTCAAATACATTTTCTTATATTGGAAAAAAACCGTTATGGGCGGACAGAAACTAAATAAATGAAACAACATTACAATAAATGCAGAAAAATAAAAACAAAGCAAAAAATAAAACAAACCTCATGCAAGCTTATGTGCGCATTTCAACACTGGGTGGGTTCTGAAAAAAAACAGACGACTAATATTTGCAAATCATAATAATAAAGCAACAAAAGGACAACTACAAAAACATCATTAAATACAGGGTAGAAGGGTTACTGACGCATACTGAACAAGGGTTCGGGTCGCTTAACATACATTTTTTTCATAATCCCAAATAAAAAAGGTGGTGTCTTCAGAATGATATCGTTAATATGTGGTAACCTTTTAGTGTAGGTGTCCCCTCCACCATATACAGAATGGTTATAGAAACTTTTTTCCATTCCCCGACAATATCTCACGATAAATGATGGTCGCCCCCATTTGTATTAACTAGCTTTTGCCAGCGGCTTCGCCCGCGTGAAAATGACGATTTTCCATACAAACTTTATTTAACTCCCTTAGGGGTTGAATTTCGAAAAATCCTTCCTTATTCCTTGTCTACATTATAAAAGGAACCTCTGTGCAAAATTTAAGGTTTCTAGGTCCAAGGGTTTGGGCTGTGCGTTGATGAGTCAGTCAGTCAGTCAGTCAGTCAGGACTTCTCTTTTTATTTATATAGATAGATAGAAGATAGATTGGAGCAGTAACGGACAAATAACAATTTCCAGAAGTTTACATATAAAAAAGTATTATAGTATTTAAATAAAATGTAGGCAAAAAAATAAAACATAAAATCGAGGTCAACTACTACTTCGTACTAAATACTTTTAAAGAGGAATAAAAAGAAGGCATTTTTTTTAATATCTTCTTTCTTATACAGGATGACTTTGCCATCCTGCAACGATCCCATTGCTAAGACACAGGCCCCCTCTATGAGATAAGGCCGTAATCCCATGCAGATCCTTCTACTGGGTGGTGTATTAGATATTGTCTTGTTTTTACAAGCCTTTTATTTTCTTAATACAGTTTCTTGTAGAAATTACCTGTACGTTGTTGTCGTGTAGATAGTGACGCGGCGGCTGCGGCCGAGGCATCGGTTCGTCGCTGTCGTCATCCTCCTCGAAATCTGAACACATTTCATATTCATCATTACTAAGGTATAGTGGTCTGGGTTGTGTACTAGAATCATTTTCAAGAGCTCGACATCAAAGTGGTATAAGTTATTCATGTAGGTACAGATCACAAGGGAAAATATGCCCTTCGGAAATCATCGTGTCTTCGGAAATTTGGACGCGTAAGTTGAAAAAAAAGAACACTAGCGACATCTATGACGCAAATAAAGAACTAACATCTGATCCTGCATTGCGATATTAACCTCTCTATTACCGGGCGCGTACCGAAAACAGTACGGCGGGTACAAGCTAACTAAAAACTTATTTTGTTACAATAAGGTTTAAGTTAGCCCGGCCAGGGAGGTTAAAGTTATCTGCGAATTACACCTTTATAGAAAAACCCGACTATAATTTGCGGGCAGTATCCCACCAGACACAACCTCCTCTAGTTAAAGACATCACCATCCAATTCTTTAAACCCTTAAATTACTAATTAAGTACCTACTAATAATAAATAGTAATGATAATACGGCAATGGTAACAACACACATGGTATAATGGATTTTAAAGGTTATTTCATCATCGAATCGCTACATTAAACACTAAAAAAGAAACCTTCAGTTTTAATTGTGATCCTTAGAACTTCATAACAAGAAAAACAATCACACAAAAAAAATAATTTTCTACTCGCCACTAGTAACCACACAATTGTGAATAAATAAAAACATAGTGCAACATGCGAACGACACAGAAAAATAAATTACATTTAAAACATATAATATAATGTATAATTTAAATAATGTATTTAATTTTTATGCTACTGTGCATTTAATACTTTTAACCCAGTTTTCCACTGTGTATACCAAACTATCAGAAGAAATAAATGTGCTAAAGTTCATGCAAATAAAATTATATGAAACCATGATATTAAAAAATGGCATCCGCACTTTAAACCGCACATCAGACGTGGGATAGTTTTTCCGGCTGTCGTTAATTTAATAATACATAGTGAAAACGAAGCCGTCAAAAAACCTTCTGTACACCTAATTTCCAAAACGATTTATTCCAGAAATTATCTATTATACAAAAAAAAACCTGAGTACTAATAAAATAAAATAACGAAAAACAAAACAACCACACACAACACGAAAAAGGGAGCCGAGCATTGATCCAAAAAGAAAAATAAACGAAAAAAGGTGCATCCTACTTTACGAGTGTCTATGGCCAAAGAAATCTTACCTCTTTGCTTTCTGCTGTCCCCCTTTACGGTATCCTCCGTATCGGAGCCTTCTGCAAAACATGTATAGTTGTAACATCTACTGAGGAAATGGTGCAGGAGAATATAAGATGTTTTGTATCTGCTAGTTGTTTTAGTACGGTGCAGTTGCGATTGACCTCATTGTATTGGGTGAAAAATACATTGATTTTATTGAAATATATTCTACAAAACGTTGAAAATTAAATTCAAGTAAAAAGGAAATAGGGTTGTTGACAAAAAAAATCTAATTAGTCCGTCAGATAGATTTCCAAAAAATATTGTACACGTATTTTTTGACGTAAACAAAAATTGAAGACGATACAGTGCTTCGAAAACTCACGTGACGTCACATCGCACTACATTTTTTACCACTTAGTAACGTCAAAAGCCCCTTCTCCTGATCTTTGACGCGTTTTATCTCCGTCAATTTTCATTAATTTGATAAAACAAAAAACACGTATCCAATATTTTTTGATAATCTAACAGACGGACTAAACAGAATCATATTTTTTTTAGTCAGGACACATCCCTATTAAGAAGAGCATCGATATAAAGTTGACTGGTAGAGAATGCCTTGTGGCATTAAGTCCGCCTATGTACCACGTTTGTGCATGAAGTTTAAATAAATAAATAAAATCATTGTGTCCAAGAAATAATAAATCAAAGACAGGCATACACCATCCACCTGCCCACATAATAGGACTCGCGTGGTGGATTATGGCCCACTCCTTTTCCGAGACAGGAGGCCTCACAGCGGTGGTCATATATAGGGTGTTTACTACATATATATAATGAGATGAATATGATGAAGAAAATATATACAGCTGTTATTAGGAGACGTTTAACAAAAATAAAAAGATGCATGTTTCTGAAAAGGCACAAAATAGTGTTCTTCTGATTTATTTATTTTTGTACTCAACCACAATGCCAGGCAACGTTAGGGTCAAATAGCTGGTGCTTTGTGGCATTAAGTCCGCCTATGTACCACTTTTGTACATGAAGTTTAAATGAATAAACCTGTCAATCGCAACTGTGAAGCCAGAACCGTGAGTTAAACTTGAAGAAACATACAAGCATGCCCAATGCCTCATGACAGACCCATATTCCAAAGTCAACTATTTAGTCATCAAATCACAAAGGATGTTGAAACAAACAGAACTTTCGTAGTGTCACCTCCACGACCTTTTGTTGACAGCCCTACGAACCGATTTTGATTTTATCAAGAATTGTTGTGTGTTCTGTTCATGTCTACTTGATCATTCATTTTTGAGGTTCACACCTGCTAATATCAATTCGTCACATTTTTCTTGTTATTGACAATGTTTAATTTTGCGAACATGAAGAAATTACTCGAGAAATTGCCGATGGTTAATTTTAGCGTGTTTACTCTAATAATATGTTTAGATAACAAAATTTTACTCCCCGCCACGAGAACATATATATTTTTTTAAACAAAGGACTTCTATTAACTTACGTAGCGACAAATCAAACAACAAAAATAATATACTTTTTTTTTATTTTCTCTAAAATAATCCCAAATTCGATTCGATTGCGATACAAAGGGCTGTCGTCTATTGTTTTGTGGTACTAGAACGCGTCTGACTCACAGAAGGTTTCAGTCGCACAAAACATCATACAACAGCGCTTCATTTAGCCTGAAACACAGGTTCAACGCCTGAAACACAGGTTCAACTCCTGAAACACAGGTTCAACCTAGTTCAGGCAAAAAGGCAACTGTGCTCTATTTTAACTGTTATTATTTTATTGTGAATGTGCCCCTTCTTATAAACAAACGATTATAAACGATTCTAATATTGGTTATATAATATAACCCGATTAAATTAAATCTCTCGTTAGTTTCTTATTACACGAATGTTAGTTTGAGTTGATTGAATTTGGAATGATTTGTTGTTGATTGAGTTGTCGCTACGTAACTTAGCAGAAGTTCTTCTTCTCGTGGGGAGGGGAGTATAGCTCTAATGTTTAATTCTTATGTTTAAAATTGTCAGCTGGAATTAAAGGTCAAAACTGCATCACATAGTAATAGTCAACGAGCAAAAAGTCAGGGTGGTGACACTACGAAACGTCCTCACAAATCGTGTGCCGAACTAACCAGAGTTGAGTTCCCGTACAAGCGTCGACATGGCGTTGGTGACCGAGTCAGCCGCGTACATCAGGTCGCTGCGCAGACTACGGTTGTCTATGCCCACTGCGCGATGAAAAGTCGACACATACATACATAAATACATATAAAAGTTAGAATACATTGATGAAGGTTAGAATAAAGCTCCTTGACTACAGTTGTCTATGCCCACTGCATCACGAAAAGTGGACATATACATACATAAATACATATAAAAGTTAGAATACATTTATGAATGTTAGAATATAAGCACCTTGACTACGGTTGTCTATGCCCACTGTGCGATGAAAAGTGCACAGATACATAAATACATATAAAAGTTAGAAAACATTGATGAAGAGTCTATTAGGGTGGAACACTTTCGTATGTTTGATTGCAACAGTTAGTAAACAACAGTTTCAATGTTTTTGAAAAAAATAATCTATTTTAATGTACTCTGTAGGCCTTGAAAATGCCCCCTTAATGAAATTTTTGATGTCTTGGCTGAGGCTCTTACCGTTATCTAATAATATTTATATTATTTATGGAAGTAAGTGATGGCAATATGAAACTTTTTATCACTATTCCAAATCAACGTTCCGCCCTATTGTCTATGCCCACTGTGCGATGAAAAGTGGATAAATACATACATATTATAAAGGTTAAAATACATTGATGAAAGATCAGCACATAAGCAGTTTTTTTACACACACATGAAAAGTTTTTCTACTACCAAAAACAAAATGGTTTTGTTAGTTAATGTGTAATAAAATCCAAATACATTTCTGCAGGATATATTATTTTTTTGATGTTTCTCCCGCCGGAATAAGCATTGAGACGAAATAACATAGAGCGATTAGAAATGTATCCTGTCGAAGTAAAGACATTCATCTGTATCGTTTCAGTGACAGATTGCTACGAAATCCAATAGCTCAGCTCCCTTCTCGTAAATTTCAGTTCCTTAATACGTAGCAAGCCAGTTCTTAAAAACTAAGATAATATTAATAGCGTTTTCCAGAGTTCTTGCAGAAATAAGCGAAGTCTAACAAAAAATATTGAAGCTGCAATGTTGCAAGCGAATACAATACAGGGTAGGAGGCATCGACGCAAAAATTGCTACCACGTATTTATTACATCATTCTGAACCGTGGGTTTCACGCCTAACCTAGTGTCATAGTTTTTATGCCTCTGGCGCTCAGGGGCCCTTACGCCGACCCCAAATAAATTGGGAAAAGGGCAGGAGAGTGATGATGATAATATCATAGGGGCCTCTGACTTGGGTAAATAATATTTACCCAAGTCAGAGGCCCTTACGCCGACCCCAAATAAACTTGAGTAAATATTATTTACTTAGTCGGCGTAACTTGGCTTTATATACCGTTGAGAACCATCTCTCAGGCATGCTGGTTTCCTCATGATATTTTTCTTCACCTAGCACTTGATAATTATACAATACGCATATGAATCCCAAAAATCAAAGGGGCGTGTCTTGGAGACGAACTCGAGACCTATGTTATGGCAGTCTGACGGTCACACCACTAGGCTATCTCTACTGATTCGGAATGCTGAACTGAACACTTACATCCGTATCTATAGTAAGTTAAAGTAATTACTTGAACTTAAGGTTGATGTTCCAGGGTAGCCCGCGAAATTCAAATTTTCTTACGTTTTTAGCGATTTGCAGGCCAGTGCTAGGTTGTATGTTAGTGAAAATATGATTCGCTATGATAAAATCATTATTACAACCCTCCAAGTTCATGTAACTTTCAAGAATGACTTTTTGATGAAATACTCATTCTTGACAGTTACATGAACTTGGAGGGCTGTAATGATGATTTTGATGATTATAATTCTGAAACTGCATACGTCTTACACTCGCGAATCATATTTTCACTAACATACAACCTAGCACTGGCCTGCAAATCGCTAAAAACGTAAGAAAATTTGAATTTCGCGGGCTACCCTGGAACATCAACCTTAAGTAATTACTTAGGCAAACATTTTTATGCAATGGGCAAGAATTTAAACGAAGTTAGAATCGTCAATGAAAGCAAACCTAAGAATTCTAACCTTTGATAGTTCTAACATCAAGGAATTACTAAACTACAGAGAAAAAATCGTATCTTAAACAATGACTTTTATTCAAGTAATCACTATGACTTGTTTATAGATACGGGTGTTCGTAACCGTTTCTGCTTTGATGTCTCTACCCTCTATATATTTTGTAATTTATCGAAACACGTCACTGCCTCCGTGGTCGAGTGGTTTAGGCGTTTGCCTTGTGAACCGGAGGTCGTGGGTTCGATTCCCACGGAAAGCATACTTTGTGAAGTTGTTTCCAGTTTGGTTAGGACTTTTCAAGCTTGAATCACCTGATTGTCTGATAAAAAGATGATTCCGTGCTTCAGAAGGCCGTAGGTATGTAGCCGGTGGTCCCGGCCGCCAAATGGCGGTCGTCAAACCATGTCAGAGGCCCTTGAGGCGGTTTAAAAACTCTGACACAGGGTGTGTGGGGTCGTTAGACCTACTACCCACAGAAGAAGACATAAGTTTATCAATTTTGGCGGTGAAGATATAACCACCAAACCTGCCAGTACTTCATTAATGCTACCTAATTAAAATCACAGAATTACATTCAAAAGGCTAGCAGCGCTATGTACCTAAAAAACCACAGCGAATTATAGACAAATGTCTGACTGGCAGCGTAATATTATTGACATGGTGATGTTATTTACTCGTACTGTCAAATAAGTGTAGATGTGTAGATAAAAAATGACTGTCATACTCACTGGTCGTGGGTCGCTGATTTTGATGAAAGTTTCTGCCATCACCCATGCTTTCTATACCTTCATATAAAGAAAATATGTAGTGTTAGTTAAAAAGGTATTTCTTTCTGATAATTAATCAACGCGATATTATATTATGCTGTATAGTCCAGTAAAAATAAGCATGAAATAAGTGGCTAAATAACAATAATTCGCAAATTGCTGAAACTTGTTGTATCAGTTATTCGCATTTTTCTCGTCAAGGGTGACCAGGGTGAGTGTTATTGTGTTACCAAAATTGTAGAGATCATAAAATTGGCTATATTGTTCAGCTCTATGCGAATGACTGTTATTTCAATCGTCTATTTTGATTGGACTATTTAGTATTGCTTTTAAAATATGATGGTAAATGGTAAGGTATAAAAATAGTAATAAAGTGCTCCAGTAAGATACTCTTCGGACGATATGGAGCTAGAATGACACTAACGGGGGCACTAAATATTTTTCATATTTGTGAACTTGCACTGACAAATTCTTGTTCAGCTAAACATACCGAGACTGTGCGACATATCAATTCGTTCTCTCTCTCCGAGCGACGGCGTCTGCGGCGCGCTCCGCACTGTTCCCCGGGGAGGTGGTGGTTCTCTGCAACAACAATGATGAACGCATTTAAAGTGAATCCTATTTTATTTAACACTAGCTGATGCCCGCGGCTTCACCCGCGTGGATGTCGTTCAAATTATATACTAAAACCTTCCTCTTGAATCACTCTATCTATTAAAAAAAACCGTATCAAAATCCGTTGCGTAGTTTTAAAGATTTAAGCATACAGACAAACAAACAGACAAAAATAGCGACTTTGTTTTATACTATGTAAGGATACAACCTGACACTGACCAACAAATTGTAAAAAAACATAAGAAAATTCGAATTTCGCGGGCTACCTTGGAGGATCCACCTTAAAGAGGTCGCAGTTTGATTTAAAGCTAGGTCATGTCACCTACAGCTATACTCTATACCTAATGGCGTCAATGGTGTTCTCACTTGTCCGCTAAGTGCGCGTATTTTTCGTTCAAAGTTCAATATTCCTGTCACTTAAGAGCACATGAACGAGCGACACACTAAAGCTCTCGACGACCACCCCAGAGCCAATGCCATCGAATGCAGTCGCTGTGGCTGAAATCGGCCAGAAAGCATCATCATTCAATGATGAACGTCAGTAATTTGAATCAAATACGTGTTCCTATGGCTCTCTTCCAGTTCAAAATTGAAGTTGTTTAGCGGAGGACGATCAAGGGCCTGATACAGAGGCAGTACTCCTCGATTCAGCTCGCATTGTGAGGAGGTTCCTGTCTCTTGGAGTCATCGGTTGTTTAAACCCTGCTCCGACACCAATGGACTAGCTTTTTTTAGCAAAGCATAGCATAATCTGCTTCACTACTGTTATTTCGGAAAACAAGTGTTATTATTTTTTGTAAAACTGTTTTTAATCGAAAAAGTTCATAAAACGATACCTTTCTGGAGCGCTGGGTTGTGGCTGCGTGCCTGGTAGTGGAGGACTCTTCGTGGAGCGAGGCGACGAGTTCGGCGTCGATCGCGGAGATGATTGCTGCGTCTGGGGATGAGAGAAACCCGTAATTAGTTTCCTATATATTTGCTTAGGATGCATAAGTAGAAACACGTCTTTTTATCCTTATGAAAATACCATGGTTACCGCTGGGAATAGAGATTGGACATATCAAAGGCGCGGGCCTCACATAAATGGCGTCGGGCGAGGACACGGCGCGGGCGGCTTCCCATTCTATTCAAATTTCATAACTAAGTGCATAGAAATAAAGCGCAATTTAGGATGCCACGCCCGAGCCACGTCATTCCGTGTGCCGACAAAGCGCCGCGCCATGTCCGCGCCCGACGCCGTTTATGTGTGGCCTGCGCCAAAGTCGGACCGTTGGCTCGCGTTCGGCAGATGTGAATGAATCTACGGTGTCCTGTGACGCCCCAAAAAAGGTTTACTTAGAGGGAGACAATTTGTTACCTTTCCTAATTCTTGCGTTCATATTGCGGTCACAGATATTATAATACTTCGTACAGATACCCAATCTCATACAAAGAAATGACACCTCCTTAAGTCATCTTATTGCTCGTTTTATATTCTTTCCTCCATTATTTCAACAGATGGCAGCACCAGCGTCGCACTAATTGCCACAGACTGGAGTTTTACAACGCCATCTAGGAGTTCACGTTTCGTGTTATGTAGTTCCGGAACTTTCGGGTTCAGTAAAATGAGAAAAATATGTAATTATTTCGCTTAGAAATGTTAAAAGATGTGTTATATTTCTATAAACAGTAATACATATGCTTTTTAATGGTTAAATTTAATTAAAATTGTACAGCAGTTACGATTATTGTATGTGACAAATTGAGTAAAACGCCATCTATTGCAAACAGCTCTAGAGAAAATGATTTACAGATGGCTTACTTTTGACAACTTTAACAATCTATGGGTACGAATTGAAGTAAAAGTCCTCCTTTAACCTTTTTTGTTGAAATAACGTGATAAATGAGTGTAAATAGATAAATAAGCGTTAAACATGGAACTTTTGATTTTTGCAAATCTTATTTCGGCCGAAATCTACCGTATAACGCGTTTAAGCGATTGTTAATTTCATTACTGCTACCTATGCTGCCATCTATTGTGTTTATTTCAAGATTAATTATAATTTGTTCGAGTTGTGACCCCATGTTGCGGTACATAAAACTACTGGCCGTTATCATATCAGGGATCGATAGAGAAACTTGGTTCATCTGCAACTCCTGCGAACCTCTGCCAGTTTTTGCATCGATTGACAGAGGGAAACTAAAAAGCTGCCAGTGGCAACCGAGCCTAACATAACATAGGGTAGTTAACAAAAAAGAAATCTAATTAGTCCGTCAGATAGATTTCCAAAAAAATTTGGACACGTATTTTTTCATTTTTCACGTAAACATTAAATGAAGACGATACAGTGCCTTGTAAAGTCGCGCGACGTCATAGTTTGATATTTTTTTTACCAGATAGTGACGTCACCAGCCCCCACTCATGATCTTTGACACGTTTTATACTCGTATTCGTCTGTATTTATTAATTTGATAAAAATAAAAAAAAACACGTAATTTTTCGATAATCTAACAGACGGACTAAACAGAATCATATTTTTTTTTGTCAGTCAACTACCCTATTGTGCGCACATAAATACGTAACATAACATCACGCCTGTACTCCCCAAAGGGTAAGGCAGAGGTCCCTAATAATAGTACACACACACATTTCGCCAGCTATATTAAGTCCCATGTAATAGGGGCACGAGTCGTTGCGGCTAGATAAAATACGTTCATAACATTATTTAGCTACGATTCTAATGAAACAATCATTAATTACCAATGTACTTAAGCTTAGAAGCAAAATTCCACGCTATTCCATTGTATTTTTTTTAATCTTAATATTCCATAAAAACCGAATAATTCGATGCATTGTTTTGTGTGTGGATATAAACGGAGAATATCAAATTCGCCATCATTTATCGGAAGAAAGTGGAAATGACGAAGTTTTTAGTGGTAGTTTTGGCATGTTACGTGGCCATGGGAGCGGCGTCCGTGGCGGCTAGCTCTTTAAAGATGGTTCCGTGCTTCGGAAGGCACGTATAAGCCGGTGGTCCCGGCCGCCAAATGGTGGTCGTCAAACCATGTCAGAGGCCCTTGCGGCGGTTTAGAAACTCTGACACTAGGGTGTGTGTGGTCGTTAGACCTTACTGCCCACACGATAAGAAGAGAGAAGCTCTTTACACTCGGTAAAGTCAGTTGCGTTGACTTCACCGCGAGTAGAAAATAAGACCTCGGAAGATTGCATCATTACAGCATTTATAAAATTGATGCAGTGTGTACAAGGTACTATTGATTTTATTATTTTACTACAAATTACTTGAATTGTATAGATATTGTGTTTCATCATCATCATCAGCCTATAATGTTCCCACTGCAGGGATTCAGGCCTCCTCTCTAGAAAAGGGATGGGCTATAATCTACCACGCGGGCCCAGTGCGGATTGGTAGATGTCACATGTCTTTGAATTTTTTGATTCTAAGACATGCCGGTTTCCTCACGATGTTTTCCTTCACCGTTTTGAGAGCAGTGGTGATGAAATAAATTACACAAAGTAATGCGCCTGACGGGGTTCGAACCCACGACTCACTGTTCGTAAGTCGGGGCCGCCACTGCTCACGATATTGTGTTTAATGGTTGTAAATAAAATAACTTGATTCAACGTGGATGTAACATATCCTATTAAAATAACATTAACAACAGGCCTGCGTCGCAGAGGCGATTTCATGGCTATAGCTTGTAGCTAAAATAATAACAGTCGCTTGGATCGATTTTCGGACTATATGTCGCGCTTCGTTCCATGCAACTTCATACCAGAGTTTCCTCCGTGCCTCGGAAATCTCGTTAACAGTTACATCCGTATCTATAGTCAAGTTAAAGTAATTACTTGAACTTAAGTAATTACTTATGCAAACATTTTTATGCAATGGACAAGAATTTAAACGAAGTTAGAACCGTCAATGAATATTTTTCTTCACCTAGCACTTGATAATTATACAATACGCATATGAATCCCAAAAATCAAAGGGGCGTGTCTTGGAGACGAACTCGAGACCTATGTCATGGCAGTCTGACGGTCACACCACTAGGCTATCTCTACTGATCCGGAATGCTGAACTGAACACTTACATCCGTATCTATAGTCAAGTTAAAGTAATTACTTGAACTTAAGTAATTACTTAGGCAAACATTTTTATGCAATGGGCAAGAATTTAAACGAAGTTAGAGTCGTCAATGAAAGCAAACTTACGAATCTAACCTTTGATAGTTCTAACATCAAGGAATTACTAAACTACAGAGAAAAAATCGTATCTTAAACAATGACTTTTACTCAAGTAATCACTATGACTTGTTTATAGATACCGGTGTTAGTATTCAGGTAATCAGTGACCAGTAAGTCTGACAATCAGTCTTTCCAAGGGATATCGTATTACCCAGTTCTAAATGGGCTATGGAGGTCAGATAGGTAGTCGCTCCATGTAAAAATGTGTGTAGAAATTGTATCTATAAAAATAAATAAAAAAATGAAGTGTCTGTTTGTAATTTCAAAATAACACCCATTTTGCAAGATAATTTTTTGTTGACCGATATGAGACACCGAGAAAAATAGCCATTTTAACTTGACGATTTCCCGTTGTTTGTGTATTATTCTTTAGCCAGTTTACTGATGGGATTTTTTTGCCTTTTTTCTAAAAGTATCAGTTACCAATGATGATAAAAAGAAACTAAAAACCTGAGTAACTCGAAACCTACTGGATTTCGGTAAAACAGTTTTGGTGGCTTAATTTATTGCATTTTTACTCGACTATGACGTATTGCAAGGAATACGGAGTCGAGTTACCAGTAACCTGGTATATATAACATTAACGTGCTTTCTGAGCCACGGAAGAAACTTGATAATGTAACCAAATCACGGACCAACCAGCTCGACCCGAGCCGCAGTTATTATTAAGCCCCCAGCTCGAGAAATTATTTTATTTAAATTCTAATTCTAATGATTTTTTCAGATCCGAAAAACTCGCTAGTATGTATATGGAATCTTTTACTAGATTTAATTGACTGCTTGGCACACACCAATCCAAAAGCGTTAATATTAGGAGGTATGTTCTTAATTTTCTTTCTTTTATTCTGGTCACGGAAACAATATGCGACTCCCGCGTTCCCCTTAATCTCAAGGGGAAGATTAATAAAACAATGGTGCTGCTGTCGTGTATGGATCAGAATGTTAGGCCACAAATGGGATGAAAGGCATGTGGCTGAAATAAGAATGCTAAGGGGGATGAGTGGTATAATAGTCCAGTAATTTTAGGTTTTATCTGCGGAAAATTCCTAGTGGGCTGAATTTTTGTATTATATTTTATTGTTTTATTACGGCATTATTATCAAGATGTGAAAGATCGACATTGATATCGTGCCGGCTAAAGAAGTTATCACGGTCAAAAGATCACGAAAATCAGTTTTTCGTCACATCTTCATTACAATGCCGTAATAATAGTAGTTTATGCGACTGTGCATAATGAAGGGCATTACAACACAAGTGTGGGTTTAAGAAACGAGCCGAAGGCGAGTTTCTTAATAGCATCACACGAGTGTTGTAATGCCTAATTATGTATAGTTGCATACACTACTTTATCTACCCAAATATCATAAGGGCTCTATGATGGGTTCAGGAAACATAGGGAAATGACCAGCATTGTTACCAGTGTAATGCAATAAAAAATAAACAGGTTATTAGTTGCATTCGTCGCTGCATTTACGATATCTGGCGGAGTGTTCATATCAATTTCTGAGTCACTATCACTCATTTTCGACAGAAATAAAGAACTTTTCAGAATTTTTTTCAAAAGCTAACGAACAAATGACAGCTCGAGATGGCGGCGTTTCGGATATCTGTCATTTTTTTTAAATCTTAAGCAAACGAACAAAGTCACTATTCTTGTCTCACTCGAGATCAAAATTTCGTGCGATTTATAATTAAAATCATACTGAATTGGGGTTTCGTATCGATAGGTATCTGTTTTAATGTAGATACAAGAATAGCACACTCACTTGAATTTGACACCTGTTCCAAATTTAAACTCATAACCTACTGTTTTCAGTAGGTTATGAGCTCATTACAGTTCTGTTAATTTCTGTTGGTTGGTAATGCTGGTCATTGCCTATGGTTTTTGAACGCATTATAGAGGGTTTATGATATTTGGGTAGATAAAGGTATATTATTATACAAAAATTCAGCCCACTAGGAATTTTTCCGTAGATTGGGGTTTAAAATGCCTTAAAATGACAGGACTATAACGCGAATAGATAAAATAAGGATTGAATACATTAGGGGAAGTCGGAAAGTAGCGCCGGTGACTGAAAAGTTGTGTGGTAATAAAAAAAACAATAGTGTGGACATATTGGACATGTGATGCGAAGGAATGAGGAAAATGCTGAGTAGTAAAGTATCATTTATGAATTTAGGTGGCTATAAGAGCAGAGGAAGACCAAAGAAACGATGCATGGACAGTGTGAAGGATGATAATATGGCTAGAAAGGAGGTGACTGCTGAGATGACGAGAAATAGGGAAGTAGGGAAGAAGAATACATGCTTTGCCGACCACAAATAAATTGGGATAAGGGCAGGAGAATTATGATGATGACTTCTTGAATTTTAACGAAGATGCAAAACTGCACCTTATATTAACTTCTTCATTCTTAAACACAATCTATCTATATAAATAAAAAGAGAAGTCCTGACTGACTGACTCATCAACGCCCAGCCCAAACCCTTGGACCTAGAAAGCTGAAATTTTGCACAGAGGTTCCCTTTATAATGAAGACAAGGAATAAGGAAGGATTTTTCGAAATTCAACCCAGGGAGTTAAATAGGGGGTGAAAGTTTGTATGGAAAATCGTCATTTTCACGCGGGCGAAGCCGCTGGCAAAAGCTAGCTAGTTTTAAATAATAAGAATGTTCAAAAATACATTCTCTATTCATTCTTTCATTATTCTTTCTATTTTTTTTTTGTTTTTACTTTCCAAAATTATACTTTGTCGCGTTATTTTTAAGCATTTTTTGTAATAACCGTTCTCTTTTTGCAGATTTTTTTCACTCCTCTGTAACTGTCGGCGAAGTTCAAGATTTGATTGAAAAAGTAAAGTGTACTTATGACGTTGCGTTGGACTTTGGAGGGTGTACAGGGTCACAGGGACTCTCTGATAGTAAGCACTTTTTTTTTCTTAGTTTTCTATTGTCCCACTGCTGATCAAAAGTTTATCCCTGATCATGGTGCTTGTAACAGCGTCTATATCAAAATATTGAAACAAATATTATTATTCAACATAGGAAATATCCCGTTTTAAGTGTTAATAATAATGTTAGTGACCATGTCATGTCATGTGTTATTGTTTAAACAATCAGCGAAATTATTTGTTTGTTTTTGCCTAGTAGATTAATTTCATTCTCAGGTCGAGTAAAAACTTATTAGGTATAATAGAGTAAGATACCAGGGCCGCCAGTCGTCACGTATTTTCTAACGAAGGAAATGTGGACGATTGAGTAGTGTTAGTATGTACTAAGAACGCACGACTACCAGCTAGCTTGCTTAGACGGCCAATTTTCAGGTATCAGGTCATCAAGGTACATAAAAACATTACTTACCTCACGTATTTTCTCAAAGCTGATTTTAACGTACATTGTACGCAATATCCAGCAAGCGTCTGTTAAGTAATACGGCCGACGGAAAGTATCTGGAAGTATTGGTGACTTATTTTTAAGGATATTGCCTAAAATATACGTAAAAAACAGCTTTGAGAAAATACGTGAGGTAAGTAATGTTTTTATGTACCTTGATGACCTGATACCTGAAAATTGGCCGTCTAAGCATGCTAGCTGGTAGTCGTGCGTTCTTAGTACATACTAACACTACTCAATCGTCCACATTTCCTTCGTCAGAAAATACGTGACGTCTGGCGGCCCTGGGATTTTGGACTATAATAGTACATTATGGTACAAGTGTGTAATGTTGGTGATTACCGCCGAGGCGCCATTGAGACCCGAGCCGTCAGGTGAGGGTCTTAAGATAGCCGAGGACGGTAATCATCAATACACACGTGTATCATACGACGTTTTTCAACACACTAGTGAAGAAAATAATACTAAAAAGTCATCTTCAACAGTTGAAATGAAATGAAATGAAATACGCGAGTTAGAGCGAGTTCTGATTTTTTTTTACAATAGCGGGAAATAATATCGGTTTTCGTATGCGCGCGCATCTACAGTCCGACCAACTTAACTGTGCAGGCGGGAAAACACGGAACTAAAATAAATGTACTAAGTTTGACGTAGCGATGCATATTTCTTGACCAGTGGCGCCACCATGAAATTCAAACTTAAAATGGTCATACTGTAACAATGACGAATTGACGATCGACCATCAGGGTTGGCATGTTTAAAACAAGTTGTTTAAAACATGTGTTTTAAACAGTGTTTAAAACAGTTTCAAATAAAACATAGTTTTTTATTAGGTGTTTGAAAACATTGTTTAATTGCAAAAATAAATGAATACTAAGCAGTTATTTTTTTCCTTATTTCCTTTATTTAATCAACTTTAAACAATTTTTATAAAATATTTAAAGTGGCTTTTTAACTAGACATTTAAACAGTTTTTAATATTTAAAATCCTTAATCAAGAAATAGTTAACAATTTTTTTTATTATTAAACGACCACGTACAATCATATTTGTTCGTTAGCAGATTAGACAACATTTATTATTTCTTATTTAGGTATTTAAAAACTGTGACAAGTTTTGCAGCTTTCTCGTTACCAAGTTTGTTTCGTACATCGGTTTGAATAAATCCAAAGGTTTTTGTGTTATTGTGAAATCAAAAATCAGAAAGAAAGTCCGCTCTATTCTCCATCGGTAAAGTCCCCCGGGGAATTACCAGAACTTCCGTAATTCGTGAACGTGATTATTTAAAATATGTTTTGGGTATTCCCCTTATTTGAAGAGAAATTTAGGAGATTTCCCTACTAAAAATGAACGTAGGAACATACAGAATGTATTGAATTATGATAAATTTTTGTCATGCAGTTTTTAAAATAGTATATTAGTGAAATATATCAGGCTTAATCAATTAAAAATGGATGATAACTAACTTAGGAAAAAAAAACAAAAAAAACACCTGTTTAAAACATTTTAAACTGTTTGTTTTATAAAATGTAAAAAAAACTGTTTTTTTTCCAACCCTGTAAGACTAAAAGAATGAGGTTAATTTATAAAAAAAAAAAGTTATATTTTTAATTGAGTTTGAGTGAAAGTTTCATTTATTAAAAACGTACAAGTTAAATTTATCTATTTAAATGCAAAGTTGCATGAAATGAGCAAGCACTAGGTACATTAATTTATTTTTACTATTGAACACGATCTTTTTTGTATCGAAACTTTTTTAAGAACATAGCAACTCAACCAATAAAATTTAAAAAAAAAACGGTATTACCCGGTTAAATTGAAAATGCTCTGTTTACTCGCATATAATTTGCAATATGGTACTAACTTAACTTTGTAGTGATAATTATATTATGCACTAGTGTATAATATTATTATGCACGTGTGAGTTATAGTTCGGTCTATGGCCCTAAGAACGATGTAATAAGGCTCACTTTACGAGCAAGTGTGTTGAAAAGAATTTATCAGTAGCAGCCTCCCTTTACATAAGTGTCTGAACGTTACGGTTAAGGCTACGATGTGGTTGTTTTTTGTGAAGTTTCGACATAAGATCAGTAATATGACTAGTTCTTTACTAAATTATAAATGCGAAAGTAACTTTGTCTGAATATCGGTGAAAATGAAAATGAAATCTTTATTTGTTTGTAAACATAGGTTTTTAAGTGGTGTTACAATTAAATATAAAAGTCCCGTCTATGTTTTGCGTTTAAGCGTACAAATTAAATTGATAATTAATTAAATCAGTTTTTATCAGAATTCAAATTACAAAAATAACATTAATGTCAGAATGATTAGAAAATAACAATATTTTAGATTATTAATTACAGTCAAAAATTTTACACATACAAGCACATTAATTGTCACATAAACATAGAGGTAATAATTATAACAATTTTATTTCAATGGGTAATTTAATTCAGTGTAATGTCAAGTTTTTATTAGATATCATAAATCGGATATAGTAGGTCTAGCAAGTTTCATTAAGATAGTCATTAATTGTGTAGTAACATTTTTCAACCAAAAAATCATTTAACCATTTTTTGAACAGATCTGTATTACTAGCTTCTAAGATATGTTTGGGTAATTTATTGTAGATTTTGGGTGCCATGCCTAAAAGGTTTTTGCTGAATATAGCTTTTTTGTGTCTTGTCATGCATATTGTATTTTTATAGCGTATGCTCTTCGGGCGATTATATAAATGTAGATTTGATTTGACAAAAATAGCTACTTCATAAATATAAAGACACGGGAGTGTTAGTAACCTAAGCTTTTGAAAATGTGGCTTACAGCTCTCTGTATTTTGTATGCCACATATTGCCCTTATGCATTTCTTCTGTAGTGATTCTTCGGTGTTTGTCTGGTACTATTTCTCTCACCAATGACTGAACAAATCTGAAAGAAAATTGGCATACAGGTAGAATGACCTAGGTTAGTATTACTTGTTTGATTCCGATTCCAGGGATCATATTCTCTCCACCACACGGGAGAAGCAGCGGGAAAAATGCTAGTTTAGTAGTAGTAGCCTCCATTAAAAGTGTAAATTTGCCATTATTTCAGAGAAAATCGTTAAATGTCTGGTGAAAAAAGTTCCTCTATTGGACAAGTGCTACCCGGACTCACCGGACAATTAAAGGTACCTATGCTTTCAAGAGCTCTGTTGTCTTACTTTTTAGGGTACCGTACCTCAAAAGGAAAAAACGGAACCCTTAAACGATCACTCGTGTGTCCGTCTGTCTGTCGGACCATTCCCCCCCCCTCCCCCCTTATCTCCGAAACGACTGAGCTTTAGGAATACTAAAATTTGTTCAACACTTATTGGTTACAAGAAAACCTATAAGAAGACTATGGTGCTAAAATATCATGGAAAATCTCTCAATATCTACTACAATGCTACTTTGTGTCGAGGCCGCGGTATGTCATTCCTTTACGGGATGTAAGCATGCCCTGCGGGTTTCAATATGTCTGTCGTTTAAAGTAACTTACTATATATTCATTGCTTGTTATTATATTTACAGATCTACACCTACGTTTTCATACATTACATAGAAAGATATGGACGAGCTAATAAAAATATGTCAGAACGATGGTAATCGACCATCGTTAATTTTAATAATTAGAAAAGATATAATAAATTATAGAAACCTAGCTTTGTTTTCTTTCTTACGCCACATTCTAGACAAGACTTTTATTTGTAGAAACATGAGTATACATACAAGGCAAGCAGGTGGTTCATAAAAAAAATAAGATCCGTCATGTAATCTAACTCAGTAAACGACTTAAATTCTTCCACTGACAGGTCATGCACATCGTATCGTCGCATCGTCGTGTCGTACGTCTTTGAGACGTACCTGACGGTACGTCTCAAAGACGTATACATACCTTGATCATCTTCATGAGACTTCAAGCTGATGCATGAGGACGTATAGATGCGTCTGAGAGACGTATAGGTTCGTCTCACAGACGTATAGGTACGCCTGATAGACGTATAAATGCGTCTTTCAGACGTATAGGTACGTCTCACAGACGTATACATACCTTGAGCATCCTCATGAGTCCTTCGAGCTGGTGCATGAGGTGCTTCCGCGACTCCTGCAGCGAAGACAGGTGTCCCTCTAGCTCATCTTTACGTTGTCGTAGTAGACGTAGCTCTGACACTAAGGGTGCGGAGCCTACCCCGCCACCGCCTGCGCTCGCTTCAGCTTCTTGTTGGCGTCTGAAGAACAGAAGTGGATAGTATTAGCTCCTTTCATCACTGTATATTATAAAACAAAGTCCTCCGCCGCATCTGTCTGTCTGTTCGCGATAATCTCAAAAACTACTGCACCGATTTCCATGCTGTTTTCACCTATGGATAGAGTGGTTTTCAAGGTAAGTTTTGGTATATAATTTGTTGCGATAACCGACATGCAATGGGCGAAGACGCGGGCATCAGCTAGTGTTATAATTAAAAAAAACTAAATGTGGCACTTGGAGACTGCCGCGATAAAGCTATTGCATAGCATTTTTATCAACAGCAAATAATTAATTATTTAATTTGACAACCTCAGTTGACAACCTTGTTATTTTCCGTAACCATAGCAACCTGGTTGAATACTGAATCTTGAATATTTTCGTTAGGGAATTTCTGGATTCGCTCTCCACGCTCAAGGCCCGCGATAGAAGCTATGCAATAGCTTAATAACATAACATCACGTCTGTTATCCCAGAGATTAGGTTATGTTAGGTAGCGTTTGGCAGAGGTATACCTAACAGTACACCCACATTTTGCCAGTTATGTTTAAGTCCCATGTAATTGGGGGCGTATCCTGGGTTCGATTCCCGGATCAGGCAGTGTCATTGGGATTTTACATTACGATTTTCTTAGTAAGGCACGGTAACACACGTTTTTTCAGATTCATGAGCAAATTATCGGGTGCGCCAAAGTTCACCTAAAATTTCAACTCCGATAATTGGAAATCCGAAAATGTTCCTAACATTTTTCATCCTAACAATCGCAATTCCTAACTACTCTGTCTCTAATGTTTTAATTCCGAAGCATTCAACTTCATAATGTCAGTAGCAATAAACATCTATTACACTATTATTTGTTTTCCTATATTTTCTCAACATAACCATCTTTTTTTACACTATTATTCAAAGTCATATCTTTTTTGTTTATATTACTTTTTATTCATAATAATCAGTATTATAAAAGGTCCCATTAAAATATGTGGACAAAATTTTAGAAATCATTCAGACCGCTAAAATAAGGCAATAGTGAAAAAAAATATAAGAAAAGACATTAAAATACCTACTTTTATAGGATGAGTTAGTTCTCGAGTGCCGGCAATTTATTATTTTAAGTCAAAATAAAATCACTCTATAAAGTGTTTTTTTTTTTTGTTTATTTGTCTTTAGTTAGGCTTACTAAACGCTGGGTTAAAATTTGTCCACCTATTTTAAAGGGGCCTTATATACTATGCAAAGATATCCATAGGTTAGGTTAGGTTAGAACTGTGACCAACTACGCGCGAGCCGAGCGAGCGAAGCGAGCGGTGCCGCGGCAGCGGCCGGCGAGCGCTACCTCGAAATTGGTCGCGAAATTTTTCTAAGTATTTTTTTCATAGTGCCCCCCAGATGACACTCTGACCTGAATTTCATTCATTTATTTCATTTCAAGACAAAAATCAGTGAAACGACCTTTAATCATTCTAAACAGTTGTATGAGTGAAAATATTATGGTAATTATGTTTAGGAATAAAAGCGTTAGGATAAAAAACAGTAGGAGTTTAAATATATTTACACTAATGATATTATGAATTACAATTTTCGGAAACATGAGTGTTATGAACATCGTCGGTAGGACTACAAATATTATGAATGAAAACTTTAGGATGAAAAATTTTAGGAAGAGTGATCATTCGGATTACAAATCGTTAGGAAGAACAATTTCGGGTAAAGAACTTTAGGTGAGCCAATATGGACCCCAAATTATCACTAGCTGGTGAAGGAAAACATTGTAAGGAAACTAGCATGCCAGAGATATTTCTCAAGGGCATGTAAAGCCAAGCCAGAGAATCATGGGCGGCAAAAACACTCTAACACCAGGTTAGGCACTGATAAAGAAAAAAAGATCAAGCCTTCGATTCGGCAAGCGTAAGCGTAATGTTTTTTTTTTTTAAAAAAAAAACGTTGCCCAACACTAGGAATTTCTCCTGTATCGTGGGTGCGTTCACAAACATTTAAACTCACATACACAAATACCCAGACCCGGAACAACTATCTGTAGGTCTTACAAATATTTGTTCCGTGCGGGGATCGAACCCGCGACACGCAGCGCAGCAGTCCATTGCTTGAGCCACTGCGCCAACCGTGCCGTCGTGTTCTGACGGGCCCGAGCAGGTGACCACCTCAGCAGGTTGAGAGTTGCCGAAAATCGAGCAGAGTGGCTCAACTATAAGTTGGGGATCGTGATGATAATAGAAAGAAGGGGGTCTTTGGGCCCTTCTTTTTCTTCTTGTCGTATCGATTTACTTTCATTATACCTTATTTAAAGTTTGGGCCCAGAAGGTGGCCACGTTTATTGCAGCGGCAGAAGCGATTCAGGTCGTTAAGAGTGCAGGTAAACGGACACCTGGGACAGTCCAGTAGGTTCGCATATTCTAATTCAAAATCTCCTTACCTAAGCCTCGCGATCTCCCTCATAATCTCCCTGTTCTTGGCTTCCAGCTGTGAGATCAGTTCGCGCTGTTGTCGCGCCGCGTCCACTTCGGAGCCCTCAGACGATGAACGACCCTGAGGAAACAATTGGGGATGAATTCATTGGAGTTTTAACTATATTTAAATATCGAGTCGCGTCGCCGACATTCGTACTCGTGTACGAACTTCAATGGATTTGTATGGCGGCAGTCGCTGGAAGACTGAATTCGTTGAGTATCTAAGATTTGAGTAGCCTTGTGTACGAAGCGGCTAACGCCCGAATACTCGAACGTCACTCAATTATAAGTAGCCCTCAAAACTCGTGCTGTCTTTGTTACTTTAACGCAGAGTGATAGAGATAGCACGAGTTTTGAGGGCTACTTATAATTGAGTGACGTTCGAGTATTCGGGCGTAAGAGTTTAAAATTGAGAACCTGTGAAACTTTTCTTTAGCAGAATAGGTAATTAGGTTTTTTTATATTAAATGGGCTTACTCTTGACCTCAATCTTGTCTTGATGACAGAGATGAGGTCGACGATGGGACCAGCTAACCCAAAATAAGCCTATTAACTCGCAACTTAAATATATTAGGGAGACATTTAAACTTGTGAACACCGACGTAGGTTATATTGATTCCATCGAATTGCAATTAGGTGGTGAAGTAGAGTGTGATACTTGATACTTCCTCCACTTCAAAATTTCTATCTAGAAAGAATGTTTACGATGTATGACAAAGAGGAATGTTAGTCGATATTTTTTTGACGTGATAACGTCTTATAATTCGATGGCCGGCTGCACGAACGAAAAAAGATGACGTCATGAGTCGTTACCTCGCTCTGAGGCGTTCCATAGCAACGGCGTGTTAATTGTCGTTCCATAGCAACGGCGTGTTAATTGTTTGTTTATAGCAATGCAAGTGCTGTATTTTCTTATGACGTTGTCACGTTCAAGTATCGCCAGTAAACCGACTTTACAGACAACCGATTTTTTCTAAATTGTTTTATAAAGTCTTGCCAGTTACCTATATAGTAAGGTTAACTTACCAGTTCTGGAGTAAGAGACGCTGATCTACCCGCTCTTGGCTGGAAGAATACCACAAGACATCAATCAGTTATTATCACAAAATATAACAGACGCATACGTAAAAAACACTTTAAAGTGTTTTTTGATATCCCATAACTTGTATGTTGAAATAACAATAAAAGGTATCATAGTTTGAATTTTCAGTTAACCAAACATTTATGTTTAAAGCTAAGAAAATGCGACTCTGTCATATTTCACGTAACAATCGTAAGTTTTAAATGAAACCTTTTCGAATTATTTTGTTTGAAAAATATAAACAAAAATCCTCGCGTACCCTAGAGTTACAGGATTTAAAAAAGCACCATGTATAATGAATGAACGAAAAACAAGAAAACGTTTTGCGTCGAACCCAAGTATAGCAATCGGCACGTAAGTTTGAAACAAAATGGCGGTCGTTCGCGAAGCTACAATCATGAAAATAAGTCGACTGAGACCCGATAATGTATTACAGATTGCATCCCGTAAGTTGAATTATGATCTTGAATGCTCAGTTGCACATTTTCGTTCGAATCTCACTCTATTTTTGTCATTTTACCTATGCGGACGACCGCCATTTTGTTTCAACTTACGTGCCGACTGCTATCTTGCGACGAGCGATATTATATCATTATACTACATACCATAGTTCTGTTCTCGTGCGCCAACCTCGCCGCATACCGCGCTATCAGACGATGTTCGTCGTCCACGCCGCGAGATAAGTGTTCTGCTATGCCTGGTGGACAGATGGCTGGAGATGGATTACAAATAATTATACTGTATAGTACACAGCAACCTTGACTGTTAGAAAATGTTAGAATTTTTGCCACCGACACGTCAACGAAACGTGTACGAAAGTTACCGATAGCGGCCTGAAAGTCGCACAACCAACCGTTTTACCAACGGCATGTTAGAAGAAGGTCAGGACCGTAAAAGAAAGCAATGCGGTATCGTTTCGGTATACTGATCATACTATACCATACTTATGCCTTTTTTTGTTGGTGGGTGGAAAATCATCGAATAACCCCCCCCCCCCCGCTCTTGGGCAGAGCGAAGGGGAGTGTCAGACTTCTACTGACTAAAAACCAAACCCATGTTCCTTCTTCGCCCTTGTGTCGGAGCCGCGGTAACCTTTCGACAAACCACAGCCCCGACGGGACCATACTAATGCCTCAAAGATAAACCAGAAAGGGACTCCGTTCCGATTTTTCAGATCTTTCTTCAATATTTCAATGGTTTATTGGATGGTTCGAAAATACAATTGGACCCGGTAGGTGGCGCTGCTGTCCGGGCAGGACAACGTCTGCCAGGTCCGCTAGTACTTATATATAGGTCTGACATAAGGATACTTAATTTATTTATCTAAAATATAATACGTACTGCGATGTGTCGAGCGGCTCGAGCGTGAGTCCAGCGAGCCGGTGTTGACGTATCCACCCACGTACTCCGGGAAACCGTTGTGTGCCGGCACCGGGGATGGTGGACTGCAACATGTTTAACTGATATAAAATTGCCAGCTAATGACAATAGCAACATCGCCTACCACTGCTTTTGATTATTTAATCATTATAACTCTATGAGATTATTAAATATTGCTCTATTTTCAATTAGACACTGTCTAAGTATTGCAATAATACCACTGGATAAGGTGTCGTTATAGTTTTAGGTTTGGAAGATTTCAAAGTGCTTGTTTTGCACCTGAAAAGAAATATTCAGTGTAACTATACTGGGTGAAAGAATCATCAACTCACAAACAGCTTACCACGTCTTTAATTCGCTCATTATAGCAGTTAACCACTGAACTAGTCTATTCGATGATATTGACTAAATCATTAGATCAAACTTGGAGCCCATGTTTACTTGTTGATCATAACAATGCAAAAACTAGCTGAGCTGGAGATCCATAAATGACTGCCCTAGGGTGTAAATGTGGTGCTGTTCCACAAACAATGGGGCACTTAATCTCGTGTCCTATTGTTTGATCACTACAGGAACTGATAGACCCTTCCGAAAGCGCTAAACTAGTAGCTCAGTTCTGGGCCGACACAATTTAGATTGCCATCGACACGCTACTAAGAAGAACACTAGGTGAATACGTACACGATATGACTAAGGTTGAGCGTGCGCTCGGGCTGGTCGGGGTAGCGCGGCAGCTGCGCGCGCGCACGCTCCGGCACGCAGCGGAACGACTTGCGCAGCGTCGCGCCTATCTGCTTCGACGGGGATTTCTGGAATAAACGTATGCTATTGTTAAGACAAGATTTATAGCTAACAAATTAAATTGAATGAAGTGGAAAGTTGTATGTTTTTCCTACTATTCTGACATTCAAATTCAAATCCGTTTATTTGCCAGAATGTAGGTTTGAACAGGGTTTGGTCTTAAAACTATAATAGCTCCATTACATTCTACCATTACATATTATGGTGTGCAAATAAATATTTAATTAAGTACACACGGCTACACATCAAGCTATACAAAACCAGTTAATCTTGGCCTCACTATACTAGATCTTTTCGCACAATGAACGATCAGATTATACTGGTTTTGTATAGCTTGATGTGTAGCCGTGTGTACATTAAAAAAATATAATAATCCGAAACAATAAAATATAAGATTAACCATGGAAAGAAACAAATTAATCAATTAATAATGATGTCAAAGTTATAAATGTCAGATAGAAAATTTAATAAATAAAAAAATAAATAAAAATAAAAAATAACAAAAAAAAATTAAATAAAAAAAAATAAAAAATTTTATTCTTTTCTGATTAATTTCGATGCGGGATCCAAAACAGTTAAATTGTTTCTCTAGGACCAGCTCGAGGTCTTCGAACACATCTGGCCTGGGATGACTCGAAGTGGCACAGTGAGCGCTCACGATCCAAGTCAAAGAAGGTCTGGTAATCTGGTTACACTGGTTACACTTTTGGCCATAAACATTCGAAGATCCACCAGTACAGACACAGACAATGAATATCTGATTGTCTTGAAACCTGTGTCCTTTATAATACTATACACTCACATATGCGGCGTACTCCTTGACCTCGTGCTCGTTGCTGTGCGTGGCGGACACTCGACCGCGCCAGAAGCAATCCTGGCACATGGTATAGTTAGCGCAGCGAGTACAACGATAGCGGAACCCGGTGAGGGAACTGCGCCGACAAGCGCTGCAGGCTAGTGGGTGGACCACTGGAAGGGAATAATTAGATCAGGTGTTAGGTGTTGGAAGACCCTTCACGAAGCTAGAAGGCACTTGTGCCTCTGACGTTGCGATCTTTTTGGTTTGGACCATACTTGGGACACCTTTTAGTTACAGAGATATTGAAGCTCATAATTTCAACGTTGCTTTTTACACGCTCGACTTGAATGCACAAACAGTTAGTGCTTGTGGTATTTTCTTGAGGGCAAGGCTGTTGTATTACTCTCTGTCAGACGCCTTGCTTACCGCTTAGAGCCTAATTACTTCAGTGCAGTGAAGCCCGATGGAAGGTAGCCTTGGCCCGACAGAAGGTAGCGAAATTCCTTTTTTCATCATGTCATATTTTAGTCAAAATACATGAGGATGTTGGCTCGCGACCTTATCAGAGTTATAATCATTACAACCACTGCAAAAAATAATAATGATTGCAATAAAAACATACCATTCTCGACGCTAGCAAGTCGGTGCAGCAGTGGGAGCCACACAAGACAGGGCGGCCCGGGGTCAGACATCAGTGTGTCCAGGAAATCGTTCACGGTGATCTTGCCATTCTAGAAAAAAATATGGTGAAGTGTTTTTAATAGATGGTTTATGAGGTAATTGCTCGCAAACTGAGGACAAAAATTACAGACCACTATGAACTTCGCTAAGTAACAAGATTGAATGTTAATAGAGCATAATACAAATACGATCTTTTTTATTAATTTACTAGTAATGAGAGGCGCTTGTGGCTTAATCATAACTGCCGCTCGGGTAGATCCTTAGGTTAGGATCCTTGCGGGTGAGCACAGATTACGGTTATGTAATCTGTGCTCCGTGCCTCGTAAAGCACGTTAAGCTGTTGATCCCGGCTGTCATCATAAATAGATCTTTGGCAGTCGTTACAAGTAGTCAATAGGGGATCGGACAAAAAAAAACTAATTAGTCCGTCAGATAGATTTCCAAAAATTATTGGATACGTATTTTGTCTTTTTTCACGTAAACTTAAAATGAAGACGAAACAGTACAGTGCTTTGAAAACTCGTGTGACGTCATATGATAGTACATTTTGACGACACAAGTGACGTTTCAAGCCCCACTCCAAGATCTTTGACGTGTTATGACTTCGTCATTTTTTATTGATTTGATAAAACAAAAAACACGTATTCAATATTTTTCGATAATCTAACTTACGGACTAAACAGAATCATATTATTTTGACCCAGTCCGATCCCCTATTGCCGGATAGTCTGACAACCAGTCATCGTATTAGGTACCTGGTACTAACTGGGTCATGGAGGTCGCTCTATGGAAAATACTGGTATTCAGCTGCATTCGGTTAGACTGCAAGCCAACAGTATAGTCGGGCAAAGGTTAGGCAGATGATGAACTTTTTTTTTTTTTAATTAGCCTATTGTGTCCCACTGCTGGGCAAAGGCCTCCCCCATTTCTTTCCATGAATAGGGGGGGTTTGGACCATATCCCACCGCGCTGGTCCAGTGCGTGTTGGCGGGTCGCCAGGCCTCGTTGGTCGAAAGCAGAGTGTACCACGTGCAGGTGAGGTTGGCTTGAGTTCCTAAGCTGTTATTGGGAACTTACCTGATTAAATATAGTAAGGGCCAGGGAATCAGTATAGCTGAACGACGGCGACTCATAAACCGCCGCCGGTAGAGCGAGGACTTCTCGCAGGTAATCCGACAATCTCTTCATGAGTAGGTGGCCGTTGCCGTCCGATAGTTGGGAGAATATGTCTGGAGGGAGAAAGGTTCATTTTATTTGACGAAGACGATTCTAGTTCTCCACATTTCTTCGGTAGTTTATGAGTTATCTTCTGTAAGCGTGCAGTTTTGCATTCTCTTCAAAATTCAGGAGATTGCCATAAAATATATAAACCATACCTGGTCAATTAATTTAAATAAACTGTTTCCTTAGTTGTTAAAAACGTAAGTGTTTCAGAGTAACTCCGCACCGTGGTTATGGGAATAAGAAATTAACGAATACAACATTTGCGTTTGTTTGGGTGTGTGTCTTTTTGGTTTTAAGTTTAAAGTTTCTTCATTTATTCTGAAAGAACATACCTTATTCACTTTAACGAATAAATACATAACTAAGATAACATGTTTTCCCTTTTTCTTGCTTTCATTTTTGTTACCTTTATTTTTATTATGATTATAGTTTTATAGTTTGTACTGTGTCAGTCCAATACATGCTTTTCTTTCTATCAGAATAGTATTGAATGGACAGTTCTTGAAAATTCAGAACAAGGGCCTTTGCCCTTTTGTCATTGGCATAGTGTAATTTGTACGGGTAAGGTACATTTAAATTATGGACTGATGATTGATAAATGATAGAACCCCCAAAAACTGATAAATGATCGAATCGCGGCGAATGAGTGTTTTTTGATATTAGCCCAACAACGGTGCTAAGCGACTATTACTGATCGTTTTCGTAAAATTGCATATTTTATTCATTCGCTGCGCGTCGATGTCATCATAACATTGATATTGTACAGATTTGCTTGTACACATATTCATAAGTAAGTAATCTAATTTATAATAAATATATCATTGATGCATAATGTTAAATGAAAACCCAATTGATATTGAGATTTAATTTACGAGTAACATATGGGGTACCTATTTTATTTAAATTGCATGATAATGAATATGCAATTCCTTAACAAATGATCTAAGAAGTTGGATCACATAGATGACTCACGTCTGAGTAGCCTAGAACACTAGTCACAGTAGTCATTAATGATTCATTGTTTACTCTGACCTTGTTGCCTTCACGCTTAATACACACTATAAGTATACTGTCCCTGTCTGGGAATAAGCGGTAAGTTGAGAAATCTTTGTTTCGAGAAAAAAGTGAATGAAAACCCGTATTTCTCTTACATATATAAAAAACGCACGCCTTTTTCCCATGGGGGAAGGCAGATATCAAACACAGGACCCCACCTGCTACGATCCTTACATACACCTTTTGCCTCGTCCACACATTTGGTCACACACGCACGTCGGTTACAAATACTACGCAAATGTCCTTCCTGGAGAGACTCACTTATAAGGTCAGAATATGTCTATCTAGGGCGCCCCTACCGTCGTTGCTACTCCCATTGTCTTTTGTTAGTCGTCTATTATATTTCTCTTAATTGTTACAAAAATATATAATAGGACTAGCCGTTGCCCGCGACTTCGTTCGCGAGGAAATTTTGACGTGTATGTATGTGTGGGACTGCCTCTGGGTGTATCTATGCCAAATCGAATGACAAATGCCAATCGAAGCGATTATATTCCCTTAAACTGGCCCTGTTATAAAATCTGTTCCCACACATACAGATACATATGTCTTAACTATATTTTATCTCTCTACCAATTTTTCGGCTCCAAAACGCTAAGAATTTCATTTATATACTTGCGGGAGCCCTTAGTCCAGATCGTATTAAGACTTGCTCAATTTTAGGCCGGTAGTACAAAAATCAAACTTACATACAAACTCGCGAGAGCCTTTAGAGCTTCCTAATCCGACCCTGAACCAAAATCTTAGCAAACTTCTACTCACCATAAACTACGTACCCGTCAAAATTCAAGACTGTAGCACGAAAAATGAAGGACTTTCATACAAACTTGTGAGGGCTCATAGACAACCCTAATCCGGCCCTGTCGCAAAGTTAATTCATAGCAGACGCCTACTGACTATAAACTACGTCTCTGCCAAAAATCAATATTGTAGCACGAAAAAAAGAAAGACTTTCATACAAACTTGCCAGGGCCCTTAGACCACCCTAATCCGGCCCTGTCGCAAAATTAATTCATAGCAGACGCCTACTGACTATAACTACGTCTCTGCCAAAAATCAAGATTGTAGCACGAAAAATGAAGGACTTTCATAAAAACTTGCGAGGGCCCTTAGACCACCCTAATCCGGCCCTGTCGCAAAATTAATTAATAGCAGACGCCTACTGACTATAAACTACGTCGCTGCCAAAAATCACGATTGTAGCACGAAAAATGAAGAACTTTCATACAAACTTGCGAGGGCCCTCAGACCGCCCTAATCCGGCCCTGTCGCAAAATCCGTTCTTAGCGGACGTCTACTAACTATAAACTACCTCCCTGCCAAAAATCATCTTTTTACGTCCAGCGGTTTTCGAGATTTCGTGATGAGTCAGTGAGTGACCTTTCGCTTTTATAGATATAGATATCTTTGTTTTCCTTACTGGATATGGTGCAATAAAAATAAGGTTATTTTGATTATTCCAACTGATGCAACAAGATGTCACAAGATATCAGTAATTTGAAGATCTTTGACAGTCATTTCAGGTAGTCAGTGGCCTAAAAGTCTGTTAACCACTATCTCCAAGGGGTACTGACCTCAATTTCCCTTTAATTCGCAGTGTTGAACCTGAACGACATAGTAAACAAAAAAATCTGGTTCATTTTCTGCTGATAAGTTTTTGTTTTTTTTTTAATCAAAATGTAGCAAAAATGATTTGCAACCTAAAAATAATATAACTGTCAATTTGCGCAAATTTTTTCTCTCTTTTTTTACCAAGATGTCATGGAGGTGAACTGTCATGCGCGGATCTAAGGTTAATAATTTTCGATTTTGGACATTTGCATTTAGTTAATGGGTATTAATCATGAAAAATTTCTGAAGAAATATCGCCTTTATTGATTAATGTAAAAATCATCTCATTTGAACCATGAATATTCAACCTATGAGGCTGTGAAATCTTATGTTGTTTGTGACCAACACTGCGGAGCTCTCAGAAAATTACCGAACTTTCTGTATGTTGTACAGAAACAACGCTGCTCTCTTGCTTGTCAAGTACGGCATATATTTTATGTCGGTTCTTACAATTGAAAGAGCGAAGGGATGGTCTACCTCTATGCGCGGGCGCGCGGGGCGAGGGGTGAGGGACGGCGCGGCGCCACTGCGAGCGTGCGGCTGCGCAACGCAACCCCTTCCTTCCGGCAGTCGCGAAAAGCTAATTGGGTCAAGAGCACGTCCGCTTTCGATCCCGACGGTCCCTCTCGCGAGTGCAATAATTTATTAATCCTGAATATACGTGTTAAGATCATATAATGACTTTAATTACTGAGTTCCTCTATCAGCTCAGTAAGTGGGATTAGATACTATAAACGTCCACTAAGTAGTAAATGTGAACTCGAATAATTATACCTACCTATAGTTTTCATCCGTTCTCCGCGAATCGAATGATATAAAGGTATAAAGTGTGTGTTAGTTGTGTTAGCAACGCAACGACGTAAATATAATTTTGTGTCGTATATTATTACGTGAGTGTTTTGTGTGAATTGTGTAAACGTGCGTGTGCGTGAAAATGAGCGCGGATAACGCAATCAAAAAAGAAATTAGCCGCATTCGTAGCGAGCTTTTATTTAATTTAGAAGAACAATTAAAACATCGCGTGCGTAAACTGGAAACGGAAGTTTACGGCGCGCCGATTTCGCGTGATACCGATGAAGAGGGCTCCTTGACACCACCGATACCTACATCATTGACCGTCGGACATGTGACACCGGCCGGGCTCGGCTGTGGTCATCAAGCAGCGCATGGGAGTGAAGCCTTTACCACTGTTCCTGCCACGACGTGTCAACATGGCTACTTCACGAGTTCGTGGATGCCTGCCAGTGCCACTACCGGTAACGGTCACCGGGTGGTTTCGCAAACCGCTGGACCAGTCGCGTCATCGCCGGCGGAGCAGACACCGAATATGTCAGCCCCACAGCTGGATTCAGGTATTTCTCAGTTAGCGATGCCGGGCGCCCCGTCGCTTGGCGTCCATAACACGGTCGGCGAGTGCGGGTTACCAGCCACGCGCGCCGGGTTGCCTGCCGCCGCCGCCGCCGGTACGCCGTCGCAACTGAATTTCTCGACTTTGACGCCTACAAATACCGGGTATGTTGCATCTTCATCATCACTGCGATATGTAGGTCGCAGCGACCCTATACCGGAATTCGACCCCCAGAAAACTTTAATTACAATGGAACTTTGGATTCGTAAAATCGAAGGTATTTCTAACATGTATGGCTGGGACGAAAAGACCACTATTTTCAATACTTCGTCAAAATTAAGGGGCTACGCTCGTCAGTGGTTTGATGATTTAATAGACGTGAATGTGACTTGGTCGGATTTTAAGTCCAAGTTAATGTTGGCTTTTCCGTCCCAGAAAAGTAAACTGAATATGTTACGTGACTTAGTTAATGTCGTACGGAAACCCGACGATGACTACATGCAATTTTATTATGATAAACTGGCTTTGGGAAATGCTTGTGGCCTCCCGCCATCGCTCACCACGGAAATTATAATTGGCACGATTGGTAGTCAGATCGTTGAGATCGGCGCGGTTTCCGCGGCTTGTAATGACCCCACTAAGTTGTTGAAATACCTATCCGCACTTCGTACCGCCGAAGGAACAAGTCATATCGTGCCGAGTGTAAATTCCTCTTTTAAAAAGATAAGATGCAATCTTTGTAAAAGGCGCGGTCATATTGCAACGAATTGCAATTACAAGGCGCGTGATAAAGCAATTATTTGCGCTTTTTGCCGTAAATCGGGCCATACGGAAGATAAATGTTTCCGCAAAGCTAAAAAAATGTACGTATTGTGGTAAATCGGGTCATAGTAAGGATGAATGTTTGAAACTTAAGGCTCGAAAGTCACACATCAATAGTAATAATAATAATTCGAACGCTGGCGCACCCCAGTCGGTACATGCTATAAAAGACCAGTCATCAAGCTCGAAATATTATTTAAACGCAAGAGTTAATGATCGCCCCGTGAAACCTTTTATTGACTTCGGTAGTTCGTGTATAACTATTACTAACTCTACGTCACAAAAATTAAATCTCGAAGTGCAGCCCTGTCGATCGAATAGCGTTATTAGTGGTTTTGGTGGTTCGAAGATAATACCTATTGGTGAAGCGTATGTAAAGGTGTGTGCAGACGAAGCCTCGTGCAACGCGAGCGCTTATATTGTGCCAGACAGCGCACAAGACATCGGTGTGATTATAGGTCAACCGTTTACGGATTATCCAGACGTGTACGTCATTAAGACACCTACGTGTTTAAGAATGTATAACGCTAATAATTTACGCGAGCTACCTGCCGTTTGTGAGGATGCCGAACATGTGAAGTTGGTCACGGATAGTTCAGTCGCGTTGTCGCCAGGAGTAAACAAAATAATAGTTTCATGCGACCAATTACTATTCGGACATGCGTCCGTACGTCACACCGAACATCAAGCTCCGAGGGCTGAGTGCGTTATTCCACAGAGCGATATCGAGTTTATTGACGGAAAGGCAGTAATGAATATAATAAATACCAGTAATAGTTCATTTGACTTACCTGCTAATCGATGCGTAGCACGAGCCGCGATAAACGATAGCGTAAATACGTACAAAATAGGTGACGATCTTGAACCGGACGTGTTAACGAAACTCGAGTCGATTTCACAAGAATATTCGGAATGTTTCTCGGGAGTAGACGACAGTAGAATAGGCAAATGTTCTGTTAAGATGCATATCGAGTTGACGGATAAAGAAAAGGTCGTATATTACCGACCATATCGCATGTCGGTGAATGATCGTGACAAGGTCCGCAATATCGTTAGTGATTTAAGGAGTAAAGGTATCGTGGAGGAGTCCACTTCGCCATACGCGAGTCCTGTCATTCTTGTGACCAAAAAGACGGGAGAACCGCGCATGGTTGTCGATTATCGCGCGCTAAACAAAATTACTAAAAAGGAGCGCTACCCTTTACCGTTGATACAGGACCAACTAGATCGACTTTCAAAGGCGCGTGTTTTCTCGTGCTTAGACATTTTATCGGCTTACCACTGCATTCAAATCGATGACGAGAGTAAACACTTTACCGCGTTCATCACACCGGACGGTCTCTATCAGTACACTCGCATGAGTTTCGGGTTAGTAAATGCACCAGCGGTGTTTCAACGCGCTATAGACGAAATCCTCGGGCCGTTAAAATTTAAATTTAGCACGGCTTACTTAGACGATATTTTAATCTATTCAAACTCGGAAATTGACGCGTTAGACCATTTAAGGGCAATTTTAGAGCGAATCCGAGACGCCAACGTTACGCTGAGACTCGATAAGTGCTCATTTTTAGTGTCTCGTGTCGAGTACTTAGGCCACGAAGTGTGTAATGGCGAAGTAAAACCGGCTCAACATAAACTTAACGCCGTGCAGGATTTTAAGCGACCCGAGAACGTACACCACGCAAGACAGTTCATGGGCCTAGCGAACTACTTTCGTAAGTACGTACGTAACTTTGCTTCGCTAGCTCGACCTATCACGCTATTGACAAAAAAGGACCAACCATGGCTCTGGGGCGCTGCACAACAACAGGCCTTTGATAGTATTAAGAACATACTCGTAAGTCGTCCGGTACTGTTATTATTTCACCCGGAGTATGAAACACAAGTGCACACCGATGCCTCTAAAATTGGTCTGGGAGGTATTCTGCTTCAAAAACCGCCTAATGGTACTTACCAACCAGTCGCTTACGCTAGCCGCCAGACGACCACCGCGGAGCAACGTTACCATAGTTTCGAACTTGAGACATTAGCTGTTGTCATGTCATTACAGAAATTCAAGGTCTACTTAACGGGTTTAAAATTCACCATTGTTACTGATTGCAATGCTCTGCGGTGGACGTGGTCAAAGCGGGATCTGAACCCGCGCATCGCTAGATGGTGGCTCGAAGTTCAGGGACTTAACTTTGACGTAGAATATCGACCGGGCAAGGCCATGGCTCATGTGGATGCATTGAGTTGTAACCCAATTGAATCCGTTATGCGTTGCACAGACGGAGATCTTATTGAAAGCATGCAGCACGCTGACGACTCAATCCGATCCACTATAGGGCAGTTGAAGGACAAAACGTCCGTGGGTAATAAAAACGGCTTAGAACGGGACTACGTTGTAGAAAATAACATTTTATTTAGAAAAGTGAACGGTCAAAACAAAGTTGTAGTACCGCGTCAGTCTCGCTGGTCAATCATGCAAACTTTTCACGATAACAACGGTCATGCCAACTATAATAAAACCTATGACGCCATAAAGGAAAAGTATTGGTTTAGTGGTATGAGACGGTTTGTGCAGAAGTACGTCGGTGGTTGCATATCATGTCAGTACGCAAAGAAACCGACGGGTCGTAAAGTAGGATTATTACATCCTATAGAGAAGGTAGCTGTACCGTTTCACACCGTCCACGTGGACCACCTCGGTCCATTCTGTAAAAGTCCGTCAGGTAAAATGTACATACTCGCCATTATAGACGCGTTCACGCGTTTCATCTGGATTGAGGCGGTACGCGATGCTGGTTGTGAAAACGTATTAAAGACATTTGATCAGTACATTAAAACGTTCGGATTGCCGAGCCGTATAATCAGCGATCGTGGTAAAGCCTTTGACTGCCATGAGTTCAAAAGGTATTGTCGTGATAGGCAAATCAAACACGTACTAACCGCGGTGGCAAGTCCAAGGGCCAATGGGCAAATTGAGCGGTTCAATCGTACGATATTAGATGCTCTAGTCGCCTACCTCGGAGAAGAGGATCAGAATCGTTGGGAGGAATATTTACCTAAGGTACAACTCGGGATTAATTCCAATACAAATAATAGTACAGGGAAGTCACCACGGGAACTACTATACGGTTTCCGACCACGTCTGTCGGGAGACGTCGTTGTACCTACGAGGTCTAATATCAGCTCTCTTCGGGCTGGCGCTATTACTCGCTCTCAGGAGGCTGCCCGGAGATCAAAAATCAATTTTGATAAATAAAGACGTGAGGGTGCTCCATTTAAGGAAGGCGATCTCGTCCTGGCTGAACGTAAGGTATTTAAGAAAGGGTTACGCAGCGGCAAGCTTATGCCTCGTTTCGATGGTCCCTTTGCCGTGCGTAAGGTTTTACCTCATGACCGTTATTTAATCAAAAGTACCACCTCTCGTGGTCGTCCTTACGAAAACGTTCTTGCCAGAGATAAGCTTAAGCCTTTACAATATCCTAACGAGTCAACTTCCGATACTGATTGATAACAGGATGGAAGTTGTTTAGATTATATTATGTTTTATTTTTGTTTTTGTTAGATGTTGTAATTAATCGTTTCAACTATCATTATAAGACTAACACATATACCATGATTAATTGACGTTAAATAATAACCTACATACCGGGTTGCACGTTAAACGGGTGGTTGATTAATTGTTATTATTAAACGCATGTGTGTGTATCTTTACAATGTCTACTCACAGTTGGTGGAGGATGTCGAGATGTTTACTGTACTTACTCTTCAATTAAAATTACTTATATATTAAGTGACTTAATTAACAACAAACATACTTCCTAAGTATTAAGGTTAATGTTGTGAGCCACTACTCTGTGGCCGCTGCAACTGTTTACTTATTACAACATATTCATTTACTTAATGTAAATACTGTTAATGTTGTGAGTCACTACTCTGTGGCCGCTGCAACTGTCCACTTAATATAATATATCCATTTGTTTAATGTGAATGTTGTTATTAATTGTGAGTCACTAAACTGTGGCCGCTGCAATAGATGATGTGGTTATAACACAAGGGTACCCTACTAAATATTAAGCGCTAAATTGAACATGCATGAAAGACAGATACCGCATTGGTGTCGTCGTTTAAACGAAGGCCTTCTTAGACTGGTGGTAGATACAGAGTGTCGTTCCTGTCGATGGGCGCATTTACAAAATGCCAGTCACTTGCAACAGATACGCAGTGTCGTCACCGTCGATAGACACATTGGTAAAGTGTCATCCGCAGATGATAGACAACAGGGTCGGCACTTCCAGTGTCATCATCTGATAGACACATTCATAAGGTGTCGTCTGATATAACCACGATAGATGCTCAGCTCGTCGTCGTCTGACAGACATTCATAAGTGTCCTCATTATTTTATAGTGCCAGACACATTCAGAAGTGTCACGACAGTGTTTCATGGTCTGACTCTGACCACGTCTAACAGACGTATAGATACACTTACGCTTTTCAATTCTTTTGTTCGTGAGATTAAGAACTCACCTTAACCAGGTGACCTCGAGCGAGGGTCGGTATTATTAGTTCCAGGATAGGCTACCCGGGGCGGGCAGCTCCATCAGGAAAGGCCGACTGAAAGAGCGAAGGGATGGTCTACCTCTATGCGCGGGCGCGCGGGGCGAGGGGTGAGGGACGGCGCGGCGCCACTGCGAGCGTGCGGCTGCGCAACGCAACCCCTTCCTTCCGGCAGTCGCGAAAAGCTAATTGGGTCAAGAGCACGTCCGCTTTCGATCCCGACGGTCCCTCTCGCGAGTGCAATAATTTATTAATCCTGAATATACGTGTTAAGATCATATAATGACTTTAATTACTGAGTTCCTCTATCACAATGAAAATCGACCGCAAGAGTAACTTCCTTTCATGCTAAATTTAGTATCATCAATCCTCTCCCTTTTGACTAATTCACCAGCAAGTACAACTCATTCAAAGAGAAAGGTAACCACAGTACATAAGCATCTGACAAAACGGGTGAAGAAGTTTGGTCGAAAACCCCTAAACTTCAAATTCAAAAAAGGCAAACCAACGGGGCAGTCTACCAAAAGGGGCAGAAAACCAGTATACCATGCAGTGTAAATTGCAATAAGTGTAACCTTAGATTGTGGTTGTTGGAAAATTAAAATTGTTACTATCATTACGATGTCAACGTCTAAATGACGATAATTATATTTCAAAGAAAGATGATTTTGTGTGTTATTTTGAACAGTAAACTTTGTTTCTTCACACATTTTTTTAATTTGATTGTAAATTTTACTGTCCACTCAAGCCGCAATGTTGGTAGTGTACAACATATATTCTGCCATTTACTCTTTAGAGTGTTTCGCAACGTTGTACCTCAACAACATATGTTTTCTCAAAAAGTATATAAGTTATATTTTTTTAAATATTTTTATAAAGCCATTTAGACTATAATTAAACCCCCCAAAAAGAAAAAAGAATGAAATTGCAACATTTTTTCACCTGCGAACTAAAGGGATATACACACATCAAAAGTGTCTAGGGATCAAGCATTTTTATGCGGATTTCTTGAGATTGAGATGTGGCTTTGTAATAAATTTATGATTTTATAAATTTATATGGATCCTTTTTGGTGCAGTTCATAATTTGAATCAGGAACTGTGAATCAAATTCAAGTAAAAGATGAAAATCAGCTGTCAATATTTTCCCTATAAAAACATACAACGCATTGAAGACATTATTAGTGCTACTGTTTCCCTACTACTGATTAAAACCAACGTTATTATGGAGCGGCGACGTCATTTAAGCAGGGAAGAAATGCTCAGAGCCGTGGGAATGATAGAAGCTGGTTCCCGGCAACGTACTGTGGCTTTAGCTCTGAATACAAGTCAGAGTGTTATCAGTCGACTTTAGACACGTTACCGAAGCACTGGTACCGTGGCCATGGAGGACGGTATCGCTGCACCACACGGAGACAAGACCGATACATTCAAATCTTAACTCGAAGAGCTCTAACAATAACCGCCATGATGTTAGCCGTGAGGCTTCATCACTCTTCAGGGAACTTAATTAGCGACCAAACAGTCAGAAACCGCTTGCATGAAGTGAACCTTTATTCCCGAAGACCGCTACGGGTACCACCTATAGCAATGCACAATCGTAGGATTCGATATCAATGGGCTCTTAAACACAGAAATTGGGCAGAAGAACAATGACGTTTCGTGTGCTTTTCTGATGAGTCACGTTTTGGTATGAGACCGGATACAAGACGTATACGACACTGGAGAACCCCTGGACGCCAACAGCGATTAAAATCCTGCCAGGAAGTCCATCCTTATAGTGGTGGAACCATCATGGTATGGGCGGGTATTTGGATCGGCGGAAGAACTGAGTTGATTTGGATCAGAGGCAACCTCAACGCTCAAATTTATGCTGAGACGATTGTATCAGACGTCATCGCTCCTCTACAAGTGCAAATCGGTCCCTTATTTCAGTTAATGCATGATAATGCACGACCGCACACCGCAAGAGTTGTAAGACAGACTCTCGCCGCAGCTAACATCAATGTCCTGCCCTGGCCTGCTCAGTCGCCAGACTTGAACCCGATTGAGCATGCATGGGATATGCTACAGAGAAGAGCTCTGCCGAATATGGAGGGTATCCAGTCGCAAGAAGACCTTTTTTTGTTGTTGCAACGAACATGGGCGGCCATTCCACAGCGTGATTTGGATGAACTCATTTTGAGTATGCCAAACCGATGTTCTTGTGTTGTTAGTGTTCGCGGTAGAAACACGGATTATTAATTGTTTAAGTTACCCAATAAAATTTTAAAGAAAACTGTTATTTCAATTTTTTTTTCTAACTTTAATGTTAGTGGTTCAAATGTCAAAAATCCCTTTATTAGGAAAATGGCAAATTTCTTTATTAATGCAAAGGTGACTTGGTTTATCGTTACTGTGACAAACGAAAACACTTTATTTGATGAATCCTTAAAGAAAATTTTAATTAATATCAATCAGGAGAAAAGTTATTGCAAAAATATATGTTGATCCCTAGACACTTTTGATGTGTGTAGTTGGAAAAGGGGTAGACAGACAATGACATCAGAATTTCGGTTTATTTTGACCCTACTATTTAATTTTGTCTTACAGAGTAGAAAAACAACACACAAAAGTACTTACATCGCAGTTTGTCCATCAACTTGCCGGCACACATCGTGGCCAGAGCGACTTTGATGGAAAACACTCGTATTTTCCCCACATTCTCACTGAAATAAAAAGAAGATACATTAATATTTCTTTTTCACATCTTTTACACCGGTACGGCGTTTTCTATTAGCACATAACGTTAGTAAACAAAGGAAGAGGGCTAGATCTTGTTTTATAATAGGCTGTAATTTTTACGATTTGGGTTCGAGACAGTCACAGTCATCACTAGGCTATCACTGCTGCGGCAACATAAAACTCATAAGTCTGTTTGTAGAAAGTATAAAACAAAGTTTGGGTCTTAAGATATCTTATACTAGGTGCAGAAAAACCCAAAATAAAGCCAAAAGGCACTTGTTCCTTCCGACAATCAGTGTAGGGCGTAGTTAACTACAATTTTGTAATCTGGTTACTAACTACGATTAAAAGTAGTTAACTACATGTAGTTAAGTTACATGTAATCATAACTACATGTAGTTAACTACTTTTAATCAAACTACATTAAGTAGTTGTTAGTTTGATTGCTGCAATCGAGTAGTTATAACTACTGATTATTTCAGTTTTACGAACTTATATTTTGCAATGAATTAACATGTAATGTGTAGTTGGTAATTTAAATATGTTTTGGAATAAGGCTGCATAAAAAAAAACAGTTTATTGCACTTAACTATATTTATTTTTATGAATAATCAAATGCAAGGATTAAAGTCGTAGATGAATTTTTCACTGCAACACTCGAAAAATATTGAAAGAAACTAATTGAAACTTTCGGCATTTTCAACGCTACATCATTTTAAATGTAGTTCTAAAAAGTAATCAAGTAATCGTGATTGCAACTACAATTTGTAGTTATTAGTTAAAATTTTTAACTACATTTTTCGATTACTTTATGTAGTTAGTAGTTATGATTGCTAACTACTTTTTGTAGTCGTAGTTAGTAATCAGTAGTTAGATTACATTTTGCCCAATACTGCCGACAATGCGATATTTGTTTGTTCAATCTAGCTAGACCATCTCGTTCAATCCGATCTTTTTGTTTGTTCGACCTTCTAGTTCCAGAGAGCTCTGTTCCCAGGATCAAAGTTCCAATGTTTTTCAAGTTTTTGTTTGTTAAGCAATATAAATGTCTGTTTAATTTACGTCTTTTTCACAAAGACACCCATTATCTGAATGATCTGTCAACACCAGATTCTAAACATTGAATAACACAATCACTTGTGTGAATTAAATATTTAGGTACTAAAGATAATCATTACATTAAAGGACTCATTTAGAATGACTTGTCATTATTAATCTATTACATAATAAACATTACAATATTGATAACTTATTATGAATAAGGTGCAACTTGATTAGTATAACTACTAACACCCTTTTTTTTTTTTTTTGGTGGGTGGAAAATCATCGAATGACCCCCCCCCCCGCTCTTGAGCAGAGCGAAGGGGAGTGTCAGACTTCTACTGACTAAAAACCGAACCCATGTTCCTTCTTTGCTCTTGCGCCGAGGCCACGTAATCTAGTACAAAAATCCGCGGCCCCGACGGGAACTACTGGGGGGGAACTACTACGGGTGAAATAAAATATTTCAATTAAGAGAGAAAGAAAGAGAAAAGTGTTATTGGGTTTTTCCTAAAAGGAATTTCTGGGTAGCAAGTAGCCCGTTTGAAAGTAATTGGTATGATGTTGGCGCCTCGTAAAGAACATTAATTGGTAGATACATTGGTCCTGTGCCTGATCCCTTCTTCTCTTGATTGCCTTTCCTTAGGACTATGAGAGCGAGAGAAGAGAGAGAACCCCAGTGTCTACACAATTATGCGCAATAATATCTCCCGTGTTGATGATGGTTAATCTCCGCTGGGATTGGTCACGATGACCGAAAAACAGTCATCTACCTATGAACATTGTTCCTTCGAGAGCATCAAATAAATAGTTTGATTATTATGTAAAACATGTGGGTAGTTATTTTGTTCACAAAATAGTCATAAAATCCAACTCACCCAGTACTGTATGCAGACAACAACCAGTTCAACAATAAAGCTGAACATGCTTCAACAGACACCTGATGAGCGGGCGGCAGTCTTTTGTTCAAGTTATGGTATAACGAAGATACAAGCGTTTCCAGTCGTGTTACATTCACACATGCAGTCGGTTCCAGAGTGTTCAGTGCGTTCTCACGGAATGCTTCTATTACGTTCCATATGTCTATTACGTGTACTGAAAGAAAGAGGATGCATTTGTATGACATTGCCAGAGTTAATTTCTCCTTTTTTATGTGTTTGTCTTTCCTGTTCATACACAGTATGCTATATTATATAAAAAATGGAATATACATATAAGAAAAAACAATTAAGGCGCTTTGCACATGGAGCAACTTTAAAAGTTTCCTGTAACTAGTTGATAGTTGCTACAACGTTTACGGTTGCCGCAATTTTATGGCAATCTGTGAGCAACTTTCATAGCCGAGTTAGCTTTCATAGCTCAATCTACGCAGCGAACAGCGTTCAGTGTGGCGATGAATATCGAAGAAGCAGCAATTTCTCTAATTTCAATACGTCGTCGCCGTATGCCGTCGACGTTAACTTTAAAAATCGGTATAATATTTAACAGTTGCTAGTTGCAGCAATTAGGAACTAACTTAGTCATCGATTGGAGCAACTGAAAACTGTTGACGATCACCGGAACTCAAAACTCGAGTTGCTATGTGTGCACAGTCCAATTGAATTATATGTAAACAGCTAGTTACCAGTTGCTGCAATAGTTGCTCCATGGGTCTAACTACCATAGTTTGAAATTAATCATTGATTTATATAAATAGTATATTTAGTATTTGAAATAAATCATCATGATACTTTCTACTGTTTCTTTATTTAGTTTAAATAGGTCATCATCATCATTTCATTTTGAAATCATAAACAGCTGGGAAAAGGCCCTCTCCATTATTAATATGCCATATTTCTCAGTTTTGTGCTTCCCTAATGTTTGTGTTGTTATTGATACTATGTATGTGTGTCAACCATAATCACAATGGCTTATCAAGACCTTGGTGCCCAATCAGGCTAAACATAGAGTTGTTATTCCAGCCCAGCTATAAATATTCATGACTCAATCATTTGGGGCACCAGTGAAACTATTTCATAATTTTGGAAGCAATAAACACCAATTAAACCCAATAAAAAATGAATTAAACTTGTTAGTTGAAGAATCTATTTATGCACCATCCAACAGGGAAAACCGTTAGTAGGCTAAGTTTTATTTTAGTTTCCTGAAAAATATTATATGATCTAGTTTTTTAAACTAGTATTAAATAAATTACACTGTACATTACTCACAGTTACATTTCTTTTGAACATAGCGGAGCTTGCAAGCTGTTCTGTATGAGGCAAATCTGATCAGGTCAAAGTTCTGTTCTCTCATCTCCTGCAGCAGTTGAGAGCGAGGGTCGGCGGAGGCGGAGCCCGCACTGGGCATCCCCCGCAGGTCCCCCACACTGGGCACTCCGCCCACACTCTCACGTTCTAACGACATTTTCACTCCTACAAAGAATTACAACGATAATTATCATAAAAAACAGATTATGAAGGTGTGTACTTCAAAATTGATCTTTCCCAACAACACAAAGATAAGATCGAAAGTGATTAGAGCGACAAAAAATATAAACAAGGCCCGCGGCCGTAGGACCGCAAAAACATCTGATATCACTAAATTGTCAGAAATTCACGATGCTAACTAAAGAGCTCTTACCTTAACCAAACGATTAACTCATTACTTTGTTGACATAACGATAATATATTCACGGCAAACTCAAGATTATTTCTGTAGTTAAATCGATTCGAAGATATTATTAGTGACAACTTGATATTTACTTGATGATTAAATTATAATCGGATACCACATTCACTGTTTCAACACACGTCTTCACTCTTCCTTTATTTATAGATTATTTCCTTGTCATCTACTTCATCGAATAAATTATAAAAGTAATTCGTCTACGCCAATAAATTACGGAATATCGAAATCAACATGACAAGCCTGCCATTAAAAAAGTACGTTCCTGAAATAGTGATTTTTATATCTCGATTTAAATATTTTCAAATAGTAAGGAACCAGGGTAACCGTAAACGACAAAAAATGTAAGATTTATTTAATAACATTACTGTTAATTTTTTAAACCTTAATCATTCATTTGATAATCACTGTCTTTACAAACTAAGAGATAAACAAAACCTTTTGCTTTTTAAATTCTGTGTGTAAAGGAACTAGTAAATGTCAAACCATAAACACATTTTGGTTTTAATGGAAATGCTGTTTTAGATACTTGGATTTATGGACAGTGTAGTAGGTGCCGTGTGCGTGTGTATAAAATATTTCTTAGATATTTCTGCAATGATGCAGCATTACAGTTAACATAGGGGTCTTTACCTTTAGTGCAGCGTATGCGATGCACCCGGGCGCAGAAGTCCTAGGGGGCGGCGATCGCCGCTCGCTATGGAGTCCCTGGTTCCACATAATGGTATGTGGAAAATCCAACTTCTAAAAAAGAGGAGGTCGGTGTTTCAGTGTGTTTTTACATTTTACTACAGTGCGACATAAAAGAGTAGAAAATAAACGAGGGCGCCACCATCGCTCAGGTGGCAACCCAGTTAGTACGACGCAGCTGATCTTGATACTTGAATAGTATTATTTATTTATTAGACATAAATATTGAGTAATTAAGTATGTTTATACATACTTATTTAAAATATTTACTCAATATTTAATCATTTATTCAATTGCTTTCAATAAGTTTCGCTTAGATAGACAGATAATATATTTGAAATGTAATAGTAATAAAACTACAAGTTCACTCAAATATAATAAAATATATTAATCTAATAAATTAAAATCCAAATATTCTACACCTTCTGCCGAATTGCACAGGTGTCGAAGTCGTCCAATACCTTTGAGGGACGACCCTTTCTGTGTTTAGCCGGTGTCGAGTATTTCCCACCGGTTTCGATGCCGTTTTGCACGATTCTGAGCACTGTGCTTACAAAAACACCTAAAACAAACAAAGCATGGTACTTATAGTTTATACTTATGGTACTTATAGCAAAAAACGTATTTCGTGATTCGCAATTAATTACATTAATTGTTTTTACCTTCTTACTATCAAGTAGCAACGTTGTTAAGTCGCGCTATAACTACACCGGTATTTGTTTATCATAACATAACCTCAAAAATGGTTCATAACTTATTTGTAAATAATATTTAGCTCGATAATTTTGCTCCCTGAATATATGAATCGTTTGTAATTAACGTTAAGTGCAACTTTCAATAGTTACTTACCAGTAAAATCTGCTGTACGATGATAAATATCTTCTAAGTTGGAAAGTAGCTTCCCAGCTTGAAATTCGGCCTAACACCGCATGAAAACTTTATAAATTATTTCACGGGCACCTCCACGAATTACCTTATTCATGATACATCACTGTTTTCTTGTCCAGACTCAGAAATAACACTTAAAAAGCAAAATTCTAACGAGAAACGAATCCGATCAAGAAGAATTGACAATTCAAGTACTTATATTAGATGTTGCCAGAAAATGAAAACATTTTAGTTCTCAAATATTTAATTTCTACTCTTTTATGTCGCACTGTAAGTATGTGTAAAAACACACCAAAACAGCAACCCAAATTGAACCTTCACATGGATCATAATATGAATCATAATATGATCATAATATGAATCATAATATGATCATAATATGAATCATAACATGGATCATATTATGAATCATAATAGGATCATAATATGTGTCGGTACATATCAAACGAGCCCAAGTCACTGCTAAGCTAATTCTGAGAAATCGATGTTTTCTATTATTGACCTATATGAAGCCAAGGAATAGAGTGCAGCACTTTTAATACATTTAAAATAATATCCACTGGCGATACTACGAAAGAAAAAGGCAAAACTACAATCAGAAATTCAAATAAACTGGTTGATAATTGGGACTAAAGCATTTTTGATAGTGACATCATGGATTTAGGCTCGTTTGAAATAAAAACCCATACAAACACCACGAGAGTAAGACAACAATGGCGGCCATGACACAGCGCAGCGCTGTCTGTGATTGGTTCAAATGGACTTTGGCATGTTTAATCTACACTGCCATTGTGACTTAAGCAGTTATGAAACATTTAGAACCTTATTTGTATGTGAAATGGTAGACTTAGGTCAATTTGATAAAAACTGCCATTTTTGATTTTGGCGCCTAAATCAGGATTACCAAAAATGTTTGAAAGTGTCTATGGTGGACTTCAGCCATGGAGCACGATAACCAGTGGAGAGCGCGTGCGGGGGCTACCGCGGGCGCCAAACATTCGCTATATCAAGCGTACGCGGCGAAATTTTGCTCAGTCGCAAAAATGGTAGGCTAACGCACGAACGTCACGCGCTCCCGTTTTAAAAGCATTTATTACGAAAAATAATGCCTAGTTGTGCAATTAAATGGTGTGTAAAGTGTACTACAACTTCAAGTTACACAAAAGATGGGATAACATTGCACAGTTATGTGGTTTTCTATTCAATTTGATAAAAACAATGAAAAAAGAATCATATAATTGCTGTCTCTTTCTGGTACACTGATTTGCACTAATGCAGTTGTCTCTTTCTTTCATGATAGTGATGTTCGAGTTCGCAGTATCGCGACGGTTTATGGTATCGATATAATTTAAAATATAAGTTCTTAAAATACCTTTTTTTAGTTTCATTATTGCTATATTTTCAAATATGATTATTCACTTGGCTTTACTCGCAAATGTGTATAATACTGACATAACAGTAAAAAAATTAGTGTATGATATCTCTGCCTGCCTTTTACACAAAATTTAGACGCGTTGCTTGGAATCTATTTGAATCATTGCAATCCTAGACAATTATGTTTTTTTTAATGTTTTTATATAGGCCAGTGTAGGTGTGGAACAGACGTTATCAATTTTAGTTTTGGAGTAAAGGTGGCCAATACGCGCATCGGCATGTGAACACATTGCTGGCAGTGGCGTGCGTGCAGAAAAACGGAGGCATAGGCCTATGAAAAAATTTGGTTGGATTGTGTAGCCTACTATGGAACGAGGACTTAATTTTTTTTATTACCAATTTTATTGCAGTATCGGGTTAACCTGCGCCATATACACCATTTAGGGTCCGATAAGCATGGTCCTACGATGCACCGTTTCCGAGTTATGGGCGTTTTAAATTATTGTACCAAAATAAGTTAAATAAAAATAATATCTTGAAAACGGATCGTCCTAGGCAAAAAATGACCGAAATTTTAACCCCCCTTTGCTACCCCCGTGATATCATGATCTTAACACACAAAATTAATTTGAACTAATTTGAGGTTCTTTTACTTTTTTTTTTCACTAATTTGACGTAGAATCGACAAACCATTTAATTGATTTAGCTTCATGTGTAGCAAAAAAATATATTGATACTCAACTGACATTTATTACGAAAAATAATACAAATCCAAAGGATTATATAAGAAAAACATATTCAAAACTAATCCATTTTAAAAACCAGTAAATATATTATATTTTTTTTAAATAGTTTTCTAAGTTTAATAATTACCTGTTTTATTTCAAAATCGAACCCGTAATCTCTGTATTGCAAACAAATCGTTATAATACTAATAAGTCAAACAATTATCGATATCGATACTTTTTCAATTACTTTTATGGAATCCCTAGAGAATGAGTTGTCATTTGGTTGTCAGTTCGTCAACCAATCACAGAGTCCGAAACGTACCTCTCCCCCCGCAGTATATTAGTGACTTTGATTTAGAACAAAAACGTGCCCATACTTTCTCCACTGGTTATTTTGCTCCATGACTTCAGCTCATTTGATATGTACTAAAAGTATTAAAAGAATTTTAAATGTATTAAAAGTGCTGCACTCTATTCCTTGGCTTCATATAGGTCAATAATAGAAAACATCGATTTCTCAGAATTAGCTTAGCAGTGACTTGGGCTCGTTTGATATGTACCGACACATATGAATCATAATAGGATCATAATATGAATCATTTATTTATTTATTTATTTGGTTCACCAACAATTGTTTACACTGGTACATGGTAAATGAGATACAAGCAAAAAAATCAGATAAAAGTGTAACAATCACTTAGTGCGTGTTCACGTACGCGCGACGCGACGCGCGACGCGACGCGCGACGCGATGGGCGATTAAATTCAAACATATGGCGGTGTATGAGTGCGTTCACGGAGAAGCGATTTTATACGCGATTATTTGAATTTGAGGCGGTGCCCGCGGCGGCGCCCGCGGCGATTATCGCGGCGGCGCCCGCGGCGATTATCGCGGCGACGCACGCAGCGGCAATTCTCGATGAAGCGATACCCGCGACGGAACTTTTTTTCTGATTGATGGTTTTCGGGGTCGCTGATTATGAAAATGAGTTCAAAATGAAAATCCAAGATGGCGCCGAAAAAAAATTTAGTTTTTCCATCATGGGTGTCGTAACTTCGTAAGTCGTTTAAATGGTTTTCGGGGTCGCTGATTACAAAAATGAGGTCAAAATGAAGACCAAGATGGCGGCCAGGAAAATTTTTGGTTTTACCGTCATGGGTGTCAGTGGTTTTCATGGTTTTTGGGGTCGCTGATTACGAAAATGAGGTCAAAAGGAAAATCCAAGATGGCGGCCAGGATTTTTTTTGGTTTTTCCGTCATGGGTGTGGTTTTCATGGTTTTTGGGGTCGCTGAATACGAAAATGAGGTCAAAATGAACATCCAAGATGGCGGCCAGAAAATTTTTGGTTTTTCCGTCATGGGTGTGGTTTTCATGGTTTTTGGGGTCGCTGATTACGAAAATGAGCACAAAATTAAAATCCAAGATGGCGGCCAAGGAAATTTTTGGTTTTTCCGTCATGGGTGTCGTTTTCATGGTTTTTGGGGTCGCTGATTACGAAAATGAGGCCAAAATGAAAATCCAAGATGGCGGCCATGGAAATTTTTGGTTTTTCCGTCATGGGTGTGGTTTTCATGGTTTTTGGGGTCGCTGATTACGAAAATGTGGTCAAAAGGAAAATCCAAGATGGCGGCCAGGATTTTTTTTGGTTTTTCCGTCATGGGTGTGGTTTTCATGGTTTTTGGGGTCGCTGAATACGAAAATGAGGTCAAAATGAAAATCCAAGATGGCGGCCATGGAAATTTTTGGTTTTTCCATCATGGGTGTGGTTTTCATGGTTTTTGGGGTCGCTGATTACGAAAATGAGCACAAAATTAAAATCCAAGATGGCGGCCAAGGAAATTTTTGGTTTTTCCGTCATGGGTGTCGTTTTCATGGTTTTTGGGGTCGCTGATTACGAAAATGAGATCAAAATGAAAATCCAAGATGGCGGCCAGGATTTTTTTTGGTTTTTCCGTCACGGGTGTGGTTTTCATGGTTTTTGGGGTCGCTGATTACGAAAATGAGCTCAAAATTAAAATCCAAGATGGCGGCTAGGAAAATTTTAGGTTGTTCCGTCATGGGTGTCGTTTTAATGGTTTTTGGGGTCGCTGATTACGAAAATGAGGTCAAGATGAAAATCAAAGATGGCGCCGACGAACAAGATGGCGGCCAGGAAAATTTTAGGTTTTTTCGTCATGGGTGTCGTTTTCATGGTTTTTGGGGTCGCTGATTACGAAAATGAGGTCAAAATGAAAATCCAAGATGGCGGCCAGGAAAATTTTAGTTTTTCCGTCATGGCCGCCATCTTGGATTTTCATTTTGACTGCATTTTCGTAATCAGCGACCCCGAAAACCATATAAACGACACCCATGATGGAAAAACTAAAAATTTTTTTCGGCGCCATCTTGGATTTTCATTTTGACTGCATTTTCGTAATCAGCGACCCTAAAAACCATTTAAACGACACCCATGACGGAAAAACCTAAAATTTTCCTAGCCGCCATCTTGGATTTTAATTTTGAGCTCATTTTCGTAATCAGCGACTCCGAAAACCATGAAAATGACACCCATGACGGAAAGACCAAAAATTTCCCTGGCCGCCATCTTGAATTTTCATTTTGACCTCATTTTCGTAATCAGCGACCCCTAAAACCATGAAAACGACACCCATGACGGAAAAACCTAAAATTTTCCTGGCCGCCATCTTGGATTTTAATTTTGACCTCATTTTCGTAATCAGCGACCCCTAAAACCATGAAAACGACACCCATGACGGAAAAACCTAAAATTTTCCTGGCCGCCATCTTGGATTTTAATTTTGACCTCATTTTCGTAATCAGCGACCCCAAAAACCATGAAAACGACACCCATGACGGAAAAACCAAAAATTTCCTTGGCCGCCATCTTGGATTTTAATTTTGTGCTCATTTTCGTAATCAGCGACCCCAAAAACCATGAAAACCACACCCATGATGGAAAAACCTAAAATTTTCCTAGCCGCCATCTTGGATTTTAATTTTGAGCTCATTTTCGTAATCAGCGACTCCGAAAACCATGAAAATGACACCCATGACGGAAAAACTAAAAATTTCCCTGGCCGCCATCTTGAATTTTCATTTTGACCTCATTTTCGTAATCAGCGACCCCAAAAACCACGAAAACGACACCCATGACGGAAAAACTAAAATTTTCCTGGCCGCCATCTTGGATTTTCATTTTGACCTCATTTTCGTAATCAGCGACCCCAAAAACCATGAAAACCACACCCATGACGGAAAAACCAAAAAATTCCTTGGCCGCCATCTTGGATTTTCATTTTGACTGCATTTTCGTAATCAGCGACCCCGAAAACCATATAAACGAACCCCATGATGGAAAAACTAAAAATTTTTTTCGGCGCCATCTTGGATTTTCATTTTGACTGCATTTTCGTAATCAGCGACCTCAAAAACCATTTAAACGACACCCATGACGGAAAAACCTAAAATTTTCCTAGCCGCCATCTTGGATTTTAATTTTGAGCTCATTTTCGTAATCAGCGACTCCGAAAACCATGAAAATGATACCCATGACGGAAAAACCAAAAATTTCCCTGGCCGCCATCTTGGATTTTCATTTTGACCTCATTTTCGTAATCAGCGACCCCTAAAACCATGAAAACGACACCCATGACGGAAAAACCTAAAATTTTCCTGGCCGCCATCTTGGATTTTAATTTTGAGCTCATTTTCGCAATCAGCGACCCCAAAAACCATAAAAACGACACCCATGACGGAAAAACCAAAAATTTCCTTGGCCGCCATCTTGGATTTTAATTTTGAGCTCATTTTCGTAATCAGCGACCCCAAAAACCATGAAAACCACACCCATGACGGAAAAACCAAAAATTTCCTGGCCGCCATCTTGGATGTTCATTTTGACCTCATTTTCGTAATCAGCGACCCCAAAAACCATGAAAACCACACCCATGATGATAAAACTAAAAATTTTCTTCGGCGCCATCTTGGATTTTCATTTTGAATTCATTTTCATAATCAGCGACCCCGAAAACCATTAAAACGACACCCATGACGGAAAAACCAAAAATTTTCGTCGGCGCCATCTTGGATTTTCATTCTCATTTTTGTAATCAGCGACCCCAAAAACACTACTTTATCAGCAATACCTAAAACTAGTCGGTTTGATTGAGAACGCCGCGTGCTTTACTACCCGCTTGAAAAGTCGCCGCAATAATCGCGGCGGCCGTCGCCGCGGGCGCCGCCGCGGGCACCGCCCCGCGTCTGTATGAACAGCGTAGTACATTGCCATACGTTTGTGTTCGCGCGTGCGATGATATCTGCCGCTGCACGCATCGCGTGTCCGTGAACACAAAAATCGCACGACGCGCCGCTCGTCGCGTCGCAGGTCGCGCCGCGCGTCGCGTCGCGCGTACGTGAACACGCACTTAGAGGTAAACTCAGCATGCACACAAAAATATGTCGTAACTTACAATACAAAACAATAAAAACACATTTCATTAAAGTTGCTAACCTAACAAATTAATTAAAATATGTTAAAAAAAAACTAGATAACATAAAACTAAATAAAACTAGGTACATAACAGAAATATAGTGAAATAATTATAAAACTTGTAGGTACTAAGAGACTTAATGTTCGAGAAGATACTTAATATTCGGGAAGGTACTTGTAAAAACAGGCTTTCAATTTGCCTAAACATCAAAATGGAGGTCGATCTTAACACTGCAACTGTTAATACGATCTTGCAAAATCTCGCGTAGGGATTCGAGAATTTGTACCTAGAACTGTTCTTCTCTGCGGAGGGCAGAGTGGCGTTATAGGACTGCGAGGAATGGGACGGGCAACTGGTGGAACTAATGGCGCTAGCACCGCATGAACCTAAGCTCTTCATTGGTTGAATATCTGTCAATGTCATTTTATATTTCAAAATAGCTTGACCTCATTGGTCGGATTGGGACAAGCTATGGACACGCCATCTACAATCAGCTTTCACTTGCCAACCCCATTCTAGATGGGGCACGGAAGCAAAAATTATTAAATACTTGCGGACAGACGATTTTATGGGCCATCACTTTGCACACAAACATCGCGTCATTCAGTCGTCGGCGTTTGTCCAGAGAATCCATTTTAAAATGGATGAGTCTATTTCTATATGAACGTATTTTCTTGGACAAACCGCTAGCGTAGGCCAGGTGCCCAAGAAAACGTTTTGTACACGTTCGAGACGCAATGAGTGGGTAGCATAATGTGGCCGCCAGACCACGCTACAGTACTCTGATATGCTTCGAATTAAGCAATTATATAAAATAATTTTGGTTCTGCAGTGTTTAAATTGTTTTATAGATCGACCCAAATATCATAAACCCTCTCTAATGCGTTCAAAAACCATAGGCAATGACCAGCATTACCAACCATCAGAAATAAACGGAACTGTTAAGTACTCATAACCTACTGAAAACAGTAGGGGAACAGGTGTCAAATTCAAGTGAGTGTGCTATTCTAGTATCTACATTAAAACAGATATCGATACGAAACCCCAATTCAGTATGATTTTAATTATAAATCGCACGACATTTTGATCTCGAGTGACACAAGAATGTGACTTTGTTCGTTTGCCTATGATTAAAAAAAAATGACAGATATCCGAAACGCCGCCATTTCGAGCTGTCATTTGTTCGTTAGCTTTTTATTTCCACTTACGAGTAGACAAATTTTCTGATAAGTTCTTTAAGATCTTTATTTCTTTAAATTTCGTTTTTATTGCATTACACTGGTAACAATGCTGGTCATTTCCCTATGGTTCCTGAACCCATCATAGAGCCCTTATGATATTTGGCAGGAAAATCTAGCATTTTGGAAGATCTTTTCACTACATTATCAATGTGAGGGATAAAAGTTAATTTTTGGTCAAACATAACACCAAGGTCTTTTATTGTGTCCATTTCCTTAGTATCTTTTCTCCGTCAATGTAATAATCTTGGTCAATGAGGTGATGTTTCCTAGTAAATTTTACATGGTAACACTTACTAGGACTTAGGAGCATTTGATTTATTTGGCACCTTTTCACCAATTCATCCAAATCACTTTGCAGTTCAGAGGCGTCATGCGTAGATTTGACTATTTTAACGAATTTTAAGTCGTCGGCAAATATAAAAATTTGACAGTGGCGAAAGCAGTTCGGAATATCATTGATGAAAAAATTAAATAAAACCAGCCCCAAATGAGGCCCTTGTGGCACGCCCGAGGATATGTATCTGACGGTTGATCGAAAACCGTTGACTACTACAAAGAAAGTTCTGTTCTCAAGGTACGAGCTCAACCATGAGAGTAAAGTTCCAGCAATACCATAAGTTCTCAATTTATCAATGAGAATTTGATGCGAGACCCGATCGAACGCTTTGCTGAAATCTGTGCACAGACTACTTAGAGATACTGTGTAAATGACATTAGTTAGCTTGATGGCCAGAGTCTATTGCTGTTGTCAATAACTCAGTAAAAAGTGTCAGATTGGTATTTGTAGAACGAGACTCCACAAAGCCATGTTGTTCCTCACTTAAGTAAAGTTTAAGATGATTTTGAATGTGAGGGCAAATCATAGACTCAAAGACTTTACCTAGGGTGGTTAAGATTGAAATGGGTCTATAGTTCGAGACTAAGTCCTCATTGTTTGATTTACGAATGGGGACGACCTTTGCTTCCTTCCGCTTTGAGGGGAAAATACCACTGGACAAAGACTTATTAAAAATAATCAATAGAGGCGTGACCAGCTCATTTGCGCACTCATATATAAAAATTGGTGGTAAGCCATCAGGACCAGCTTCTTTGTTGCAGTCTAACGTTTTTAGCTTCTTGTATAAGGCCTCACTGTCGATATCTGGGCTGTTTAAAAGTATGCTACCTTCCTGAATACCAGTAATGTTAGTCGATTTATGGCTTATTTACCCCGCCTAGTTTTAACACAAGTCCAAAAAGATTTAGGGTTATTGGTTAGAGTGTTTTCAAGATTTTTTAAGTAATCATTATAGCAAATCGTAGCAAGTGCATCACAGCGTTTGCTGATCATTTCCAACTCAATCTTGTCCAAAGGGTTATGGTAAGTATTATAACGTTTTCTAATCTTATTTTTCGTGTTTAATATTTTAATTAGAGGTTTGCTAAGCCCCCCCTGGTTTTATATGGATATTTACTACTCGTATTCTTTGGTATTTTAATTTTAATAGGAATAAATCTTTGAATAGCGTCATTGATGATATCATAAAAAGTCTGTACCATTTCATTAACGACATGTTCCTCAAATAATACCTCCCAGTCCTGTTATTTTAGGTATTTCTTAATCGGTATATAGCTTGTTTTACGGAAGTTCACGTAACTCATTCTTTTATTCTTCTGGGAGTTTGGCCTCTTTTTTAAAACACATATTTTTTAACTAGGGGTGGGTGAAACTGATCAATATTACATAGCGATCCAATACTCTGACTTATATTATCATAATAGGATCATAATATGAATCATAATAGGATCATAATATGAATCATAATAGGATCATATTATGAATCATAATAGGATCATAATATGAATCATAATAGGATCGTAATATGATCATAATACGATAATTATATGAATCATAATATGATCTTAATATGATCATAATATGAATCATAATATGGATCATAATAGGATCATAATATGAATCGTAATATGAATCATAATAGGATCATAATATGAATCGTAATATGATTATAATATGAATCATAATACGATAATTATATGAATCATAATATGATCTTAATATGATCATAATAATTATGAATCATAATATGGATCATAATAGGATCATAATATGAATCATAATAGGATCATAATATGAATCGTAATATGAATCGTAATATGAGTCGTAATATGAATCGTAATATGAATCATAATAGAATTATAATAGGATCATAATATGAATCGTAATATGAATCATAATAGGATCATAATTCACATACTGGTATGTGGAAAATCCAACTTCTAAAAAGGAGGACGTCGGTGTTTCAGTGTGTTTTTACTAAGGTGGATGGTGCCAGCAATACGACAATAATTGAAACCAGTGTTAGTCCTAGTTCATAGGAACATTTTAAACTATCAAATAAATGCTAACACCGAAATAAAAAAAAAATAAAAACTAAGTACCATAAAAACTGTAAACGAAAATATACAAAACAATTTCGAAGCAATTTATAAACAAATATTGATTTACTAACCTTAGGAATCATTTTCACCGATTAACGAGTGGAAAAAAAAGGAAATAAAGATTTTGGCAAAGGAAATAAAGATTTTGACATTTTGGTGGGTTGGTGCTGACGATACAACGATTTCGGTGTTCGGATTTATTTGGTAGTTTAAAAATGTTTCTATGAACTAGAACTACCAGTGGTTTTATTTATTGACGTATTGTCGGCACCACCCTGTATACCGAAACACCGACCCAAATAGGGGATCGGACAAAAAAAAACTAATTAGTCCGTCAGATAATCGGTCGGTCCGTTTGGTAATCTATCGATTTCCAAAAAATATTAACCACGTATTTTTTCTTTTTTCACGTAAATAAAAAATGAAGACGATACAGTGCTTTGAAAACTCGTGTGACGTCATATGATAGTACATTTTGTACCTTCAATTGACGTTTCAAGCCCCACTCCATGATCTTTGACGCGCTTTATCTTCGTCAATTTTTATTGTTTTGATAAAACAAAAAACACGTATTCAATATTTTTCGATAATCTAACTGACGGACTAAACAGAATCATATTTTTTTGAGTCAGTCCGATCCCCTATTGAACCTTAATATGGATCATACTATGTATCATAATTATGGATCATAATATGTATCATAATAAGAAGCATAATAATATGGATTATAATATGAATCATAACATGGATCATAATATGGATTATGATAATGAATCATAACATAGATCATAATATGGATCATAACATAGATCATACATAACATTAATATGCACCATAATAATTATAGATCTTATATATGAATCGCTCTGTTTCTCACGTGTCACTGTAATGTGATTGACTCAGCCGACAATACCTCCGAGTAGCAATTCGCCGCCTGAAAGCCCATTCATCTGAAGGGCCTGATGGAATTCCACCGTTTGGAAATATTTTAAGAGCCGCTTCTATGTACTTTACGTACTTAGCCCTGCAAACAACAACGTATCCGGCAGAGTGAAAAATCTCACGTGTTACCCCTGTACCCAAGGGTAGCTTCAGGTCAAAAGTAAAGAATTACTTATAGGCCTAAAGCCGTTCTATCCGCCTTCGGCAAGGTGTTTGAGTCGATACTTAATCGGTACCTACGTCACTGGGCAGATCAAAACCCAACTAGCTGTCAGGCATAGAATGTATCCCAAAATTCCTTCAATTACTCTTCACGAGTTATCTCTCTGACCGTCTTCAGTATGTTAAAATAATAAAACCAAAAAGTGTTACATTTGCAAATAATAAAAAAAAGCATTTGGTCTTTTTGCTACCTTTCTTGACTAATGATGAAAATACGGGTTGGCCCCCAGCGGCAACAACTCACTAAACGCCACAGATTGGGGTTTGACAGTTTGTGGTAACTTGATGTGCTGTTACTTGTCCTTTGTACCCATTCCATTTTGACCGAGTGCTTACTACGGGGCTCTAGTGTTATGTTTGCACACGGGCGCTACAATTTTTATTAATATACTATTGTTAGTTATATACCGTTGTTAGTAATATACTGTTGTTAGTAATATACTATTTTTAGTTATATACTATTTTTAGTAATATACTATTTTTAGTAATAAACGATTGTTAGTTATATGCTATTTTTAGTAATATACTAAGACAATAACGGTAAGTTATTCATAAGTTTACTTTTAAATGTTTCCAAGCGTCCTGCAGTCTTAGGGTTGACACTTGACAGTGATATTTTTTTTAGCCACTTTGATTTTAGCAAAAAATCAAAGTGGCATTTGACCGCAATGGTCCGAGTCTAGAACATTTATGATTTTGAATTGGAATGACATCGGTATAAATAATGTCTAGGCAAGTGGCACAAGTAGGCGTAATTCTTGTGGGCTCCAAACATAGGTTCATGAGATTGTAGGACTGAAATAGACTTATCATTTTACTACATGAACTAGACTTTTCTAATAAATTTACATTAATTCACCGCAAGTGATAATGGACTTGTTTGTGTTACAATTCTTGTGTAAAACTTCATCCATTACTATCTCAAAGCAGTCATACAATCCCGAGGGGGGCCTGTACATACTTAATATAATGAACTGCTCCAATTCTATACAGGCTATTTCAATATTGCGTTCAACAGATAGGCTCACAATTTCCTTTCGGTCTTTAAATTTAATCTGATTATTTACTAAAATTAGTGATCCACCATGAATGGCATTAACTCCGTTGAATGTGCTACCAATCTGGTGATTACTAAAACTAATCATGAATTGATGGCTTAAATTCAAAAATAGTTCCAATTCTAAGTCTTTGTTCCTCAGTCCCTGAATATTCTGATGCACCAGGTTGATACTACATATTTGATTTTAAGCTCTTTTTAATAGGGTCATACTCAGAAAAAGTGTACATTTTAAATTTGTAACTAAACTGATAGGTAACGATACTGAGAATCTCCGTCACGAAACTGATGTCATAAGGTATGGTGCACATGGATTGGGCGAATAAAACACGTGATTATATTTGACTTATCAGTGTTATTTAGATTAATAAAAATAAAAATACCATAAAAATTGGTAATTATTTAATTAAATTCCATTAAAAAACCTGTCGGCAACTATACCTGTGTATTATTACACAGATAGATAATATGGGTGGGTGTCGTAAGAGGCAACTAAGGGATGTACCGGAGAATGGGCAGCAGCGTTCTCTGTGCTTTTTGTATCGACCGTACTGCGATCGCCAACCCGCCTGCCAAGCGTGGCGATTATGGCAAACCCCCCCTAAGCAATAATTACACTTAGGGGAGGCCTATGTCCAGCAGTGGACGTCTTTCGGCTGAAATGATGATGATGATGATGAGATAGATATGCACTTTTAGTTTTTGTGAACTAAGCTTAACAATTTCTCAGTTTCGTAACGTAACGCAATATAACAAAAATGAGAATAAAATTTGAGAAATTCTAACCTCTAAAAATATTTTTACGTAAACCACGAGTTTACCACGCAAGCACTGAGCGTATTCGTTAGTAAACAAAAAATGTAATAAACTTTCTAAAATAATAGCCGTTTATAACCCTGAGGTATTTTTTTGTAAATATTCACTTGATATACGTCTTGACTTCATGACTACGGCGATAGCATAATGACTGCCGCGACAGTGATTTTGGCGTAAGTAATAATGTTGCCAGAATAGAAAAAAATATTTATGCCACCATAAGTCATTGCTTTTCAAATTTTATCACGCGTTACTAACCCTGAGTAACGAAACTTCATAATTTTGGGACAAGGTTTGTTTAATTAAAATAAATCTTTCTGTATATGATTTACGGCTAAAATTGGTCTTATTTAGTTACTTGATTCATCAAGAATAATATAACCATAGTCAATGTTAAAAAAAGCGATGAATATTCGTAACAATTCATCTCTGAAAATGTGTAATCGTCATTGGGACACAAAAAAAATGTATGACGATATTTATAACAATGTTTTGACAATCAAAAATTTTAATCTTATAATGAAAATTGAATTAAAAATACCAGAGAAATCATCATATTATTAGACTAATATAACAAAAAGGTGGGATAAAAGAAAATATATCATAATACTAAATATTTACGTAAATATGAAGTTGCGGGACAAGAAAAGACACCAAATGTACACTTTTTCTGAGTATGACCCATTAGGCAAAGTTTTTTTGACATTGTACATTATTACTAGAGTTTGCCTCTATTGTCCTATTCTCTAATTTAAATGATTTACAATGTCAATATTATGCACTAAATTTCTCACTGGATTATTCAACATGTCATGGTGCTCAATAGAAGCAATCTCTTTCGCTAAATTCTTGGCTGTTATACAAAAATAATAAGACAGTAACACAGCTATCTGTCGTTTACAATACCTAGAAAGATAGTACCTATCTACTAGGAATCTATCTTTTGTCTAATATAAACAACCAACCAACCATATTTATTTATTTATTTATTTGCTTACATGTAAAACACTGGTTAGTAGGCATTTTTTTTTTTTAAATACGTTGCCCCACACTAGGAATCTCTCCTGTATCGTGGGTGCGTTCACAAACATATAAACTCACATTAATATCAAGTAAATGAAACATATTATTATTGAATGTCAAATTATGCAATGTCATGTTAATTTCAAATCTAAAGAGGTTTTCTTCCTGTGGCAAACTTTGACTGTACGAGAATTAGTATATTACTAACAACGGTATATAACTAGCAATAGTATATTACTAATAACAGTATATAACTAACAATAGTATATAACTAACAACAGTATATTACTAACAACGGTATATAACTAACAATAGTAGATTACTAACAACGGTATATAACAAACAATAGTATATTACTAACAACGGTATATAACTAACAACGGTATATAACTAACAACGGTATATAACTCACAATAGTATATTACTAACAATAGTATATTACTTACAACGGTATATAATTAACAATATTATATTACTAATAACTAGGGATTGCAAGAGCAGCGGTGGCCCAGTGGTGGCGGCCCCGACTTACGAACAGTAGGTCGTGGGTTCGAACCCAGGCAGGCACATTACTTTGTGTAATTTATTTTCATCACCGCTGCTCTCAAAACGGTGAAGGAAAACATCGTGAGGAAACCAGCATGTCTTAGAACCAAAAAATTCGAAGACATGTGACATCTACCAATCCGCACTGGGCCCGCGTGGTAGATTATAGCCCATTCCTTCTCAAAAAGAGAGGAGGCCTGTGTCCCAGCAGTGGGAACATTAATAGGCTGTTGATGATGATGATGAGGGATTGCAAAATCCGGATTTTTTTGAAATCCGGATTTCTGTGTTTATTTCAAATTATAAGTTGATTTGATAAAATTGCAATAAAAATGCATAAATTATATAAAATCAGTTTTTATTCGCTCAAATCCCAGCACGATAGAATAAAATCAACTAAAATAATCAACAAAACTTAGGGTATCAGTCATTTTTCCCGTTATAAAGGGGATAGAACCGATGTGGCATATCAACCTGCCCGCCATTTTGATTTTTTTTCGAAATCGCGGCCCACAATGAAAGTGGTATGTATGGATAGAAGACATATAGAATAGACAAACAAAAAATGTCCAGTAACATGGTATCCCAAATTGTCAAGTTACCGAGATATTTGAGGGCAAAGATCGACGAACGAGTACGACAATCATTATATTTTTTTTTTAAATAGCCCTATTACTTACGTGTATAGGCTGTATGTAGTTAAATTGTATCCAAATAATAGTTCCCAGGTTTATTATTATTATACGCAGGAGAAAATCGCTTGCATCGCAATGAAACGCTATGATGTCAAAGAATGGTTTTCTCGTGCTCCTATTATTTTGTAATGTTCCTACTCTCTTTTAATAAACAGTAATAATAATAATCAACGTTTATAGACACGTCAAAGGTCTATTTTTTATGTGGTCATTGTACTCATTTGATTCGATCTTTACCTTCAAATATCTCGATAACGTGACACTTTGTGGTACCATATTTCATGACATTTTTTGTTCGCCTATATGTCCTCTATCCATACATACTACTTTCGTAGTAGGCCGCGATTTAAAAAAAAAATCAAAATGTCGGTGGGTCGATATGCCAGGTCTCATACAAAAAAGTTCAAACCCCTTTACATAAACATAAGTTACATAAGTAACATTTAACATTAACTGTTCTTAAACTGTAGATAATTAGGTAACATAACATAAACATAAGATAATTGAGGTATCCTCCTCCTCCTTTTTTATAAAAATGCAGTCTCAAGAAAAAAGTCAGTCTTATCATAATAGTAATACGTATTAATCAGTCTTCTTTAAAAATCGAGATCTTAAAAACATGAACGCGTCAAGTGTCTCATCGTTTAGGCGCGATTTTATTACAGAACATGCCAGCAGTGGAAAAAGCTCTTTCGGACTCGGTCGGCTTTTTTTAGGATTTCTCCACGACCTCCACCGTTTTCAAATAAAGCCATTTCAACGTGAATCATTGAAGGCAAATCAGTTGCGTTGATCACACTCATTGACTGGTGGTTAAATACAAATATTATCCGTCAAAATCGGTTTTGAATGAAATTCGAAAAAACCGTAGTTGAGGCTTAAAAACCGAATTTAAGAAAGTCAACAACGGTATATAACTAACAATAGTATGTTACTAACAACGGTATATAACTAACAATAGTAATAATAATTATATAATAATAATAATATTCCACAACTATCACACAACGCCATCTAGTCCCAAGCTAAGCAGAGCTTGTGTTATGGGTACTAGACAACTGATAAACATACTTATATATTTCTAAATACATACATATTATAGATAAATTACACCCAGACACAGAACAAATGATCGTGCTCATCACACAAACATTTGTCCTGGGTGGGAATCGAACCCACGACCTCCGGCATAGCAGTTAGGGTCACTAACCACTAGACCAACAGGCCAGTCAAGTCATTATATAAAAAATTACGGTATATATCTAACAAAAGTATATTACTAACAACGGTATATATCTAACAAAAGTATATTACTATCATAATATGATTCATATTATGATTCATTTTATGATCCATATTATGACCCATATTATGATCCTTAATATGATTCATATTAAAATCCATAATATGACGCATGTTATGACCCATATTATGACCCATATTATGACCCATATTATCATCCATATTATGACCTATGTTATGATGATAAGCACCGCTTCTATTCAATATCTATACAATTTTGCAGGGGAAGTAGTACACTTTAAAAATACAGTTTTACAAAATAGTTAAGTACTATTTCCTACAATCATTTGGGTGAGCACTGCTCTCCTAGCTAGGTTATGAAAACCTGTGTTAAGGAGAAAATATAATTGTCCAGTACACACACATTAAAGTGGGGATGATTGTGGGATGACGTTGGATAGGACTTTAAAAAATATTGCGAGTTTGCTCAAACACTTTTTCGATTAAGGGATTCGTTTGTCATTATGAATTTATGACCCATATTATGATCCATATTATGATTCATATTATGATTCATATTATGATTCATATTATGATTCATGTTATGATTCATATTATGATCTCATATTATGATTCGTGTTATGATTCATATTCTAATCCATATTATGATTCATAAAATGATTCATATTATGATCATTATTAAGGTTCATTTTTGGTCGGTGTTTCGGTGTTAGATGTTGGATTTTCCACATACCAGTATGTGGACTTCATAGCGAGCGGCGATCGCCTCCCTCTAGGATCACTGCGCCCGGGTGCATCGCACACCCTGCACTATAGGTAAACACGCCTCTGTCGTTAGTTTTATTCCTCATTATACAAATACAAATAAATACAAATACAAATAGTTTATTTTCTTTACAAAGTTTGTACTACATACTAGTGATAGAAGTGTCCTTTTAAGCAAGTAAATGCCTGTACTAGGACACTTCCCTCTTCCGTAACTTAAATTTACGTAATGTACACAAGAAATGCCAGCGTTTACTATTTATAATTATAATTTATACAATTTTAGGAAAGTAGATTAAAAATAAAAATAACTTAGTGTGCGTTTTGTGTATGTAATATTGTGAGATGAAAATATGCAATGTGTTGTGGGATGTATGTTTGTGTAGGATGTGTGTGTGTGAGTGTGTGAGATGTATGTGTGTAATTGTAAAAATGTGCATGTGAGTAAGTGTGTGCGTGGATGAGTGAGTTATGATGTGTGCTGCAGGAGAGCCTCAGTGTCCTCATATGATAGTGGTTTTATCCATTGTATTACAAGTTTTTTACATTCAAAGAATGGTTTGGTGTAAACATATATTTCTTTATTAATTTTATTATAGACTTGAGATGACCGTTTCTCGTATTGCCTGCTACAAAACCTGTTTTTTGTTTGTGGAATCGGTGCTATAATGTCTTTCCTCCTTTTTGATAAGGTAGCGGTATCATAAGACAGCCCTTTGTGTTTTTTCAAAAAAGTTTGAATTATGTAGAGTTTTCTCACCGAAAGCAAATCACTTATCTGATAAAGTCTCTCGGTGGGAAATCTGATTCTTTTAAAGAACATAATTTTTATTAGGGCTCGTTGCACTCGCTCCACAGCAATAAATTTGGATTTAGCTGCTCCTCCCCAAATTGGGATGCAGTAGGTACACCAAAACAGACTGCACCAAAGCGATATAAATATCTTTTAAAAGATTTCTAAATGGGTCTCCGGTATCAGTAGCATTTTTTGGAACAACATATCTCAGCGTCTTAAAAATCCAGCTCATTCCCTTTCAATATAGTGTACCTACATTATTCTACAAATCAATCCCATTCATTTTTTTGCAACCCATATTGAGTGAGTTGTAAAAACAAACGTAATTCGTCATTTTGTGGTGGCGGCCATCTACGATTTAATTTTTTGTATAGTGTATAGTATTTTACTAATCAAGCCCTTTCATTTGATACCCATATTGATGGAGTTGTGAAGAAATATGTAATCCGCTGGCGGTGGCCATCTTTGATTTGAAATTTGTTATAGTGTATAGTATTCTACTAATCAAGCCCTACTAAAAAACCGCAAATATAACTTTGTCATCACAAGTTTACGAGTGAAGATAAAGCCAACCAACCAAGTCGACCAAGCCAACCAACCAAGTCGACCAAGCCAACTTAAGAAAATGTACTTGTAAGAAATATTTTCCTATGGTACATAATGTATGGGAGCGCAGGTCTCAAAACTGCAAATGTAAGTTTCTCTAGACACTCCATACGAATAATTAGGTTTGATGAAAAAAGTTTTTTTTAGTTTTAGTTCCATGTCAAAAATTGTAAAGCGGTTTTCCTGGGGATTACGCTTGATTCAAGGCTACAATGGGGTTCTTATCTGATATGTTTAGATAGGAAGACCATCATTTATAAGAGTTTCTGTAATTGGAATAGGAGTAACTGAATGAAAACGAATTGTAGTTATCTAAGACATTTATTTATAAATGAACACAGTTTACATTAACATTATCTGCTGCAGACAACTCAATACAACAATAAAATTATTATTTACATTACTATTCAAAATCTACACATTTACTAATTTGAACAACACAACACTACATTTTTACAATTTCTAATTATTTTTACTCGCCCGGAGCATTGCCTTCGATACACATTTATTTATAAATCTAGGTAGGTATATAATTTTAATAAATAAACTTATTTGTTTAAGTTTTCGACGTTAAAAGATTGTAGGACGCGATTTTGTGAAACATTTATATTTTAAAAAACAAAACTAAAAAAATAGGATTTTAAATGAGAAATAGTAAGCGATTAAATTTTAATAAATGACTGATTGAATGTATTCAATGTATGAATATTAACATGATCATTCTTGGTGCTTATGTTTTGTTGCTACCTATCGTTATAGACGGGCAGCAAACCGGTAGGCTCCCATTTTTATTTGGCCCATCTGGGCGCCAAAAAATATTACGCAAAAGTTTTAAAAACGACTGCAAACAAATTATTATATAGTTTTAAAATACTGATACAAGATTATCATGTATGATAATTCGTCTTCCATAGTTATCAAGATTTTTAGTTGGGTGCCACTTTCAGTAGAATCATAAAAAATCTTACGAAACCAGGAATAAAAAGCGATAGAATAGATCATTTGGTTTTTAGTTCATGTATCATAACAAATTAATAGACCTTGCAGTTAGTTTGGGAGTTAAGTGATTTTTTATGCTTTTTCCGTGGAATCGAAGATGAGAATTTCTTTTAATTTAAGCCCAATACAAAATTAAGTAGGTACTCTACAGTAAGCGGTATAGTTACAAGTTACATGAGTGTACATTTCTCAGGTATACATACGTACAAAGATATATAGTTATATACAAAATTATTGTGCTTGTCACAGATCTGTTTGCAAGTTGGTCCAGCCAGCGTAGGACGAAGATTATTAAGTAATATGCTTAACAACTAGATGAAAGCGTATCTATAGGGATCATAGAGTATAGACATAGTATAAAGAAGGGAAGTAGAGCATCTCCGGCCCAATCCGCGACATAATTACCTACCGTACTTGCATGTGTCAGGGTTGTCACTTTCAGCTAAATTTTAATACAGTGCCTAAAAATTGGCAAGGGCCGGGAAGTTGTATTTTTTTATTTGTGTTGTCTGAGTTTCATTGAGATGTACAGCATACTACATTATTTTATTTTGTAAAAATATCGTAAGGCGGTTCACACACAGCATACATCTACTTACCAAGTTTCAACTATGTAGTCCTTATAGTTTCGGAATAAACAGGGTTTTGCCTAAAAAGAGGACCAACAAATATGTATAGTTTATAGACTAAGTAAGAGCTTGTGTTTAAATTATTTACTTAGTATATACTTGTCAGTTTTTTTTGTTTATTTTTTAATAGGCATAATGTAGTATTTTTGCACTTAAAGAACAATATAAATATGTTTTTACTTTTGACTTAACCAACATAAAATAATACAGATAGTAGGTACATACTTAGTTACTATACCTACCTACAATACTGAGAAATCGGCATGACTAAACGTAAACAAAGCAATAGCGACATATCATCAAAAGTACCTACCTACCTAATACATTCTAGTGGGAAAGTAGGCCTGCCTACTTCGTCTGTCTGATAGAAAACTAATACCAACAACAAAAAAATAAGTAGGTAATCTGAACATACTCAACTCTGGAATCTATGAATTATTTAGACACCCAAACACACAGCGATAACTTCTCCTGCGATTATCAGACATTTTTCATTTAGGTACCGGCACCGCTAAGGTGCCGAAAAGCCGTGCGTCGCGCGAACCTTGTGCGGTGTTAACCTTGACTGGCTCAGTGCGAAATGCAGCGAGATTTTGTTTGAGTGTGCGTGCGGCGACCGTAAAGATACTAGGCGCACACATACAAGCCGCGCGCGGTGCGTTTGTATGAAGATACCCTACTTCCCTTCTTTATACTATGGTATAGAGGTCTCTACATCTTTGTTAAGGGAAGTAGGTATAGCTCTTAAGATTAGGTAGGTACAACAGCGATTCTCAACCTTTTGCAGGCTTAAAAACAAGGTTTTGTACGGTTTGAAGATTTTTATTTACGTAGGTATGTGGCCCATCTGGCTATTAAAGCGATCCAAAATAATCAGCTTCTTTTACTAATATACTGGTTCTGCTAGATTGCTTCGCTTACATGTTTAGCTCGTAATCCTGAATTCGCTCTCCATCTGTATTAGGTATAGTAGATATTTGACCAATTTGAGTCAATACCTATTTGTTGATTACGCGTAGGTAGGTAGGTACATTAGTATTTATACTTGGTTGGTTGAGCATTGCATCTTTCTAGACAGATAAAATTCTTAGCATAATATATTATATTTATCGATTTTTCTAGTTATAAGTACTTAATCACGCTACATTATATATTTTTGAAAGTAGCATTCATCTCACAAAATTCACATTTAGGTACATAAATAAATATTTATATTTTTAACAATAATAATCTACTTTTTTTCTTATGCATAAACAACAGAATATTAGGCGCATTTCTCTATATATTAAATATATAAATATTTCCGTTATATACTTTGGCAGGACGATATTAAAATTGTTAACAACATCTACTTTATACATGTTATCTACGATAAAGGAATTATCTTATAAAATTAGTGGAATATTTTACAATTTAGAATTTATTTACAGAACTCTTAGTTCCTTTTTCATAGCCAGTGGCGCCCCCAAACACAATTTAAATGTTTTAGAACAGGGTCTACTTGAAAGTTCTGTTGATAAAGTTGATTTTGGATAATTTTGCATATTACAGAAATTAACAAATTGCCTAAAAATAAGTTTGTAACAGTGAACCTCAATGTATTAGTAAGTTTCTAAATTCCTGTTAAAACTTCTGTTTGGGGTGGCGCGTTCGGTTAAATGTCACTGGCTGAACAATCTTCAAAAAAATGCCATTGATATGTCTCCGAAACTGATATAAATAGGAAAGTAAAAAGATATTCTCCAAAGTCAAAATTAAAAAAAAATGTGAGACCGACATATTTAAAAAAAAATCGTAACATTTTGGTAAAATCGGGAGCCATCCCCAAAAGTTTTTGGCATAACAAGTTGCCAAAAAAAGAGAGATAGATAAAGTACTCCTCTCCATATTCTTTTCTCCACCTCGTCCATTTTCCAATGGCCCTCTAGGACCGTCGTAGCTCAAGAAGATTGTCTTTGGTTTTCGCTTAGACATACAGCCAATGTTTCCAAGTGAAGCGGCTGACGGGGGCGCCACCTCTGATGGCCTCGTGTTCAGATTCCGGTGATATGCAGCAGGCCAAACGCTGAAAGTTGAAAAGTAATCATTATATTAATTACTAAAGAAGCTTGAAATCTATGATCAGACCGAGACTATCTTTAGCTTTGAAGGGTCTTCCCCATTTAGACGATTTTGAAAATATCCTATCGCTGGTAGAATGTCACAATCAATATAAAAGCATTTATTTCAAGTAGACCAGTTACAGGCACTTTGAACTTTGTCGAAATAAATAAAATAATGTAATGTAGCTACAGTCTCAGTCACAAGGTATAAACACTCTGGAAGTACTGTAGTTGCCCACTGTCATATTGTCAAGGTCCTGAGGAATGAAACATTGTTAAAAAAACATACCTGTCTGAAGGTCCCAGGGGTGGAAATAAGCTTGTATATCGCAACTATGGGTATCATGAGTATGGAGGAGCAGGCCAGCCCCCAGCCGAGCACCACGGCCCACGGCGGGTACGTGTACGTCTGGTATTGTAGCGGTTGCTGGTATAGGAGGCCGAAGACAACTACGCCCTGGAATGTGAGAACGGAATAATAAGTAAGCAACTACTTGGTACTATAGTGCGCGCGGAACTAGTTGGCCGCGCCTTAAGCATGTTTTTGTTTTTTATTTAAGTATTCTTTTCAATAAATTGAACAATTATTGTTCACGATATCTCGAGATTGGTCATCACTGTCTAATTATAGTCTCCTGTGCATTGCGAGCTGTAGGCAACCCGCCCCCTCACCCCAGTCGCCACCTAAGGCGCGACCAACTAGTTCCGCGCGCACTTTAAGTAATGAGTTAAGATATTTAAAATGCGAATAGAACATAATCATTCTCCTGTCCTTATCCCAATCTATTTGGGGTGGGCGCAACATGTTTTCTTCTTCTACCATACTTCTCTATTACCAACTCGTCATCTCAGTTGTCACCTCCTTTCTAGCCATATCATCCTTCACACAGTCCATCCATTGTTTCTTTGATCTTCATACTCAACAATCAACATTTTCTTCATTCCTTCGCATCACATGTCCATAGTTCCGTACCACGAGAACCGATTACCACACAACTTTTCATTCTTTTTCATTTCAAAATTCGAATGGAACGTATAAATAATATTCAAGAGTCGAATAACGTAGTTTTTGGTTTTTCCATTAAAACTACCTGACTTAACTGCCGCACTCAGAGAGTTTTAATGATTACTTAAGTCATCACTTAGTAAAGTTTTTGACAGTTTTGTCATACAAAAGTATGTCAAATCTTTTGCCGACCCATGAAGGGGATCCACCAAAATGGGGAACTGGGCGAAATAATCCACAACGAAAGGACTGATCGCCCACCTGGTGCCTGCCGGCGTCCCCGAAGATCAATCTAATAGAATATCAAATCTTTACTAAGCTATTTAATCATTAAATATCTTTGAGTAAGTACCGCAGATAGTTATACGAGTATAATCTGTTACCAAATTAGGATTGTGTGAAGTAGTGTTCTACTTACAATGATGAACGTAGGACTGACGAACTTCCAGCATATCCTCCAATACAGACCAGGTCTGAAGCCAAGCATCTCTTCCACATCATCAGAAAACCGCTTCAAGCCTGCAAATGATTCATACAAAACTCAAAGTATTTATCTAATCGAAATTAGACCATTACGAGTGCTTTCGAATGTCAGAAAAACAAAAAGAGTGAAGCTAAAGTCACAGTCACAAGGCATAATAACTTGTGAACGTACTATAGTTCCCCAATCCAAAGCGTCTAAGATCTAGCTCTATGAAGAAGAATAGACAAAATACTCAAAAACTCAATGGAGAGAGTCAATAAACAGGTTATAATACCATAGAACCAGGATACAGCAACCGCTTCGAAGAGAGCAGAACACAGCAAAGATATGCCAGCAGCATAAGTATCCAGCAAATGGAACATGTAGATGCCACCCTGAAATAAGAGATAAAACAAGAACATAAATCATGTCATTTTGGCGTCCCTGGCGTGTATGTATCCTTGAGGAATTGCGCTCGTAAGAGAAACAGGCTAAAATCGACTTTCATGCTGGTGAAGTTGTGACCAAGATAGGGTGGTACAGAGCAGTGAGGATCCCGTAGATAACCGTCTCCCAGTATATTAGGTAAGTCGTGAGTCCGACCCTAAGCAAGCAGGGGCATCACTTTATGTAATTAATTTCGCTCTCAAAACAGTGAAGGAAAAGCATCTTGAAGAAGCCGGCATTCAAAGACATGAGACTCTCAATAACCTTTAAGGGACCTTTATTTCAGATTGAAACGCGCTATTAAAACTTGTGTCCTATCAGTAAGAAATTTAAAAAAAGGATATGTATTATGGTCTTACCGGAGTTATGTTAATGCAGGCCACACAGAAAGAGACGCAGACCACGATGAGCGTGAAGTGATCCCGCCTCAACCAGGTGGCGCCACAAGCGCGAGCGTGGTCCAGTAGACCGGTTATAACGCACTCTAGACCACCCATCTACAAGAAGAATTTGTTTAACTTAACGACGACGAAGATGCACATCTTCTTAGCGTGTCGATGGCAATCTGAATTGTGTCGGCCCAGAACTGAGCTACTATTAGTTTGGCGCTTTCGGTAGCGTCCACCATAACTATGCACTAAAAGCTTCGTATCTATTTTTGCTAGAGGCATCTTCACATGCTACACCTACGCTAAAGAACACTACCCTTTGCAACGGCTTACCAGCCACTATAGCTAGTAGCCGCTGGTATTCAAGCCAAGACAAATCTGGCACACTATTCCCAAACCACTGCAACTCTTGAAAGCCAGAATAAACAGTGGCGACCACCAGAAAAGCGCCGACACAATGAAGCTCGACGAAGTCCCAGAGAAAAAAAAATCACTGTCTTGGAACCCGCAACGAAATGAATCATTTGGTAGGCAATAGATTCAGCATATTTAGCCTGTATTATGAAGCCACGTCATTTTGTTCTTGTAGGCTACCAACTATAATCTCATCATTATCATCATAATTTCAGCCGAAAGACGTCCACTGCTGGTGTCCGTTTCGACCGCGCGGCCACGACGTTTTTTTTAAAAAAAAAATGTACCAAGTTTATGTAAAAGTTTGTAAAAGTTGATTCCCAAAACCATAAATTTGTCAAAGTTATGGTTACAAAGTTATAAGGGTTTGAACGTGGCCGCGCCATCGAAACGCGGAGAACCGCGCGGCCACGGAGATCTTTAAAACTAAGCGTTGCAGAGACCTGCAATTTAGGTAAATAACAGCTTCAATATGTAAAAAAATTGTAAAAATATAGAAAAAAATCCTAGGTTTATATTTTAGGAGCTGTAACACTAAAACCCCATGGCCGCGCCATTGAAACGCTGAAAACCACGTTATCGCCGATATCTCGCTGAAAAAGCATCGCAGAGGTCTGAAATTTCTTGTAAAACATAGATTTGAATTTGTCAAATCATGTAAAAATACAAAAAAAAACCTTAGGTTTATATTTTAGGTGCTTTGTGACTAAAACGCCATGGCCGCGCCATTGAAACGGTGAAAAATACGTTATCGCCGATATCTCGCTGAAAAAGCGTCGTAGAGGTCTGAAGTTTCTTGTAAAACATAGATTTGAATTTGTCAAATCATGTAAAAATACAAAAAAAAAACCCCAGGTTTATATTTTAGGTGCTATAAGACTAAAACGCCATGGCCGCGCCATTGAAACGGTGAAAAATACGTTATCGCCGATATCTCGCTGAAAAAGCGTCGTAGAGGTCTGAAGTTTCTTGTAAAACATAGATTTGAATTTGTCAAATCATGTAAAAATACAAAAAAAAACCCTAGGTTTATATTTTAGGTGCTATAAGACTAAAACGCCATGGCCGCGCCATTGAAACGGTAAAAATCAGCGTTATCGCCGATATCTCGATGAAAAAACATCGCAGAGGGCTGAAGTTGTTTGTAAAGCAATGATTTGAATTTGTCAAAAATTGGAAAAATACACAATACAATTCTAGGTTTATATTTTAGGAGCAGTAAGGCTAAAACCCCATGGCCGAAACGGTGAAAATCACGTTATCGCCGATATCTCGCTGAAAAAGCATCGTAGAGGTCTGAAGTTTCTTGTAAAACCAAGATTTGAATTTACCAAAATTTTTAAAAATACACAAAATAATCCTAGGTTTATATATCAGGAGCTGTAGTACGATATCGTTTAGAACCTTTGTTGTTTCGATAGGGTGACCATGACTTTGTGTTTACAGAAAACTTTATCCATAATGTTTGGAAATTATTTCTCAAGCATTCTAAATTAAATTAAAATGAAACGATAAGATACAAAAATATATATATTTATTTCTTTAAAAATCACATAAATCACAGATTGTTTACTTCAACTAAGATTTTTTTTTATTACATAATTATTTAACATCTTATTCATCTATTAGACCATATACCGATAAGATAAAAAAAATATAAATGTCGGCTAACGGGATAATTTTTAGCAATATTCGTTGGTTAACAGTGGGCGTCGGTGGGTAGTGTTGGATGAAGAAACTAGACTCGTACACTCAATCAATAGTCCTAAGCACAGTAGATCTAGATAGTTAGACACACAAACTCTGTAGGTAGGTACGTATTTCAGAACACACGATGGTTTCAGCGGTTTCACGAGCCCGCCGCTCGCGCCTGTCTACTCAATAGTGACGTACCGACGCGACCGGCCCACGCGCGCGCTCACCAATGATTCCATCAAGCGCCACCAGATGGCGCTGGCGTACTGAATACGACTCGATGCCGACACGGCCATCCTGCTTTCACACGTCCTCGTGTGATCATTAGTCTGCGAACAAACGCTTGCACACACACTTCCACAAGTTTACTTTGTTCCACTCGGTCACTCCTGATCAAACTCAAAATTCATAAAATCGTTGAAAATAAGAAATTCAAACCCACTTTTTTAATTTAAACCAAAACCCTTCAATTACATCAAACATATTAACGGAAAATTAAAAATAATCCAAAATACAACACCCTGGGCCACTTAAGTACCATCGCTCGATTCAACCTTTTAAACTCTACTGCAACAAAAACTGTCAAGCTTACAGAAACCCTCGAGTAAGACCACTAACACCACGGCTCTCCAGCCGACCAGCAATTACATTGCTCTCACACGGCACTCCAGCCGACCAGCAAACACATTACTCTCACGGACTCGCCAGCCGATCAGTAATCGCGTTGCCCACACACGGCACCATAGCCGACCAGCAAACGCGTTACTCTCACGGACTCTCCAGCCGATCAGCAATCGTGTTGCCCTCACACGGCACTCCAGCCGACCAGCAAACGCATTGCTCTCACGGACTCTCCAGCCGATCAGCAATCGCGTTGCCCTCACACGGCACTCCAGCCGTCCAGCAATCGCATTGTTCTCACGGACTCTCAAGCCGATCAACAATCGCGTTGCCTGCGCATCTATAACATGGATCGCCAGTGTGCATCACGCATGACTACACACTATGGTCTCTCCAGACCACGATCTCCGCCAGAGTTGAAAGCGCACCGCGCACCCACGGACAACAAACAAGAGACACCGATTTCTACCGGGCTACGACTACGTAACAACTACTGGTACGGTCGAACACAATAGGGCCTATAGAAACCCTTACTCGATTTTCCACCATAACTCAAACTTGCTCATCATCATTAAAATTCTTATCAACATCGACTGGTACGTGACCCGCTGGCATCTTCTTTAGCATATCGTGTGCATGTTATTAAACACGCTTAGAATTGAAAGGTTTTTCAGTTGAAAATACTTATCTTGTACCTACAAGACAAAGTAGCAACGGTGGTAAAGTTCAAAACTAGCCACACCACATTTTTTTTAAGTACAATAAGTATTCATGCTCTATCATGGAAAGGAAGAGTAGAAAGAGATAAAAATATTTGTTGCAGAAACAAAATAAATTGATGTTGGAATCCGTGAGTTAATTACAGGGGTTATTTCAGGCATAATTCATTATTTCAAATCCTTTAGACAAATTCAATACAATCACTTTTTTTACTGAATAATCGGTGATTTATGTGTTTTTTATAATTAAAAAAAAGTAAACAAATGAAACGATATGAAGCAAAAATATAATAATGTTTATAAGAAATTTCATTTCAATTAAAGAACGAACCAATGAAAGAACTTTTCATTTTAATTTAATTTAGAATGCTTGAGAAATAATTTCCAAACATTATGGATAAAGTTTTCTGTAAACACAAAGTCATGGTCACCCTATCGAAACAACAAAGGTTCTAAACGATATCGTACTACAGCTCCTGATAAATAAACCTAGGATTATTTTGTGTATTTTTAAAAAATTTGGTAAATTCAAATCTTGGTTTTACAAGAAACTTCAGACCTCTACGATGCATTTTCAGTGAGATATCGGCGATAACGTGATTTTCACCGTTTCGGCCATGGGGTTTTAGCCTTACTGCTCCTAAAATATAAACCTAGAATTGTATTGTGTATTTTTCCAATTTTTGACAAATTCAAATCATTGCTTTACAAACAACTTCAGCCCTCTGCGATGTTTTTTCATCGAGATATCGGCGATAACGCGGATTTTTACCGTTTCAATGGCGCGGCCATGGCGTTTTAGTCTTATAGCACCTAAAATATAAACCTAGGGTTTTTTTTTGTATTTTTACATGATTTGACAAATTCAAATCTATGTTTTACAAGAAACTTCAGACCTCTACGACGCTTTTTCAGCGAGATATCGGCGATAACGTATTTTTCACCGTTTCAATGGCGCGGCCATGGCGTTTTAGTCTTATAGCACCTAAAATATAAACCTAGGGTTTTTTTTTGTATTTTTACATGATTTGACAAATTCAAATCTATGTTTTACAAGAAACTTCAGACCTCTACGACGCTTTTTCAGCGAGATATCGGCGATAACGTATTTTTCACCGTTTCAATGGCGCGGCCATGGCGTTTTAGTCACAAAGCACCTAAAATATAAACCTAAGGTTTTTTTTTGTATTTTTACATGATTTGACAAATTCAAATCTATGTTTTACAAGAAATTTCAGACCTCTACGATGCTTTTTCAGCGAGATATCGGCGATAACGTGGTTTTCACCGTTTCAATGGCGCGGCCATGGGGTTTTAGTGTTACAGCTCCTAAAATATAAACCTAGGATTTTTTTCTATATTTTTACAATTTTTTTACATATTGAATCTGTTATTTACCTAAATTGCAGGTCTCTGCAACGCTTAGTTTTAAAGATCTCCGTGGCCGCGCGGTTCTCCGCGTTTCGATGGCGCGGCCACGTTCAAACCCTTATAACTTTGTAACCATAACTTTGACAAATTTATGGTTTTGGGAATCAACTTTTACAAACTTTTACATAAACTTGGTACATTTTTTTTTTAAAAAAACGTCGTGGCCGCGCGGTCGAAACGGACACCACTGCTGGACATATGCATCCCCCAAGTGTCGCCACATTGACCGGTCCGTGCGTCTCGCTTCCAGCGGATCCCCGCAACCTTCACCAGGTTAAACTATAATATAGTCATTGGCTTCTCCGAGCTTCATTAAAGCCCATGTTCTCAATAAAGAGATTTGAAAGTGTTCGAAAGAGATACCGCGGCCTCGGCACAAGGGCTAAGAAGGAACATGGGTGGTTTTTAGTCAGTAGAAGTCTCACTTTCCCTTCCGCTCTGCCCAGAACGGGACGAGTCATTTGATGATTTCCCGCCGTCAAAAAAAGGGTAATCCGCTCTTACCCCAGAATCTAATCCCAGCATGATAAGCATAAAGAAGAACAGCATTGCCCATAGACTCGCTCCTGGTAAAGTGGCGACCGCTTCTGGATACACTTGGAATACCAGCCCAGGTCCTGGAAAACATTTCAAAGGTCAATTGAAATGTCAGAAAGTAATTCTAGATGGCTAATAAGTTACTGGAAGCTCAGAATTTACATATTTTTTGCTTTATATACAGATTTCAGCTTCGTGTATAGACTTAGTAACTCTACGCAAAAAATATTTTATTTCGTGTAAATCACATTTTCGGTAGCGGTTCAAGTACCGCACTCAAAAACAATGTCCTGATGAATTGTATACCTACTAGTGTAGTCATGGCGGTGTTTAAAGTTACAACATGTTAATCTAATATGATACAAAAACGTGGAAAAAATTAGATCTTTATTTATCCCAGGACTGCTCCAGAACAAAAAATACATATTACCGGGAAAACAAGTGCCTCTCGCCTTCGTGCTATTTTTACACAAATTATAGTTGTATGTTTATGTGTATGTTTGAGCAATTTTTTTCATACCTTCAGTGGCCACAGATGATATTGGCACTCCTTGCTTATGTGACATGAATCCAAGGTACGTAAAGATGACAAAACCGGAGAAAAACGACGTGAAGCAGTTCACCAATGTGGTTACCAAACAGTCCCTGAAATGATATGGTAAAGACCAGTCAGCTAAAGCGAAACATCAAGTTTCTAAAAATCCCAAGTACCTATAATCATAACGTAACATCACGTCTGTAAACCCGAACCGCCTTATTAATAAAAATAGTTAAATCTGGTTTAACTTACGCTTGGTTTATCTCGCATGCCGTCTCACTTCAAAAATGTTCAAAAGAAAGTGAGATAAACCAAGCGTAAGTTAAACCAGGTTTAACTATTTTTATTAATAAGGCGGGAAGAGGTATACAGGTGTACATAATTATAACACACCCATATTTCGGTATTTATGTTTAAATCTCATGTAATAGGGGGCGAGCTTATTGTCATAAACCGGTCACATGTCAAGACTCCGCGGCTGCTACCGAGAAATTTCTAATGGAAAAACCCAATAATAACACTTTGCCCGACCTTGGAATCGAACCCAGGATCTCACGCTATTGACTATCTATCTATCTATCTATATAAATAAAAAGAGAAGTCCTGATGACTGACTGACTGACTCATCAACGCCCAGCCCAAACCCTTGGACCTAGAAAGCTGAAATTTTGTACGAGGTTCCCTTTATAATGTAGACAAGGAATAAGAAAGGATTTTTCGAAATTCAACCCATAAGGGAGTTAAATAGGGGATGAAAATTTGTATGGAAAATCGTCATTATCGCGCGGGCGAAGCCGCTGGCAAAAGCTAGTTTTATATAAATAAATAAATAAATAATTATAATGAGTGATTAAGCAACATACCTATAGCAGTTGTTGTGAAAAGTATTGTAACTGGCATATGACAGATGAACTCCAAAGCCTGCTCCAACTGAGTAGAAGATCTGGACAGCTGCGTCTACCCACACCTGAAAGCATAAGGGACACCTTGTAAATAATGGGTGTAAAAAGACATCTAACGAAGCTTAAAAGCACTTCTTCTTAATAGGAGTGCAGTTCACCCATGGTGGTCAATGGTGACAGGAAGAATCAAACCTGTATATATATGTATATCTATCTGCTGCCAACAACTGCTGTGTCCCCGTTTTAAAGTTTTAGGAATCGATTTTAATTAATTAGTCTACACGAGCGGTTCTCAAACTTTTTTGGTTATGGAACCCTTTTGAGATGCGGAGTATTTGTAATCAATAAACTTAAAAATTACTGGACCGATTTGAAAAATTCTTTCACCGTTGGGAAGCTACACTATCCCCGGGTGACATAGGCTACTTTTTTCCCAGTATTCCCACGGAAAAGGGAAAAACGTGGGTGAAACCACGTGACATCCTCTAGTTTGATATAAAAAAATCAAGTCAAAAATGTCAATCAAGCGACTCCAAGAAAAAAAATATAAATTGTAACGAACCTGCGTGTCCTTCAGTCTCGTAAGCTCCGGCTGCAAGTAATACGCAATGCCCCTCGTGGCTCCGGGTAGTAGAAGACCTCTCGCCAACAGGATGGACAGCACCACGTACGGCATGGTTGCTGTCAACCATACCACTTTGCCTGCAACCAACAATAGACCAGCTTTAGAACTGTCGAGTTGATGTTGATCTTACACGATATAAGAAGTTACTGGCCTTAAATAGCCCGGCATTGGCCTGGCATTTTTGTTACTAACAAACATTGCCTTGTCTATGGACTTTTTTGTCTGAATTAAATGTTTTTTATTTTTTTTTTATTTTAAATAAACATAACATCACGCCTGTAATCCCCGAAGGGGTAGGCACTTAGGCAGAGATGTACCAATTAGCACACCCACATTTCGCCAGTTATGTTTAAGTCCCATGTAATGGGAGGTGAACCTAGATTGCCATCAAACGGGTGCATCTACACTCCGTGGCTCCTCCTGGGAAATTCCTGATAGAAAAACTGAAAAACACTTTGCTCGACTTGGGAATCGAATTCAGGACCTCTAGCTCAGCAGTCACGTTTGCTACCATTAGACCAACAAAACAGTCTTCAACAGACAGTTGCTTGATTATAATCTAAACAAAACATTGATTGTCTATATAGAACATTCATGACTTAGTAAGCCTTTTTTTTTTTTGGTGGGTGGAAAATCATCAAATGACCCCCCCCCCCGCTCTTGGGCAGAGCGAAAGGGAGTGTCAGACTTCTACTGACTAAAAACCGAACCCATGTTCCTTCTTTGCCCTTGCGCCGAGGCCACGTCATCTAGTACAAAAATCCGCGGCCACGACGGGCTTGACTTAGGTAGTAAGCCTTTGGCCGTATAATGCTAAAGCAAAACAGAAAGAATAATGACTTACCAGAGCTCTTGACTCCCTTGAAGAGAGACAAGTACAGAGTGATATAGACTATTGCCAAGCAGATCGCCAGTTGCCATTTCGGGAAGCCGAGATCGTTCAAACCTTCGGAATGTTGCATTTCGAGGACGGCACGGCTGAAAACAAAATAATTGTTGTACTTTTTAGTAGGACTTCAAATGCAGAAATGTGATTTCGAATAGCATGTCGTGCCACCTGTATGTTTTGCAAAACAATGCTGTTACAGAGAGCCTTTGTCATCCCACAGCTGGGCAACAGGTTCTCGCCATGACTTTTAAATCTTTAGATCTAGGGCTAATGTGTGAACACTGGTCATACATCCTCTCTGCGAGGTCCACCGGGTCGCCTTCTGTCTTTGTACGGGCTCCACATCGTGGTTATATAACGGCAAAAAAACCTGGCCAAGTCCAAGTCTGACTTGCACATGAAGGGTTCCGTACTATTGTAGTAGATATTGAGAGATTTTCCATGGAACTAATTTCTGAATTTTCCTTTTGAGTTACGGAACCAAAGGCCAGCCCAGTCCCACTTCCCGCTTCTAGGCATTGATAACTTCTAGAATAACATATATAGATTACATAAGTATGTATTGACCAATTTCAGAGGCAATTCAAAATAGCTTAGGTATGTTGAACCAAGAATACCTACATCAAAGGTCTATGACCTATATTAACCTTCCTATTGGACGACGCAGTAGACAAATTACGTTTCCTTCACCCTTGAAAACGGTTCCATTTCCGGTAGCTCTGATTGGTCCTTTTGTACGAACCGGATGCCTTACATACGACATACAGGATATATCGGACAATGATTGACACTTTGTAACACTTCTAGGACGTGGAGACAAGAAATGATTTGATTCGCATTTATTTTGAGTCAGTACACGTATGGATCGGAAAGGCATTATTTGAACCTGACGATTTGTATTTAGACACGGATGTTCTTCACCTTTGAAATTCGTTGAAACTGAACTGACTGTGATGCTCACATACGGTAATTAGTTCACATACTGGACAATTATCATATGTGATAATTGTACTACTTTGAAAAACCTTTTGATTCCGTAAAGTTCTTAGGAAACTTGAAATTAATTTTATAAGTACCTAACTAAAATATTATTCATCGTCACCGAGGCAGGCCCAAGAAACGCTGGCGTGACGATTCAGACTCATTCCTTACTGATTGGCCAGAGCGGGCAAAACATCGGAAGAGATAGAAAAGAATGGGGGAGGCCTTTGCCCAGCAGTGAGATAAAATAGGCTAATAAAAAATAAGTAAATTATTCAATGAGCTTAATTTTTTACCGTTTTGTACAGATGACTTCACCTAAATTGTATAATATTGTTGATTGGCCAAATTTTGACTTACGCTATATTAGAATTAGGTCGATGTTTGGTAAGAAGAAACCCATTACTAATTAACTCAACAAGTACTCCTAGCCAAACTCACTGAAAGAATTCGGAAGCCGGTGTGAAGTGCGACAGAGGTCCTTGGTAGCGCACGTCAGTCCGGTTACTGGTGCCGTTCACTTCTCGGCTAGAGTCCCAGCACTGCTCCGTGTTCCAGGAGTTGTCGCAGTGCACCCAGGGGAGCTCTGAACGCGCTGATGAGATGAGGAAGTAGAGTGCCCAGCCTGGATTGGAGAAGAAGATAGTTGAATAAGAATGGAAGTTTAAACTGATCGATGGACGATACATCGGAATACAATTCCGATGTATCGTCCATCACTTACACTAAGCCATTCCTTAGCAATATAAGGTCCCATTAAAATAGATGGACAAACTTTTAGAAATCATTCACGCCACCAAAATAAGGACAATGGTAAAAAAAAGAAAATAAGAAAAACGCATAAGATACTTATAAGAAATTAAATCAGCTACCAAAAATACACTAAAAATGTTGGCAATTTATTATTTTAGGTCAAATAAAAGCTGTATAATCAGAGTTTTTTTTACTTGCATATCTTAGGTTAGACGTACTGAACGCTGTGTTAAAATTTGGTCCATCTATTTTAATGGGTCCTTAAATAAAAACCATTACAGATTATTTTATTTAACACCATACTAGCAACTGATGACGATGTTGCTATGGCCAGCGACAGCGACTGCATTCGATGGCTTTCTAGGGTGGTCGCTCTGATAGCTTTGGCGGGTTGCTCTTTTATCTACTCTCAAGTGACTAGCATATTCCAACTTTGTCCGAAAGATTCCGAGCCCAAAGCAGAACTTGTAGCCACTGATACCGGGAACCGTGGATACAACTTTTTATTTTTGTTGGAAACGTGTCCCGGTATCCGTGGATACAACTCGTCGGGATCCGAGACTAATCCAATTAGATCCTGGGATCGGTGGAGACAATCCCAAGAAAGCACCATTAGCTTTAAAGTATATAACGTTTTGAATCTCATAGCATATGACACCACCATTCTGGGTGATTTGCTTTCCCCTTACTCACATACGAGGTCAATTTCAGTTACTAGCATAGCTCCTAATTTGCAAACACGAGTAGGTACCCCACGGCTAGGTAAGTAGGTGTAAATATTAACGACTGGAATAACGCGTCAGTTCTGGCATGCCTGTAACATTTGGACGAGTTCCAACACCGAGTGTTGTAAATATGAGCTTAGGTACTGTACGTTTATAACATGATATGCAGTAATTTAAGGAGTTGAATACTATCTTGTTTATTTTCAAATGGTTTTATTTTCTTCATGGCATCTTACAGGTCAACTTTTGAGGGGTCGGCTTAACAGGAGTATCCTGTCGATACCTTCAGCGTAAGGCCTCCAGTCAAACGCGAAAGGGTATAAAAACTTATAGACTAAGAGATAGCACGTTATGGGCACCCCCTGAATGCGGAGTAAGAGCCTTGGCTTAGGGCAGGAAAGGAACAGGCTGGATTTGAATGATTATTTATCTATCATTTTAATACTGATCAATTAGAGCCTGTTTCAACACCTGTTTCAATACGATTAAAAGTTCCCGTTACCTTAAACTCTATTTCATTTGCTCTTCGGACATCGTCATCGTAAGATCATTACGTTGAAGTTACGAGAACCTTGAAACAAATGACAGGTTCTCTAACGGCGTCATGCAGAATTTTGATCAAAAATATGCTAAATTAAAATGTCTCTGGTTTCTTTTTACCAAATAACACCCTTATTTTGGGCAGCGGTGTGCCCAAAAAAAGATTGTTATTTGGGATATTTCAATACACCAAACTTTTCAAAAAATCTTTCACTACTCCAGTAAGCTTAGTAACATTATTTTAAACCGTCTACTTACTGAATACGTAGCATTTGAGTCCAATAGAACGTAAATTAATCACAAATGGACACTTCAAATAAACAAACTTATAAACACTGGACATAATTACCAATGATGACGTTGTAGTAAAACGACACGTAGAAAGCCACCATGACCGCGCAAAATCCGACACCTGTAACATGAGAGAGGATGTAGTACAGTCAACAACATAAATATGTGCGCACTGTTATTTTTTGTTGTTACTATACATAGTTTTTTCTATGTTTTTTTTAATCTTATTGTTTATGGTTCTGTAAAGTCTTGGCTTGGGAGAGGGCACTGGCTCCTGTAGCACGGGTCTATTACCTAGCACAGGAGGCAGAGACTTCACTCAATGAAAAACACAAGAAAGTGGCTACCACAGCCATTTTCTTGTGTTAACTGCTGGGTAACGGCCACTTCTGTAGAAAAAGCACTTACATGATATACGTTTGCCCAAAGCAGATTTGAAAATTAAAAACTTTCTCGACAGCGTAGTCGAGAAAGGGTTTTATTAACTGAACTTTTGGGGTTAAGGATTCTGAGGGTTAATTTCCATATTTGTACAGATCATAATAGTGCAGAATAGATGAGGAATAACTGCAAAAATCGGACTCTATGTATCAACTCTATGTCCAAAGATGTGTCAGCAAATGCCAGCGCATTTCGGACAAGTTTTGGACATTTAATACCGCTTACATTACTGCTAGCTTGTTTATCATTTGGTTTTATCCTGTGCGAGACTAATAAATAAGTCTTTTTTATTTTCTTTTCTTACCCTGAGATATAACTACAAAATCTAGTCCATTTACATTTTGGCCCTCCGAATTGAAATACTACTAGATATTTGGATTATTTTAGAATCGTATGCTCATGACTGTACGCACCCAGCGGTTGTGACAACTCACGGCAATATAATAACATCAATAACTCACATTTTGTTTGTGCTCATTCGATTAACATTTGCCGATAATGCTCACGTTACGTCCAAATTCAATAAATATCGTTTTGTGTGAAATTTGACACGCGTGGTCAGAATTGAAAACGTAAAATGACAGTGAATTAACAATTTACAGAAAATTAACTAGTCATATCGTTAGTGTGGTAAATAAACCTACATTAATATTTCTCAGTCTGCATTTGCGCACGGTTGATGGCAATTGGCTCGCCTCCTGTAACATGGGACTTCACCATAACTGGCCAAATGTGGGTGTACTATAAGGTACACCTCTGCCAATTCTTTCGAGGATTACAGGAGTGGTGTTTGTTAATATGTTTAGGGACATAGAACTGAATTGGCATCTAAGTCAATTAGTCAGAAAATCACCATTTTGTATGTTTCAGTGTTTGAAAATACTGAAGTTAATAGGTAAAGAACAAGGTACTGTTAGTGCTAGTGTTAGTGATATTAAAATACTAGGTGTTGCCAGCGGCTTCGCCCGCTACAACTCGAAAATTATCCCACGGGAAGATAAATGTTGGATAAACCTCTTACAATCCATAAATGCAAAATATATTTTTTAAACAAACAATTTTTTCCAATAGAAAGTTGTAAAATCATCATACTTGTGAAGGTCATCAAACATATGTGCAGGTCATCATACCTTTGAAGAGCGGACATATCTTCCACAAGGTGATGGGTCCTTGTCGGTTGTACTGTCCGAGGATCAGCTCCATGTAGAACAGAGGCACGGCTCCGAACACCAGCATCAGCGTGTACGGGATCAGGAACGCTCCTTAATGGAAACATAAGCAAAACACTTGTTAGGCTATTCGCACACCCGTCGGGGCTGCGGGTAGTTCGAAATACCGCGGCCTCGACTCAAAGGGCTAAGAAGGAACATGGGTGGGTTTAGTCAGTAGAAGTCGGACACTTCCTACCACATGATTTCCCACCCTCCAAAATAAAATAAAAAGGACCATTCGCACATGACATCACTCGTCGACGACACACGATGCTACGGCGTAGTGCTACGGCGTAGCTCTTGCTACGGTGGCGTAGCTTTCGTCTACGAAACTTACAGTGCGATCAAATTATCTTGGCAGCTCATAGGCTACACACATGGCACATAGGCTTTGCGAAATTTAACACCACACGATTTCCCACCCTCCAAAATAAAATAAAAAGGACCATTCGCACATGACATCACTCGTCGACGACACACGATGCTACGGCGTAGTGCTACGGCGTAGCTCTTGCTACGGTGGCGTAGCTTTCGTCTACGAAACTTACAGTGCGATCAAATTATCTTGGCAGCTCATAGGCTACACACATGGCACATAGGCTTTGCGAAATTTTACGCATGTAAACTTGGGAATAAAACTGTTATTGCCAGATAAACCAATACTTAAACGATTAGAAAATATCTAATTTAAACAGTGAGAAATACAAATAAAATAAATATCATAACACTTTTATACATTCGTTGTAACAAAATGACCTGCACGAAGTTCGGAGCTGCCAAGATAATTTGATCGCACTGTACGTTTCATTTTTTTTTTCAAACCAATTGATTCTAATTAGTGTTTTAATGTTTGCATTGCACAAGTAATTTAGAACAATTTCCAAAAAGAAGAGCTGAAAAACTTAATACAATAAATAAAAATTTTTAAAATCATTAATATACCCAGTAATGTGTGAACTTAGGCTATAGATGGTGATATTGATCAATTTAATCGAAATTTATTTTATTTAAGCAAACTTTATGGAGATATTTTACTGGATAGTACGCAATACTGCGTAAACCACCAGCTAATTGTATTTTCATTGTTTTTTTTATCAATCATCAAAATTACCAGCTTTTTTCCGAAGGTGTCATAGAACTTTTTATCGTTATAAAAACATGTTGGGAAAAATTCACAATAATAGTCATCGAAAACGTGTCGATTACTTTTATTGCGAAGCTACGCAGTAGTGTTTCGTCTACGAAACTTACGTGTGAAAAAATTTCATATAAGTTGAGTTTGATTTATGTTTGCATAGCACAAGTTTTTACAACAATTTCCAAATAGAAAAGCTGAAAAATTAAAACAATTTCTCGAAATCTTTAAGATTTAAGCCCTGAAATTAAGTCACAATCTTTTCCCGTCAAACGAAAGTTTAAAGTCGTAAATAAATAATGTTTTAAGTTAAAGTTATCGTTTACAATGATCGGCAACAACACAAACAATTTCGCTGTTAATTGAATTCCCTAAAGAAACTATAAATCCTTCTCTTTCAATGTTGAAGTGGTGGTTTTATTCTTAGAGCCAAAATGAGAGATAACTTCTTAGTACTCGTAGTTGCTTCTTCTTCTTATCGTGTGGGCAGTAAGGTTTAACGACCACATTTCTGGTGATCTGTAAGGGCTCCCACACATAAACACGACACGACGCGACGTCGCGTCGTACAACAATGCGGCGTCGTTTCACGATACGACGTCGCGTATTGGAAATCTACGGCACGACGTCGTAACGTGTCGATGCACGATACGACGTCGTGACGTTAGAAACTCACGATGCAGAATGCGTCTAGAGCGATCCATTTTCCGGAATGAACTAAAACACCACCCCACTGTATCGATGGCATCGTGCCTTGTATCGTGCGTGGCACATTACGTTACGATGTCGTGTTTTTTACGATGCTCATCGTAGATTCCCACGACGCGACGTCGTATCGTGAAACGACGCCGCATCGTTGTACGACGCGACATCGTATCGTGTTTATGTGTGGGAGCCCTAACACAGGTATTTCACTACCTACCACAGGCAGCAGTGATTGAGAACCATGTAATTTACTTCATTACTTATATCAATAAATAAATTATTATTATACCCTAGTGTCAGAGTTTCTAAACCGCCTCGTGTCACACACGCACACTTAACACTTCCACAAATACCATACACACAGGCACACAGAACACTCGTTTTCTTTGTGTATTCCTTTTTTAGATTACTAGTATATATATTGTTTAGATAGTACATTACTGTTAGATTTAGACATTTATTGTAAAGAATATTATTTGTGTCACAAATATATCAACGGAACGAAGGAGCTTGGAACGACACGAACCTCACGATACAGGGAATCCTAGTGTGAGTTTCAGGAATCAATGTAACGAATGTAGTTTTTGGAACAATAAATGATTTTTATTCTAGGACCTTTGACATGGTTTGACGACCGCCTTTTGGCGGCCGGGACCACCAGCTTATACGTGCCTCCGGAACACGGAATCATCTTTTTATCGGACCATCAGGTGATTCGGGCCTGCAATGTCCTAGCCAAACTGGAAACAACTTTACAAAGTATGCTTCCCGTGGGAATCGAACCCACGACCACCGGGTCACAAGTCAAACACCTAAACTACTCGACCAATATCAATAGCGGTCATTGATCCACCTACATTTATTCAGTTAAGTTCTTAACTTTGAAATCAGTGGCCCTTTTTTTTCTTTTTGGAGGTTGGGGAATCATGAAGTGACTCCTCTCGCACTGAGTAGAGCGAAAGGGAGTGTCACACTTCTACGCTTTTGTCAGTAGAAGTGTGACACTCCCTTTCGCTCCACTCAGTGCCACCCACGTTCCGTCTTAGCTCTTTGTTTCTGGGGCCGCAGTATCTCTATTGAACAACCCGCAGCCCTGAAATCAGAGGCCATTGGGCGGCATAAAAACAGGCACCTGGGGGTCTAAAACGGCCACTTTAGCAGATCATAATAGGAATTGCGTCAAAAAGCGTAAATGACCTTTCATAATAGTAACAGCGTCTGGGACCATTAAGGAAAATAGATCATAGGTAAGTAATAATAGGAAAACAATATGAATTGCGTTAAATTCGTAAAATGGTCACAGACGCAGTTACTATTTTAAAAGGTCAATTCATATTCTGATCTGCTAAAGTGGCCATTTTAGACCCCCTGGGCCCTGTTTAATAAACAATACAAGTCTACAATTTTGTAGATAACTGACATATTTGTAAAAAGAAATTACAAGTGCTGTTAAATAAACCTTACAATTTGTAAAAATTCTACAAGTAAAATTTTACAAATTGTACAATTACAAAAGTAAAGTAAATCTATTACGAAAAAAAACACCGTTGCCGTTCTTCATAATATCATTACTGTTACGTTCGAACCATGTTTTAAAGAATAACAATATGATTTCTTCACTTATTTAATAGGGTATTTCACCAAAAAAATCTAATTAGTCCGTCAGATAGATTTTCAATAAATAATGGACACGTATTTTTTCTTTTTTCACGTAAACAAAATATGAAGACGATACAGTGCTTCGAAAAGTCGTGTCAAGTCGTGTGACGTCATAAGGATAGTACTTTTTTACCCACTAAGTGACGCCAAAAACCCCCACTCTTGATCTTTGACACATTGTATTTTCATCAATTTTTATTATATTGTTAAAAAAAAAAACACGTATCCAATATTTTTCGATAATCTAACAGACGGACTAATTAGATTTTTTTGGTGAAATACCCTATTGAGGCACAAAATTGTAAGCTTCTCACACACAATGAGTCCACCTGTCGAAATTTTTCTACAATTTACAAATTATGTAAAGTTGTAATTACAATTATGCGTTCAATAAAACAGTTTTCCCTACAAATTTGTAAATTGTCACCTGTAGATAGAAATTGTTTATTAAACAGAAAATATGTAGATTTGTAGCTACAAGTCTACTTTGTCAGTTTTCCACCATGGTAAAATTGTAAATTGTATTCTTTATTAAACAGAAACTTGTAGAATTGTAACTTGTAACCAACAATTTACAATTTGTAAGTTTTATTAAACAGGGCCCAGATTAGGTTCTAACTAAACGATAAAGAAGATGATCATCAGTACTCGTATACATGTTCCAAAAGCGTTATAATCTGCATTATGCATATAATGTTCGTATATGCAATTCATCTTTATCCAAGAGGCAAGCATTGAAAGTCATAAACCCAGTGACATGGAATATCGTATTCACTATACAGGCTTGCGTATAACGGAAGTTCACGTGTAGAGAGATGAGAATACGAACTTATTACGTGCAATTCGGAAATTAATTTTTTAAGTCGTGTAAAGACACGACTATTAAAATTAATTATTAAAATGATAAGTAGAAGTTTTTTTTTTTTTGGGCTGCGAACTTAAAGCAGAAATTCAGGTTTCTATAACAACAAATAATTAAAGTAATAATTCGCAATTCATTTATTATTTATTAATAAATTGATTGCACTGGCGACGTCAGACGAATTCCGAAAAGAAATAAAGCAATAAATAAATAAGTAACTTCTTATAGAAATCTTTCGATTTGTGATAGAAAGTGTAAAACGCATTTAGTGTGCTCGACGGCTCTCTTATTCCGAAAGGAACTCGTAACTAAGGTCTAAACCCGTACCCGTCGGGGCTGTGGGTTGTTCGAAAGAGATACCGAAGCCTCGGACACAAAGGGCTAAGAAGGCACATGAGTGGTTTTTAGTCAGTAGAAGTCTGACACTTCCTACCGCTCTGCCCAGAGCAGGAGGAGTCATTTGATGATTTCACACACTCCAATAAAAAAACTCTAAACCTGTTACCATAGATTAAATATTAGATATACTAATCATTGAATCAGTGACAATCTGCCAACCCACACTGGGCTCACGTGGTAGAATATAGCCCATCCCTCTCCTAGAGAGAAGGCCTTATAGGAGGCCTGGAGGGAACATTATAGGCTAATAAAGATGACTAATCATTAACTAAAGTTTAAAAAACGGTCCTCATTCAGAACTCTTCGGTATTCGTTTTCAAGAGCATTAAAATTTAATATTTCACGCAAACAAGGAAGAAGAGCTATATCTAGTACACGTGGAGAGTCCCACGTGTAACGCTAATAAGTTCACACTTAATACAATTAATAATGCACCTTACCCTGCTTGGCATTTGCGATATATTCCAGGAGCAAAGTATTTAATGGCAGTAAAAAATATGAGGTTAATATTAACCTTAGAACGTAGCAAAGTGATAATGGAAAAAATCTCAATAAAAGTCATCATCACGTTTTCGATGACTTTAAATCTTGACAACACGTTTTTGTAACGGTAAAAGCTCTAAGTCCTCTTCGGAATAAAGCGGTAATTTCGACGATTGATAAAAAAACAATGAAAAATTAAAATAGCTGAGATCGCAGTGCAGTACTGCGTACGTCAAACTGATTCAACTTTCTATTGGTGGACATTAATATCCAGTAAAATACCTCCAAAAAGTATTCTGAGAATAGATATAAAATTGATCACCATCATCATCCACAGCCCGACTTCATACACAACTGAGTATAGGCCCTTTTTTTGATTTAAAATTAATCAGCTTTAACTAAGAAAGCATTAGCTACATGAATAAGGGAAGTATTTTAATTTGACATTCTGCCCAAACTAAATAAGTTCATAAGCAAACTTATTTACCTTTCACCACTCAAAGACTGGCACACAAAAATAAAAAAATAGCCTTTACAGACACATAATAAAAAATAAAAAAATATCCCAACTTACCGCCGCCATTTCTGTAGCAGAGATAAGGGAAGCGCCACACATTCGCAAGGTCGACGGCAAATCCGATGATGGAGAGTAGAAAGTCAGCGCCAGTGCCCCAGGTCTCTCGGCCGTCGCCTTCCTCTGACATAAATTATGACTGTACAGGTATTTCATGTAGAAAACTCTTATAATAACCTCAATAAAGATCACTTTAACTTTGACAAAGATATAAAAGAAAACAGGAAGGACTTTAATATTATTTGTTAGTCGTTTTTGTAATTATAAGAACCTTATATTTAAAACTGACATGGTCACTAATAGTATTAATAATACTTACAACGGGATATTTATCATAGTAACACGGGATAGTAAACATGGTAAATTGCTAATAATCAAATCTCTTAAATTGTTTTGTATGTATTATAATATATATTAGTTTATTATATTCTGTCTGTATCTATAATAATATGTATTAGTACCTATTATGTACCTATTTATGTATATCAATTTATATAACAAAATAGTTTTCTCCTTATTATGTGTGTATATATATATTTTTTTGTACTCTACCACAATGCTGTCTTATTTGACCCTAAGGTTGACTGGTAGAGAATGCCTTGTGGCATTAAGTCCGCTTAGGTACCATTATTGTACATGAAGTTTAAATAAATAATGATCGTTATTTAGGTTGTATTATGGATGTCGTTAAGTTATTGCCACTAAGAAATCTCAAAATCACAACGAAATTGTCATTAAAATAAGGGTAAGGTTTAACTTACCGTGAAAGGACTGTATATTATAAGATTGCATGTCAGTCGAGTCAAAATTACAAAAGGTATTTAGGTACGTACCTGGTTTAATACTATTCGTTCTGAGCTTTTTAGAATTTTCACTAAAGAATTCCTCTTCTATTTGTACTTTAGGCTCCTCTGAAATAAAAACAATAAATTAATAAAAAGCTACTTCATCTACTAACTTAGGCGCTTTGCACATGGAGCAACTTAAGTTGAGGCAACTATCAACTTTTTAAAAGTCCCTGTAACTAGTTGATAGTTGCTATAACGTTTACGGTTGCCGCAATTTTGTGGCAATTTGTGAGCAACTTTCGTAGCCGAGTTGCTCAATCTTCGCAGCGATAACCGGCAACTTTAGAAACCGGTATACTATTTAACAGTTGCTATAAGTTGCGGCAATTAGGAACTAACTTAGTCATCGATTACAGCAACTGAAAACTGTTGACGATCACCGCAACTCGAAACTCGAGTTGTTATGTGTGCGCAGTCCAATTGAAATATATGTAAACAGCTTGTTGCCGGCTAGTTGCCAGTTGCCAGTTGCTGCAATAGTTGCTCCATGTGCAAAGCGCCTTAAAGTTTCATCTAAAGTCCGGTCGCACCATCGATCACTAAACATATTTAACACTAAGGGCCTGTTTCACGATGTCCGAATAGCCAGTACTCACCGAATAAATTCAGAAATGGAACCGAGTATGTATTAAATTACCTGCCAAGTACGTTAACGGGCTCTTAATCGGAGGTGGGGAAATGGATCTTTAGTGGACTTAAAACATAGTTCTGTTTCTGTCAAACGTTTGAATATGATAGATGCTTTAACTATGTTTAGCGTTAAATACATCTTTTGAGTGTGGTGTAAGCGGGCTCTAATGTAAAAAGTTTTGTTTGCAATTAATAACTTACTCTTATAACATGATAAAGTTACAACCGAACCTTTCGTAGATTTGTTATCTGAAAAAGAAAAAAAACAATTATATGTTTGAAATAAAAACCGAGTACATTTATAGCAGTAATATCTGCTATAACAATGAAATCGTCTGAAACCCTTCAATTTTTTGACACCATACAATAGACACATGTTTCTAACTTGCCTGTATTTCGAATCTGTAATGATTATGGGAAGCCCGCCACACTATTCCCAAACCACTACAACTCCTGAAAGCCAGAATCAAATGGCGACCACCAGTGAACCGCCGAGACAATGAAGCTCGACAAAGTCCCAGAGTAACAATTTAACTGTCTCAGATCCCGCAACGAAATAAATCAGAAAAGAATAGCGGAGGAGTATGAAAAAACATAATTTCCACTCTGGTCATTGATCGGCAAAAATGCACCACCATGATCCAACTATCTACAAATCCGCAAACCAAACACAAACTACCTCGGCATGCACCCAAACTCTCCACGATTAATCCAGCTCATCAATATGCGAATAGTCTTTATAACCTTGCATATAAATGAGATTGAGCCCTAAACTGTCCTTCATACCGCTCATTCTTCCACTACCTTAATAACGTCGGTGGCATCCGATCGCATACCGACGCCATAATAGGATGCCGAAGTGGAAAAATGCCGCAATAATCCTGAGGTGCGATTCGAATGGAATTCAAAAACGGTACGGTAATGTCGGCACGGAGTTGATCGGTATTTCATATTGTACGGGCGTAATGCATCGGTATTTTTCTGCTGTTATTGACTCCATTTCAGTGTGACGCGTGAGCATTTTAATTAATCAGGAATGTGGCGTGGATTGTTCGTTGTTAATAGTTTTCAGTCTGAAGTTTGATGAAATAAATGTGTTCCAATTTATGGATTTTCCTACAAGATTTGAGATAGATTAAACTTTATTGTACATCGAAATTAACACAGGTTCAAGTTTTCCACAATATTGCTTTAGCCATTGAGTTATATATATTTGTTATGTGAACTCATTAAATCTTATTCATTTTTTAAATACAAAAAAAAATATAAACCCAACATATCAAGTTTTAACCTATAGCACTAAAAGTCAGCCACATAATAGAGTAAACTACTTCTAAAAGCAAAGTTTAAGGACCCCATTCCGAGAAGAAATGCAATAACATGCATACTAAGAGAATATAATCAAGTGAAACTTTCTTGTAAAACTTATACTTTGATTAAAATCTAGCCTCTTTTCATGTCTCCCTAGGATTTCATTAAAACTTTAAAGTAAATTAAATGCAACGCGATACGTGCCGGATTATTTTACTAGTTTGTTTTAAAGAATTTCAGATTTCAAGGAGCAACGATCTTCGTAGGGCGACTGGTAGCAGCTTGAGCCAAGAATCGAGTCGAATGGCTTGCGATTGGAGAAGACTGTGTCTAGCTGAGGAGTTCTGTAGACAGATACATGAGTTTTTTTAGTGAGTTTGAGTGTCGATGGACAGTTTTTGTGTAGTTTTGTATTTCACATATTTTCAAGCCGAGACTACTATAAATTATATTTTTATTTATGTATTCTCTATAAAACATACTATAAAGTCTCTAACCTACGCTTTCAAAGAAACACTGCTGTATACTTTTATTTGTATTTGTATTTTTTTTTGAGGTTTTCTTTTATTTTTGAGAAAATTTAAATATTTAAAGTAATCAAAAGCTTAGGCGACGCTAACAGATGTTGGTCTCAGGAGACAGGTTCCGTTTGACCACATTTTCCAATCTTACAGTTTTATTTGATCTTTAATGTTAAAAAATAATGTTATTATCATGCAGATACAATGTATAAAAACAAAAAATAAAATATTATGCATGTTCGTAATTTGACATTACGATGTTATATAACACTAGCGGACGTCACGCGGTTTCACCCGCGTAGTTCCCGTTCCCGTGGGAATACCTAAAAAAGTAGCCTATGTTACTCAGCGTGAATGTAGCTTTCTTATAGTGAAAGATTTTTTTTAAATCGGTGCAGTACTATTTGAGTTTATTCATTACAAACATACACACAAAAATACAAATCTTTCCTCTTTATAATATAAGTGTAGATATTAGTGTAGATAACGCCTGTAACGCCTGATGGGTTAGAGGTGTACCCTAATAGAAACCCCACATTCCGCTAGTAAAGTTTAAGTCCCATGGCGGTTAACCTTAGCTATCAACCGGGCACAAATTCCGAGACCGTGGCTACTGAGCAATTCGTGGTTGTAAAACCCAATAACACTTTGTCTGAACCGGGAATCGAACACAGGACCGCACGCACAGCAGTCACTCTTAAGCCTCCTCGACCGACGAGGCAGTCATTGTTCCTAAGTGCTACACTAATAAGGTGTTTGTCTATTAATAGAATTCATCAAAATATTCATTGTTTCGTGCTTATTGTAAGTTACATAGGTACATAGATAAACTCACGCCCTTTTCCCATGGGGGTAGGCAGTACTTCTTTTACCTCGACCACATTCGTATATCTGGTCACGCACGCACGCTGGTGGCGAGTACTATTCTCAGTTAAGTTACATTAAACTGCAAAAAATATTCAAGAAGCAACCAAACGACGAAAAAAAAATGTTTTTCTGGTAGAACCTACCAGAAAAACTTTCCAGAACTCCATCAGAAGTTTATTACAAATATTTCAATTTTCCAATAAAATTAATTCAACGGTTAGTCAAGGAGACCGCTAAACAAAGTTTTCTGCCAACTCAAACAAGAGTAGCGGGATAAATAGTGAAGTGGCAATAAGTTTCTACTCGAGTGCCAGGCGCCACCTGGTGGGGCTTAGAGTTTTTAATATATTTTCCCCGCTCTAGTGCGCCTTGGTTTTCAGTTGACTCGATACTGTATTTATTGCAATACAATGGAATGAGTTCTAGTCTAAGTAGTTGTTTAATGGACAAATATTGGTTTGGAAATTATTGTTAGATTGTTTTTAATAACTTTGTTTGAGACAATATCGGTATTGTGACTTTTTTCTGTCTATTATTTTCGAAGTTATTTACTAGTAAGTCCTATGCTTTTGTTAGCCCTTCTCATGTCTCAGGGTCATGCCAATATTGCTGAGGTATATTAGAAGGAAAGGGCTAGATCATTTTACAAAAACGTACGGGCGCACTGCGTTGAGCAATAACCGAAGCAGTAGGGATGAACCCGCATGCTTCGTTCACCCTGGGTTAAATTGGCTCATCAACAATTGGCAACAGGATCTTTTCTTTTTTTTTTCGAACATTTTGTTCGAACAAGACAATGACAAGCTTTTCGCTACCTAGAAGTATGTCGAGAGAAATATTACGTACTATTTAATGAACAAATTCATAAACGTCAACGTGGACGTCTTTATACAGACCTTCAAGCCAGTACATCAAGATACCCGAAACTGAAAAATTTTCTCCATCACTCATGAACCTAATGTTTTAGCGATAAAGTTCAAATTCTATTAAAGAAATTTTACAGATTGTAGTAACTTGATGTGTTGGCGTTTCTATTATAGAGACTGGTAGCCCTTGGCGTGCCTTCATCCCACAGATCGACAAGGTGTGTGGGATGAAACAAGCAGTCTTCACTACGATCGGTCCTTTAATAGATTTTCAACTTTGTCAATACCGTAGCGACTTATCAGCACAGGGTTAGCGCACTCCCGTCGGGGCTCGACATATAGGGCTAAGAAGGAATATGGGTGGTTTTAGTTTCTATTATAGAGACTGGTAGCCCTTGGCGTGCCTTCATCCCACAGATCGACAAGGTGTGTGGGATGAAACAAGCAGTCTTCACTACGATCGGTCCTTTAATAGATTTTCAACTTTGTCAATACCGTAGCGACTTATCAGCACAGGGTTAGCGCACTCCCGTCGGGGCTCGACATATAGGGCTAAGAAGGAATATGGGTGGTTTTAGTCAGTAGAAGTCTGACACTCCCTACCGCTCTGCCCAGAGGAGGAGTCATTTCATGATTTCCCACACCCTCCAAAAAAAAAGGGTTCGCACTGATTCCATGGTATCATACTACGGTAACATACCAAAAGCCCTTGGCGTGCTGCTAGCAGAGCAGTACCCATCATCCCTCACGCTTCGACCGCCTGGAGTGCCACTAGCTCCTCGACTCAGCAGTGCGGGGTTGGCGCGCTGTTCCTCGTAAGATGGCGCTGTATGGGTCACCACACCGGCGCCGCTTAGCGTGGCCTGTTGGGAAAACAAAGGTTAGCAATACCACATGGCTGTTCTAAAAATAATAATATTACAAATGTTTTAAGGGTGTTTGTTGCTTCTGGCGATTGGCGTTTATAATGCTCTACTGGTGTCGATACAGGAGTGCGACTTTTTTGCCTCGATTTCGTGGATGTTTGAGTTGCTGTGAGAGGATGAATAAATCAGTGTTTTTTACAGTATTTCTTTTAACATGTGATCAGTCTGTACAATAGCTTGAATCTTTTCTATTAAGTATGACGACCGATGAGACCTGTCTTCGTTGATTTGTTGGTCGGTCATGATGGAATGTGGAGTCCAACGTGAAATAACAACGTGAAATAACACAAGGCACTGTTCGGTACACTAAACTTTACCGTCCAAAACACTTTACAATAAAAAAAATAACAAAGGATTGAAGATCTGTTTTCAGATTTAAATCAAATAAAATGGAATGTAGTGAGGTTAGCCAAGTCAACCGTTCGTCACCATGATTTCAATTTGAATGTGTCAACTGCACAATTATACTTCGTTGCTTCGTCCTTTGAGATTAGGATAACATTGTAGTAATACGTCTAGGTACCGCCTTTCACCCACTAAGTTTGAATTATTATTTTTTTATTTTTGTGGGTACTTTGTCTTCCTTATAGTTATGCCTGCACCGTCACTCATTCGCGTTTTAGTGCGTCGCCGATCACCACATTATTTTCTTCCTTTTATTTGGATATACAAAATAGATGCCAAAATATAGTCACAATAAAACGACGGCAGTGATTTTAAGAAAGAAGATTCGAAAACTCGAAAAGTAACTTAATAAACGCGACAGTCGGTCGTGTGTTTCAAATAGTTCCGATTGTAGTACCTCGTCAACGAATATTATTATGGCGCCATTACTATCGGACCATGAAGGTAAGCTGAAGTGTTCTTTTTACAAACGGAAGATATTATTGTGAATAGTTTTTCGGACTATATCCGTATCACAATCTGACATGATGTCATAAAAATATCTTAAATAGTGTTGTGTGCATCTTATGGGGATGTTACCTTCACATAATTTTGGATTCCCAATTTATTGGTCATATTTTAGTGATTGTGTACATTTGAAAGGAATGTTACCTTCACGTTAATAAATTATGACCTACTTAATAATAATTGCATTTTATATCCGTACAGCTTTACGGACTAACACATAGTGTTATGTACCTACATCTTATGGATTAATTTGGATTCCCATTAAATGGGCTACATAGTGAGTGTGTACATTTGAAAGGAATGTTACCTTCACATTAATTAATGGCTTTATTATTAATAATTGCATTTTTATCCGTACGGACCAACATAATTATAGTGTTGTGTACCTACATCTTATGGATAAATTTGGATTTCCATGCAAAACATTGGTTACATAGTGATTGTGTACATTTGAAAGGAATGTTACCTTCACATTATTTAATGACCTACATAATAATAATTGCATTTTATATCTGTACGGACCAACACATTGTGTTGTGTATCTACATCTTATGGATAAATTTGGATTTCCATGCAAAACATTGGTTACATAGTGATTGTGTACATTTGAAAGGAATGTTACCTTCACATTATTTAATGACCTACTTATTAATAGTTCAGTTTTATTTCCGTACGGACAAAAACATAGTGTTGTGGATAGTTTTAAGGACTATCGCCGCTCTAAAACCACTACTTATGTACTAGGAGCACTGGTCGTAGTGATCATATTCACATACATTACAAAATGTAATCACTTGATGGATGATAAACTTGGTGTTGTGGATAGTTGTGAGGACTATCGCCGCGCTGTTTTTTCTATTCGATACCTACATTTGATTCATTTATATTCCTGCTGAAATGGAAGTTCAAGCTGAGGTCGTGTCATTGGCGATAATTGACTCAGATGAGCCACATCTGGGTACGTCCACCTCGACGATACATGCTATCCCTACTACAAACGCAGTACAGACAATGCAGTCGGAACTACCTGTTAATGTAACGCAAATTGAGCTGGACAAAAAGATTTTGATTCACTTGGGCGAAACTACAGCAAACGAAAAAAAAAAAAAAAAAAAAAACTATGGGAACACATCGCAACGACAAGCTTGTCATTCTTTGTCAACAAAGAATGACAAGCTTGTTCCACAAAATTGCACAAATATTGCTGCTTCGAAGTTAATAAAAAGAACAAGCAGGTGCAGGTCCCAGCAAGTAAGTATATCTTGTAAGTGAGTGAAGCCCTCACTATACGCTTTTCATCAGATTAAGTATCTCTAAGGATCAGTCGGTAGTAAAATTACTAATTGAAGCCGGTAGACTGATTTACTGTACCTACTGATGAACTCACAACACAGTGAGTCCATGACACGCCGTAGTTTTATTTGTTCAACAAACTGAAGGATTTAATACAAAATCTATAATTTTCTATTTGGTGAACATCTGACCGATACTCTAAAAGCTGCAAAAGCTATATCATAATCAGGACCTGCACCAGCGCAGCGCAGAGACCGAGACAGACTTCTGCGCCGCGCCTGCGATCTGTGCAGCAGCACCAAGCCCCGCGGCGCTAGACCCGGTACGTTCCGCAGGTCGGTTATCCTACTCTTATGATCAATGACAATTTATACCAATGACCATATTGTATTATCCTGGATAAGAGGTTACAAGATACCGTTTACTAAACCTGCCTATCCAAAGTTACACGAACCAAGTTTATCTGCGTTAGCTTCATCTGAATCTGAGTCCTTAAAATACAAGGTGGCCATCACTGATCTTATTCACAGTAATAAAGCCATTTCACATTGCGAAACATGTAAAGGACATTTTAATTCTTTCTAGTTATTTCCTGAATAAAAAACCCAAAAAAAAAAAAAAAAAAAAAACGTATTTATATAAAACTTAATGTACACAATGTACAATGTGTGTAACAAGTAGGTACATCATAAGTAATCATAACAGAATATATCATAAAAAAAAATGAAAAATGAAACCCCTGAATTAAAAGATGTGTATTTTCTCGTACCTATACAACCGATGTACAAGAAGTACCTACGAATAGGTACAGGGGAAAAATGCATTAATTTTATGTACCTATTACCGTTTGGTTTAAACATAGCCTCATTTGTGTTCACCTATGTGAACCGGTAATTTGTTTACTGAAATCATTAGGCTATTTAATTTTGGTCATCTATCTACTTCGATGACATTTCTAATAATTATCAAGATTGTTATAATATTTTAAAAAACAAAACATATTTTGGAGTCCTTAGGATCCATAATAAACATTAAAAGAAGTTGATGAATGATTCCAAGTAATGTTTGCAAATACCTTGGTTTTGTGACAGGTAAGAGGTTTTCATGTAAGCCTACCTAAAGAAAAACTAAATTTAATTAAAAAAGAGTTACAATGGTTTTTTAAATCTCGTTCTAAAATAAGACATTTTGCTCGCTTGGTACGGCAAAAATGTGTAAATTGTGTCCCGGACGTTGCATTCGGTAGGCCTCCTCACTTCACCTTGACCCGCGATTGAGTACGGTTGGCTTTACACCAAGCAGATCGAAAGATGCAGATACCTTACATTATGTAAAACAAGTAATTACGATAGCCACATGTCATTATATATACCACAGTAGGTATTTGCAGGACGATTTTACCTGGTGGTTAAAATATAATTGATACCGCAGTCGATCCCATTAGGTAAGACTGCTAATGTCTAAAAATATTTTCAGACGCTAGCAAAAAAGAGGGGGGGGGGGGCAGCATATATGCGGTGAGGAGACTGTCAGTGGCCAGTGGAGTATCACAGAGTCTGACAAATATATTACTATAAATTGTCTAGAATTCCTGGCTGCTTTCTTGGGATTACGAACTGAACAAGAATTCGTCATGTGTTATTTGTTACGCGTTGACCAAACAACTGCTATTTCGTACATCAACCTCATGGGTGGAGTAAAATCTCTACATTTAACTAAATCACAAAATGTTTATGGCAGTGGTGTTAAACTCGCAGTATATTTGTATTGGCTTCATACATACCTAAGCTAGTCTAGGGTATCTCACTCGGATACCGAATAGGCCATTTAAGATTATGCTTTTGAATAGATTCTATGAGCCTTTGGGCAACCAAAAATTAATCTTTTCGGATCAATGTTGAATAACAAATGTGCTAAGTTCGTCTCATGGGATAGAGACCCAGGAGCATTCGCTGTAAACGATTTTACTTTAAACTAGATAAAAACTTTGTTTTAATACGCATTTCCATCTTTTGCGGTTATAGAAGTATTAAGAAAACTAATATATACATACTAACAGGTAGAGGGTATTGTTGTGGTTCCATTTTGGCCAACACAACCCTGGTTGCCACTTTAACAAAAACTTCTCTGTTCAGAATTAGTTCAGTTTAGACCCTCTGATAAAATGTTTTTATCTATTTCCAACAGTGTCCCCAAGCTCACGTTGATTGCATGAAAGTTACGAAATAGAAGAGTCATAATCTTTAGAAATTATGATAGCTATTCTTTATCTGAAAAGTCAATGATGTTACGATGATACAATTCGACGTTTGAGTTAACCTTTGTAAAACTCACAATATTAAAATACATGGGCAATTCCGATGGTTATGTATTAAGGTCTGATGAACACGTTGCTATGCTATCCAACGCGATTGAAATACAATAACAGTCTTCGTCCTCCAGCCTCAAAATATAATATCGCTTTGGATTCGTCAAAACTTTTAGAGTTCCTATCGAAATAGTGTCAAAATAATAATTTAAGTTTAACAGAAATGGTCGTAACTTTGCTCATACTTGTAACTGCACACAAGGTGCAGACCATTAGCTTTTTGTTTTAAATAACACAAATATATACACAAATACGAAATACCATCAGTCGGTGGATAAAAGATTATATTATTATCAATAAACGGAATTGACACTTCAATATTTTCTGCCCACTCCACCAGACACGCAGCCACCTTCAGCAGCTCATAGAGCTGGTGTCAACATTGACACGATACGAAAAGCAGCTGGGTGGAGTGGCAGCTCCGATGTTTTCACTAGATACGTTCAATAATTTTCATAGAAATGTTCAATGTTAACAAACTGATAAAATCTTATCAATCCCAACCTCTCATTGATGTTAGATTTAAAAACTTAAATTAGTAAGTTACTTTATTTATCTACCCCTAATTAAAGAAAACTATACTTTAGTTACAAGAAAACAATAATTTAATGTTTGAGTCAACATGAAATTACATGTCCTTAACTAAATAAGAATTCCGTGTTTAATATTTCACCATCTTTCAAAATCTACAATGTTATCCTAATGTCAAAGGACGAAGCAACGAAGTATAATTGGAGATTAAACGAACTTACCTGAAGTGAAGTTCTATCCAAATTATACGAGTTGCTTCGTCCGAAGAGATTAGTTCCCTCCCAACCCTATAAACCCATACGTAAGTGAAATATTAAATTAAAAAGGTTCCAGGCTCTCAACTAAATGAGTGACGGTGCAGGCATAACTATAAGGAAGACAAAGTACCCACAAAAATAAAAAAATAATAATTCAAACTTAGTGGGTGAAAGGCGGTACCTAGACGTATTACTACAATGTTATCCTAATCTCTTCGGACGAAGCAACTCGTATAATTTGGATAGAACTTCACTTCAGGTAAGTTCGTTTAATCTCCAAGTCTACCGCCTTTTTATTAACATCAAAAATGACCAACGATAACTTTATCCGACTAAACACACTCAAGCATTGCCAGACCAAAAATTAAATTAAATTGAACTAAATCAAAATTATGATAAACGCTTGACATTCCATTACGCGATCTGCGACAAGTATATTACTCTCAAAACGGTGAACGAAAACATTGTGAGGAAAACCCGCACTGGGCCCGTGTGGTGGATCCTCTCTCTCCTAGAGAGGAGGCCTGAGTCCCTGCAGTGGGACCATTATATGCTGATGATGATTGTATGTACATGTAAAATCTATCATCATGAAACTACTCAGTGAGGAAGCTTCTCTAACTTAGTTCAAGACACACCAAATTCCTTGTTTTCCTAGAACAAGGTCCTACTATTATAAACACCGCTACTCAACCAATTACGTGGGTTGAGTAGCTGAGCTCAATATCTCGCCCCCGCTAAGTTAAGTAACAGCGCGATTAACCTTTAAAGTTTACCTACAATCAAGTTACCGCGGTCGACTTATAACTTGACAGCTTTATGATATTATAACACGATCATCGGAACTATAGGGGAACTTAAAGGTTGTCGATTTATATAGATTTTGCTAGGTAATTGTAATCAAATATTCAGGAAATCGGGATCAAAATGGCAATCAATTTATTTTTAGCTTTTACCCGTAGCTTTGTTAAATCGGTTAAGCCGCGCTTGCCTAGGTTAGTTCGTGGTTGGGTGTTCACGCATTAAGTATTTATTTTATTTATTTATTTGCTTACATGTAAAACACTGGTTAGTAGGCATGCATTACAATTTCATGGCACAGTATTAACATGCACCCTGTAAGGGCACTGCAAATTGTTACATATAAAATTAATAGATTAAAACAGTCATTATTTATTATTAATTCTTATTAATTATTACGTTATTAATTACATTAAACATTTATAAAGAATGAACATTGCGAAATTGATTTCATTGATTGGCAATTGATTTTAATGAACAATAATTTTAGTCTATTACAGGTATCTGTAGTCATTTATGTCTAAGTCGATACTTATTAACATTAACTCTGTAAGCGAACTGAAAATTGTTAGATTTAAAATTATTAAATTACATAATTATAATATTGATTCTTATTAATTACATATTACTATTTAATAAGTTCTTCCACTAAACATGATAAAGAAAGAAGGGATTTTGCGAAATTTATTGAATAAAAAAATAATTACATACCGAGTTGCCTCCATGCCTCGGAAAAAACGTAGATATATTTGAAGATATTTGACAGTCGTTACAATTGTAAGTAAGTGGCCCAAACATCAGTCCAACCAGTCTTACCAAGGGATCTGTGGCCATCAATTCGAGAAGAAGAGGAAGAATTCTACTTAAATGAAAGGTACTCACCATAGTAGATACTTTGTCGTGGTACTCTCGCTCATAGCTGGAGGGGCGCGTCCGCGTCAGGTCAGACTTGTGCACGGTCGCGTCACATGTATCATGCTCCTGTCACACAAAACAAATGCAGATTAATGTTACAGTCTCATTACTTGATATGTGACGAAAGTTCAATCATTCGTCTACATTCTTCACGCAAGACGCAGCAACTTCAGTTAACTGACTGAATTAAACTACTTAAGGTCTAAGGTAATTGCCCGTCGGGGCCGCGGATTTCAGTACTAGATGACGTGGCCTCGGCACAAGGGCAAAGAAGGTATATGGGTTCGGTTTTTAGTCAGTAGAAGTCTGACACTCCCCTTCGCTCTGCCCAAGAGCGGGGGGGGGGGTCATTTGATGATTTTCCACCCACCAAAAAAAAAAAAAAGGTCTAAGGTAATTTCCATGATTTTCAGTAAACACACTTGAACGTATCTGTTCAAGCCTGTGGTCGAACCACTACTGGGTATAGGTCCATTATTGCGATACTTTCTACCTCCAAAATATTCAGATAAACACTTTGGCAAATAACACCGCTCGTCCACTCGTCCGCGCGGAGAGGCGGTGAGTGCCACTCAACAGATCTACGCATTTCATACAAGCCAATACGACCCTGCTTCACCGACCGACGGACGGTGTTGGGTTATAATCACCTTAGGATAAGAGACGGACGAACTTGGTAACAATTTGTTCTTCTTATTTCTTTTATTTCTTTCTTCAGAAACTTTTAAATATTCTTTACAAAAAAAAAATATAGCCCACTGGTATCGGGAACAGGGTCTAAGATAGAGACCCTGTTCTCGGGGTCAGGGCTCCAGAGAAAGGAACCTCCTAACAATACGAGCCGTGTCCAGGAGTACCGCTTCTATAATATTAATTTCTTCTTCTAAATTTTTTTTTTTTTTGTTCAATGTATATTTTGTGGAAAATTATTATTTTAATCACTACCGACTTACTTTACTTTACTTTTAATTCTCCCAAGTGAGTTGTATATTATCTTACACACTATTATATAGCATCTTCTAACCCATTTCTAACCTCATCATCATCAGCCATTAGACGTCCACTGCTGGACAAAGGCCTCCCCCATAGAACGCCATAAAGAACGGCAGCCTGCCGTTTGCATCCACCGGTTGTACCGGTTTCTAACCTAACAGACAGATATGTTCCTGGGAAGTTTGTTCTGCCACGTCTTCTTCTCAACTAAAACATTATAGAATATCAAAAGGCGGCCGTTTTGCGGGACTGCCGTTTTAATTGTTTTGAATTTGATTTGTTTATTTTTAAGGTATTTTTTGCCAAATAAACTCAATTTTCCTTCTTTCTTCATTGACGTCCAAAATGTTCCTTTCAGCCTAATTTGAAAATGACTAGATTTAGGAGTAATAGTGATATGTTTACAAACAAGTCTAAAAAAATCTAATGTTTACCTGTGCGTGTTGTGGGGAGGAGCCGCGTCGGGAACCACTGCTCGACGACCTGTTGCTAGCCTCTGCACACACAAACAATACAAACGATTTGAGTTCATGGCTCTACTACTGAATGGTTGCTTACTGAGAATGAATGAGAAGGGATGAAACATAAGTGACCAAAAGAGTAATAATATGTTGATTGATGGAGAGAGAAGGCCAAAGAAAAGATGGGTGAGGAAATATTTATTTATTTATTTATTTAGGTCTACCAACAATTGTTCACACTTAATACATCGACATTATTCATTTTTTAAATAATGCTACAGCGTAACAATTACTTAAAGGTAAACACCACATGCACAAAACAATAAATTAGATAACTAAGCTAACTTAGTAACTACCAAGCGCCAACATGCAAATAAATAACAATATGATTAAAATTTGATATAATACAATTAAAAATTAAAAATTGATCAGCTGGTTGGTGAATATATCAAAATTATAAATCTTTATTTATAATTTTGATAACATAAATAGATACAAATTCATTGAATAAAATTGATTGGTAAATTATTAAATTATTGATAAATTATTAGACATAAAAGAAAACATGATTTTTAAATTTATACAATGAAACAATAGATTAAGATTAGGGGTTACATGGTACACGATGAAGAGTGGCTTTTTGTTTAGCAAGAGAGTCAAAGTGGAGATCGATAACATCACTGTAGCCATTTACTACCTTACACATTCGTGCAACAGGAGAATTAGCTCCCAAGACTGTTCTCCTAAATGGCGCACAAAGAGGTGTGATGGCACTACGTGGGATTCTAGGGGGTGCACGAAAACTGAAAAGGGCAAGTAAGCTGGGACTGTCTATCTTATGATTAAAAATTTTGTAGGCAAACATTGCATCTATGAAGTGTCTACGCTTATCTAGTGAGATCATGTTAAAATGCTTCAGTCTTTTATTGTAAGAATATATTCTTTTGGCGATACCATTGGAAAATGCGAGGTGCCAAGCGAAGCGTTTCTGGACACGTTCAAGCCGCAATGAATGTGTAGCATAGTGAGGACGCCAAATTACACTGTTATATTCTAGGATGCTACGAATGAGACTGTTATACAGCAGGATTTTTGTTCTGTTGTGACGAAAGGTTTTACAGTTTCTAAGGACGAACCCTAACATTTTCGAAGCTCTTTTTATAATATTCTCGAGGTGTGGTGTGAAAGTTAACTTCTTGTCAAACAGTACACCGAGGTCCCTTATTGTCTCAACTTCCTTAATTTCAACTCCGGATATGTGGTAACTACTGTTTAGTGGGTTGTTTTTTCTCATATGAAATCAATATGAAAGTCAAAAGAATATCATGTAAGTACTCCTTTTTTAAGTATCGAGTGACTACTGGCAGAGGAACATGTTGCGCTGACCCCAGGTAATATGGTATAAGCAGGACTTGATGATGCTGTGACACATTCAGGTGGTCTTACATAATTAATATTAATTATTATTATTATTAATTGACGGCACGGTTGGCGCAGTGGCTGAGAGATTGGCCTGCTGCGCTGCGTGTCGTGGGTTCGATCCCCGCACGGAACAAATATTTGTGTGGCCCACGGATAGTTGTTTCGGGTCTGGGTGTGTTTGTGTATGTGAGTTTATATGTTTGTAAACGCACCCACGATACAGGAGAAATTCCTAGTGTGGGGCAACAGGGCAACAAAAAAAAAAAAATAATTATCTACGGCTGATAACCGTAGATAATTATGTATGGTCATGGGATTTGGAAAATGTTATCGCATGGTCTATGCATGTATACTTCTCTGTCTACCCCGATAGGTAATACAGGAGTGATGTTCCACATACATTCCCACAACCTTAAAAAAACCGCATTATTTATTTATGTAGCAGTCCCAGCGAACCTTCCAGCGAACGCTATCAAAAGCAGTCAGTTGCAGCGACTCACACTTGACACCACTCGTTGTCAAAAGTACGCGCTGAAACGACAAGTTTGTCCGATATCAATATTTAAAAATAAACAGAAAACTCACAGAAAGTATTTCTGTGAACCGTTTTTAACTATTGGTGCAATAAATCCGTGTCACATTCGGATAAATATAACCGATTCTTCAATTGTGTATTATTCCGTAATATCTACTCATTTCATTTTCAGGCATCGAAGGTCCAAAGGAAAATAAACAAGATAATATTTAACAACAACAATTAACTAATATATATAATATTAAAACACCTTTTTTGCCTTATTTACTTATATACCTACCCTATTTAACTACAATAAATGTGTGTGTGTGAAAATTATGTGTATAATTATGTGACTGTAATAATCACTTTTTTAATTTTCCAATCATTGTGATATTATGTACTCTTGTGTCATTTAAATTTTCATAGACACTGATTAATTGTAAACACTGATTTAATTTGTATGCTTCAACACAAGACTTCCTATATTTAATTGTAACAACCCTTTTAAAGCCTATGTTTACATATAAAGATTTTATTTTCATTTATTATGTGCTGTAATTAACCTAGTAAATATATTACGATTATGCATAAGATAAATGTAAGTAGGTACTCGAAACAAAGAAATTAAAATATTTACAACCGAATGATAAACTTGAAAAGTATGATAATTGTTGCTTAATTGCATATAGCTAAATATATTTTATTTCGATTCATTTCTTTTCTGTTACTCTGTGATTTTATTCTCGAATTCTAGATTTCGAATATTAAACGCAATGGCGAAGCACTGCAGAGGTGCTTGAAAAATTAAGCCTCATTATTTTAAACCTGGTTCTTGAACTGCACCTCAGTTTTAAGACCACTTTGATTCTACAAGGTGAAAGTGAAGTATGAAAAGTACTTAAAAAAAACTGGTTGGAATAATTCACAATTCTTTGTCTAAAGTTCTTCTAAATTACAAACAAACCATCCACCATGAAATGGTCAATATCGGGATTTTGCTCGCAAACATGCAAATTCTTAACATCATCATACGAGTAAGTACATCACGTCAGACAAAGGTGTATACGTCCACCTATTACACTGATTATTTATTGAACTGTTCACCTATTACAGATGATGAGTGGAACCCAGAGACAGCAAACGGACGGACAGCGGAGGCTTAGTAATAGGGTCCCATTAGTGCGGAACCCTAACGAAAAAAAGCCAGTTCGATCCCAATGGGGTTCCCTCAATTAATGACTCATTGTCGCAATGTCTAGCTGCGGCAGTCCCGCCTATCGTGTTGTATGACCATATCCTAAAGTTTTCTACGAAAACACGGTGGGGCTCCGCCCAAGTGTAGCTAACCTCCACAGTGTGCTTTACCGTGTCCTTCGGCCGATCCTCGCAGTGAAAGCATCCGGGTGTTTCCTCCCGTCCGATTTGGTGCTGATACAGTCAGCATCAGAAGTATATTAACATTACTCAAAGTTTCGAAGCTGTTTTTTTAATAAAAACTTGTTAGATATTACTCGTTACTAAATGTTATTGGAGTATAAGGACTATTTCAACGAATAATCTTCTGAAACATTAAAAATAATAGCTAGAGTCCTGTACATAAAAGAATTAAAATTCCGAAATGTTCAGCTACTTCTGGTGCTGACTGTACCTTCCGAAACAATCATGTCTGGGAGGACCTGCGGTAGACGGAAGGTGACGGATATTCTACCTTAAAGAGCCAGTACTAACTTAGTCAACTCTTCCCATCTAAGGTAGAGGTTTCAGTAACTCACCGCGGCCGTTGTCTCGCAGCTCTCCTGCGCCGACGCTGTTCCCCAGCACGGGCATGCCCGCCATAGCGCCCGCTACGCTACCCGCTCCTCCATGTCATCGTCTGAAACAAACACCAAAAGACAGAATTAACCAATGAAAGGTGTCCGTAGCTCCCGTCGGGGCTGCGAGTTGTTCGAAAGAGATACCGCGGCCTCGAACACAAAGGGAGAACGAACATGGGTGGTTTTTAGTCAGTAAAAGTCTGACACCAAAAAATAAAAAAAAAACAAGCGTGTCCGTAGCTGCTCTCCTAATCGATGTGCCGACACGTGGTCTCAAACCCACTCTAAAATATATAACCACAAGTTTCAGATACTAGCTTTCAGTCGCTCCATGTACCAGTACTTTATTGGTATTCGGCTGCATTTGACCAACATAGTTGGGAAAAGGCTAGGCAGATCGTGATCAACTTCCTAAAACACGCTTTAAATACAGAAGTTCTAAGAACGGGCTGTCGCCCACCAGTCGCACCGCCTCTCAGGGCAGAGATACCTCCCTTTTGTTGTTGGGTTTCCATCAAGAATTTCTAAGTAGCAGCCATGGAGACTGGGTCCACTTCTGCCTAACCCTTTTGATTAAAAATGAAGACCATAATAAAAATAGGACAAGCCCGCCACACTATTCCCAAACCACTGTAACTCCTGTTAGCCAGAATCAAAAGTGGCGACCACAAGAAAAGCGCCGAGACAATGAAGCTCGACCAAGTCCCAGAGAAGCGATTTAACTGTCTTGGATCCCGCAACGAAATTAATCAGAAAAGAATAGGAAAAAACATAATTTCCACTTATAAGAGCAAGAGCACTTATAAGAGAGAAGAGCATAATAGCGAAATTTTTACACATTCTATTACACGCGACAAAAAATCACTGCGTATGGTTAAATCATAGTTTTTTTGCAAATATTCACCGCTATCAAAATAACCAATTAATTCACTATGTTACGGAACTTTCAGGTAGAACCGACCGAACATTTTGTTGTTCGTGTACCTGTTGCATAGTTTGAGAGTTGTTCAACTGTGCTAATTAAATTCTATTTCAATGCCAAACAAAACTATGTAATAGGAAAAGCTGGAATATTTAATGTTTGTTTTGGAATAGTTAGTTTTACCTACTCTAATGGATACAGGTTTTTACTTAATATGGTCAAAACACATTATTATATTTCATAGACGATTATTGACGTCGTCCGAAGAATAATTCTGTTTTCCAAAGGCAACGTCTTTAAGATCTCATAAGAACTAATTAATTACTCTAATTGGTTTCCAAAGCTAATACTTGCAGCTATAATTTGCATAAACTTCTAATACTTCTTACTGGCACGTCGTAGCTCACAGATACGGCGTAGCGCCGTAGCATCGCTATGCCGTATTGTCGTAGCATCGCTACGCCATAACGACGTAGCATTGCTACGCCGTGACGTCGTAGCATCGCTACGTCGTAGCGTCGTAGAACAGCTACGCCGTATCAAAGCACAGACCATAAAGGCTGGAATACACATGCTATGTAGTAGCACGAAAACATGCTAGTTTCGAGCAGCTGTCACTTAGTAGCATATAAGTAGCACGTGTATACGAAAAGAGCGTGCTTGTTTCTGGGCATGCTACCTAATCGCAAGCCGGTCTATTTTTAGTGCTAACTAGCACGACGCATATAACCTCTTTTTTGATATTCTTTGGTTTTACTATTTATATGTTTTCTATCGAGCTGCCACCTTTTTGTTGTTTCCTGTCAGTGTATCCAATAAAATACTGTAAAGCCGCATCCCCACTAAAGTCACCCGAAACGTTCCTGTTAGGCGCGCGGCTCGGCCTCACGGAGCCGCGCGGCCCAAGTGGAGATGTGGCCAAACGTTTCGATTAAGCCGCGCGGCTCAGACCTCGCCCACGTCAACAATCACGAGGCACGGCCGCCTGGCTCTTGTGGGGTCGCGGCTTAAGATAATGTCACTCAGATGTGCTAAAAAAAGTATTCTCGTAAAAAGTATGCTTTTGAGGTCTGTGCTTTAGAGCAAATGTGCACACTCGGAAAGCATGCTACAAATGACAATACTAGGTACTTAGTAGCAAACAAGCATGCTTTTCTAGTAGCATGTGTATTTCAGTTACAGACTTCTTTGCTTAAATGATTTTAAGTTTATTTTGAAAATGCTGCTGACGAGTATATTTTATGGTCTCAATTTAAAAGTCAGTTAGTACCTGTAAACCTTACTAAACGGGATATTTACCATGTTTGCTTATTGTTTCGAGTTCCCGATATTTCGGCGCTGTTGCAAGCACCATGATCATGGTCCTGCAAACCTGGTTCGTCAGTCTATAAATATTACTATATTTAAAGAGTTTGACATGGAATTTGTTTAGATTGTATTCAGGAAATGTAAAGTCAACAAAAAAATATTGTAAAACCAAGCCATTTTAAAAGAGTAACCATTTAGTTTATTTCCGGTTCTTCTCCATAGCATGAACCGTGTACCTTTTTGTTGACGTTTTACAAGCGCCCATGTAGGCCTATCTATCTTCTATCTATCTATCTTCTATCTATATAAATAAAAAGAAAAGTCCTGACTGACTGACTGACTCATCAACGCCCAGCCCAAACGCTTGGATCTAGAAAGCTGAAATTTTGCACAGAGGTTTCCTTTATAATGTAGACAAGGAATAAGGAAAGGATTTCTTGAAATTCAACCCCTAAAGGAGTTAAATAGGGTATGAAAATTTGTATGGAAAATCGTCATTTTCACGCGGGCGAAGCCGCTGGCAAAAGCTAGTGTGAAATAAAATATTTTGATTTTGAATGCCAGAGGTAAAGCTAACATACATACGCATCGATAAGGCCCCTGTTGATAAAAAGAGTGTACAGGAAATCGATGTGCAATCTTTTATCTTGAATTTAGTGCATAATTCCAGACCCTCTAGAGAGCTGACATTTAAAGCTCGAGTGATTAAAAACAATTCATGTGCGTCGATGTTCCTCCGTCGGTGTATAGGGTACACTCACGAGCAATGAAATGTAAACACTTAGCAAAATTCAAAACAGGCTTCTCGTGAAATAAAGGTTTCTAGTTTTAGATAAGTCGTAATTTGTATTAGTATGACTTTGATGCAAACTTATTGACATTTTACTATTGACATTTCACTATTGACATCCTTAATTTTACAACATACCAATTATTACCAATTAATAAATTCACTTTTAATGTATTTTGCATGCTAGTTTTAGCGAATTGTGTGAGCTACTCTTACAAAACCTGACCATCAAGACTGTACTACAATTCTAGCGAATAAAGTTCATTTCATTTCATTTCATTTCATTTCATTTCAAATTACTATGTTCGTGAAAAGATACATAAACTCACGTTTTTTTCACATGGAGATAGGCAGAAAATACAGAACGCCACCTGCTATGGTCCTTACACACTCCTTTGTCTCGTCCACTCATACATCTGGTCATACATGCACGCCGGTTGCGTTTCTGTTCGTAAAAACGTTAAAGAATAATAAAAACAGTATAAAAAAATTGCTTTTGAATTTTCCTTTAATATTTCATGACTGTGAGTAAAAAAACCAGGAAGCATTTATCTTTTATAATTGCGATTCCCGTGTTAATTGAATAGAACATAAAGATATATTTCCACATGTATGACGCAGGGTTGAAGGTCCTGATGACAATTACTACCCCCGCCCCGCTGCCGGGCTACAGCTATGTGACAACCCTCGCGTACTCTCACTTAGACGAGTAATTAATTATGTTCGCACCCCGTCGATTTGTAGGGCTGTCACGTGGCTGCGGGTTGTTCGAACGAGATACCGCGGCCTCGACACAAGGGCTAAGAATGCATATGGGTGGTTTTTAGACGGTAGAAGTCTGAGACTCCCTACCGCTCCGCCCAGAGCGGGGGGAGTCATTTGATGACTTACCACCCACCAAAACTATAATAAAAGGAATAAAACCACAACAGTCTGGTAAAACCAGTGAACGTAACCTTTGCAGAAATCAAGTTAGGTTCCAATCTTCAGTAAATTGAAATAGATCATAGCCTGGAGCTATCACGGTCTAAGATTCAAGGTGAGGAAAGGACAGATTGTGAGATGTCGTCTTAGATTTAACTGGGATTAAAGCAATTTTCTTTTGTAGAGCAACATATTTTGATCTCCTGACTAAGTCGTGTTAGAAAAAGTCATTTTTCGTGCTTCCTCTTACAAAACAAGATAGGTGACCTCTTATAGACCACTTTCGATTTTACCACTTTTTTGTGAACAACTCGTCATCGTAACCGCATACGGTTACGCGAGTTCATCATCATCATCAGCCTATAATGTTCCCACTGCAGGGACTCAGGCCGAAGTTTTTCCAAGAATCTGAACAAATCAACATACATGCGCGTGGCAACCCTGATTCACACTCCGTATACCGTGCAGGTAGTCAATTAAATAAAATTAAAACTTACTTCGCACGAAGCGCGTGACGCAACGGTATTTTATTACACGCTCTCTATATGATTCAGTAGTTCATTGATATGTCACAGTTGTTGAAAGGTCAAAGTCATGAGTTACTTCATGTTACGATTTATCGAAAATCTCCGCTATATCCTTACTTAATAATAGTGGGATGATTTTTGTGCTCAAGAAACAATTATTTCACATTAGAGTTCACTGTCTAACATAAATAGACAAGCTGCATTATACTCGTACATCTATGAGCCTGCAAACTTTCATAGCTATTCAAGAAAGGTTCAACGGAAATTACTCCTCTTGGTAAACGGTGAAGTGAGCGTTTGTTGATGTTAGCAGAAATCTTTAATCTGAAAGTTATCTATACGGCTTCGTTGGTTAGTCGTCCTAGATGCATTAATTGGGTTCGATTCTCGGGTCAGGCAAAGTGTTATTGTGTTTATCCAGCAGGAATTTCTCCGTAGCATAGCTGAATTTGTGCCTGGTTGATGATGGCAATAGTCTGGCCCGCTATAAAGCCCATGTAGGCTTAAAACATAAGTGGTGAAATGTGGGCGTACTTACACCTTTATCTATCAGTTCGGGATAACAGGCCTGATGTTATGTTATGTTATTCACAAACATTCATCCTGGCAAACTTACGCGTTAAAAATGGTAACAGCATAGAACTGTTGTAACACAGGCCTCGACTCTCTATGAGAGGGAATGGGCCATAATCAGAGGTATGATGTCACATGTCTTCGAATTATTGGTTCTAAAATGGTAGTAAGAAGTATTAAATACTCCGCCTGCAACTTCCCTTTAAGTAATAAGGCATACAACCTTCCACTAGCTACAGTATCTTCATCAGGGTGTCAAGCCAGTCAGCTACATTCCCCAGTCGACAGGCCAGCCGTCAGTTAGGGTGTACGCCCCACATTTCGTCCGTCACTACACGCCGGACGTTTCACGAGAGATCTCAACGAAGGTTTATTACTATGACAGATGTTATTTGATGGGCAATGAAAATTACGTGTTATAGATTAATTTGGGAGTTTATTGCATTTTTTGTTGGATATTGGGAGGTGTGTTAAGGGAATCTTCAGAGGTACGGATACTTATTTTAGTTATTCTTCGTATTCAACCAGTAAATAAATCCTACTAATATTATAAGCGCATAAGTTTGTAAGTATGTATGTATGGATGGATGGATGTTTGATACTCTTTCACGCAAAAACTACTGAACGGATTTAGATAAAATTTGGTGCACGGATAGTTTATAACCTGGTTTAACACATAGGATAGTTTTTATTCCGACTTTATCGTCCCGTGGGATAATTTTCGAGTTGTAACGGGCGAAGCCGCTGGCATCAACTGGTAAACAATATAAATACATTTTCATCATCGACAGCGCACATCTAGCAATCAACTCTGTCTGCCTCGGTGGTCTAGTGGTAGCAAGCTTGACTGCTGAGCACGAGGACCTGGGTTCGACCCCGGGGTCGGGCAAAGTGTTATTGGGTTTTACCATAAAGAATTTCCGAGTAGCAGCCATGGTGGCAGGATTTGTGTCTAGTTGATGGCAATATGGCTCGTCGCTATTACGTGAGGCTAAAACATAACTGGAGAAATGTGTATGTACTATTAGGTGCACTTCTGCCAAACACTTTAAGGATTACAGGCGTGATGTTATATGTGTGTACAGTGCGATCAAATTATCTTGGCAGCTCCGAACTTCGTGCAGGTCATTTTGTTACAACGAATGTATAAAAGTGTTATGATATTTATTTTATTTGTATTTCTCACTGTTTAAATTAGATATTTTCTGATCGTTTAAGTATTGGTTTATCTGGCAATAACAGTTTTATTCCCAAGTTTACATGCGTAAAATTTCGCAAAGCCTATGTTCAGAGCTGCCAAGATAATTTGATCGCACTGTATATAACAATCAAATGACGGCACGGTTGGCGCAGTGGCTGAGCGATTAGACTGCTGTTCTGCGTGTCGCGGGTTCGATCCCCGCACGGAACAATTATTTATATGGCCTACAGATAGTTGTTTCGGGTCTGGGTATTTGTGTATGTGAGTTTAAATGTTTGTAAATGCACCCACGATACAGGAGAAATTCCTAGTGTGGGGCAACGTTTAAAAAAAAAAAAACAAATCCTCATTAGTTCTATCAAATAAGAGTATCAATTATAAACTATCATCCCTCACCCTACACCCTGTATAGTCAGTATAGCAACAGAAGTAGCTTAACACTTTGGAATTTTTATTATTTGATGTACAGGACTCCAGCTATTATTTTCAACGTTTCAGAAGATTATTCTTTAAAATATTCCTTACTCTTCAATAACTTTTTAGTAACGAGTAATATCAAACAATTTTTTTAATAAAAACCTGCATTAAAACTTGTAGCAGTGTTAATCTACTTCTAATGCGGACTGGAGGTATATTGGTACTGTCATCTGACGGTAACAAACTAACGCAAAGTAACATGCAACGGACAGGTATCGGTAACTACGTTATCGACTAATGTATCTGAATGTACTGCCTTCGACTGCATTCAGCTAGGGGACGTTCTATGACGTAGTCATTTCATCATTCATCATTTCAGCCAAAAGACGTCCACTGCTGGACATAGGCCTCATGTAGTCATTTGTCTAATAATATTTGTTGCATTTGTAGATGAGATATATTTGAAAGTGATGTAAAAGTATGATTGAAATGTTGTTTGAACAGCCTATCAAAACAATTAAAGTAAAAGCATGAACAAACATAACATAACATCACATGTGGTTATGTAAAGATGTAGGTACCTAATAGTGCACTCACTTATCAGCATAAACAAAATTGTAACAAATAAAAAAATTAAGTTCAAAAATCTAAAACCCGACTTAAAAGTAGAAAACAAGAAAATAATTCTTGTCTGATATTCTTCGTAGTCGCAAACCACTGATACCTGACGCTCCTTCATGGCGTTCTCATTGATACAGAAGTCAGCTGCTAATTGCCATTAGCAAGGTGGCATGCGACTACGAAGAATATCAGACAAGAATTATTTTCTTGTTTTCTACTTTTAAGACCGTTATTTTGTTAGTGGTCGGGTTTTAGATTTTTGAATTTAATTTTTTTATTAGAATTTTATTTTTGTGTGTACTTAAACTATAATATACCTAATACATATTTGTAATGTGCTTGCCAAGACCTTTCATTTGATACCAAACTTGCTATGATTATCTCAATTTAATATTTTTTGAGGTAAGTTTTTGACATTTAAATTCCGTCATAAAAAGAATTTATAAAATTTATATAGCCTATGTCACCCTGGATATTTTTACGAATATATTGACACCTAATTTATTAAAATCCGTTCAATAGTTTAGGCGCTACGGTGGAACATACATACATACATACATAGACTGCCAAAATCATTACCCTTCCTTTTGGCTTCGCCGTAGTCGGGTAAAAAGGTTTTAATGTTCTCAAATAAAGAAAGACCTAAGTCAGCTTAGTTTAAATAATGTATAGGGTGAACTCATCTAATTCTGTGATTCGCCTAATTCGGTGATATTTGATACTTAGTTAGTACTTTATTTTTATACTAGCTTTTGCCAGCGGCTTCGCCCGCGTGAAAATGACGATTTTCAAACTTTCATCCCCTATTTAACTCCCTTAGGGGTTGAATTTCGAAAAATCCTTCCTTATTCCTTGTCTACATTATAAAGGGAACCTCTGTGCTTTCAGCTTTCTAGGTCCAAGGGTTTGGGCTGGGCGTTGATGAGTCAGTCAGTCAGGACTTTTCTTTTTATTTATATAGATAGATTTCTACAAATGCCTTTAACACGAAGTTAGATGAGTTTACTTTAAGTGCATTACTTTAAGACAGTAGTATTTAATTCTATATTCGTCTTAACTTTCGAAAGTTCTACCTGCCGTTAAAAAAGTGCAAATAATAAACATAACATCACGCCTACGTATAATCCCGAAGGGTAGAGATTTAGTACACTTACGGTGTAGGTGCCCATTTTACCAATTATGTTTAAGTCCCATATAACAGGTGAGCCTATTGCCATCAACCGGTCCAAACTCCTTGCTTGTTACTGAGAACATTCTATTTGAAAAACGAAATGATAATTTCCCGACCCGGGAATTGAATCGTGGACCATGTGCTCAGCTTGCTAACCAATTAACAATATTGACATCACATGTGTTGTCTTTATCTATCACGCAATAGCCCACTCTACAAGGTCTACATTAACTGTACCTCGCACAGGTTATCTCCACCATTTATATAAGTAGGTAAAAGCTTCTTTTATGGGACAAGCCCACCACACAATTCCCAAACCACTGTAACTCCTGAAAGTCAGAATCAAACAGTGGCGACCACAAGAAAAGCGCCGAGACAATGAACCTCGACGAAGTCCCAGAGAAACGATTTAACTGTCTTGGATCCCGCAACGAAATTAATCAGAATAGAATAGCGGATGAGTAGGAAAATTCAAACATAATTTCCACTAGATAAAAGCTTGCGGATATCCACAGACATACTTTACATAACTCCGTACTCCGGGTACGTCTGTTTTACAATTATAAACAGACAGTAACCTTGACCACCGCTGTGCGACCTAGACATACAAGTATATTCAAAATAAACACATCCACGAAATAATATTACATTAAACTATTATGTACCTGTTTCTCTTGACATTTGTAGACCAGAGGTAGGTACATAGTGTACAGTTATAATAACATGCTTAGTATTTGTTATAATATTTGTTCCGGAAAATTCTAGACTTTGTGTTGGCAGGTAGACCAGGTACAATATACATAGATAGAAATAAATAAAATGAAAGTCTCTTTTTAATTTCAAAATAACAGTTTATTTACTGAATCCATTATGAAATAACAAAAAAATGTTGTATGTCTGTCTGTTTCTTCCGGCTTATCACCAAAACGACTAAAGTAATTTTGACAAAATCATTACTGATAAACAGCTGATGTTATAAGGTCTAACTTAGGTTACTTTTATTTCAAGAAATATTTAGGGTTCCGTGCAAAAAAAATCAATACCCTTGTAATAGTCAAAAATTAAATACTTGTAGAAAAGTTATATTTTTAATTATAATTTTACGCGAGCGAAGGTCGCTAGCAACAGCTAGTTCATGATAATTATGTTCTTTACACTTAAGTTATACAATACAATATTAGTACGAATAATTTTTTCCACCAAAACATTAGCGCTAGCCTGTTATAAGTACCTACTGAAGACACTTCGTCCTTCTTGGAATTTGAACCCTAAACTTTCTGCTCACAATAGAGGTAGGGAAAGAAAACTTTTATAAGTAGCTATATTACTTAATATTAACACTATCACTATGACTTCACTACATAATTATTATAAAACAAAGTCTTCCGCCGCGTCTGTCTGTCGGTCTGTTAGCGATAAACTCAAAAATGAAAATGAAAATCGATGCAGTAGGCATCGATTTTCATGCTGTTTTCACCAATGGATGAAGTGGTTCTCGAAGAAGGTTTTAGTTCATAAAGGCGCGGGCAAAGCCGCGGGCATCAGTACAAATGATATAACTTTACTTTGCGAAGTCGGTGACTTTGGTTGTTTCATTGTCTTTTTAACCGACTTCCCAAATGAGAAAAATATCAATTGGCCTGATTTTTTTTTAAATCTACTTAAGGGTACGCCTCTACCTCCCACCTTTTCGAGTTGTGTTTAAGTATCAATATAATAAGGGGCTAGCCTACTGCTAACAACCGAGCCCATACCGAACGCCGCGACACTCAGGGCCTATTTCACGATATCCGAATAACCACTACTTACTGAATAACTTCAAAAATGAACGAATGAATGCTCAGCTAGACCAACGAAGCTGTGAGTAACTTTGTTTATCTACGAGTATTTCTTGGTTTTTTATGACATTTTATTTTGACTACAAACCGTTTGACGCACGCAAGTCTATTTATAAACGTTTTATGACAACAACAACACTCTGAAATGCCCTTTGATATTGTTTTCAGAATTAACTGTTCTGTGATATCCGATACTCGCAGATTTTGTTCAATTAACTCAAAGAAGCTTTAGACAGGGGTAAAAGATGTTTTCATCCCGTAACTCGTGCCGTAACTAGTATATTTTGACGTGTTGGAAAGAGACAGAAGATTGTTTGTCTTTTGACATTTTGTAACTTATATCCAAAACAGCTATGACGTCTTCCCGATAAACTCAATTATCGGAAATATTCTATGTTTTTATTAAGTTTGTTTGTTTAGTTGGCTTCCGATTCCCTGCATGGAGAATTTTCCCATTCGGATATATCTTTAGGTTGAGGGGTTACTGCGGTAACGATGCAGACGATGGAGTTCATAATGCTGGTGACTAGAAACAAGTGCTGAAAACAATTCGAAAAAAAAATTGGTTGTCTGTAAAGTCGGTTTACGGACGATAGTTTAACGTGACAACGTCATAACAAAACATTGATGAAATGATTGACGTATTGGCCAATTGAGTGGAAGAGAGATAGATGCGGCGCGTACAATGAGCGTAACGGGACAATGCGTCATCCTTTTTGGTGCACGCAGCCGGCATTCATCGATTTATTAGACGTCGTCACGTCAAAAAAATGTGTCAAAAATTACTCATGATGCATTCCTGTGAACGCAGTTTTCTCTTATAGAATTATTAGACACTAATACCTAGTCGAACCTTAAACTCTTCCTTTTCGTAATTCCTTACAAACCTATCGAATAGGTTTGACATCATCATCCCGGATATAATATAACATTATTACAATATAAGTATAACATAATATACCATTAACCAATGATATTATAAAGAAAGATACGCCATGTTCATACTGAATGACGTTCAGATATCGTTGTGTTGTCATTAAACGGCTGAACGCCAACGTCAGACTACGACAGCGATAGATAATACGGAACATAATAAGATAGAAAGAGATAGCTAGTTTTAGTGTGTTGCGCTTGAAGTACACTAGAGTATCATAGAGTCGATTTACCACAGAAGAGACATTGAATTTTTATGACTGTTACCAATGTACAGCTACTAAGTACTGCGAATGATTATTAATATTTTTACAATTTAAATTATATTTTAGATAGGTACTATCGATTATACTTGTTGTTGTATTGTCCTCGATGATTAGGAAGACTAGTGTAGTCTCGGCTTTTAAGTCACCGACGCCTACATAAGTTTAAAGAAAAAAGTTTCTTTCCGAACGCAAATGCCTCCTGTCATCCGCTTCTGAAAATAGGTTCATTCGGATTTTATGTCATACCGGCGCCATTCTTTCCAATTATTTTTATTTATTTTTTAGGTTGTTAGGTCTTATTTTAACATTTAAATGGGAAAATAAAGTTGGTGTTAACAAAGTCGAAGCTACTGAAGATATTAAAGATATTGCGGAAAGCGCATAAAATGCTATTAGCTCTGTTTTGAGTGCTAGAAGTAAGAAACCAAAATGGCTTCACTTGTGTGACCTTAATTTGTTTTTTGCCTACTGCTGAAGAATTGGAATCAAAAGCCTAAAGCTCTGTTATGTGGCAATAATCGCTACATCTAAAATATTGTATGTTTTTTATGCCTTGCGCTTTGCACGTACCTATTTGCAACTAACGGCATGATTGCCATGTGGGCACTACATCGGAGTACAGAGAGTTTAAAATGTTTGCCCTTGTTGGCTATTAACATGACCTGAGACCGCTCCGTTGGAACTTGCAACAGACTATGAAGCCCAAAATGGATACATTATGAACAACTTGCCTGGCCTTGGCCTACACCGGCAATGCCGTAAGCAACCTGGGGGGTGTTCGGTAGGAACACACGCGGTTGACTGTTCTATTATAACCTGCAAGGAAAGTGAACGACTTGCAACGGACTATGAAGTCCAAAATGGATACATTATGGACGACTTGCCTGGCCTGGGACGTCTTGTGGGGGCGTACGCGGTCTAAAAGGCTATGTCGAGAACTCAGCAACCTTCACAGGGTGCTCTGTGGGAGTACCGTGGTTGACTGTTATATAATAACCTTCACGGGAAGTTTTTTGGGAACTTACAGGTTATTTATGTGTAGTTGTTCTTCAACATGCATTATGTTTTTCTTCGAGAAGGTGAAATACCATAGGAGGTCACCTTATGTGGGTGAAGACAGTAAAATTGTCCCTCCAAAGTGATTAGAAAATATCCTCCCGTTATCGGTTGAGAATGATTGCCCGGAATTGGTATATGGATAACCGCAATAGAAGTTGAAAATGCAGATCAAGAATTAAATGAAGTAAGTACCATAGAAAGAATTATTATATAATCAAGTTTCTTGAAATACTTTATGTGGATATACACCCAGAGAAAGAAGAGAAGATTTACATACATTACATACAAGCTGAATCTACCAACCCGCACTGGGCTGGTGTGGTGGATTATATATAGCCCATCCCTCTCCTAGAGAGGAGGCCTGAGTCCCTACAGTGGGAACATTATAGACCAATGATGATGATGATGAAGCTGAATGATGCTTCTGTTATTTGTGTATACATTAAGATACAAGCAAGGGGACACAGATCACTCTTATTGTTGGTAAACAACAAAGACATTCAAGAGTTTGTTGCATTCATAGACGGAAACATATATTTTGGGTGAAGACGCTGAGAAACTAATCTCAGAAAAATCTATAAATAAATCTGGTTGAGGATTAAAGATGAGTGTAACATAAAATTCACTCCTAGAGAGAGCACATGGGTGCCCAGAGCAAATGCTCCTAAAATTAACAATACATTTTTAAAACTGGCGGGGCCCTCCTCTGGCAGATATGCAAAAAAAAGGGGGGGGGGCGTCATCAAGAGTACGAGTGCAGCAGACAGGTGGCCAGGAGAAATCATCCCCCTAAATTCACAGGTTGGTGGACTAAAATATAATTTATGATTGGAAACTAGTCACTCAAGCGACCCAGTTATTCTTAATTGGATGGTGGTGATGGAGTGATACTCCTCTAGATGATAAAATCTCTATACTTCAATTTATTCAGATAGTATCTGAAATAGAGAAGTGAATTGCTTTCATAGCAATGGAATTTTGTTACCCAAAGGCATGTTTACAAAAACAATTTTGCTTACCATTTTTTCCTTGTCAAAGGCACAAAAATATAGCTTTCCGTTTTTTATGTAAAAGGCGTTACATATGTTTAGTTTACTTGGAGATGACCTAGTATACAACAGTATACCAATTTTTACAGAATAATGGTTTTTTCTTGTCACATTGGATTGGATGCTTATTGCATGAGACAAGGCAAATGCTATGTTTTCAATATTATGTTCAGCCCCATAAACATAAATAACAAAAACATTGAAACCCATTACAGGTTTCAAAGGACCCTTAGAGAGGCCTTTAAATTTTTTAAGAGATGTATAATGTTTAGAAAACATGCAATCATCAGAACCAAAGAGAAATGTCATTTCATACCTATCCGACACTGTAAACTTCTAGGTCTACTTCTTAATACTATTCACATAGCTTAACAAGTCAAGACAAGCCTTAACATCACTGAAGAGAAAAGAAATAATTTAGAATTTATTGATAAAAAGTCGAATTAAAATTGTTTTTAAGGTTTTAAAACTTTAATATTGTCCAGCCATTACTATAGGATTCTATTCACTAAGAAACTCGAATGGAACAAATACCTTGTTCTAAGAGATAGTTATGGTAAAATAACATCACACCTGTAATCCCCGAAGGATTGGGAAGAGAGGTACCTAATAGTACACCCTCTTTTTTTGCCAGTTTGTTTTTATGATAATTATGATATAAACACTGCAATGAATATATCATATCATTTGGCTTGGTCTATATAAACATAGCCAGTTCTTTTGAGTTAATAAAAATATTCACAGATGCTTCTCCCGCATGGTGTGGCCCATAGATTGCTATTATACTATGAACTGTAGATTCAGCTCAGTTTTTTCATATCAAAATTGAGTGCTGCCCCTTTTTTCTGGGCTTAAGTGTTCAGTCAGTCATTTACTAGTTATTGAAATTTTTCAAGAATTGAAAATATAACTACAGAATCAAATTTTTTATTTATTAAACATAGTTATAGTAGGTACATAATGGATACATTATTATACTCTTTTTTATGATGAGCTATTACATACATTTCTGAAAAGCATTGGTGCGAATCTAAATAGATGGTTACTTACTCGATATTACTTACATAAATACCAAAGGTAATATTATGATAGCAGATTTTGAATGTGAAAGGGAATCTTAGGTGTTTTTAAATTATCAAAATATTATATCCGTATTGGGTGAACCTCCAATTGATTAATAATTGTATCATGGACTAACACAAAGTATCACACTTATGCATCATGACCCTGGGATCTCCAGGGATTGCGCTGTGATAAGTGGTGGATGCTCCTTGCCAATACAAGGTGGCAATGGAAGGAATGGTATTGAGACCAATATCATTTATTCTATACTTTTTTCAAATTCTCTATGGCTCTGGAACCTATAGAAAAGATAATTACAGACAAACAACTGGTATTATAGGAAATAGATACCTTACTCAACCATGGTCTTTTCCATTATTTAATTTAATACTTTTGTGATACAGGAACCTGCACTTTACATAATTTCAAATAGTTACATCCCTTTTTTCACAAAAAAAAAAAAAAAAACTGGGATTGATGGCAGGAGTATTATCAGGAATATATTTTAGGTTTTCTGGAACTAGTAATGAAGCTGTTGATATTATTAGGAATTCAATAATTAATAATACAGAATATTAATGCTTGCCTCATTACCTGCAATTGTATAGACAAGACAAGATACTGTAAGGAATTAAAATATTATATGCATTAGCAAACCATCACTGAAGTTATTCAGTCTTTTCGTTTTGAGGATTAATAAAGGTTTTTTCCTCTATTTTCATATTCTGTTAGTTCAGCTCTATCTCTAACTATAAGACCACATAAAGGTACAGATGAAATATCAAAATACTGTTCAGAGACTTTTTTAAGTTGAGTCCTCCAAGATCCAGAGAATTCTTGGGAATTGGGATGTTTTCAGTGTTTTATTCTCTCTCTACTAGATTACATTCAACAAAGTGATTTACAAATTGTTATCAAGAAAGCGGTAACTATATTACTGTTAGAACCACTAACTGCTACTGTTACCACTGTTGCTGTTATTACTGTTGCTCGAATGAGTTTATGTTTGCACCAACTTATTATATAAATGTAATTGTACAACTATTTAATAAATAAATAAATAACCACAAGTGGAAAAGTGCAAACAATATCTCTAATATATATTTATTATGTAGTGATTACACAAAATCGTATTACTTTAAGGATTGATATGCTAACTTTTCTGGGCCAAACAAATGCCAACCTTTTATAACTGTTCCTTTCTCTAGCAATAGAATATGGAGTATGAAAGCCCAGCTACAGCTGTGGATATGATAGAAGGAATTAGTTAAAAATTTACCAATAGTGAACAATAGAAAATTCTCTGAAGCAATTTTTAATAACACTGGTAATGATTAAACCTGAACTGTAAAAAATGACTTATTAGTTATTTTATATTCATCTGAATGTTTATTGACTTTAGACAGATGTTTATTAATTAAATGTTTATTGATTTTGTATAAATGTTTATAGGTTTTATATAAATGTTTACCTATTTTATATGAATGTTTAATGTTTTTATATAAATGTTTATTGATTTTATATGAATGCTTAATGCTTTTATATAAATGATTATTGATTTTATATAAATGTTTGTTGATTTTACAACTAGTCTTTAAACATCTACACTAGTCTTCCTAATCATCGAGGACAATACAACAACAAGTATAATTTAATAGTCAAACGAACTTACCTGTAAGTGAAGTTCGATGGTAATTATACTTGTTGTTGTATTGTCCGAAGATGATTAGTCCCACCCGACCCAGAATCTTCATGCTATATAGTCATATGAGCATGAACCCTATGTTGTAAAACCAATAAATTGCTATGAACTTAATGAACCTATTTTCAGAAGCGGATGACAGGAGGCATTTGCGTTCGGAAAGAAACTTTTTTCTTTAAACTTATGTAGGCGTCGGTGACTTAAAAGCCGAGACTACACTAGTCTTCCTAATCATCTTCGGACAATACAACAACAAGTATAATTACCATCGAACTTCACTTACAGGTAAGTTCGTTTGACTATTAAAATATTTGTATCAAATTTCAGACGCTTGAGTCCTTTTGGAGTAATATATTTATCTTCTTCTTTAAAATGTGCCGAACAAATTGTGCTACGTTTACTAGGCATCCAGTCAGGTTCACTTCTTTCCGCCATAACTATGCTAACCCATTTATTTTTTATCAAGTCATCACTTGGAAATATGTAAAATAGTAAAACATTATGAGAAAATATGTTTTATCTAGGTACGTTACTACGTACATTCCAATTTTACTAATAAAATATATGACAGCCCGCTATTACTTATCTCATTCTATATAATTTTAATCATAATAATTGAAAGCGCAACGCTATAATATTGTGCCTACCATTTCGCTTCTGTTTGATTAATCTATGACGCATGCTATTTGTCTCTGTCACGCAGCAGATTGTCATCCTATTCTCTATCCTTTTCGAACCATCATGTCAATAATACGAAATTTATTTGAAAATGAGAAATAAATCGTGAAAACAATACAAATATGATATATTTTTATTATACTTACGTATGGTATGAAACTCCAAAACTCTTATTTTTCTTGGAACCATAGTTTTTGCACTTTCATAAGACAAAACATGGCATTTTTGTTACGCCGCGGACTCGACTTACTTCGCTCGCTGCTATAACCCGACTAAATGAAACTGCACCAATTAGCGTAGTTTGTCCTCAACAATTTGTGCGTGCTAATGCGATATCTACCTCTTTTTATTTATAATATCATTGCCATTAACTGAACAAAAATCGAAGCCCTCTTCCTAAGCAAACAAAAGCGATTTTGACGTGACAACGTCTTATAAATTGGTTGACGCGGTGACACTTCAAGAAACTGCGTTACGCTCCGCTCACGTTATGCGCTCACAATGAGAGCGAGTGAGAGGCACGCGTCCCTTCCACTCGGGCATGGTTAGCCCGCCTAAGAGCGAGAGAGACAGACATAAAAAGTGAAAGGCACGCGTCCCTTCCACTCGAGCACAGTTGTATAAATTAATGTTTTAAATATAATTCTTTGTATAAATAAATGTTTTAAATTGTTACTATTATTTCATCCTTCTTCCTACTATACGAATGAATATTCACATTAAAATTATTTTACCACTCAAAGTCGTTGTCACGTAAAACTTTCGCCCGTATACCGACTTTACAGGCAACCAATTTTTAATGGCATTTTGACAGATCCGCCGTTATCCGCTTACGAGTTCTCATAGCTCTCATACCTGGGACGTCCATTACCGTCCATGTAATAAGATATAAGAATATTATCACAGGAATCAACCGCCAAACTTTGAGAACCACTCCGTTTCAAACATGCGTCGTTACCGAGATTTTTTTGGGGTTCCGCAGAAAGAACCATACTTCTTTCTAAATCACATAGTAGGTACACATAATTATGTACTATGTGAATTTCCAACGAAATTATTCACCATTCTCGAAAACGTGCTTACAAATATTGCTCCTTTTATAGTATTTTCAGGATAACGCGTAACCTTTGCCTGTCGCTACTTTTGAACTAGACAAACAAAATGCTATACAGGGTGGTGCCGACAATACGACAATAAATTAAACCACTGGTAGTTCTAGTTCACAGGAACATTTTTAAACTATCAAATAAATTCTAACAACGAAATAAAAAAAATTAAAAGAAACTACTTAGCATAAAACTGTAAACGAAATTAATTAAAGTATAAAATAAACCAAACTAACAACAAACTAAAAAAAGGCATCTATTTCGATGCGTTTTTTTAGTTCTGCTCCTCAACGCTGTCAGCCGGTTATGTGCCCAAAAGACTGGCGGCATTGCCTCGTTGTATGGCAACACTTAGCCTCTGGCCAAGATAAAAGCCAGCACTTGGGTCACGAGAAGCGTCAACTAAGCTTTTGGAAATTTCCTTGAACAGGCTATGAAATAAACCCACATCGTGTTATTTCTGTCAGTTCTTTGAAATAACATAAAATTTTCATTAATTTTTGACAGTAGTCAAATAGCCAATTCGGGAGATTGATGTAACCGGCATTAATAACCAATTTAAATTATAGTACCTGGAGGTGGTTATTAGATATTATGTCTAACAGTATTTCAGAATAACTCCCCACCCACACCCATGGTTTAGTTAGAGAATAACAAATACGAAAAACGTTAACGTCATAATATCGCGGTTATAGGGCGCGAAACAGACGGACCGCGTTTTAACAGGGGTGGGTTACACACTTACAGATTTCCAAATTTAAGAAATAAAAAAATGACCTATCCCTTTATTGTTGATTAGGGTCGAGAATCATTTGTACCTATTGTTATCTCTTTGACTTTGACGAGCCTGTATAGATACGGAACCATTGAGGAGGTATGAGGTAGTTACACTCTCACGAGACCATATTTATTTACTTTCTAGTATAGCCGTAGATAAGCCGATTTACAGATGGCAATGACCTTCGAATTTTTACTTAGGAATGGATGTTTTATATAAACCTAATTCTTTTTAAACCTTGAAAATATGAAGCCAAGAAAAAAAAACTATTGTCACATGTAAGATTACTTAAGGAAGGATCGACAAATTAAGCTGCCCTAGGAAGTACTTTGTACCTATGTAAAGTTTATATTTATAAGGCACTCGCGATGTTTAAACTCCAATAAAGATTGGAATAATATTTCTTTTCTTTCTTTCTTTCTATATTTTTACGCATGTCGCACGGTTTGACGCATGCTTACTAATTTTATTGTCCCTTAGCTTCTCATAATCTAAATTTCAGCCATAATTTTATTTCATTTTTATTTAAAACATGACAGGGTTAATTCTGACCACAAAGGTTAACTCTCTGCAGAATTACAGGTAAATCCCTGCCCATCCTATCAGATATTAACGGCATAATATATAAGTATGTTTATCAGTTGTCTAGTACCCATAACACAAGCTCTGCTTAGCTTGGGACTAGATGGCGTTGTGTGATAGTTGTGGAAAATATAATAGGCAAGTGCTTTACCTATGGACATTTTCCAATAATCGAAATAAAATATTTTTTAAATCTGAACTAAATAACATTTATTATTTTTTAATAAATCAGCAATCTTACATAATAATCAGCCTTTCTTAAAAATCAACTTAAACCTCGAAATGAATTATACTCATGAAAATAATCAACTTTTCTTAAAAACTACGGTTTTGTCCACAGGTTCATAACTCAATTGTTCCTATGGACAGCAAAGTTGTACCTATGGACTGTGTTGTACCTAGAGACGGAACTTTTTAATATAATAAAATTAAATAAAAAAACAAAACAATAGACCTCTCCAATAGGTGTTTTTGTTTTAGCCGATGATAGCTTTATTGATGAATAATATTATTCATAAGCTTTACGACATTCTTCAAATAAATTATTAGTAGATTCATTACTAAAGCTATTATCGGCTAATACAAAGCAAACTATGCAGACAAAACTTTAACTCTCATCGTCAGAATCAAAATTTTGCCTGTGTGACTGTGGAACACACTTATTGATAATTATGATGGTATAGATTACATTTAGGCATTTTTTTACTATCTTTGGCATAGATTTTACATTTCGAACACATAACATATGATAATTTTTCTTGTTTCAATATTTCAATATTTTTGGTGGACTTTGAGCACTGGCAACTGAAAGCGGGATTTCTGTTATTGTGAATGAACTAGTGTTAGCTGTCGAGTACTCGGTTGAGAAATATCTATGGTAGTAGAGGTAATTTTAGTGATTTTCGTTATAGCTTTCTTCTTAGGGTCTTTTTTAAAGAGTCATTTAATATAGCATCCTTTTCTGGCGTATCTGTTGTTCTTCCAGGTTTTCTTCCTCGTGCAGCAGCTTTTCGCGGATGAGCTTTAATAAAAGGGCGTACGGTTTCGGGCGTAATTATTGCTGGAGTTGGCAAAACCGGTTCTCCCGAATGTAGCTGGTAATCATTTTCAATAGAAATATTGAGTTCAGAAGCAGGATCATTTTGAATGGTAGTTTGACTATCTAATTGTAATGGCAGTGTTGTTGAAGTCTCTTTATTTTGGCTTGGTTCTGGACGATCGGTTACATATGAGCAAAAAAAGTCTTCTGAGAAAATATCCCTGTAGTATCCCTTTGAAGTTTCCGGCATATATCCATTCAGGATATTTGCCGGAAACTTCAAAACCTTTCACTATATTACCCAGTGAACCTGGTGGAGCTCCTTTCAACATGTCTTTGAAGAAAACCCTTGGAAAAATAAAAACTGGACTAATTAGTAAGATATTTAAAAAAAATAACCTGAACTGTCCATAGGTACAAACATAATTTTGTACCTGTGGACAGTCCATAGGTACACACAGTTGTTTGTCCATAGGAACAAATATCCGCAAAAAAAACATAATTAGGTCTATGTCCACCGATACGTTGGATAAAGCATTAGTTAAAATTAAGAAAATAAGCTAATAACTACAGAGACCACACTGCACATATAATCTATCAGTTATGTTCTACAACTTTACTGTAAAACTTGATCAAATACAGCTAAAAAACTTACTTTTTCGGTCCAAAAACTTTCTGCGCCGGCCTAACAAAAACAACACGGAAAAAAAAGATGGCGATACGTCAAATCTGTCAACCATAGACAAATGCTTACGGCTGTGTTCAAATTAGAATTTTAGGGTTGCCCGTTTCCCCAGAATTATCTTAAGTTCTACTTAGTAACAACACACACAACTTTGTATACTTCTTCAGTTCACCGATTTAAGTTCAAAGACTTTTTTATAGCTTTAGCTCCTAGAATCAGATACTCGGTCCTCTCAGTCTTCCGTCGGTATTAAACACCCTGTATATAAAGATAATCGAACACAAAGCAAGTACAGGGTGATTCGTGTATCGGTTAACAGTCCAGTGGGTCCGCTTTAAACCGAAATGTTGTCAAATACACGAATTTGTATAGGTTTAGGCAAATAAATCATGACTGAATGTAAGCAGTGTTATGTATGGTTACCAAGCATTTATGTTACGGTTATTTTGTACTAATTGTGAGAATACAGGTAGATTTAGTAGTCTTTAGACCTATTTGTTTCTCGTTCTTAAACTTGATTAAATTAAATAGTTAAATAGGTATTTTATCTACAGAATCTACACTTTAGAATGAATTCTATGGAAATGTGAGGCATATCATTATGTGACATAATCACTAACTTTGAATGAAAAATTGAGAGATGAGGTTAACGAGAACGTTGCGGTTTAAAAGAAGATGTAGTGACCAAAAATTTAAAGTATGCTTTATAGATGTTTTGGTCATATGGAGAGGATGAATAAAAGTCGACTAACAAATGGTAGATGTGAGTGCTAACTCCGGGAGTGGACGCCCTAGAAGGACATACACTGACCTAATTGGCGAGGTTCTTCTGAAAGGACAGGTGTGTAGTACCTAGGTACTCGCAACCGGCGTGTCTGTATGACCAGATTTCTGGCTACCCCCATGGGAAAAAAGGCGTGAATTTATGTATGTAATACACTATTTTCACTAATATTAAGAAGGAGGTAAAGCTTGGATGAAGGAGGTAATCTGTGAATTTTCTCATTCGATTAAACAAAAATCTGCCACTAGGCAGTTACACTATTATCCACTATTATGAAACTCTATCATAGAATATTTTATGTTGTATGATAACATAAAATATGCGGGTGAAGCCGCTGGCAAAAGGTACTAATTCAAATAAAATATATCGATTGTAGATACTTGTTTTTGCCTGTTCTAAACCAAAAAGTTTCAACAAATTTATACGGATCATCCTGCGGTAGGTATCAAAGGTCATTTCCATTTATTTAAAATAGGCACTGCGAATCTAATGACAATAATTTAATTAAGGTTTTCTTGCGGTTTGCTACCTTAGTGGCCGGATTCGTTACGTTACGATTTATTCTTTACTTGTACTCGGTTTCAGGAATCAAAATCGACACAGAAAATATGTGAAAACTGAACTAGCGACCTTAATTTGGTTGTAGGAATTATCGACAACCAATTTAATAGTTGACTGCAACCACGACTTGTTCCGTATGTGTGTGTGTGTGTATGTATGTGTGTGTGTGTGTGTGTGTGTGTGTGTGTGTTGTGTGTTTTTGTTCAATATAATATATATATAATATATATATAACACAACAATATTTTTTCTGCACAACTTCACAAAAAAATACTTACAGCCTTTTCAGTCTAAATAGTTGCTTAAAAATCAAAGTCATTGAGCTGGTGAATTAGTGACCTCACAACTACTCACAAATTACTATTATCATACAAAAATTATGGGGTCATTGCGTTTTGTCAGTGCATACAAAAGTTCGTCAATTGATTGGGGTACTTATTCAGTTTTATTTTAAAAATTAAATAAATACGTCACTTTACTTGCTAAAAATTAAAGCGGCATCGCGGCATAATGAGAGAACACATGCTCATAAATCGTTGACTAGTTAAACAAAATGGCTAATAGCAAGTAACCACGCTTCCTAACTGCGTAGATACAAAACACCGCACGCCAAAAGTTAATAAATTCAGCAACACAGAACTATGCGGAAAAAGTTTCGTCTCCCACTGAACGCAGGATTAAAAGAACTTTTTAACTTACTTTTAAAACTAAAGGAATGTTTTCTTTGAGTGAAATGTATATACTTGCGTTGTGTTGGAAAGGGAAATCGAAAGAGTTTTTATTTTCATATACCTGTCCCCTCGTCTTTTGGATACTTAGGCATGTCTGGGAGATAAACATGCCTAAGTCATCATCATCATGAACCCATAATGTTTCCACTGCAGGGACTCAGGTCTCCTCCCTAGGAGAGGGATGGGCTATAATCCACCACGCGGGCCCAGTGTGAGTTGGTAGATGTCACATGTCTTCGAATATTTTGGTTCTAAGACATGCCTGTTTCCTCACGATGTTTTCCTTCACCGTTTTAGGAGCAGCGGTGATGAAATAAATTACACAAAGTAATGCGTCTAACAGAGTTCGAACCCATGCCTAAGTATCCAGGATATACCAGGGTTGCGGCGGAATATGTTCGAAAGAATCAACGCAGCCTTGGAACACACAGGGAATTAGAAGGAACACAGATGGGTCCTAGTCGAACATGAACTTCTTATAACCGAAGGACGGTCTACTATCATTCATCCATCTATTCGCAAACAAAAAACTGGTCAAGTGCAAGTCGGACTGGCACATGAAGGGTTCCGTACCATTGTATTCGATATTGAGGGATTTTCTATGTTATTTTAGCACTATAAACTTCTTATAGATTTTCCTGTAATCTATAATGGTATACTAATTTCTGTTTTTTTTTTCAAAATTTTAGGCTCAGTATTTTCGGAGATAAGGGGTAGGAAAGGTCAGACAGACGAGTGTTACTATAAGGGTTCCTTTTTTTTCCTTTTGAGGTACAGAACCCTAAAAGTAAACAACCATTAGAGTTAATCAACAAAAACAAATCAAAACAAAATCTTTCCGTTCAATTTTGAACGGGATAGAAGAGAGGTCAAAGAGCTCTCTTCACAGACAATTAGGCGTCAGGCGTGGTGCGATGTCCACTGTCGGACAAAAGGACGTCCCTTATCACCGAGCGAGCCACTGCTTTCTGCTGGCCTCACCTCGGGTTTATAGCCGTGTAGATGTGCGGGCCATGAAGTATGTACGCGTTTGGGAATTCTCACGTGTTTTTTTATAATTGTTGTTGTGATAACGCAGAGCGGAGGCCACCGAAAAAGTCATATTATTTGTTTTGTATCAATATCCGGAATCCATCTTGAGTCAAACACCTGTTTTTCAGCCTGTTGACAGCGTTTCCTTTGCCTCTCCGCTGGTGGCGCCCTCTTTACTTACCGTTGGTACTAAGTATTTCAAGCGCGCCTCGGGTGATCGCTCAATTTACCGTCATTATAGCGTCGTTTTTCGCGCCGTTCGTTGATAGCGTTAAAACACGTTAAACTTCGCGAAAAAGTAATACTTAACCCACTTATTTTTTCAAATTAAGTTTAGTAAAACGTTTATAGTTTAGTTTTTTCCTCTCCGCTGAGTGATTATGGAAAATTGTAATAATAATTTAGAGCGGGAAAGTGAGACTGACGGTTCACTATTATGTGTATACGAGTTCGTTCTCCGACGCCAAGTGGAAGAGATGGTGATAGCAGTTCATCTACAAGCAGTGGACCCAGCCCTGAGAAACGTAAAGTAAGGAGGGACTCCCAGACCGTGAGTTATGCATATTTCGAGTTTTATCACAACAAGTGGCTTATTTAACAAACCTCAAAACGAATCCTTCCATTATTGAAAATAATATAAATGCATGTGCTTACATGAAAATCGTTACCACAAACGAGTTAAATCTACGACGACCTGAAAACTTGTCCAATAACAAACTTCAGATTTTATCGGAAGTCATTACAATTACCCGATTAACTCAAGGGCAAACAAAACATACCTTTAAAAAAATACGTATCTACAGCGTTTTACGGTATGATGATTGGAATGCGCCGTTCGGTTTTCGGATGCACAAAATAAATATTTAGCTACCCCCGGTTTTGTTGAGTTAAATGTTAAAGACGAATTAAGCGTTTTGTACCGAATATGTTGAAAGAAGATTCGTGCTCATATTTATTGGAAAGATCTTTTGCTGGATTAACGAATGCCTTACTTTGCCAAAAAGTCGAATTGTACAAATCATTACAATCATTTGTGGATTGGTCAAATGAGTCTATAGAATCAGTGACACCTAACTCGTTAAACGAAAAAGTGCAATCATTGTTTTCGAAAGAATCCGCGTATAGTAAGGTTACCGATGACTTACTACAAATAGTGTGCGTGATAAATACACGTCGAGAGACTATGTTGCGGCAAATTTCTGAAGGTTTTCATCGTGATGCCATACAAAAAGAAAAAAAAAAAAAAAAAAAAAAAAAAAAAAAAAAAACCTCCCTGTACAGAATACCTTTTTAATGATGAGGCAGTTCAAAACTACCTCCAAAAAATTGGGGGGGGGGGGGATAAAGTTACTGTATCAACTAAATCAATACCAATACTGACCTCAAACTTATTCTAAAGAAAACTTTTTTGAATATCAAAAAACCATCGACTAGTAAACAAGCTGACGACAGGTTTTTTCGTCGAGATACCTTTATTAAAAGACCAAAGGGCTCAAACGCTTGACACCAAAACAAAAACCGATCAAGTAACCACGATATAAATCAAAGGGTAAGAAATCGCAATCGCATGCTATCCCTAAAAACAAGCATCGCGAATGACTGTCGGACATTTCAAGGCGGCTGGGTCAGTGGGTCGTCTTAGGGGCGGATAAGACAATTTCAATATGTTTGTAGCAATCTGGGTGCGCCAGACCAACATGCTGACTGTTGAACGGGGCACGCATACCCTTCATACTCAGACCACCACTAATATTTCCGAGTCCCACAGTTCTGAAATGTTACCTCTCTCAATATGTCCAAACAAATACAAACTATGCTCGAGTCGGGGTACTAGAACCTGCAGAACTGACGCCCAGTTACATTTCAACGTTCTTTCTGGTACCCAAGTCAGATCGGACCTTCCGACACATTTTCAATTTGAAAAAACTGAACCAGTTCGTATTAGCCAAGCCATTTCAACTATTCAGTCACTTCCGGGTACCAAGATTTTACAACATCAAAATATTGGATGGCCAAACTAAATCTGAGTCAAGCATATTTCCACGTACCAATCGCCAACAACATCGCCGGTTCTTGAGGCTAAATTATCATCAAAACTCACGTCAACATCAACTACTTCAAATGACGTGCTTGCCGTTCGGCCTCTCATCGGCACCCAGAACGTTTGCCTCAATAACCAATTGGGTAACAGAATTCCTAAGGAGTCACAAGATCAGGTGCATAGTTTATTTAGATGATTTTCTTTTGGCCAACCAGTCAAAAGCGCAGTTGGAAGACGACATCGCATTCACAATGAAGATACTCCGTTTACTAGGCTGGACAATCAACTACGAAAAGTCTGTTCTGGTTCCGACAAAATGCCTCGAGTTTCTCGGCATTACATGGGACACAAAACGCAACGCAAAGTCCCTGTCGGAACTGAAGTGTCTAACGCTACGCAAAGCACTTCACCAACAGCTTCCGTTACCAAAGTGGTCCCTCAAACAGTACCAAACTCTAATGGGGAGACTCAACTTTGTAACGTTTATGACTCCGAGAGGTCGCCTTCACTGTCGTACTCTGCAATACTACAGTCGACAGCTGTCGGTGAAACACCCGTATCGATCGATCACTCTCCCTCAACCAGCTCGATCAGAGACGGAGTGGTGGTTTCAAGCCATAAGAATGTCGATGCCAATACACTTAAGCTCGGTGACGTCACAACTCTTGACCACAGGCGCATCAGACATCGGGTGGGGCGCTCAACTCGGTGACACAAATATTGTGGGAACCTGGACAAATTCTCAAAAGACATGGCATTTCAACATAAAAGAGATGTTTGCCGTTTAAGCAGCTATATGTCAGTACCAGCAGCAACTCCAACATGCACAGATTCTGCTGCAAACCGACCATCAGACAGTAGCCTCGTACATAAACAAGGAGGGCGGCATAAAATCCAAGAAACTGCTTCATCAAACTCGATATCTTCTTGCTGTTCTAGACAAGCAGAACATTCATCTGACAGCACATTATTTCCGGGCAGGTACAATACCGAGGTCTCTTTCTCGGCAGAAGGCTTGTCCAGAATGGCACCTCATTAGGACAGTAACGACAAAAAAAAAAAAAAAAAAAAAAAAAAGCCACCACTATATGTTAATTGCCCTGAAGTGGAGCAAGGTATTTTGGCGGGTAGATGTTCAACGGCGAGCGCGACATCTCCCTTACCTGATTCCAGATCTAGCCTGCACTCTAATAGACACGAGAACAGGGACGCATCCACAAGTGCAAGACCTACACTTGGAAACATGGCTGATTTCGGGTGGCAAGATATTTTGACGGACTGAACAGATCAAGAACAAAAAATTCTTTATGTCGACCTGGAGAGGATCCACAATTGTGGCGCAGATGGAAGCGGTAGTATGACTCCCATTCGATTAATTTTAAATACCCTAAGGCGAATCAGGTAGCTCAATATTTAGCACATTTACACTGTGACAACACACAAACCTGTTATACATCTAGTATTGATTTGTCGTCAAATTTCTACATAAAGCAAGCCATTTTTGTAGCAAGAGAGAAATCTGCTAAGCCACCTATTTGGAACCCTAAAGTTTTGATGAAAATAATATATTTCAAGTATCAAGACACGTGGCTACTCTTTTATTCTTAGCATCAGGTCGTAGGGTTCACGACCTTACTCTATTGCGAATTGATAGCTCTAGCTTAGTCGATGAAGATTCCTCTATTGTGTTGTGGCCAGCATTCGGTTCTAAAACAGACAACCCTAACCACAGACAGTCTGGTTGGAGGCTAAGAGAACACTCGGATAAGAAATTACAACTTTTCAATTTTTGGTTTAGACAATTAATATGTACAGTCGAGGAAATATAAATCATTTGTTTATTACCTACAGCTAGAAGGAATATTAAACCTGCTTCTAGAACTGTTATTGGTGGATGAGTGAGATCTCTTTTAAAATCTGCTGGTATAGATGCAACTCCAGGACCAGTAAGATCCGCAGTGGTTTCTCTCAATGTCGTAGAGAATTTTCCTGTTGATCACAGAGAGAAATGTTAAATCACAATGATTCAAACGTTCCCAATCATTCTACATCTTTGTCTAATTATTTTGATCCTGTTCATTAATATTATTTATTTTTCGTAACCATTTCTTTTGATAGATGACTAAAAGTAGTGTCATACTCATACCAGATTTATTGTAATACATTTACACAATTTTTGTTAACCCAACATTCTACATCCTAAAACACATTATAGCGTCTTTGGGTTTAGCGCACCAGGTGATAACAAACACATCACTCAAGATGGATTCCGGATATTGATACAAAACAAATAATAGAGAGTTTTACATCAAATAAAACTTACCTATTATTTTTTCATCAATATCCGGAATCCAGGTAAGGTCTACCTGGTGCATCATGAGTTCCATAATGACGGTAAATTGAGCGATCACCCGAGGCGCGCTTGAAATACTTAGTACCAACGGTAAGTAAAGAGGGCGCCACCAGCGGAGAGGCAAAGGAAACGCTGTCAACAGGCTGAAAAACAGGTGTTTGACTCAAGATGGATTCCGGATATTGATGAAAAAATAATAGGTAAGTTTTATTTGATGTAAAACTCTCTATTCTATCAGCTTTCTATCATCATCTGCTAAGCTTTTTCCCAACTTTTTTTGGGATAAGCCCGCCACACTATTCCCAAACTACTGAATGGAAAGAAAAGCTCCGAAACAAGGAAGCTTGACAAAGTTTCAAAGTCACAATTTAACTACTTTGGATCCCGCAACGAAAATCAGGAAAGAATAGTGGAGGAGTAGCTGCTTATCTAACCTCCAGAACGCAGTTGGTAAAGGATAATTAATACGATACCCTTCGGTAAGACTGTAATGAGGAGGGTTGCAAAACATGTGACAAAAAAGTGATGGATATAAATGTTGATGGATGTAAAGGGAGTGGAAGGCCAAAGAAAGATAGATGGATTGTGTGAGGAATGGTATGAAAGAGACAGGAGTAAAAGACATGAACCTCTCACTCTATCCCTGACCGCTCACCATCACTCCGCTCTCGTGGCCCCAATATTTTTGTATGACTTTATCAGTGGTATATAGCGTGTAAATTAGAGCTATGCTACATTAACCACGCCTCGCCTGACCTTAGTAACGCGAACGGCGATGGTGCGGAAAACACACAGTTTTGTTAACTTTACATTTTTGCGCGAAGCGGTTATTTGGGGGCCGGGCGCATATAAGTAGATACCTAAGTATTAGAACAGTGTTCTGTAGTTCTCTACTTATACTCATATAAAACGGTCGTAAAGCTGTCTCAATGATGATACCATGAATCTACATAACATCACGTCTCTGGAGGGCCAGCTGATTCCTATCCACGGGGCATAATTCCGGAGTTCGTGGCTGCAGCTAGGAAATCCATAACATAACATCACGCCTGCCTGCACTCCTCGAAGGTTTAGTCAGAGGTATCCTTATTTTAGTGTACCTTTCTCCAGTGTTTGTTCAAGTCCCATGTAAAAGAGAGCGAACCTATTGCCATTAATTGGGTATAGATCCAGACCCGCTACAGACAAATTACTAATAGAAACCCAATAACACTTTGCCCGACCCGAGAATCGAACCCAGGAGCTCATGCTCAGCCGTCGCGCTTGCGACCACTAGACCAACGAGGCCGTCAATCTATTTCAAATTCTAAACCATTAAAATCTGAATAAGGTTCTTGCAATGTGTAAAGCCCATTCGGCTAGGGGCTTTAGATATTGATCTTGAAATATTAGGTCTTTACCTATGAAATTGCCGTTCTGCAGTACTGGCCATTTCAAATCAAAATAATTTTTGTTTGGCTAAGAATTCTAATTTCAAATTAATGTTATTTTAAAAACATGGTTTTTTTTTCCAAAAGTAGTCATTTGTTTATTGATTAGTGTTACATTTTCATCGCATTTTAATCTTTTTCGTCATCATGGATACGTTAAAAATTCGAGTAATTACGGAATATGAGTACCGTCGTGGCAGCAACGCGGCACAAGCGGCACGCAACATCAACGACGTTTACGGAGCTAACACTACAAACCAACGCAACCACCTGTTATTGGTTTGCTCGCTTCCGTTCTGGAAATTTCGACCTGAAAAATGAACCTCGCGGTCGTCCGATGACTTTGGTCGACAATTACGAATTAAAGGCGATTGTGGAAGCTGATGATACACAATCTACGGCTGAATTAGCAGCAGCTTTCGACGTTAGCGTCAAAACAATATTGGTCCATTTGCGTCAAATTGGCAAGGTAAAAAAGCTTGACAAATGGGTGCCCCACGAACTCAATGATCGCCAGCGCGAAGTACGCGTCGAGACGTGCCTTGCACTGCTCAACAGACACACAAATGAAGGAATTTTGAACCGCATTGTTACCTGCGATGAAAAATGGATTCTGTTTGATAACCGCAAGCGCTCAGCAAGTTGGTTGGATCCTGGTTCAGCACCTAAACAATGCCCTAAACGAAAACTTACCCCTAGAAAAGTGATGGTCACTGTTTGGTGGTCTAGCGCCGGTGTGATTCATCACAGCTTCTCACCAAACGGGGTGAGCATTACTGCAGATGTGTACTGTGAAGAACTGAACACAATGATGGAGAAGCTGGCACATCTCCAACCAGCATTGGTCAATCGCTCGTCTCCGCTGCTCCTGCACGACAACGCGCGACCTCATACTGCACAGCAGACGGTCTCCAAGTTGCAAGAACTGGGGTTGGAAGCTCTCCGTCATCCGCCCTACTCACCAGACCTTGCGCCTACAGACTACTACTTTTTCCAGAATTTGGATAACTTCTTGGCGGGAAAAAAATTCAATACCCGAGAGGCAGTACAAAATGCCTTTGAAGAATTTGTTGCCTCCCGACCAGCTGATTTCTTTAAGAAGGGGCATTAATAAACTGCCACTGCATTGGCAAAAATGCATTGATTGCATGGGTGATTACTTCGATTAATACAAATAAAAAATACATGAAAAAAAATCGTTTAAATTTTTTCAAACAAAACGGCAATTTCATAGGTCTATCTATTTTAAGTTTTATTTAATTTAAGTTTGGTAATAAAAGTGTAATGAAATCTATTTAGTAGACTTACAGGCAGTTCTAAAAGGCTACCTCCCATTGTATATTGACGCCTTATATAGCACTACCTATTTTATTAGACGAATTTACCAAAAATATTAATTTTTAGGGTTCCGTACGAAAAAAAACGGAACCCTTAGAACCCTTATAAGATCACTTTCTTGTCCGTCTGTCTGTCTGTCACCACCCTTTATCTCCGAAACGGGTAGAGATAGAAAGTTGAAATTACCACAGATTAAGGACCATGGTCCCTATTTGCTGTAAAAAATTAACATTTTAGGTCAACGCCATCAAAAGTTATGGCCGTATATAGGATTTTGGAAAAGTTTGTTAGTGATCAAACTGACCTTCATTTTTAACTTTTTTTTTATTTTTCATAATTTTTCCTTTATTCATGCTACAAGAGCTTGCTTTTCACCAAATTTTATAATTCTGGGACCACGAGAAGTACCCCGTAGATTTTAAAATAACAAAAATCTAAACCTATAGGGCACTCCCGGTCATCCAAGAATTGTGAAATTTGGGGTGAAGCAAGCTCTTATAGCATAAATAAAGGAATAATTATGAAAAATAAAAAAAGTTAAAAACTCCCATACAAAACAAAAAACTTGGTCCCTGAATCGTATGAGCGCCTATACAATCCAGAGGTCAAGTTTCATTGGCCAGTAGACGAAATTGTATAAATTATAGCATACCGTAAGAATATACTACAATGGTACGGAACCCTTCATGTGCAAGTCCGACTTGCACTTGGCCAGTTTTCATTCAACTAATGCCCACATTTCAAAATGTTTTGAAAAAACTCTGACTCCTGTCAGATTGGTTTAGAAGACGCAAGCGCTATAATTATGAAGCATGCGTCCTTAGTAATGTGATGCGGAGGAATGAGGAAAATGTTGATGGAAAGTTTTAAGAATGAATGTGGATGGGTTTGAGTTTGAGTTTTGAGTTTTTTTTTTTTTAAGACGTTGCCCCACGCTAGGAATTTCTCCTGTATCGTGGGTGCGTTTACAAACATATAAACTCACATACACAAATACCCAGACCCAGAACAACTATCTGTAGGCCTTACAAATATTTAGTTTGAAACGATGGTTGGACTGTGCAAAGAATGAAAGGGCAAGAAATTGTCTGATGAGATCACGAGTAATAAAAAAGTATGATAGAAAACATGCTGCGCCGACCCCAAATGTCACGGGTAAAAGCATGAGAGTGCCCGTCGGGGCTGCGGAATGTCCACAGGATACCGCGGCCCCGACATATAGGGCTAAGAAGAAACGCTGTAAGTATAGAAGTCTGACACTCCCTTTCGCTCTTCCCAAGAGCGGGAGGGGTTATTTGATGATTTTCAACACAAAAAAAAAAGTGCTTATGAATGATGATGACTTAAGTACACTTCTGCCCTTCGGCATGACCATTTTATACTTTTCATGGTCATAAGTTATTAGACACTACGTACTCTGTAACAACGATGTAATAATTTCCACTGGTTGATTTCATAGAGCGTGGTCAGCACATGTTACTACAGAGATGTCAGTCGTTTATCTAACGAGAGAGATATACTTGTGAATTACCGTTTGTCATGTGCTGACTTAGACAGAATTTAATACAATTGTGAATTTCATATCCGTTCGGGTCTCAGTAATCAACCTTCTCGACCCTAACTATAGTCAGTCATTTGGTAAATGATGTTTAGTTTGTAAATAGGTTTTTACAAACACTTTTAAATGACATTTTTTTAACTAGATGAGAAGACGGATCTAGAACTTTACGAATATTTTATAAAAATAAAAATCTGTTGATGTTATAGCGTACCGTACTAGACCATGCCTCTTTCGCGGGACGACAGCTTAACACAAAATCATCCCTTTTACACCAAATTAGATCTAATTTAATCCTTATTACATTTTCAAAGACATGATGAACACAAAAATTATAAAGCTTCGTTCTACCATAGTATAAAAAGGTTCTACTTCTACCGAGAGGCAATCAGATTGAGACCATCTTACGAGTACCTTTGATCATTTGATTTCTATTTCTTGGATTATAATTTGTAATAGGTTTCTTCTTTGTGTGAAACGGTTTGGCGCGATATCAAAATGGCCTTCGGAGTCAATTAAGATGAAGAGATATCTTCGTTTTAGTACCGGTGAGTAATAAACGATACAATTGTTTGAGTTAAGTGTTTTCCTCTCTAAAGAAACTAATAGAAATGTTAAGGACGGTTTCTTAGAAATATTGTTTTGTAGTTTGGGCTAGTGACTTGGTTAAGCCAAGTAACGTAACTTTATGGAAACTTACGTTGGGGCTTATCTCGTCATTTTCTTTTTTTGTAAACTAATTGTGACGAAACAAATTCAAAATTCATTCGTCTAGTCTAGTAGTAAATAAGCTAAGAGGAAAATAGGTGTGGCTAATAGTTGCAACCATTGTATTTTAAGTAGAAATTTTGGAATGCCCAAGGGTATAGGTAAGTGTCAATCGTTTCGCTTTCAAAGCATTGCTATAAGATTTCGGCCACACACCACAGTGGCTGAGCATTTGGATGCTGCTCTGCGTGAGGCGGGTTCGATTCACGTACGGATCAAATATTTGTATGGCCTACAGGTAGTTGTTCCGTGTTTGTCTGTTTGTGTTTGTATTTATTTTGAATCTACTTTTCCATACATTTTGGCCGTGTATGTATTGAAATTTTGTAGGAAACAGCTGTGTTTTCTTTAATAAACGTTCAGAAGGTTTGAGGTACTAAATACGTAATAAACATTTGTGCGTCGATTTACCACCCTGTATTCCTTCAGAATCATACCGATTTCACCAGAACAGCAATAAAAATGAAAAACTTGACTAAAATATAACCCGAGCAGTGGGCACCAGCCAACCTTTAAATTGAATCGTTCGCCAATTGACCCGGAGAGCTAAGTCAGCGCTGTTTCACGTAACGCGGAGAAAAATGACATCTTTATGAAGGGACCACTAAATGAGAGCAGCTCATTAAACAAGGGTCTTTGACTACTCACAAACAATCTGCTTGCATTTTGTGTAAAGATAGCTGCCCAGTAAAGGAGATGGTATTGTATAGCGTGACACTTAAGGGGACGGTGAACGAACATTTCTCCATACAAACGTAATACCAAAATCATTCGCGAAACGAACATATTACCAACTTAAAATTATGTTATTCGGATACAGACGATATTTATCTAGGTTCCTATTAAACTTTTTTTTAAAAACATTTACTATTTACGAAATGCAAGCGAATTGCATTTCGTCAATAGTAAATAGCAATTCGCTTGCATTTCGTAAATAGTAAATGTTTTTAAAAAAAAGTTTAATAGGAACCTAGATAAATATCGTCTGTATCCGAATAACATAATTTTAAGTTGGTAATATGTTCGTATCGCGAATAATTTTGGTATTACGTTTGTATGGAGAATGTTCGTTCACCGTCCCCTTAATTGTCTACCTGTAAAAGTGTAATTAATCGTTTTTCTACTTTTCCTCTTCGTTGGTTAAGAAGAATAATAGAAAAATTTTGTATAACTATCAATTGCTTAAGCGAAGGAAAACATCGTGAGGAAGCCAGCATGCCTGAGATATATTTTTCGAGGGCATGTAGAACCAAGTCAACAAGTCAACCAACCCTTAGACGGCATAAAAGTCTGACACCAGGATAGGCACTTAACACAAGATAGAAAAGAAAGGGCAAACCTTTGGAAAGTTGACTAAATAGCTGTCTCACAAGATTCTGTTATGGTCCTGACTAATACTAATTGAAACGATAAGACTTTTAGGTACAAATTACAAAACTTCGTCGCACCTATTACTGCTATCTATCTTCACCATGCTTCACCGTTTGCTCGACAATTTTAAGAACAAAATATATTTTTTTAGGAAATTAAGTAGCAGGTTTTATTTCCAAGTCCTGTGCAATTGATGGGTGCCATTTTCAACAAACGCTTAAAAACTAGAAAGCCAAAGCTATATTCTACAGCTCATCTCCCAGTGTGTGCTAAGTTCAAGTAACCGCACCTCGACTAAGTTGTTGCAACTTGTCGTAGCTCTGAACTATGTAACAAACGAACTTAACTCATGCTTATTGCAAACTCTACGCTAACGATACCGAACTAGAATTGTGACGTTATGTGTTATTTTTTTATATGATCTAGCTTTTGCCAGCGGCTTCGCCCGCGTGAATATGACGATTTTCCATAAAAAATTTCATCCCCTATTTAACTCCCTTAGGGGTTGAATTTCGAAAAATCCTTCCCTAATCCTTGTCTACATTATAAAAGGAACCTCTGTGGAAATTTTCAGCTTTCTAGGTCCAAGGGTTTGAGCTGGGCGTTGATGAGTCAGTCAGCCAGGACTTCTCTTTTTATTTATATAGATAGATAGATTCATAAATGTCCATCATATCTTACAAACTTTTTTAGCTTTTGAGTAGAGACGTTCAAATTATTCTTTACAAAACACCAACGGATTTTCAAGCAAAATAGGAAATTTAACGTCAACGTGGCCCATAGTTCAAGGTTGTAATATAATTGCTAACTATAGCTACATCTTTTGTACGAGGCTAAGTGACAAAACATTTCGTTTAATTTGAAATGGTCAGATATTTGATGACATATCAAACGGGTGAAACTCAAATGGAATTGGTATTAAAACCTATTCGGCATTTGAAACCACATTTATTTAAATAGGTAATGTGATAAGGCCTACCATTGACAATCTTTGGAGAGTATCGTATATTTCGTTAATTAGCCTTTTGAACTTGAGTTTTTATTGAACTCTATAAGAGGAAGAAGCATTCTTCATGCGTTTTTAATATACTTGAGAAATATTAGAAATTGAAAAACGAGCCCACGTTAGACGCCCATAATAGGTATTACATTAATATGATGTACGACTTCTTGCACTTCTTTTACTCTAAAACTGGTAAGATATGCGCTATATACGCATGGAGAAACATGATCTATGTTAATTGAACAATGGTATTCGTCCTTGAAATTTGACCCAAGTTGGGCGCCAAAATCGGTGATAAGACTAATATATTTCAAGGTACTATTCTATAACATTTTTTGTACCTCTGAGACTAGTAAGATAAAAGCTGTCAAAACATACAATGAAAAACATAGTCTAAACTATGCTTTTGGTCACAAAATTGAGTCCCACATGGGCGCCAACTTTTCTTGGTATTTATTAAAAATTACAACAATCACTATTTAAAAAATAACAATGTATTTGTCGTATAAACCAATTCGTTATTTCCGCTATATATTATTGAATTGAAATAACTGTCTAAATCCTAAAACTAAACAAACAACGCCATTACAAACAGACAGTCAGACATACATTAACACAGACATTGCACCGAGCGTGTGTCAAGGACAGGGCACACACAATTAGTGCGTCTGCCATACAGACCGGGTTGCGAGTGGCAGACTGACAGCTCTACTGTAAACATATCTCCAACTACCTACATCTATTGAGGTTTATTGAAAGGGCTATTCGCAGGGGTCAGTTGAACACGGTAGTTAATTAATGTTACGATGTATTTCTTGTTGATATTTTAGGTTAAATATGATTAAGAACTTTATATATAATATTCAGTATCATCATCAGCCTATAAGGCTCCCACTGCAGGGACTCAGGCCTCCTCTCTAGGAGAGGGATGGGCTATATTCCACCACGCGGGCGCAGTACGGGTTGGATTCATTATTTTATTGTATTCAGCATCATTATTTTGAATTTCTTAGTAGCGGCCCGGATTTTTTTCCTGTTATATGGGTTCCAAACAGAACTGCAGAAATGTGAGCTGGTGTCCTACAGGTACACACAGCGATACATCAAGCTATACGTACCAGTATATAATTAATATAATATATTTATTTACTCAAAAACAAGGCATTGTAGTACACTTTAAAAATACAGTTTTACAAAATAGGTAAGTATTTCTACAATCGTTTGGGTAAGCACTGCTCTCCTAGCTAGGTTATGAAAACCTGTGATAAGGAGAAGCAGTCCGGTTCCCTAAGGAATCATGAGGTATGACAAAAAGTTCACAAAAAGTTCATGATCATACGTTCATATGATCTCGCTTTGTATGAACTTCCCGTGCAATAACAGATCAGCTTATACTGGTTTTTCATAGCTATATTGGTCCTCTGTCTAATCAGTAGGTGTATACAGACGTGATAATTATTATGTATTTTTGATTTTCTTTTCTTTATTTTCCACCAAAATACCTAATAATAAGAATCGGTCTTGCTTATTTTTTGCAGTACCGTTTTCAATGTGCGACTCCGCGTCGTATTTGCCCACACACGCAGCGACAAGACTCCTTACGGCCCGACATCCGTGACAAGTGTCACTTAAGAGTGATACGTGACAAAACCACTGCTTGGGAGCGGAGCACGTTGCGTAATCCTTCCACCCTAATCTGAAGGTAAATAATTTTCACGGTGATATTTAAATACCTGACCGCCATTGCTGCATGGTAAGTCAATATTTACTGTAATAATCACCTAGCCTTTTCCCGGCTTTGTGCAACTTTGTGTTTAAAGTTTTTTTGTTACTGTTATTGCAATTCGTTTTTATTTACGTTCTTCTTTTTTTTGCACTATGATTAATCATTTGTGACTTGAAGTTAGTGCTATAATTTTAAGCTACCACTTCTTTTATCCAGCTACAATACTAGATAGCTTTAAAGGTTGGGCGATTTTGAGGATTGTCTCCTGTAAACTTTGACGTTCATAAAGTGAAAATTAATAGCATAATGTAAGTACCTAGGTAAATGAGTTTGAATCTAAGGCAGCTGAATATCCCGTCGGGGCTGCGTATTGTTCGCAAGATATACCGCAGCTTCGACATAAAAGGCTAAGAAGGAACATGGGTGGTGTTTAGTCAGTAGAAGTTTGACACTACCTACCGCTCTGTCCAGAGCGGGAGGAGTAATTTGATGATTTCCAACCACACAAAAAAAAACTACTACTACTGTCTATGTGAACACTCCAGTTATTGATTACCACGATGCATAGTTTGTTTGATCTTCGTTTTCCAAAAAGAGTCCTTAAGGGTAAGTGATCTTCCATTCACTGCGTACATAAGATGATGTCAAAGCACAAAGCTTCATATAAACAGAATGATTATAGTTTTCCTAGAGACGTTCTTTGAGTTAGTGAAACAACACATCACTGAATAACGATGAATATACGTAACTACTGTTGTACAGCCAACACAACAGACACGTATGCAGGCTTACAACAACATGCTAATTTTGACTGTTTTGCAGTGAATGGCTATGAAAAAGATGGATGAAAAACGATTGCATGTAGCGACGATGAGAATGTTGAGATGGATAATGGCGAGTGACACGAATGGATACAATTAGGTATGAATATATTAGAGGTAGTTTGAAAATGGGGCCTGTGACAGAATAATTGCATACGACTAAAGAAGTAATACGCATGTGACTAAAGAAGTGATATATTTTCACGTTAATGGTTGAAGAGAAAAAGAATCGCGAAAGAAAAGATGGAGGGAATGTGTGTGGAATAATAGAGAATGGAAGATAAAAACGTGGTGCGCCTAATCAAGCAGAATTGGACAAGCGCAGGAGGACGATTACTTTCTACCCTGCACATCTCACTCTTTCGTCGACTGTACCCACATACTTTTATACATATACATTTACATTTATAAGCATTCCCTTTGTACAACTACAAAGATATTGTTAAAGTTGTACTACTCGTAGTAAGGGGTGTCTGAACTGTGTTGTGTATAATATGCAAGTGGAAGATATATATATGTAAGTATTTTTAGGTTTTCATTCTGTTAAGCTACGTGACTCAGGGGTGAATCCTCCTTTTGGGTGAATAATACTTCTGCGTCAGCAATATTTTTCTTGTGACTAACTTACCAACAAGGCTTGTTGCCAAGACCTGACATTGCAACAGCGTAAAAATTAATCAGAATTGATTTTAATTTAGTTAAAGCTTCAGCATTGTCAGTGTATAATGTTCCCACTGCTGGGCACTGCTCCGACTTCATTTGCGCTGCTTTATAACGCATATAAATTCACTTTACTTCAACTGTCTGCAAGTATCAATTCAACTTTTAATTACGCGAATCTCGTATAAACTATCAATACCGTTTTTTAAAAAGTTCGGCCGCTATATTAACACATGAAAGAAGGCCTTATCTCCCCTTATCTCATAAGCTAGCGGGGCTCGAACGTCGCACAAGACGCGTCGTCCGATGTGGAGTGATAAACCTCAGCTTAATGACCTTCTGGGTACTACAGTACACGTTTTTCTATATAAATTTATACACGAGGCACTTTTAAATTAGATTAATACCTGTCTAAACTAAGCTATTGCAATTCTTAACCATTCACTCGGATCTTGTATTTTGTGATGTTTGAAACGAGTTTGTTCTTCAACATGTTCTTCGCGAGTCCAACCTCAAGGGTCATGAAAGCGATAAATCATGAACATATTACGTATTCTTCCTATTTTGACCTATGGGACCACACGTGGTCTTTGACAAACATTCAAAACTCCATGCTCAAGGTTTGCTAACGTCCATATAAGCAACACCACAATGCGCTCCAAAACACACCTTAAATATATTGTTTGTATGTTTTCTTCTTTGTTTATGTAGTACCTACATCTGAATACAAAATCTCAATAATAATCCAAATATTACACGTTTACGTCAAAAACATTGACATTTTATCGACAGACAGATTAGAGCAATGAAAAGTATCAGTATCGATAAATTCGCGAGATTTGAAACGTTGTAACGGAAATTAATAGCGTGCGTTGACTGGCTGGCTAGATTTTAAGATTGTAGACTCATAAACAAAAAATGAAAAGCCGCAGTATTTTTATTGAGCTGTGTTCAAGTACAGTCGAACAAGCTAATAAGTATACAGCCAGCTAACTTGTATTTACTTTTAAGATTATACAGATCCATTTAGAGACTGATGTCAAACGATACAGCGTTTGACATCAGTCGCTCAATGTAAAACACTTGATAAAACAAAATTACAATAAATATTTTCAGTGTTATAGAATTATGAAGATCTCTACCCTGTATACATAATAGCTTGTTCGACTGTACGTTGGCATAAAATCAAAGATTGAAATTAAAAACCTCGTTACACGTCCTCGTTGGTGTAGGGGCCGCAAGGGCGACTACTGAGCATGAGGCCCTGGTTTTGATTCCCGGGTCGTGCACAGTATTATTGGGTTTTTCCATCAGGAATTTCTCAGTAGCAGCCACTGAGTCTGATTTTGTGCACGGTTTTTTTTTAAATTATAAATGGGCTTGCTCTTGACTTTAATCTTGCCCTAAGGGTCTGCCCTTAGGGCAAGATTAAAGTCAAGAGCAAGCCCATCTCTGGATGATGTCAACGATGGAACGAGCTTACCCAGAAGAAGCCTGTTTACTCGCGACTTAAATAGATTAGGGTTATATGAACTCGGAAAAGCCGACGCAGGCAGGGTGTTCCACTCCTTGGTATCACTCCGGTTGATAGCAATAGGCTGGTGAAATGTGGGTGTACTATTAGGTACACCTCTGCCAAACCTTTCGGGGATTACAGGCGTGATGTTATGATGTTATGAAATTAAAAAAGGGGTGTGACGTTACATAGAAACAGGTTTAAGAAGGTCACCATCCTGTGGACTATTAGCACCTTTACTAGTTACGTTCTGCAACAATACCGTCGATTGCACCTATAACGATTATTGAGAAAGTCTGCAGTGCACTTTATAGAATTAAACGAATATAATCACTCTTTATTTATTTATTTACGGCTGATTGAACTCGTACAGTAATCCGCCAACATAGAATGACGATGATAGTGTACTAAATTAATTTGTAACCCTCTAAGTTCATTTAATCCAATTCAATGACTTTTTCGAAAGGGATATCATATTACCCTGTACTATGATACACCTTGGTAAGGCTGGTTGTCAAACTTTCAGGTCACTTTCACACACTTACGACCATCAGAGATTTTTTAAGAAACAGCCGGGACCAACAGCTTAACTTGCTTTACGAGGCACGGAGGAATGTAGGTCACCCATCCACATACCAACCTCACAAGTTACTCAACCAAATTATAGCAATGTCCATAATAGCTCTTACATTTTAAAAGCAAAACAACAAAGATGTCTGCCACAATATCATATAATGAAACATTTAATAAAGAAGGTCGTGTCCCGGCCGGCTGCTATTAGATTTGCCGCCATAATGCAACAGAGTGCACCTGTTCGGTTTATTTGTTTCCCCGCCATTATCTCTCGTCTCAAATCCAACTGCTGTTGGTTTAACCGCGTTTTAGCATAAATTCGTTTTTGTCTGGTCTTATTGTAGTTGGTTTATGTTTAAAACGCGCTGTTTTTTAAATGTTTGATAAAGTTAATCACTTCTTTAACATGTTCAATGGAAATAGCAAATGGGACCCATCGTTAATACCTAAACAATGTGATCTAATAATGGGATCCAAAAAAAAGAGTTGTTTTTAATGACTAGCACTTTCCCCGCGACTTCATACGCAATTATTGTGATAGCTCGAGTATTAAGCATGATATAAATATAATCTATCTTTAAAATGTATCTACATATCTGTCAGTAGTTCAGTTTGTCAATAGTTAGTGGAGATTACCACCTCTACCAACCTCTATAGAATATTATAGTAAACTTTAATACTTGAGACATAAAAATCATTCACAATGACCAGTATATTGGTGGTTAGCATTGATAGTGGCTAGTATCAAATAATTATATAGATAACAATCGGCGATCACCGGTTAGTAGTTAGTGTGGATTCTGAGGGGGACGGCGCGAACGCAGTCCCCACTACCAAAAATTACGCATCCGAGTTATCCACATTAGGGATAATCGCAAGGGTCAACCTAACCGCAGTGCAATGGAAAGGCCTCGCCCTGGGGGAACCGCCTATTTGATCACGGTTTCCCCTATGCCAGGTAAGTATGATTTTGTTAGAGTACCGCGCGGTAGTCATTCGACGGCGGAGAATCTTAACACCGCGATTCAGAAACGTGACGTCATTGCGCAGCGCCATCTAGTTTCAAGATACGAACTAAATCGCGAGGTACTTGGGTGTTCATTTACTTAGATTGCACTCACAGTAGAATGTAAACAGGTTAATATATCAAGTACCATTGACAAGATTGCCGATTACGAACTGCACTTAGTGAGATATATAAGTAAGATAAATTGAGAACAATCAATAACGAGATACTGACGGATTATAATAGCAACAAGGGAATAAAGTAATATCTTCTTCAGTAGTGTGACCGTGCGATTTATTTATTTATTCAGAATTAAATTTTAAGCTTACATTTTTTCAGCAAAATGCTCAAAACCTGATAATAATCATAATTATTATAATATCAAATTGCATCTTATAATCGCAATAATTCAGAAAACAATATAAATTATGATGGAAAATTTGCATTATTTTTTAACCGACTTCAAAAAAAGAGTAGGTTCTCTATTCGTGTGTATGTTTTTTTATACGCATATTTATCGACATTAGGGGATCGGACAAAAAAAAACTAATTAGTCCGTCAGATAGATTTCCAAAAATTATTGGACACGTATTTTTTCTTTTCACTGCTTCGAAAACTCGTGTGACGTCATATGATAGTACATTTTGACGACACAAGTGACGTTTCAAGCCCCACTCCAAGATCTTTGACGCGTTTTATCTTCGCCATTTTTTATTGATTTGATAAAACAAAAAATACGTATTCAATATTTTTCGATAATCTAACTTACGGAGTAAACAGAATCATATTATTTTGACCCTGTCCGATCCCCTATTGTAGATTTTCAAAATCCTTTCCTCGGCTGTGAGTCTATGAGGCTTAATAACTTCTAGCTACAATGAAACACACAAAGCAAATGCGTAAGTATAGAAAGAAGGAAGGCAGTTTTGTTGATTCTTAAATCATTTGTCACTGTGTCGTATCTAAAAACACATGTTTAATTCAGAACAAACACATACTTACCAGAAAAGTATATTTATTTCATGAAACTGTGTATTTTTAGAGCAAAATGTACACGTAACACTGACTGCCTCGATGCATGTTGGTCTAGTAGTTGCAAGCGCAACTGCTCTACATGAAGTAGTGGGTTCGATTCCTAAATCAGGCAAAATATTAATTATTTTTTACTAAGAAATAAATGCCACTGCCACTACTGCCTCCACTGCTATCGGTAACAACAGGGGTGATGTTTGTATTATGTCATGTTAATTTTGAATGAGTAGACTCCCCACTAAAAATACACCTCTGCCAGACCCTTAGATAATTACAGGCGTGATGTTATGTCATTATTTGTATTCGGACCAGATTGATCTCAAGTGACATCACCAATTTCAGCTTATTTATTTATAATTAAAAACAGGAACACCAACGTACATTATATTTTACATACTGAAGAATAAAAATATACTGGTTAGGGTTCTGATGTAAACTAGTACCAAAAATTACACGTATGACACAACATTGTCAAGTACAGTAAAGCTATATTAACGTAAACAAACTTAGCTTGAGAACCAATTAACTCACTTTTGAGACCACGAATTAGCTAACGAAGTGTGGCTCTCAGAAAAAGTGGCTCGGCCTGTTGGTCCTAACTACGCACAGAGGCCCTTACGAAGATCATTGACCACAGTTGCTGCTGAATTCAAGGGCATGGTCAACAATGTAATGTTATTATTGCTACTAGCTAACCCCCGCTGCTTTGCCCTCGTGAAGTTCGGTAATTTCTCACGGCATCTTCCTACTGTATAAAAAGTACTCAAACTCAAAGCGTTTATTTCAATTAGTCCATTACAGCACTTTTGAGACATTAAAATTTTTAATAGGAAACATAAAAATATGCCTTAACATTTGGAATAGCAATGTTGTGAAACTACGAGTGTGGATGAAATTAATTAATACGAAGAACACTATTATCAAATTGTAAGGGCCGTTTCTTCAATAGCTAATATCATCTCAGATAGGTGATGCTTAGAAGATTAGGTCTCATACAAGACCTTGTTTTGTATTGAAATATTGAATAAAACAATTATAATGCATGAACGTTCTTTGAAGGACAGCTGCGTAGTACTTGTAATTGTAACCGGGTGTGCGTGTATGACCAGATGTATGAAGGTGGACGAGGCAAAAAGAGTATGTAAGGATCGTAGCAGGTAGAGTTCTGTGGTTTCTGCCTATCCCCATGGGTAAATAACGTGACTTTATTTATGTGTGGATGTCATGTATGTTCTTTTGAAAGTAAAATGGGGAAAGTTAACAGGTAAGGCTGTTTTTTGGAGGCTGGAACATCATTTAATGACTCCTCCCGCTCTGGGCAGAGCAGTAGGGAGTATCAGACTTCTACTGACTCACTGATTAAAAACCACCCACGTTCCTTCTTTGCCCCTTGGGCCGAGATCGCGGTATCTCTTTCAAACAACTCGCAGCCCCGACGGAAGGTAAGGCTTCATAAAAAATATTCCTTCCCCTAATCGTTCCTTTGTATGAGAAGTGTATATGACGTGCTGAAGGGCAATATAGACTAATATCTACACTGTGCTAATGATAAATTATAGTTAGGTTAAGAGTATATCACACACACACGTGTGGATCAAAACTTTGTATCTTACTAAGTGATATTGTAGTCTGATGCGCTAAATATAATTAACTAGCAACCCGCCCCTGCTTCAAACATCGAGATTTCTATGCTTTAGCTAAATTAAATATTTTGAATGTTCTGCATACATTCTGTAGTGCATAATTTATGCGGGTTTGACGTTTCTCAATACACTTTCGAAGAAATAAACTAATAAAACGATAATTATTTGGGTCATACTCAGAATAAGTGTACATTTTTTTGTAACTAAACTGATAGGTAACGATATACTGAGAATCTCCGTCACGAAACTGATGTCATAAGGTATGGTACACATGGATTGGGCGAATAAAACACCTGATTATATTTGGCTTATCAGTCTTATTTAGATTAATAAAAATAAAAATACCATAAACATTGGTAATTATTTAGTTAAATTCCATTAAAAAACCTGTCGGCAATTACACCTGTGTATATGCACTTTTGGTTTTTGTGAACTAAGCTTAACAATTTCTCAGTTTCGTAATGTAACACAATAACGAAAATGAGAATAAAATTTTAGAAATACCTATAAAAATATTTTTACGTAAACCACGCGTTTTCCACGAAAGCACTGAGCATATTCGTTAAGATAATACAAAAAGTATAAAAATAACATAGTATGTAAACAGAAAACATAATTAACTTTTTAAAATAATAGTCGTTTATCACCCTGAGGTTTTTTTTTGTAAATATTCACTTGATATACGTCTTGACTTCACGACTACTGCGAAAACTTATTGGCTGCCGCGACAGCTGATTTTGGCGAAAGTGCTATTGTTAACAGAATGGAAAAAAATATTTATGCCACCATACGTCATTGCTTTTCAAATTTTATCACGTGTTACTAACCCTGAGTAACGAAACTTCATAATTATGGGACAAAACTTGTTTAATTAAAATAAATATTTCTGTATATGATTTATGAATAAAATTGGTCTTATTTAGTTACTTGATTCATCAAGAATAATATAGCCATAGTCAATGTTAAAAAAACGATGAATATTCGTAACAATTCATCAGAGAAATCATCATATTAATAGACTATATATAACAAAAAGGGGGGAAAAAAGAAAATATATCATAATACTAAATATTTACGTAAATATGAAGTTGTGGGACAAGAAAAGACACCAAATGTACACTTTTTCTGAGTATGACCCATTTTTGTCATACATTTTTAGGAGACTATGATTTAATTAGCTTTTTTAATTATATTTATGTCAGTAATCGATTTGGTAATTTACTTTCCCGCCCTTGGTTGCAAAAAAACGCACCCGTGCGAAATACAATTGCATGTTGAACCTAATCGTAGTGCATTATGAGCCAGTTTTAGAGGAAGTGTATTGAAAATAATGTACCACGCGTGGCCAGTGCGGGTTGGTAGATGTCACAAGTCTTCGATTGTTTTTGGTTCTAAGACATGCCGGTTTCCTCACGATCTTTTCCTTCATCGTTTAGGCAGATAAGATAGGTAGTCGCTCCATGTAAAATGCTAGTACTAAGCAGCATCCGGTGAGAATGGTAGCTTTCTTAGGCAGATGATGATGAGTATGGGCAATAAATATCATTTACAATTAGGGGTGTGAACTTGAACATTTAATTGTTTTCCTAGTTAAATACCATTGCCATTTATTTGTTTTTTTTTTGTGGAGCTTTTGAAATATACGCGGGCGAAGCCGCGGGCTAACTAGCTAGCTAGCTAGTAGATGATAAATAAATAAAACTATTCTGCTACATAAAGCTAAGCTTTCACACAAACAGACACGCACGTGTTTAATAGCTAATCTATATAGATGTACAAAGTTACAGCGATACATATTAAAGTAATACGCTAACATAACAGTTTAGGGACGGATTAAAGGTCCCTTGACGCAGAATTATGAGTTAACACTTCATTTAATGTTAATGGCTAATCACCCACTCCTAGTGTAAGTTGAGGGACATTTTAAAATAATAATGTACTAATTGGCAGTTTGGTGATTATGTTTACTAAGGCGTGAGGTCAGGGATATTAAAAGTTTCAAGTTCGTTTACCCTTTTAAAAGTTCTTTTGGAAGGAGGAGGTGTATCACTGGTTACAGTAAAAGCGTCAGGAAATTCCGCGAAATTACGTTTTTTGAAGATTTCGTGCAATCGGGCAAAATATACAGGCTGTAAAAAATACCCTTAATAAAGAAGCCGAAAGGCACTTTTCTCCCAGTCATTGCGATCATTTTTTTGTTCTGTACCATACCATCATTCAGGGAATGGGAACCTTCTAGAACAAGTTACGGAGATACTGGATGTCAAAGTTCCAATATTTCACAAGTTTTATTTTTAAGGAACGTTTTTCATGGCGTCTCTTACGGGACCAATTTAATTTAAGTAAGTCTTACTGTTTTTCTTGTTGCTTACTTTACCTTTAATTTTATATTTTTTGTTTTGTCCTGCATGAGTCAATTAAAAACTAACTAAAATTTATATCATTTTCACGGACAACCTTAAGGCATCCCCGTTTTTTTTTTGGAGAGTGGGAAATCATCAAATGACTCCTTCCACTCTGGGCAGAGCAGTAGGAAGTGTCAGACTTCTACTGACTAAAAACCACCCATGTTCCTTCTTAGCCCTTTGTGTCCCAGGCAGCGGTATCCTTTTCAAACAACCATCCCCCTTAAATAATGTTGATAACTGAAATGAAGACGACCATTATATTTTAATGAGCAAATCAAATCTCTTATATTTTTTGCGAAGTATACAAAAATTATGACACTAACACGATCTAGGTCGTTGTATCTTGTTGTTTAAATCTGTCTCTTCATATAAAATACTGGAGTTCAACCTTATCCGCTTAGAATGTAAGAGGACTCCAACATAGTTGGGAAGTCTAGGCAGATGATTTATTTATTTATTTACCACTAATTGTAGCAACATCACAGATTACTCCATTAAAACACAAAATAGAAAAATACCGCTGAATAAGTAAAATTAAATTAAACTTAAGCTATATTCACACAGATGCTGTACAGGAATAATAACCATGATGAAGAACTCCCTGTTGATTCATTTCTAACGTACATTATATTTCAACGCTGTGACATTTGTCTTAAAAGTTACTGATCTGTCTAATATTGTTGATCTTCCTTTTCTCCAGTGTAATATGAAAAGAATATTATTGAAAGCTTAGGCAAAAACACGATGTCAAATGCACGTTTGGATGGGTATATGGAATATTCCCAAAGTACTCCAAAAAGAGTTCCCAAACTACTCCATATTTTTTTTTTTTCGTTAGATTTCATTCTCCTCCATGACAGTTCCCAAAGTACTCCACGAAATTTTAACCCTCTTCGACTGACGTGGTAGTCCACCAGACACCGCGAAAAATTGGACAGATAAAATGAATAGATCTGGCAAGGCGCAACAATTTTTTTTTTATGCTTTTCTTAATGCCCTTACTCTGACACTAGGGTGTGTAGGGTCGGTTTACTGCCCACACGTTAAGAAGAAGAATGCCCTTGACTGACCCATCCCTAAGATGACCCTACGAATTTAACAACTAGCCGCATCGTTGTTTATCATCTCAGAAGCGCGTTCGATCCCACCACACACGGTTAAATGAAAATACAATCGGATTAAGAACCTCCTCCTCTTTTAGAAGTCGGTTAAACATTATCAGGTATGAAGTAATGTTTTGCCATATTTCAGGCTATTGTAGAAATAGTTGTATGACTTTACTGAGTGAGGGTGAATAAATAAATCAGCTATAACACTAAGACTGCTGATTATTATAATCGATATTAAATTATACCAAAAAAAATATGGATTAGTGATGATTATACCACTGTTTTATTAGGTTTACAATTTATTAATCAACTAGCTGATGCCCGCGACTTCGTTCACGCGGAAATTTTGATGTGTTGCGGTTCTGCATCAGGTGTTCAAGTTTCCAAGATAAATTATAGCCTATATGTTGCCCAGACTTAATACCTATGCAACTAAAAAGAAATCATTCAAATCCATAGAGTAGTTCCGAAGATTAGCGTGTACAAACAAACAGACACACAGACAAACAGTTTTTTTTTTTTGGATTTGTGCTCTATTACTGTTTCTAAACCCCCCTCAATTATTATTTTTTTAATATATTCAATGTACAGACACAGTTTTTTTACTGTTTTATTATATGTATAGATTATTTATCATTTTATCAATTTTAAAACCGACTTAATTACTTTAAATATTCAGATTGTACTAAAAGAAAATACAAACATTTCATCAAATCAGATTATGAATAATTTTTTAAGTTAGCCCGTATTGTCCCACTCCTTGAGAAAGGCCTCCTTCCATTCCTTCCAATTTTACCAATGTTCATTAAAATTATCGCAAAACACATTTTATCAATAAATAATATAAATCCTATTAAACATAACCAAAGTTCGCATTTCCAGGAAAACCGCAATACAAAACTCAAAGTACTCAAAAAGGTCTTACCTGCCATAAATCTTCAGTAAGTTCCGATTTATTGCTTTCAGAAGTAAAAGGGCACTCAATGAAAAGTGTTTATTCACTCGAACAACTTACGTGGAAGTTTGTGCGGAGCACGACACGAGACGTGCGTCTTGCCCGACCGCCCGATCGCAACTGAATCCTGAATCCTATACTCGCTGTACTGGCTGGAAAGGACAGGTGTTTCGATGTCATTAGAACTGAAAAATAATATAGTGCTCTATGGTATTGGGATGTTTAAATTGTGGTGTTGTTTGAGCCTTTACGATTAGAGAGAAATTCTGTTTAACGATGTGTTGAAGATGTTAGAGATTACCTAAGTGTCAGTAATAATGTTGTTAATTTTGTGATCGCAAGCGTGACTACTGTGGTCCTGAGTTAGGTTCCCAGGTTTGGCAAAGCGTTATTAGGTTTTCAACTAGGAAATTTTCAGTCTGCATTTGTGTCCGGTTGGTGGCATTAGGCTCGCACCTTTTAACATGGGACTTAAACCTAATTGATGAAATATATGTGTACTAATGGATATCCCTATGCCTTACCCTTCAGCGACTGCAGGCGTGATGTTATTATACACCTGTTTCGCTGATGAGTTATTTAATTTTGAATCCAACAAGAACTTGCTTCAATTGTAAGAATAAGCCAAAAACAAGTACATCTAATTAATATTCAGTAAAAAAGTAATAAGATGAGCAGTGGTGGCCCAGTGGTGGTTGCCCCTACTTACGAACAGTGAGTCGTGGGTTCGAACCCCGTCAGGCGCATTACTTTGTGTAATTTATTTCATCACAACTGCTCTCAAAACGGCGAAGGAAAACATCGTGAGGAAACCGGCATGTCTTAGAACCAAAATATTCGAAGAAATGTCACATCTACCAACTCGCACTGGGCCCGCGTGGTAGATATAGCCCATCCTTCTGTTAGAGAGGAGGCCATGCGGTGAGAACATTATAGGCTGATGATGATGATGATGAAAAAAAGAATATTAAGTTACTCTTCACATATTTCTGAAACACTTACCATCTACAGTGCGATCAAATTATCTTGGCAGCTCCGAACTTCGTGCAGGTCATTTTGTTACAACGAATGTATAAAAGTGTTATGATATTTATTTTATTTGTATTTCTCACTGTTTAAATTAGATATTTTCTGATCGTTTAAGTATTGGTTTATCTGGCAATAACAGTTTTATTTCCAAGTTTACATGCGTAAAATTTCGCAAAGCCTATGTTCAGAGCTGCCAAGATAATTTGATCGCACTGTACCTAGCTTTTGCCAAATTATGTTTGGATCAGCTTCCACTTCCAGTCTAATCGGATGCAACTTAATACCAGTACTATACATGGAGCGAATGCCTATCTTATCACCACAACCCAGGTAATACCGTTTCATATGGTACCTCTTGGTAAGGACTGGTTGTCGGACTATCAGGCCACTAACTGTAACAGAATAGAATAGAATTAACAACATTAATTTTATTTAACGACTATCAAAGATCTTTAAATGACAATAGAAATGTTAACTAAAAAAAAACTAATTAGTCCGTCAGATAGATTTCCAAAAAATATTGGACACATATTTTTTCTTTTTTCACGTAAACAAACAATGAAGTCGATACAGTGCTTTGAAAACTCGTGTGACGTCATATTCTAAGACATTAGTATGACATTTCTTAGCGAGCAGTGACGTCACGACCTCCCACTCAAATCTTTGACGCGTTTTATCTTCGTCAACTTTTATTGATTTGATACAACAAAAAATACGTATCCAATATTTTTCGATAATCTAACAGACGGACTAATTAGAATCATATTTTTTTTAGTCAGTAAACATCTCTATTGGGACAAACGACTCGACGTGCTTTCCAAGGCACCCATCCACAGACCAACCTAGGCAAGTGCGGCTTAACGTGGAGATCGACCTGACCGGCTGTTATTACCTAGCTCTTCAGGAGCTGACACAATCGACAAAAACTCTAAAAATATCCATTCAAACACACACTTGCTACGCCGTAGCAAGACGTCTACGAAACCGCTACGACGTCTACGTCGTAGTAAAAGTTAAGCGCAGTATCGAAACGAATAATGATAATAATGTTTTATGCGAAAGGAGCAGCATTTTATTAGGTATTATCGTTTAGTACATTGTAAAGGCAGGTATTGTAACATAATATCAGGGGTTTTGTGACCATACGAACGGTAATGATGTGTCTTACGATCCAGCTCGAGAGTTGGCGGATCAATGTCGAAATTTGAAGAGATTTTATGAAGCTTTGAGGCTGCATTGTTGGCATTGTTTGCGGTTTGTTCGAAGGAGATACCGCGGCCTCAACACAAAGGGCTAAGAAGGAACATGTGTGGTTTTTAGTCAGTAGAAATCTGACACTCCACGCCTTCTTATCCCCGAAAGGTTAGGCAGAGTTCTACTTGTGAGCACACATATTCGCCAGTTATTTTTAAATGGGGGCGAGCCTATTTTCGTCAACCAGGCACAAATTCAGACTCCGAAGCCACTACTGAAAAATTCCTGATTCAAAAATCCTATAATACTTTGTCAGAACCGGGAATCGAACCCGAGCGCTCACGCTCATCTGTCGCACTTGCAACCATAGTTCGTAATCAGTATAATTATACCTTTCGACATTTTTTCTTACATTCGGCTTCCTTCCCGGCCCTCGATATCAATTGAAACTCAGTACTTTTAAGTAAACAATTAAAAGTTCTTTCAATAATTTCTGAATATTATTGATTTACCTTAAATCGGCTTATGGTTTTAGACGGCAACAACGGGGCAACAACCAATATATCTTCCATTGCATTATTTTATCTTCATATAAATAAATCTTCTGTGCGTGTGTATGTAACTGAACTCCTCGTAAACGGCTGAACCGATTTTGATGAAATTATTTGTATGTGTTCAAGTAGTGGATTCGAGAATGGTTTAGATTTACAATTGGACCCCGTAGACTGCGCTGCGCACGACGTCTGCCAGGTCCGCCAGTGTTATATATATTGACTGGCCTGTTGGTCTAGTGGTTAGTGACCCTAACTGCTATGCCGGAGGTCGTGGGTTCGATTCCCACCCAGGACAAATGTTTGTGTGATGAGCACGATCATTTGTTCTGTGTCTGGGTGTAATTTATCTATAATATGTATGTATTTAGAAATATATAAGTATGTTTATCAGTTGTCTAGTACCCATAACACAAGCTCTGTTTAGCTTGGGACTAGATGGCGTTGTGTGATAGTTGTGGAATATTATTATATTATTATTATATTATGCAATTTTCTTTATGAATTTGATAATTTTCTGTTTCGAATCCACTCTTCCACTCCTTTATACTACTGTTAAAACGTTCTCTGTGGTAGCCAGTCCAAGGCACTTAATCGAACTAGTTGGCTCAATTAGTTGACTATAGTGCATGGTTTTGGCGCCTCAATAGTTCTTATGTCAAAGTTCAAACTAAGGATGCACCATCTGCGCGCAATTTCTCTGTTTTTGTTTGTTAATTAGAAATTATAAAAGTACTGTACTGGAAAAAGAAGCTTTTTGCTTATAGACGCTTACTTTCTCGCGAGTTACTTGCCAAAAAAATTAAAAACTGAAAAATTGGACAAGTATAACTCATGCACGATGATACACCGACTCTCGTCTTGCTTCTTAACTTTCATGATTCTAGGTCAACGAACGAGCAAAATATGCAACATAAATGGCCATGTTTTTTTTGCTTGCGTAAAATATCGGGACTCACAGCTGCATCCGGTTAGATTGGAAGCTGACCTCAACATTGTTGGAAAAGGCTAAGCAGATGGTGATGGTTTTTTTTTATTTTTTTAACCAACTTCCAAAAAGGAGGTTCTCTATTCGTGCGTTTTTATTTTTATTTTATTTTTGTACCTATATCTGTGTCAATTGTAGAGCGATTTTCAAAGTTCTTTTAGTTTTCGAAAGTGTTGACTAGGTGGCCCTAATGTCACCAAATCAGGATCTGATAATGGGATCCCAGGGAAATCGCAGGCAACCTTCAAATACAGGCACTTATTACGTTTTTCATATATTTTCTAAAGCTATTTTTTACTGCTATATGCTTTTACCACAGCTTATGATCACAATGTGAAGCGACGGTCGGCCACGTGACGATATCGAAGGGCGATACATCACGGCAGCCGTCAAAAGGCGCCGGAGATCATGTTACAACTATCACTTACTACGATAGGGTTTACCTAGGTACCCGTAGATATGTACACTTACGAGAAATGAAATATAAGTATGTGTTAGTGTAAAAACCTGACCTACGGTAAATCCTAATAGTTTCTGGAAAAACCCAAAACTCTCTGTAACTGCTTAATCATAATGGTAAAAATCCAAACAGTTAAAATTCACATTATTTACTAACTTTATTTAAGAATAGATGGGCTAACTTTTAAAAATAATTCTGTCCACGACGACTATAGGACACTTACCTGTGTCTATACTCATGCATCCCTGTCATCCGGGAAGGCGCCCAGCAGACGACGAAGCATTGCCACGTTGACTGGTAATGCTAATTCTTTGACCAAAGAAAGAGTCAGCCGTCTGGTTACGCGAAGTGTCGACCAGTCGCCGAGAAATATCTTCGAGAGGAGATGCGCAATCGGGCCTCATGACCCGAGGGTTTCACCCTCAAATGGCTCAAAACTGAAGTTACCAATGTAGAACGTCATTTGGGGCGAAAAATGGGGGTTACCTGGAAAGTTTTCCGGCAGTTTTGAAAATTGGTGAGTTTATAGATATCGACGTGATCTTTTTGTATTTGGATTGTATTTTTATCGTAAAATGAGTCGGTCGTTTTAGAGCTCCATTTTTCCAAGATGGCGGCGCGAGCGGCAAATACACGAGGTGGCAAAGTGAAAATTCGAAAAGAGCACGTCGATATAAATCATCTATTTTCAAAACTCCCGGAAAACTTTCCAGGGAAAACTACCAAATGACTGGACTAATGGTAATGAGGTTACGGTATTTAGGTACGCTGCTTGAATCTCAGCAGTCGACACAGGTTGCATCCCATATCAACTTGATTAAGTATTATTTAACTGGGCAGCTCTAAAAAATATGTTACATGTGTGAAAATCAGGAAAATCAGAAGCGCGTCATATTTTATTTTCGAAACTGCCCAGAAGCCTGGCAGCATTGCACGTTCTATGTAATTAAAACAAACCCGATTAATTATTAAATTGGAAACGCTATATGGGATCATACTTACGAATAATTGTGCCCGACAAGCAAGACGCATGAAATTAAAACAATATGTTATAACCCTTTACGGGACACTGATTTTTGCGTCAAAGGGAATATTAAAATGGCTGCCAAAGCTTTAATATTCTACTGTTATAATTTATTTTATTTTACCAAAAGTCCATTGCGAATGGTGCACCAATATTTTAAAAGCAAAAAATTTGGCTTTTTCCGGAGAAGAGCTGATGCATTTGGATTAAGTATTACTGGCTTATATTTAAGGCACTTCTCTGTGTTACTTTGATTAAGTTGCTGCTGCTACTACTGTTAGCCTGTGACATCCCACTGTTGGACAAAGGCCTCCCTCCAAATCTTTCGATCCAGGGCCAATGTGGACTACAGGTCGTTGGTTCTGTCCAGCTAGTCATGCCTCCTCCTACGAGATCTATCGCGTCACCTTCTGGATGTGTGGCCACCACTGCAGTGGCCTTGTTGTGAAACTGTTTTATATTAAGATCTTTGTACCATACTCAGAAATAAATATTATTCTATTCTTCTTCACCGTGTCGGTGATCACTGCCACGGTTTTTAGCTGCATCGCCTGCGGTGTACGATTTAACGCAATCCTCAAGCGGGAATGATAAACTAACGAAATGTTTCTGCTTTCCGTACACTTTGTCTAAACCTCTCAGCCAGATGTGTGCTTGTTTGTGTAACCACATAGAAGTAACTATGTATATATTTTTTCCAGTCAGAAGACTTTATATTATGTTTTGTCATTCCAGAATTGGATCCTTAACATAGCAACGCTATTGAATGGAGTGATTTGTATTTTTTCCAAAAGCAACGAATTCGATACGAGAAATAAAAAAATCGGGCTCGTGACTCATTTGAGTATTTCACCAGAATCAACCCTAATTGCCTGATTCTGGCGTCAAAGCTCAATTCGTAGAACCTATTAGTAGGTAGGACTCCAATTAAGAAGTCTTTCTAAACATTTCAATATCTTGGCTTCCGAGCAATAATTAATAAAACATTTCAAAAGGCGTACAGTGAAAAGCTGGAACAGATCTTAACATAAATCGCGATGATTCTCGTTGGATAGCCGATTACCAGAGACAATGGAGGTGCGCGATTAATGCGCATCTCTAGACGAATGTCCGCTAAGAGCCGGCGTCGTTCGCGATAATCACCGCTCTTAATCACCATATTTGAATAATAGTTTCATTTACTTGAATAGAATGTGTATTTTTATTTTATTTTATTTTATTTTATTTATTTTAAGGAAACTTACAGCTAAAACATTTTTAGTGAAATTACCATGTAGAGGAAGGCCAATTACAAGTTTCCACACATAAACTTAAAACTAAAATTAAAAAGATACGGTAATATATAAACAACATGAGAGTTACACAAAAATTTTCTTCCGAGTTTTATGCAATTGTGTTCGGGATGCATTTCTTAGTTCCAATTTTGCTGGTAATATTACCAATGGATAAGTACCTATAAAACATTAAATAACATACTGGTATTCAGTTGCAACTGGTTAAGCTGGAAGCCTTTCTCAAAATATGTGTTAGGGAAGAGGCTGAGCAGAAGTTTATGCCTACTCCTAACAACGTCATCATCATCTGCCCAGCTTTTTTTCAACTATATCGGGGTTGGCTTCCAGTCAAACCAGATGCAGCTGAATACCAGTATTTTACATGGAGCGACTGCCTGTCTGACCGCCACAACCCAGTTAGTATTTGGTAATATGTGGTGGTCAGTCTTCGGGCCACTGACTACCTGTAACGATTGTCAAAGATCTACAAAAATGAGAACTAGGATCAACGACTACTAATATAACACGATTGCAATCGCAAGGTATGACGCCTAAGCAGGTGGGGAGAGCAGCAAGCAACCAATAACACTGTAACAGGAATATCTTTAATTCTGGCGTACCTATAAAAGTATAACTGAAGACAAAACTGTTCAGGAATTCAAACTCTATACAAATACTAGCTTTTGCCAGCGGCGTCGCCCGCGTAAAAATGACGATTTTCCATACAAACTTTCATCCCCTATTTAAAACCCTTAGGGGTTGAATTTCGAAAAATTCTTCCTTATTCCTTGTCTACATTATAAAGGGAACCTCTGTGCAAAATTTCAGCTTTCTAGGTCCAAGGGTTTGGGCTGGGCGTTGATGAGTCAGTCAGTCAATCAGTCAGTCAGTCAGGACTTCTCTTTTTATTTATATATAATAGATAATAACTAGCTTTTGCCAGCGGCTTCGCCCGCGTGAAAATTACGATTTCACATACAAACTTTCATCCCCTATTTAACTCCCTTCGGGGTTGAATTTCGAAAATTCCTTCCTTATTCCTTGTCTACATTATAAAGGGAACCTCTGTGCAAAACAGCTTTCTAGGTCCAAGGGTTTGGGCTGGGCGTTGATGAGTCAGTCAGTCAATCAGTCAGTCAGTCAGTCAGGACTTCTCTCTTTATTTATATAGAAGATAAAGATATTTTTTTCATAGGCAGACGCATAAAAAAAATGTCAACAAAAATTTGTTCGAGAGTTCGCCACTGTTCTCAACCTTGAAAAAGTAGGAGATCTATTAAAGAAAGACTGATAGTACGAGTAGTAGCGTGATGGTCTGCTGTCTGTACCAAATCAAGGTTATCCCACAGCCAGTATTTTCCAGCTCTTATTACATCTTCATTTACAGGTGTCCAGGTGGGTCGGTTGCAATCCTGAGCGTTATTTAGTTAGTTCCAATACAAAATGAAAGTGTTCTCGAATGAACGGAAACGGATTAATCTAAAATCCATTAGACGAGTCTCGTGAGGTGGATTTGTTTTTAATCCTGCAGCGTTGTCGTTGTAATTTAGCGGTTGATTGCTGTAATCTAGTTGATTCAGGATTCTTACTATACCTACTATTTGATACATAACATAACGTCACGCCTGTAATCCACGAAGGGTTACACAGAGGTATACATACTTAATAGTACACCCAGATATGTTTGATTACCATGCATTAGGGACGAGTCTGTTGCCATCAATGGATTAACCGGGTACAAATCCTAATACCGTGCCTGCTACTGAGAAGACACTATGCCCGACCTGGTAATCTAACCCAGGACCACATGGTCAGCAGGCGCGCTTGGGACCACTAGACTAACGAGGCAGTCAATGCCATTATCATCATCATCGTCATGTCATGAGTAGCAAAAAAAACTAAAACCCGACTACGACAAAAAAAACGACGCTGAAAAAGTATGAAACAAGATTTTCAGGATAGAACAAAAAGAAAAGCCGTAGTCACACACACGGTATTAAAGTGTTTAGGTTGGTACCTATTTACGTATGACTACGGCTTTTCTTTTTGTTCTATCCTGAAAATCTTGTTTCATACTTTTTCAGCGTCATTTTTTTGTCGTAGTCGGGTTTTAGTTTTTTACTTTTTTTTTATTTAAACAATTTAGGTGGTAATTTTTTTTTTTTATCTTGACTTTTTGTCCACTAGAGGGCGTGATTTTTAATTTGTACAATATTTTGGAAATGTACAAGTGAGGCCCTTTCAAATGATACCAAACACGGCGTATTTATCTCCATTTTATATTTTTTAAGCCTTACTTTTTGTCCGCTAGAGGGCACCAAATCGCTTTTTGTGACACGCCACGTAGCCTATGTTCAGCGGAAAATTAAGACGGTTCTAACGATACCTCATATGTCGAGTTCCGGTAAGTAGATTATAAGCTATGAGGGAACAGATGAAGATACTCACATACATACATACAAACATATATACATACATAGCCAGTCAAAATCATAACCCTCCTTTGGCTTTGCCGTAGTCGGGTAAAAAGGCATGTTTAAAATTAGCATATGCTGTCCCACTGCCGGTCAAAGGCCTCTCCCATTCTTTTCCATCTCTCCCATTGTTTTGCCTTCTCTGGTCAATCAGTCAGGAATGAGTCCAATTAGTTGCAAAAACATTGAAGCAAAATTATTAATTTATTATATTTCTCGGGTCGGGAAAAATGTTATCGTGTTTTTCAATCGCGAATTTCTCAGTAGCAGTCACAGTAGGAGTCTGGTCTGCCCGTTTGACGGCAATAGGGTCACCCCTTATTACATGGGGCTTAAACATAGCTGGCGAAATGTGGGTGTACTATTAGATCCAACTCTGCCTTTAGTCCTTCGGGAATTACAGGCGTGATGTTATGTTATGTATGTTATTAATTTATTGTATGTTTATGTTAGGCGTCATGTTCTTCGACTACTGACACCGACTTTGACGCTAAACTTTGTTGAAAGTTTACGGTTTACTTGTAAGTTTGAGTTAATAGTAAATTATCAGATTGCGGCGGCTCAGCGGCTCAGCGTCTCAGCGGCTCCCGTCAGAGGCAGTCATTACACCGTGACTATTGTCACGCGCCGCAGACATCCCGGGAATTCATCCGCGGACTCAACTGCGTCTGACAGCTCGAACGCGGCGTTTTTAGTATTACAATCAACAAACCAATCTATTTAAACCTTAAACCTTAAATAGGCTTCTTCTGGGTAAGCTCGTTCCATCGTCGACCTCATCTCTGCCCTTAGGGCAAGATTGAGGTCAAGAGTAAGCCCATTTAATATAAAAAAAAAAACATCAGCGGACTGTCTAATGTCTAGTGTCCTGCCATGTTATCCGACATGCATATCACTGTTGAATGTAGGAACACAAACAGATTAGTCAATCGGCTAATCAAAATTTTGACTATTTTACACTTTTAAATTCACCCATTTTACTTATTGACTGAACCAAGAAAATGTGTGACCAAGAGTTTAGGACTTAGCGCATTAATTTATTACTGGCGTCTGCCACATGCACAATTAGCTTTGGGCCAAAATAGCCCACTTACTGAAGCCCATTTTTTTTGAGGGTGAGAAATCATCAAATGACTCATCCCCGCTCTGAGCGGAGCGGAAGGGAGTGTCAGACTTCTACTGACTAAAAACCACCTATGCTCCCTCTCAGCCCCTTGTGTCCAGGGCCACGGTATCTCTTTCGAACAACCCCCAACCCCTGCAATGTTGCTGATCTCCCTTTAAGGCACTTTCTAAAGCCCTTTTTTTTATGGCGTGTGGAAAATCAACAAATAACCCCTCCCACTCTTGGGCAGAGCGAAAGGGAGTGACAGACTTCTACTGACTAAAAACCACCCATGTTCCTTCTTAGCCCTTTATGTCGAGGCCGCGGTATCTTTGTAACCATAAGACAGCCTGTTGTCGTCATAAGACGGACGGACGGCGAGCCAGCACTTTCTAAAGCATTGGCACTGCCTGATTGGTGTCGCGGCAGACTTTGTAGAAGATGTTGGGACGAGCTGGACAAGACTAGCGACCAGTGGTGGTGGTGGTGGTCTAATCGCACTAAATTTAACTCGATCCTCGGCTATGTTTATCCAGCAGCTTACCAGCCACCCGATAAAGGCCATCGCTTCAATTAAAATACAGATCTTCCTTATGCAAGCAAAATTCCTTACAGAATGTTCAACTAAATATCTGTTGATTTTTATTTATTTCTACGTTAATTAACGTCAATTTTTCAGAGGTGTCCATTACGCTGATAATGGTGGCTCATTATTGAACAAGAAGTTTTTATGGGATGCACCTACTTTCTTAGAACGTGTATTTTTAGTTTTTAATTAATGATAAACACAAAAAAACAGCGTTCGGGGTGGAGCTGCAAAAATTACATTTAACCACGTGCTCAAAGAGCCATCAAGTCTTTTTCGTAGAACAGTATTGACTACACTGCAAAAAATACTTAGACACCAAAACTTCGACAAAATATAACAGCTGTAAGGTGCAGTGACAGTCTAGTGGTGTGAACGTCGGACTGCCAAGTTTAATTGAAACAAGTCAAGCGAATTTTTAGGATCATATGCCCTAAAAATTCAATATATGAATCCTAAAAATTCGCTTGACTTTTTTCAATTAAACGTAACGTAAAGAAGAATGTAACTGCTGCGAAAAAAGCAACAGATGTCACACCAATACAATCCTTTTTTTTTGGAAGGTGGGAAATCATCAAATGACTCCTCCCGCTCTGGGCGGAGCGGTAGGGAGTGTCAGAGTTCTACTGACTAAAAACCACCCACGTTCCTTCTTAGCCCTTTGTGTCCAAGGCGAGGTATCTCTTTCGAACAACCCGCAGCCCCGGGCATTACAACTCCTTTAAATCTAAATCTGACGTTTCAAACCGCCAATAAAAGTAAAACGCAGCTTCAAAACCGCCAATCAGGCACGTCCCTTAGATTGGCGGGTGCGACCGCGGCGCGCGGGTATTCTGCGGCTATTCCAATTATACGTCTTATGAAATAGCGGCGAACGGTGTCTCTTTCGCCTGGGCCCGCAATATCGCACCGATGCGATGGCCGATTGGAATTTTTCGTTGGAATGCGATGTGTGTTATGAGCGGAGCGGGTTATTAGAATTGTTTTTTATTGTAATGGAGGAGTTTGTGGCTAAATAGTACAGCCGCAAGGGTCGATCATCGAGGTTAAGCTACGCTTGCCAAGGTCTATCCGTGGAGCATTCGAAAACCATACATTTGTTTTTAGAAAACTGCTTCGAAACACAAGAGAAGTTTAAAAAGAATTTGATCATCCTGAAAGGCGTAGATTCGACATTCGACAAACAGCAGGATGGAAAGGCGGAGAAATCCAAAAACCTTTATTGTTCGATTTCTCGAAAAGTCAGTATTCTCACTATTTTAGTCTGTAGACAAGGTAGGATCTAGTTGTGGGTCAAACTTGCCTGAAACAAAACGAAATGAGAACTAGTGCTGAGTTACGAGTGCAAAAAACTTTTTTTACTTTGAATGAAGAGAAACGCCGAACCGCAAAGAGAAAGCATTCACCATTTGCTGGTAAATTTTTAACTTGTTCATAACGAATCGATTATTACACCCCAATATTCAGAGACCAGTATATAGCTACTTGCTCTAACATTGTCTTCGTTTAAACTCTGAAAGGTGCTGTCGGTTGACCAGGATGGGCAGGGAAGGATGTGTGGCATTTCCTGCAAAGGGATTCAAGGCTAAATTTTAAGCTACGGTCACAATCACAAATACTCACATAAAACGCTCCACTACCCGCTACCGCCTATCACCGTACCAGCTACCGAAGGCACCTCACGCGCTCGACACCGCAAAGAATGAGAGATATAGCGGGACGAACAGCTTTTTAAATTCAGTCCGTAGAAGCCAAGCGGAAGGACGAGTCATTTATTAGAATTTTTCATTTCTTATTGGTATTCCTTTTGAAAATTATGTCTCCTATTGATTGGGGATTATTTGGATGCCTGACGACGTTTTGTAGATTAAATGCGGTTAGTGTGGGAACGGTAAGGAGGTTAGGGGGTACTTGAGTAATGATTAGAGATCTTTATGTATATATGTTTTCTTTAGGTGAGGTAAACAGTTATTGTATACTACTGGGAAAGGACTCTATGTGACAAATAAACCTGAATGCCAAAAAACCGAACAGTATTTTTTGCGTGAAACAGTAACAAACATCCATCCATCTTTATTAAACTCTCGCGTTTGAATTAGTAGTAAGATAAGATACATTAGAAGATTTACTCTACAAGTATTTTTCCTTGCCATGATCTGCTGCTACGCCTGCTACTAAGAACTACCAATAAGTACTATAACAGAGAAAGAGAGGTAGAGGGAAAAGTAAGAGAAAGCAATGTCCTCACAAGCTTAATTATTCCTTCTACCAGTAAACAAAAAGATTAACTCATACGGCCTAAGATGATTGTAACTGCATCTATTACTGAAGCAACAGGTACCTAGATTGTCTAATCATAGGAAAAGAATGGAGTATCTACAGTACAACCGCGTATGTATAACGCACAGATAATAATTCCTATATTGAATTGGGAAAAGCACATAATAAAACATACATAATAGGTGACATTTTCCCAGCCTAATTATATGTAAGCCACATCCCAAATCAAGACATCTCCTCAATTTAATTTAACCTCAAATCCTGCATGCACCGGTGTAATACCAGATACACGGCGACCGGTGGCACCGTGCACCGTCGCCGCCGGTAGCAATCTATCCGGTTCAAGATTAAGCCTGGAAGCCCGTGCTAACATCGTTAACCGACCCATTAAAATTAACATCCCTACCTGTTGATTACAACCACTAGCCGAGGTTTAGTTCTTAATCCTCTGTTTAAGTTGTGGTGTAAACAGAATAACGTTACATTAGGCATATGTTACCAGAAGGGTGTAGGATGATGGAACACACATATTTCGCCATTTTTACCATTGATCACTATGGAGAAAGAGAGAATTTGTTATTTGTGAAACTTGTTAATCGAGCCGTTCGTTCGGTCGAGTAAAGTATTGTTAATTACAGTATTCTTTCTGTGACCTCGAGATGGACAACCTAGTCTAGACACTTATCTCTCAATATTATATCACACAAAATAAAATGAGTTTGTTTGTGGGGGCTAATCTTCGGAAGCACTGATCCGATTGGAAAATTCTTTCACTTACGGAAAACTACATTATCCCCGAATGTTATACATTTTAAATGTTCTCGTTGGTTATTTTCTAGACATCAACGGAGGGCAACCGCGAGCAATAGCTAGGATCATATTTGACTACAGTAGACACTATGACAATGTAAAGTGTCTTGGCCCGAAGGGAATCCTGCAGGAATCGGTTTGTTAGGTGCCTTTGTGCCAACGAGGGAAATAAAACGATTGTTGACCAATCCTATCCAAAAATCGTTTTATTTTCACGTAAAAACTCTTACAGAAACCCTCTTTATTGAATTAAATACACGACCATCACAACTGTCACCTAACTGACATTGTCATTCACAACTTTCAAAAACTTTACAAACCACGAAGAGTGGTGTTTTTTTTTCAATATTTTAGTGTTTACAAAAATCAGGTATTCCTCATTTTATACTTATTTCTGTGCATTACCAGACTTACTTTAAAAGAATGCAAACATAACAAGATGAAAGACGTGGCGTTGGAAGGCCTCCCACTAGGTGGACCGATGACCTGGTGAAGGTTGCGGGGATCCACTGGATACGAAACGCACGGGGTCTGTGAGTCTGTGGCGACACTTGTGGGAGGCCTATGGGGGTTGCTTTTGAAATACGCATCCTAATATAACAGCTGGGGTTGGGGGGAGGGGGAGGGGGCGGGGTCCCCCCACCCCCCCTTCAACCCCCCAAGTGAGCAAATGCGTAGTTTTTTTTTTTTAAATTTTGAGGTTAGAATAGCGCTAAAACGCGAAACGGGTAAAATTTTTGTGTCATTTGACAGGGGAAGGGTGAGGGGTGGTGCCCACCGTGCCCTGGCATCACTCCCATGTAAAGGCGACGCACCATCCTTAAGAAAAACAATTTTTTGGAACCGAACCTGCTAGTCGTCCGCTAAGTGGATGAATCACCCCAATAATAATAATAATAATGACGTCACTCATACATGCAACGCATGTACTCCATGACGCGCGCTCGCTTCGCTCGCGTATTATATAACACTAATATCTTCTGTCCCCGAAGTGCCGGGCCTCCGCCGGCCTCCTTCGTCGGCCTACGGCCCGGTGCCCATGCCGCCCATAAAGGATACTGTCGCGAGACGGTCGTATTATCCAAGTTTTCCTAGTAGCGGGTTCTTCCTACGAACTTAAAAACACCAAAAGAACATTCACGTAACTACAAGAGAAACGGAATGACAAACGTCAAAACTGTCACCATTCATAACAAAATGGCGGAAAACGTTCCGTTTCACGTTCACAGAATATTTATTTTTCCTATACTGATGAAAAACATGTTCCGTTGCACGTAACTTCAAACGCTAATTTAAAGAAAACCACGAGTCTGCTCAGGGTGAAAGGGGTGTCAATTGAAAGGGGCAAACATCCTCTATAAAATACAACCCTTACCAACTCCAAATTCGGGATGCGTAATTCAAAAGCCAACCCGGCCTATGTCCAGCAGTGGTCGTCTTTCAGCTGAAATGATGAAAATGAGCTAAATCAATATTTATTCAAACTTCATGCCACAAGGTAATCAGTACTACTCAACCAAAATAAATATGAAATACTTCCCTTCTATTTCAGACAGGATGACCGAAGGCAAGTGCACGTTCGGCACGCGGGCCCCCATTGACATCAACATGCTCAATGCCATCATCTATAGGGAAGTGAAGCATTTTAGGAACTACAAGATTTACAGACCTAACTTTGGATGTGAGTAGAATATTTAGTTTTTATCTTTCTCTAGACTAGACTAGACCAATCTCAAGCTATACTTGACTGGCTGCCTTGTTGAAAGCAAGAAAGAGATAAAAGAAGGTCCTAGAACAGGTGAATTGTTATCGTTTTTTAGGTGTTGTATTGTGCCCAGTCGGTGGCAATAGGCTCACCTTTTCGTACATGAGACTTAACAAGAATTGGGGGAATGTGACTTATAGTTAACTATAAACAGCTATGCTATGAATAACCCTGCTAGAATAATCCAGTCTTGTAATAATTGGCTGGCAAAGTCATCTGCACCAGCTTTATCAGAAAATGTCACAGTAGCGGGCGACTTTTTAGAGCAACAGCTTGAGTAGGGCAAGGTGAGGATAATTTCGAAGGCCAGCTGCTCAGAAATGGCTCAGATGGTTGGGTCAAGTTGTGAGGTTGAATGAAAGCCCTGTTGTGATAAGTGTGCCTTGCAAGTCACAAGGTGACAAGGAACGGAGGCACTTAAAGCACATACACGGAACTCTTTGGTAATTTTCTTCACAAAGGCCAGGAGCACAGCACTCGAAACTGGTGATGATCAGATGTATAACGTGGACGAAGCGAAAAGAGTACGTAAGGATCGTAGTTGGTAGCTATAGTTTCTGCCTATTCCGATCACACAAATGCTCGTGTTTTAAAAGCAATTTACTTGTGCAGCCATCCCCGTGACCGGCAAGTTCTATGCCGCCCACGACCAGCTGAAGGCGGAGAGCGCGGCGGAGACGAAAAAGGTGGACGACTACCACGAGAACGTGGCACAGACCAGAGCCAAGGGACCCCACAGCAAGTACACGGCGCCTGCCACCGAAAACCAAGTGTAAGATACCAATACTATCTAAATACCTTACCGCAAACTCTCAAAAACTGAATGCACTGAATGGGTGTAACTACTGAATAATGTTCAATGCAGTGACGAACTTTTTAATAATATTAGTTTAAGGACATCTGTTCTCATGTAAGTGAATTTGTGTCTTTTTAACCGACTTCCCAAAAAGGAGGAGGTTCTCAATTCGATCGGTATATTTTTTTTTTTTTTGAGAATCATCATAATCAGCCCGGTATCACCAACTGTTGGGTACATAGGCCTCCCCTTTCTCCTGCCACTCTTTTCTATTCTGTAAATCTGTCATGTCCCTTATCCAGCTTCTTTTTGAGAATAAATTATATTTATAAGTTTTTAAACTGACATGGTCACTGACACTACTATTAATATCATAAACAGGATATTTACCATGTTTGATTTTTGTTTCGAGTTCCCGATATTTCGGCGCTGTTACAAGCACCATGATCACGGATAAACTGAAGTCATTGCGGGTGGATGTTTATGAGCAGACAAAACGGTCTACCCTCTTTCTTGTTCGTTTTTTGCGTTCGGTACCACTACCATTAATTGTTTAATTATGTTTAAACCTACTATGAGAGTGACCAGTTTAAAGTGGCATCGGTTTTAGGCAGAGAGAGGGAGAGAAAGAAACTATGTCCATGCCATGCAAAAAAGTTATTCGTATCGTTTTGGTTTATATACAGCATGACTCGATACTACGTTCGACAAGCTATTCGCTTTTATTAAATCGTTAAGCTAGTGTGGTTGTTATACTGTGTGGATCTCATGGCTTAATAGTAACATCCGCTTGGGTTAATCTTTAGGTTAAGCCGTGCTTGCCTAGGCCTATGGATGGGTGACCACCAATTCTGCCGTCATAAGGAAAAAAGGTGGATCTAACATTTTTTTTCGAAATTGAGTTACATACATATTCGGAATCAGTGAAAAAAATAGCATCCACTAGTCAATTTCGAAAAAAATGTTAGATACGTCTTTTTTCCTTATGACGGCAGAATTACATACCAAGTTTCGTCCGTGCCTCGGAAAACACGTTAAGCCGTTGTTCCTGGCTGCCATTTGTAGATGTTTGACAGTCGTTATAGGTAGGCAGTGGTCTTAAAGACTGACAAAAGGGATATCGTATTACCCAATACTAACTGGGTTGTGAAGGTCAGATAGGCAGCAGCGCCATGTAAAATACTGGTATTAACCTGCATTCGGTTAGACTGGAAGCTTACCCCACCATAGTAGGAAAAACCGGCCAAGAGCGTGTCGGGCCACGCTCAGTGTAGGGTTCCGTAGTTTCCCGTCCGTCACAATGGGGAACACAAAAGGGTCAAAATATTAGTAATAAATACATCTAAAATCGGAGCGTAGAACGTGTACATTACATAAGTTTTTATTTTACTTCGATACATGCAGTATTTCCGAAGTTATAACGCCGAGAAGTTAAAGTAATTTTTTGAATTTCCGAGATTACGCGCGCTCGTACTCTTACGTCACGACCCGGCTCAGCCCGCGACCGGGACACGGCGCGGTACTTAGTCCGGTGCGTTGACCATTATAAATTAGGCGCGTCTCGTTTCATTTTGTTTTGATCGTCTTCGTTTTCCTATTATGTACTTATACAAACACATACATACATAAACTCACGCCCTTTTCCCATGGGGATAGGCAGAAACCACAGAACGCCACTTGCTACGATCCTTAATAATACTCCTTTTGCCTCGTCGTCGTCGTCGTACTTATAGTGTGCTTGTATTTCAAAGTAATATTAATATTATCCTTTACATACGATTACTCAAAAGTGAAACGTTTATTGTATAAAATGAAGAAGGTTTTCTAAAATATCATCCTAACAATCTGCCTGCTGGATAGTTTGGTGGTGAATATTTCATGAAAAATCAGGATTTTATGGTTGCCGAAAATCGTGGAGTACCTAACGATGAAAAAGTATGTATGTTCTAACTAAGCATTACCTACTCCTGGGTAGGTATTTATTTAAACTTAAACCTAACTGAAAATGTAAATTTCATTTAGTTGTACCTACCTATTATTATATCTATCTAAGTACTAAACCAGATATTTTTGATTAATTTTATTTCTAAATGAAAAGAAAATAAAATCGAAAAGATCTTCACACCAGAGCGCTTTAGTTTTAGGGCCTAGTAAATCAACTCTTTTTTACGGCTGTCATCGGTGTCATCCACTTTTTCTTCATTTTTTGGGTCCTCAGGCACATAAAAAAAGAGTTTATCAGGTGTTTAAACTGTTGACTTGAAGCACCGAGGCATAATACAGTATTTTTTTCCATTTTTACCACAGAGAGATTTATAATTTTGATTTTTACTGCGCACCGGCGTGCAAACGAGAGCGCAATTGTCGAATGACACTGGCTGTGACGTCATCGGGTAGTGAGCGCCCGCCGGCGTTTTTAAAAACGTACGGCCGGAAATACGCACTTTGATCGTAAATATCTCAGCCATTTTTTAAGATATGAAAAAAGTAAAAACACAGTTTTTCTCGTAATTTTTTGAACATTTATTTGGCATGTAAAGTAAAAAACGTTTGTCAGACCCATTGGAGACACATTGTTTTTTTACTTTTGGAGCGATTATTTCCGAAATTATTGACATTATCAAAAAATGATTTTAGAAAACTCCTATTCATTTTTAAATACCTTTCCAACAATATATCACACGTTAGGGTTAAAAATAAAAAACAAATCACTTCCCACTTTACATATAGGGGGGCTAAAAAGCTGAAAGTCCTAATAAAACATTTTTTTCCAATTTTTATTTTACCACTTTGTCGGCGTGATTGATACACATATTGGTACCAAATTTCAGCTTTCTAGTGCTAACGGTCACAGAGATTAAGCGAGGACGGACGGACGGACGGACGGACGGACAGACAGACAGACATGGCGAAACTATAAGGGTTCCTAGTTGACTACGGAACCCTAAAAAACGCTAAGCAGGCGATGATCAAGTGTGATTTATATGAAAAACAAACCAGGTATGCCTGGTGTATATAACTATTTACCAATAAGTGGGCATCCACGTCCGTGTATTTGCCAATAATTAATTGATTGACGCAAATAAAAGCTACATTTTCACAAAAGAGTACCTACTTATCGATCGGAGCAGGTGGGGAAAAATGAGAAAAAAGCGCAAGTTTATGTAATTATGTAGGTATGTAGGAAAACGCGAATTACGACTCCTGGCCACTCGTGTACTGCGTCATTAATTTGGCGGTTGGCCACTTAGCTACGGTGCAGTCCACTCTACTAGTTTTTGAGTCCATTTTTTTCTCAACAATTTTCACGTCTTTGTCAAGGCATTTTATAATTTACTAGTGACCCGCCCCGGCTTCGCACGGGTGCAAAAAAGATACTTAAACCTTCCTCTTGAATCACTCTATCTATTAAAAAAACCCGCATGAAAATTCGTTGCGTAGTTTTAAAGATCTAAGCATACATAGGGACAGACAGTGGGAAGCGACTTTGTTTAATATTAAGTACTAGCTGATGCCCGCGGCTTCACCCGCGTGGATGTCGTTCAAATTATATACTAAAACCTTCCTCTTGAATCACTCTATCTATTAAAATAAACCGCATCAAAATCCGTTGCGTAGTTTTAAAGATTTAAGCATACAGACAAACAGACAGACAAAAATAGCGACTTTGTTTTATACTATGTAAGGATGTTGTGATTAAATACGTGTTTGTACTCATGATAACAAACAGCTTTTATACGGGACCAAATCTGAAATCGCGAAAAAAAATCTGCTGAAAATCTGTCCCTAATAAAATTACCAGTCACACTATAATATATAAGTTTTTAAACTGACATGGTCACTGACACTACTATTAATATCATAAACGGGAAAGTGCCGAAAAAAGTTCGCGAGTGGACACAGTGAGTTTTGTGTGTCGGGAACAGAATCGTGTAGTGAGTGACAATGGTAGTGGTACCGAACGCAAAAAACGAACAAGAAAGAGGGTAGACCGTTTTGTCTGCTCATAAACATCCACCCGCAATGACTTCAGTTTATCCGTGATCATGGTGCTTGTAACAGCGCCGAAATATCGGGAACTCGAAACAAAAATCAAACATGGTAAATATCCCGTTTATGATATTAATAGTAGTACACTATAATATATTCAATCTGAGACGTAAATGTAAAAAGTTTTACAATCTAACACACAGACTGCCCCCATATTCTTAGTGGTTTCTAGAAAACTAATAATAGATATGGGAGTTAGTGCCTCGGGCTAGAGAACTCTAAAACTAATCTAGTATGTAGACTGCAGTTGAGGGTTAGTACTTATGAGCTAGAGATAGTTTGAGTTCATCTTGTTGCTTCATACAGGGTGGTGCCGATGATACGACAATAAATGAAACCACTATTAGTACTAGTTCATAGGAACATTTTTAAGCTATCAAATAAATCCTAACACCGAAATAAAAAATGTAAAATAAACTATAAAACTAAATAGCATAAAACTGTAAACGAAATACAGTACAATTTACAAACAAATTTAATATTGGTTTACTAACCTTAGGAATAATTTGCACCGATTAACGTGTCGAAAAAAAAGGTAAAAAAGAATTTGGCAAAGAAATTTAGGTCGGTTGGTGACGACACGACGCGACGATACGACAACGATTTCGGTGATAGGATTTATTTGATAGTTTAAATATGTTCCTATGAACTAGATCTACCAGTGGTTTAATTTATTGTCGTATCATCGGCACCACCCTGTATACGACGTTGCACGAGGGACAAATATTTTCTCAGAAAAAAATGCATCATTTTGGTAGAGCATGTGGTCCTGGATTTGATTCCCAGGTTGAACAGTGTTATTGAGTTTTTCATCAAAAGTTGCTCAGAAAGAGCTCTGAAGCCTGGTTTGTGCCCAATTGATGGCCAATAGGCGTGCTCCATATTACATGGAACTTAAACAAAACGGGTGAAATATGGATGTACTATGCGTACACAACTGCCAAACGGTTTAGGGGAATATACTGATGTGATGTGTTATAATTATATAAGTATGGGTCTTTTACCAACCAACATTGTGTCCTACAGCAGGGCAAAGGCCTTTAATTTCTCTTTCCATACGTCTCTATCCTGTGCGATATCTGGCCATATTACATAGCCCCGCTGCCCCGCAAACTCAAACTTAGGTGTAATCTTATGCTGCGGGTTGTTCGAAAGAGATACCGCGGCCTCGGCACAAAGGGCTAAGAAGGAACATGGGTGGTTTTTAGTATGTAGAAGTCTGACACTCCCTGTATTCTCCCTATCGCCCTGCCCAGAGCGGGAGTAGTCATTTGATGAATTCCAACCTTCCAAAAAAAAAAGTGTAATTTTATCGAGCGTTATTTAAAAAAGATATTTTTTGTTTCAGTTACGGCTGGTATGACAAGCCACTGGTGCCTATGAATCGCAACGACAATCGGTTCTACTACCCTCTACGGGAAAGCAAACATACGAAGATCGAAATCATCATACTCATGTCCAATCCCAAGAATCAAAAGGAATATTGACCTTAGAGTGCTTTTAATAGGAACTGAAATAGCGTGGAAGAAAGAAATTGCATAGAATATAGCAATTTTTAATTACATGTGGTAATTATCCGGCTGCGCAAAAGATCACCTAACTTGGAAGTACCCTAAACTAAATATGTGGCAAATAAGTAATGGTCAATAAATACACGTAAATGCGGTCGAACATCTTAGGCCGCAAATTCGGAGAAGCGTTTTTTAGAGCGTGCAGCGGGGAGTTGAATGGAATTCCATTCAACTCCCCGCTGCACGCTGCACGCTCCGCCTCTCCGAATTTGAGATTATGAGATTAATTAAAACACTCCACAGGTTCTTTAAAAATATCTTGCCAGTTGTAAACTGGGATTTGACACAAACTACTCTTCCCCTGACCAATAGGTTACTTCAATACCCATTATAGATAAGGTCTCAGACTAGATCCAATTTCCAAAAACGAGATTTTATTTTTGAAATTGTTTTATTTTTTTAACACGCTTTTTTTTGTATGAAAGACATCAACGCAGAAACGAAATCAATAAATTTATTATTACAACAATGAATTGTTATTTATTTTTAATTGCAAACAAAACTTGATTTTATTCAAGCATTCTTACCAAAGGTTATCCGTATTACACAAAACACATTTAACTGGGTTGTAAAGGCCAAATAAATAGTCGCTCCATGTAAAATACTGGTATTCAGCTGCATCCGGTTAGAATCGAAACCAACCCCAAACATATCCGGGAAAAGGCTAGGCAGATAATGATGAAGACAACCGAAACCTGATGTTGAAAATGTAACTACAATGTACTTTCTTTTTGAGCAAAACATTTCCCCAATTTTCACTAACACCCGACGCACGACGCGACGGTACTACAACGATACAAACAGTACTACAGCGCCATCTGTGATCGGAGGGTCCTTAAACACCCGCGGGTTGTTGAGGTAGAGCCTCGACACCAAGAGGGCTAAGAAGGAACATGGGTGGTTTTTAGTCAGTAGAAGTCTGACACTCCCTACCAAAGCCTAGCCCAGAGCGGGTCGGGAAAAAAAAGTCCTTAAACCCTTTAATCTCCCTAAAATGTTACACTTGCGTGTCTACTACTCGGTCACATTAACTAGACGCTTGGCGTTGTAACAATAATGTCCAAAAGCAAAGTAAAAACAACAAAAAACTAGCCAAATTGACGCGCGTATCGGTAACAAAGATGCTAACCGTAATACTTTTTTTATTTTTTTTTTATTTTAAATGGGCTTGCTCTTGACTTCAATCTTGCCCTAAGGGCAGAGATGAGGTCGACGATGGAACGAGCTTACCCAGTAGAAGCCTGTTTACTCGCGACTTAAACAGATTAGGGTTATATGAACTCGGAAAAACCGACGCAGGCAGGGAATTCCACTCCTTGGCTATGCGCATAATAAAGGACCCAGCAAAGCGCTTCGTTCGCATACTGCAATAATTTGGCTAGTTTTCTGTTGTTGTTATATTGTTAGTCAAAGTCAAAGTCAAAATTATTTATTTGCAACAAATGTGGTAAAAGAGATGGTAAAATAATAAATAAGTAGTGCAATGACACATTTCGCCATTAAGTTGGCATGCAAACATTAAGTACGTAGTTTAAAACAAATTAAATTAGATATAACGTGCATTTTTACGTTTAAGTTTCACTCAGCACATAACAAATTTTGCTGTTAAACAATACAAAATTACCAAACAAAAGACATTTTTAACATAAACAGAGAGAAAACAAAACAAAGATTATAAAATATATGGGCATTTTCATAAAAACATGTACATCCTAATATTTTGGTTGTCCCACGATATTTTTTTTTTTACTGAAGCCTATGTGCCTGTAATAACTGCAACTTCTTGTTTATATTTTTTACGACCTAACGGACATTCGTTTAACATACATAAAATATAACATTTATTGATTAAAAGACATGAAAATTAATTTCAAAGTTTGACAATTATTCTGTACAGTACTGTCCCATTTCTACTAGACAACTTTTGAGCTGCCAATTTCGATGAATTTTTCTATAAATGTTTTATAATTTCTAACTTTTCTAAGGTAAAATCAATATCTATTTAATAAAAAACACATTTAAGCACCTTTATATTTTAATTATAATTTATTTTCTAATTTTAAACATTGTCCCATCGTTTTATTCATAACGGACATGTCCTGCATAGTTACCGAAGTTTAAGCAATTTACAAACATTTTCTACTAAATCACGTTATGTTTTATTAAAATGGTAACACTAAAATCGTAGCCGTCATTCGCTGACGGCCATTTGGGCGTCGTGTCAGCCGGTGTCAGGAACCGGTCGGAGCTTTACAGCAGGCGATCCCCCGTTTTCCTATCGATTGTCCGGTAAGTAATAACGATTTCACCAAATAATTACTATCACCCTCAGTGTCATATGTATTGTACCATACAGTTTAGTTAATTCTGCAGCAAGATACATTATTCATTTTATGAAAAGAAAACAACATTTTTGTTTAATAAAAGAGTTTTGCTAAATATTGTGATTCCGTTACGTCCTGTCTGTTACCATACGAAAGGTAACGTATGAGCCGGACCAAAAAAGTAACGAACATGACCGCATAAAGTTGCGACACACAACAAGCTAAGTCTTTTACCCGTGGTGCCACGGTGGGTGTTTTGCAATTTAAATGATTTGTATCATTATTTAAATAAACAAAAATAGTTTAAATTAAAACGAATGTGTACGCCAAATTGGTTGAACGCATTTTTATGAAATTTGGTATGAATGTGAAGATAGCTTGAACCCTGTGAAAGGTTTCTAGATACTTTTCATCATACATCATCATTTATTTTTATCACTTGGGTAAAACCGCGGTCCGTATAGTAAACTATAAAATATTTCTTTCGTTGGGTAAAAAACTAAAATTTGTATTTTGTTGGTTCTAGGTACTACTTAAACTAAAAATGGCTCTGACAGCCGCAGAAAAAATGCGGCGTTACAGGGAACGCATTAAAAATGACCCTGAAAAATACGAAGATTGTTACATGACTATTATTTTTCGAAGCTTGATGGAAGTTTATTTTTAATAATTTATGGAAAACCCAAAGTTTGAATTTAAAGAGCTGATAACTACATATAATATGTAGGTGATTTTGAGAAGTGCATTAAATTAAGCTGTTGCAAACTAGATTTTTTAATTTTTTTGTTTTGTCAAATTGAAGAAATCGTTTATTTCGTTTTTTGCGGATTAACACTACTATATATTATGGTATGTGACTATGTGAGTAATAATATAAATTATAAATACTTAATAAAAAGTAAAAAATATGTTTGCGTTACTTCGAAAATGTCGAAGTGTGATCTCAACTTTACTGTGTCCTGTTTGTTACGGGTAGGTCAGGTACCGTTACTGTCCCGTATGAAAGTTTATTGTATTTGTTGATTATTTCCTATTTTTATTAAGAAGTTTCAAATTATTTTTGTATGTAGAGAATTAATAGCTTAGTAAATACTAATAAACAAAAAATGGGATTTTTACGTACAGTATTTGATTGAATACATTAAAGTAAAATATCGTGATCCAACTATAAGTAACGGTACGGACGCATTTATTGCAAAAATGTTAAATAAGTATTTTGTTATAAAACAAGTATTCATTAATAATTGACTAACATCATATTTACAAATTATTGAAATAAATAAAATTTCAAACAAAAATTTTGTTTTATTTTATCAACAGTGTTTCTATGAGTAACGGACATGACAAAATTAAGTACACTGTGTTCCTTTTAATTCAATTAAAACAAAAGTAACTGGAATTCATCAGAGTTCTATGATATAAATCAAAGATTATAAAAACAAGCATGCAAATTCATTAAAATTATATTAATTACGAAAGTTTTAGTTCAATCGTGCATTTTAAAAATTTTGTACATGTTCTGACGAAAATGCCCATATATATAGAAAATTTCCAAACAAAGACATTACTCACATAAACACAGAGAAAATCAAAGATAACTTAGTATTTTGAGATATACAAATTACAAATACAAAATCTTATAATTATAATTATGGTACCTTACTGTATAATGCATTCCGGTAATGGTATGACTTACAGTTGGAAAGTTTTAAAAATTCTGCTACGGAATAAAAACTATGTGAACAAAGCCACTTTTTCAGGACTTTGCAGAATTTCCTGTACGGAAGATCAGTTATAAACTTTGGTAGGGAATTGAAGATGAGTGGAGCCATGTATACACAATTACGTCTGATTAATTCGATCCTAGGTACTGGCATTGTTAATAAATACTGTGTAACTGTACGTTTATTGATATTGTTTTTACATTCAAAAAGTGAAGAATTAGTTTTGACAAATTTAGCTATTTCGTATATATAAATACAAGGAACTGTCATAAGATTATGTAATTTATACACTGGTCTGCAAGAATCAGTCCAGTCCATATTAAAAATTGTGCGTAAGTATGCATTTTTTTTGTGCTAACAGAACCCTAGTTATTTCAGAAGAGTTCCCCCAGACAATGATACCATACCTGATGATGGAACAAACATAGGCGTGATATACCATTAACGCAGTTTGTCTGGAGGTCTCATCTTTAACTTTTTTCAAGGCGAAAACGAATCTATTTATTTTCATACACATTTCATCAATATGATCTTTCCAAGTGAAATGTTCATCAATTGTGATACCAAGAAATTTTGTTTTATGGATTTGTTCAACTGTTTGATCTATATGTGAAATTTTAAGGTGTAGATAATTACTTTTCTGTGTTTTAAAATTTAATATTTTAGTTTTTTCTAAATTAATTTTTAAGGCATTTAAATCTAACCATGCAATAATTTTATTTAAGCTGTTGTTTATATTACACTCATGTGATTCACCATTTTTACAATCGTAAATAACGGTTGTGTCATCAGCAAACAGAACACAGTCTTGGTCTATCTGTCAGTCTTGGTCTATTGTTTTTGGACATGTTATAATTATTCATTTGGACTGCTTTGTTGGTCTAGTGGTTGCATGCACAAGTACTGAACATGAGGTCCTGGCTTTGATTCCTGGGTATTGTTATAATAACGCCAAGCGTCTAGTTAATGTGACCGAGTAGTATGTTAGGAGTAAAAAAACACAGTGTTAAGTTCTACAACTATTGTTTATTTATTCATCTGATTTCTTATCGTCGGTCGCGTACTGGTTCCATTTGCGAGGACATTTCTTCTTGTAATCAGCGTTATGTAGTGGATTTAAATGAGCTGCTGCCACACGGTCCCTGGAACAGTTGGAATACTACTTAATGGTTAACCACATAAATAACGTAACGCCTGTAATCCCCGAAGGTTTAAACAAATGTAAATCCTCCCCATCATACATATCCTCTCCATCGTAGATGAAAAGGTCTGTTGTTAAAAGAGTTATAGGTCGTATCGGTGAAACATTTTGTAACTGGAAAGGGCTGTCGTCGAAAGTGACGCATATGAAAGGTTCTGTTGGTGAAATGTCCATAGATGAAAGATTCTGCTGGCGAAACGGAAATAACTGAATCATCCTGTCGACGAACAGTCCAATGGCGAATCGGTCTTAGGAGAACGGTTGCGGATTCATGTTGATGGATGGAGAGGAATGGAAAGACCAAGGAAACGATGGATCGACTGTGTGAGGAATTTTATGAAATGTCTTCTTCTCCCTATCCATCCATCAACATTTCTATCTATCACTTTTTTACTTACATGTGATTCGTCCCTCTTCATCCATCAACATTGATATCTTTCATTCTTTTAGTCACTAGTGATTCGTCTCTCGTGATCACATTGTGAATGAAGCAAACTACAGAGCTGTCCAGGTTGATACGTACTTGTCGGACAAAATTTTGTCATCGACTCGAAAAGGAGAATTATATCACAGAGATCCTATTCTTTTTTCCTTAGCATTTATTATAAGTTTTTAAACTGACATGGTCACTGACACTACTATTAATATCATAAACGGGATATTTACCATGTTTGATTTTTGTTTCGAGTTCAAACATGGTAAATATCCCGTTTATGATATTAATATTAGCATTTATTGTCCCACTGCTGGGCAAAAGCCTCCCCCATAGCCTTCCACTCTTCCCTCTATGCGGTTTTCTCTGTCCAATTTGTCACAAACGGTCACGCCATAAGACTGCTGTCTTGAAGTGGAATTGGGCGGGCCATGTCTATAGGATACATCAAAACCGATGGTCGTCACGCAGTGGGTGCCACAAGACGGGCGTCGCCGCCGAGGCAGGCCTCGAGATCCTATACATAATCAAATCGAAAAAATTAAATCAACTTACGCGAATTCCTCATAAGTCTTGGCAGAGTGGATAGCATCACACTTCACGTCGTTCACCTTCCAATACCGCCGGTCCTGGTCCACTGAATCTTTCAATTGACTCTCAATGGCCGCAAAATCGTCTGCACTCAGCGGCTTATCCATTTCGAAAGCGGAAGAGTACTCGGTAGATTGTCCCACACCTCGAAAGAATCTATGAAATTGTATTTGAGTTTCAATTCGTAGTATAATTGGAAAGGTTTGGGGCGGCGTGAAAGGATTATCGATTTTTGGACTATTTGGTTCACAATCATGAAAGGTAACATGGTAATGAGTTATGAAATGGTGATGATGATGATGATGATGAGGGTATGGTGAAGGCCGGTGGCGATAGAATTGTACAATTATTGACTTAAATCATTACCTCTTTGCACCATTGAGGTATATGTACTTCGTACTAGAGGAGACACCTCAACTCGATTTTTTGTAACACACGTTTCGGTGCGTGCACTGAACCTCATTTAGTCTATGCCGAGCGGTTGCTACGACGTGACACATTTGAGTGAAGTTTTTTGTTCTAAAATATGCCTTCGTGTGCATTGAGATACTGTACAAATAATTCAAGAAATACAAGTAAAAATCACAAGTAATTAAAATATAACTATTATCTTTAAAACACATTTGATTTAATTATATTTTTTCAATTGCAATGTGTCATCGTGGCGGCCATATTTACGTGAAAGTCAAAGAATAAAACATTAGCATGCACAGACCTGACACTATCGACGTATTCAATGCTTGGCCACGAATCCTCTAACCTCTACATGTAAGTCAAAATTGATAGTAGGTTATATAATATTTGCATATGTATCAAGACAATTAACAAAAAAGTTTAAATGTGAAGATTGTATTGAAAGTTTGACTATACTATAAACTTCCACTTCACACATCTATCATACGTAATTTAATACGGCAATGTGGTGGAAGTCTTGCCTCGAAATGTGATTTTAGTTATAATATGTCACATCATTTCAGCCAAAAGACGTCCACTGCTGGACATAGGCCTCCCCCAGGCGTCGCCACATTGACCGGTCCCGTGCGTCTCTCATCCAGCGGGTTCCTGCAACCTTGACCAGGTCATCGGTCCACCTAGTGGGAGGCCTTCCAACGCAACGTCTTCCGGTTCGCGGTCGCCATTCCAGAACTTTTCGGCCCCATCGGCCATCCGTTCTGCGAGCAATGTGCCCTGCCCATTGCCACTTAAGTCTGGCGAATATGTCACACCCTAAAGCATTTAATTAGGAAAGAAGAATTTGTAAATTTGAATCAACATTCACTGAATCAGCCGAGTGCAATACGTCATTACGAAAGTTACAATGTCGAATCACGCGGCGCCGAATGTTTGCGACAACGAATACTGTGAACACGAAAGCACGCAGCGACGCATACCGTTACAACGAATGCACGAGACTTCGGTGTAACGATTTTTGTTGTAACGTGAATTCGTTGTTCCGTGATTCGAAGTCTCGTGCATTGTGTTTCGCTGTTCTGCAAAACCTTTACCGGATAATAAACCGTTGTTAAACTTTATCTCGTATTAGTTATTTCCAACAGTTGTAACGGTATGCGTCGGTGCGTGCTTTCGTACTCACAGTATTCGTTGTCGCAAACATTCGGCGCCGTGTGATTCGACGTTGTAACTTTCTTAATGACGTATCGCACTCGAATCAGCCATCAACATTCAATCACAGAAAAAATAAAAATTATTGTTCCAGTTTAAGTACATTTTTATTTATTTTCTAAGTACATACGTACAATATTATATCAAGTAGGCCGAATAATAACATTATGTCGCATCTGTACGTATTGATAGTAATTTAGTAATCTATGAGAACATGACACCCCCCGCCCGCCCCGCTGTCATCAAGTGCGCGCACATTATTTTGTTTGAAATAGCTTCTCTAGTACGAAGTACATATACCTCAATGCTTTGCACAGTGCCGATGTCAGTGATATTGACGTAACAGAGGTTGCCATGGAGACAGTTTATGTTTTTTTTACTGGGAAATGGCATTCTCAGTTCCAACCTTCTTTGATTTGTAAAAACAGCTGGGGGTCTAAAACGGCCACTTTAAGCAATATCACCAAACGCAATTCCATTTCCGCATTCCCAGCATTTCCTTGGTGATGTTGCTAATTTTCGTAAAATGGTACCACTTAATAAGTGAGTCGTATTCAATTCAATTCCTATCAGAATCCGGTTTGTTGGAAATGTTGCCACGTGAAAAAAATAAAGACCGTATTGTTCCCGGTAATTTTTTCTTTCAAAATTTTATTATTGAAATTAGTGTTATATTTATATACTTCTATATTTTAATCGTTATTTCATTATATTAAACTCATAACTGCTAAAAGTCTATAAATAAACCCTGAAAAGGGTAATTAGAAATAATAATTAATATCCTCATAAGCTGGCAACTATGTAGTTGTGAACTAGTTAAGGACTTTTTGGCGGGAAGTCAAACGAGGCGGTAATTTTAATTCCACAAAACTTTATTAATTAGATAATTGTACAGAAATATAACATTAATAACACCTAATAAGATCTCTAAAACAAGTAACAACCATGAGTGTCTCCAGTGGCGGCGAGGAGTCGCCGGAGCCTGGGGAAAAGAAGAAGAGAAAATACATGAGCAGCAATAGAAATTCAGACTCAACTAAGTATAACATTTTCACAAAACAAAATTACAAAAGACTATTCATTGAAAATACTAATAATTCTGAATATGTTGTTTATGTGGAGTCATCAGAGCAGGAGAAGATAGGAAATAAAAACCCTATCACGCTCACAAACTTGATATCTGACAACGTGAAAGGAGTTTTAGGAGTGCATAGAGTGAATGCTCATAAAATTGGCATCACATTCAGAAAGGCGGCTGCGGCCAACAGTTTCTTAAAAATGGAAGATTTTTTATGGAAGAACAAGTTAAAAGCATTTATTCCATCATATTTGACGGAAAGGATTGGGGTATTAAGGTTTGTGCCCAAAGAACTCTCAAATGAAGATATTTATAAAAATATAGTGTGTGACTCCGAAGTCATATCAATTAAGAGGTTCATGAGAAAACTAGAGGGAAAATTAGTGCCTCTCAATACAGTTGCAGTCACCTTTGCATCAACATCTTTACCGCAATACGCTTATATACAGCTATTTAGATATGAGGTGAAAACATACATACCACCATTATTACAATGTTATAAATGTCTTAAATTTAACCATTCTGCCAAGACTTGCAGGGGCGAGCAACACTGCTCTTCTTGTGCTGGTCGCCACTCCTATAAAGAATGCGATGTCGAAGAGATCACATGCATCAACTGCGCAGGTAATCATCTTGCTATTTCACGAGACTGTCCCATTAAAAAACAAAAAATTGAAGAGAAAAAGGCCAAATTCCTGCAGCAAACGTATGCCACTGTTGTGAAACCACCCCCTACATTAAATGACAAATCTTTCCCTGCTTTACCCAAGGTTGCTGATAAGGCTAAATCCAATGACATGTTAGATATTAAGCAAGTAGCAAATAATGATATTATTATTAACGCAATTGTTAAAACGTTGGTTGCATTAGGAAACAAAAGTGACTCTGTTGGGCCACTCACACATAAGAAAATAAAAGAAATATTTATATCAAATTTAATTTAAACATGGATAATTATCTAAATATTTTACAGTATAATATACAGAGTTTACAGAGTAAGAAGAGCCTGTTACAAAATTTATTAATTGAAAAAAATATAGATGTCTGTCTTCTTAATGAGACTTGGTTGAAATCTAATTCTATAATCCCACACTTTCCCACATATAATCTAATCCATAAAAATTCCATAAATTCTCATAATGGAGTAGCCATTTTGGTGAACCATCGTTTAAAGTACAAGGTAGTTAATACACACTTCTCAGAATCTATTCAAAATGTATGTATCAGTATAGAAACACAATTTGGAGCAATGTCAATACTTTGTATTTACAGCCCTCCAAGTATCAGGTTTGATTCAGTAAAGTTAAAGGATTTAATCAATAACATACCCAAACCTTGTATAGTCATGGGTGATTTTAACGCACATAACATAGCCTTTGGATGCCATAGTGATAATAATAGAGGTAGATGTTTGTATAAAATCATTGATGAATTTGACTTATGTATTTTAAATGATGGTTCACCGACAACTGTCCCTTATCCTAATAGACAAGCTTCAGCGATAGATCTTGCCCTTGTTAGCTCTTCAATAGCTCATTTATGTAACTGGTATGTTCATGACGATCCCATGGGTAGTTATCATCTTCCAACCTTACTAGAGATCAACATCCAACCATCTATGTATGACACGTCACCTCCTGTGGATCAAGAGAAATATATTTATAGTAAGGCAGATTGGGACGAATATTATAGATTATCAGAAACTTGTTTTTCCCACTTGAACTTAGTAAACGATTCCCCAAATAATGCATACAACCATTTTATAGACACATTATGTGATCTAAGGAATAAAACAATTCCAAAACGAAAATTAGTTGCAAACACACCTATTAAAAAACCAGTACCGTGGTGGAATTCAAAATGTAGTGATGCTGTCGCAAAATCAAAAGATGCATTAAAGTATTATTTTTCTCAACCCAACATTGAAAATTGGATAACATATAAAAAACTAGATGCAAAAAAGAAAATAATTCTGAAGGAAGAACATTCTTCTTCCTGGCAAAATTTATGTAGTAGCTTCAATAGGTTAACTCCAGTTTCTAGGATATGGGGATATGTTAAAAAGTTTAAGAAAATTGGAACAAACCGAAACAAAAACGTCAATGATGAGTGGGTTCCAAGTTTTTTAGATAACTTAGCAGATTCTACTGAAATAGACGACAATAGGATCGATTATTTATTTGCAAGTGCTACAGAAAATGATGTAAATATATTTCTCAAGAAGGATTTCACTATAGAAGAGTTAAAAACATCTTTAAAAAATAGGAAAGATACTACACCGGGATTGGATGACATACCTTACATGCTAATAAAAAAATTACATCTAAATGCACAAACAACATTGCTTAATATTTATAATAAACTATGGGATGAATTAGAAATACCTGAGTCTTGGAAAACACAGTGTGTAATACCAATTTTGAAACCTAATAAACCTGTAAATATTGCTTCTTCTTATAGACCTATTTCTTTATCTTCTTGTTTGGGTAAACTCTTTGAAAATATGTTGAAGTTTAGATTAGATTATTTTGCTGAATCACAAAACTTAATACCTTCTATACAGTTTGGCTTCAGAAAAGGTAAAAGTTGCTCTGAAAGCCTTGTATCTTTATTGTCAGATATAAGACAGGTTAAGTTAAGTCACTCTAATGCAATCTGCGTTTTTTTAGATGTAAAAGGTGCTTTTGACAATGTAAATATAGAAGAACTCATTCAAGTGTCTCACGATATTGGTATACCTGGTCATGTACTAAAATGGCTCTATTCTTTTTTAAATAATAGGACCGTATTTGTTAAATACAATAATAAAATGCATGGCCCTAGGACTGTCAACAAAGGCACAATGCAAGGGGCAACTTTGTCCCCTTTACTTTATAACTTGTATACTTCTGAAATATTAAAATATGTAGATGTACCAGATGTAAAAATTCTGCAATTTGCAGATGACTTGCTTATATACAGCATAAATCAAAACATAGATATAGCAATGGCCAATATAAATAAGGCTTTGTCTCAGTTATACAGCTATTACCATAATAAACTTAAATTAGAAATAAGTCCAGAAAAGAGTTCAATTTTAATTATCAGTAAAAATGTAAATAGAAATAGCAATGTTAAAATATTATATAATGATGTGGAAGTTCCTGTTGTTAAGCAACATAAATTTCTAGGCGTCATTATTGATGATAAATTAAAGTTTGATGAACATATTAAACATATAAGTAACAAAGCACTGAAGGGTATTAATTTATTGAGACATTTAGCAGGAAGTTTTTGGGGATCTGACCCCAAAGTTATGAGTATGCTGTATAAAAGTATAGTGAGAAGCCATTTTGATTACAGTAGTTTAGCTTACATGAATGCCAATAGCACCTTATTACGCAAATTAGATGTAATTCAAAATATGGGATTGAGACTTATTTGTGGTGCTATGCGCTCCACACCTATTAATTCGTTGGAAGTTGAGACATGTATACCTCCTTTGACATTACGAAGGTTATTGTTGGCTGAGAGATTTTTACTAAAAGTAATGGCGTCAAATGATAATCCTTTAATTGAAAAACTAACAATACATCCTCAAATCTCACAGTCAATTGCTGGCTTCACCATCACTGCTTCTTCTTTGGTTGGTGGAACTCTACCTGAAATGCCAACAATATTTGATCATGTAAATAATAATTCAAAAGATATTGTTAAAAATGACATTTGGCCCATATATAAAATCCCTTTTAATGATATTATTAACAGCTGTACAATCCATTTAGATACGGTGCGCAATAGATTTGATTTCTTACAGTTTAAAGACAATAGATCAGAACATTATGTTATTTATACAGATGGATCTAAAACAGACCATAATGTAAATGCAGCTTTTTATGATCCACAGCTAGATTTCACTAAATGTATTAAATTAAACAAGGTGTGTAGCATTTTCACTGCAGAATGCTACGCAATTTATTGTGCGCTGCAGCATGTTAATAGTCTTGTAAATAATGTACATAATATTTTGATAGTTACAGACTCCAAGAGTGTTTTGTCGGCTCTACACAGTGTAAATATTTCTTTTAAGTTAAATTATATTATTTACAACATTAGATTTATAATTCAAAAACTATTTGTAAAGAATATTAAAGTAGAATTAGTTTGGGTACCTTCACACAGTGGCATTCGTGGAAATGAAGTAGCTGACACTGTGGCCCGTTCAGAACATGACGAGGATCGATCCGAGTTGTTCAAGGTTCCACTCACTGATTACTACAGTCTTTTTAATGAATTTAATAGACAGTTATGGAAAGAGTATTGGGCCATAACACTGGAAACGAAAGGCAGATGGTACTCTGGAATACAAAATGAATTACCGATTAAACCTTGGTATCATAACTTCAAATACAGCACAAGAAGATTTATAACTGTTATAACACGCATGAGATTGGGACATTGCTTAACACCAGCTCACCTGAATAGAATTCGCATAATCAACAATAGCCGATGTCAACATTGTGGAGCAGAGGATGCTGATTTGGATCATATTATCTTACAGTGTTCAAGTTTTAATATGCAACGGTTGATTTTGGTCAGTGAATTGAAGGATATAAATGACAATGACAGTGAAAATGAACGTCAAAGTGTTCCCCGCCGCGTTCAGGATTTATTAGAAAATAAGAAATATTTTAGTGTTTTGTTTAAGTTTATTTGTAATACGGTAGAAAAAATTTAATTCACTGTGTAATGCGTATAGTTAATTAATTGTAATTTAAATTAGTACGTAAGTTAGTAGTAGTTAATTGTAGTATTGTACATTATTTTTAACTTAAATATCTTTATTTACAACTTGTACCTATACCTAAGTTAGAACTTAGAACACATCTATGTATTCGACTGAAAGACTTGTATCTATGGTCATGAATAAAAAATTAAAAAAAAAAAAAAAGAACTAGTTAAAAAAAGTTATGTCAAGAAAAATAGAAAAAAGCGCGGGAAATTTCGGTTAGACCGGGTGTATTTTTTCTCAGCAATTTTTCATAATTCAATTTTAACTAAATATTTGGTTCAGTTGAGGTTCTAATGTAAATATATTTTCTCTGTAGTGTATGTAATATTATATTTGTGTAAATTTTTCCTGATTTCTGGTAAGTTATTGTAAATATTTATATAGTCCAAGAATATTCCCGGGTCGTATGAACGACCCGCCTATATCAGATGTGGGGGATTTAGGCCCTGGCTTAAGTCCCCCTGTAAGTAATTATGTTACCATAGCAACCAATTTAGACATGAGTGGTATGGACACTGATGGGTCTGTAGCCACAGCAAGTGGAAGGGAAACTGATGCGTCGACCTCCGGTAAAGTCAGTGCTTCACGTAAGAGGCGTTCACACAAACACAAAACAGTATGTAAACACTGTAATAAAACGAAACGCAGTAGACAGGGAGTGATCCCTGAGGGAACCACTCCTCACCCTGACTGTACATGTATTCCCAGCACAGATGTTAATTTAAAATCCGACCTTATAATAAATAACAATACCGTACCGTCAGTTCCACATTCTCAACCCTCTGAAATTTCTGTTTCCCAAACTTTGCAGTTGGATCCAACTGCAATACAAATTAACCAACCAGTTGGTGTGGGTAGAAAGGAGTACCAGGCCTCTGATACAGGGCCATACATAGTTCATGTACAGCGTATTACCAGTACTGAAAACAGTGGCACCATTCTTCACCCTATTGCATTTGGAAATTTCCTTAAAAATAACAAATTCCAGAATATAGTTCCTGGCAGTGTCAAAAGAATTGGTAGGAATAAGTGTGTTGTAGCTTTTACAAACCATATGGCTGCTAACATATTTATTAATAGTAATTTATTGCCTCTGAACAAATTTAAAGCATTTCTACCCACTTTTAATGTCACTCGTATGGGCTTGGTCCGGGGTATCCCATCTGAATGGAGTGTGGAAGAAGTTGAAGAAAATATATCAACTCCCTTAGGTACTGGTGAAATATTGAAAGTTAGACGCCTAAATTACAAAGTTCAAGTGAATGGGTCATATACATGGAAACCATCTCAAACTGTTGTAATAACATTTGATGGTCAAGCTCTTCCTAAAAGAATTTATGTATGCTATAATGCACTACCTGTTGAGACTTATGTGTATCCCACCATACAATGTTTCCGCTGTTGCCGTTATGGCCACACTAAAAATCAATGCAGATCAGCTGCCCCTAGATGCTATAAATGTGGACAAAATCACTTAGGTGAAACTTGTTTAGTAGAGGAGGATTCTGCATCTTGTGTTAATTGTTCTGGATTTCACTATGCTACAGACAAGACTTGCCCTGAGTTCCAGAGGCAAAAAAACATTAAACATACTATGGCTCATTCCTGTGTTTCCTATGAGGAAGCAAGCAAAATACACCCAGCCACCTCAAAATCCTATGCTAATGTTCTCACTACTGTTACATCTCATGATTCTCACACCAATAATAATTCATACTTGAGTTCACAACCTATACCATCAACTTCTTCATCATACAAAAAGACAGTCTTTCTTAAACCCCGCGCTCCCCCCAAGTCAGCACAAGGTTATGACAGAGCAGCTCATAACGCCCTTCTTAGGGAGTTTCAACCCCCACCTTTGGCAAATGGGTGTGCTTTGTCTAAGGAATCCGATATGAAACTGCAACAGAACGAGAATGAGCAGGTTGTTGATGTTATTATAAACCTTATCAAAATGTTATTATGTAAAAATACATCTTTTGAACCGTACGACGTGGAGCGCTTATGTAGTTTATTACTAAACAAAAACCAAAAAGATGGACACAATAATTCAATGGAACTGCCGATCAGTAATACCTAAAAAAACTGACCTATTCTACTTATTAAATAAATTTAAGCCAAATATTGTGGCATTATCTGAAACCTGGATTAAAAATAATCAATTATTTGGTATTCCAGGTTATGTTTGTGTACGCAATGACAGAGCTGACGGATATGGCGGTGTGGCCATATTGATTAAAAATAATACCCCATTTTCACGTGTTTCTCTCCTTTCATGTTCTGATATTGATATTGTTGGGGTAATTGTTGATAATATTACTTATGTTTCCACTTACATTCATAGTGCTAATAACAATGCCCTACAAGAACTTAGCAATATGTTGTCATCCCTTCGTAGGCCATTTTTAGTAATGGGCGATTTTAACTGTCACCACCAGTGTTGGGGAAGCGGTGAGACAAAAAGGGAAGGGATTCGTTTATTAGAAATTATAGACGATCATAATCTATGTATTATAAATACTGGCGAGCCTACTCGTAGAACTAATGCAGGTGAAAGTGCTAGTGCTGTGGATTTATCTATATGCTCTCCTAGATTGGCTGCATCTTTATCTTGGTCCCGTTTCTCATCTTCTACCTTTGGAAGTGATCACTTTCCCTTAGTAATTACTTCCTCAGTAAAGTTCACAACAACACCGAAAAGACCCCCTAGATTAAAGTATAGACTCGGAAATGCAGACTGGAATAAATTTAAAACGCTTGTCGATGCTAAAGTTGCTGAGCTCCCGCAAATTACTCAGAGTGGAGAAATTGATTGCTCAACAGCTTTAGCGATGTGCCTAGTAGAAGTAGCAGACCAAGTTTTCCCTCTTAAAAAAAATCCTTCCGATAAAATTCCTATGCCCCCATGGTGGGACTCTTCGTGTGCTGATGCAGTTAGGAAACGAAAGGAAGCTGAAAAAAAATATGCTGAGGACATGTCAGATGAAAATTTGGACGGCCTTAGAGATATTATTAATGATACACGGATTTTTCTCAGAGATAAGAAAGTCCAGGGGTGGAGGTCATTCTGTATGTCTTTATCACCCAGCACATGCCCGTCAGAAGTTTGGCGCAGTATTAAAAGATTTAGAAAAGCCTTTAGTGATACTCCTTCCTTCACACAATTACCTCTATCTCTTAGTAATAGTTTTCTTGACAAATTAGCTCCAGCATCAGTTCCAGAGTATGATCAAATTTACCCTAATTCTACTCTGTTAAATATTGATAATCATTCATCTTTGAACGCTCCCTTTTCATTGGTCGAATTGAAAGGGGTATTAACATGCTTAAAAGACTCGGCCCCAGGAGAAGACGGTATTCCGTATTCGTTTTTCTCACATTGTAGTGATAATACATTATCATACTATCTACAAATTATTAATTCTGTTTTGGTTTCTGGAAATATTCCGGAATCCTGGCGTTCCCAAGAAATCTTACCGATCCTCAAACCAAATAAAAATTCAAATGATATTCTATCATACCGGCCTATTGCGTTATCTTCGGTTCTTACCAAAATTGCAGAGCACCTAGTTAAAAATCGTTTAGAGTGGTTTATAGAAAGCAATCAATTATTAGCAGGCAGTCAGTTTGGGTTTCGTAAAGGAAAAAGTACAATGGACAGTTTAAGTGTATTTACCACTGACATTCGCATAGCCTTTTCAAAAAACGAATCGGTTGTTGGCGCATTTCTAGATATAACAAGCGCGTATGATAATGTACTTATATCTGTCCTTAAACGCAAGCTAATTAATTTAAACGTCCCTACTTTGATTATACGGTTTATCATAAATTTGTTATCAGTTAGATTTATTTCTCTTTTTTGCGGTGACAGGAAAAAAACGAGGACAGTGTTCAAAGGCCTTCCACAGGGATCAGTATTGTCACCTTTGCTTTATAATATTTATTCTTATGATTTAGAATCTTCTCTACAAGAATCTGCTCATGTTTTACAATACGCTGATGATCTTCTAATCTATACTACTCACAATGATATCTCAGATGCATGTAATGCTTTGACCGCCTCACTAAGTCTTTTACAGCAATGGTTACAAATTAATGGGTTAAGTCTTTCAATAGAAAAAAGTACTGTAGTAGTTTTTACAAGAAAACGTAATATTCCTTCCCCAACCGTTACTTATAATAGCATAAGCCTTCCTGCGAAAAATCATGTTAAGTTTCTAGGATTGATTTTAGATAAAAAACTTTCTGGCAAACAACATTTTGACTTTGTAGTTGAAAAATGCGAACGTCAACTGAATGCTATGCGGTGTCTTTCTGGAGTATGGTGGGGGGCACATCCTTTTAGTCTAAAACTGTTTTATAATGCAATAATCCGAAGCATACTTGATTACGGAACATTCCTTCTTGAAGATGGTAACAAAAAGGGTCTTAAAAAGTTAGATAGCATACAGTCGAAAGCTCTTCGAATAATTTCTGGAGCCATGAAATCAAGCCCGTTAAATGCCTTACAGATAGAAGTAGGAGATCCTCCACTCCACCTGAGAAGGCAATATCTATCAGACCGATTTTTATTTAAATCGATGCAGTTTTCTAACCATTTGCTTCATTCAAAATTATTAAAACTTGATAACCTTATTCAGATGTCATCCTATTGGCGGCACAAAGATATTCCGTGTTTAGTTAAAAGTCTCAGGAAGTTTAATTCTATACCAGCGAGAGTACATAGGTCACCTACTCTTCCTTTATTTGAGTGCAAAACATTTGAACCCTTACTTGTTTCCCCTGTAGTGCATTATGATTTCGGGATAGAAAAAAGTGATGTAGGAGCCAACATAAAATTTAATGCTGCCGTCGGTGAAAACTGGATAGACTGTCATTATATCTTTACGGACTCATCAAAGACCCGGTCTAGTTGTGTGGGAGTAGGTATATTTCATTCTCAATATAAAATTATTCAGATGGTAAAACTTCCTCCTGAAACATCAGTTTTCACTGGAGAATGCTTTGGTTTGTTCAAGGCATTAGAGTACGTTTTAATTGCTAAACTTAAAAATGCTCTCATATTATGTGACTCTAAAAGTGCGTTACAAACTATCGAAAAGTTTACATTTAAAATGAAACCCTATTACCCCATTGTATTTGACATAAGAAAACAGTTACACAAATGTATATTGAGAAACTACACGGTACAGTTTGCTTGGATTCCAAGTCACTCCGGAATCCAAGGAAACGAAAGAGCTGATCAATTAGCCAAACAAGCTGTGCAGAATGGTGACACATTCCCTTATAAAAATTTCTGTCATGATCTTGTCAGCCTCCCTAAAGATTATCTTCGACATTCCTGGGAACTTCTTTGGAGTGAGAGCTCTCAAGTCAAGGGCAAGATTTATGCCTCAATTCAGCCCTCAGTCCCAGTCAAACCATGGTTTTTTAAAATGAAAGGCTCTAAACTAATCACAAGCATGATAATTCGCATGAGGCTTGGCCACGTTTGTACTCCTTTCCACCTTGCTAAGTTGCATATTGTGGATAGTAATCTTTGCGAGTGTGGAGGTGATGTTGGTACTTTAGATCACATATTCTTCTCCTGTTCCCGTTATGATCGATCATCCTTTCTCCGTTCTCTTGTTTCCCAAAATGTTTCCCTTCCTACTTGTGTTTCTTGTTTAGTAATGAATCCCATTGAATATTTTAACTTGATATCTGCATTTTTGTTAAAAAATGATATAAAGATTTAGTTTGTGTATGTTTATTTTCATATATATATTTTTCCTAAAGAATAAAATACTTCCTTTCCTGAACCTTAAAAAAAATTCTTTTCCTCTCCGATATTTTCCTTTAAAATATTTCCCTACCTTTTATTACCCGAAATTGGCACAAAGATATAACTAGTGCCACACTACAAAAAAAAAAAAAAAGTTATGTCAACGAACTGACACTTGACAACCTGACAGGCGCGAAATGCGATAGTTGGAAAATTTTATTTTGTGCGAGTTGGATTATTTACAATACAAAGTAAGTGCAAACTTGTTTATTTGGATCATTATTACATTCTATCGCTGTGTAAAAGTAATCGTAAACAGTGTGTGATTTTTTGTAGGAATGGAAAGACTTGCAGCTCGAGTGTGTAAGACACAGTTTGAGACTTCTTGTAACGAAACCCAGGTTGAAGTTACGCTAGAGCTCGGTGTTTTAATAATTCTGCCTGAGGTCAAGCAAATCTTTTCGCCAGTGGTCACAAAAGGCTAAACTAAAACGCCAAAAGATTGGTCTATGATGAATATTTTTCTCATCACAACTTCTTTACCTTATTAGAATCCCTCCCGCTCGAGCCTCGTCATTGATGAGCGCCGTGTAGAAATTACTGTCGATTGCAGTCCCAGCTTAAGCCCAGACTCACGATGATGACTATTTAAAACTATTACTTAGCTATATATAATTATTGTTTTTAGGTCGCCCTTTGGCCCACACATAGATGAGTCTGAAGAGTTTTATCCCAGGTGGAAATGCAACAGGCTGCAGTCGAGATGGTTAATGCTCAAGCAAATAACTTTATAGCACAGAACCCGGGCAGGATTACTGATACTGTTGAAAGATATTTATCCCATATTGGTGTCCCATAGAGGTAAAGTACTTATGAATCTTTTGTCTAAGCAATAAAACTATCAAGTTTATCATCAACAACATTCATGTAATATAATTATAAATAACAGCAAAGGGAACTATAATCTAACATAAAACAAAATCAATGTGTTTTAAATAAGATTGCGCTGATCAAAATCCACATCAAGGTGGCCTCTTCTTGACGCAGTTCCAATATACTGTTGCTGTGTACAAGACAATGTTTTTCTGTATAATATTGTTGCGAAGTATCCACTATTAGGGTCAGAAGTGTTGCTATTCGGGGACAAACGAGCGGAGACACCTGAAACATTATTTTTTATTGTTATAGATTAAGCAATTATGTAATTTTATTTAATATTTTTGTTAATTATTGTCTGATGATTTTACTTACCTAAAATTTTCAATTTTTTTTTCAGCCTGGAGTTGATCCAAACTAGTCTTCAGTGGATGGTGTTTCCATAATGAAGAAGAAGTCATGGTTTGCCCCTCTGTGGCTAGCATCAACACTTTTTATATTCAAATCAGTCGATGAATGATGAACCTGAATGAAAAGAAAAAAAAACTATTTATTATATGTTTCTGTTACCGTGTTTGATTATTGAAAGATTTCTAAGTTATTCATGATGAGAATCATGAGACGATTAATTATTTTATTATGTTTCTGTAAGTTTCATTATCTGATTATTGCAACATTTTTTGTTATGTTAAGTATATAAGATGAGTAAATAAATATACAATTTGGTAAAAATATGTTATCTATCACTATTGTTTTATTTTAGTACGTAATAAGTAGGTATTTATAAAGTCTCTTCTTCTTTTCACGATAAGAAGAAGAAGATTAATAAAGTTAAAGTAAAGTTGAGCTTGGCACAATCAAAGAGACCTATGCCCAGCAGTGGGTGGAGTCGGGCTGTGGATGATGATGATTATGTTGAAAAGTAAAGAAAAATAACAACATTCTACCTTTTTAATCCTGAAGGGTAAAGCAGAGGTTAGCTCTTAGTATCTGCCAGTAGTAGTACGGGTCACAGCTCACAGGTAGATACACTAACCTGCTGCATCTTATAGTGTAGTTCCTATAAACCTATAATAAGACCCAGATGCATTAAAGCTGAGGGTGATCAGCACCTAAAATGTAAATAGAAGATTGTAGTAAGTTATTAACTTATTACTTATGTATATCAATATCAGTGGGTATATTTATTGAAGGGGGTACCGGGTAAACCTCTACAATCACTATCATCATCATCACTACATAGTATAAAACAAAGTCGCTTTCTTTGTCCCTATGTCCCTTTGTATGCTTAAATCTTTAAAACTACGCAACGGATTTTGATGCGGTTTTTTTTAATAGATAGTGATTCAAGAGGAAGGTTTTAATACCTTTTTTGCGTGCCACCCGTGCGAAGCCGGGGCGGGTCACTGGTAGGTAGTATAAAACAAAGTCGCTTCCCGCTGTCTGTCCCTATGTATGCTTTGATCTTTAAAACTACGCAACGGATTTTGATGCGGGTTTTTTTAATAGATAGAGTGATTCAAGAGGAAGGTTTTTTGCACCCGTGCGAAGCCGGGGCGGGTCTCTAGTACTAAATAAAAGTGTGTATCTGCTTAATTAATATACATAACTTTAATTATTAATTATCACAATCCTTTTACTTGCCTTGGAGGTAGTATTTATGTCATCCTGACGGGCACTTAAGTAGGTACGGCTCCAGCTCCTGGATGAGACCCCGACCAACACTTTTAGTTGATCTATATACACCCAACAAACTCTTGTCCAGCATTTCGGTATTTTCAGATTCCGAAGAGTTTTGTTTCGTCCGCGAGTTATTATGGAATACAAAACACGCGCGTGCTCCAAAAAAATTGTCTAAAGCGCTAAATCGGCCATAATTTATTTATTTATTCACTAAATCTATATTAAGACTCGTAAGATGTTGGTATTTAGTAACATATTAAGAATCTGCTATTTGACATTAGCGCAGCATTGGCGCCTTTCATCAAATGTGGCCATTTTACGAATTTCCATACAAAATTGTCAGTTAGAGGAATTGCGTGAATTGAATCCTCAGCGAGTAATATTAGGAATTGCCATATTGTGACCATTTTACGAATTCGAACATTATTCTTAATATTTTCCTTAGACGATTCTGCCAAAGTGGCCGTTTTAGACCCCCTGGTCTCCAAAGCAACTGAAGAACAGTGAAGGCGTGAACGAGAGCTGATGATGTAATAATAATTGATTTTCATCTTATATTAATTAAAAACAAAGTCAAAACTATGGTTTAAATTTTACATCTTAAAAGGAATTCCTCCAATGAGGAACTTGATTATCCTCGAATGTCAGAGGCAATAATATAAAACGTCCCGTGGGATAAAGTCCAAAGATAACCCGAATGAAGCCGAGGACTAGGCTAGTTTAGTATATTTCAACTTCCGAGCATTGAGGTATAATGTACTACGTACCTTCCGAGTTGACTAACTGATAAAAGTGTGAACTAACTGCATGTTTGTAACGGGATGTTTAACAAACAAACGTCTCATGTTGTAACACGATCGATTAACTGCATTTCCGTCCAAGTGCCCTTTAGATAACATAAAATCACGCCTGTAATCCCCGAAGGGTTTGGCTGAGATTTACCCAATAAAGTGCGCGCGGATCTAGTTGGCCGCGCCTTATGGGCCTACTACACGCACGCACTTCCCCACAGTTTTGCCTGCGGGATTACACGGTGCACACAGTACATCGCGCGTGTGGTTTGTAATGGTAATACAGCTTTACCAACCATACGCGCGATGTACTGTAAAGTGTGAACGAAAACTGTGGGGAAGTGCGTGCGTGTAGTAGGCCCATTAGGTGGCGACAGGGGTGAGGGGGCGGGTTGCCTACAGCTCGCAATGCACAGGAGACTATAATTAGACAGTGATGACCAATCTCGAGATATCGTGAACAATAATTGTTCAATTTATTGAAAATAATACTTAAATAAAAAACAAAAACATGCCTAAGGCGCGGCCAACTAGTTCCGCGCGCACTATAGTACAACTTTGCCCGACATGGGAATCAAACGCAGGACCTCATAGTACACACAAATTTTGCCAGTTATGTTATGTTATCGGTGGCAAATATAAGCAATATCAATACAAAACACGGTCACGGCGATCACACGATATTTTATAAACAGTGCCGATAAAACACTGCTGTTCTACGGCCATTCAGTGGCTAATATACCAATAAGCAATGCACTAAACTTAGCAAACATTAGACTATAAAGTGCTTTTTAAACCATTTGCTAAAACTTAAGAGAACTACTTAAGTGGTTGTGTTCCTTCTACCAAATAAATAAGAGTATCCTGATTTCCTTAATATTTTACCATGTTCGGAAACAATGTCTTATGTGAGTAACTAAATCTTTTATTTGTTTCTCAAATAATTATACATATTAAAATATTCCTTTAAAAAATAAAATATATAAAAAACATTTATAAAATATTGTAGCCCACCGGTATCGGGAACAGCCTAGGCTACCGGGAGGTCAGAGCTCCAGAGAAATACACCTCCTAACAATACGAACCGTGTCCGGGAGTACCTAACAATTTCGGTTTTCTACCGTGATCATGATCCAGCTGCCTAACAAAATGTCGACAACCTGGCGACCCAAGTCAAGATTCTTTATTTGTTTATCTTTCCCGGTTTTAATTATTATTAATGAACTCCGACCTTTACCTATGTCGATAGTCGTTTCAGCCTATAACTCCTCACATTTTACTTTATATAATCAACAGATCTTGGCGTGCTCTCAGTAAACCTGGTTTGCTGTGTCTGTTTCGTAAACTATAATATGTTTGAAGGGTTTACTAAACCTGCACCTCATAAAACGTTCATTTGGCAAAGTAAACGTTACGATAAATTTTTCGATGAGTCGGATTATGAGGACATCAACTCGACCGTTTCTACTCCTGCCACCAGCTCGACAGTTTCTACTACAATCACCAGTTCGGCAGTTTCCACTCGAGTTGGAAGAAGAAAAATTCATTTTAAAACTGCAAATGATTATGTAAGTACGACTGTCTTTTTTATTCTGTCGCTAAATACTCGTACTGCCTTAGTTTAGAATTTCAATAGAATAAGAGGCAAATGCTGTTTTTTGTTGCCTATACTATCTGAACTGATGACTGCACATCAAGCTACTATAATCTTCCAAATTTCTTGCATAGATTTTCAACTGCATCACTAAATCATTAGGTTCAAGTTGATAGGGAAAATTTAACACTTTCGAGTAGTGATGTGCTCGAAACATGGACAGGGAGAGAAAGGCAAAAGAAAATATGGATGGATTGTGTGAGGAATGATATGAAAGAGAAAGAAGTAAATGATGCCGTGACGTCTAACAGGGGAGAATGCAAGAAAAAAACGTGTTACGCCGACCCCAAGTAGAATAGGACAAGGGCAGGAAAATGATGATGTAGGCCTCTGTAGGCATAGATTTTATTAACACTGAAAATATTCAGAAACATCTTCAATTCCAACAGTACCCAGCCACAACAGAAATGGAGCACAAGAAACCAACAGTTAATGTGACGGAATTTAACAAAAAATGCCCTGAGAACGAGCAGCCATTAAGCCTCGGGACCTATGAGATCCCGACGAAGCGAGACCTGGTCATCTTCACGCAGAGAACCCTACTGAACATGTTCAATAGTTACCATGAGAAGACACTGTTGTTGCTTAGAGATATTAAAGAGGTGCGTACCTTATGTGGTCACGGCTATTTGCCCATCAATGGTCAACAAGATTATTCCTTACAATGTTGATTTTTACATGAGCCTTGATTTTGTGAAACCTCTTCTTTGCAATATCTTGAGTTTGCCACAGTATCTAGTATCTACTACTTTATATAACATCATGCCTGTAATCCACGAAGGGAAGAGTTACACCTAATAGCACACCCATATTTCGCCATTTATGATTATGACCCATGAAATCGGGGGTGAGCCTATTACCATCATCAACCGGGCACAAAACCGAATTCCGTGGCTACTACTAACAATTCCTTGTGAGAAAACCGAAAATAACTTGGAAGGAACTTGAACCGACTTCAACTTGCGGCGTCCTGCGAGTTGAAGTCTTAGTGCATTCGAACACTATAGACCTAGAGGGAGGGAGGGAGGGCTGTCCACTGTTTTCTTATTTGAAAACCGTTTACAGGCTACAAGAGCAACAGCGTCGGTGGAAAAGAAGTGCCACGGAAGAGGAAAAGGACTGATGTACAAGCAATGTGTGAAAGAAGTCAACAAGAAGTTTGTTACCATCACCAAAGGATTAGTACAGACGCTTGAGCGACAGGAGGAGGAAGTCAAGGCTTTGACAGAGGTAGGTATTCCTATCTATCTATATGCATACCTATTTAACCTATTATAAGTATACCTATACGCACGCGGATTAACGCACAAGCCGAACCCTTAGGGCTAGAAACTTAAAATTTATTTGCAAGTATTCCTCGTATGACGTAGGCATCCACTAAGAAAGGATTTTTCTAAATTCAACCCCCAAGGGGCCAGGGGGTCAAACATAAAAACATGAGAGCTGCAGTTTGTGAAGCGCTGCCCTATCAGCCCCTATTCTCTAGATTTATTCTTACGTTTCAGGGTAAAATATGCGACATGGCATCCATGAAAACAAACCCCATACTGTTAATAAAAGTATTGGCCATGGACGAAGCTGCACTGGTTTTCGCTTTGCCAGCTTTTTTAAGGCTACTCGGAGCATGTAGCGTTCATTGTGATCAGTAAGTACAAGTATAATTTATTTAATTATGAGCATTCACACGATACCTTGTAACCTTATAATTTCTATAGGTCATATTATTAAACATAACGGTAATTTTACAGACCGGCTGCGCCTGATCACCGTCCAAGGCTACGTCAAATGAGCGACCAAGAATTAGTTGTAAAACATTTCCTTACAAACAAAAATTACTACCAACTTTTAAAAGAAGGATAAAAGAATGCAGTACTGGTAAACTGGATGCATTCCTTACATTCAGCGCCAATGAACGCACCCACTACGATCGATCGAGCTTTGCCGTACTCCGCGTGCCGTAAGCTAGATGTCGCTAGTATCAATGAACTTTTGACGTGAACTTGATTGAAACTTAGAATAACTTAACCAAAATATTCTAAGCTTTTTAAGTGATGTGAATAGTGATAACCGTGAGAATATATGTATAAATAACAACATTTATATTACAATGCGTGAGAAATACACATGTGTATTTGAAATCGTAGAATAATACATCCTGGTTGTTCCTTCTAAAACTTGATCAAATTCATGGGAAAAGGTATGTTGTGTTATTTACTAGTAGAATAAGCATGATCTGTAAGGAAAGTGAGTTAAATCCAACTTAAATATTATCAGTTAAAGTACGCATAAAGTTAATTTGATCAATTACGAGTCGGCGAAAGTCATATTAGCCCACTTTCACGCGAGTATCAAGTTAGTAGCGAGTTAGTAATTACACGTTGATAAAATCGGTTTTGTCAAGTGAACAACATCATAAAACCTTCAAGTGTTACATTCTGACTGGTATCAACATTTGCCACAATACTAAATCATTTCGATTCGAAGTTTTATAAACTTTGTAAGAGTTAGGCCTAACTTAGTTATTTGTCTAATAATGAAAACATTTAGTATATCACATATTTATACAATCTCAGAACAATTTTTAACAATTCTTGCAGTAAGATAATAATTGACTAAGTATTCCAGTATGTTTAGGAATAATAAAAGCAGGACAGTATTTGACCTAATAACTTGTAAGTAAGTAGTAATGAGATGAGTGAATGCCATTGATATAATAATAGGTATATCAATGGTGAATGCTATAAAATAACATTCTTTTATCATAATCATAGTCTATACTGCATGTTGTTACATCTGCTCACTTGTAGACCACTGCAGACACTGGAAAGATACTCATTATCTTGTAAATAATTATGACGTGAAAATATCTCCTACAAGAATGTTAATATTTTCAAATGGCTTTGGTCTAGCATACAGGCAAGGGAAGTACTGCTTTCAAGTTATTATTATTTTGCTTATGTGGATATTGTGACACTTTTAATAACCATCACTTATTATATATTATTATTATTATTACATATTATTGTTCCACTACCTCGTTGGTCTAGTGAACAGGTTGGGCAATGTGTTATTGGTTTTTTCCATCAGGAATTTCTCAGCATGTGCCACAGAGTCTGAATTTGTGCCCGGTTGATGGCAATAGGCTTGTCCCTAATTATGAAATGTGGGTGTGGTATCAGGTACACCACTGCCAAACTCTTCAGGGATTACAGTTGTGATGTTATGTTATTGTACTACTATTGTACATGAAGTCTAAATAAGTAAATTAGTCAACAGACTACCTTACTCATGTTCAACAACAACCCTTGATATAATGGTTGACGATAAGCGCCACCTATCAGATTTATGAAGAACTACCTAAGTAGGACCAACATCGATAATGAACTGATAGGTATTTGAATTTATCTCTATCCCCAAGTTATTTAAATTTTCTCTTTTGAAGGATTTTTAAATCAACTGGAGCGAGATATGCACTCCTTTCCAAGATGTGACCATGGCAAGAGAAGGTCATATTGCCATTGTCCATCGCTGTAGGCCATTCCACTGTCATAGTAGACATTGATCTTGTAAACAAAGATGTGACTAAAGATGGCATAACTACTATTCTTAGCTTAATAATGAATAAGTTTGTTTACAGTACCTCTACCTAAATATGTAAGAATTTTGGGGAATGAAACCAAACTGTGGGAGAAATAGTGATTCATATGTATGAAACACTATTTCCTCAGACAGTTTGGTTTGGTAATCCCAAATTTAAAAAGGCAAACTTTTAGATTTGCGATTGTTGGTCTCTTGCATTGTAACAAGTGCAGCACCTTTTAATAGCAATCTAATAAATTGTTACAACACAATGTAAAAAATTAAATTATTTATTAGATTCAAAGTCACAATCCATGGCTATAATTAATAATAACATTTGCACTAATTAAAATTTATTCTAAATTGCTTAAAATAACAATATCAGCCTTAGTTTAATTTTATTGTAAGTATTCCACTTACTATAATTATAACTACGTAAGTAAAATCAGGGTAATATTTTATTTAGAAAAAAAGTTATAGTGATGCTTAAATAATAGGTATATTGTAAAGATATTCATCCAGTCTAGTAGAACATTTAAAATTGAGTTTTAATGATTATTTAATATGTCTATGTATTCTGCTCTAATTGAAATATTGCAAGTACTATCTTTCCTTCGGTGGAAGGGTCATCAGTCCGAATCCTACACATAGAAATTTTAATAATGTTCAAAACAAACTTTATACTAAAATAATGGTTTTTACTTTTTAGTAAGACTTATTTATTAATAGAACGACTTCCAAGACACTATGTCTGATAAAAGATGAAATATTCATCAATACATTAGAAAAACAACACATTTGCAAGTGGCTGTACATGCTCATGTCATCTTGGAAATCAGAATATAAAGTAGAATGTCAAGCCAAATGTTATTTCCTATGTTTTTTCCGACTGCTACGACTCTTCTTAGATTTAGACTTCTTTGATTTCTTCTTATGTTTCTTCTTCTTGTCTCTGTCTGATTCACTGCTGGATGATGATGATGATGATGAAGAACTGCTTGTTGATGATGTGCTTGATGATCTGTGAATGGAGTAAACAACAATCATCAATTATCTTACTGATATGTATGACAATCTTGCTAAGCGGTATCATATCCCATTAGCTAATTGGGTTGTGGAGGTCACATAGGCAGTCGCTTCATCTATATAAATAAAGAGAGAAGTCCTGACTGACTGACTGTCTGATTGACTGACTGACTCATCAACGCCCAGCCCAAACCCTTGGACCTAGAAAGCTGAAATTTTGCACAGAGGTTCCTTTTATCATGTAGACAAGGAATAAGGAAGGATTTTTCGAAATTCAACCCCTAAGGGAGTTAAATAGGGGATGAAAGTTTGTATGGAAAATCATAACTTTCACGCGGGCGAAGCCACTGGCAAAAGCTAGTGTAAAATAATGGTATTCATCTGCCTCCCATTAGACTGGAAGCCGACCGCAATGTAGTTGAGAAAAGACTAGGCAAATGTGTTAATCAAAGTCCTAATCTTCAATATTTTCAGTATAATTATGATGATCATAATTATCTGTAATAGTTCCTATACACTTACCTAGACCTCTTTCTCTTCTTCTTTTCCTTGGCCTTCTGTAGTTTCTCCTGCAACTTCTGCCTCAGCTCTGCTTCTCTGAGCCTCTGCAGTGGAGTGGCATACTCCTCCTCAGTGTCACTGCTGGTACTGCTCACATCCAGTACTATCTCTTTGTTAGGGTCCACCTGCAAAACCATACTTGTGATTACTTTAACTATAGTGAAAACATAGGAATATTCCAATAGCAGCATTAAGTTAATAGATGATTGTATACATTTATACACACAGAACATAAAAGATAAACTTATAAAAAAAGAATGCACAGTGAGTGATCAATGTACAGTGCGATCAAATTATCTTGGCAGCTCCGAACTTCGTGCAGGTCATTTTGTTACAACAAATGTATAAAAGTGTTATGATATTTCTTTTATTTGTATTTCTCACTGTTTATTTTAGATATTTTCTGATCGTTTAAGTATTGGTTTATCTGGCAATAACAGTTTTATTCCCAAGTTTACATGCATAAAATTTCGCAAAGCCTATGTTCAGACCTGCCAAGATAATTTGATCGCACTGTACATACAACACTATAGATCTATACTACTACAATAATAAATTTTATTAACTTGCTTTTTGTCTGTAAAAGTTCAAAACACTTTTTATCATGTTATTGAATTGAAATAAGTTCTTATGAATGAACAACTCAACAACACTGAAGTTTAAACTAAGTTCATTTACCTTGATAAAGTTTCTACATTGAAACGTAAGATGTCCAGCGTAGCCACACTTCTTACACGCCGCTCGAGACGTCTCCTTGCCGAATTTATTCACTAAATCTGTATAGTTAGACATTATTGTGTGTAAAACGCGAAGAAAATATTAGAACAAGAATTATTATCCCATTCTCGTAAACAACACGAGACGAGACGTGACGTGAAACGTCAACAAACAATGCAGTGTTGCCAGATGACCGTCTCGCGTTCCCCCCAAACTTCTCCGAAATCCCCCCAAAATCCAGGTTTTCAAGAAAAAAACCCCCACAAATGGAAAAAAAAAATTTATTAATTAAAAAAAATATATTATAGATTTTTGAATAAAAAAAAAGAAAAACAATTTTATGCTATTTCAGCAATGGCTTCCATGACACAGTCAGTATCTTCACACGAGTCGTCTGCAGTCCCGTACATTTTTTCAGAGTTAAATCTCTTTAACATATTTGCACTGGGTTTAAAATGAATACACCCTTCTACTAATGAGCGATGAGAATTCTCAAGATGGATTCGGCAGTTTGAATGGCTAACCTGTTTCGTAGCTTGTCTTTTATAATCGCTACTTGCGAGAAGGCTCTTTCCACAACTGCGTTAGAAAAAGAAAAAGGCAACGACAAAATTCCGGGGCCACTCGGCATCATCGTGCGCAGCATTGTGTTTTCGTGTGTGTCAATGAATATAGTAATATAATATAATTATGGTGTGTGTGCTTTCACTGATTAGTTAGTATTATATTTTCTTATCAAACATTAATTATATAAATTTTGTACTTAAAAATCCCCCAATTCCCTCCAAACCCGTTTTTTTCCCTCCACGAATCCCCCCAAAAATACTGTCCCCCCAATTGTCCCCCCATACCTTAAAAAAACCCCCAGATTTGGGGGGATTCCCCCCAATCTGGCATCACTGAAACAATGCCCGTCAATCCCGTTCCATTTCGCTTTGCGCTATATGGAACGCGTCAGTTTATTTAAAATAGTAAGTTAATTAGAAGCCGAATAAAATTAAATAGTAAAACCTAAGGATAGAATGTTTCTGCAATAAATTAATTCGGAGATTCTATTGTAGGATTTGTGTTTTATTATTTCTATAAAACAAAAAAATATAACCTCAAAATTTTTAACTTGACCGTGAAACGAAACGCGTCTTCGAACGTTTCGTTCCACGTAGATGTTCAACATTCCTTTAAATAAATACTTTTTTCTTATTACAGCAAATGACGAAAATTCAAGAACATATTAAAAACGTTTCATCAAAAATAAGGAGTTAAAAGAAATGTTCGGAAATGGCGGAGTTCCTGCCGCTGTGCGACGTGCTGTTCAACGTAATCTCGCTCGCCGGGTACTTCTGCGACGTGGTGTTCGACGTCGTCATGGGCTACGCGTTGCTCGAACGAGGATATAAAGGCACTTTCGCAGCCGCTATATCTATTGTTATCACTTCGCTGCTTATTTCACAGGTGTGTAATGTTTGTAACTTAGTTGAGAACCATTTATTATTTGGCACCTTGTCTTTTCAGCCTTTGAAAGAGTAAAAGGCCAAGGCTTTTTGCCATACGTTTACAGTAAATATTTCCTACCCCCGTTCTGCCTTCGTGGTCGAGTGGTTTAGGCGTTTGCCTTGTGACCCGGTGGTCGTGGGTTCGATTCCCACGGGAAGCATACTTTGAAAAGTTGTTTCCAGTTTGGTTAGGACATTGCAGGCTTCAATCACTTGATTGTCTGATAAAAAGGATGGTTCCGTGCTTCGGAAGGCACGTATAAGCCGGTGGTCCCGACTGCCAAATGGCGGTCGTCAAACCATGTCAGAGGCCCTTGCGGCGGTTAAACTCTGACACTAGGGTGCGTAGGGTCGTCAGACCTTACTGCCCACACGATAAGAAGAAGATTTATTATTGACTTATATGTGGGATAATTGTAGACCATAATGCCGCGCCAAACAGATAGTTTTACTAAAACCATTGTTGTCCCTTATCTCTAGGTACTATCCCTCCGCTGGTACCTGCACGTGTGGTGGGCGGGGGAGGGGCGCAAGGGGCGGCCGCCGTGGCTGCCCATCTTGCTGCACTGTCTGCAGCTCGGGGTACTGTGGCGGTATGCAAGGCTACTCGTGCCCGTGGAGCTGAGGCGGGTGAAGCATCAAGTGCGCGATTTGTGTGAGTATATTTTATTACCTAATAGTGAAATTTTAGCTGTATCGTGAGACCGAATACACAAAGGCCTCCCCCAAATATTTCTGGAAGAAAACGCTTGCAGATTCCTAGCTCTGTTCAGAGTTACTCTGGAGAGATACGCTCACGTCTCTGTTCAGGTGACTGGCTCCTAAAGTCTGCTACCCGCAAAACGCCCAATATCGAATCCCTCTGGCGTACGGTGCGGCTGTTGTGGATAGTGATGGATATTGCATCTTCCCATGGCCATACCGCCACTTGATTTGCAACTAACCATTCTTCGCAAAAGGAGGCACAGTTATGGCTTGCACATAACTCGTCGTAACATACCATCAAGACGTTGAGCTGATTCATTTGATAGAAACCAAAGAGTTAGAGATATAATAAATAAGCCATTACTCTTGCTTTTAAGGATCAGGCATCTTCTGGGCACGCTCGTTCCCGGTTCCATCGTATTCTCATCCATCGCTTCCCATCGGGCGTAGTCGAGGTCGAGAACAGGCCCATTTAGCAATATATAAAAGAAGTAAAGTTAATCATGCCATCCTGCCCACAGGCATGCTCCGCCTAGTCCACGCGTTCTGCGAGGCAGCGCCGATGTTGCTGCTGCAGCTCCACATCCTGTTCAAGGATACCAACAGGGAACCGGCCAGCGACCTCGCTGTCACACCGGAGCCGAGCATCGACGAGCCGTCTGGTAAGGGAAAATAATTAATCTATATCTATAAAAGCGAAAGGTCACTCACTCACTGACTCATCACGAAATCTCAAAAACCGCTGGACGAACAAAGATGATTTTTTGCAGGGAGGTAGTTTATGGTTAGTAGACGTCCGCTAAGAACGGATTTTGCGACAGGGCCGGATTAGGGTGGTCTTAGGGCCCTAAAAATGAAGGAGTTTCATAAAAACTTGCGAGGGCCCTTAGCCCTCGCAAGTTTGTATGGAACTCCTTCATTTTTTGTGCTACAATCTAGATTTTTGGCAGAGACGTAGTTTATAGTCAGTGGGCGTCTGCTATGAATTAATTTTGCGACAGGGCCGGATTAGGGTGGTCTAAGGGCCCTCACAAGTTTGTATGAAAGTCCTTAATTTTTCGTGCTACAATCTTGATGTTTGGCAGAGAGGTAGTTTATAGTTAGTAGACGTCCGCTAAGAACGGATTTTGCGACAGGGCCGGATTAGGGTGGTCTAAGGGTCCTCGCAAGTTTGTATGAAACTCCTTCATGTTTTGTGCTATAACCCAGATTTTTGGCAGAGACGTAGTTTATAGTCAGTGGGCGTCTGCTATGAATTAATTTTGCGACAGCCGTATTAGGGTGGTCTTAGGGCCCTCACAAGTTTGTATGAAAGTCCTTAATTTTTCGTGCTACAATCTTGATGTTTGGCAGCGACGCAGTTTATAGTCAGTAGGCGTCTGCTATGATTGTGCTATAATCTTGATTTTTGGCAGAGGCGTAGTTTATAGTCAGTAGTCATCCGCTATAAAATAGTTTTGCGACAGGGCCGGATTAGGGTGGTCTATGAGCCCTCGCAAGTTTGTATGAACGTCCTTCAGTTTTTGCGCAACAATCTTGATTTTGGGCAGGGACGTAGTTTGTAGTTAGTAGACGTCTGCTATGAACGGATTTTGCGACAGGGCCGGTTAAGGGAGGTCTAAAGGCTCTCACAAGTTTGTCTGAAAGTCTTCATTTTTTGCGCAACAGTCTTGAATTTTGGCGGGGACGTAGTTTATGGTGAGTAGAAGTTTGCTAAGAACAGATTTTGGTCCAGGGTCGGATTAGGGAGTTCTAAAGGCTCTCGCGAGTTTCTATGTAAGTTGATTTTTGTACTTCCGGCCTGAAATTTAGCAAGATATATCTATTAGCGAACAATTTTTTTGTGACGACCTGCAGTAAGGGCTCTTGCAAGTATGTCAATGAAATCCTTGGCTTTTTGGAGCCAAAGATTGGTAGTAATATAATTATTATGTATGTGTGGGAACATATTTTATGACAGGGCCAGTTTAAGGGAATATATTCGCTTCGATTGGCATTTGTCATTCGATTTGGCATAGTACATCCCAGAGGCAGTCCCACACATACATACACGTCAAAATTTCCTCGCGAACGAAGTCGCGGGCAACAGCTAGTTGTAATATAAGCGCAAAATGGGTTTATTCCGCCGCGTTACGCGAATACGAGATCGTCATTTTCTCTCTCATATGTAGCCCATTTGTTCGGAAAACGTGAAAGCTTCCTCTATCAGTGCCGCTTTCATTAGGACGTGTTCTAACTAGTGGCGGTACTTTCATACAAAGCTAAAAGCTTGACTTGCCTTTATAATGCTACCTACTCTTCATGATGTTACGGTTTCTGAATAGTCTGCTGCCTAGACATTTCTCAAACTATTTTTGGAACTGCTTCCAGATACCTAAATACCAGTATTTAACATGGAGTGACTGCCTATCTGAACTCCACGACGCAATTACTGGTAAACCCCTGTTTAGACTAGGGGTCGCAAACCGGGATCCCGGATACCGAAAATACCGGGATACCGGACCGAAAATGGTCCTTCACAATACCGGTATTGAATTTTAGAATACCGGGATTTACGATATTTTCGGTATTCATCACAGAACGATGCAAATCGCAAATCACGGCACTTTTCCTGCACCGCCGCCACTTTTCCTGTACTAGTTCTAACGCGTTGCTGCAAGAAGAATGTTGATTATTACTATTATAATAGAATATGCTTGTTATAATTTAAGATTTTACAGATTTAATTAAATGAAGAATACTTAATTCATTTTTGTTTAATATGGCTTTCATTAGCGCAGGTAGCGATGTTGCAATTTCGATGGGAGGGAGATAAATCGTATTCTTTGTTTAAAAGTTGATTTTCTTTTAATTGCTGACTTCCCAAAAAGAAGGAGGTTTCTATATTCTACCGATTTTTGTCGCGATGTCGAGAGACACCGCCAAGGCCACACCGAGAGACCGCATTCTCCGTCGTGAGGGTTCTCACGCGTATGCTGGCATCCACCGTCGAGCGCTTCTTGCGGAACACCAATTTGGTTAATTCGGACCCATCCCCTCAAGGTGCTCGACGAGGCGGTTTGCATTTATAATCAAAGAGCTTGCCCACCTCGTCGAGCAGCACAATGGGCCGGTATGCGGACGGCGAGTCCCAGCTTATAGATGATGACCACCTTCCCCGTCTTCCAATGAAGCGGAAATAGCCTCTTTCCAAGCATGCGCTTAAGAACCCCTCCAGTCGGGGCCGAAGAGCCTCTGAGGCCAAGACCCAGTCTTTGCCAGGCAACCCGCAGTCCCGGGGCAGTATTGTTGGCTTTAAGCCTACGTACCGCCACTCTCAGGTCTACCCCAGTCACCTCCTGAATGTCGTCATCGTCTCCTGAGTGGTCCGCTTGCAGCATCGCAGGTGGCGGAGCCATGCTGATGCTCCCCTCGCGAATCACCACGTCCTCCACGAGGTTAGGCCGGAGACTCTGCGTCAGCTGGGGGGGCCGGGTGCGGAGTTTATTCCGCAAATTCTTATAAGGGCGCCCTCACGGATCTCTGTTGAGAGTCTCCAGCATCACCTCGCCGGCCTGATCCTTGGCCCGCCGACGAGCTTCGAGGAAGGCGGTCTCCGCCGCTCTATTCCCTTCATACAGCTCCGCTTCAATGGCTTCCGCATTCGGAGGACGAATGCGGAGCCTGCGATGCCTGGCGTACAGGTGCTGCGCCGCCACACACTGCTCACGCAGGTGTGACAGCTCTCGCGACCACCAGTACACCTGACGCCGGGCGCTTCCTGGCCGGACTCGGGGTATTGCCATGTCGCATACCTCAGACATGGCCTCCTGGAACCAACCCGCCTCGTCGTTGACGTCCGCAAGCCTGACCGGTAATGGCACCCAGGCCCGCACGATCGAGGCTTCTAGGAGGAGCTCCCGGTACAGCTGCTTTCAACACTCGGGGTCTGTGGGACCGACGCGCTTGAGAACTGGGCAGAGACCTCAAACCGGATATACTGGTGGTCGAAGTAGGTCTCCACACCCTTCATGACGCGCCAGTCAATGACACGCTGTGACAGAGCTGAGCTGGCTAACGAAATGTCCACCACCGACTCGCCCCGCGTCCGTACAGAACCCCGGTTCAGGATGTCCAGGCCTGTTCCCAGAGCCCAGCACTCGACCATCCCACCCCGCACATCCGTGTAACGAGAACCAATCAATGCCAAGAGCTTGACTTGGCCAAGCTTAGTTAATATTTATATATAAAGGATATTGCAACTAAAAATAACAAAATAAAAAAACTTTTTTGCAAAAAAACCGTTGAAGTCGGTTTTAAACTTATATCTTTTTAAATTCTCTAATTTACCATATCACTATAGATACTATAAAAAATATAACGGAAAGAAAAACTAATAAAACAAATATAATTTCTATAAATGCCGAAAATACCGAAATTACCGGGATCCCGGTATTGTCCTAGACTCAAAACCGAAAATACCGGTTTCGGAAAGTGGGACCGGTATTGCGACCCCTAGTTTAGACTAGTTATCATTACCAGCCTTTCGGGCTATAACCGGGACCAACGGACTTGCTTTCCGAGACACAGAGGAAACTTTGTAAATACGTATTGGATTGTCCTCTATCCACAGACCTTTACCTTGGCAAACGCGGCTTAATAGACCCGTGCGTTCGTTACTATTTAGCCACGAACTCCTCTGTTTGGGTGACAGTATCTTAGGCCAATAATACCATCAACTTTACCCATTTTCAGAAAACAAAGCGTTCGCAGAGCTGAACGTGATATCAGCGTCCCTATCTCTGTTCTCCGTGTGCTGGGCGCTGGCCAGCTTCAGCAAGAACGTGCGGCTGCAGAACGTGCACCGACTTGTGCTCACTTGGCTTGGGGTCATCTTTCAGGTAAACATATTTAATCGGAAGAAGGGTTCAATATTACATTGATTTTGTAAAAAACTACAGGAAGTTATCCTAGAAAAATCTTGCAAAGCTCATGGTTCCTTTGGGGCCATCATTTATTTCCGTGAGGTTGTATAGGCCACTTTTAGAGATGGCCTCGTTGGTCTAGCCCAAGTAGGTAGGTCCGGGTCGCAAGTCCGACTGCTGAACATGAGGGCCTGGCTTCGATTCCAGAGTCGGGCAAAATGCTATTGGGTTTTTCCATTAGAAAATTCTCAGAAGCAACCACAGAGTCTGGATTTGTGCGCAGTTGATGGTAATAGACTCGACTGGGTGTACTATTAAGGTACAAGTTGGTAGCCGACTGCACGCAGCAGCAGCAGACGACATGACATGTCGTCGCTTCATGTCGTCACGACACGTCGTTGCATAATGTCGTTTTACTAAAGGGCATATCTACTGTTGTTTCTGTTATCTATGGAGATAACAGAAACAACAGGAGATATACTCTTTGCATGCGGGCATATATATATTATTATATGCGGCTGCTGCATGCAGTCGGCTACGGCAGCGTCGTTCGACCGCAGATCAGTAGTGCCCATGCACTACTGATCTGCAGTCGGACGACACGTGCGTCTGCCGCTCGACGACGCGTCGCTAGCTTCATGTCGCTAACTACGGAGGGAATTTCATAGAAATACGTAGAAACCAGTCGTGTCGCTGCGACACGTCTGCTGCTGCTTCGTGCAGTCGGCTACCAACTTGTACCTTTAGGTACTTCTCTGCTTTATGTTTCGGGGATTATAGGCGTAATGTTGTGTATGTTATAGAGTCTTTTAAGACTTAACATAACTGTCGAATTGTGGGCCTCTGCCTAACCCTTCAGGGTTTAAGAGTCCCCCTTGATGATGTAATATGTTATGTTGTTGTTGTATAGTTCCTGTGGCGGCTCGGAACGATATCGGCGCGTATCTGCGCACTCACTGTGTACGCTCTAGTCTACGAGTACTGGGTCTTCTTAGTTATAGGTAAGTACCACTAATGATATTTATAGCACAAAAAATAACAGTGTTAATCATATCATAATCATGTGTTATATTCTATTTTCATTTTTTTCTTTTCATAATTTAATATTCAAATGAACCCCGCCTGCTTCCAAGTTTTGTTTAATTTAAAATGTGCTTGTTTTTTGCTTTTCAGTTTTTTCAGTCGGGTTTTTTAGTTTTTAACTACTTTTTTTTATTTCCAACTTTTTAGTTCTTTTGTGTTTGTTCTTTCGTTGATCGCGTAAAATTCTTCGCAGATGATTTAACTTTTGTGCTTGTTTATAGGATTTCTCACTTTGTATTTCTTTTAAACATATAAGTGTTATATATTTTTGTAATCTCCTTTTGAAACCCTTTATTTTGATACCCCACTCGATGGTATTGGATTTTTTTTTTTGAAGTCCGCGATTTGGCCCCCAAAATCCGCAATTTTTCGTTGTTTTTTAATTTTAATGTGCCTATAACACCCGCGCCATCAAGACGAATCTAACGACGTATATTTCATTCAAATCGGTTCATCCGTTTATGAGTTATGAGGGAACAAAGAAACGGACATACATACATACATACACGTCAAACACATAACCCTCCTTTTGGGCTTCGCCGCAGTCGGGTAAACAGTTACCAGGGTGCCTACTATGACGTCTTAAAACAGTCCTAACTTATTCTTAATCCAGTGTGGAAAAGAGACGGCGATAGACACCCTGTATATTTCTGTCACGTTTCCACACTGGAATAAGATTAAGTTAGGACTGTTTTAAGACGTCATAGTAGGGCCCAAGGTATAAAATAGCCAGTCAAAATCATAACCCTCCTTTGGCTTTGCCGTAGTCGGGTAACAAGAGCACTGCGACTTTTTTTTTGCTTTTTTTAAAAACAAAAAAAAACGCCGTGCTCTTTTGACACTCATTGTATTCCCCAATTTGTATCTTTTTCTGTGAGGTGTGCTATTAGGATATCAATTATATGTTTTCTTATTTAAACATTACAAATATTATTTTTTGTTTAAATCTCTTCCCCTGTGACAGGTCTCCACTGGCTATCAATGTTCCTGTGGCTGATATCTCCCAAGAACGTGTTCCACGGCGAGCGTATCAGTCGGCCGCGCAAGGCGTACCTGTCTGCGCTCATTGCCTTCGTATACGTGTTCGCGTATGTCAACCTGCAGGAGCTTAACCATAGGCAGAAGATGGTAAGTAGACAATGAGATGGTTACCCGTATAGGGCCCTATACAGAAAGAAAGCTGGTAGCCGGCGCTGACCGGTGCGTGTCGAAGATTTTCGGAACTTGTCGGCGACGTTCGGCGCTTGTTCGTATAAATGCCTGCGCCGGTTACCTGCATGGACCGGTTCTTTTAAGCGCTGGTAGATCGGCGTCGGCTACCAGCTTTCTTTCTGTATACGGCCTTAGAGTTTAAGTTTTTAGGGCTAGGTGAACAGACATGAAGTAAAGGTTAACCCGTATGATAGGGTTAATGAGCCACTCGGTCACAGCTTTACTTCACCTGCCATCACTGCGCCTTGCTAAGTGTTCTGCCTAGCTCCATTTGAGTTCTATGACGCGATTCCTAATACCAAACATTAATAATATCAGGCTATTACTGGCTCTCTCCTGGGCTACAGATATAAAAAGCCTGGGTCTCACACAGAGAAGGCACGAGCATTGATCACCATGCTTGTTCAAGACGGGTGGGCAATTTCAGACTTATAAGTCGGTTTCATCACGATATTTTCCTTCACCGACATCTGAGATGTCCAAGATAAAATTATAAAGTACATATTAATTGAAAAAGCCACAGAACATAATATAATCGTTTGATCGGGCATGAGTGGTTCTGTTTTGACCTCGGGGCAATCTATACTAATATTATAAAGCTGAAGACTTTGTTTGTTTGTTTGTTTGTTTGAACGCGGTAAACTCAGGAACTGCTGGTTGGAATTTTAAAATTCTTTTTGTGTTGAATAGTCCATTTATCGAGGAAGGCTATAGGCTATATAACATCACGCTACGGCTAATAGGAGCGGAGCATAAATGAAAAATGTTACAAAAACGGGAAAAGGTATTTCCTTTTTGAGAGCTTCCGCTGCGTGCGCTGCGAAAACGGTTTAAGTTACGCAAATATTATGTATGAAGGAATTGTTCCTCTTTAAAATTTCTAAAAAAAAGTCCGCGACAGCATATATCTATCTTTTAAGATTGACTCACTGTAACCTTTTTTTACTATTAAACTGTTAGGTTAAAAATAATTATTTTTTGCGAAGCTTATTTAACCCATATGGTATTAATCTATATCTAAATAAATGTGTTTGTTAGAAGGAAAATTTAATATAGAATATTTGTGCCCTTTACTCTAAACAGTTTAAACAAATATCTTAGAAGATATCGCAATGTAAAAATATCCGCGCGGCAAAATAATTCGCGCGTCGCAATGTAGGGAGATTCTTTCCGGGAAATTCAAATTCAAAATATTTACTGCATCATAATGTTTACAAGTACAGAGTCTTATCGTATGTATTTAACAGTAAGAGATACCTATAGTAATTCACACTTTAAATAATCTAAGCTAATCTAAACCATCTAAACTATTATAATAAAGAAGAAAGATAAGATTTTTTGTTTGTTACGATTTAGCTTAATTTATGTCGGATAGTCGATATATCGAGAAAGGTTATAAGCTATATTTATGTGACGCAGACGAAGTTGCGCGGGTCAGCTAGTCACTACATAAAAACATTAGCCAATAACAAGGAAGCAATTTGTTCCCCACAGGTGACGTTCTACCTGGTGATGTGCGTGGAGAACTGGTTGCTGGTGACGGCGTGGTGCTGGTCCGGTCGCGCCGTGCGGCCCGCCGCGCTCGCTGGGGCCGCCGCCGCCGCCTTCACCGCCGGCATCGCCTTCATGCTCATATACTACCGGTTGGTACAAAGTCTACACTACTCCACCGATTGCGAACCTAGTTTGGCCACTACAGATATAATCTGGCCAAATGGGGTATCCTTGGGTAAGCACTATACATGCTAAATATCCCGTTTTCAGTGGTAATGATAACGTTAGTGACCATGTCAGTTTAAAGTTAAATTGCTAACAGCCACCCTGCTAGGTACCATGACTCCGGCTTAGGTACCCGCCTAACCCCTTCAGCCCCGCATTCTCCATTCAAGAACACGTCTACTCAACGGTCATCGGTTCAATATGGCTCAAAAATCGTAACAAAACCACCTTATTTTTAGTTTTTTTTTTAATTTATTTATTTTGTAATCTGAATTTTCTGATGGCGGAATAATCTTGACTCTTACCGGAAAAAGAAGCTGGCACTAGAAAAGAGAAATAAAGTTGAGCATGTAAATGGCATCTGCCTAGCATTTTCCCAACTATTTTGGGGTCGACTTCTAGTCCAACCGGATGCACCTGAACACCAATATTTATCATGGAGCAACTGCTTATTCCCCCACAACTCAGTTCAAGATAATGTTTCTCCTCCACAGATATTTTCACGTAAGAAGACTGGGTTATATGTTGGGCGAACATCAACAAGGCACGAATAGCACGAACACTTCCTCACAAAATAAGGATGGTATGTCTAAAAAATAATATTTTAACTATTTAACGCCAGAGACCGATTAATAAGGTGTAAAGGTCTCAAAGGTAGTCTAACCGGTTAAGGTTAGACTTATTACCCATATTTTTGATGATCAGAAACTGCACTCTTCACAGTTTTAGTCCGCGATGATTGTGAGTTTATTTTATTTGTAGGCAAGCAGTCTAATCAAGCGGACAACCCAACGATACCGGGAGTGTTCAACTGTCGATTCTCAAATCCAGTTAGTAACAGGTAAATATGCAACTGTGATGTTTCTTCTCTGGACTTCTGGTCTAACCTAGATTATGTTTAATTCTTAACTGAGGAGGCACTAGCCGGGGATCGTAGAAGACGCACTAGTTCCCATGATCCCCGGTACAAGTGTGGAAGGGAACACCGGGGTGGCTTTTAGTCAGTCGAGTCTGACAGACCCCTCCGCTCGCCCCGGGGCGGAGGACATCCAGGAGGATTTTCCACACCGGAAAAAAAATCTTTTAATTCTTATCCTATTTTAACAACTCGAGAACTTATTGCGTGATGTAGTAATCTGATTTTATATTGTTTTTTTGCGGCATAGTTGGCGCTGTAGTAGGTACTTTTTGTACTATGTCGCAACGGTTTTAACTTTTATATAATCCTGTAAACAAGGTGTAAATGGCCTCTTAAAGCCATCAACCATGCATTCTGCACATCAAACTCTCTACACAAAAAAAAATTTGGGAAAAGGTTGAAACTTTGACTATGAATAGCTCCGTAACTAAAAGGTTCCCAGGGCTGGTCTATATTAAAAAAATATCGCAATGACGGAGATAACAAGTGCCTATCGCCTTCCTTAAAAGTCCGTTTACACCTTGTACCTAATAATGTCGGGCCTCGTAACACCAGAACCTTGCTTCTGTGGTGGTTTTTAGGGTTCCGTACCTCAAAAGGAAAAAACGGAACCCTTATAGGATCACTCGGGTGTCTGTCTGTCTGTCCGACCATTCCCCCCCTTATCTCCGACTACTAACTACTGGGACTAAAATACTGAAAAAAATACAGAATATAGTTCAACACATATAGATTACAGGAAAACCTATAAGAAGTCATGGTACGGAACCCTTCATGTGCAAGTCCGACTTGCACTTGGCCAGTTTTTTACTTATGTCTCGTACCCTGCAGTGCCGCGAACGGTCGCAAGAAGAAGAAGCCGACATCGTTCGTGCCGCCCCCCGCCGCGCCTGCCGCCGCCTTCTGGCGTCGCCCGCTACCTGCCGCACACAACCACCATGTAACTACGTTTTATTATTTAAAGTTCCTCTAAATATACTCGTTCCACAGTCATTTTGAAACCCCAACGAAATTCAACTTTAAAGTGTATATGTGTGTTCGTTTGTGGCATTAGAGCTTCCAAAGGAATGGTCCGATTTTGATAAAGCTTTTCCGTTTGAAAGCTGACATGATCGAGATGGTTCTTAGTTAGAATTTATAAACATCTGTTGAGACGTTGGAAGATCATTTGCTCATTTTCTATTTGCGTCTGTGGTATCGTACTTCCCAAACGAATGGACTGATTTTTCTAAAAAAACTCACAATCCGTTGTATTTCCAACGCAATCTTACATAGAAAAATGTAATACCGATTTTCATTTTTAACATAACAATTTTCTTTCAGGGCGGCTCATCAGAAAACGAAGGCTCTAGCGTCGGTTCCCGCGTTAACATCCAACAGAAACTACAAGAGAAGAAACAAAAGCAACTAGCCGAGCTCCGCGTCATAGAGGAAGAAATTAAACAAGGAAAGCTTGCCAAGACGACACCCGTAGCCGCTGAAGAGATCTACAGCAGTCTGCAAAGACAACCCATCCCACGAGCCAAGACCCACGCCGAGCCCCCCACCTGGCCCAGCATAGAAATGACCCACTCCTACCAAAACTACCCAATATGCAACATCTACCCAACTTACACAGAAATTAAACCAGACTTCAATATAAACATAACCTTCCAAAACAACGAATCGAACAACCCAACAGATTTGAACGATCCGTTAAAAATACGAAGACTCCCGAACAGATACGACAACACCCGAACGTTTTACGAGAACCCCGCGAACATGAGAAATGACGTCACACGGACGCCTTTACGATCGCCGAATTATTTAGAAAATAGAAATTATGAGGCGAATTGTAGCAGTCCTAGAAATGTACTCAATAATAGTCCTAGGACTTATATGCCAGATGTTAGTAATAATTACGAAACTGGTCTAGATAAACCCAGGATAGTCCAAAATTCTATATATTCTGAAGACCACAGACAAATGGGAGAGTATTCAGGTTATTGCGAAGGAGGTCAGTATCCGAAATACGAGAGCAAAGAGGAATACGTTTCAGCGTTACATAATGTACACAATGCTTTAAATGTTCAAAGCATAGAGAATATTAGGAATAACTACAATGAAGTAGGCTGTGGGTACAACCAGAACTGCGAGAGGTTTCAGTACCCGATGGGCAAGAAGGACAATACGAGGAAGATGCAGCGGTGCAGGACACCGGAGATATTGCTGGCGCCGCATTACTTAGAGGGCTGTAATAGACAGGTGTGCTGCCATTGGGGAGCGCCTTATGCGTGAGTATCATTCACATACATAATTATTGGTTGGCGAAGTGGCTGAGCCATGGACTACTGCGCTGCGTGTCGCAGGTTCGATGCCCGCACGAAACAAATATTTGTATGGCCTATAGATACTTGTTCCGGGTCTGGGTGATGTTTGTAAACGCACCCACGATACGGGAGAAATGCCTAGGGTGGGGTAAAGTTTAAAAAAAAAAAAAGTTGAAGAGTTCATTTGAATGCTCTATTATCATTCTTATCTCTCTTATCTTAAAAATCTTTGGATTAGAAATATTGTTTTTGCATTTGGTAGCCCAATTCTTGAGGAAGAGGATATTTTTTATATCACGCTACGATCCTAAGGAGCTCAGTAGAAAGAGGAGTAGAGATAATTTAATTTTTTTGCACGTTTCTTTAGAAATAGGAAGAAGGAGGAAGGTGGTGCCAGCAGCGGCGAGGAGTCGGGTCCCGACGGACCTGCGCGGGAGACACCCAGACCTCCCAGCGATATTGATAGCCAGGTAAATGACCCAATGCTCTTGATCTTGATTGAAGTATTGTTATTGAGCAATATTTAATTGGATTACCCATATTTTAAGGGTTAACCAATATAATAGAAAAATAACATAATATCACGCATATAATCCCCAAAGGGTAAGGCAGTGGCAAGCTCTTGTTTATTATATCTACTAGCTGATGCCCGCGGCTTCACCCGCGTGGATGTCGTTCAAATTATATACTAAAACCTTCCTCTTGAATCACTCTATCTATTAAAACCGCATCAAAATCCGTTGCGTAGTTTTAAAGATTTAAGCATACAGACAAACAAACAGACAAAAATAGCGACTTTGTTTTAAACTATGTAAGGATGGGAAACCAACCAATCCGCACTGGACCCGCGTGGTAGATTATTAGCGCATCCCTCTCCTAGAGAGGAGGCCTGAGTCCCTGCAGTGGGAACATTATAGGCTGATGATGATGATGATGAAGGATGGGAGTACCTAATCTAAATAAAAAGAGAAGTCCTGACTGACTGACTCATCAACGCCCAACCCAAACCCTTGGACCTAGACAGCTGAAATTTTGCACAGAGGGCGAAGCCGCTGGCAAAAGCTAGTCCCATTTAAAAAGAGACCAGCGTATTGCCATCAATCGAGTACCGAGTACTGAAAAATTTCTGAAGGAAAACCTAATAACAATTTGCCCAACCTTGCAATCCAACCCAGGACCTTATGCTCACAAGTCGACCTTGCGATGACTAGACCAACGAGGATTAATTTGGATTATAGGTTAACAGGTCAATTCGGATGTTGTGTTTATACTTGTATCGCCCCACAGATATCGCTGCCCCGCTCGTACACGCTACCTCGCGAGTTCCGCTACTGGCGGCGACGACCGCGGCTACGTGACGCGCATGTGCCCAGCAATAACAGCAGCGATGGTAAGTGAGCCTTCTACTGTATAACCTTTAAAGAGTGACCTTCAATTTATACCCAGGACTGTATTATCATGTGGCTCTGGTCCGCTGGACAAAACTTCAAAACTGCTCGCATTTACAATAGGGCAATAGGGCACTTTATGTGACGGCTAAACACCCTTATTTCAGAATAGGTGACGCTACAGAATCTTAGATAATCGATCGAAAGCGTGTCCAGCCAGCTTGAAAAACCACTTTTCGCTGGTCTCTCAATCTCGGTAACGGAAGTGATTTTGACGACTTTTTGCATATCAACGGGCGTCACATAAATATGTGACAGGCATCAAGCTAAAAGTTTTGTGATACGTACAGTGGTTTAGTAGAAAAATGCAAAAAACTGTGTCCAGCCATCTTGAATTTACGTAAAAAACTTTTGGCTGGCACTTCCGAATCCCACATAACGGGAGCGTTTTCGATTATGGTTCCTTTACTAATACTTGGTGACGCAATGTGTGACAGTAATAACGTTTGATTTATGGCGTCACATGTAAGGGTTTACGAGATATCAATGAAAACTTAATGTATACTTGTGTCCAGCCATCTTGAACTCAGGCTGGCTGGACACGTGTATCTCCGCTGCCTGATGATCTACGACCTTCAAAATGTTATCAAAATGTTGTGACGGGGACGATAATGATAACCTGAATTAGTGACGGAGAAACTTTGGGTAGTTTCAAAGATATTGATCATTTAAATTTTCCCATACAAACATCCATTAATATTGTGAGGTGACCATATTTTTTACATAATTATAGGATTTCTTTTTAATCGACTAATCGGCCGGTAGCAGCCAAGCCACACCAGCTTTGTATTTGATTTCTCCGTGGGAATAAAAGGTTTTCCTGCAGAAAAAGGGGAAGTATGTGTTAATTCTAAATAATAATTAAAAACACTAACAAAAAAAACAAAGTGCATTGCACTCAGTGATGCCAATTTAGCATAAACTTTATTATTGTAATTTGTGTTTATATTTGTTATTTTATGTGTGCAATAAAGAATAAGAATAATAAGAATAGCATTTTTTCATGTTGTTTAGCAAACTTATTAGTTGTTTAGCATATAGCATATACAATTATTTTAAAATAAAATACATTAATGCATAAGCAATTATTTCCATTTAGAAAAAAAAACCCTTTACTAAGTATAATATTGTTGGCGCTCCTGATGCTAATGCTGATGATAATGGAAAGAGTATTTGAGAACTTAGTCGATTAAAACAGTATTTATATTTTGTTAAATAATAAAAAAAGTTAAAACTATGTTACGTTTCATTTGACACTGAAAAATGTTAGCAGATTTTTTAGCATTTCTATAAAGCAATTGGCATAATTTTAGCAGATTCTATATCGGTCTTGTTGGCAACACTGATGCACTGATACTGAGTTTGTTTTGTACACAGAGGCTGTGAGTGCTGTGACAGCGTAAACCGTTTTCGTTTAATCGTTTAGAGTAAAGTATACATAATGGTATTTAGAGCCTTCCGTCGATTTGTAAGGAATACGTGCAATATTTGCTAAGCGCGTTGTCATTTAACGAGGTCCTTGGTAAGTAACGTGAACTACATTATTTTTTCATTTAAATACCTTAGAGCATTAGTCTGTTATCCTGGCACAATATCTACATACGTACTTATCATAAAAAACACCAATAATTATCTACTAAAAAGAGTAGATAGGTATCTGCACGTAAATAATCAATAACATTAAAGCCCCCCCCCCCCCCCCTTCTACACTTTTGTCTTCTATTGATTTAAATATCTACAGTTGTTCGTATTAGTATCACCGATACGCGGATTTTCGTCCATTAAAGAAAACACCTTAAAATATACTTTGTCCTACATAAAACCTACAATATTGGTAACCCTACTACAGTGTTTGTATGGGAAAATTTAAATGATCAATATCTTTGAAACTTCCCAAAGTTTCTCCGTCACAAATTCAGGTTATCATTATCGTCCCCGTCACAACATTTTGATAACATTTTGAAGGTCGTAGATCATCAGGCAGCGGAGATACATGTGTCCAGCCAGCCTGAGTTCAAGATGGCTGGACACAAGTATACATTAAGTTTTCATTGATATCTCGTAAACCCTTACATGTGACGCCATAAATCAAACGTTATTACTGTCACACATTGCGTCACCAAGTATTAGTAAAGGAACCATATTCAAAAACGCTCCCGTTATGTGGGATTCGGAAGTGCCAGCCAAAAGTTTTTTACGTAAATTCAAGATGGCTGGACACAGTTTTTTGCATTTTTCTACTAAACTACTGTACGTATCACAAAACTTTTAGCTTGATGCCTGTCACATATTTATGTGACGCCCGTTGATATGCAAAAAGTCGTCAAAATCACTTCCGTTACCGAGATTGAGAGACCAGCGAAAAGTGGTTTTTCAAGCTGGCTGGACACGCTTTCGATCGATTATCTAAGATTCTGTAGCGTCACCTATTCTGAAATAAGGGTGTTTAGCCGTCACATAAAGTGCCCTATTGCCCTATTGTAAATGCGAGCAGTTTTGAAGTTTTGTCCAGCGGACCAGAGCCACATGTATTATCAGTCAATTTTTTTTTTGGCTGGTTTGAAATCATCAAATAACCCCTCCCGATCTTGGACAGAGCGAAATGGAGTGTCGACTTCTACTGACTATAAACCACCCATTTTCCTTCTTGGCCCTTATATGTCGAGGCCGCGGTATCTCTTGCGAACAACCCGCAGTCCCGACGGGAACTGTCTATTATGTTGGTTAGGACCTGATGAGAAGGGACGAATCGTATGTGAAAGAATGATGTATATAAATGTTGATGGATGCAGTGAGAGAGGAAGACCAAGAAGAAAGAAAAAGGAGTGACTGCGTGACAGTATTGGGCAAAATGTAATCTAACTACTGATTACTAACTACGACTACAAAAAGTAGTTAGCAATCATAACTATAATACTAACTACTTAAAGCAATCGAAAAATGTAGTTACCATTTTAACTACTAACTACAAATTGTAGTTGCAATCACGATTACTTGATTACTTTTTTTAACTACATTTAAAATGATGTAGCGTTGAAAATGCCGAAAGTTTCAATTTGTTTGTTTCTGTATTTTTCGAATGTTGCAGTGAAACATTAACATAATATCTACGACTTTAATCCTTGCATTTGATTATTCATAAAAATAAACATAGGTACGTGCAATAAGCTATTGTTTTAGCTATGATTAGTTATGATTACATGTAACTTAACTACATGTAGTTAACTACTTTTAATCGTAGTTAGTAACCAGATTACAAAATTGTAGTTAACTACGCCCTACACTGCTGCGTGACTGCTGACAGAAGAGAATGGGAGAAAAAATCTTGCCGGGCCGACCCCAAGTATTATGATGACTAACTTATTTGAGAATAGGTAGACTGTCCATCTAGTTTCTTTTCTACGTGATTTACGCTACAGTCCACTATTACCTCTGTGGTTGTACTGTAGGGCTTTATTTTGACTATGCAAGAGCCAGTCACGGATCTATTTGAAATAAATGCTTCGAGTTTGAATTATTGAAAAAGTCAAGCGATTGGAATCATTGATTTAATTAATTAGCATTAATCTTGCTGGTTGGTATCCACTGAGTGGACGGAGGGAAGGAAGACTTTTGCCCTGCAGTGGGATAATACAGCCTTATAATAATAATTACTGTAGATGTGCAGACTTCTTGTTTGTCGGCTCCTGAAGGGTCCGTTTACAGCTTACGCCTAGTATAACTTCACCCATGAGCAGCGGGCCGGTGGCCCAGTGGTGGCGGCCCTGACTTACGAACAGAACAGTAAATTGTGGGTTCGAACCCAGGCAGGCGCATCACTTTGTGTAATTTATTTCATCACCGCTGCTCTCAAAACGGTGAATGAAATATCGTGAAGAAACCGGCATGTCTTAGAACCAAAAAAATCGAAGATATGTGACATCTACCAACCCGCACTGGGCCCGCGTGGTGAAATTATAGCCCATCCCTCTCCTAGAGAGGAGGCCTGAGTCCCTGCAGTGGGAACATTATAGGCTGATGATGATAACTTCATCCCATATTCCCCAGGTGACGTAGACAGTGCAGACGACAACGACAGCTCCCACCGCAGCAACTGCTCAGCGGCGTCGCAGCTGGCGAGCGCGGCGCACGACACGTACTACCCGCCCGAGTATGTGTGCGACCGGAGACGACGCCAGCCTGCGAGGAAACAACCTGCCAAGCCGGAGACCAAGCTGTAGCCAGGTGTAGCTGCTGTACTTTCAGAACTACAAGCTTACGGCCTACGTTATTAAAGTCCTCCAATAATCAGCACGCGTAGTATCGCGATTCTATTTCTATTCGACTATGAATAGACTAGACTATTCTACTATCGACTCTTTCTATACAACTCCACATGAAATCTTTCTTCAAACCCGTTTTCTACGCGTGCTGGGGGTCTAAACATAACACCACGCCTGCAATCCACGAAGGATTAGGCAGAAGTGTACCTAACATTCCCACATTTCGCCAGTTATGTTGTTTTTATGGGGTCTAAAATAGTCACTTTATCAGAAGGCGGCCAATTTAGGCCCCCTGTTCTATTCACACCATGTGAGTGCCTTCAGGAATCTCATTTACTTGAATGTTATTTTATGCAGCAGTTTTGAAAACAACATTATATGTAAATCGAGAAAGTTAAGATACAAACGCCAGGACATCAAACTACTCATCATCATCAGCCTATAATGTTCCCACAGCAGGGACTCAGGCCTCCTCTCTAGGAGAGGGATGGGCTATAATCCACCACGAGGGCCCATCAGTGCGAGTTGGTCGATGTGACATGTCTTCGATTTTTTTTTGTTTCTAAGACATGCCTGTTTCCTCATGATGTTTTCCTTCACCGTTCAATTAGTTATTACTAAAGTATTAGGTTCAAAGTTGATTTGTTATGACGGTTTAAGGTAACTTGATGTTTTGGCGTCTGTAGCTTAAATTTTTTACAATGGATTTGATGAAAATATAAAAAGCCCAAACCAGGCAGAAAATATAAAGTAGTATACTAACAAGAAAATTAATATTTTGTATATTCTCTTAGTCAAATATTGTACATACTAACTCTCTTGTAATAATCCGTCCGTCACTGGATCTCGATGTTAGATGATAAGATAATAATTGTCACTGTAAACATTGTATGTTAAGTTTAATTTAAATGTAACATACCTTGTATTATTGTATGATAGTGTATATTAAATTAATAGACTGCGAGGGGAGAGGAAATAAAACAATACAATGCATTATATCTGTTTTATTTATTTACTCACTAAATCACGTACCTATTATTCAAGATTATAGTAAGTAATCTAGTAGAGTAAGAGCCCGCGATGATCAGTTAATAAGATAGATTTGTAAGATATGTTTTTATATGGAAGGATTAGTGCTATGGAAATGGGACGGGCAACTGGTGGAACTATAATGGCGCTAGCACCGCATGAACCTAAGCTCTTCATTGGTTGAATATCTGTCAATGTCATTTTATATTTCAAAATAGCTTGACCTCATTGGTCGGATTGGGACAAGCTATGGACACGCCATCTATAATCAGCTTTCACTTGCCAACCCCATTCTTTACTCAATGTCTGTATTCACAAAATCTGGTGAATCCTCCAACCAGCCCGCGAAATTCAAATTTTCTTTAGTTTTTTGCAATTTGCAGGTCAGTGATAAGTTGTATGTTGATGAACATTTGGTTCCGGAATGACTTTGACCTTGTAAAAAGTCATTTTTACACCTTTATGAGCTCGGAGGGTTGTATTAATGATTTTGGTGATTATAATTCTGTAACTACATACGTCTTACAGCCGCGAATCAAATGTTCATCAACATACAACCTATCACTTGCCTGCAAATTGCAAAAAACTTAAGAAAATTTGAATTTCGCGGGCTACCCTGGAACATCAAACCTTAAGATACTTTCTGAGATCTGGCTAATCGTCTGTGAGAACTGAGGGACCACACCTTATGGGTCGTAGTTTTCAATATATTTGTTTACAAATTCCCAGATTCCTTCTACAATTGTTTTAAGTGTACTAATAAATCCTAGGATATTCATTTTGCGAATTCCTTCTTTTTGGTCCCTCGGTTCACACGCACATGCGAATGGTGTAGCTATGTGCAGAGCAGAGTACGAGTTCGAGCTGCGCAGCTAATTTGCGGCGGCGCATCTTCATAGCACATCTTACTCGCACCGCTCACATAGCTTAGTATCAGTGGAACCGGTCACATAGTTAAGTTTTTTATTTCATTAGGAATAATATTATAAACCACACCTTGTCCTTTGTCAGACACTTGGCACGATAGCAACCTCAGGTCAGACACCCCCAAATAATGATGTGTACAGGCCTGCTCAGTCGTACATCTTTTTTAGATATAATTGATCGGTTTCTAAAATGATAGCTCTGAGGCAGGGCATGGCACTGAAAATGGATCGGCCCGTGGAGCCAGACAGTAGGATGAGCCACTCGATCTGCAGGTTATTACTGAATAACCTTATTAATACGTTTACCGGTTTACCAATACTGCTGAGAGTGCCCTACTGCTGGCTGTGGGTGACTTGAGTGGGAGTTGGGCCTCTGGCTTGAGTCATTCGCAACAATATGTGACACAACGTCCGGGCTCACCATTGTCTGCTATTACCACCATGGGTACTCCGTGTGGGGGCCTCACATCGCTGTCAATGTGGTGAAACAGTCGACCGCCTCGCACTAGCGCAGGTGGAATTGTGCGCCACGCCACGCCAGCATTAGTGATCTCATGCGTCGTGTTCCTGCCACCAACGAGATGCCAGCTGTCTTGGAAAAACCGATGGCTTGGCACCCGTCGATGGGAAAAGACCAGTATATGACCATTATGCTATGGAAGTTGGGTAGGTCTTTGATGTGGGATGCAATTTGCGTGCACACTATAATTATTATTTCTACAAGTCAGACATGAAATTCGGGGCTGCGGATTATCGAAAGGCATAACGCGGCCTCGGCACAAGGGCGAAGGAACATGGGTTGGTTTTTAGTAAGTAGAAGTCTGACACTCCCTTCCGCTCTGCCCAAGAGCGGGGTTATTTGATGATTTTCCAGGACATCCGAAACTAACTGGCAGAACTTCAACAAAATGAAATACCACTGCTTTGGGCCGACCGATGTCGGCCTGTTGCATATAAGTCACAGCACTGCAGTGGAGCGGGAAAGGGTTTTTCTTAAAAGAATGCTCTCCCACTACGTGTCATTCGCGTCAATGTCACGTTGTGCAGTGGTCCATAACTAGTGGCGGTTACTGTCGTTATGACGGGAAATAAATTGTGAATGTGTATGTTAAGACTGCGGGATGGGAAAGTGGAAATAAAACAAGAAATTTCAAACTTTTTACTTTATTATCTATTATCCAATTGTAAAAGGGGGAACCAGTCACTCGCTATCACTCCATGTCACTACTTCTCTACAGATCTCAGCCATTTACACATTTATAAAGAAACATCAACCGAAATAATGTTAAAAATTCACAAATACACATTTAATGTTGATTAAAACTATCTTAGCAGTAAGAGGCTCGAGCGCGCAGGGAGACAGCGATCAACCGAAGGGAGTTGAACATAGGACGTCGCACAACCCTAAGCAATGAAATGCTATTTAAGGTCTAGGGTTGCTCATCACCAATGCAGTTCACGAATAGAGATTATCGAATATAGACAAAAACAGGTCACCTCTATGAGTGAACGCATTGCGCCGCGTCGCCGATCGCTCGAACCCACACCTACGTTAGCTTCACCCACGGGACATCGCGACATCGGCCACAAGTTACATTCAAACAATACCAAATGCTATAGCAGCACCTAAACTTAAAAGAAGCGGTTGATCCTTCGACAAAAAACATTAACTTATACTCTATTTCCGTGTAACGAGAGAAATGCCTGTCTACACAAGTAAGCTAAGCTCGGATTGATACAAGAGACACTGATATGATTGGAAAAACAACAATGATTACTATAGTTGTTACGCGTTACGATTATTGCACTAAAGGGGATCATAACGGGTTGGGAGGGTTGCGTGTCGACATTATCTCGCATAACAACCTGGCCGCGTACATGAACACATTATGTACTGAGCGTTAAGCCTGGGATACACTAGGGGGCAAATGAAGAAACATGTTGCGGATGTCCCTTAACAACTACGTGAAGTGTCGCGGAACATTTTGCCGGCCACACTAGTCAATGCTCATAGAAATGTCGCCCAAGGAAGTTGTGGCTATTAGAGCTGCATACATAGTAATTATATCAAATGTGTTGAAACGTAAGAGAAAGAGAAGGTGGTGGATGCGGAATTTTTTACCCCAACGAGAAAGAAGAGTTAATATTCTCTAATTGATCTCCGAATGTATGACGGAACACTGGCGCGGGACACGTGCGCTCGCTCTCGAGGCGGGAGCAAGCAACATGTCCTGCGTCACGTAAAATGTTGCGGGGCATGTTGCAGGACACTATGCAACGTTGCAGCGTCATGTAGATTTTGTGTTACGCGTCATGTTGAGGGACAAAATGTCCCCTAATGTATCCGGGGCTTTACGCTAACTTATCGGAACAAATTAATTAATATACAACGCGGGACGCGCGTGCACTCACGCATACGGATAAACGCCCTTACATGGAGTTATACCAGTACGCATCGTTTCTTTAATTTATATATGAGAATCATAAAACAACGCGACTACTATAACTCACATGTATTATAATAATAATTATGTCAAGCATTTCACACGCATCATCCCCAAAAATTCTGTGTAATATTTACACTTCTTAAAGTACACTTAACCGACCCTAAATCGAATAGTTTTATTTTGCGATAGTGCCGAACTGCGAGACTTTACAAACTTCGTCCGCGTTAAAAAATAAACTGGCTTCCCGAAACACCATTTGAAACAAATAGTTAACGATTAAAAAAATTAGGAAACATAATACACAATGACATTAATTCATATTTACCTCGTCATTTTAGCGTACCTAATTTATTTGCGACGTTGTACCAATACAGTACTTCAACTCAAGTTAATTAACACCAAAGGCAATGTCGTCCCCGATCCCAATAAAAAAATAATTTTGGATTTACCAACACTAGTATATAAATCCTTATTATTATATGCGGATTATTACAAGTGATATCACTATAGTGGATTAATTTTGAATTTTGTCAAAATATAAATCAATTAACACATGGTGCCAATGTTCCTGAACTTTGTACATATCGTAAAGGGATAAATGTGACTTGTCAGCCTCGAACACGGCTCGAGTGTTAGGAATACACTTACATAAATGTACTTTAAAACCTAGAACTGTAAAAACCTGTGCTTATACAACTCGTCGTTCGCTTTATATTCGAACCATACATAAAGCTGTTGTCCGACTGTCAGCTGCTTCGCGTCAAAGCAAATATTAACACAAGTCACAATATGAAAAATAAATCAACATATTAAAATATAAAAAATATTCATTGTAATGCCAACGGTCGTGCTACAGCTTGATGTTACATTACAAATTCATAAACTTATGTAACTGATTATGAGAAAAAACATATGCATTTTATTATCAAACTATAACTTATAACATAGAAATAACTCTAGATAATAATGGAAATACATCAGTTACCGAACACCGAGCCGCATTCTTAATAACATAATCAACAATCGTGATAGTAATTACTAATACAGGCACAGTTAAAATAAAACGTCTTACAAATCCTAGAGCTGTTTTACTTGGGTTATCCTTACTCTAATGGGAATTATTCCTACAACATAAAATTACATAGGCCCACGCAGCGTCGCCGGCGAAACAAACGAATGTATCTACTTGGATTAACTTTAGTGTCTGCGGGTGCGGTGTATGCCGGGCGGGCCGGGGGCATTAGTCTAAGTATGTTTAAAGTGGTGCTTACTCGACTATGTATGTGTTTGCGGCCGAATAGTCACCTGCTCACGTTGATATGAGCTGCAAAGAAAGTGTGCAGGTTAGTAACGTATATCAAGTGTAAGCGGATATCCTGAAAAGTGTGGAAAACCTTGTCATATCCGCCAAATTGTCTTCCTGCCATATTTTCGGTCAAAGTGGCCAAACTCAGCAGAGACTGGCCATCGACGCCGAAGGTATTATAGTGCACAAGCGTGTGCGCAAACACAAGTGAACTGTCACTCACTCTCATAGTCCGATGACTCGTAACTTGGCTACCAAACAGTGAATAGTAACTTGCGCTCAAGTGATATTTACCATGTCGGGCAGACACAAAGCCCATTTCATATTATTAGATTTTTCAGAGATTGAAAAGACCAAAATGAACAGATATTGAAAAGAAACGGTGTTCGAGAAATAATATTAGCAAATAAAACATAAAACGTTCAAATGAATGTAACACTTTTTACAAATTAATAAGAAACAGGCCTTTGTGGCCAGAGCAGATCTGCAAAGGGTAGTGATTTGATGTCGAGGATAGTTCTATAAACCTATGAAGGTGAATGCTTGTTATAATATTTTTAACCATGTTACATACATTTGAATGTAAACAAAAAGCATGCAAAAATAAAAACAAGCATAACATCTACCTTTTCAAGTAAAGCGGGGTGTTTATCCGTTCCACTTCGTCATATTATTTTTAATTATTCATAATATATTATTATTGTAATAATATATAGCTATGTCCTTTTATAATCTATAGGTATACTATGTAGACATCTACACTCCGCTCTTAACTCCTACATCTTAAATACACTGTAACAAAGAAAATTATAAAACATAAATTAAAAATAAAATAATAAATGTCATGCATTCGCAAATAAAGCGTTCAAGAAAAATTAAGATCATACAGTATAATATTTGAATTTAACTGTTATGGATGCAAAAAAAAAACAATCTCTACAAATAAATAAAGAAACTAAAAATATGCTAATAGCTGCAGTTCTGAAACATTACAATGTTGTAAACATTGAATGAAACAAAAGAGCACATGAGGAAAACCGCTAATATGATATTGTACTCAGGAGAATTGCGTACATCTATGGTTATTTCTTTTTCTCTCTCCAGTAAACGTGGCTTCCCATGGTGCGTAATTTTAATACGAACACGCTCGTACGACTTATCAACGTATTGCTAACAGATAAAACTTAAAGGATCTTGAGGTGATAACATCCACATCCTGTTATTTCGATCTATAGGATGGGACCAATATGGTGGATGGTGGCTGGCGTGCCTTTTTGGCACTTAGCTACATTGGGTAAATTGGGTACTTGACAAAAAAAAACTCTTTAGTCCGCCAAATAGATTTCCGAAAAATATTGGACTCATATTTTTGGACTTATCTTTTTTCACGTAAACAAAAAATAGAAACGATACAGTGCTTCGAAAACTCGTGTGACGTCACAAGCCCCCACTCATGATCTTGGCCGTGTTTTATCTTCGTCAATTTTTGTTAATTTGATAATACAAAAAACACGTATCCATTATTTTTCGATTATCTAACTGACGGACTAAAATAATTGTATTTTTTTAGTCAGGAAAGTAGCCAATTGTAAAGATCGAAGGTTGATCTAGCTGCGAAGACAGTGGCAGTGTACATTGTATGATGATGAAGACAATAGAACAAAAAGAGGTACTAACCGACTTGACTGTAGCCTTGATGAAGTCCTTCTTGTGCGCGAGGTCGAATTCTGGGTAGTGGCTGTACACCTGCTTGCACACCGTCTTCATCGTGATCTGCTCCAAGTTGGCGCCCTCCAGGATGTGCTTCACGTACTTCTTGATCTCGTCATCCTGTGACACAAATATGTATGATAATAATAAAAGGGTTCAATATCTGACAAGGCTCTCGCTTGGTAGCTGGATCATTGGATTGATTCTGAAAGTAGTAATTCTAGACACGGCGCTTATTGTTAGAAGGCTCTCTCTCAAGAGCCCTGACCACCGGTAGCTAGGATCCCGTTCCCAATGTCGGTGGTGACTTTTTAGATATTTATTTTGGAATTCTTTGAAAATATAAATAAACTAGCAGTTGCCCGCGACTTCGTTCGCGTAGAAATTTTGACTCTCTTGTCTGGACTGCCTGTGGATGGTACTATGTCAAATCGAATGCCAAATGACAATCGAAGCGATTATATTCCCTTAAACCAGCCCTGTCGTAAAATCTATTCCTACCTGAAATGTCTTAACTATATTCTATCTCTCTGCCAATTTTCAGGTACAAAAAGCCAAGGATTTCATATGGACTTTCGGGAGCCCTTAGTCCAGGTCTTCCTTACAAACTTAGCTTAGATCTCCTACTCCTAAACTCTAGACTTGTTAAATTTCAGGTTGTTAGTACAAAAAAAAAAACAGTACATTTTTACAAACATGTAAAAGCCCTCAGAATTCCATATTCTGGCCATGTTGCTAAACTCGCTAAATCCGTTCTTAGTCAACGTCTACTAACTATAAAGTACCTTCCTGCCAAAATTGTAGCACAAAAAAGGAAGGACTGTCATACAAACTCGCGTGAGCCCTTAGACCTCCCTAGTCCGGCCCTGTCGCAAAATCGGTTCTTAGCAAACTTCTACTCACCTACTACGTCCCTGCCAAAATTCAAGTTAGTAGCACACAAAATGATGGACTTTTAAACTAACTTGCGAGCGCCCTTAAACCTCTCTAATCCGGCCCTGCCACAAAACCTGTACTTAGCAGAGTTCTTCTAACTATAAACTACGTGCCTGCCAAAAATCAAGTTTGTAGCACAAAAAATTAAGGATTTTCTTACGAACTTGCAAGAACCCTTAGACCTCCCTAATCCGGCCCTGTCACAAAATCTGTTCTTACCAGACATCTACTAACTATAAACTACGTCCGTCTCAAAAATCAACTTTGTAGCTCAAAAAATGAAGGACTTTCATACAAACTGGCGAGAGCCCTTAGACCTCCCTAATCCGGCCCTGTCTCAAAATCTGTTCTAAGCAGACGTCTACTAACTTTAAACTACGTCCCTGCCAAAAATGAAGATTGTGGCACAAAAAATGAAAGACTTTCATACAAACTGGCGAGAGCCCTTAGACCTCCCTAATCCGGCCCTGTCACAAAATCGGTTCTAAGCAGACGTCTACTGCCTATTAACTACGTCTCTGCCAAAAATCAAGATTGTAGCACAAAAAATGAAGGACTTTCAAACAAACTTGCGAGGGCCCTTAGACCACCCTAATCCGGCCCTGTCGCAAAACTAATTTATAACGGATGCCTACTGACTATAAACTACGTCTCTGCCAAAAATCAAGATTATAGCACGAAAAATTAAGGACTTTCATACAAACTTGTGAGGGCCCTTAGACCACCCTAATCCGGCCCTGTCCCAAAATTAATTCATAGCAGACGCCCACTGACTACAAACTACGTATCTGCCAAAAATCTAGATTGTAGCACAAAAAATGAAGGAGTTTCATACAAACTTGCGAGGGCCCTTAGACCACCCTAATCCGGCCCTGTCGCAAAATCCGTTCTTAGCGGACGTTTACTAACCATAAACTACCTCCCTGCCAAAAATCATCTTTGTACGTCCAGCGGTTTTCGAGATTTCGTGATGAATCAGTGAGTGAGTGAGTGAGTGACCTTTCGCTTTTATAGATATAGATTGTGGTATAAATGAGGCCGCAGTATCTCTTACGAACAACCCACAGCCCCGATGGGAATGACTAGACTCACAGTAGGCGGTCGCTTGGCCTTCTTGTCTCCGGCGGCAGTGTCAGACTCGTCGCCGCTCTCCTCCTCGTCGCTGGCCTCATCCTCGTCCTCCTCCTCACTGCCCTCGCCGGACTCCTCCTCTGACGACGCCTTCTTGCCCTTCTTGGCCGGTCGGCCTGCTGCCTTGCCGGCGGGTGCCTTCTTCTTAGCTGTGACAATAAATGTAGGATTAGGAAGATTGTATAGATACATGTCTTTCATTCAATAATAAATAAATGTTTTAGTATTGAAATTATCATATTACTATTATTTTGACTGCCTTGCTTGTCCAGTGATCGCAATCGCGACTGTTGAGTACGAGGTCTAAGATTCAATTCCCGGGTCATTCATTGTTATTGTGTTTTCCACCAAAAATTTCTCAGTAGCACCCATAGTCAGATATTGTGCCTGGTTTGGTTGATGGCAATACGGTCACCCCCTTTACATAGTTTGTACACATAACTGGCAAAATGTGGGTATAGTATTAGGTACACCTCTGCCCTAACTCAGTAGTAAGTTTAAAAAACATTGTGTGCTATAACTAACAATATGGGGTCTGTCTCCACCGATCCCGGGATCCGATTTGACTTTACACGGATCCCGGCGATTTGTCTCCACGGATCCCGGGATCCGTTTCTACAAAAAAAATAATTAAATTTTTTGTCCACGGATCCCGGGATCCGTGGCTACAAGAAATAAAAAACAAAAATGTAGGAACGGATCCCGCGTAGGTACAGAGTTAAGAAGTTAAGCATAATATTTTTCGAAACTGGTTTTCCTAACTGATTTAAATCAGATTTTCAAACGAAAAGAAGTGATCTTTTTTCGTTTGACGATGCGCGAACTTTAAATTCGAATTTCGAAACCTTGCCAAGTTACGTGTCGGGAGCTATACTTCAGCGTTCTGGTGTACCTGCTGGTAGTTTCGAAGACTAATGGAAAAAAAAACATTGTATTAGAAAGATTCCTATTAACAATATACAATACCTCCTTCATTTCTGGCCTCCTGGTAGTTTTTTTTTTTTATAAAAGGTCCTTTTAATTTATCTTATACTTTTTTTTTCATGACTGACACCATTCTGTTGTCCTGGTAGTTTCGAAGACTTTACTATCCAGGTAAAAAAAAAAGCTGCATGGTATTAGAAAGGTATATAGATTTATAGATTTGATTATGAGATTCATATTAAGAATATTGACAATACCTCCTTCATGTTTCTGGATTCCTGGTAGTTTGTGAGACTTTACTACACCAATCCTTATAATTTTAAATTATAACTTCTTTTCGTTTGAAAGTAGAAAATAGAAAACCAGTTTCGAAAATATTATGCTTAACTTCTTGACTCTGTACGCGGGATCCGTTTCTACATTTTTGTTTTTTATTTCTTGTAGCCACGGATCCCGGGATCCGTGGACAAAAAATTTAGTTTTTTTTTTTGTGGAAACGGATCCCGGGATCCGTGGAGACAAATCGCCGGGATCCGTGTTACGTCAAATCGGATCCCGGGATCGGTGGAGACAGACCCCACAATATGTCATAGCAACTTTAGGTCCCATTAAAATAGGTGGATAAAATTTTAGAAATCATTCAGACCATCAAAATAACGACGATGGTAAAAAAATTAATAAGAAAAACGCATTTAAGTACCTACTCATAAAGGATGAGTTTGTTCTAGATTGCCGGCAATTTATTATGTTAAGTCCAAAAAAAAATCACTTTATTTAATGTTTTTCTTGTTTAGATATATTTGGTTAGACGTACTGAATGCTGTGTAAAAATTTTTCCACCTATTTTAATGGGACCTTGTATAACTTTGGAAATAGTCTGAGTAACATACCAGGAGGTGTGGGTGCTTTCCGCTTGACGGGCGTAGCCTTAGCGGCGGCGTTCTTAGCCACGGCTGCTCCCTTGCGACCCTTAGCCACCGGCGCCACTGGCCTGCCGCGCTTGGACTTGGGCTCCTGAAGCAATAAACAAATTATTGTAAATGAATAATATCATTTCTATAAATCATACATGTTTACATGACAAATTTTGCCATCAATATGTGGCATAACCATCTGTAAATAATGATATCTACATATCATCACTACATAGTATAAAACAAAGTCGCTTTCTCTGTCCCTATGTCCCTTTGTATGCTTAAATCTTTAAAACTACGCAACGGATTTTGATGCGGTTTTTTTTAATAGATAGAGTGATTCAAGAGGAAGGTTTATATGTATAATAACATCCATTTGCACCCGTGCGAAGCCGGGGCGGGTCGCTAATTAAATATAAATACATAATAATAACAATTAATTAATCCGAATTTTTATACATTAGATACCTTTTCATGTCAGTGCTTGTCAAAGGAGATGCCATAGATAAAAGTTGTGAAGTGTTGTTCAATCTGTCATAACGTTTGGACCCTCTATAATTTAATTTGCTATGTCTAAAGCTTTTCATTATTATTGTCACTATTTCTGTTTGTTCTTTAATCCCTTCTATATATATTGTGCACTTCCTCATAAAGGCCCACAGTAAATTGTATATCATAGTTGTTTCTGCCAAATTCCATATATGTGCATTTTAATATTTTTTGAACACTTCACAAAACATAGTATTATAGTCTCCAGTTCATTCTTGATATCAAACTAGAAACAAGTTGAAGTAATTCCATAGGCATTAATAATTTTGCAATGCTTCTGTTTATCTATTAAATAACATGTTTTTCGTTGTTGCAAAACCTTACAATAATCACATAAGGACATAACAATACAAATACATATTATCAGTGTTACAAGAAGCTTTCTTTTATGTGCCTTCAAGACCCGCACTAAAAATACACTACATTTGATTCCTTTTCAAAACTAAGTCCCACCTCATAAATATAACTGATCAGTTTTTCTTATTCCTATCCTATGTTAAGGATCTACAGAGCACAAGCAACAAAGACTCAAGATTTGAATTTATCATGGATATCTTAACTACTGTCCTGAAATCCTTTGAGTGTCCTCCTATTTCTTAAATCCGGTCCACTAGTATTAGTCTTACTCATTTTGTAGTCTTTGTCACTGTATAATAAATTCTTAACCAATGTTTACCTACTACTGGAACAAAATAGTATCCAAATCAATAACAATCACAACTCTGTTTTCATTGACACTTTTCAGTTATAATGACATCCATGCATGCAACAGGTACACTATTAGAAAGATGCTGAAAACAGTCAAGAATTATTTCTCCCTCTTTCAATATTCTGTACATTTCAGTATGCTGATTTGCTTCAACATATTTCTACTAAACAACACTGCTTTAGTAGTATCATAATAAGATTCTAATATGAATCACCTTATAATTCGTAAAATGCTCACAAAACCTATAACTGTCTGCAACAATTTTCATCAATCCTACTGGTATAGCTTCATGGCTTCCTTCACTTAGTTCACTATGAAATACTGTTCCATCCACTCACTTTGAATATGAAATCATCTTTTTCAGATGTGTCAGCCTCAACATTTTCGATGTCTCCACTTAGAGCCATGCTAAACGTCCACCAATAATAATTTAGAATAAAAACACGCAATTTCCCGCAAAATAACAGTAAAACTGAGAGCTGCTTGGATTGACAGCTATCAACGTCAAGTGTCAAATACATTGCGTGCGTTCCGAGTGACAACAACATTGTCAAAGTTAGCAATTGCCGCCAAAAGGGCGTTCAGATTCAATTATTGCGTTCATGGCGCTAACAACTATATTTTCATTCGGAGCAAATCGGTTGTTTAACAACAATAATAAATAGGTGCATTATTTGACATTACTTATTAAAAAAAATAGAATGTCACTTTTGACAAGACGCAAGTCCCAAAGCGTTAACACTGATAAGACTGCGGTTCCACTGAGGAGGAGCGGAGCAGAGCGGGGACGAGCTGTGCCGCGATTCAAGAGATGTGGATTTCAAGCCATGTGATTGCATCGCGGCACTGCTCGTCTCCGCTCTGCTCCGCTGCACCTCAGTGAAACCGCAGCCTAAGTGATAATAACTGTGATAACGCTTTGGGATATGGACAGAGTTATTGCAAGATGGCGTCTATGGTGACGTTATGCGTCAAGAAATCGATAATGGTCGCGCTAACAGCGATTTTAACGAGAATCGGAACGCACTCATTTCTAGCGTTGCGTTGCCACAAAATAAATATTTTAAACGGACTTAATATGTTGCCATTATGCAAACCGGATAGCCGGATTATCGACTGAATTGAATCAAGAGTTTATATTGGTTTTGAATGGTATGATTTTTCTCCTGACAAATGTGGATAGGACGGCGAGGCGGAGTAGTTCCGATTTCATTCAAGATCCCTGTAACACTGTAACACCCGGACTAGTAGTAGTACGGAAGTAATTAAATAAGCAAAAATTTGTATGCAATGGGCAAGAATTTAAACGAAGTTAGAACCGTCAATGAAAGCAAACCTAAGAATTCTAACCTTTGATAGTTTTAACATCAAGGAATTACTAAACTACAGAGAAAAATCGTATCTTAAATAATGACATTTACTCAAGTAATTACTATGACTTGTTTATAAATACGGGTGTTAGAGAGCTAGCGGTGGATCCCGCATACTTCCAAATCCGGTGTCGGAGGCAAGTCGAATATGTCGAGGACCGGGGCGGTGCGCCTCAAGTGGACCTGGGCAGGACAGCTGGCAAGACACGGATACGACCGATGCAGCAAGGCTGTGACCGAATGGTGGCCGGGTCAGTTATAGACTACTGGCCCGTGTTGAAAAAATTATGGGTCATGTGAACCACCAGGTGACCTATCTAGAACGATATAGGAGCATAAAATAATAAGATTTAGCACTATGCCGTCACTTGTAAGCTGTCCAACCGAGTGCAGGTGAGAATTCAAAAGTACAGGTAGACTGGGTACATTTTGGTCATAAATTTTTGTACGGCATTCTTACCATCGATAGATCCATGAAAAATAATACGAAAACGCGTAGTGCCGTAAAAAAATGTTGCGCCACAAAGTCGGAATTTTTATTTTATTTTCCGACAATAGCCAGGGTAAATTTGGTCATTTGATTTTGTACGGCATCAGTTTCATACTATTTCAATACTGCTTCTAATCCATTATTCCGCAACGCCGTACAAAAATCATGCGACAAGGGGAAATAATCGAGGGTTGCAACCCCCTCTCTTTCCGCTGGTCCAAGGGGTGATTTGAAAAAGTACGGCTTCGGTCCCAAAACATTATCTAGCACTCAAAAGTACTATTAAAAATAATGCCGTCAAAAAATTATTGTTCATTTTAAATGTATATCAATAATTATCTTAATTTCATCGTATCCTTGATTTTTAAAGCTGTAAAGTCAATTTGATCCTGTACGGGAACTTTTTTTTTAACATGATATTGTAAAATACAATTGTTATATAGTATTGCCGTTCAAAAGAAACTGTTCAAAAAAAAGTTATAGAGAAATACAAAAACTGAAATTTTGCGAATTATTGCAAAAGTTTAAATATCATAGATTAATGAAATATAGCAGTTTTCTAAATTTTATCCCTTGTTTTAAATAGTATTAACATAAATAAATTAGGAAAAAATGATGCCGTACATTTTAATGCAGACCATTATCTTTTAGGCTGATGAAAATGACGGTAGCTACCATTTTAAGGTTGCACAAGCCAGTCATTCTTCCATACAAACGTAGTATGGTGATTACTCCTGATATTATCAATCTGATACAGTACGGCATTAACATATTTTTGAAGAGAACAATTGATAATATGATAAAATCACTATGACGTCTAACTGAACTGAAACGATGTGTATATTAATATCCAAGAATTGAAACTGCCAATCCCAGTATCAACAGTTTTGTATACTTTTTGGTTTAATATATACTTCAAACATTATTGATACATAATATATAATTGTTTTTTTTTGTTTTTTTTTTATGATATTTTAGTCGGTAATACGTTAAGATAAAACGTACATTTTGTGATGACAGTGGATAACTTAAAGTGTCTATCAAATAACTGTCAAATGGTGAGTTTTTAAGAAAATAATGTACCAAACCATAACCAGTTTACAGTTAATCTATGGACATTTATGATAGCCACTGACATTAAAACAATACGCAATAGCCCTGCTGCACATACCTTGTTACTAACCGATGTAAATCAATAAGTTAAGTCAACGCTAAAATACGATTATTTGTAAAAATATATTTTGTTGCTTATAAAGAAAAAAAAATGCTAATACCGGACTCCCAGGTGTCGCCACGATTGCACTTTTACTAGACGGTGCGCCGACTTGTAGGATATTCAATTTTACAGCTCCCACATAAGATTTACTTTCAAAACAATAACTAATCTACCTAGGGATTGAAATGAGCTACACGACTAAGAGAAGTCTTAAAATAATTAACAAGGAACAGTTTACAATCAACTGTTCCTTGTTAATTATTTTAAGACTTACAGACTTATAGTTGCCTCAACCGAAAATGTGCGAGTACTTCTCAAAAATATGTTGTATTTTGGAATTATCAGTGACAACATGTCTATATTTTGGTATAAATCGATAGTATACAAACCCATATTTAACATAGTTTCTAACTAGGAACCTAGAATCACGAAAAGAGTATGAAAATTAGTACAAATAAACTATCTAAATGCCGTATAAAAAAATATCGTGATGAATTTCACCTTACATTTCGTTATATGGATTTTTTCTTTTTAATTTTTTCATTTTCAGTTTTTTTCCCCTTTGGACCAACGAAAATGTACGGCATATGAAAAAATATTATCTATGCATAAAATACTTTCAAAATAAATTAATTTTATGTTGTGTCAAATCACCCCCTGGACCAGCGGAAAGAGAGGGGGTTACAACCCTCGATTATTTCCCCTTGTCGCATGATTTTTGTACGGCGTTGCGGAATAATGGATTAGAAGCAGTATTGAAATAGTATGAAACTGATGCCGTACAAAATTAAATGACCAAATTTACCCTGGATATTGTCGGAAAATAAAATAAAAATTCCGACTTCGTGGCGCAACATTTTTTTACGGCACTACGCGTTTTCGTATTATTTTTCATGGATCTATCGATGGTAAGAATGCCGTACAAAAATTTATGACCAAAATGTACCCAGTCTACCTGTACTTTTGAATTCTCACCTGCACTCGGTTGGACAGCTTACAAGTGACGGCATAGTGCTGAATCTTATTATTTTATGCTCCTATATCGTTCTAGATAGGTCACCTGGTGGTTCACATGACCCATAATTTATTCAACACGGGCCAGTAGTCTATTAAAGAATAGAATAGAATTCATTTATTTTCAGAAAACAAAGACCGATAAATAACCTTACGCCTAAATATCACACTAATAACATTTATGCTAGTTTAGGTAACTTAAAATTATGTTACACTTCACTTGCACGAAGCTTAGTGCATTCTTGTGGAATATGTCCGCGGAAGCGATGGAACACCAGATCGTGCAGCGAAAAACTTCTTTCCAACAACAATTGAAGATAGCACGTAGATATGCACACCTCAAACGCTTTGAATGTATTTCAAAGCGTTTGTGGTGCGCATACCTACCTACGCGGCGCGGCTCCAGGAGCTGCACTCTTGGCGTGTACTTCAGTCTCTGGCGCACTTACTCCTCCATTTACACTGCCTCAGTGATGTGTTGCAGGCGGGAGATGTACAATTGTACACCGGGGTGTTCGGCATCGCGACGCGCAGTTCTACGTTGGGTTCCACAGGATGCTTGCCGCAGCGGTTCTTACAGCTTCGATGAGGGCTTTTCCTCCTTTGCACCGTCACGAAACCGTCAACTTCAGCGTGGTCCGTTGCCTTTGTTGGCACGGGCTTTGCCGGGAGAGTAGCAGGGGTGCTCAAAATAACAACTGACCCAGGTGGCCATTAACGAAACTGGGGCCGTCTTAGAGCTCTTTGGGTTGACGATATCGTCAAAGTCGCGGGAAACAACAAAGTCGTGGGTGATTCCGGGCTGATAATATGATAATGATGCTGCCTTTAAAGCATTATATGCCTCCCAAAATCCCTAGTTCATTTAAACAGCTGACGTACATTTCCTCACTTACCTGCAGCTGACTTCAGCATTTTCACTTTACATTTTCTTACATTTCATATGTTTTTTTCTTAATCAACCCCTATGGCAACTCTGACCCCTAGTTGTCATTAATACCAGAGCACCTTTGAACACGATGAGCAACGAATTACCGCAGGGATCACTATGGTAACTATAACATTTGTTTTGTTGTCCAAGCATAAACAATGATTCAAAAAGAAAAAAAAAACATTCATTTTACAACCTAAATCATCAGTTATCCGTTTTTCGATAATGAGTGATTTTGCTGTCGGGTGGCAGCAAAATCACTCTGAGCACTTTTCCCGTTGACAGTGATACGTACGAATTTTCGACGTCCTGTAATTATTTTTCCTTTAAAATACTTGTAGATATTATTATTACTTACGTCAGACTCCTCTCCCTCGCTTCCGGACTCGTTCTCGCTCTCACTCTCTGACTTTTCACTCTCCTCTTCACTGTCAGATTTTGCCCGTCGACCGCGACTTGGTTTACTTGGCTGTACAAGAAAATGTAACCATAAATATTAAAAAGTTCCATGAATGTGAGGAAAAAATGGACATTGAAGTAGGTTGGGTTGTTACAATTGCTTTTGAGAATGTGAATGAGAACTGTGTGTGGCATGTATTTAGATCATGTACCATTCCTGAATAAAACATGTTTCGCTTTATAAAAATGTGGGATTGGGAAGCGATGAATTCATTTATTAAAGGATACAATTTTATTATGTTTAGATTCTATCTTTTTTATTTTTAGGCCCATTTTTGTACAATAGATTAAATAGAAAACTAAGTATGTATAAGTTAAACTATTTTAGCTGTAAAAAATCCGTAATTACCTTTTTACAACCTTTATCTTATGCACAGACAGAGGATCTACTTGTTGTCTGCAAATAAACTGCTTACACACTGTTTCTATCTATAGTTTATACGCATATAAGTTGTAATTTTAGTATTTAACTATACACTAAGTAAAAATGTTAATTTATTTGTTTTAAGTTATACACCTTGTAGCCTGAAACACAGGTTCAACCTAGTTCAGGCAAAAAAGCAACTGTGCTCTATTTTAACTGTTATTATTTTATTGTAAATGTGCCCCTTCTTATAAATAAACGATTATTATTATTATTATATCTCGAATTTGATTTTCGGAATTGGAATTATATGGAAAATCAAAAGTAATTTACTAAGAGTTGAGAATCAGCCCCTTTAGAACATCAAAATGACATAAGACAGACCTCCAAACCGGCGCCCACCACTTCCTAGTATGTTAGGTGGGGGATTATACTAGTGTGTGTACAAGTGGAATTGTATTTATTTTGTGTGACTGTATCTAATGTTTAAATCATGTTTCTAACATGGGTTATGTTACCTGCAATAAATGAATGAATTAGATTTATAATAGATTGTGTACGTACCCGTCCCTTCTTGCCCTTAGGCTTGCGGCCACGCTTGCCCGCTGGCGGCTTGGCGGACGAGCGACGTCGGCCGGACGACTTGCGCTTGCGAGCCGGCCCGGCCGCTGCCTCGCCTGCCTCTGGGTCGAAGTCCGAGTCCGCCTCTTCCGACCCGCTCGGGTTGAACGACCCCTAAGCAATACATGTCACGTTAGTCCTTACTAACAAGATACTTTTAAAAGTAGAAATTAGCGACTTTTGCATAAGCTCGTTGCAATAGCCGTATACTAGAATTACTAATTATATTCTTCGGTGTTCTACCACTTAACATTATATGTATTTATAACTAAAACATAATTATAGAGTTTAAATAAAAGTTAATATTTAATTATTATAGAGAATAGGGATCTTGTGCCCAGAAGCTGCTAGTTTGGCGCTTTCGGTAGCGTCCATCAGTTTCTGTAGTGAACAAACAACAGGATACGCAGGATACGATATTATGATGAATATTTGTGTGTTTATACTTACATCTGAATCTTCAGAGCCATCTTTGACTGGCTTGGGACCTTTCACTTTAGTTTCCTGGTCGGTTTCATATTCTTCTTCAGAGTATCCTAAGAGATTCAAAGACACATTAATAAGTTTTAAAAATATGTTTTTTTTAGTTTGGGAAAGTAATCGTTTCAAGTTACTTTCCTAGTGAAAATCAGAAATAAAGATAACCTAGGTACAACTTATTTTTTTATAATAATCATATTGGTCTAAGAAGTGGACACGGTGCAGGTCGTAGGAGTGGGTGGGCAGGGTGGTGTTTCATGTGAGTTGCACAATACTATGCTATGCTTAGTGTGACTTCTTGTTACAAGTAAAGTGTTCCTGCTGTGGAAGTAAAAATAGCGATGTGCGTAGAGTGATTAGGTGACAAGCCCGTCACACTACTCCCAAACCACTTCTATGCGCAGAATCAACAGTGGCGACCACAAGAAAAGCGCCGAGACAATGAAGCTCGACGAAGTCCCAGAGAAACGATTTAACTGTCTTGGATCCCGCAACGAAATTAATCAGAAAAGAATAGCCGAGGAGTAGGAATAACAATTTCCACTTCCCTCCATATCAGCAGGAGACAGAACAGAACAAGGCCAATAGGCACATAGGGTAGTATATAAGTGGGATAAGGCCAGTTGCCTAGACCACGGATATTATTGTCATTAATATTACTGAGTCCTAATAATAGGTATGACAAAAATGCTTGAACGCACGGAAATGAGTTCCACACTCGCATGTACTGTGAATATGACTCCCATATTGTGTACTAGCTGACCCACGCAACTTCGTCTGCGTCACATAAATATAGCAATTAAAACCTTTCTCGATATATCAACTCTCCGACATAAATTAAGCTAAATCGTAACATACCTACAAAAAATCTTATCTTTCTACTTTATTATAATAGTTTAGATGGTTTAGATTAGCTTAGATTATATTAAAGTGTGAATTACTATAGGTATATCTTACTGTTAAATACGTATACGATAACACTCTGTACTTGTAAACATTATGATGCAGTAAATATTTTGAATTTGAATTTCCCGGAAAGAATGTCCCTACATTGCGACGCGCGAATTATTTTGCCACGCGGATATTTTTACATTGCGATATCTTCTAAGATATTTGTTTAAACTGTTTAGAGTAAAGGACACAAATATTCTATATTAAATTTTCCTTCTAACAAATATTTATTTAGATAGATTAATACCATATGGGTAAAATAAGCTTCGCAAAAAATAATTATTTTTAACCTAACAGTTTAATAGTAAAAAAAGGTTACAGTGAGTCAATCTTAAAAGATAGATAGATGCTGTCGCGGACTTTTTTTAGAAATTTTAAAGAGGAACAATTCCTTCATACATGATATTTGCGTAACTTAAACCGTTTTCGCAGCGCACGCAGCGGAAGCTTTCAAAAAGGAAATACCTTTTCCCGTTTTTGTAACATTTTTCATATAAGCTCCGCTCCTATTAGCCGTAGTGTGATGTTATATAGCCTATAGCCTTCCTCGATAAATGGACTATCCAACACAAAAAGAATTTTAGAATTCCAACCAGCAGTTCCTGAGTTTACCGCGTTCAAACAAACAAACAATCAAACAAACAAACTCTTCAGCTTTATAATATTAGTATAGATTACCTCTGTTGTGCACCTTGACGGCAGCAGAGCGGCGCGGCCGGCCGCCCGGCGTGGAGGGCGGCGCCGCGGCCGGGGCCCGCGCCACGCCGCGCGCGTGCGGGCTGTTGGGCCCGGGCAACTGCAGGAAACCCACCAGGCGCGCCGACAGCTCCGACGCGGAACCTGTACCCGACACAATATTTAATGATCTTCCACGAGTTAGGCTGCTTTCACATTAAGACCAGAATTTTTAAAAATTCCATTCAACTCCACGCTGCACGCCCCGCCGCTCCGAATTTGCGGCCTAACGACTTTGGTCTAAGGCGGCGAGCGGGGCGGCACTCGCTAGAGTATATAATATTATGTTCTGTGGAGCGGCAGCTTACCGCTCGCCACCCCGCGCTTAGCTGCCGCTCCACAGAACATTTATACTCTAGCGAGTGCCGCCCCGCTCGCAGCCTTAGACCAAAGTCGTGAACGGGCCGTGAGACGTAAGCAGCGTTACTAGAAAGACGTTCCTTCACATTATAAGAACAGCCGTAACGACCCGTTAGCACTTATTTATAGACGCGCGACTGTCGCAAATCGTGTTGCTAAAGTCACCTAAATGAGAAAGTAGTCTTCTAGACAAAAGCAGTTGTATCATCAAAATATCTGTGCAGTTTGACAGAGGTAAAAGTATGTTTTTTATTAAATGAATAAATAATTTAATACTTATTTATTTTCAATCATCGAACAAGTATTATAAGAGCCCGGAGATAATCCATTAGGCGCTACGGTAGCGTAATTTACCGTAAAGCTATGATTTGGTCACATTTAGTGCTTTAGTGCACTGTCTATAATTTCTAAAGTCGAGATACTTTCGACCCTTTATTAACTAGGACCACGGCACATATCAGTACTTACCCACCCCTAATAACAGCCTTACCTTTCTTATCAAGGTCGAGCATCTCGCACATGGTCCTCAGTTGCTTGGGTTCCATCTTCGTGGTCTCCTCAAGCTTGGCCTTGTAGTCCGACGAGCCGATAGACCACTCGTACCCCTTGAACTTCTTGACGTTGCGCTTCACGTTGCGGTCCAGACATAGTTGCTGAGAGAAAAACATTAACATTACTATCATTTTCAGCCAAACCCTTTTAGCACCTAGTCTAATTGTTTGCTGCTTCTTATCGTGTGGACAGTAAGTAAGGTCAAACGACCCCACACACCCTAGTTTCAGAGTTTCTAAAGCGCCCTGTTAACGGTCAAATTGTTTGTCAAACTTCACGTTTTCGTCAAACAATAGCTCAAACGATCAAACCAAACATCAAACAAAGTTTCTTAACTTTCCAGTACTTATTACTGGCTATACTCCGTCCTCGCATTGAAAAAAAGGACGTCAAACTCGACATGAATCCAGATTTTCATCAAACACGTCAAACACGTAGATTGTTTGACAAACGCCTCAAACACAGCTGTACACTATCAAATAATTTAACAAACACGTAAAATTTGAGAAACAATTTGATGGTTTCAGGGCAGTTAAGCCGCCTCATGGGCCTTCGACATGGTTTGACGACCGCCATTTGGCGGCCGGGACCACCAGTTTATACCTGCCTTCCGAGGCACGGAATCGGTATCCTAGCCAAACTGGAAACAACTGCTGAGAGCAGAGTTTTACTTGAAGCGACTACCTAGGTGGCTTCCACAGCATATTTACCAGGTAATATGATACCGTTGGTGAGTATACTACCATTGAATGAATTTGACAACACCAAGTAACATGTTGAGTAAACATTTTTCCTAGAGGAACAAACTGTGCACTATTCTAATCACCGTGGGGCAATAATTGAACCCTTAAACAATATTGAAATCGCAAATATTTGAGTAGAATATTCTGATTTCCCGTAAAACTCATGAATTCTTTATTTCTGGTTGAACTTCACTTTGTGTGTCATGATTTTATGACACTTTTTTTGCATTCAAGTTGAAGGTACTCAACTTAATGAAAAAAATTGTGTCTGGAGTAGTAACTCACCCCATACAAGTACTGATGTAGCAGCTTCTGGTCCTGCGTCTTGAAGCGCGACAGTGAGACCTCCACGTTGCTGATGTGGCCCAGCGGGATGCCCTTGCCGGCCGGCAGCGGCACGGGCGGCTCTGTTGGCTATCATCAAATTCCATTTTAAGTAAAATGCGTAACAGAATGATAACACCAAAACCGATTGAATCGAGTAAATGTGAAAAAGAGTTTGTTTCACTTGTCGATGACAACTTAAAAGCTCAACGAATTTCGTTAAAATTTGGCCAAAAGATAGACCATGACATAGGATTTCCTTATAGTACAGTCGAACAAGCTAATAAGTATACAGTTAAAATTTTTCATATGATTTCAAACGCTGTATCGTTTGGCATCAGTCTCTAACGCCCAAATACTCAAACGTCACTCAATTTTAAGTTGCACTTAAATCTCTTGCTGTCTTTGTTACTTTAACGCAGAGTGACAGAGATAGCAGGAGTTTTGAGGGTTACTTATAATTAAGTGACGTTTGAATATTTGGGCGTAAATGATCTGTATAATCTTAAAAGTAAATGCAAGTTAGCTGGCTGTATACTTATTCGCTTGTTCGACTGTACGTACCTACGTACCCGTGGAATATTTTCCGACCTGAACCCTGTCGGGTAAACAGTATGATATAATACGCGCTTTAGACATGGAGTTCAAGTTACAGTACGATCAAATTATCTTGGCAGGTCTGAACATAGGCTCTGCGAACTTTTACGCATGTAAACTTGTGAAGAAAACTGTTATTGCCAGATAAACCAATACCTATACGATCAGAAAATATCTAATTTAAACAGTGAGAAATACAAATAAAATAAATATCATAACACTTTTATGTAACATTAGTTGTAACAAAATAACCTGCACGAAGTTCGGACCTGCCAAGATAATTTGATTGCACTGTACTTCACGTCGCGCGGATTTTTTGCTTACTTTATCTAGCTATACTATACTCTAGTACAAAATGGTACCTCTTTCTTAGGCTTGGGTTTAGGCGCCTCCTCTTCCTCTTCTTCCTCCTCCTCCTCTTCTTCCTCGCCTTCTTCATCCTCATCGCCCTCTTCGTCGTCCTTGTCCTTAGCTTTCTTTGCCGGCTTCTTTACTCTGTAACGATGTATATGATTACTATTCTAAACTATGTAAAAGCCTGGTTATACAGGGTTGTGCCGACAATACGACAATAACGACCTAAATATCTTTGCCAAATTCGTTCGTCACATTTTATTTCCAAACGTTAATCGGTGCAAATTATTCCTAAGGTTAGTAAACTAATATTTGTTTGTAAATCTATACTAATATTATAAAGCTGAAGAGTTTGTTTGTTTGTTTGTTTGTTTGTTTGTTTGTTTGAACGCGGTAAACTCAGAAACTGCTGGTTGGAATTGAAAAATTCTTTTTGTGTTGGATAGTCCATTTATCGAGGAAGGCTATAGGCTATATAACATCACGCTACGGCTAATGGGAGCGGAGCATAAATGAAAAATGTTACAAAAACGGGAAAAGGTATTTCCTTTTTGAGAGCTTCCGCTGCGTGCGCTGCGAAAACGGTTTAAGTTACGCTAATATAATGTATGAAGGAATTGTTCCTCTTTAAAAGTTCTAATAAAAAGTCCGCGACAGCATATATCTATCTTTTAAGATTGACTCACTGTAACCTTTTTTTACAGTTAAACTGTTAGGTTAAAAAGAATTATGTTTTGCGAAGCTTATTTAACCCATATGGTATTAATCTATATCTAAATAAATGTGTTTGTTAGAACGGAAATTTAATATAGAATATTTGTGTTCTTTACTCTATCCAGTTTAAACAAATATCTTAGAAGATATCGCAATGTAAAAATATCCGCGCGGCATAATATTTCGCGCGTCGCAATGTAGGTACGGGGGATTCTGGCTGGCCTCCGGGAAATTCAAAATATTTACTGCATCATAATGTTTACAAGTATAGAGTGTTATAGTATATTTAACAGTAAGAGATACCTATAGTAATTCACACTTTAATATAATCTAAGCTAATCTAAACCATCTGAACTATTATAATAAAGAGGAAAGATAAGATTTTTTGTTTGTTACGATTTAGCTTAATTTATGTCGGATAGTCGATATCGAGAAAGGTTATAAGCTATATTTATGTGACGCAGACGAAGTTGCGTGGGTCAGCTAGTTGTATTATATTTCGTTTTCAGTTTTATGCTAGGTAGTTTTTTTGAATGTTTTTCAAATTTTATTTTCTGTTTCAGGATTTATTTGATAGTTTAAAAATGTTCTTATGAACTAGAACTACCAGTGGTTTAATTTATCGTCGTATAGTCGGCACTTCCCTGTATAACAACAGAACAGCAGACTTCCGTTACCATTTTCTTAGCAGTTTTTTAAATGAGAGATTTGTGGTGTCCCAATAATAACGGCTGCAACTTACGAAATAAATTACACAGTAGGTAATGCATATTCCTAGGTTGCTAAAACAAATTCAGTGGAGTAGGTGTTGAAGTTGGCCCATGGAGAAAGTTGTACCACATCCTTAAAGGGGCCACACATTTCTGATCTAGGCTATTTGGTAAATGAACTTACTTTTCTTTAGAAGGCTTCTTAGCTTCCTCCTCGTCACCTTCATCTCCTTCTTCCTCGTCCTCCTCTTCTTCCTCATCTTCATCTTCTTCGTCCTCTTCTTCAGTATCCTATGAATAAAAGATTTTTCATAAAAGCTTACAAATGGCGCTATACGACCTGCATAGCTTCTTCTCTTTTCCAAACTGGAAGAATTTCAGGACATTGATAATTCCCTATGCAGTCTCAGAGACGTTAATAGAAGCAGTAGATTTGTCGCGATTATCAGACATAGTTCTTAATAAATATTGGTAGAGTAATATCAAATTGAGACAATATAGTTTTGAACATCTTTATAAATCAGCTACGGAATTTCTATAAATTTTTTATAAATTAATGTTGTAAGACGTAGACGAAGTAAAAAGACTTTTTTTTGGGATAAGCCCGCCACTTATTTCCAAAATTTCTGCAATTTCTGAAATTCAGGATCAACAGTGACGAGTACAAAAAAAGCGCTGAGACAAAGAAGCTCGACGAAGTCCCGAATATGAGTTTGCAAAAATAGGGGAGGATCATAGGAGGCGATGTTCTGTGGATTCTGCTTACCTCCATGGGAAAATGGTGTGAGTTTATGTATGTGTGTTCTTACCTCTTTCTTGCTAGCTGGCTTCTTTTTAGGTGCAGCCTTCTTAGGAGCTTTGTCGTTGGTCTTTACGTCATCCTTTTCATCTTCGTCATGAGCCTCGCCATTTTCTTCCTAAAAATAAACGGTTTACTTAATTGATATCAATAATGTCTTCAGTATGAGATTCATAGAACACATGTGTTCTTTCACATCATTCCTAACACAATTTATCCATCTATCTTTTGGTGTGCTGAGTAAGGATACTTTTTTTGTGCGGGTGGGCATTCATCAAATGACCCTGAGTGTCTGATTTGTACTGACTAAAACATATTATCATCGGCACGATTCTTGAGCGCTGACGCAAAAGTGAATTATTGGGTCCCTTTGGTGGTATGAAGTGAGACGCGGGGCGGGGAAAGTGCAGTGATTGGCCCGTAGCGCATCGCGTCATAGCCGTCACTCGGGATTTGTTCTTTACTCCTGCTGCACTTACCTCACGACCAATAAATAATAAACGGGTGTGTGTTTTATTTGTCATAAAGTGTACGATGCGCACAGCGATCCCCACTCTTCCGCCGAGCGCTCAAGAACCGTGCCGGTAATTATACCCATGTTCCTTCTTAGCCTTTTGTGTTCGAGAACCGTGGTACCTCTTTCAATTCGAACAGGAAAAAAGGATAAGGATCTAAAGCCCAAATACTCAAACGTCACTCAATTATAAGTTGCACTTAAATCTCGTGCTGTCTTTGTTACTTTATCGCAGAGTGACAGAGATAGCAGGAGTTTTGAGGGTTACTTATAATTGAGTGACGTTTGAGTATTTGGGCGTAAGGTCTACAAAACCATTTATTTTACTTCTTTAAACCGTTTCATTCAGCGGCAACCCCGATTTGTGCGTCGTGATTATGATTACAAAAACGTGTCACGAATCACACCTGTATAAAAATCTTACTACAAGTCCGGAACACATTCAATACGAAAAAAAATCAAAGGATCATCTATACTTATAATAAATCTGTAGAGAGGTCAATTCTGTACATGATATATATTTTCAAAATAACTATCAGGGGGTAATTAGTGATCGATACTGATGCCAAAAATGCAATCAGTAAAATTTTTGTCTGTCTGTCTGTCTGTCTGTCTGTCTGTCTGTATGTTCCTTATAGAAACAAAAACTACTCGACGGATTTTAACGAAACTTGGTACAATTATTCTTCATACTCCTGGGGAGATCATAGTATACTTTTCATCACGCTACAATCAATAGGAGCAGAGCAGTGAAGGGAAATATTGGGAAAACGGGAGAAGTTGCTCCATTTTTTAAGCTTCCGTCGTGTGTGCAGCCTTAATGGTTAAAGCTACATAGAAATCATTTATGACGGAAATGTTCTACATAAAATTATCTAAAAAATATCCCACAACAGCATATGTCTATCTTTTATGGTTGACTCACAATAACACGTGTAACTCCCGATAGCTTAGCAGTTCGGAGCTTTCTGATTATATTTGTTTACTCTTACGTTTATAATACTCTCACTCATCCCTAATTTAAAAAAGTTAATATTATTACCTATTCAATAAAAAAATAATCATAGTAATCGGTATAGAAACACCAAATTTATACATGAAATACGCTAATAAGCCGTCGCGCGTGAATACTGAATCATGCCATAAGGATTATTTTTGTGTAACGGTTGCCGCGCTCGACACGGGTCGTGGCTGTTGATGCGTTCAGAGCGTTCGACCTTATTGACGGACAATTAATAATTGATTTTAACAAAAAATGCTTATCAGCGCGACCTTTAGTCTTTAAATAGTTTATTTGATCTTTTGTTGTTATTTTCTAAAATAGGTATTAGTTGGTTTGGTAGTGTTTATATATTCGTTCAAATTACAAATTATTAATAGTTTGCATTTTATTTCCTTTTATGTGAAGTTATTAGAAGTAGAACGCATAGTTTTTTAGATACCGATAGGTAAGTTTTGGCTAATTTATGTTCAATTTTAGTTTTGTAATAAGTAGGTAAAAGCGTAGATACTTTTATTAATTATAGTAGTTATAGGTATTTATTTGTAAGTGAAGTAGGTATAGGTAGATGGTATTGCACAGGCGTTTCAGCTTTATTTTCATTTCTTTTTTTGTTGTAAGTTGTACATATTTCTGGGTATAATTCTATTAGAATATTTTAGTTTAAATTGGCACTTAGATTTTAAGTGTAAGGTAGCTATAGTTAGGACCTCTATCGTAGATTATTTTGTTACCTAGGTAACTGAAAGCCTTTCCGTTACCGTCGATTAAAAATAAAATACCCAATGCCACCTAAAAAACGCCACTGAACCGGGAGAAAGGACATGGTACTTTTTTTACGAAAAACGACGGAAACGCGGACGAAGTCGCGGGCAAAAGCTAGTGTATAAATAAATATGAAAAACAAATCCTCTCTGAATGATTCCTACAATTACCACCTTTCGCGACTAATGAAAATCGATGATATTATCTCAAAATAAACCTTTGTGTGAGGGACACGTCCTTGACTTTCGAGGTCGAGCTATTTTTAACCTCGACGTTACGATGCGACATGTTTTGACTTTATTTAGAGCCATAACATTACGTCTGTTACTTCCGAAAGATTAGGCAGGCGTGTACTATGTAGAAGGTGATCCCACATTATCAGTCCCATAATAAGGGGCGAGTCAATAGCCATCAACTGAAAAGTCCTGTCTCCAGGCAATCCATGATGGAAAAACCCAATATCACTTTGCTTGAACTAGCAGTAGCACCGCTTTCGACCACTAGACCAATGAGACAGTTTATCTAGAATTCAACATTATTACTGTATTTGATTACGGACTTGGTTATAGTGAAAACTAAGTGATTTGGCGCAATTTAGGAGGGGAGCGATGTCCAGCTTTGGACTGTTTGGGTACTTGAAGAGTTGTAAAAAAAATGCAAAACCAAACTTCGAAAATATAAGTCAGCCAAATCCACATTTTGATAAAATTGACATAAATATTCTAATTAATAAAACCAAGGAACGTGTATGAATGAATTAATCAAACTAAACTAGTTTTCCTTGTACAGACGCACATCAAGTTACCCAAAACTGGTCAATTTTCTCAATCAACCTTGAACCTAAAGTCATAACAATAGAGTTGAAAATCTATTAAATAAATATGACAGATTGTAGTAGCTCGATGTGCTAACGTCTGTACTTTTTCAAAGGCATTAATTTAGTTATAAATATCAGCATCGTTAAATTCATAATCAAGTCGGGTTATTGTTTTATTTGTGCTACTTCTAAAAAAAGACGCTCTATTTTGTTCGTGTATTGAATTCTGTAAAATGTACATAAATTATGGTTTCTTGACTAAGCATACCTATCGATTACTGCGCTGAATATAAAGTAAAAAGATACTGTTTCTAAATGAGTATTTAGATATAAAAGTAAGTCTTAAAAGCACAAGTTTGCCACTATATCGCACTTCGAATCATCATGTTCCTAGCCTTTCCCCAACTAAGCGGCTTCCAGTTCAACTGTGGATGCAGATTGCAACTGAATATCAGTATTTTACATGGAATGACTGCCTATCTGACGTCCACATATTTTCGTATGGATGCTATTACAAATTACGTACACTTTTCGTTGCTATTATTACATTAGGTTATTCCGGTAGTCGTGAACTTTTGACCACGGCCATGACCGAGTAGTGAATCAAACATAGCAATAGGTTCGCGAAATGTTCTACTTATATTTATTTTGGTCAAACAGCGAATAAGGATACAGGACTTATCTTTGGAACTAATAAATTACGTCACAGCACGTGGTTTCAAATTAAAGAAGCAATTTACCTACTATGTCCGAACTTGCTAAACTCGTCAGGCATATCGTCTGGCGTTTATTTCTTCAAATACTCAAATTTCAAGGCCGTAAAGTATTTATTAGGTCATCTTTATATTATTGACATTATCATGTTAACAGAATTGAAGTTAATTTACGTAATTAAATCACGACATTCGTGTTCGTCACGCTCTCGTCGATAACTGGGTAAGCAGCACGCGAGATGCATCCATATGGGCATAATAACTACTTGTTTACGTCTTTGGAAGTAAGTGGACAAAAGTAGTCACATCACTGATTTGGATGATGCTAACTCGCAAGACTAATAATTACTCAATTACGCCATAAATGACAGCGAAGAGAACAAATCGCTAGCGAATGAAAAGTGTGTACTATGTTCTCCTCCTACTTAGTCCTCTCTGAACCACACAGGCAGTCGAAACTTCGAAAGTGTCCTCCTCTGCGTCAGCGAAAAGAAGTCGTGTACCAAAAAATGGCACTTGATTAATAGATTTTAATCTTTGAGGACGCTACAATCCAAGAACACACCTGTGAAGGGAATCGATGTACAAACCTTTATCAGTTCAGTACATCATTCCGAAACCCCCCCCCCCCCCCCTAACATATGTATCTGCCTAGCCTTTCCCTTTCTATGTTGGAATCGGCTTCCAGTCTAACCGGATGCAGCTGAATACCAGTATTTTACATGGAGCGACTGCCTATCTGACCTCCACAACCCATTTAGTACTGGGTAATTACCCATTTTTTTTTTTTGTGCGTGGAAAATCATCAAATGACCCCCCCCCCCCCGCTCTTGGGTAGAGCGAGGGAGAGTGTCAGACTTCTACTGACTAAAAACCGAACCCATGTGCCTTCTTTGCCCTTGCGCCGAGGCAAAAGGGTAATTACCCCTTGGTAAGACTTGTTGTCAAACTTTCGGGCCACTGACTACCTCTTACTGATTGGATCTAGAAATGACAGCCGGGACCAATGGCTTAACGTGCTTATCGAGGCACGGAGTCGGAGGTGGTCACCCATCCACAGACCAACCCAGGCAAGCAGGAAAGTTTTTTTTTTTTAATTAATTATGTTTCCCTTTCACAGCTTCCACCCTCGGCAACAATGGCTATGCATTTCAACACCAGATTCGTACAGTGAGATAGAAAGAGGCGACCTTATTTGCATACATTAATGCACTTACAAAGACCTTGACCTAACCCCAACCCTGTTAATCAGTTCTTTTTGCCCGTGTATGTTGTGGTACTTTGTAGTTGAACGTTTTTCGAGCAATGGACAAACGGTATAGGCGCGTTGTTTGTTTACCAACCAACTGACCATGAGTGGACAGTTAGACACATTATTGACAGCTGTAGGTTCTACTAATTTAAGCTCCAAAAACTGCTCTTTTACATAAAATGTGCTCAAAGCTCACACTAGGTGAATTTCATCTTTGGTACCCATACCCACACACCACCATAATTTGTTGGTGCCTTTTAAACAAGGTTAGTTAGTAGTTATCATCATCATTTAGTGGAACTACTACTGGACATGGGCTTCCTCCATGCACCGTTCTCATACTATAAAAATAAAGTATCCCCCACCTAATTTTCGGGTTGGCTTATCAGGTCATCTTCGTCCATACAATTACCGCTCACACTTTAAAAGTTCCTGTTATCAATTTTACTGACCTTTTTGGAATCTGCATCAGCCTTCACATCCCTCTTGTCGTCCTTAGAGTCATCTCCTGCACCTTCATCGTCCTTGCCGTTAGCCGTTGTCGATTTTGAGTCACCTGTTTATGAAAAAATATACTGTTTACTATTCAATACTTCCGAATTTAATATCTGAGAGCCACTAGGAATGACTAACAAAGTAACAACCCGCACCGGGCCCGCGTGGTGGATGATAGCCCGTTCCCTCTCATAGAGATGAGAAGGAGCCTGTGTCTCTGTCTCAGCAGTGGGAACATTATAGGCATTATTATTATGATGGCTAGAAACGATATCTAAATTCATTTATTTGATTTACGTACTTATGCGTAGTTTCTGAGTTTACGTACTTTAGGAAAAACGGAAAACGATATAAGGCGATTCAACGAAGCTAATGAATTGCTCCCTGTTCGTATTAGCCATTTGTGTCCCATTGCAGGGCACAGGCCGCCCCTTCCCTCTTTCCCTGTTTTTATAATAAAATTAATTTGGTGTTCCATTTAACTAATCAAAATATTGTTTTCGTCCGAAATTAGTTTATAAACCACTTTTAAACTTAAGTACGTAAGAGTTATAACGCCAGAGACATCAAAAATATTAGCGATAATGATAACAAAACGATATCGTTCAACGACATTGCGGTAATGTAGATTTTGACTGAGCGACAATTTATATGATGATAACAAGACATGTCCTAAGAGACTCCACTATAATAACACAAAAATGCTTCTGAAGGAAGAACAAAACGTTTGGAGTAAGTTGTTTGTCGTTTATAATATTTCTGCTCTAGATCATGTGTAGCTACTACATCATGACCATCATGTACTTTCTTCTTCACTATGCCTTTTATGCTATTGCATAGCTTCTATTGCGGGCTTTGAGCGTGGAGAGCGAATCCAGAAATTCCGTAACGAAAATATTTTCAACCAGGTTGCTATGGTTACGGAAAATAACAAGGTTGTCAACTGAGGTTGTCAAATTAAATAATTAATTATTTGCATAGGTTGATAAAAATGCTATGCAATAGCTTTACCGCGGCAGTCTCCGAGTGCCACACGTTTTTCTTTTATTTTTGGAGGGTGGGAAATCATCAAATGATTTTTCTACTGGCTAATAAAAAAAGTAACTAAACAGCTGGAAATAAAAAAAGTAGTTAAAAATCCAAAAAACCCGACTGAAAAAACTGAAAAGCAAAAAACAAGCACATTTTAAATTAAACAAAACTTGGAAGCAGGCGGGGTTCTATTTTAGTTCTATTTTTTTTTCCGCCTGCTTCCAAGGTTTGTTTAATTTAAAATGTACCTACTTGTTTTTTGCTATCCAGTTTTTTCAGTCGGGTTTTTTGGATTTTTAACTACTTTTTTTATTTCCAGCTGTTTAGTTCTTTTGTGTTTGTTCTTTCGTTGGTCGCGTAAAATTCGTCGCAGAAACATTCGTGCTAGTTTATAGGATTTGCCACTTTGATTTTTTTTTAAACATATAAGTGTTATATATTTTTGTAATCTCCTTTTATTAAAACCCTTTATTTTGATACCCTACTCGATGGTATTGGAAATTTTTTTTTGGAACTCCGCGATTTGGCCCCCAAAATCCGCAATTTTTCTTTGTTTTTTAATTTTAATGTAGCCTATAGCACTCGCGCAAGTCGAATCTAACGACGTATATTTCATTCAAATCCCTTCATCCGTTTAGGAGTTATGAGGGAACAAAGAAACGAACATACATACACGTCAAACACATAACCCTCCTTTTGGGCTTCGCCGCAGTCGGGTAAATACCACCCATGTTCCTTCTTAGCCATTTGTGTCGAGTCCGCGGTATATCTTTCGAACAACTCACAGCGCCGACGGGCATTCTTCACTATCCCTAATTTACCAATTTGCTCCGGCACAGCGAAAAAACAATTTTTTCCCCTGATATACACGAGGCAAATATCTCAGGCCAGGATGGCAAGCTAGTAAGCCAGCAACAAGTTACTCTGGATTCGCGTAAATAGCTTTATTTTTAGGAAAAGAGAGCTAGTAAGCCTAGTGTTTCAAGCTAGGATAGTGTGTGAATAGTGCAATGTAGTGGATGACTTCTAATTTCTGAGCTAGTAGCACTTCCACCCCCTCCCTGGCTTGTGAAATGAACTACATTCTTGAAATAACTTCATTCGGCCGAAAATTACTTTAGAACTTATCCGATGCGCACCTATACTAAATTATGAGTAGAGTATATACAAGAAGAGATGGATGAATGGATGGATGGTTCAGCATCCATCTCTTCTTCCCTAAAATCCCAATATACGTTTACGTAGTTGCTAGCGACGCGAACCACTTGGCAACAATATTGTTGACAGTCTTATCGTGATTTGGTTGGAAGGGGGCTACATTCGACGGACTCAATCCCCATCCAGTTCAATTTGCCAAATTAAAATGCACTTTGTCCCATTAAATTTAGAGCCCAAAATCAAATAGAGACCAACGATTTGCAAAATATGATAAAGTGTCAACGATAAACGCTATCGATTTAATTTATTTATTACAATACTATAATTTACACAATAATTTGAGATAATAAGTTTGACAATGTAACGAGCCGTAGAAACGGGAGCTTCTCTAGCTGGGTACTCCGCGACCAAACTGTGCACCGCGGATCTCCTTTGTGTTTGCATAAAACCTGCGCGGAGCACAGTTGGTGCGCGAATAGTGGGAACGTAGCTTTACATTGCTCGTCGGTTGCACACACACAAATATAACGGTCGTCTATAAGGAATTTAACGGGGTAGTGATGAACTCGCTCGCGAGAACTCGCGATGTGGTCTCCCCTTCATAAACGATTACAATGAACGATCTCTAGGGTATAAATGAATTAAATTCATCTCCACAATCTCACCACTTAGCAAATGATTAGCAAACATTGATAACACTGTTTTAGTGAATGTGAAAGATAGTTTCGGTTTACGTTTTCATTAAATGCATCGTCGTGAGGACTGTCCCTTGTGTCTCGGCTTTGAATTATTAATTATTATCGATTGCTTGTTCCGCACCGTTCATATTTTTTAAAGGGGTTGGTCGACAGTTGCACGAAGGTCGAGACTCGAGCCTTCAATTAATAATTTATTGTCTATGGTAAACTGTAATGTTGATAATGGTGCCGCGATTTATTTCGTAAAATTAATAGGATAAATCTAAGTTCTACATAAACGCCTTAACAGGCGTGTCAATGCCCTTTGGTTCTAAACTTACAACAAATCGATTTGACTGCAAACCGATCCTTGAGGTCATTGAATTATGAGTGAGTGATCCATTTCTCTCATGCTTACTAGGCATAGGCCACACTGTTGCGTCTAGATACTTTAGTTGGCATCGTATCGCTTCGTTTTAACTTTTTTTTTCGGAGGGTGGGAAATCATCAAATGACTCCTCCCGCTCTGGGCGGAGCGGTAGGGATTGTCAGACCTCGACTGACTAAAAACCACCCATTTTTGTTCTTAGCCCTTTGTGTCCGAGGCCGCGGTATTGTCGGTATCTCTTTCGACGAACAACCCGCAGCCCGTTTCGTACTATACCCGGATTGTGAATGTAACTTCGAAAACCATGCCAATTCAATAAATAAATAAATGTTTGATGATATTATTATGATCCGTCGTCATCGTCAACTTCTAAAGGCGCATCAATCAAGGTCTTGGGTTTTAGGTTTTCTTAGGCACTATGAAAAATTAATTATATTAGACGTGTGTGATACTGATATAATAATATGTATGATTCGCTAACATAGATTTTTCTGCTTATCTACATAAAAAAGGCCGATCAGTTCCGCTTAGCGTTTATCTGACCGTGCCCTAAACCGTAACGACCAGTTTGCACAGTAAATTGCGCAATTCATCATAACGTTTGCTACCTCAACACTGAATACATAGTTCGTTGATAAAATTTGGCGAAAAATCAAGGAAACATATTATTTGACGATTAGATTTTTTAACACCAGCTAAAAGTTATTGGTCACTTTCACAGATTTAGAATTTACCTAATTCTTTTTCATCATCTTCCTGCCCTTTTCCCATTCTACTTAGGGTCGCGGTTGGCGCAACACGTTTTCTACTTCCATTCTCCCCTGGCAGACGTCCCGTGACATTTGTCAGGGGAGAAAGGATTAAATGATACACGGCATCATTTACTCCTTTCTCTTTCATATCATTCCTCTCGCAATACGAGTTCAATTCCACATGCATTAATAATAATCACCCTGTATTGTGCCCTTACAGGGAAGCCTTCTATTCTTTTTTCCACTTAGCACGTTCATTAGACTTCAACAGGAACCAGGACTCTCTTTAATCTTAGAACTGTTCCTTTTTATTCCATACCCAAATTTTTTAACGCGTTTGAAATCGAAAGTGTATTCGTCAAATTGCAAGTTAACGCATGAAAGTGCACTTATTGGTCGTTTCTCTGCTCCCACACGATTGGCTAAATTGATCTGGATGCTAACTGAATCTCGCGCGAATAAGTAAGCGGTTAGTACTTATGATGCCGAGATATTGTTAGTTACAAATGAAAGAAATGCTCGTGAGCTGTGGTAATTATTGTGAAGAGATGGTGAGATTGTTTAATTGCAGTCAGTGAATTAATTAATGAGAGATCTATTTTTCTCGTACATTTAGGAATTGATCACACTAGCGCAATTACAAGTCTCTACGTTTTATTTTACGACTATTTGTGGTCGTGAACTGTGAAATGGCAACTAGTAAGCTTTGTCTTTTGGGGAATATTGGTTTATACAAAGTCCGAAAATTAAACGGAAAAAATACCCTGGACTTAAAGGCTTTCCAAACATAATTTCAAGGAATATCGTGTGAAATACACAACACACATTAATTTCGCACCAAGGCTCAAAAGACATTGGTCACAGACGACTTAAATTAGCAACGCCAAAAACTTGTAACGACACTCTACAAACCATTTCGTTCTAAACCGGTATTCATTAAAAATATGTCCGGAATAATCACAAGACTGATTTTAAAAGACCTCTAATTTCTAAACGTCGTTACAGTCAAGGAGGTCAACATAATTTGTAGGCGAGAGTGACTCAGACTTATACACCCAGCCTGAATCCGTAATTGCAAATATCATCGCCTATTCTAGTATAATAGTGCAGAATTTAACTTATGTAGTACTACCGGGTTTCGGTTCCAACATTTTCTGTTCTTCACATTTTTAACGCAAGAAAATTATATTAAGCGAAACTCCGCAGAGAAACCCTGTAATTGTTGCAATGGCTTCTCATTGTTTCGGAAATGTTGAAATGATATTAAAATTTGCATGACTAGGCGTCAGTCTCAAAGTCTCAAGTACGTTAAGATTGTATGAAGATACGGTCTTTTGTAATTTCAACTTTCTCTTCAAGTACACGCTTTGGTTGATATGTGGGCAAAGATTTCTATAATTGAATATCGAAATTATAGATTCTTTACTGTATTAACAATAATTTGGAAAAGTTACAAATTGACGATTAAGTTTTTTATCCCAGTCTGAGTACTAAAATACATTTGTATCGAAAAAATATGTCTAGGAGAGCTGCCATTATACAACAGGTTTACGTTGCGCGGGAAAGCCATGTTTATTTCATAAATAAACATACAGACACGCCAGGAATTCAAATAGTAGTGCTAGTGCCTAGATTTATTTATTGAAACCAGTTTCAGAGCCAGCAGAGTTCCTTTTCACTGACGAATATTCGTTTCTTTTGGGCTTTTGTCGTATAACGTGGACAGAACTAATTGGCACATGTATTTATAGATTTATTTTGGCTTTATTAAGCATACAATTCATTAAATATTTGTTCAATATGCCTCTTATACCTGGCGAAAACTGTAGGTGATATACGCACAAGGAACGGCGCCATTTGAGCCACAGTAAGTCTATGCACGGAAATCGATAGTGACGAGTGACATGGTTGCAAGTTTACTAGCAACGCTTTAGATAATTTATTCAGTTTCTAGTTGGTTATCTTCACTCGTTTCCTAGGATTTGTAGTTGTTTTGAATTAAAATATTATGTTGTGTTTGTGTCTGTTGTGGCAATTAATTCTTAGGGCTTGCACTAACTAGCGTGTTTTCAGCACTTTGCTTTTTCCTTATGTCAGCGAATATATATCTGACACTCGGCGTACGGTAATCGCAGTCCTTTCCATGAAGCTTCTCTTGCTTTCTGTATTCTGTATCTCAACAGTTTGACATTCATAGAGCACAATTATAGAGGGTCAACACTCAGATTTTCGTTATAGCGGCAAATTATTCATGCATAAATAATCGCGCTATATCTTCATTGTTGTTTCGATAACGTTTCTATGCGCTGGTATTTTTTTTAGATGATTCCAACTGATTTGTTATTTATTTTCGAAGTTCCCTAAATGTTAACAGAAGTATTGGTTTCTTTAACTGTGAGGATAAGATAAAAGTCTTGCTTGTAGCATCAACAACAACCTGTTAGCCTGTAGATTTCTTCTTAAAGATGTTTTTGCACGGTTTGAGGGTAGTTGACAAAAAAAAACACATTAGTCCGTCAGATAGATTTCCAAAAAATATAGAAACCATATATTTTTCTTTTTTTGCTTAAACAAAAAATGAAGACGATACAGTGCTTCAAAAACTTGTGTGACGTCACAACGCAGTACATTTTTTACCACGTAGTGACGTCACATGCCCCCACTCATGATCTTTGACGCGTTTTATCTTAATATTTTTTTACACGACTGCCCCAAAAAAAGAGTGTTATGTTTTTAGCGTTCATGTATGTATGTATGTTTTTATTAATTTGATAAAACAAAAAACACGTATCTAATATTTTTCGATAATCTAACTGACGGTATACACAGCTTCATTTTTTTTGTCAGAAAACATCCATACTACGGACCGGTACAAGATGACATTTTTATTGTCTTGTTCTCGATAAAAAAAACCGTACCTTTTTTAGTTTTCTATATTTTTTTTCTACAAAAACTTGCCTAGTGGTGTTCTTCAGAGATTTATGATTAGTAAGTTGCGACTGCTGCAACGTAGGTACGTCATTACAAAAAAATACGATTTTTGTGTTAAAGTAATTTGCATAATATTATTATGTAAAGGCGCCAATTAAAACGTCATCTTTTAATTGGTGCCTTTACATTTTTACATCACACATCTTTTACTTTTTGACTTTACATTTTGAATAAGATCAAATTCTGTCATTACTTACATGCAGAGCGACATTATTGGTCTGTGAGCACCTATATGTTTTTGATTCATATGGTTAAAATGATGTGTGCATAAAATGTAAGTGTACCTTAGTAATTATTTACAGTGAAAGCAATTATTAGGTCTTTTACTTGACTTATTTGAATAAGTACTGGTTTTATTTATGTTCCATGATTGTAATTATTGTGTAGAGTAGTGGAATGTAAATATAATGTACAACACAATCTTTTGCATGTTAACTTAGATTGAAAAATAATGTCATTATATACTGATGAATACAAAAAACTTTAATCATTTTTAGTTGAATAAACGAATATATTCACTACTTAGTATTTTTTTGGTTACCACACTGTTTTCAAAAGTCAACATGCAAAAGGTGAAGAAATCAGCCCCAAAAGGTTAGTTGCCATGTAGATGAACACCGACTTGTGAACACATTGACCAGACCAATGTACTGGTGCAAGAACCTGACCTTCTATACTAGGTGGCTTATCCTCCTCATTGGTGTCTGGTTGATCTACATCGGCGTTACCTTGGGCAGGATCCACAGATGCCTGCGACTCACCCTTTGAGTCCTGAGAGGACTCATCTTCTGTTGTATGACCGTCGCCTGTTCCAGACTTCTTGTCTTCATCCTGCACAAAAATATGGAAATCTATTGTATATGTTCTATTGAAAATCTTGAGTCTATGTATAAATGAGATTTCTATATTTTAACAACAGATTTTGGTAAATGTGTACATTAAAATTTACAGAACAATACAAGCTATCCTTTCCTTACATAGTATGAAACAAAGTCGCTATTTTTGTCTGTTTGTTTGTCTGTATGCTTAAATCTTTTAAACTACGCAACGGATTTTGATGCGGTTTTTTTTAATAGATAGAGTGATTCAAGAGGAAGGTTTTAGTATATAATTTGAACGACATCCACGCGGGTGAAGCCGCGGGCATCAGCTAGTTATGAATAGAATATTAAATCTTATAGGAAATCTTCTGTCATGTCTGCTATTGTAGCCAACAATTTAAGAATATTGTAAAAGAGCTATGTAGCATTTTTAATGTACAATAAAGTAAACTCTATGTGCATAAGAAAATTTGAATACAATTAAGATTCTGCTAACATAACATTGACAAATATTGGATAATTTTTCATACAAATTCATTTCTACTTAGAAACAAATTGGTTACCAATATCATTTAGTTAGGTGCACAGGAATTTAGATAATCCTAAATCAATCATAATCAATCATTTTTATGCCGTTACTTATGAGTTTAATAATATCTGATCGAGTACTGTTCAATAATACCAATACAGTAAAGCACAATTTACTTTCCAAGTAAATTCATACGTTTTCAGTACAAATTGACAGAGTATTGAATCAGAACATATATTTGACTATATCACGGGGGAAGGACATCATATATTGCAATGTGACCAGCAGTTTTATAAGATTGTCCGAGCAAATACAGCAAGTATTTTCAGTGAACAATATCATACTAGATGTACTGCTTCAAATGTAAATATGACTTCAACACATTCAAGCAACTGAAGGCTGCTCTATTAACGAAACTAATTAATTCCAAGCTACTGAAACATTTCAGGTTCTGTATTGTGAAATTACATGACATTTTGCACAAAATCAATGAACAGAATGACAATTTCTTTTACCTACTCTAACAAGTGCAACATGTAGTTATTGTTGTTTATGATGACAACCAATTCTACTAAAAATATTAATTTTGCAACCATGCATTGCAAAATCTGCATGTTGAACACCATTCTATTGGTGAAGTCGGCGTCACTTCCGCGCGCCATCACTCAATTATCAACCTTATGATAATAGACGCAAGTCACAAAATTCAATGCCTCTCTTCTAGCACTACAGTAAGACGTATACAGCTGTGTACATACAATAAGTATATAGGTATGTATGGATTAGTAGTACCATTTTAGGGAATATTCTACTTTTTTGAAGTCAAATCAGCCGCCTATTTCAAAAATTTCGCGATGACTTATTTGCGTTCGCGCCATAATCGAATACTTTCACAAAAAATGTACCGGAAAAAAAACTAAAGAGGTCAGCAATAAAGGCCCCCAAAAGGATACTTATGTTTTATTTACATCGCCGGCCGAGTTCTGAGCGTAAATGACGAGTCGCGAGGCCGCGGCTCAGTGGAACAACAACATATCACGCTGCCTCTAAAATTGAATAATCGCAAGAAACCAAATATCAAGGTCATGCGGATTTCATATCAATGTCATATAACATCGTGCACATTAACAAAGGCCCTGCAACGAAATGCAAAGGGGCGGGGGTGGCCAAAATATGCGAAATCCTGAAAAATATCCCATTAGAATCAGTTTCGATAACTGATCAGGATGGCATTCACAGTTTTTATTGCGAAATATTGACTCGTATCACAACCCTCCGTGGCGTAGTTCCCGCTTTTAGCGGGAAGCAATCGTTCTGTCAGCCATGTTGAGACGCAGGCAAACATTAGTGATATAACACGGAAATAACACCACTACACAACTCAAATCCTTCTTAATAGACGCGCACTAATACATAGAAAATTAAAACAAATACTTATTTCACAACTATACCTGATTGTCACTGATTTTCGCTTTATCGGTATCACCCGACATTTTTCCTACGAAGAAATTGAAAGCAAATTCCAAGCGTCTTCAAACACCGGACAACACAAATGCACGCACCCATAACATAGAAAAAAAAGTTAGGACGTTTTGTTATTTTCGGTGCATCGACCTCTTCTTACGTTTAAAAGCCTGGAATAAGTAGATTTTTGCCTATATTTGGCTAAAACAAAAATAGAAATTTTATAATATCGTTCTGTCCCATAAATATTTAATATAAAAAGTTTTGTTGAATATAAAAGTTTCGTGTATTTCGTCAAAATTTGAATGTGTGATGAAGTCGATGAAGACAAATAAAATAGTAGTAATAGAATAAAACAATCTTAAACTACAGTTAAAGAATTATTTTAAATGTTCTTTAATAGCAAAATTATTTACTTATTTAACTATCATTAGATTAGAAATTACAATGTAAGTAACATAATTTACTTGTATGGCAAATATTACCTCCCACTTGAACAGATAAGTACTTGACGGATGGGATTTTTATAAAATACTAATGTAATTTTCCTAATTTTGAGCGATTGTTAGAATTAATCATTGATCATTTTTATTTTGTTAATAAACCTTTTTTAATTAATATTTTTCAAAATACCAATAACCAAACGCATTTTCATTTTCAGCCAAAGACAATAATTTTGACTTTCCTAAAAACTCAAATGTAACATTTCAGCATGAAAAATAGCACAATCACAGTTTTATTTTAGCTCATTATGTTACAGTCTTATTTGTTAACTCATTAGATAATACAAGTTGGTAGCTAAATACAAAAAGAAATAACATTGGTAAGCGACATTTAAAACATCTCTCATTTTGTCTATGGTCCGCGTCGTTCTCGCAACGAACTTGCGTTGCGAGAGAAACCTTTCATAAAGTTTTTGGGTCATTTTGATCCTTTTTAATGGCTGCGGTATTACGCGGTTGAATGTGAAATTGGGTTCAAATATGAGTGATTATTCTTCTATGGCTACGCTTCAAAACAATAGCCAAACGGCGGGATTTGCGGCTGCTGTACAACGTGCTAGATTGGTAAGCTTAAGCGCATCTTTTCTTTACAGAAATCGCGTCTATTGACATTTGCGTGTTATTTACCGTTAAAATTTTATGTATATACCTTCAATCTATAAATTATCATGCATTAGAAGTAGTTTTTATTCTAACCCGCCCTTTTCTCTTCATATTATTGATGTTCCATGAAGGATCATTGGTAAGATGCTTTTACCTAACCTACATATTGATTGTAATTTTCATAGTGATATTGAGTGTTTTATGCAAATACAATGCAGCTGTTTAGTTTTCATGTCTGCCCTTGCGGCTCGGATGATTTTGGCTGGCATACACGCTAAGCGATTCTGTCGCGGCAATACTGCGTTGTGGCATATTATAGGCGCGAATTATGCATCAGACAACAAACTAACTCTGGCCATGCTGTGAGGGTACTCCGCCCCTAAGACAATCTTCTTCCCATAATTTTTCGTGGATCTAAAGACCTTATCAAAATCAATGTTGAATCAAACAATCTTAAAAATATTCTGTAGTACTTGGCAGTTGGGATCATTAAAGTTTAGTAACAAAGACAAATATCTTAATGTTACACTGTATCTATAATAAGCATATTTTAACAATGGGAACATTCTAGATATTAATGCATATTTTGCTTACATAATAAACTAAAATATTATAACCTGAGAATGTTAATGTTTATATTATGGTTCAGATTAAGTAAGTCATGGCTGGTTGATGGCTTTATAGGATGTATTTATTGAAATGTCAGTCTGTTAAAATCCATGGTTGGATATAGACCTAACTTTTGGAGGGAAACAGTTGAATATATTGAATGAATGCAAACAGTTGCTTTAATAAAGTAAGAAACTTTCATAAATTCTTGGACATGCAACTTCTTGTATTGGCTCATAACTTAACACAAAATCTAGTAGTGTAATACAAACATGGCACTTTATTTTTTATTTTTTTTAATTCCAATAAAAAGGGCTTTGTCAACTTGGCACTTTAAAAGACCAATGTCTAACATAAAAACATGAATGTAAAATGTTATTGTCAGTATGGTTATGAATTGGTAGAAAACTAACTGCGGTACTCAGAGATATTTAATGATTACTTAAGCCGTTAGTTATTAAAGATTTGACATACTTTTTATATAAGATAAAACTGTCAAAACTTTTACTAAGTGATGGCCTAAGTAATCATTAAAGCTCTCTGAGTGTGGTAGTAAGTCTCGATGAATAAGTAAACTGTTATAAAAGCAGGCCTTCGTTTATCATACAAAGGTCCACTGTTTCTTTAACAGTTCATGAGTACTTACTAATTGATAAAATATTGATAACAAGTTTAACAATTGACTAATGGTGTCATTAGTCAGCCAAAACTTTAAATACATGATAGGTTCTTGTTTTGTTAGGTTACATCTCTTTTTCTTTATTATATTCGAAACCGTAGCTCCTATTACTTCTTCTGTAAATTAGTGTTTGAATCTAGAAGTTTGTCTATAAAATAAAATGAATTTTGCTAACTCACTGTATTTTAATGTTTTATTTACATGACTCTAAATGGGAGGGGAAATATATTTTTTTTCAAACATAAGGTTACATTCATTATTATTCGAAACAGGTTGCTGCTAAGCTTGAAGGAGGTGGAAGCAAGAGGCCATTGGAGGAGGGTCCAGAACCGAATGCAAAGAAACAAGCTTCAGTAGAAGTACCGTATCAACAACCTCAACCACAAATGAGGTAAGTTACTATTTCCTACAGGTATGATGAAGATCTTGAAAAATAAACTACAAAAGTTGCCCAAAAACTGACCAACTGCGTGTCAAATTCGTGTACGAAGAGTGTTGTAGCATCAAACACTATTTTTTAACCTTCATTTATGTAAATTTACACTAAACAGCAAAACTGAGTATACATATATGGAGGGTCACCCCTATTTCTTTTTCCTATTTTTATTTCTCTCCTGCTCTCCAAATCTCAACTGTGTGGTGCCAACAGTCTCAGAGTAAAATGGGTGTGACATACGGACTGAACGATTCTTTACGGGTTCTGTTTTTTGCCATCTGTCTATGAAACCCTAAATATGACTTTCAGATACATGTTTTTTTTTTATATCTTGCTCTTCTACTGTTTCCATTTCTCGCAATCTCGCAAAATCCGTGCATCCTCCTGCCAGTTTCGGCGGAACGCGTCCCGGCATTTCGTTCGTGGTATGCCGCGACAGCGCCACTTTGTTTCAGCGCACCAGTTATCAGTCTGCTATTTTGGCGCACAAACAGAAACAAGATTATCACAAAGTCATCACTACATAATACTATGCCGCGTCTGTCTGTTTGTTCGCGATAAACTACTGCATCGATTTCCATACTGTTTTCACCAATGGATAGGGTGGTTCTTGGGGAAGGTTTTACAATATAATTTGTCAAGTTCCGACAACCACGCGGGCGAAGCTGCGGGCATCAGCAGTTGTTTATAAATAGCAGTCAAGACTCTCAAAAGGCTTTATCTTAGAATCGTGGTAGACACGGCAACACATCAAACTTTACATTGCCAGTATAACATGACCTCGCTTTGTATTGATTTTCCATTCAATGGGAGATCCACTTAAAACTGGTTTGGTTTAGCTTGATTGGTTATCGTGCATACCAGTCAGCATAGAAAATTGATGATGACTATTCTGTTTTTAAAGCAGTCACAAAATGTGCCTTTACAAATGAGAATAATAAAATGAATCCCAATGAATACACTACCTGAGTAGGTACCTGTCGATTTACACTTGTCATTGTTGCAGGGAAAATGTTCAATTATTTAATTTGAGATAAAACAATTATTTCGCCATATTTTGCAACAACCAATAAGAATATTCATAGTATTTTATCAACTTATAATATAATTGTCCAAGAAATTGATATTTTTCCTAAAACTTAAAAATTACACCTGTTCAAACGAAATGTTTGTTTTGTCTAATCTATTAATAACGACAGTCTATATATAAATCATTATTCTTGACTGCCAATACGATATTTTTGCAAGTCGCACGTTTGTTAACCCTCTCGTCCCGTGTTAGTTATCACAAACACAAAAACACGTGTGTTTGTTCTGCACGTACAATTCACACGTGTCTAAATGAGTCAAGCTGTCACTGGCACTCGTAAAACTTGGTACTTTGGGCTCGCATACGTGATTTGAGAGTTATTATAAGTGAAGTACTCTGCTACTCTATTTATTTTATGAGGTAACTTTTGTATTTTATAATAGTATAATTATGAGAGATGAGGCCTAAGTCCCTGCAGTGGGAACATTATAGGGACATCATTATAAAACCGGCGGGTAACCAACTTAAACTCAACGGCAGCAACTAAGTACATTATCCTCCTTTACGGCTCCGCCGCAATCGGTTAAAAAGGATACTTTGGCCACATTAGCAGGAGATGAGAACTTGGTTTATATATTTCCTTGTCACCTTCACATATTATTGTTTTAGTTCTCAATACTAAGTCTGTCACGTGCATGGCGTGACTATTTTCCCACTATAACTTACTGAAGATGCGCTCTTTTGTATTCTGAACGCTTGACTCGGTCGCTAAGATTCGAAAATCCAGGGCGTCGTAATAAATTGTCGCGTAAAAAATGGTCCGTCCGTACGTGATCAACAGTAATTTCACTTCTGGCACTAGAAACCGTATCTACATGATATTGAAGAACACTGTAAGGACACAAGTAATTGAAGTAATTCGTACCCAAAAACTAAAGTAAATGAAAAAAAAAATCTTATGAACAATCTCAATATTTATAAATATAGAGATTTATTACAGTCCATTCAACGTGAGTAGGGTGACTCACTTTGAATTTTCTGCTGTTATTTATTTAGAAAACACAGCTCATAGTTTTATTTAAATTGTTATCAGCATAATATTTAAAATACTAACGCCCAAATACTCGAACGTCACTCAATTTTAAGTTGCACTTAAATCTCGTGCTGTCTTTGTTACTTCAAAGCAGAGTGACAAAGATAGCAGCAGTTTTGAGGGTTACTTATAATTGAGTGACGTTCGAGTATTTGGGCGTAAATGTACTTTTTGGGTACAATTTTTTCCAAACTTTAATGATGTTCTTTGATAGACTTATCATTTTCAACCAAATATGGCAAAGGAAATAAAAATCAGTTTGACTGATAGCATAATCAGCCTATAATGTTCTCACTGCTAGAGCAGTGTCCTCTCTATGGAAGGGGATGGGAACTTACACATAACCATTGTATTGAGTCTGGTTCTTCTAACCTAACAGACAGATGTGTTGCTGGGGAGTTTGTTCCGCCACTTCTTCTTCCCTGCTAAAACACTTGGAAGTGTCGAAGGGTGGACGTTTTGGGGGACTGTCTTTTGTAAATAAATTTTGACGTTCTAAAAGTGCTGATTTCAGCCTAGTTTGAATTCATAACTGATGTCCGTGATAAAATAACTCGAAAACAAATGCTTTCTTGTCCTAAGTGCACCAAGTGCAGTCCCGGCCGTGAGCCGCGCCGCGCCTCCCGCTGCAGTGGCGGCACCGCCTCCTCCGCCGAGCGCGCCCGCCAACCTCATGCCCGACCAGACGCTCAACGAGTACATCCGGGTGCCCGACAAGATGGTCGGACTCAGTAAGTATTGATAACACCAGTATCAACTGTAGGACACCAGAGCTAGTAGCCAGTCTCAGCGGAGACAGGAGATATAATTGGGAAAAAAGTGTGTGCAAAAACACAGTATAACTTTCTCCCCCTACTCTCATAGTCCGATGGAAAAGTAATACAAAATGAAATGAGAGAAATCATAGCAAATATCAAATTCTATCTGCAAAGTAATACTACTTTAATAAGAACATCTACATTTTTGCACTTCTGGGCTGTAACTAAAAATTTGGTCACTGTGGATCCGATCCCAGTAAACACTTAGAAGTCATGAAAATGAAATAAAAAGCTACACATTATTAACCTCTACATTTTTTGTCCACAGTAATAGGACGCGGTGGAGAGCAGATCACGCGCCTGCAAGCGGAGTCAGGTTGCAAGATACAGATGGCTCCAGACTCCGGTGGCCAGCCCGACAGGCTCTGCACCCTCACTGGATCGCGGGAGGCCATCTCCAGGGCCAAGTAAGGACTAATACTAAAGTACGCGGTCGTTAAGAAGACAGCTCAACTTCTAGAAAAAGTTGTGCTTTGTGTATTGTCACATAAGTGAAAGAGAGGGAGAATTTCTATCTAATCATACACTTCTTAACGGCCGCGTACTTTAAAAATCCCGATCCTACCAACAAATGATGCTTATTGCATACCCGAATATTTGTTTCTTTTTGTATCAGGACTACCAGCCCTAACCCAACTGTTATAGGTAAAATAACTGTGAACGGTTTCTAACTTTTTGACGCAGGGAGCTCGTCAACCAAATTGTGAATCACCGCGGGCGGGAGAATGCGCCGCAGCACCCTGAGGGGCCGGGAGGGGGCGGCGGCGGGGGCATGCCGCCCATGCCGCGCGGGGGGAACGGCGGCGGGGGCGGCGGCGCCATGCTTGCGGTACGTAGCTCTAACATACTAACGTGCGGTGGAGGGTATGATCGAACAAGCTATTTGTTATACACACACTGATAATTATGATTCTAGTCCATTGACAACATTTATTGCAATTTTGTTTTGCGTTTGGATATGTGTCGCCGTATCATTTGACATCAGTCTCTAAATGTATCTGTGTAATCTTAAATGTAAATGCAAGTTAGCTGGGTGTATACCAAATACGTTATTTAATTGTACATAAATATTGCTAAGTTGTATAGACCGCGACTACCCAGATAATAAATATAGATGATAAATTCAAGGACAGTTCTGCTTAGCCTGTTGTTAGGATTGCCAACGTGTGTCCTAGAGTTTTAGAAATACTGGCCTCATCGCAAGTCTGCTTCTTTTTTGTTGGCATTTTTTAATTTACAACCTGAGTGTTGTAGGTTTGGTATACCTACCCCTACTTAATGGAGCTGGTATATGACGCATTTTAGAGTCAATTTTTGTGTGTTGTTTTCTAGACTTTACCTTGCTTGGCTTGAAAATGGGTACAAAAAAAAGATTGTTAATAGTTACATAATTTTGACGGCACGGTTGGCGCAGTGGCTCAAGCAATGGACTGCTGCGCTGCGTGTCGCGGGTTCGATCCCCGCACGGAACAAATATTTGTACGGCCTACGGATAGTTGTTTCGGGTCTGGGTATTTGTGTATGTGAGTTTAAATGTTTGTGAACGCACCCACGATACAGGAGAAATTCCTAGTGTGGGGCAACGTTTTTTTTAAGAAAAAAAAAAAAAAAGAAAAAAAAAATATTATACTAACAAGTTTTCAGCAGGTAATTATAATAATACCTGTCGGCGATAAAAAGCGTGATTCATGTCCTGTACATTTGTCACGACTTCGCACCCAATCTGCTTGGTTGACCATACAATCATACCGTACAGACGGTGATTGTACCTTTACCATAAATATATGGGAAGTCGCGACTTAAAATAATACTAGCCGCCATTTTTATTCACAATTTTTTGCTAACCCCTATAAAAGGTAAAGGGAATATTTTAATATGTACCTATGTTTGTAACCAATAACCTCAAAAAGTACACGTGACCGATTTCACAAATTCTTTCACATTATCCCTGAGTAACAAGGGCTATATTTATTACAAGTTTAGAAAACAAATGTCCACCCGTGCGATGCCAGTGCGGACCGCTAGTCATTTATACATGAAAGATCTATAACTAATACTTAATTTTTTGGGATGACCGATTATTTTTTCTAAATAATATGTATTTTGGTTCAAATACTTTCGAAGGTAGAATATAAACCAATTTCTCAAAATGAATGTATTAGCCTATTGTAAGTTTAGGTACATGTCCGGCTGTATGGAGAAGTGTGTGGTCGCCCGATAGGATCCACTCTTCTAGAAAGTAGTGATTCCAACTTGTCTGATTCCGCAGGGCAACCTACCAATCGGACGATCGGATTGGGTGCAAAATTGTGACGTAAGTAACCATTTTAATAGTTATAATATTAATTTTTAGTAGCTGTAGCAAGTTTCCTTAATTTTGTAGTGAAATGTCAAATTCATATGCATGTTTTATTATAATAAAATCTGCCCTTGCAAAACCCAGTTTCGGCCCCTTAGTCAAACTAGGGGAAAAACCGGTTTTATTATGGGGTCGTAACTGGGTTTGGCATGCCCTATACATAAATATGTATGCATAAAAATGCTTGTTGTAGTCTAGTTACATAGTTAGATACTAGTTTTACGAAACAGTATTGTTACAATAGGAAATTCCGAAAATAATGATTTATTAGATATAGACAAGTGGCAATAAAGATAAATCATCAACTGTCCATTTCTAACTATGTTGGGGGTCGACTTCTAGTCTAATATAATACAGCTGAATTCCCGCCCTATTTAGCAGTAGAATGATACACTAAAGTAGATAAATATCACTCACTATTTTATAATTATTGCAAGATTTGTACATATTATTTATAGTATTCTAGTTATTTCACCACCTAAACAATATCTTTCGATTTTATCATTGAGATAGTTCCTACCAAGACAGACAAAAGCACTAAACTTGATTCCCTCTACAGCAGGAGGAGATAATGCTGCCGGGTCCCAAAGTGGGCCTGATCATCGGTAAAAATGGCAAGACCATCAAACAGCTGCAGGAACAGTCTGGTGCCAAGATGGTGGTCATTCAGGATGGACCCAACACAGAATATGTGAGTATCAACATTATTGCTCTTAAGGAAGATGGAGGTCAAACGAGAGAACTGTCTTGTAAAGTCCATTTTCATGAATTCTTGTGCTAGTAATCTTAAAGTAAAAAACCTATTTACAAACTATTTTAAATACTATAATAACAAGTGGGACAACACAAAATTGTTCTCGACCTTCATCAAAAGCATCATTATTTTTACCCTGGCAACAACTCTAGTGATGCTAATTTCTAAAACACAAAATTTGACGTAGTTAAGCGGAAAGGATCCAATCCACAAAAACCATGTTGTGAATTGGATCCTTTTCGCAATTAAACAACATAAAATATTGTTCAGGAGAAGCCGCTACGTATATCCGGTGACCCGGCTAAAGTGGAGCACGCGAAGCAGCTGGTGTACGAGCTACTAGCTGACAAGGACATGCAGCAGGGCGGTGGACCAAGACAACCGCAGTATGAAGACCAGTACCAGGGACACGACCAGGGGAACGGGCTTGCTACCAACTCCACTGAGGTAAAATTACAAGGCAGTTGCTGTAAAAGCAACACGTTTCTAGAGAAAATGACAATGATATATCTTGTTCTTTTTTTAAAGGGGCTTGTTCAATTTGAAGATGTCGCCCCTATGTTCAATACATTCAGTAGATTCACTTAACTTATCCTATTCAAATGCTCATTTGACCGAGCCTGTATAGCAATCTGACAACATGCACCAGCCTACATCTGAAAGAATCAACAATTTTAGTTCTCATAAAATATCTTAAGGGCTTTTTTTCGGACACACTTAATTTGTATTTGGTAAATATCACTTTCAGTACAGCTGAATGAAATAACATTGCAAAAGCAAACTTAAATAAATAAATAAACTTTTTTAATGGAATGTGTCCTGAGCAAAGTCTGAAAGTCGTTGCTATTTCATACCTCCCACATAGTTAAAATAAATTAGGTTTAGAATTGATGAAGATGCTAATGTCGAGAAAATTAAATTAAATATGTTGAGGCCACTGATCCGCGTATCTAAACCAAAAACCAATTAAATTTCAAAGACATTGGAAGCACAGAAATAGGTACACCTAGATCACGCAAGAGCACTTCGTGGCCAGCTTAGGTATTTTAAAATACTTATAGAGGTTACTGTCGCAGCAACCTAATTTGTTGAAAACAATAATGTTAGACCATTACAATTACAACTCAAGAACTTAATAATAGGGGATCGGACAAAAAAAAAACTTATTAGTTCGTCAGATAGATTTCCAAAATTTATTGGACACGTACCTATTTTTTCTTTTTTCACGTAAACTTAAAATGAAGACGATACACTGCTTCGAAAACTCGTGTGACGTCATAATTATAATAGTTCATTTTGACGACACAAGTGACGTTTCAAGCCCCACTCCAAGATCTTTGACGCGTTTTATCTTCGTCATTTTTTATTGATTTGATAAAACAAAAAATACGTATTTAATATTTTTCGATAATCTAACTTACGGACTAAACAGAATCATATTATTTTGACCCAGTCCGATCCCCTATTCTAGGTATTTAAAGAACAAAAACACAGTATGTATTGTTTAATAACTTGTTTGTATTACTAAATAATCGACAATTAATTATTATTGTATGACGAGATAGTAAAAAATTTACTGTCTTATTTTTCATATAGATTGTGATACTTTCGTTATCTAGGTCATGGGGTCACAACTCGAACAAATTATAATTAATCTTGAAAAAATAGCACTCCGGGAGTGCCGGCAGAAGTGAAAACTTCAATATTAACTTTCAAACTCGCGTCAGGACGCGAGTTTGAAAGTTTTTACCCATACAAAAAAGTGCTCAGCGCCGCTAAAGAAGTTTTCACTTCAAAAAACACAATAGATGGCAGCATAGGTAGCAGTAATGAAATTAACAATCGCTTAAATGCGTTATACGGTAGATTTCGGCCGAAATAAGATTTGCAAAAATCAAAAGTTCCATGTTTAACGCTTATTTATCTATTTACACTCATTTATCACGTTATTTCAACAAAAAAGGTTAAAGGAGGACTTTTACTTCAATTCGTACCCATAGATTGATAAAGTTGTCAAAAGTAAGCCATCTGTAAATCATTTTCTCTAGAGCTGTTTGCAATAGATGGCGTTTTACTCAATTTGCCACATACAATAATCGTAACTGTTGTATAATTTTAATTAAATTTAACCATTAAAAAGCATATGTATTACTGTGTAGAGAAATATAACACATCTTTTAACATTTCTAAGCGAAATAATTACATATTTTTCTCATTTTACTGAACCCGAAAGTTCCGGAACTACATAACACGAAACGTGAACAGGAGTTCACGAGATGGCGTTGTAAAACTCCAGTCTGTGGCAATTAGTGCGACGCTGGTGCTGCCATCTGTTGAAATAATGGAGGAAAGAATATAAAACGAGCAATAAGATGACTTAGGGAGGTGTCATTTCTTTGTATGGGATTGGGTATCTGTACGAAGTATTATAATATCTGTGTCTAGGTATATCTATATCTGTGACTGGAACTGACTGAAATTTATTATGAATTATTACTAAAAGCAGTTTTTTCTTCCTACACCAGTATGCATTTGATCATATCACGGTAAGATCATGTAAAGTTCTCATCTCGAGAAGCTACAAATTTTGTCAACACAAGTTTAGGGATTCTCAACCTTTGTAAAATACACACACATCTAACACCCGTATTTATAAACAAGTCATTACTATTACTTGAGTAAATGTCATTGTTTAAGATACGATTTTTTCTCTGTAGTTTAGTAATTCCTTAATGTTAGAACTATCAAACGTTAGAATTCTTAGTTTTGCTTTCATTGACGGTTCTAACTTCGTTTAAATTCTTGCACATTGCATAAAAATATTTGCATAAGTAATTACTTTGACTTGACTATAAATACGGGGGTAATAGGGGATCGGACTGGGTCAAAATAATATGATTCTGTTTAGTCCGTAAGTTAGATTATCGAAAAATATTGAATACATGTTTTTTGTTTTATCAAATCAATAAAAAATTACGAAGATAAAACGCGTCAAAGATCTTGGAGTGGGGCTTGAAACGTCACTTGTGTCGTCAAAATGTACTATCAAATGACGTCACACGAGTTTTCGAAGAACTTTATCGTCTTCATTTTATGTTTACGTGAAAAAAGAAAAAATACGTGTCCAATAATTTTTGGAAATCTATCTGACGGACTAATTAGTTTTTTTTTGTCCGATCCCCTATTGCTGTAGTCAGACGATTCCGAGTATTCTGTTTTAGAAGAGAGGTAATCTTCTGTCTTCTATTATAAATTCTATTATATTTTCGCCTCCATCTACACAACCATATTCAGTTCTTGTGTGTGGTGTGTTAATCGTCTGACCTTGATGTTAGGTTGCGGGCACCAATAAGATTGGTAACGTCTGTGCGAACTTACTTTAAAACCGCGCTCCAAATGTTTACGTTTCATGATTTAGACGCGTTTCAGTACCACAAAATATTCGACGACAGCGCTTTAAATCGCTAAAATATAACCCGATCAAGTGAAATTGCTCATTGGTTTCGTATCACACATAATATTATGTTACTTTCCTGTGCTTATATTTGTTGAGTAATCCAGCTGACTATAAGCAAAGGATATAATATTAATTTTAACACACAGTAGGTATTTCAGCTAGAAACAAATGGAAACAGGAAACAGAAAAAACAAAAAAACAAAATGGAAACAGTGTTAGAAACAAATGGTTGAAATCGATTTACATACACATGCAAAAGTTTATTGAATTTGCGATTATTTCTTGTTGATTGAATTGTCGCTACATAACTTTGTAGAATCCTGATTTACAAAATAAATAGCTTCTCGTGACGAGGACTTGACACAATTATTAGTTTCATTCATTAAGTGAATTTTACAAGTCGATCTGTCTAGTGTCCTACGCAATGCTTGAAATCCTGAAAGGGCAACTATGAAATGATCCCTAAAAAGCATAGGTAAACAACAACGCAATGTGATAAATTTGCCCAGTTTTCCAGTAATCTTCTTCGATTTTGTGCAATTAACTTTAAAAAATATCAGATTTTCAGAAAAGGTGATTCAGTTTGATGCTCTGAATCACACTCTGAATCATGGCCACACTGTTCTGGTACACACTGTATAAGCAGTAGACTCTGAATACATTATATCGTTTATTATTATATTGTTATCAGGTACTAGTGCCAAAAGTAGCGGTAGGCATCGTGATCGGTCGCGGAGGAGACATGATCAAGAAGATCCAGGCAGAGACTGGATGCAGGGTTCAGTTCCATCAGGAGCGAGACGACGGACCCGGGGACAAGAGGTATTGTACTTATTCTTACTTTTACCAGTACATTCCCTAGAAAGCATAATTATGCAGAAATTTATAGTAAGAGTAGTTTGAGAAAACGTTAATCGATTCTAGACGAGACTTTATTGTGCGTTTCCACTGGCGAAACATTCACATAAAATCATATTGTCTAGTCAGAGAAAATATTTTATCCAAGAGATGGAAAAATAGTGATTTCAACATGTTTTATGCAAATGTTTGGCTAGTGGGTGTTTCGGTGTGAACTTTGTCAATGTCTCCATTGCGTAAGTCGACCGTACAAAATAAAAAAGGAGTTAAAATAAACAAAAATGATACAGATGCTACCTGCAAGGCAAGCCGCACCAGGTGGATCAAGCCAGGCAAATGATTGAGGACCTCATCTCAAGTGTAAATGTGAGTATACACACGCATATTGTGATTGTGTTACTTTTAAACTACTACAGTACCATTACCATCCATCCATTATATCTACTACTTTTACTTCTTTGGGTCTTTGTTACCTAGAAATAAATTGATTCTATTGTATTCTAAAAGAAAAGAGTTGTTATGTAATCTTAATTTTCAGTCAAAAACTAGATTCAAAATATTCAAATACTGCACTTTTCTTTTAGAATACAATAGAATCAACTGATATCGGCAATAGCTGTTCAAGCCAAAATGATGCCGTAGATGGCACATGTCTTCGATTTTTTAGTTTAGGAGGTTTTCTCACAATGTTTGCCTTCACCGTTTTGAGAGCAGTGGTTTTAAAATAAATTACACCAATCATTATTTATTGCAACCTAGTAAGTCGTCGTTCATATTGCAATTTGTTCAATGTCAAAAATTTCTATTCTTTTTTTAATCCAAAATTCAAAATGCCCGTTTAGTAGAACACAAAAGTTCTAATCCTAACTATTGTGTTCTATTAAACGGGCATTTTGATTTTTTTTTAATTAAAGCGTACATTAGGATTAAAAAAAGAATAGAATTTTTTGTCATTTTTGACATTGAACAAATTGCAATATGAACGACGAAGTGGGGAATTGATATTTGATACCACTGGCCCACAGGTTACACTGGCCCAAATAAATTACACAAAGATTTTTTTTACAAGCTAGTAAATGGGGAGTTGATACCACTGGGCCTTGACAGGTCAGTGTTATCATTGTCCGCACATAATTATTGTAATAATGTACAGAGACGTGAGCAGGAAGTGCGGACGGGGCGCGGACGCGGCGCGGCCGGACAGCGGAACGGTGAGCGCGGCGGCGGAGACTACAGCCAGTGGCAGGACGCGCAGGAGATACGCGTCACCTTCAACGTGTCCAACGTCAAGTGCGGCCTCATCATCGGTAGAGGTACGTGTGTAGCAATACCTCATGTTCCCACTGCCAAGGACTCAGGTCTCCTCTCTAGGGGAGGGATGAGCTATAATCCACCACGCGGGCCCAGTACGGGTTGGTAGATGTCACATGTCTTCGAATATTTTGGTTCTAAGACATGCCGGTTTCCTCACAATGTTTTTCTTCACCGTTTTGAGAGCAGTGGTGATGAAATAAATTAGACAAAGTAATGCTCCTGTCTGGGTTCGAACCCACGACTTACTAGTTCGTAAGTCGTGGCCGCCAACACTGCGCTACCGCTGTTCTAGGCCTATGTGAAATAAAATATTTTGGTTTTTCGAAGCTAATGAATTTAAAGTCGTAATACTAATAACACGTACTCTGTCCAGGTGGCGAGGTAATAAAGCAGATCAACGCAGCTTCAGGCGCGCACTGCGAGCTGGACCGTCGCGCGCAAGGCACGGACCGCAACAACCGCACGTTCTACATACGCGGACATCCCGAGGCCGTGGAGCATTGCAAGCGGATCATCATGGAGAAAGTTGGCATGGTATGTTTGTCCTCACGTCACCATCAGCCAGAAGAAGTCCGCAGCTGGACAAAGGCATCCCTCATAAAACGCCATAATGAACGGCAAGCCGCCGCAACTTTTGTTGCCCGTTTGTTAACGTTTCATATTTTTGAAGTCATCATTTGCATTGATTGCATTTTTAGTCTTTTTTCATTCGTTAGACCTATATTGATCGTAAGTTCAAAATATAACGATGTTTTCCTTCCATGGTGTGTGGTAAACTAAGAAACTACTACTGCTACATAAATAATATGAATTTTGTAACAATTACACTGCAAAGTTGCTTGTTACAATCTATTAAACAAGGAAAATGATCGTTTGAAATAAATTCTCACCATAACCTCTTGTCCCTGTAGCCTGTGAACTTCATCACCGACACGTCCGGCGGTAATGGCGGCGGCAATGGCAACGGGAACGGTAACGGCGGCGGCAATGGCGGGGAGTACTACGGCGGGGGCGGCGCGGGGGGCGGAGGCCCACCTGCCTGGGGCTACAACCCGCACTGGCACCAGCCGCAGCAGCAGCAAGGACCGCAGGTATATACATGGCTCACCTATAGTCCAGTTACCCTCTCAAGGTGTGTCCGATCCACACAAGTTTTTGTGGAAGCTTTTTGTAGACAGTAATTTTGCTACATGATAACTTGAAATAGCTTTTGTTTCATTGTTGTCAACTAATGCTCCAATACGTAAAAGTACTACATGGTTTTAGGGTTCCGTAGTTAACTAGGAACCCTTATAGTTTCGCCATGTCTGTCCGTCTGTCCATCCTCGCTTAATCTCTGTGACCGTTAGCACTAGAAAGCTGAAATTTCACGCCGACAAAATAAAAATTGGAAAAAAAATGTATATATTATCATGTAAAGTGTGAAGTGATTTTTTTTTTATTTTCAACCCTAACGTGTGATTATATTGTTGGAAAGGTATATTTTTTTTTTTAAAGTGAAAAAAAATAAATCAAACATAAATATATAAAAAATTAAAAAAAAAACATAATGGATAAGCCCACCTTTAAACTCATAAGTGGGAACATTTATTGTGACGGACGGGAAACTACGGAACCCTACACTGAGTTGGCCCGACATTCTCTTGGCCGGTTTTTTTTTCAATAATATTTGACAATGAAATGGGCAGTTTTACGAAATGAGGGTGCACTATTGTTTAAGATGAAATACTCACTAGCTAGATCATAAAAATAATACGTGTAAACATTGATATAATAAAACCCAAGATACACACTCCGCGTCTCAAAACCGTCCGCTTAAAATGAGTCCACAATGAACTCATTTGAAATAGTCTCGCGTCGCTCGCGTCTCTGCACGGTCGTACAAAATACTTTTTATATTGCTTTTTATAACTGCATTGTAAAAGGAATCTGCGTAAGGTTGAATTTGCCAAAAAAAATATGTTTATAGTGACGATAACTACAAATGTAGTAGTGCGTGTATTGGTGAGTGTTTGGCGACAGCTTCGACTGTTTGTTTTGTTCGAGACTGTGCATCTAGGGTTTTATTATATCAATGCGTGTAAATGTGAATTTCACACTTGACTTAAAATTCATTCTTTATATTGCATTCTGGCTACTCTTTGTAAAACACACTTCACCTCTCCGTTCTGTAGCAACAGGTCCAGATCAACCCAGCAACCGGCCAACCTGACTACTCGCAGCAATGGATCGACTACTACCGTTCACTGGGACTGATGCGCGAGGCCGAAGCCATTGAAGCACAGGCCAAGGTGCAAGGAGGGCAAGGCATGGATGGTGAGCAATTTTATTGTGACTAGCTTTTCCCTGTGGACTCACTCGTGTTTTGGTCGTAAATTATCTCACCAGAACGTTTTAAACATATGATACTCGGGATAATAAAGGTTTTCATTTGTGAAAAATTTTCAAAATCGGTTTGTAGATCCAGAGATTACCCCATACAACAAATTTTCACTAATTTTATCTCTTTGTAATATTAATATGTATTTTTAAATCATTTCGGATTTTTTCAATCAAATGAACTGGAACTACCCATCTTAACGGCGCTTGAGTCTGTGTCAATAATCTAGCGTAAATATTAGGATACTTACAGTGCGATCAAATTATCTTGGCAGCTCTGAACATAGGCTTTGCGAAATTTTACGCATGTAAACTTGGGAATAAAACTTCTTGCCAGATAAACCAATACTTAAACGATCAGAAAATATCTAATTTAAACAGTGAGAAATACAAGTAAAATAAATATCATAACACTTTTATACATTCGTTGTAACAAAATGACCTGCACGAAGTTCGGAGCTGCCAAGATAATTTGATCGCACTGTACAGCTCTTGAAAGTGGTTTAGATGTGCTGATCGCGTTTAGTGGTTTTATTGGCGGAGTTTGCTCTAAAAGTTAACTTATACAATAGACAAAGCATTGAAAATAAGAACTTGTGACTTCTAGCTTGTACAAAAGTTGGAGTGGTACACAAAGGGCTTATTTTATTTAAAAAAAAGTTATTACTCCCATTGCTGAGACATTAGCTTCAGCACAACTTTTATAGCTTATATAATTCGGAAAAAAAAAAAACGTTTCAGAAGATAAACGAATAGAGTTGTAGGCAATTATTGCAAATAGTTTGGTTGAAGATATTACTGTAAAACAATTTTGACGTAATCATTCGCATATTAGAAGGTTAAATCTTCCATTCGTCATGTGTTCCGATATTCGGCGAAGGTGCTTCAATCTGCAGAGTCTCTATATGAAGTGTAATCTGTGTGTTCAGGTGGAGGTGGAGGCGCTGGCGGCGGCAGCGGCGGCGGCGGCACCCCGCCCGCCGCGCCCGCGCCCGCGCCCGCCGCGCCCGCCGCCCCGCCCGGCGCCGCGCAGCCCGACTACAGCGCGCAGTGGGCCGAGTACTACCGCAGTATCGGCAAGCTCAAGGAGGCCGAGGCTATCGAGGCGCAGATCAAGCTCAAGGTTACTTTTATTTATGATGTACAATTGCGACGCTCCATAAACTCATACTTAACCCCTCCCCGTCTCGTTTATCCATGATCATGGTGCTTGTAACAGCGCCAAAATATCGAGAGCTCGAAACAAAAAGTAAACATGGTAAATATCCCGTTTTCAGTGTTAATGATAGAACTCCTACTTTGTTTAAATGTTCATAAACCCTCTTCGATCCGTAGCTTTTCCAGCTAATACTAGTGTGTCAGCCGAAAGAGATGGATGAATTGTGTGAGGAATGGTATGAAAAAGAAAGTAGTAAATGACGCCATGACGTCTGACAGAGAAGAATGGAAGAAGAAGACGTGTTGCGCCGACCCCAAATAGAATGGCACACGGATAGAAAGATGATGATGAAGACTAGTGTGACAGCCAGCCTGGTGTATTGTCCAATAATTCCATAACCTTTCGTAAAGCAGATCTAAGGCTGGCTTCACAGCTATCCGGGAGACCCGTACGGGCTGTCAGTACGGGCGCCCGGAGCGGGAGCACATGTTCTAGAACATCGTTTCACCCACGTTTCAGAGCACTACGGGCGTGACCCGTACGGCTCTTTCGCGCAACGGACAGCCCGTACGGGTCTCCTGGATAGCTGTGAAGCCAGCCTATGTGTAATCATTCGCCGTTTAGTCATGTCATTGTCGTGTTCCACAGACGACGGGCGGCAACAGCGGCGGCGCGACGACGCCGGGTCCGGGCGGGCCGGGCGGCGCGGGCGGCTCGGGCGGCCAGTACCAGCAGTACGGCGTGTACGCGCCGCAGGTGTACCCGGGCTACCAGCCCTACCCCTACCCGGGACAGCCGGGCGCCGAGCACCACCAGCAATAGGCCGTAAGTACCCACACCACACGCATACAGAGTTAATGTGCTTAGTCCGGTGACATATCTGTGGAAATTATGCGACGTACATTATGGCTAAATTTTTATTTGCTACTCAATTTTAAGTTGTACCTAAATATCGTGCTGTCTTTGTTACTGCAACGCAGAGTGACCGAGGCAGCAGGAGTTTTGAGGGTTACTTATAATTGAGTTGCATTTGTGGCACAGGCCGAAATTGTAGTACCATAAACTTATCTTTGTAACGCAATCTACCTTTTTTTGTGTTGACGGGCGGCCCCACCCTCACGAGAGCATAGACTTGTGGGACTGTACGCCACATAATTTATATAGAATTAATTGTCGTCTCGTAATTTTAACCGATATGTCGCTAAACATACGTGTGTATGTTGCCAACTGTTGAAAAGTATTACTTCCTTGTGTATTTTAGGTTGTGTGCTTAGGAGTTCTTATACTACATGATACGTGATTGTGTTCATATTTGCCTGTTTTTATTATTATTATTTTTGGTTTATTCTATGGACATGTCGAATGCTCTCAAAAGCTTTAACTATATCTATCTCCGATTTTTTTGTTCATATTCGTTGTGAAAATATCTCTTATAAAGCCCTATTGGGTATTGTTTGATTATAACAAGAAACAATGTTTAAATTAATACTGAAAATGCCGTAAATAAAACCTCATCAATTATAAAACACCCAAATTAATCAACAATATTTATGATGAAGCAATGTAAAGAATTATGTACTATGTATTCATTTTTGTAGCTTATTATTGCTTACTTATTTGGCATTCTCACCACTGCTGTACTATCGACAATTGAAACAATATTTTTGCAATTTATTGAAGTTGTTCAAATTGTCACTATCACCCTGAAATGTATGATATTATTACTGACGTGTTATTTTAATTTGAACAGTATTACATACAGCATGTTATGATATATTTTGTGTACTTTTATCATAGGTGATTGGTTTATTTTTACATTGCAAATTAATCTTTATTTTACAGGCATTTTCCGTTATATATCACAATTAAATTGACGAAATGCATGTCTTAATTTATGGTATATTCTATTTCAGTTTGCATGTCATACAAACATAATGTAAAGTTTATAATATGCTATATTGATGTGTCTAGTAGTTACCTGTGAGATGTGTTGAACACGAACTATTTAGTGTGTGTAGTGTTGCAGATGTAGGCCAGTTCCGGGGTTGCCTGCTCGTGAGCGCAAAACGACAATTTGTTACGTAGCAAGTGTTGCCATGTTCGTTTGTTTGTGTGATTGCAGAGCGCCGACGGAGGGCCAGGAGACCTGCCGCCGCCTGACTCCCCCGTTGTACATTCTAACGAAATAGTTTATAACTTGGAAAATGAACGCATCATACAACTTCTGCAACGCCTAGCTACTGATGACCCACAATAAATAACTTGCCAGTCAGCGCCGGCTCTAGATCTGAGTCGATCTCTACCGCACGCATACAGCTCTCGACGCACATCTGAACAACTGTATGATCTGATTACTGTTTTAAAGCTTTTAATTATTATTTATCATTTTAAATACAAATATATGAATAGCCCACTTGGCACCCCTGGAGACGTCGACTCACATCTAGAGTCGTCACGAACAGACAGTACATAGGCACATATCACATATTTATTTCTTGTGGGTAACTAACACTTGAACATTGTCAACAAACGTATATGATGAGATTATTTTTTACGAACACTATATTTAAACTTACAAACGGCTGTGTGGTTTATACTTTTAACTGTGTTATATCATGTTCTTTTTATACTGAAATGTTATGATTGTTTATGTGCCAATATTGATCATTTGACATGCCAGTCTGTCCAGGTATAAGTTAGGAAGCCACACTGCCTAAAAAGATGTAACAGAATGATCCGACCTACCACGGAGCTATAGAGAGAATGAACGAAAAGCGGACACCACGCCGCGAGGAGCCGAGGTAAATGCACTGTGCTGAGTGACTAGTTGACACATACGTCTTATATAAATACATGTGTAATATCCACGTGAATTTGGAGATCAGCAATTTTATTTTTCCAAAAAATCAGTAAGAAATCATGAGAATAGAACTCCCAATTCATGTAATGAACTATGTTTAGCATAAGTTAGGTTGTAATGTTTGGCGCCACATCTCTCTGATCAGCTCGTAGGTTGTAATGCTGGTATCAGTGATGTACGGTTATATAGCCTTGGTGTAATTAGGTGTTAGTCTATATGAGAAATAAATGAGATAAAGGTAATGTAATACTATCTACATTCCTCTCGACACTGTTCACTTATGGTTCGACGCGGCTCACGCTCGATACGGCACCGAGGGCGCAAGCCCCTTCAGACTTGTATTAATTTTTAAGCATATAAAGTGTATATTGATTCACTAGTGTGTTCATTTTATTTATAATCATGGTTTCTGTCCACAGTCCCCGGAGGTAAGTGACCCTAACTCTAACAATTTACATCGTTGTGCCTTTTTACTCTTTCTCTCACTATATTCTGCCGTTTTATCTGACGATTGACATTTTATTTGGTGAATTTTAGCATTTCTGAAATATTTTACGTGTTGGTGTCTTGTTTTTTTATAGTAGGATCCCCTGATTTACTATTTCTACAGTCACATGATATTTGTCGTGCGGTGAAAATATTGCATAGGTCAGATTAATTTTCAATTTATGTTGAAGTTAATTGTGTTCATAAAACGTACTTGCTTAACGTTTCATTATGGTAAAATTGGCCTTGGTGAATTTTTGTCACACGTCAAAAATCACACAGCTATTTCCAGACGTGTATTTGAGTTATCAATTGATCATGTTATTTCTTATTTTATTAGGTGTAGATCTTACTTGACATCTCGTAGATACTAATGTCATAGTTCTCTGATATCGTATTCGTATTATGATGTTTGCATATTTTAAATGTGCTTTTCACAGAATCGCATATCCAGAGATATGACATCACTTTTCTTACCAATACTGACGAGCATACTTCACCACAAAGGCGGGACATCTTTGCTAACTAATATTTTTAAACATTGACAATGTTTTTATGTTACATATTGTAACATTTCCATGTTTTCTCTATATGCCCTTTTATCTTATATTTGTATTTTTTTACATCGCTGTGTACTTGCTGTATTGATTTGATAATTATCTTGTGTGTATGCTATATTTGCATCTCATCTTGTGATTTCCTCACTACCCTCATTGTTGTCGATCTGTTAAAGGTGGGAGAAGTACTGCCACTCCTTAATATCATTGAAACTGACACAAAAATGATACAAATAATATTGGAATATGGCGGAACGAGCACGAATGCTGAGATAAAGGTGGTATTACTGAGATTGTCTTGGTAAGTTTTACTCTAGATGAAAGGATGAAATTAACTGTGATTATCTGGTTACTCTCAAACGTTATGCCAAGTACAGTTAGAGTAGACCAAAGTATTGAAACTAATACACAGCAGATCCTTGGGGGCTATGCATGGTCCATGTTATAGTATCACGTACTGAGGGTAACCCCACTATGAAAACTGCATTAGTATTTTGATTCGTGTTTTAGTGTCTTACTTATTAACAAACATCAATGGTTTCGGTTATATAGAAACGGTTAGCTCTGTCTGGCTAATGCGATTTCTAAGGAAAGTACAAAGTAACGTCAAAAATTGGCTTAGGGTCACTTTCGGCTACAAAAAAATATTATTCAAAATTTTCTAAACAAGTTCTTTCCACATAAACATTTGAACACGGTGTACTCATACATGCAATTATGTGTATTATTTGATGAAGTTGCGCACACTAACTAGATAGCTGGCTATTGCTCGCCTTCTGAGGTATATAAACTGCAGTTTTAAATGAATTTGATATTGGAAACGCGATATCGAATATCGCGTTTCTGAACACAGAGAAATTCGCATAAATCTCATCGAAATGTTTGAATCAATAGCTACTGAGAGTTGATCTGACTGAAAACCTCAAAAGTCGGGCATTTAGTGTGCAGTTGAATTATTTATAAAGTTGGGTTGAACGCACTTATCAATACGACTATAATTTAGCCATTTTATATAAGACAATCCAAAGACGATTACCACATAAATTAGAAACAGTAGTTTTATTATTGGTTAAATGATTAAGTGCTTTCACCGCTTTACGTTTTGGACAAATCGTGTCTAGTCATACTCGATGAATTTTAATTTTATATTAGTTGTATTTATGTTCAACCATTTCATTTTCCGTTTTAGTTTCGTAGATATCATAGAAAACAACAGTTATTCCAAATTACTTTTATTTTCATGTTACATCTTTACATTTTTTGAATTTGATTACGTTATATTGGTTTTCACAGCGGCGAGTTAGGGGCGATCAAATAAATTATATTTAAACTATGTTTTGTTTTATTTCACAAAAGTATGAGAGAACATAGTTCAGATCAGGACCTGCCTTGTATAATACTAGAATACTGATTCTTCCTAGGTGATAAATAATCTTTTATTTGTACTTATTATCACTGTTCAAGTTAAAGCTATAAGATATTACACTAAGTAGTTACGAATACACATAATTACATCACATTACTTAGGCAATTAATAGTGCAATTTGACTTAGATAGATTTCTTACAAGTAGAAACACCTCACGTCATAAATTCTATACTATTTTCCATAAAACTGAACTCTTCGCACAATTGCTTCATAAACGCAGCTTTGACCGTTAGAATAGCTATTATTCAACTATATTATAATAAACATTGCTAAAATCTTGAAGATGGCAGTGTAAGTATCAATAGTTCTTCATCTCATAAAAACCGTCAGTACCTCTGCTGCCGATTGCTGTCAGTATCATCACCTGAAGTTCGCGAGTTGAGCGATGCTGTTGACGCGCTCGACGTCCTGATGAGCTGCGAGAGACGAGACAGCGGCGCTGTGGCCCAGGGCTGGAGTGGGCTACCTGCCTCCATGACTGGCGAAGGAGATACCCTGCGAATAAGTAGGCTTTGAGAACACATCCAGAATAGCTTCGTTTGCTTTAGGTTTTATGAATTTATTTCCAAGTTGAGTTCGGCACCCTTGGGAAATCAACCAGTAGGTAGTACAATGCCTTGGGCAGCAGTAAAACGCTTCATCTACAGATTCGGACAAGATGTCAGATTGGATCGTTTTGCCGCTTCTTATCGTGTGGGCAGTAAGGTCTAGCGGCCTCTGAAATCTCGTCGGGGCTGCGGGTTGTTCGAAAGAGATACAGTGGCGTTGACACAAAGGGCTAAGAAGAAACATAGGCGGTTTTTAGTCAGTAGAAGTCTGACACTCCCTTCCCACCCTCAAAAAAAAAGGCCTCTGACATGGTTTGACGGCAGGGACCACCCGCATATACGTGTCTTCCGAAGGAAGGAATCATCTTTTATCAGACAATCGGGTGATTAATTCAAGTCTTTTTTTTTTTTTGGGGTGGGAAATCATCATGACTACTCCTGCTCTGGGCAGAGCGGTAGGGAGTGTCAGTCATCTATTGATTTAAAACCACCCATATTCCTTCTTACCCATTTGTGTCGAAGCCGCGTTATCTCTTTCGAACAACCTGCAGCGGTGATTCAAGCCTGCAATGTGTTAGCCAAACTGGAAACAACTTTCCAAAGTTAGGTATCAAAGTTGCAATAACACCTTAGGACCCGAAATCCGTTACTTATAGAAAGAATAGGCCTGGCCTTTCTACTCCATTCGGCTGATAACTTACCTATTTCGTCTATGTCGTGCGGTTTTTGGTCTGCGAGTCCTCACGTGCTTGTTTGTTGCCTGTGCTGGCGCAGCACTTTCAACTTCAACTCCACTGCCGGCCCCTGTTCATGAAATAGGTGTCGTAGTAAATAGTAGCGTCGATGCAGATATCGAATAGAGATTAGGCACTTGAAGAGGTATAGAAAAGAAAAGGGTACCTATTTGACGCAAAAAATCTAATTAGTCCGTCAGATAGATTTCCAAAAAATATTGAACGTATTTTTTCGTTTTTCACGTAAACAAAAAAATGACGATACAGTGCTTCGAAAAGTCGTAAACCTTCACAGTTTGTTCCGTTTTTATCACACTATGACGTCAAAAGCCCCCTCTCTATGGTCTAAGCTTTATTTTCGGAGTGGGTATGGTGTCTGAACAACAAACCTGAGCCGCCGCCGGCTCTCTGGGGTGTTCCACAAACGAGAGGGCACCGTAGAATGAGTCGCAGAGCTAGAATCTTGAAGAATTGCGCATGGAATCTCCAGCTTGCAGGACAACAAGTTCTATTATTCGAGTCTGGTAGACCCTTTTAGCCACCTCAGAGACGCCTAGATATTTTTTTTTTTGCGATATGAGAGCAAAAAGCCAAGTGTTCAGTGTGTGTGTGTGTGTGTGTGTGGTGTTGTGTGTTGTTGACTGCACTATTGCAAAAAAATTAAGAAAATTCTAATTTCGCGGGCTACATTGTCGCACTCACATTGAGGCAGTGACTGGCAGTGGTCCGACCGCCGACGAGAAACGAGTAGAACTGTTGGCGAGTTGGCGATCGACGGCGAGTGTGTAGTTTCGATAGATTTGTCGCCGGGCTGTAAGCGAGTGTGCAAGTGCGATGAGCGATTACTCGCGTCACTCGCCCGCGGTCGCTCAGTCCTGTGCAAACTTTTTTTTTTTTTTTTTTTTGGTGGGTGGAAAATCATCGAATGACCCCCCCCGCTCTTGGGCAGAGCGAAGGGGAGTGTCAGACTTCTACTGACTAAAAACCGAACCCATGTTCCTTCTTTGCCCTTGCGCCGAGGCCACGTAATCTAGTACAAAAATCCGCGGCCCCGACGGGCGTCGGCCCTTGCGGGCCCCTCCTTGCTGACATCTCTTTGAGGCGCGCGTGGAACACGAACGCGCCGCCGACACGGTCTGTTGCCGTCATGACGACGGCCGGACGGCGAGCTAGCCCATTACTCACCGTCCACAGGCCCGCGTCTACGGTGGCCGGAAGCCATCACGTGGCCCCCGACGCCCGGAGCGCCTTCCGCGCCTTCCGCGGCGGCTGGGACGTTGAGAGGTTCTCTCCCTCTCTCGTTCCGCCACCTCCTTCGCTAGCATTACTGCTTCGCAGAAGGAGGCGACGGCGTCCCATTCCTCCTCGCCCCGGACCATGGCTTGCACCAGGGCCGGACGCGAGAGGTCGCCGCCGCCGATCGCCGCTACGAGAACACGGCGGGGCTCCGCCCAAGCAGGGCACACCTCCACAGTGTGCTCCACCGTGTCCTCCGGTCGATCCTCGCAATGGAAGCATCCGGGCGTTTCCTCCCGCCTGATTCGGTGCAGGTACCTCCCGAAACATCCGTGTCCGGTGAGGACCTGCGTCAGACGGAAGGTGAGGACGCCGTGGCTCCTCTCTAGCCACTCCTCAAAGAGGGGACTTACCGCCACTATCGTGGCGTGCCCTGCACGGGGTTGCGACAGTCGCTGTCTCCATGCCGCCATGAGATCGCACCGGAGGTCTGTCCGCCGCGCAGCAATGTGCCGCGGCAGCAGAGTGACCCCCCGGTGTAGCGCCTCTGCGCGCCACTCATGTAGGCGCGCGAGGACTATCGCCTCCAGATCCCACGGTGGCAATCCGGCAAGGAGATTCGCCGCCTCGCGGGAGATCGTGCGGTACCCGCGGACTAGCCTTACGGCCATGACCTTTTGGGGCGCGTTCAGGTAGTGGACGGCCCGCTTCTTCACGGCTCGCGCCCACACCGGGGCCCCGTAAAGGGCCATGGACCGCACGATCCCCGCATACAGCCTACGGCAGGAGGCGTTTGGCCCCCCCAGATTGGGCAAGAGCCACCTAAAGGCAGCCGCGGCCCGCTCCAGTCTGGGAGCCAAACGTCGGAAGTGCTCCGTCCTGTGCAAACCTTCGTGTGATTACAAACAAGCGAGCGAGCAATCGAGCATCGCTGAGCGAGTTTATTTTTTAAAGCTCTTCGCTCAGCGACTAAACGAGAAAAGCGAGTCGTCGCCGGCAGTGGGAACAGTCAGAGAGCAACTTTTAATATATGCATCTCTTTCGTTTACACGGAACGTATATTTATCGTGCGTTTCATGAGAGAGAAAATCGCCGATAGTTAGTCGTTTTATCGCCGGCGGTCAGACCACTGCCCCGACCTCCGACGATGAACGAGTAACGAGTAGAACTACACAAAGTATAAGCGAGTGTGCAAGTGCGACGAGCGATTACTCGCGCCACTCGCCCGCGGTAGCTCTGCCTGTGTAAACCTGTAATACATCATCGTTACTCGTTCAGCGAGCATCGCTGAGCGAGTTTATTTTTGAAAAGCTCGTCGCTCAGCGACAAAACGAGTAAAGCGAGTCGTCGCCGGCAGTGTGAACAGTCAGAGAGCAACTTTTAATTATATGCATCTCTTTCGTTTACACGGAAAGTACATTTATTGTGCGTTTCTTGAGAGAGAAAATCGCCGATAGGTCGTTTTCTCGCCGGCGCACGGTGGGCTGAAAATCGGCTTTCATAGACTTAGGCATTTTATTTTGCAAGTGCCAGTTTTTATGCCGGATATCACTTCTATTAGGTATAACAATATACAAAAATGACACCAGAATTGATTCTGCACAAAAACGAAGGAATTATAATTTTTTTACGAAAATTTTGTATGGAGCTAGTATGAAAAATCAATATATCTCTAAAACGGCAAGGATAACCGTAATATCCTTATAGGGGGTTATAGTATTAATTATTTATGATTTTTTGACATACGTTACATAATGTTTGAAGATGCCTTTTTTTTAAAAAAATCGTCAAAATATTTTTATTTATTTTTACATATGAAACGTTCCTTTTAGTGTTTAATTTGAAGAATTCAGAGCTTTAACAACTCCTAACATAAAATGGCATCACCCCTATAGACCTGAAGGACTAGACAGAGGTGTGTAGTATCTTGTTGATCTTGTAAGATTTCCAACAATACCAAATAGTTGAATATCAGTGTCGAAGTGCCCATGCTGTCGCTTCTTTTTGAATGATAGGGGAATGAAATTGTTAATTGATCATACCCTAAAAGTATGATTACAACATAACCCCGGACACATAATAATAATAATATCCTTATAGCGGGTTATAATACTAATATTATTTATTCTTACTTAGGAAACTTTTCAAAACAATCCATTAACTGTGTCAAAGTTAAGAACATCGTTAGGAAGCATGCTTTTTCCCCAAATATTAAAAATATGTAAAAAAAAAATAGACTGTTTATATACTTTTTATTGATAGGTAATTTAAATAAAACAGAAGTAAGTAAGTATTTTGTATAATTGAATCTAGAGCACTTAGATATTATTTTTGTTACTTCTGTTTTATTTAAATTACCTATCAATTTTAATTTCAATATTAAATGAACTGTTTTTTTTTAAACTTATAATAATAAATTGCCGGCACTCTAGAACAAACTCGTCCTCTATAAGTAGGTACTTAAATGCGTTTTTCTTATTATTGTTTTTACCATCGTCCTTATTTTGGTGGTCTGAATGATTTCTGAATATTTGTCCACCTATTTTAATGGGACTTTATATATACAGTCCCGCGTGCGTTCTCTGTGTCTTTGTAACAACCATACTGCGATCGCCAACCCGCCTGCCAAGCGTGGCGATTATGGCAAACCCCTCCAAAAATGCCTGGGGGAGGCCTATGTCCAGCAGTGGACGTCTTTTGGCTGAAATGATGATGATGATGATATATACAGTCTATTTTTTTTTCACATATCTTCTATCTATCTATATAAATAAAAAGAGAAGTCCTGACTGACTGACTGACTGACTCATCAACGCCCAGCCCAAACCCTTGGACCTAGAAAGCTGAAATTTTGCAGAGAGGTTCCCTTTATTATGTAGACAAGGAATAAGGAAGGATTTTTCGAAATTCAACCCCTAAGGGAGTTAAATAGGGGATGAAAGTTTGTATGGAAAATCGTCATTTTCACGCGGGCGAAGCCGTTGGCAAAAGCTAGTTCTTAATATTTGGGGAAAAAGCATGCTTCCTAACGATGTTCTTAACTTTGACACAGTTAATGGATCGTTTTGAAAAGTTTCATATGTAAAAATAAATAGTATATAACCTCCTATAAGGATATTATTATGTGTCCGGGGTTATGTTGTAATCATACTTTTAGGGTATGATCAAATAACAATTTCATTCCCCTATCTTTCAAAAAGAAGCGACAGCATGGGCACTTTGACACTGATATTCAACTATTTGGTATTGTTGGAAATCTTACAAGATCAACAAGATACTACACACCTCTGTCTAGTCCTTTAGGTCTATAGGGGTGATGCTATTTTATGTTAGGAGTTGTTAAAGCTCTGAATTCTTCAACTTAAACACTAAAAGGAACGTTTCATATGTAAAAATAAATAAAAATATTTTGACGATTTTTAAAAAAAAAACGGCATCTTCAAACATTATGTAACGTGTGTCAAAAAATCATAAATAATTAGTACTATAACCCCCTATAAGGATATTACGGTTATCCCTGCCGTTTTAGAGATATTTCGATTTTTCATACTAGCTCCATACAAAATTTTCGTAAAAAAAATATAATTCCTTCGTTTTTGTGCAGAATCAATTCTGGTGTCATTTTTGTATATTGTTATAACTAATAGAAGTGATATCCGGCATAAAAACTGGCACTTGCAAAATAAAATGCCTAAGTCTATGAAAGCCGATTTTCAGCCCACCGTGCGGCGGTCGGATCACTGCCTAACGGCCCGTTCACGACTTTGGTCTTAGCGGCGAGCGGGGCGGCATCGGCTAGCGGTGCGTTTTTCACGCCACGTACTCTCAGTAGCGGTTAGTTGCAGCGGCCTGAGTACGTCACTCCCACACCGCTGTCCGCACCGCTCTGTCTGTTCCGTGGCGTCGCACTCATTCACTAGTACTTTTGTTCGTGCCGCTCACCACACCTCGCGCCGCTGTAGCGATTCACAAAATCACGCGCGTTTTCGCTATGAGCGGCGTCTCGTGGCGTGCTTCAAACATTTTCATACATTTGATAATAACGCTCGCCGCGCCGCGCTTAGCTGCCACTCACAGCGGCAAGGTCGTGAACGGGCCGTAAGGTTGATGCGTGCATTTTCTCACGTTTTTTGCAATTTCCCGGTCAGTGTGAAGTCGTATGTTAAATTAAACTGGGATTGGAAAGTTTAAACTGGGAAGGATTAGCGGAAGTAAAAAATGTCTGTTTACTGAGTAATATTGATAAAAATCACCAATACAACCATCACACTGTCTTCATATAAACCTAAAGAATGACTTTTTCATCAAATAGTCACTCTAGAGACCTTTATGAATTGAGATGGTTGTATTGGTGATTTTAATCATTATTACATAATAAATAGACATTTGTCATTGCCGCGAATCCCCCTTTATTTTACATACGACTTCACACTGACCGGGAAATTGCATAAACGCAAGAAAATTCGAATTTCGCGGGCTACCTCGTCGCCTTAAGAATCTTACCACAAATCGATCTCTATTTTAAATCAACAAAGTTAAAAGTTCTGATGTAGGCAGTGTAAGCGTACATACCAACTACAAGCATTGAGTGCTCCACGTGGCCTGGCGCCTGTAACCCGGTGGCAGACAGAATGCATAGAGGCCGTGCTGCTCTGATTCGAGCCACGTCGCCAAGTGCTCTGGTGAATAAAGGAGAATTTGTTAGCCTGAAAATATAAGGATGAATCTATTCTTATTTTATATTACAATTACAACTAGCAACCCCAGTAAACTGTAACCCAAACTGTCAAAGTCGGTCAATAAGCTTGTTGTTCCATTGAGATTTATTAGTCATTGTGTTGTTCAAAGAGCAGTGTTGCCAACTTAGTGGATTTTCCACTAAATCTGGTGGTTTTGACTTACCTTTTAGCGGACAAATATCGGTTTTAGTGGCTAGTGGATTTTCTAGTGGAATTAATTGGCACCAAAGAGTCGTTTCAATCGGAGATTAACCATGATGATACGAACGGGAACGACTCATCTGAATGTAACTTATTAATATAATTTGATTGACATCTTTTAAAAAACAGGTATTTTTAAGTATTTTGTTCTTCCACAAAAGCCATTAATTAATAGAGAGTTGAAGTTGATGTAATTTGTTACCTAATGTATTTTTAATGTTATTGCTATAATAAACTTTCCCAAAAATATTGTTTTCTTCTTGCAAAGGCCACAAATCTGCCAGAAATAAAGTTAGGTAGTGGAAAATTTTAGTGATTTTTTAAGACTTCTGGTGGTTTTAGACGTCGATTCTGGTGGGGAGCTTGATACTTCGTTGGCAACACTGTCAAAGAGTAAAGTCTAAAAAATGAAGTTGTTCATGTCAAGCCAAGCAATGTCAAATCAGCAGTGCAAGTACGTAGCACTCGATTCGATAAATCTGACAGTTATTCTCGATAAAATGAGCTTTTATCGAATCGAATCGATGTCGCAAGTACGTAAATAATATTATAACGATCGGTAGTTATACTCTAAAATTTAAACGATTTTATCGAAAATGCAAGTACGAAACGACATTTTGACAGTTGAGATCGACAATTTACGCTGTCGATCTCGATAATTTATCGACACCTTGTAAAAGCCCGTTAAGCCTATCGAACACTACTTATTTTTTTAATGGATTTAGAACTTTTATTGCTGGGTGATGAGGAAGAACGGCAGCACCATCACAACGTGATGCGTATTCGGAGGCGACGTCTCAGAGATACAAACAATCCTCTGGAACTTCCAGAGGACTGTTTTGTTCGTCTCTTTTGGGTGACTCGAGAAGTGGCAGTCATTTTAATTCAAGGAATAGAGGTAGACGTACGGAGGACACGATCCACTGGACTCCCTGTCCATATTGTGGTAAGTACCTAGTATTTTCTTGCCCTTGGCCAAAAAACCGTAAGCAAAGTTGTGCGAGAAGTGTCGAGGGCAATAGTTCGCCGCCTCTTCCACACCTACGTGAACTTCCTAGGAACTGCAGCTGAAAGGAGGGCCATCGTGGAAGGATTCCAGCACAAATTCGGAATACCAGATTGCCTTGGTTGTGTTGATTGCACCCATATTGCAATTGTTACTTACACCCTGTAACAACAATCCTGATGACCCCTCATATGGGTATACATAGTATTTTGAAATGGTAAATTACAAATAAATGACAACAACACATTAAAAAACATTTGTTTTATTATTAAAAGAAAAGTATAACCAACCAACCACAGTACTTTCTCAAGTTATTATGCCTCGTGACTGTGACTGTAGCTTAGCTTTTTTTGCCATTCAAAAGGGCCGATGGTCTGATTGAAATAAATGCGTTTGAGTTTACAAATTATCATCTTCACCCTCCACCTCTTCAGACACTGAGTATCCAGTCTGCTGTTTTCTGAAAAATAATATTATTTATTAGTTTTTTGTTTCAGGTGATTCCGTATATGTAATAGGACCCTATTTGCTGACACCTATTTTGGCCACACCAGAAGTTGGCTCTCCAGAACACAATTATAATATGGTCTTCTCACAAACTAGGAACTTTCATAGTGCCCAGACTACACACTGACCAAAACCAATTTCCAGTAGCGAACATACCACTGTGATGTGGAATGCTAAAAGATGATAATAAAATATTGTAGTTGGTTGAATTGAATTTAGCACTGGAATCCTTGATTTGCTGGTTTTTCAGCAAAATTAACTGACCTATGAATGACGGTTTTCTTAGTTACAGAGTAGTCCCAAGATTTTAATGACGAATCTAGAGAAACTTAAATCTTATTGAATGAACCTATAAAAATACGTACCTTGCTGATTCAGCCACCTCGGAGAACCCAAGAACACTAATAATTAAGGTTTTAAAAGCTAAAAATAAAATTGTATTGTGATTATACACGACGTTATTTAGATCTTTCTCAAGAAACTAGAAAGTAATGTCATCTGTCAACAGTGTCAACGACAATTAAATTTATTTTGGCAAAGGTAAACACGACGACGCTAAGAAGATGGAATATATTCTGTATTTTTACTAAAATAAACGGCAATTTTGGTAAATACTAGTAGGTTCTCTGAAATAAACCCTTAAACATTGTTTACAATGCCGAACATCTATGAAAAAAAGGATTTTATAGATTTCTCAGATATTAGTCGTGCCACTGAAATCCCACCTTAAATGTTCTGTTGTAGTACTAATATAGTAATCTGTGGTTTTGTCTTTGGACGTCATCAGTGTTGCCAATTGACTGTCGATCCTTAGCAATTCGATTCCGCCCACGATAAATCTTGTCGACGCGTGTTACGTACTTCCAAATTCGATAACAAGCTCGATAAAACTGACAACGATAACGATCTCGATGTCTTATCGATGCAAAGTTCGTACTTGCACTGCAGATCAGTTTTTCTGTTCAGTTAATAATTTTGCAAAACTGATCAAGTGATCATGAAGGAAGATGGATCAACATCGGTCATCGACAGCTATTGTATCCCTCAGCCACGAGACCCGAGCTGTAGAGAAAGACTTCATAGAAACCTATAAGAATTTACCTGTACTTTGGGACACCTCCCACAAACATAATGCAAATAAATACAAACGAGGTGAAGCGCAGGACGTCCTATTAAAAATTATAAAACGATGGAATCCCTCCGCAACTCGTATGCACGTGCGACAGAAAATAAACATACTAAGATCCACATACAGGAAAGACAGAAAAAAATATTTAGCTTCTAAATGTACCGGACCGAAGGATGAGGAAATTTATGAATTTGAACCTACAAATTGGAAGTTTTACGCACTGAGATTTCTTGATAAAAACTGTGACGACAGTTATTTACCTGAAATCAGTGAAATCAATGTGGATGACAATAAATTTGATGTAAATTGTTTATGTTTCACCCCTTGCAGTTTTATTGTGACTTGATGACAGCAACAACTGATCTAATAAATTTTGTTTTATTTATATTTTTACAGGAAGAAGAAACCGATGGATCAACTTCAGAAAACGGTGAGCCTTTATCCCACACAAGTGATGTCCTAGCATCCATGTCTGAAGATGAACCACCAAAAAAAAGAAGTAAAGCCAAAATAAGGAAAAAATTTGTGAAGGTAGAATTAAATGATTATTATGAAAAAAATGATAATTTGTTGAACAGAGAACAAAATGATAATTTGTTGAACAGGGAACTGGAAGCTATTGGAGAAAATGTAGTTTGTAAACTGAAGAGAATGGATCCATTGCAAAGATATCATGCGGAACTATTGATAAACAAAGTTCTAATTGTTGGCTTGAAGAACAATTTATCTGATGATACAGACTTGACTGATGTGTTTAGACCATGATATTGTTATGAAATTAATTTATTTTGTGTTTTTGTAAATTAGGTATGTTTTAAATAGAAAATATTTTTATAATAGGCAGTATTATTAACACAAATCGTAACTTACTTAAACATACCTATAGATATTTAATTCTTAAACAGAATAGGTAATAGGTACCTACATGGCTACATACCATAAAGTAACTTTTTAAATGATTACCGATTAGACTAACTGAATGGTGGCCAAAACTTACGAGTTATTCCCAGAGCTATGTTGGTCTTCCAGGGGCACATCACTCTCCACAGCACTACTTTCAGATGCCACCAGGTACATAGACCTTCAAAAAAACAAGTATGATACCTATTAACAATTTCAGAAATATTGATGTACAGTGTAAGTAGTCACTATTAGTTGATTATTGACGGTGCCTTCGAATCCGTTCATTGGTAGATGTCGTGTACCTGCATAATCGTTTATCAGAAACGATTTAGCTCATTTTTACACGGGCAACAACGCAACTTTTTTTTTTGCGGTCCACTGGGTTTACAGGTATCAGCATTGAATGTAGACGTGGCATTAGCATCAGCCATCAGGTTTGCACAAGGTATACATTCATCAATACACATAGGTGCCAGCGCTGATGGGCATGGGTTGCCCCTTGCCAGGTTGAGCATGAAGGCTATAAGCTATGTGTCGATACCTGGCTGGGACGTAAAGATGAGGTGGTGGTGGAACGGCGCGGCGCGATGCAGATCGAGCGCGGCGGGCACGAGACGCACGACCCAACAGAACTGATTCTGTAACATCATAAAGGAAATCATCTTCCAGCTATGCTGTACAAAGATATTTTAGCATGTAGCCATAATCGTAACAATTGCATCTTGTTGTTTTCACCAACAGCGCCAACGTCAGTCGTCAAAAAACCGTGTAGCACTTTATTTTTAAAATTTCGTGAATCATCATCATCTTCCCGTCCTTATCCCATTCTATTTGGGGTCGGGGCAACACGTTTTCTTCTTCCCTGTTAGACGTCACGGCACAGGTCACGGTGGCATTTACTCCTTTCTCATTCTTATCATTCCTTACCAAGTCCAGTTCCATTGGAATATTTGACATACGTTTATATTTCAGCACCTTCACCTATCATTGTTTCATGTTCTACCTACCTGATATAGGATCGCTGTCGCTGTTCTCGTTCCTCTCGCGTTTCCACGCAGTATCGGTGGTAGTTGGTGCGTCGGCGGCCACTCCGAACAGTCCTGACACAGCACCGGCGACCACGCGGCGCGCTGACCTAGCTGCCGTCTGACAACAAGTAGCATAATCAGCGTTTAATGTTCTCACTGCTGGGTGACCGGCCCACTTTCTGTGAGAATAAGTGTAAACCAAGACACAGGCCCTCTAAAGATTGGTTATATCATGTAACCACCGTCAGTCATACCTATACTTAAAGTCTGAACTGAAACGGACTGTAAGAGGTGACTGATAGAAGTTACTGAAACAATACCTATCCGAGTAACACCTGCAAGTGAAAACTCACCATTTTAGCTTAGCCTTTCCCAACTATGTTGAGGTCGGCTTCAAAAGCTCAAAACTTAAACGGATGTAAATGAGTACCACTATTTTATCTGAGTTGCGCTTGTTGGGCATACAAACACCTACCAAAATGTGAGTATTGGCAATATAACTGTTTCACAAACTTACAGAAACATTTATGTCAATCTCAGGCACGTCATCCAGATCAGCAGCTTTTTCAGCAAGAGCCTTGATTTCTGATTTGTCCGGCGTCGCTTCTTCAGCCAGTTTGATCAACTCGAACAAATAGTCACGGAACACCTCATCGGAAACTAAAGACACATATTTTTGATTAATTTGATGTTTCTAGTTCCGTATTCAACAGAGCATGTCGATGTTATCAAAACAAAACACTTACTTGGCTTCTGAATTTGTATTTCAATCTGCTGCATCCCTGGGCCGTACATCTGTCCATACATCGGATACATTACTCCCGGCTGACCGTATGCCATCGGTCCTTGCATTGAAGTTACTGGCATTTGACCACCAGGAACTTGCATTTGTCCACCAAACTGCTGCATTTGTCCATTGGACATTTGTGTACCCATTAGTGGCATTTGAGCACCAGTGTACGGGACTGGGCCACCTGGCAGTGGCATTTGAGTACCAACGTAAGGCATATGTCCACCTGGCAGTGGAATTTGAGAACCTGGGTATGGCATTTGGCCACTTGGCAGTGGCATTTGAGGACCTGGGTATGGAATTTGGCCACCTGGTAGTGGCATTTGAGACCCTGGAAGTGGCATTTGGCCACCTGGTAGTGGCATTTGAGAACCGGGATATGGCATTTGAGAACCGGGATATGGCATTTGGCCACCTGGTAGTGGTATTTGAGCACCTGAGTAAGGCATTTGGCCTCTTGGGGGTGCTATTTGACTACCTGCGTATGGGATTTGGCCTCCTGGTAGTGGTATTTGAGCACCTGAGTAAGGCATTTGACCTCTTGGGGGTGCTATTTGACTACCTGCGTATGGGATTTGGCCTCCTGGTAGTGGTATTTGGCTACCAGTGTAAGGCATTTGTGCACCTTGTAATGGCAATTGAGAACCGGGTAGATGCGATTGTACGCCAGACATTTGAGTTCCCATAACCATTTGGGAACCTGTGACGGGCATTTGGCCAGTAGTTGGAACAGCACTGATTGGCATCACCGGCATTGTGCCGACTACTGAAGTCTCTAAACTATTCTTGTTCTGAGGAAAAGATGACGGCACACTGAGCTGGTTAGGTGTATGTATCATTGACTGAGTTGAAATTCCGGAGATTGGTACATGTGACGACTTTCCGTTGACTAGCAAATCTGGAGTCGGTTGCTTATATTCTTGACCTGTGAAAAACAACAAGGTCGTCTTAATTTATGGGTGTTTTGAAGCAACAGAACCTTTTTTATTGAAATCGCAAATTTATACACACCGGTGGTTCCTGTAGTCCCCAGGTTCATTTCCTGTGTGAATGCCATGACATTGAGGGCTGAAGACAACGCAGGAGCCACACCCCCTCCCTCGCCTCCGGCCTGTGGTACTAAAGCACCACTTGCGGATGTCACGCAGTCTGGCTGTGGCGCTGCGGTACGACGACTGTAATTGGGACACAAACATAAAAGCATAAGATCATAATGTAGGTAACTTTTACGTGACTAGCAAAATCCTGAATTACAGAGATAATGTTTCCGTCAGAAACAATAGGACGCAATCTTCACACAAATTAATGACTATTTGAACATGGGTTTAAGATTCAACTGTCAATGGGGAAATTCCTTTATTTTACGTACCTATAGGTACGTACCTAAGAACCAAGTCATCATTATCATTTCAGCTGAAAGACGTCCACTGCTGGGCGTAGACCTCCCACAAACGTTGAAATATGTATTTGCATTGAAATGACAAAAAATCGAGAAATGATTGTTCAGCGATAGCAACAATTTTTTTTATGTTAATGCTCACCCTAAAGGTGCCTTGGTAGGTGTGGATATGGAAACTCTGCCCCACATCAGACGACGCAACTCTTCACCGCTGATGCCGCGTCGACGCAGTTCAGCTATTGTCACCTTGCCAACGCGCTGTCGTACGCAGGGAAATAAGTACAATATTTAAACGTTAAATAATGTGAGTCTCCCAGACTACAAATAGAAGTTTTTATTCTGCCAGGCCCACAAGATTTCACATCTTTCGACAAATTTATCTACATATCTAAACAAATACATAAAATTAAAGTGTCTAGGTATTTGTAATTAATGACATCGACCGAATACCATTTATTAATACCTACCTATCAATAATCACAATTTAGTGTCATTTACATGGAGTAAAGTAGCTATTATTTTTTCCAAAAACTTCGACAGTTTAGACTGACAGTAAAAGCTGATGATGAGGTTTGCAATCCTAATTATTGTTATTTGGGTTCCGTTATTGCCTCATGTTAAATATGGGTAGTAAAATATTTGCATGAAAAAAGAACAAACGTAATATTTTCTGTTTAATTACTGGTTATTAGTACATTACTGCAGAATCCAGTAAGTAAGCCTTCCTGGCCAAGTATGAGTTAACCGGACCGAACCGCAGGTGAGGTCTGGTTATATACGAGGCCAGGATGGCTTTCTTACTGGTTGAGGTTAGTATAATGCTTTTCTCAAAAATTAAAGAAAGTTTAACAACAAATTCGTTTAATTAATATTGAAGGTTACATTCATATGTGAAAAACACAATAGCACTTTTTGGCCAACCCGGGAATCGAACCCAGGACCTCACGCTCTGCAGTCGAGCTTGCGACCACTAGACCAACGAGGCAGTTTAGGAAACAACTTTAGAAAAAACTTTTTAATAAACTGAAATTACGAAATCATAAAATCCCACACTATACTTCTACAACATTACTAAGTACAAAACGCAACGTATAAAATGGCTGTTTAAGGTTCCAAAAATATATGTATCTCATAAAATGTCATACCAAAAAGAGAGATAGATATATATTTGGAACCTCCCTTCTATAACCATGTTATAATGGCTAAACTCTAATCTGTGTCTGGTACTATGTTTTTTTGAAGTGAAAACTTCTTTAGCGGCGCTGAGCACTTTTTTTTGTATGGGTAAAAACTTTCAAACTCGCGTCAGGGTCACGTGATGCTGATCGAAAAAGCGTAAGATTTTTCGATCAGCATCACGTGACCCTGACGCGAGTTTGAAAGTTAATATTGAAGTTTTCACTTCTGCCGGCACTCCCGGAGTGCTACCTTTTTTCTAAACAGATCTAAAGAGGATGACCTAGTGTCCAGTAAGTAAATTACATACTTACTTACTGGACAGTAGGAGATTCCAAGTTTAAAATCTCGATTCTTACTGGACAGTTGTGAATAAGTCTCCGGTAATAGTACATTACTGCAGAATCCAGTAAGTAAGCCTTCCTGGCCAAGTATGAGTTAACCGGACCGAACCGCAGGTGAGGTCTGGTTATATACGAGGCCAGGATGGCTTTCTTACTGGTTGAGGTTTGTATAATGCTTTTCTCAAAAATTAAAGAAAGTTTAACAACAAATTCGTTTAATTAATATTGAAGGTTACATTCATATGTGAAAAACACAATAGCACTTTTTGGCCGACCCGGGAATCGAACCCAGGACCTCACGCTCTGCAGTCGAGCTTGCGACCACTAGACCAACGAGGCAGTTTAGGAAACAACTTTAGAAAAAACTTTTTAATAAACTGAAATTACTAAATACAATCATAAAATCCCACACTATACTTCTACAACATTACTAAGTACAAAACGCAACGTATAAAATGGCTGTTTAAGGTTCCAAAAATATATGTATCTCATAAAATGTCATACCAAAAAGAGAGATAGATATATATTTGGAACCTCCCTTCTATAACCATGTTATAATGGCTAAACTCTAATCTGTGTCTGGTACTATGTTTTTTTTTCTAAACAGATCTAAAGAGGATGACCTAGTGTCCAGTAAGTAAATTACATACTTACTTAGTGGACAGTAGGAGATTCCAAGTTTAAAATCTCGCTTCTTACTGGACAGTTGTGAATAAGTCTCCGGTAAAGTTCACTTTCTGGATACTTTTTAGAGATGTTATGGCAACATTACATACCATTTTTGAGAAAAGTTCACTTTCTGGATACTTTTTAGAGATGTTATGGCAACATTACATACCATTTTTGAGAAAATTATATTTTCAGAATTCATTTCTGAATTCGTTATTATTATGCATAAAATATTATTCTCTAGTTATTCCTCACCTTCCAATTGGTCAAGGCGCCCTTCCTCTGCTTAGCCCTGGTCTTGGCCGCACTCTTGATGACCATGACAGCTCTCACCTCGTACCTAGGGTCATCAGAGGGACCCAAGCCTATCGAGTACTCCTGCAAGTACTTGTGGGCGTCCTCTTGGGCCACTGATCGCTCTAGTGATACGACTATTTTGGCCCACTGAAATAAAATAAAATTGAGGCCATAAGCACGCCTGTAATGCCGTAAGGATAGGCCTGGAGGTTTGGGCCTGGCTTGACAGCCTCGTTGGCCTTACGGTCGCAAGCGCGACTGCTGAGCATGGTCATGGATTCGATTCCCGGGTCGAGCAAAGTGCAATTGAGTTTTTCCATCAGGAATTTCTCAGCAGCAGCCACGAAGACTGGATTTGTGCCCGGTTGATGGCAATAGGCTCACCCCTATGGAAAAATGTGGGAGTGCATGTGAGGGATGATAATATGGAAGAAAAAGTACCTAAATTATAGAATGACGATTGACAGGGAAAAATAGCAGAAAGCAACATGTTACGCCGACCCCAAGTAAAATGAGGCAAGGGCAGGAAGATGATGATCGAGATAGATAGGAGGTACTTATAGACGCGTAGACGCCAGAACTTCAAACTACAACAATCCTTCGATTCTCAACTTTATGACTTAAAGGTCAAGGTTGATTGGGACAATTTTACAGCTTGATGTTCTGGGGTCTGTAGTACGTACCTAGTTTTCAAAAAAGACAGACCAACGTTACCTGTTTAACCCATTCCTTCTCCGACTGTTCGATGACATGCGCGTAAGTGTTGCCCATCATAGCTATCAACATGTTGAGCAGGAGAATAGGCACGAACACCATGAATATTGCGAACACTGTCTTCGATAGATTCGGGTACGTTGTCCTGCTGAGATCTGTGTACTGTAACAATGGTGTTGTTACGACCAAAATGGCGAGATAATAACAAAATCATAAACATAAAGTTACAAAAGTGAAGTGTTACTAACATAGTTTTAAACACCCACGAAACAGGAAAAAATCAAGCAAGCTATTTATAAAAAAAAAATGAAAATAAATAAACGTTTTTGTTAAAAATCTCGGCTTTAATCTACGAAGGGTAAAGCAGGGGCGTACCTACGTATGTATGCACACGCAGCTATATTCCATTATCATCTAACTTTACCTGCCTTTACAAACGACTGCCAAAAAATAGGTAGGAGGTTCTCAATTCGACTGAATGTTTTTTTTCAGTTATGTTAGTTAGAGTCAGATGCAGATTAATGTGGCTGTGTATCTAACCCACAAACAACCCAACCCACTAACACGATACCGTTTGCAAGGCTGGTTGTATGACTTTCAAGCTTCTAACCGTAATATTTGAATGTCTTTCTAACGATCCGTAAAGATTTTCAAAGATCTACAGATGGTACTCAGGACCGGGATGTTTATTTAAGTCCCATGCTAACTCCCATGTAATACAGAAAGCGTACCTAAATAAAACGGTGGACTATTCAACTCACACTGTAATCTCCGAGGGTAATCTGGAATAGTGCCATCCAAGTACTAGGATAGCTTGAAAACAATGTAGACTGCACGTCTGGGAATCCTGCAAACAAATTGAAAATTGAAGGTTCAGTACGCACTGGCTTACCTACTTACTTGCCTTGCCAGTAGCAAAGTGAAATAAACGTTCTAGAATCTAGAACGTTGCACGCTTGGCGTTTTTGCTGGCAAGTTTTTTTTTTTTTTTTTTTAAAACGTTGCCCCACACTAGGATTACTCCTGTATCGTGGGTGCGTTTACAAACACTTAAACTCACATACACAAACACACCTAGACCCGAAACAACTATCTGTAGGCCTTACAAATATTTGTTCCGTGCGGGGAATGGGGATCGAACCCGCGACACACAGCGCAGCAGTCCAATCGCTCAGCCACTGCGCCAACCGTGCCGTCGAAGTAATGTTGTGAGGTCACATAGGCCCTTAAGGATGCCACCTGCCAGTGCATACGTAGTCTAAGACTATTAATGTCATTAGTAATTAAAGGATAATTATAGGTACAAGTACCAACAGACACGCACATTTGAACACATCAAACTACTAGTCCAAGATCCCAGGGCCGCCAGACGTCACGTATTTTCTGACGAAGGAAATGTGGACGATTGGGTAGCGTTAGTATGTACTAAGAACGCATGCCTACCTTCTAGCATGCTAAGAAGGCCAATTATCAGGTATCAGGTACACAAAAAATTTACTTACTTCACGTATTTTCTCCAAGCTGATTTTTACGTATATTTTAGGCAATATCCTTAAAAATAAGTCGCCAACACTCCCAGACACTTTCCGTCGACCGTATTGCTTAACAGAAGCTTTAGAGAAAACGAAACCCCTTATGATTTAATACTTAAAGCTAATTGATCGGGTTATTGCCATGCTATATTTCGCAGGCGCTCCAACATGCACCCGGGCGTTGAGTTGAAAGCAACGTTTTCAACAAAATTCTGAAGACACAGGCAATGGGCAGATCCTCTTGAATGCCCACCGAATGAGTCCAGTGGAGGTCTGTATGTCAGCCACACGAGCGATGCCATGCGTTTTCGGGTAAACAGCCACAATACGTTTAAGTCTCCACTTTTTGGGAGCTTTAAAGCGTCTGTTAAGCAATACGACCGCTAGAAAGTGTCTGGAAGTATTGGCGACTTATTTTTAAGGATATTGCTTACAATATATGTAAAAATCAGCTTTCAGAAAATACGTGAGGTTAGTAATGTTTTTATGTACCTTGATACCTGAAAATTGGCCGTCTAAGCAAGCTAGCTGGTAGTCGTGCGTTCTTAGTACATACTAACACTACTCAATCGTCCACATTTCCTTCGTCAGAATATACGTGACGTCTGGCGGCCCTGGGATCTTACTCTATACTACTACCAGTCAAATTCTAAATCAATAAAATTCTTAAAAATCTGTCAAACCTTACCTTTATATAAAAAGTAGAAAGACTGCGAGAAGCCGAACAACACAATGGAGTAGATGATGCCGAAGGTGAACATGTCTCCCGTGATCATGCTGTAGATCATCGTCACGAACGGACCCGTTAGCTTCACCGCACTGCCGACAAAACAGGTAGCATTGAGCAAGTCTTCTCTTAAGACGTAGGCAGAGGTTCCCCGAGGTGGATAAGGGCATAGAAATTAGTGCCTAAGAAGTTATAAAATGTAGTTTAAGTCTTAAATAAAAAACATGAGGTGTCTTTGCTCCTGTCGGAGCTGCAGGTTGTTCAAAAGAGATACCGCGGCCCCGGACACGAAGGGCTAAGAAGGAACATGGGTGGTTTTTAGTCAGTAGAAGTCTGATACTCTCTGCCGCACCACCCAGAGCGGGCGGAGTCATATTGGATGATATCCCACCCTACAAAAAAAGGCGTCTTTACTGCCGCGCAGTTGGGTAGGTAATAAAAGTCCCAGGCATTGCTTTTTGTAACATGTAGGGACTTCGGATCCTGTATAAGGACTTACCCAGCGAAGAACATAAGTAGAAACCAGAAGCCTGGCAGTAGGAATATCAATAGAGCTTCTTCTAACATCGGCTGTCGCATTAGACGCGCTGGAATGCATGCTAACAGAAGCAGGTTCGAACTCAGAAAGATGAATTTCGCTGGTTCGTGGATCTGGAGAAAAAGGAAACATAAACTTACCATCACGCCTGTACCTAATCCCCGGAAGGTTTAACAGATGTCACCCATTAGTACACTCCAATCACTCCACATTTCACCAATTTTTAAGTCCCATGTGAAGGGGTACCTGCCGCGGATTTTAGTACGAGCCGCGGATTTTAGTACGAGATGACGTGGCCTCGGCACAAGGGCAAAGAAGGAACATGGGTTCGGTTTTTAGTCAATAGAAGTCTGACACTCCCCTTCGCTCTGCCCAAGAGCGGGGGGGGTCATTTGATGATTTTCCAACCACCAAAAAAAAAAAAAAATGGTGTACTACTGAGAAATTCGAAATTCTTGATGGAAAAACGCAAACTTGGCCCGACATGGCAATCAAACCCAGGATAGGATCTCATGCATAGCTGTCGCGCTTGTGACCACTACACCAAGCGAGGTAATCTGAATGACTGCCACGAGTATATGTGGCTCTGGTTGGCTGGACAAAACTTCAAAACGGCTCGCATTTACAATAGGGCACTTTATGTGACGGCTAAACACCCTTATTTCAGAATAGGTGACGCTACAGAATCTTAGATAATCGATCGAAAGCGTGTCCAGCAGTCCAGCCAGCTTGAAAAACCACTTTTCGCTGGTCTCTCAATCTCGGTAACGGAAGTGATTTTGACGAATTTTTGCATATCAACGGGCGTCACATAAATATGTGACAGGCATCAAGCTAAAAGTTTTGGGATACGTACAGTGGTTTAGTAGAAAAATGCAAAAGTCCAGCCATCTTGAATTTACGTAAAAAACTTTTGGCTGGCACTTCCGAATCCCACATAACGGGAGCGTTTTCGAATATGGTTCCTTTACTAATACTTGGTGACGCAATGTGTGACAGTAATAACGTTTGATTTATGGCGTCACATGTAAGGGTTTACGAGATATCAATGAAAACTTAATGTATACTTGTGTCCAGCCATCTTGAACTCAGGCTGGCTGGACACGTGTATCTCCGCTGCCTGATGATCTACGACCTTCAAAATGTTATCAAAATGTTGTGACGGGGACGATAATGATAACCTGAATTAGTGACGGAGAAACTTTGGGTAGTTTCAAAGATATTGATCATTTAAATTTTCCCATACAAACATCCATTAATATTGTGAGGTGACCATATTTTTTACATAATTATAGGATTTCTTTTTAATCGACTAATCGGCCGGTAGCAGCCAAGCCACGCCAGCTTTGTATTTGATGTCTCCGTGGGAATAAAAGGTTTTCCTGCAGATAAAGGGGAAGTATGTGTTTCTAAATAATAATTAAAAACACTAACAAAAAAAACAAAGTGCATTGCACTCAGTGATGCCAATTTAGCATAAGTAAGCTTTATTATTGTAATTTGTGTTTATATTTGTTATTTTATGTGTGCAATAAAGAATAAGAATAATAAGAATAGCATTTTTTCATGTTGTTTAGCAAACTTATTAGTTGTTTAGCATAAAGCATATTTTTTAGCATATAAAATAATTTTAAAATAAAATACATTAATGCGTAAGCAATTATTTCCATTTAGAAAAAAAAATCCCTTTACTAAGTATATTGTTGGCGCTCCTGATGCTAATGCTGATGATAATGGAAAGAGTATTTGAGATCATAGTCGATTAAAACAGTACTTATGTATATTTTGTTAAATAATAAAAAAAGTTAAAACTATGTTACGTTTCATTTGACACTGAAAAATGTTAGCAGATTTTTTAGCATTTCTATAAAGCAATTGGCATAATTTTAGCAGATTCTATATCGGTCTTGTTGGCAACACTGATGCACTGATACTGAGTTTGTTTTGTACACAGAGGCTGTGAGTGCTGTGACAGCGTAAACCGTTTTCGTTTAATCGTTTAGAGTAAAGTACAGCTTGGCAAAAAAGAGTAGAAAATCCGGGGGGCGCCACTGTGCTGTTCATATGGCAACCCGTTGTGACCGTATCGCGTAACAACCTATCGTCTTGATAGTTTTATTACTATTTTTTTATACTTAAAATTTATTTATTGAACCAGAATTTATTCTCCTCATGTAACTACCTAAAAATAAATATATGTTAGTAGCACTGTTTTTAAAATTTTCTGGGATTAAAAAAAGGCGTAAAAATAATTATTGTAATTTATTCTAATAAATCTTCCAACTCTTTTTTGGGACGACCTTTTCTATGTTTTCCGGGTGTAGAAAATACGCCTTTGTTTCGATCTCCTTCCAGGACGACTCTTCTTATGGTGCTTACTGATTTACCTAAAGTGAATAAATAAATATACATAAAAAAATGCATTTTGCTTTAATAAATAACAAATTAAAAATAATACATTTTTGGTACCTACATTTGTAATTCTAATGATATAACAAACAGTTATCACCTTGAAATCACATTCAACAATAAAGTTATGTAGAAATCGAATTTAAATTCACATAGTGCACAGCACGCCACTCAAGTATCAACTTAATCTGACACGCTATACCAAGGTAATGTCAGACAAAATGTAAACATAACCTATGTGCTCGATGATTATTGTTCAAAATTCCACTTATTTCGTATGCAAGCAAGTCAAAACAGAATGGGGTTCATAAATTAACACTTAATTCATCTAAAAACAATAAAACAAACAGTTACATACCTGTCATTTCAGCGGTTCTTATGTAAACATCGTTGAGATCGGAGAGAATGGTTTTGGCCTCTTTTTCTGCCAAACATCGCCTATATACCTTATAAATTATCGCTCTGCCAGCACTTCGGATGGTTTTATTCATTTTGTATTACTCTACGTTGCTTTAATCACGTTTTTATGGCACAATTATAAATTTAATAAACTTTCGAACTTTGTTTACACCAAACGTCATAAGTTTTTAATTGTTGCCAGCAAACAAAAAAAATAGTTCCGTTTCTAGACTTTTTTGCCAAGCTGTATACATAATGGTATTTAGAGCCTTCCGTCGATTTGTAAGGAATACGTGCAATATTTGCTAAGTGCGTTTTCATTTAATGAGGTCCTTGGTAAGTAACGTGAATTACATTATTTTTTCATTAAATACCTTAGAGCATTAGTCTTTATCCTGACACAATATCTACATACGTACTTATCATAAAAAACACCAATACTTATCTAAAAAGAGTAGATAGGTATCTGCACGTAAATAATCAATAACATTAACCCCCCCCCCCCCCTCTACACTTTTGTCTTCTATTGATTTAAATATCTACAGTTGTTCGTATTAGTATCACCAATACGCGGATTTTCGTCCATTAAAGAAAACACCTTAAAATATACTTTGTCCTACATAAAACCTACAATATTGGTAACCCTACTACAGTGTTTGTATGGGAAAATTTAAATGATCAATATCTTTGAAACTACCCAAAGTTTCTCCGTCACTAATTCAGGTTATCATTATCGTCCCCGTCACAACATTTTGATAACATTTTGAAGGTCGTAGATCATCAGGCAGCGGAGATACATGTGTCCAGCCAGCCTGAGTTCAAGATGGCTGGACACAAGTATACATTAAGTTTTCATTGATATCTCGTAAACCCTTTTTTTTTTTTTTTTTTTGGTGGGTGGAAAATCATCGAATGACCCCCCCCCGCTCTTGGGCAGAGCGAAGGGGAGTGTCAGACTTCTACTGACTAAAAACCGAACCCATGTTCCTTCTTTGCCCTTGCGCCGAGGCCACGTAATCTAGTACAAAAATCCGCGGCCCCGACGGGATCTCGTAAACCCTTACATGTGACGCCATAAATCAAACGTTATTACTGTCACACATTGCGTCACCAAGTATTAGTAAAGGAACCATATTCGAAAACGCTCCCGTTATGTGGGATTCGGAAGTGCCAGCCAAAAGTTTTTTACGTAAATTCAAGATGGCTGGACACAGTTTTTTGCATTTTTCTACTAAACCACTGTACACACGGCTACACATCAAGCTATACAAAACCAGTATAATCTGATCGTTCATTGTGCGAAAAGATCTAGTAAAGTGAGGCCAAGATTAACTGGTTTTGTATAGCTTGATGTGTAGCCGTGTGTACGTATCACAAAACTTTTAGCTTGATGCCTGTCACATATTTATGTGACGCCCGTTGATATGCAAAAATTCGTCAAAATCACTTCCGTTACCGAGATTGAGAGACCAGCGAAAAGTGGTTTTTCAAGCTGGCTGGACACGCTTTCGATCGATTATCTAAGATTCTGTAGCGTCACCTATTCTGAAATAAGGGTGTTTAACCGTCACATAAAGTGCCCTATTGCCCTATTGTAAATGCGAGCAGTTTTGAAGTAATGTCCAGCCAACCAGAGCCACATACGAGTATCTGTGACGCGATATGCGGACCCACTTCTTGCCCTTATCCCAATTAATTTGGGGTCGGCGCAACATAAACCTTCTATACGGGTTACTACTTACTTCTCTATTAATCACCTTTCTTACCATATCATCAAACACATTTACACAGTCCAGAGTCCCCCCATCGTTTCTTTGGTCTTCCTCAATTAACTCCTATACCCAACAATAGCAAACAATTGATTGAGAAGACAGTAAGACTTACCAACTGCTTAAAATAAGCCACTAGTCCTTGATTCTTCAGCTCATCTCCTTGCTGTAATATGATATAGCATAGGGTACTGGCAAGGGTCCCAAGTTCACTTGCCAAACGGATGCCGCTCCTCGCATCAGCAATCTCGAGGCTCCAGTCTGGATGGGCATCCGCTTCGGCACTGCTGTGACGAAGGTAGACGGAGAGAGATAGGAGAAGAAGGTGGAGCATCAGGATTAGGAGGCGTTTAAGGAATTTGTTCTGTAATGACAAGAGCAATAGTTCTAGTTGTTGTAAATGAAGAGAAGTAGGCTATTCAGATTTCGGAGCTTATAGGTACAACATCCTATGATTTGTTATAGGTACCTAGTACATAAATACACACAAAGTGTGATATTGCATGAAGTGGGAACAGGGGCTGCGATTCTCCAAACAAATATACCCTTTCTTTCTTCGTGATGATGCCTCTAGATGTTTTTTTTTTCATAAAATCCAGGTCTACTGTAAACACGTCGCTGTTAGTGAAGAAAATATGTTCCTTCGTTTCTGACGAGATAAATAGGGATTAATGGGGAATACGAAAAATCGCATCGATCTGGTCAAAATTGCTGTTATATAATCGGTTTGACATCGCATGCCATGTTCCCTGATCCCTCTTAAGGCTCTAGTTTCGATACTTCGCAGTTCGCACACTAATCTGTAAGTTAATTCCCCATGTGAATGTTCCTAAATTACCCCTAATTCCTAAATTGCTGATAAAATGTTCGATTTTCCTAAATCATAAAGGACAAAAGATACGTACTCGTGCAAACGTCTTCCACTTTTCCTCGAGCAGCCTCTGAATGATGCCACCATCCAACATGTTCAGATGCTCTTGTTTTGTACCATTCAGGATTATGAACAAGGCCGAGTTCCAATCTAAAAATAAACAGTCATTCATTTACTTAGTTTTTGCAGTAGGGAAAACTGGATATTGAAGGGATTATATTATTAGAATGAGGAAAGCATTCTGTCTTCCTCTTTCTTATGTAGACATAACATCACGCCTGTAATCCCTGAAGGGCTAGGCAGAGGTGTATCGTAGGTATAGTATAGGTACCCTTTCGCCTAAGTAACATGTACTAAGGGACAAATTATGAAACTATTTTGTTGCCATAATTAATAAAGACGGAATGACTCATAGCCTATTCCTATATGATCTCATTATTAGATGTTAAGTTACCAATACCTATTGAGTTTATATTAGGGAGGTATTCCTACACAAAAAGGTGACAAAAAGTAATCATAAATCTTTATTTATCTCCACATCAGAACATACAGGCTGATCAGATGGTCACTGGTCAGATTCACATACCATGGACAATTTTATACAAGCTAGAGATGTCTCAAAAGTACGAGAATCCTGAGGTACATACAGATTGAGATCACCTTTCTTTTTGTTGTCGGGGGGAAACCTACAAAAGGCGGCCAGTCTTTTGGGGAGAAGACCGGGGAGTGTGGATTTTTTATGTCACTAAAACCAGTCTTGCCATCCGGTAAACAATCGGTGACCGATTTTTTTTAGTCAGAAATAAATAAAAATCGGTCACCTACAAAAAGTCTGTCGTGGGCGGGAGCGCTACGGGCCCCTCTACACATCGGCAGATGCATACCAGATGTCCGCAGTTATCAATAGATGCGTCCGCAGACGTAAACAGATGCATTAGCAGATGTGTGGCCACGAGCCGACCCGACCAGACGTCTGTAGCTCAATCAGCGCAAAAAAAAAATGGATGTTGAGACTAGCTACTGCAGCTAGTTACCTATTTTACCATTTTTACCAATTACCTACTTGTATGTGCATCGTAGTACTAGTGTTATTAAAAAGTCGGCCAAGTGCGAGTCGGACTCGCGCACCGAGTGTTCCGTAGAAACAAAGTTTAAAATGATTAAAAATATTTTTAAACAAAAAATGCTTTTCGCAATTTTTCCTTTATTTGTGCTATACAACGTTGCTTCGTACCAATTTCAAGATTCTGAGTTAACGGGAAGTACCCTGAAGGTTTTGATCCCCTTGCGAGTGTCGAAAAGTGCGGAAAGCGGCGCATAAACGGTTGTATCGTATCTTTTGATTGCGTTGGCTTAGGAGTTTGATTTTCACAGGTTTAAGGGACAGTAGACGTGAATATTTGATATAAATTTCCAGCTTGATACGGCCACGCGTTCTTGAGAAAAAGCGTCTTGACAGACAGACAGACGGACGGACGAACTACAAAGTGATCCTGTAAGGGTTCCTTTTCCTTTCGAGGTACGGAACCCTAAAAATAGAGTAGAAGAAGGTGGTGGATGGTGGCTATGCACAGAAATAGAACAAAGTAAGTAAGTAGGATAGAGACCAAAAGAAATTTAGATTTTGACTTTTTTTTAAAAGGGATGCAATTCTAGTGAAAGTGGACCTGGCAGTAACATGCAATTCTAGTGAAAGTGGACCTGGCAGTAACATTAAGATATTTAGCTACTGGAGATAGCTATAGAAGCTTAGGTACCTACATTACCTTTTCAAAATTTCAAGCCAAGTTATATCTCTAATTATAATCCCTGAGGTATGTTTGGTGCTCATAAATTAAAATTGAATGATTTAGTGAAGGTAAAACACATTATTTTTTATCCAAAATATTTATTCATTGTTTATAATTAGAAGTAGGTAACTAGGTACCTACGTTACGTTGTTAACAAAAATCGTTTATTATTATGTCTTTTTAGAATGAATAATCTGAAAAACTGACACAACTAAATCGAAAAATCTAATTTAATCTAAACTAATCAGAAATGTGCTGAATGGTAAAGTGAAATATGTATTTCACTTAAATGGTAAGTGAAATATTTATATTACACTTATCATTCAGCACATTTCTGAAGTTGACTCCCTCTTTTCAATTGTTCACCCATATTTCAGTTATCAATTTATTATCATTCAGCACATTTCCCAAGCTTTCTTAACACGCTCTACTGGTTTTTGGGTGAACAATTTCTTGCGATAAAATGTTTATTGCTTGGGAATACTTGGGATTGTTGGTTGACTACATTTTGTGGCAGTGATTCAACTGAAAAGGGGGACTTAACTATATAACTCGGTGACGGTGTTTGCGATACATATTTATATTAAGTATATTATACACTGTTGCTAGTATTTTTTCTGTCATACCGACGACGTCTGTTGATCATAACTCCATGCAGTTCATACATGATTTCTTCCCTTTCAGGTTTTGGGTATTCTTTGATTTGCTTCGCCAACATTTTGCAAAAAAAAACACATTCGTCTTCTTCTTTCCCTGTTTCTTTGGCAAATTCCGTAAAAGCAGTGCTCCTTTTTCGACTTGCTTCCTGCAATTCAGGCGGACTCGTAGCACGACGTTTTTGTGATTGACGAGGGTTCTTTAGAGGGGCAGGATGGACGTCGGCGCCATCGTCGTTTTCAGCTTCTGAAGGGGAGTTACTATTGTCACTAGGCGATACTTTCAAAAAGAAAGTCTCTTCAGGTTGTATCTGAGAAAAAATACAATCAAAATAGATCCTCATAGACCCTCGGCATGACTTTATATAATATAGATAATGAAGCAAAAAAAAGATCCTATGATTAATAGTTATGGAGAAAAATGGTAGTTGGTTACAAAAACAGAGGCTACTTTGCATATTTATTGATGTTTAAAAATATTTAGATTGTGTAATATTTTTTTAAAAACAAAATCCGGTGATGGTTGCGGAAAAAAAGGTTTCAATATAGGTATCAAACCACGTGTCACGCGGCTGCTTCAACGTGGCACAGTTTTTTATAATGTAGGTACTCTGTGAGATAAAATGTAGGTACTCTGTTCTGTGGGCACAGGAACACTACACTACACAGACTACACTTCACTACAGCGGCAAGGCCGGCAAGGCCGGCAAGGCGCAGCGTCTTTACTCCTCCCGCCCCGCAGGTTGCCCCCGCTCACCGCAGTAGCTCTAGCGTGGCCTGCAACTTAGGGTTCCATGTTGACTACGGAACCCTAAAAACTAATAGTTCGCGTGTAGTTGGTAAGAGGTATTCCTCGAAGCGCCACCGTTTTGAGACGCACCTAATGAGGCGCACCTTTATTATTCCTCAGAGCCCACCTTTTAGTAGCGCTCCCGATAACAATTAAAAATACCTATGAAGTTTTTTTATTGCTTATGTTTGCAGTGCTCACGCGCCACGCGCGCCTCATCACCAGAGATTACTTAAAGTAAATCTATGGTCAAGGAGTGTAGTTTTTGCAAATTGTATAAAATAACGTGTTTTACTTGTTAACCGATAGTTTCAGTTAGTATCCTATTCTTTATTCGAAAGTAGGAGGAGGAAAAAAAAGTTAATAATTTTAATTGTTATCGGGAGCGCTACTAAAAGGTGCTCTCTGATAATTACAATGACACATGTGTCTTGTTGCACAATTTCTTGAGTAGGAAAGTATTTCTTATGCACTTGTGTGGGCGACCGTACCTAATATTTTTGAAATAAATAAGACTATAAAATGTTTTTTTACTTACATTTTCCTCTGAATTCATGGCACTTTTGGTTAAGTAAACATCTGTTAGAAATGCTGACATCACATCATAAAATGGCCAGATAGGCTGGTACACTTCATCTACTCCGGCCCCCGAGTTCTTGGAAGATAAATGTTTTCTTAAATTAATCCTAAAAGTAGTAAGAAGATTGTCTTTTTTCTTTTTTAGTTCTGGTACTGGAACACCCATCGTGTCAGCAATACGTTTCCACGAATCATTAATCTGAAAAAAAAAATATAATCATCACCATGATGTCAAGTAGGTATTTAAGTTCAATCAATTCTAACTGAAATCAAAATTACCCGCGAATAGGTAGGTAGAGGTATATACTTACAACTTTTTTGTTTTTGTAGCACTTATTCTCTGGATTCCACAGGCAGTTTTCTGTTTGATATAATTCAATGAATTTGAAAGTGTCGTCAGAGCTCATACTAGCCATTTCGTTTTGTTGCCAGCCCCGACAGGATGCGTGCACTCAATCGTATAACTCTGTAGCGATTTATTGATGCGTCCGCAGATGTGTGGAAAGACGACACCGCGCGCCGGGCGCCCGAGAGCAGCTACAAGGCAGACGCATCTGCCGACGCGACGTTCAATACCACAGACGAACAAATCACCACGTCTACACATCGGCGGATGTATCCGCAGTAACATCTGCCGATGTGTAGAGGGGCCTTTAGAATAACATTTTATCTGTAGGAAAAAATTTTGTCAATATTTTAATGTTAAAACTGAAACCTGTGCTCTTCTGTTTGTAGTAATAACCATCCTGATCAGGCATTCAAAACAAAATATTGATTTTACCTGGAGCTCGATAACGCCTATTGATGGTCTGGTGGTGATAACCAGATATTTGGAAAATATCTGGTTATCATATTAACCTACTTACCTCAAGATTTTGGAATTTTAATTATTTCATATATATAGGTAGGACTGCAGCTATTTTTTTAATTCTATAAAATATTTCTTACTCTTCAGTAACTTTTTAGTAAGTAACTAAATATCTTACAATTAAACTTCCTGCTTTTACCTTGTAATAATCTAGGTACTTCTGATACTGACTGTACGTCTGTACCTCATAAAATAAATTGAATCAACGTTCTTAACAAACAATTCTTTGGGAAACTAAAATTTTAAATTACCTACGTAATTAAATGTAGTGTCAGTCTTTTACCCAAGTGAAAATACGTGATTCCTGCCTACTCGCGCGGGGAAAGAGAACGGAGCGGAGAGCGGGCCTCAGCGGGCGGCGAAACATAACGGTTAGGTCACTTAGGTTGGCAGCCTTGACGACCGTGCAGCTCCCCCCCCCCGCTCACCGCGTTATCCCTCCCTGCTGCGTCGACTCGACCGCGGCCGACCGCCCGTTTCTTCTCCCCCCCGCTCCTCACCACACGCCTCCGCGCTACGAGCCGCGATTACTCGCGTCCGGCGTCACACAACTCACACACACAGTAAATATTATTACGACGCTGCGCTGTTTTGAGCAAGAATAACTTTTTAAAACCTGGGTGAGTCTGTTTTTAACTACTTCTACTTATTGTTTATCTTCACTAGAATAATATCTTACTCGTTTAGTTTTAAATTTGGTAGGTTATGTTATTAGTACCACTTGATTACCACAGCGTTCGTAACGGCATCTATCGGGGAGTAGGGAGGCTTGCGGGGGGGAAGCGGTGTAGTGTGCGTAACGTAAACTGCTATTTTTCTTAGGATATACCTACTATTATCTTCAATACTTTTTTAAACCTTACTTTTTACTTACAAAAAGAAATGAATTTTAATTAAAATAAGTACTTTTTGCTACAGTGCTACAAGGATCTTTTGCTTTTAGCACAGTTTGCAGAACATTGACAGGAAGCTTTGTTTGTTGGTGAACTTTGTGAATGAGGGCTACCGTTTTTGTACTCACCAGTTGGCGCCACTGGCGAGCGAGGTCCCGATCCGATCTAAAGAACTCTAAACTGTAAAAAAACTTTTTAACAAAAAATAAAACCGACTTAAAAAAAAAACACAAAAAAGTGCAAAATAAACTTTAGAAGAAAAATCAGTTTCTGAAGTCGGTGATTTTTGTTTGTTTCATTTCATTTTTTTGCCACCGACTTCAGAAACTGATTTTTCTTCTAAAGTTTATTTTACACTTTTTTGTGTTTTTTTTTGGTCGGTTTTATACTTTTATTTTTTGTTAAAAAGTTTTTATTTTTCACTTTTTAGTGGTTCACATGTTCATGGGTCAATGTGGACAATGTAGTTTTTTTTTTGAGTTTTGTTGATTTTTCAAAAACCGCTTGTCCGATTTCGATAAAAAAAATATGGGACCATTTCGGAAGTATACCCTTTCCAACAAAAAAATAATTTTTCAAATCGGTTAGCAAGTGACAGAGTTGGGTGTTTTTCAAAAAAGTGTCCGTTGCGTAGTGGATTTCCACCGAGAAAATAAATGATTTAATTATAAATATGTGTTTATTAGACGTCATAATTAATATTTACAAAAAATAAAAAAATTGTATCGTATATTTAATGAGAAATTTATGTTTTCATAGGATAGGTCAGCTGAAAAGTTCCATTACATCACGAAGTTTGGATAACTTTTAAAACATAAAGGTCTTCCAAAAACATTATAATAATATTATCAAAACAGTTTTCAACATAATCAGTCTTCTTAATCACAAGCCTATAATTAGTAATTTTCAAATAATAGGTCTTTACCTATGTAATTGCAGATTCTACAACCGGCATTTTCAGATTTAATTATCTGTGGATTGGCGCGTAATTCGAAATTCAAGTAAATTTTATTCGAAAGACGTGTAAATTTAATTTCAAATTTAGTCATTTGTTTTTTGATAGTTTTTTGTTTTTGTGACTTTTTGGTAGTTTTTGGCGCCATGGATAAACTACAAATTCGTACAATTTTCGAATATCAGTTCATACGTGGAAATACCGCTGCGCAAACAACACGAAACATTAACGACGTGTACGGACTTAACACTGCTTACATAAACACGGTCCATTAATGGTTCAATCGTTTTCAATCTGGAAATTTTGAGTCGAAAAACGAGCCTCGCGGTTGGCCGGTTAACATTGTTGACAACGACGAATTGAAGGCGATAGTGGAAGCGGATCCAACTCAATCTAAGGCTGAGCTTACTGCAGGCCTTGGAGTTAGTGTCAAAACAACATTGAGGCACTTGCGTCAAATTGGAAAGATAAAAAAGCTAGATAAGTGCGTGCCACGCGAACTAAGCGACCAACAGCGAGATTTACGCGTCGAAGCATGGATAGCACTACTGAATCGGCATAGAAACGATGAAATTCTTATCAAATTGTTACCTGCGATGAAAAGTGGATTTTGTACGACAACCGTAAGCGTTCGTCTCAGTGGGTGGACCCGGGTACATCACCTAATCAGTGCGCTACAAAAAAGATTACTCATAGGAAGATGATGGTGACTGTCTGGTGGACCAGTGCCGGACTTGTACACCACAGCTTCTTACCGAATGTCACAACAGTGACGGCAGATGTCTATTGCAAAGAATTGCAAACAATGATGGAGAAGCTCGCAATTCAACAACCAAGACTAGTCAATCGTTCTTCCCCATTGCTTCTCCACGACAACGCGCGAGCTCACACTTCACGAAAGACCATCGCAAAGCTACAAGAGTTACAGCTGGAAGCTCTCCGTCACCCACCGTACTCACCGGACCTTGCCCCAACAGATTTCTACTTTTTTCAAAATTTAGACATTTTTTTAAGTGGTAAAAAATTCGACACCCGAGAGGCAGTACGAGGCGCTTTCGCTGACTTCATCGCCTCCCGTCCGGCAGACTTCTACAGTAAAGGGATAAACAAACTGCCATCAAAATGGCAAAACTGTATAGATCATTTGGGCCAGTACTTTAGATTCGCTGAAATAAAAAAAATACCAAAATTTTTATATTTTCAAATTCTCATACAAATCTCAGATATGCCGACGACACAGTTCTGATCGCGACTACAGAAGCTGAACTGCAACTTTTGGTTAACCGGGTCAATGAGTACAGTCTAAGGGCGGGTCTCCGAATGAATGTCTCCAAGACGAAGGTCATGGTGATCTCTAAGAAAGAGACTATACATCCCGTGATTTCTGTGGCAGGCAATAGGCTAGAGCGGGTGCGTAAATATAAGTATCTGGGCACTTGGGTGAATGAAGACTGGGACAGTGATTCTGAAATAAGAACCCGTATTGAAATCGCCCGTAGTGCCTTCAATGAGATGAAAAAGGTTCTTTGCAGTCGCAGCCTTAAAATATCGTTGCGCACCCGCCTACTTCAATGTTACATATGGCCCATACTTCTTTACGGATGTGAAGCTTGGACAATAAAAGAGGATCTCCGGAAACGTATCGAAGCATTCGAAATTTGGGCCTATAGACGTATGTTGGCCATTAGCTGGACACATCGAGTGACCAACGTTGAAGTACTACGTCGTGCTGGAAGGACACGCCAATTAATGCAGACCATCAAAAAGAGGAAAGTTGCCTATCTGGGTCACGTATTAAGGCACGACAGATACGAACTCTTGCAACTCATAATGATGGGCAAAGTGGCAGGCAAAAGAGCAGTGGGACGTAGGAAGAAATCCTGGCTGCGCAATATCCGGGAATGGACGGGAGTTAAGAGCGCCGCGGAACTTTTTAGATTGGCAAAAGACCGAATAGGATATGCGGAGCTGACTGCCAACCTTCACTAGTTGGAGAGGCACCTGAAGAGAGAGATACAAATCGGCAATTTCATAGGTAAAGACCTAATATAATACGGTTTTTTCTATGTAAACGATTCCTATACGTTACTTTATGGTAGGTTTTATTGCACAATCTTTACATTACTTTGGAATTTTGTTTTATTATGCTTTTCAAATTAATTTTAGAAAACCCTTAATGTAAGTATATATTTATTTTTAATTTAATTGAGACAATATTGGTACCCAGCATTATGAAATTAAATCTAAATATCTCAAAAATAATAGGACACGTTACGTTACGTTGCGTTGAGGAACTATAAGGCATGGCTTACATCTGTCATCTACCCTGGTCAAGACGGACAATGGAACCGGCGAGAGATGTCGTGCGGTGTTCCGCAGGGTTCGGTTCTGGGGCCGCCCCTGTGGAACATCGGTTACGACTGGGTGCTGCGTGCCGACCTCCCTGACGGCGTCAGCGTCGTTTGCTACGCGGACGACACGCTGGTGCTGGCACGGGGGGAGTCGCACGAGGCGGCGGCCGCGAACATGACACGCGGGGTTGCGATAGTCGTTGAGAGGATCCGGCAGCTGGGTCTCGAGGTGGCACTTCACAAGTCCGAGGCCATGTGTTTCTATGGGCGTGGGAACGTGCCACCGTCGGGATCCCAGCTATCGGTGGGAGGGGTTTCCATCGGCGTCGAGTGTACTTTAAAGTACCTCGGACTCGTCCTCGACAGCCGGTGGAACTTCGTGGAGCACTTCCGACGTTTGGCTCCCAGACTGGAGCGGGCCGCGGCTGCCTTTAGGTGGCTCTTGCCCAATCTGGGGGGGCCAAACGTCTCCTGCCGTAGGCTGTATGCGGGGATCGTGCGGTCCATGGCCCTTTACGGGCCCCGGTGTGGGCGCGTGCCGTGAAAAAGCGGGCCGTCCACTACCTGAACGCGCCCCAAAAGGTCATGGCCGTAAGGCTTGTCCGCGGGTACCGCACGATCTCCCGCGAGGCGGCGATTCTCCTTGCCGGATTGCCGCCGTGGGATCTGGAGGCGATAGTCCTCGCGCGCCTACGTGAGTGGCGCGCGGAGGCGCTTCACCGGGGGGTCACTCTGCTGCCGCGGCACATTGCTGCGCGGCGGACAGACCTCCGGTGCGATCTCATGGCGGCATGGAGACAGCGACTGTCGCAACCCAGCGCAGGGCACGCCACGATAGTGGCGGTAAGTCCCCTCTTTGAGGAGTGGCTGGAGAGGCGCCACGGCGCCCTCACCTACCGTCTGACGCAGGTCCTCACCGGACACGGGTGTTTCGGGAGGTACCTGTACCGAATCACCACTGCGAGGATCGACCGGAGGACACGGTGGAGCACACTGTGGAGGCGTGCCCTGCTTGGGCGGAGCCCCGCCGTGTTCTCGTAGCGGCGATCGGCGGCAGCGACCTCTCGCGCTCGGCCCTGGTGCAAGCCATGGTCCGGGGCGAGGAGGAATGGGACGCCGTCGCCTCCTTCTGCGAAGCAGTGATGCTAGCGAAGGAGGTGGCGGAACGAGAGAGGGAGAGAACCTCTCAACGTCCCAGCCGCCGCGGAAGGCGCTCCGGGCGTCGGGGGTCACGCGATGACCTCCGGCCACCGTAGACGCGGGCCTGTGGACGGTGAGTAACGGGCTAGCTCGCCGTCCGGCCGTCGTCATGACGGCAACAGACCGTGTCGGCGGCGCGTACGTGTTCCACGCGCGCCTCAAAGAGATGTCAGCAAGGAGGGGCCCGCAAGGGCCGACGCCCTATACAATACACGAATATTTAACAGATAAATCCGATAATAATACATAATTATAACGTATAACTAGGTACTAATAAAATTAAAACAAAACTTTTGAAACCAAGTAGGTAAACAAATAAGTAATTTAATGAATATAACTAACTAAATAATTAAAGAATAGATAGACAGCTAAAATATTAATAGAATAAGTAAATAAATATAGATATATAGATTAATAGATATAAGCTAGGTATAGAAATAATACCAACTTTAATATTAAAAAAAGAAGCAAAGCGCTCTTCCTCTCTCTAATTCTCTAATTTTTTTATTTTATATAGAAAATTGCTGTGCCCGACAGGGTCCATAATTGTGTCTAAAATTATTTTATACCACCTGTAAAAATGTACATTATGGATTGCAATAAACGATTTGAATTTGAATTTGCCCGTCGGGGCTGTGGATATCGAAAGGTTACCGCGGCTCCGACACAAGGGCGAAGAAGAAGGAACATGGGTTTGGTTTTTAGTCAGTAGAAGTCTGACACTCCCCTTCGCTCTGCCCAAGAGCGGGGGGGGTTATTCGATGATTTATCACCCACCAAAAAAAAAAAAAAAAGGCATGGCTTACATAAATTATATTTAAGTAATCAAATTATTGCTTTGTAGCTTAACTATGTTAATTTGAATCTATAATGTACAGGGTGCAAGCATTAAGTAGGTACATCAAAATAAGCAACCCTACGCAAAAATATTGATAGGAAACAACTTTTTTGGAGTAAAAATCACGTGTTATTGCATGTAGTACACATAAAACATTGTGCTAATGGATGTTTTGAATAGTGAGGCAATTAAAGTAAAGTAATTACCTTAAAAACTGAAATATAAACAAAAACATGTGAAAAATTCGGAACCTTCCAATATCTACATAACTAGAAGGTTCCCGGGAATGGTGTAGAACAAAAAATTATCGCAATGACTGGGAGAACTAGTACTTTTCAGCTTCGTTAAGGGTACTGTTACACCCTTTAAATTGTAAGTTTGAATGAACAACTACATTTTTATTTTCTAGTTAATAAAATCTAATTGACAAAATATTAATTTAGACCCCAAAATCATCATACATAATCACTTTGACAAAAACTTCAAAATAAAGAAGGAACAATGTAAACCATGCTTAAGAATTCCACTACGTTACATTTGATGTTCCGCTTATGCGATACGTTGCGTAGAGGACGTGACGGATGACGCCAGCACAGAAACAAACAGTAAAATTCAATAGTTTCGATGTAATTTTAGTTGATATTACTTTCAATTCAGATTCGTTAACACTTTTTCTAATTAATTGTCAAAATTTCTAACTAAAAATGTCGTTACTTACTTCAAATAATCAAGTTCGTAGTGGAACGACGAAACAAGACAACGTGACGCCCAACCACTCACTTACACTTTACAAACGCTACAGCTATCAAATAACTAATATAACGACCGTTTGCACGTTTAAATGCTGCCATAAGACAAAAACAAAACTCAGTTTATTATTTTTTTGCATTTTAAGTCGAAATTCGACGTTGCGTAGATGGAACTTTCCACCAATGACGATTTTAACGGACAAGTTAAAATGAATATTTTATACTATTTTGAGGTCTAAAACCCAATAAATAAGGCATTTTATCGAATTTAGATCACATTATCCTACCAAATTACAAACTATGTTGAAGATAAAGGTAGGATAATACTGATATTTTTCGTTCTGAACTTTACGAAACGAGGGTGGGACAGTACAAAAATCACCTTTTTAATTTCTTGTATTGATTGTATTAATTTAAATATGTAGATTTAAGTAGTTTTGACGACATCAATAAACAGTTTTGAAGTTATTGTATCGTATCTAAGCAGAAAAAAAAGTTATGAAACACGTAGCTCACAGAATATTAGTCTTAAGTCATGGGACACGTCATTTTCGGGTGGACAAATTTTTTGAAAAACGCCCAGTTATGCCCGAACAAACATAAAAAAAAAAAAATTAAACATCCGAATTGAGAACCTCCTTCTTGTTTTAGAAGTCGGTTGAAAAAAGAAAAACATAGCTGTAAACTCGGTAAAGAAGCTTAATTTCGACAAAATATTTTGTTTGTAAACAGTAAACAAACCTCTGAATTAGCTGTTCTTTCAGTCCGCTTAACTTTGCACCTCTTTTTAAATATTTTGTAATACCTCAAAATTAAACTTAAATGAAATAAATAAAACCGCGCAGCCCTCCCATTAAAGTGACATTTTGGAGACCTCACGCTACACTAGCGCCTCTAGCGGCGAATTCACACGCTTTAGCCCTCATTATTTTTATATAAAAAAAAAATTGGTGTAGGAAATAAGATGGCGGAGTTAGTTCCAAATTTGATCACGTGCCAAAATATCCATGTACAAGTACCGTGGTCCGTGACTTGGCAGTCGTAGGTATAGTGATGCAATTTATTCTTCCAAAGACCTGAGCTAATAATTTATTGTATCTGTTATCGTCCGAACCCGATTTCAGGCCAAATTAGGACTCCTCACAAAATAAAGATTTGCTCTATGATAGAGCAAACCGTTTAAGGTTGATGTTCCAGGGTAGCCCGCGAAATTCAAATTTTCTTACGTTTTAGCGATTTGCAGGCCAGTGCTAGGTTGTATGTTAGTGAATTAGTGAAAATATGATTCGCGGGTGTGAGACGTATGCAATTACAGAATTATAATCATCAAAATCATTATTACAACCCTCCAAGTTCATGTAACTTTCAAGAATGAGTATTTCATCAAAAAGTCATTCTTGAAAGTTAGGTTGGGTTGGCTTAGGTTAGAACTGTGACCAAACACGCGCTAGCCGAGCGAGCGTAGCGAGCGGCGCCGCAGCAGTGATAGACAAACGGTAACGTAACTGCTTTGTTTGGGTTCGTGTGTACGATGTGTATCCAGACACGATAAAACAAGGTTTGGCCAAGGACAAACTCATTTTGCCTGAAATCTGGTTTGGCCGGTAACATATCTACTAAACTCCTTAATAATAATAATTAAAAACTTACTGGTCCTTCCATCAGGCAGCAAAGTATCCAGAGCATTAAGCGGATAAGCCGAGCAAGTGATATTGGAGTACCGCCAGAACTCCTTGGCGGACAGTTCCAACATCTCCCTGAAGACGGACGCTCGGCCCAGTTGGCAGGCCAGTGTTAGTGGCGTGAATCCTGCCAGGTTCATGCGACCGTTGCTGGCAGGGACCTTCGGGTGCCGCAGCGCGTAGCCGAACATATCCTAGGTTGAGGACACGGTGAGTATAAACATGTTTGTTTTATGTAAAAGGGCAAAACACAGACACAAACAGGTCAATTTTAACTGGCTATCGAAACTCCGCAGATTTGACGGTTATCTAAACACTAGCTGACCCACGCAACTTCGTCTGCGTCATATAAATATAGCTATAACCTTTCTCGATATACCTATCGACTATCCGACATTATTTAAGCTAAATCGTAACAAACAAAAATCCATTCAAAAATCTTATCTTTCCTCTTTATTAAAATAGTTTAGATGGTTTAGATTTTAGATTAGCTTGGATTATATTAAAGTGTGAATTACTATAGGTATCTTTTACTGTTTTATATACTATAACACTCTGTACTTGTAAACATTATGATGCAGTAAATATTTTGACTTAGAATTTCCCGGAGGCCAGCCAGAATCCCCCGTAGGCCGTACCTACATTGCGACGCGCGAATTATTTTGCCGCACGGATGTTTTTACATTGCGATATCTTCTAAGATATTTGTTTAAACTGTATAGAGTAAAGGGCACAAATATTTTAGATTAAATTTCCGTTCTAACAAACACATTTATTTAGATATAGATTAATACCATATGGGTTAAATAAGCTTCGCAAAAAATAATTCTTTTTAACCTAACAGTTTAACAGTAAAAAAAGATTACAGTGAGTCAATCTTAAAAGATAGATATATGCTGTCGCGGACTTTTTTTTAGAACTTTTAAAGAGGAACAATTCCTTCATAGATGATATTTGCGTAACTTGAACCGTTTTCGCAGCGCACGCAGCGGAAGCTCTCAAAAAGGAAATACCCTTTCCCGTTTTTGTAACATTTTTCATTTATGCTCCGCTCCTATTAGCCGTAGCGTGATGTTATATAGCCTATAGCCTTCCTCGATAAATGGACTATCCAACACAAAAAGAATTTTTCAATTCCAACCAGCAGTTCCTGAGTTTACCGCGTTCAAACAAACAAACAAACAAACAAACAAACAAACAAACAAACTCTTCAGCTTTATAATATTAGTATAGATAATGAAGTTGGAAGCAGGCGGGGTTCAGACCCCGCCTGTTAGTTTTTTAACTTGTTTTCTTATTTAAAGTCGTTTAAAAGATTGAGGTCAAGAGCCCATTTAATATAAAAAATGAAACCGTGTAAAATTTCTTCGTTCGAGAAGTATAGCAAAACTCACCAGTTTATCACAAACCACCACCATATGGAGTATCATGTTCCCAAACGAGTCCTGTGCGTCCGGATCAGCTCCGGAGTCACAAAGGAGGTTGTATACTCCCTCATTGGCACAGCAAGCCGCCCACGCTAAGGGATACTCGCCTAGGTATGCTAGACCTTCGTAGTTTGTCTGACGGGCGGGAGGTACGCGTTGTTGGTCACGGGGAAGGAAGAAACTGCCTGTTGGTGAATAATAGACAAGGCAAACATAAATTAAAAGAACAGGAACAAAACGTTTTGTATATTTTATTGAACTGCCATACTGCGTAAAGTTTGTCAGCGGAAATGAACTCGGCACACACAAATTATACAGGGCGTAAGGGGACCTACGCAGACTGATGGGGAGAATTCAGTACCTATAACATACTAAGAAATCTGGCACAATAAATTGTTTCAGAAACGTTATGGGAATCCAATAAAGATTTGTTTTTTTCCTAACTAATACGCAATGTATTGTTACCAAGGTAAAACGCACGTAGCGGACGGCAAGCGTGACGACGAGTTCGATGAACTCTGTAGCACGAAAATTCCGGTGGAATACGATTCAAAATAAGGAGCTGAATGTCTGTTGCAGAACGTAGGACGTTTGTGGTGTCCTAAAGAATGGAAACATAATCAGACTTGAAGTATTTAGGTACCTATTGGATCTTACCAATAGCTCTTTGGTTGACATCGGCGCCTGCTTCCACTAAGTCTTGCACGAGCTCGTTGTTGCTATACGCTATGGCCAGGTGCAGAGAACTGGCTCCTGCAACATAGAAATGTAATATTCCACTGCCGGTTACAAGCAAACGCAATTTTAATAGACGCCTGCCAAAAATTGTGATGCACTTACCTAAATACTCCTCTCCTTCAACGACATCCAGTGACAGTTTCGGGAAACATTTCACTAGTGTTCTTGCTAATCTTGTGTGAATCTGGAATAATTGAACAATGCTCAATTTCTTCACAATGAAAAATGATTACACCATGGCGTACCATATAGCCACTAAACTTAGGGTTCCACGAGAACAGAAACGACCGGAGCAGAGAGGATGGATACATGCAAGATTTGATCAATAATTTTGTTTGGTTGGTCGATCCCCGCATGTGTTCTCTCCGCTCGTCTCCGCTTTGGTGGAAACACGGCCCCGTCATAGCGATACAAGAAAAAAGGATTTTGTTATCCTTTTCCAGAACAGGTTAAGTATGTGATTTGGCTTCCCTTAAATTATCTCTAATTTAACATAAACAAACACACATGAACCAGAGGCCAAATCTAAGCTATTATGTCTACTTCGTAGACAGTGTTATTGTTAAAGCTGTCTCACCTTTGTATCACAAATGATGAGCACATGAAGCAGCGACTCCCCCAGAGCACCACGGTAGCACATCTGCCAGCATGCGGTGTGGTCCTCCCACTTAGCGAGCGGGTCGTGAGGCGACAGTGACGCTTCTATTGGAAGCACCACCTGAGGAGTTACTGGGTACTCTTATAGCAGTTTTATATTGGATGAGAAAAAAATGTTAGTTATGCGATTTTGTGAACCCAAACCGGTCAAAACGAGCGATAAAACAAGATTCACCACATTTTGGTTCAAACAACGCGTCTCTAAGCCACGCCGTATTAAATGCCACAAATATGGCGAATGGTCATACATGTTGTGATCTGATCAAGCCTGTTCTGCGACGATAAGTATAGTCACAGCAATACACCTGACTAAGTCTGAGCTGATCTTAAACAATCATCATTCATTCAAAAGACCACCTCGGACACTAATCTGCATAGTCTTCATGTGTGGTATTATACCAAGATTATGTTTGTACCTCGGCTGGGCAGCGTTCGGGAAGCTGCGCGGTATCTTCTCGTCCAACTTACCCCAGTGTCTCAAGACGAAAGTCTATGAACAGTGTGTGTTGCCAGTGATTACATACGGGACCGAAACGTGGTCACTCACAATGGGCCTTATCAGAAAGCTCAAAGTCACCCAAAGGGCAATGGAGAGGGCTATGCTCGGAGTTTCCTTGCGTGATCGAATCAGAAATGAGGACATCCGCATGAGAACCAAGGTTACCGACGTAGCCCGAAGAATCGCCAGACTTAAGTGGCAATGGGCAGGGCACATTGCTCGCAGAACGGATGGCCGATGGGGCCGAAAAGTTCTGGAATGGCGACCGCGAACCGGAAGACGTTGCGTTGGAAGGCCTCCCACTAGGTGCACCGATGACCTGGTCAAGGTTGCAGGAACCCGCTGGATGAGAGACGCACGGGACCGGTCAATGTGGCGACGCCTGGGGGAGGCCTATGTCCAGCAGTGGACGTCTTTTGGCTGAAATGATGATGTTTGTACCTTGAACATATTGTAAACCCAAACGATTTTAAAAGAGTGTCCATGAAGTTTCTTGCCATTCTTCTCATGAGACCAACGCTTTGGAATGGGCAACTACAGTACACTCACGAGTTATTATGCCTTGTGACTGGGACTGTAGCTTAGTTTATTTAGCTTCAGTAGTTCAGTAGTTTACTGCCGCACTCGGAGAGCTTCAGTGGTTGCTTGGGCCGTCGCTTGGTAGGGGCTTTTGGCGGTTTTGTCATACAAAACTATGTCAGGCCTTTGCTGGGTGGCGGCTTGAGTAATCGTTGGATATCTCTGAGTGCCGCAGTTAGTTTAATTCGACTATTCAAAAGTGCCTGTTACTGGCCTACTTGAAATAAATATTTTTGACTTTTTGACTTTGACTTTTGATTAGTTTAGTAGTTTACTGCCGCACTCGGAGAGCTTCAGTGGTTGCTTGGGCCGTCGCTTGGTAAAGGTTTTTGGCAGTTTTGTCATACAAAAGTATGTCAATATAAGTTTTTAAACTGACATGGTCACTGACACTACTATTAATATCATAAACGGGATATTTACCATGTTTGATTGTTGTTCCAACAACAACAATCAAACATGGTAAATATCCCGTTTATGATATTAATAGTAGTAAAAGTATGTCAGGCCTTTGCTGGGTGGCGGCTTGAGTAATCGTTGGATATCTCTGAGTGCCGCAGTTAGTTTATTTCGACTATTCAAAAGTGCCTGTAATTGGCCTACTTGAAATAAATGCTTTGATTTTGATTTTTTGATTTTGATTCTCCAGCCCTAATCCATCACAGCATATCTTACTCGTCATTTTATCAGAAATCTTTCTTGCCATTTATCGTCCTTCACACAGTCCATCCATCGTGCAGAAATAAAAATGGCGTTATAATGTCTCCGCAAGTTAGCAAAAGTGTGTATTATCGCATAATGTTTGTTGTAGCCTGAAGTTTCAATTTAAAATGATATTGTATAATCGTTGATAAGTCTTTTTCATACTTATTTTCAGTTTATGATGAGTGCAATTATCACCGTTATCACGATGCTATTTACAGAATGATGTTTTATTAATTTTGCTTGACTTTAATTAAATTAACCCTCGTCCACTGGGGCGATTTTAACGTGAGGATTTTTTTTCACACGTTGATTTGCCGTGAGTCCGTGACTATTGGCTACTTCTTAGCGCCGAAAGTAGTAATAGGTACGTTTTATACAGACAATGTCTAAGTCCAATCATTCTCCAAGCCGTCATAACAAAAAAACGGAACTCAGGATCAAACACTGTTTAACTAATGTAGGCGATCCGTTCCTCTCACATCTTCTTCATCCAGCTAACCTGTTCCTGATCCCTGAACTTCCACCTGAGGTACTCAGCTCGGTTGATAACCCTGCCCCTCCCCTTCGCGTACATGTAGGCTGCGAACTCGTCTCTGATCAGCTTCTCGGCGGCCAGCATTCCGCCTTTCGTATACGCCTCGAGGAGCAGACCGCCTAGACAGGAAAGGATTAAATTATTTTAATTGATTCAAGGTATTCTAAATAACCAAAAAATTATTACACACAATTTACAATTAAATAAATAATAATCTTAGATAATAATTGTACGTAGAAGTATCAAAGAAAGAATTCTAATGCTGGATTTAGACTCTCGCCTCGTGGCTCGTATCGCACCTCGCCTCGCAGCTCGTCACTCGCGCGAGAGTGTAAATGAGCTACAGGTGTGTCTGTTCACACTCTCGCGGAGTCTCGCGAACTAACTAACTTCTTTCTCTCTCTAACCCACTGAAGTAACAGCGCGAGTGTAAACATGACGCTCGCGGCGGGCGCGAGGCCCTTTGACTCGTGCCTAAAAAACCGCCCCGACGCGAGCGCTGCGAGTGACGAGACGAGTTGCGAGGCGAGTCACACACCATTCACACACTCGACTCGTGCCTCGCCTCGCGGCTCGTCTCGTCACTCGCGCGAGAGTGTAAATCCAGCTTAAGGGCATCAACAAATTGATCAGCATCGCTGTCAACAGGAAATGTGCCTAAAAGGGTGGCAGCATTGCCACGTTGGATGAACTGGATGGCAATGCTGATTCTTTGGAAAAAAATAGTTTTATTTGCTAGCAAAAATACCCCACATTTCAGAAGCAATATCGAAACGTTGAAAAAACTTTTTTTTTCAGTAAACAGGACCGCTCGAAGTTTCGGTACTTGTATGAGTTAGCAAAATCTTTCTTATTATTGTCGTGTTATATTTTCTCGATACTCATCACGACGGCAGAGTTTCGCTAGATAGTTTGTATGCTGCGAAGGCAGAAAATGATGATGACATATATATTGTGTGAACAAAATTGATTTTCTGTACTTAGAGGGCAGTAACAAACTGTAAAACATTACAATGAAAGAAAAAGGCCAATTAAAATTCAATAGTTTGATACTCGTTGCTCGGTCGTTGATCTTTTTCAGTTTGTCGCGTGCCTGTCACGTTTTCGCGTGTCTATTTATTATTATCAGCCGTTTTATGACCAACTTGTCATCTTATGTCTCTAGCATGAGTAGTTTAAGTTTACAATTAGGGGTGGCGCTGCTTGTCAAGGTAAAAAAGCAATGATTATGTCAAACTTGGTACATTTATTTTAGTACTATATTTTGCCACCTGGACAGATGTTGGTCGATGTACAGCTAGGCAAAAAAGAGTAGAAAATCCGGGGGGCGCCACTGTGCTGTTCATATGGCAACCCGTTGTGACCGTATCGCGTAACAACCTATCGTCTTGATACTTCTATTACTATTTTTTTATACTTAAAATTTATTTATTGAACCAGAATTTATTCTCCTCATGTAACTACCTAAAAATAAATATATGTTAGTAGCACTGTTTTTTAAATTTTCTGGGATTAAAAAAAGGCTTAGAAATAATTATTGTAATGTATTCTATTAAATCTTCCAACTCTTTTTTGGGACGACCTTTTCTATGTTTTCCGGGTGTAGAAAATACGCCTTTGTTTCGCCTTTGTTTCCTTTTAAATTTGAGCAATATTTTGGAAATGTACAAGTGAGGCCCTTTCAAATGATACCAAACACGGCGTATTTATCTCCATTTTTATTTTTTAAGCCTTACTTTTTGTCCGCTAGAGGGCGCCAAATCGCTTTTTGTGACATGTCACACCTATGTTCAGCGGAAAATTAAGACGGTTCTAACGATACCTCATATGTCGAGTTCCGATAAGTAGATTAGAAGCTATGACTATGAGGGAACAGATGAAGACACACACATACAGCTTGGCAAGAGTAGAAAATCCGGGGGGCGCCACTGTGCTGTTCATATGGCAACCCGTTGTGACCGTATCGCGTAACAACCTATCGTCTTGATACTTTTATTACTATTTTTTTATACTTATTGTAATTTATTCTAATAAATCTTATAACTCTTTTTTGGGACGACCTTTTCTATGTTTTCCGGGTGTAGAAAATACGCCTTTGTTTCGATCTCCTTCCAGGACGACTCTTCTTATGGTGCTTACTGATTTACCTAAAGTGAATAAATAAATATACATAAAAAAATGCATTTTGCTTTAATAAATAACAAATTAAAAATAATACATTTTTGGTACATTTGTAATTCTAATGATATAACAAACAGTTATCACCTTGAAATCACATTCAACAATAAAGTTATGTAGAAATCGAATTTAAATTCACATAGTGCACAGTACGCCACTCAAGTATCAACATTATCTGACACGCTATACCAAGGTAATGTCAGACAAAATGTAAACATAACCTATGTGCTCGATGATTATTGTTCAAAATTTCACTTATTTCGTATGCAAGCAAGTCAAAACAGAATGGGGTTCATAAATTAACACTTAATTCATCTAAAAACAATAAAACAAACAGTTACATACCTGTCATTTCAGCGGTTCTTAAGTAAACATCGTTGAGATCGGAGAGAATGGTTTTGGCCTCTTTTTCTGCCAAACATCGCCTATATACCTTATAAATTATCGCTCTGCCAGCACTTCGGATGGTTTTATTCATTTTGTATTACTCTACGTTGCTTTAATCACGTTTTTAGGGCACAATTATAAATTTAATAAACTTTCGAACTTTGTTTACACCAAACGTCATAAGTTTTTAATTGTTGCCAGCAAACAAAAAAATTAGTTCCGTTTCTAGACTTTTTTGCCAAGCTGTATACTGTCTCACATCTTAAGGCTAATGCCTTATTATTAGCACATTGTTTTGGCTGTGTTACATTGAGCGCTACCCTAACGTTTTAGACCAAAAATCCCGTTTTCCAGCATAAATGTTTGCGCAGTTAGGTACTTAGTTTGATACTGCATGCTTGATTGACGACTTTATAGAGATTACGTTATACCCTCGTAAAGTAAATAAAGAAGTATGATCCGAACTTACCCTTTTTGTAATCTGCAAGTTTATAAAGCACAGTATGATCTTCACTGCTAGGTTGGGATATTACTCTGTCGAGCACCGAACCCCCGGCCTGCACCCCTCCCGCCGATATCAGTTTACTGAGCTTCTCTCCCATTTCACTTAGATCCTTGAGTTGACATCTTGAAAAAACGCTGTGAAAAATTATAGACATGTAAAAAAAAGCTTTAGTTACGATGGTCAGGTTAAATACGGAATCATGAGGTTGGTACTTACTTGATAGAAAATACAAGAAGGATATTCTACTCAATTTCTTCATGACTTGAAAATTGAACATTCTAATAGTTGCTGTCCGTAAATTCACCATGTCATCTATTGAAGTCACCGAACACCATCTTTAATAATTAAAAGTTGTAATTCGTCAAAGGAATCTTGATTTCCTTCACCTATTTATTTATTTTATGTACCCAAACAAATAATTCAAATCTTAGCCTAGCCTTTACAAAGATGATTTCATATCTGCTCTACAATCTGATTTCTAATTTGACCCCATTTGGGGTCGAGCGGGGCCACGGGGTCAGTATAATTAGGTCAAGATAAATACTTTTAAAGTTTTACAAAAAAGATTTGTAGTATTTTTTAGGTGTAATAATGCTTCCTGTAAGAAGTTTTTATAGACTTCGAATAGTATTTTAACAAATGAATTAGGTTTAGGAATTTGCTATTTGTTTTACTATTAACAAAACATGAACACGACACAGATAATCACAGTCACCAGTATTTGTTCTCAATTTAATTTAGTCACTATTATTTGATCATTTGCGTTTTGTCAGGTTTATTTGCTGACTTAAATTATTATTTTACACACAGCTCAAAATCAACTTAGTTTGAACGAGATCCCCGTGGACAGTAATTGCTAGGAAATAAACAATATTTGTTGTCATAGCAACGCCAGTATGGCTGCTTGCTTGAAAAATATGAAGTGTCTCCTTGGTGTCATCTGAGGGTTGAAAGTGAGAGATATTTTTTAAAACGTGAAACAATCTGTAAATAGTTTTGAAAGCTTCCCTTTTCTTCAATGAAAATGAGTAGATACCTAAATAAAACTTTAAAAGTGTCTTGATGTAATGAAGTCATTTATACTTAATACTATCTATATATATAAAAATGTTATGTTGGTTTGTGTACGCTTCATAAAATCAAAAAGTTCTGCACCGATCGAGCTGAAATTTTAGAATGATATATAATCCGCATCAAGGATTGTTTTTACAGTACCTATCAACGCGGGCGAAGCCGCGGGCATCAGCTAGTAAAACTATAAAAGTAAAAGTAGGTATTAGTAAAAGTACTGCGACGTTTTGTTTGGTCTACGCCTTGTTTGTTCGATGTTACTTTACACCGACCACCTTACATCAACTTTTGTTTCACCAACGTTTGTTTGTTCTATATTGTAATGTTACTTCGAAAATATTTAGCCAACACAATAATACCTTCTTTTTTTTTGTTATTATCGATCGTTATCGTTATCTATCGATCTATGACAGCCGGGACCAACAGCATAGCGTGCTTTCCGAGGAACGGAGGACACTCGGTATGTGGTGTTCACCCATTCACAGACCAACCTAGGCAAGCGCGGTTTAACCTATAGATCGACCCGAGTGGCAGTTATTATTACCAATGCTTCAAAAAAAAAAAACGCGGAGCCGAAAGGAAGGTATTAAAGGTATTTAAGTAACGTTACATAGAACAAACAAACGTTGGTGAAACAAAAGTTGATGTAAGGTGGTCGGTGTAAAGTAACATCGAACAAAAAAGGCGTAGACCAAACAAAACGTCGCAGTATGAAGGCTTCGGTGAATAGTGTTCGGAGAAACAATTTTCGAAGAATAGTGTTTCGAAGAAACATAGGGGACCCAGTAATTTTAAGATTTTTGAACCTATAAAAATCGAACTAAATACGAGTTTTTTAATAAATAAAAATCATTACATAAAAATTGAACATACTCTCTAATAAATCGTAAAGATAGAAACGCGATTTAGAATGATCGGCTCGATACTTTTTTTTATCAAACATGACTCTAAATCACAATTTCAAACGTGTACTGCTAAGACATTTCATCATGAATTTATATAAAAGTTATATCAATAGATAGAACTTTTTATTTTGAAGTAAATGTTGAAAACATATTGTATAATTTCTTTATAGTTTTTCTCCAAGAAGCAAAAAACAGTCAAAATTTAGGCATTATATCGCTCGCGCGGCAGGGCGGGGGGCGAGGTCGTGCGTACATAAAAACAAAGTACTGCAACCTCGCCTTAAGCATATAATATTAAGTATAAGCACAGAATAAAAAAAAATACAAACAGCCGAATTGAGAACCTCCTTTTTTTAGAAGTCGGTTAAAAAACATATCTCATCATTGATGTATTAAAAGCGGTGTATGTGTATTGTGTATTATTTTGTTATTTGTGTATTTGTTTCGGTGCATGTTTTTCTGATTGCAATGTTAGCGCGTAACGTATCTTCCTCCTTTTATTATATCAGTGTCTCATAATTTTTTATACATATTAATTGTAGGTACCTACCTCTAATAAATTCTAAAATCATCATCACTCTCATAACAACATTAACATTTTTATGTTTTGTTTTCTTTAGGTAATGATGGACTCCAGCGATGAGGATACGGAAAACTTCGACGAGGAATCTGAGGAGTCGGAATCTGAAGAATGGAAATATGAGGAATCAGAATCTGAAGAATCACAATCTCAAGAAACAAAATCTGTACCTTCGGTGAAAGAATCTGAGCATGAAATGCCTCATTCGTTTGTGTATACAACTAAATTAGACGATATGGACATTTTCAAGGAAAATACAGCTGACATGCGTGTAGGCACTGTTATCAATACCATAATCACAGAGAGCAAACCAAAACTAAATTCGAAACGAAAACGACCTGAAGCCATACATTCTGATTATTCTTACGAAGACTTATCTTGTTATATAAAAACGTTCAACAGAAAAGTAGCTCGAATAGCTAAACAGAACAACCATCTGTTATCCATGTGCAAACCTGTGAGAGTTGTACTTGAAGACATTAAATATAATTTACAACCACAAAGTGACGCAAGCGAAAATTCCAAAATTAATAAACAAATCCCAACAAAGAACAAATCACATAAGCTTCAAATTAAAGTAGTATATGATCAACAACAAGGAGAAGCCGACATGTATCTTCTAGATAAACACTATCACATTCAGAGATATAACAAGTTTCGTATTGATAATATTGATAATGAGATTTTGCGTTTACTGACAGTAGGTATGAATGTGCATAAAGTGTTCTGTTGCTGCTGGTATAACAGAGAAATGTATTTAAAATCGTTAACTCTTCCACGTAAAGAAACAGTGGCGTTCATGAGGAAACCACACAAATGTGCAGTTAACCCTTGCAGTTGTTGTTGTAGAAGCAAAGATATAGAAAAATCAGGTGTCACAACATCAATAAGTCCAACGTTACTAAAACCAACAGAATTATTAAGCGTTTGGATAAACAAAATGCCAGAAAAACACGTATCGCCCCCAGTTATAGCCCCAATTTCACCAATTTCATCTAAGTCAAGAAATACACTGCTTTCAAAATCGTTGCTTGTGGTTCCAACACTCCCAGAAATAACAGATCATCTTGTGATAGAAGACGAATTGCCATTTTTACATTCAACAACTATTGATTTTGGAAGAGAATATTATGTAATCGGAGCAGATGGTCAGATAAAATTGCATTTAAAAAACAGAAAAGACGAACAAGAATTGCCAAGCCTTCTACCAGAAACAGCAAACCATATCATAGGTAATATTTGTTGTTGGTATAAACGCGAAGAATTTGCTAACCGTCTGTTCGAAATGCGCGCTTTACCCAATACTGTAAACTACATAAGGGGTATCCACCCATGTTCTCCAATATTTTGCAATTGCTGTTGCATGCCTATAAATACTGAGAAAATTCAAATTACACTTTTACCCAAAGCTGCAAGGCATACGAATAATATGGTCAGAAAAAAAGTTAATATCAAAGTGAGATTTGCAGATGTCGTGGAGAAACCTATCAATAATCCTACGAGTATACCCAATCCAGTAGTTACCATACCAGCCGCTGTCAAGAATACAATGATACAAAGAAAGAATACAAATGATATAGTTTCGTTTCATGTTTCCCTATCGTCGTTTGACACGCTATCAAAAGGCACATGTGGATCATTTCCTTTCACCAGAGATGACGACCCAAAACGTTTTGTGCGGGTACTTGTAGAAAAATCAAGAAAACATAATAAAAACAATGTTGTTATTGAATGCACTCAATCACTAGACAATTTTACCACAAAGGAACTAAGAATGCTGGATATGATTTTGAATGCTGTGAAGAAAGCGTCGAATACGCCTTCTTTGCAGGACAGTTCTTCGTCAAAATTCAGAAAAACTAAATCTTCTAAAGATCAATCGAAGAGAAAGGGGGCAATATATCCATTAATATTAAATAAACAATTAAGTATTGCGTTAGATAACAGGAACAGACTTTTCTTGCCACCTTTAAAAGCCCATCTTGCCAAGCATGATGTGTCTATAACGGACAGTTTAAGATCGTGGATATAGTGAGCAGCTCTAAGAAGAGAGAATTTAAGATTTTTAACAAAAAGGGCATTTAATATTCGTGACTAAATCCGAGATGCTTTGGTGTTAAACGTGCAACATCCTGTTTTGACCCCGTGCGTCCACAAAGTGAAGCTATCAGTGTCATCGGCAAAGCGAATATGTAGAAGGATTACGAAGCTAAGAGTTATCAAGGATGGCCTCGTCTGGCACTTCTGACATCCACTAAACATGATCACTGATCGTCATCCGCTCATTTTGAGAGGACATACCCCAACTACGGGTTCACAACCATCACGTCTTAAAGATGAGATGATTGACAAGATTTAAAGCCCATGGCCAAATAAGAAAAGAGCATGGTTTTGTTATTTTATCTATATGTTATTAACGTTATTTTATATTCACGTAGTAACAACTCACTTGTTAGTTGTTACGATTGTTGCTGATTAAAGTAATTGATTAAACGATGTATATACCTCCATGCAACAGTGTAATCATTATTTTTTTAAACACCTCGTGGTTTGGATCTACATTCTACCTGGGCCTGCAGTCTCTACACTAATAACGACGCTACGAATGATAATAGATTTTCAACCTTATGTTGTTGAAATAAAGCTGAAAATCTATTAAAGAAAGTTTACGATTTTACGACTTAGCGACATTCGTAGCGTGGTTATTAGTGTAGAGACTGCAGGGCCTGGGCCTGCAGTCTCTACACTAAATATCGTTAAAAATCTGTCGCAAAGTCGTATCGATGTCAAATTTCGTTAATAAATTTTCAGCTTTATCTCAACAGCATAAGGTTGAAAATCCATTAAAGAAATTTTACGAATTTACGACTTAGCGACAGATTTTTATCGTTATTTAGTGTAGAGACTGTAGGCCCTGACCGTATGGGTATGGCGTGCACTATTTCAGACGGTAGGTGGGTAGGTGTAGGTTTCTACAAACTCTACACAAAAACATCCTACTTCCTACTAATATTACTTAAAGATGCGAAAGTTTGTGAGGATGTTTGTTACTCTTTCACGCAAAAACTGCTGAACGGATGCGGATGATATTTAGAACACAGATAGTTTATAACCTGGATTAACACATAGGATACTTCTTATCCCAGTAGTAATGATCCAATGGGACAATCATCGAACTCCACGCGTGCGAAGCCGCTGGCACATACGCTAGTCTTCTTTACATCTTCTTGAAACTCTACACAAATAAATTAATTAAATAGCAAATCTTATTTTATTTAACATACAACCTGACACTGAGGGCCAGGCCACACGGTGCGGTACGGCTCCGGCGCGGCGCCTGAGCGGTGCCGCAACGGTTTCCTACATATAAAAATGTATGGTATGCCACACGGTACGTCCGGCACCGCACCGCAGGCGCACCGGACAACGGCACGAGGCAGACGAGGCGGGAGCGGCGCCGCTCAGTTGTTTATACGGCATAGGCAAGACCTCAACACAACTGGGCAAGCCAAGCCAAGCCTGTTGCGGTGCCGCAGCGGCGCCATAAGAACATTGCGACGCCGTACTGCTTGTGTAGCCGCCAGAGCGGTGCGGTGTGGTGCGGTGCCGCACCGTGTGGCCTGGCCCTGACCGGCAATTTGCAAAAAAAACTTAAGAATATTTTGAATTTCGCGGGCTACCTTGTCGGATTCACCTTAACTAGTTTTAGAACATCAGCTATCTAAAAATCGGCCTTACCGTGGAAATAAGCTGTTATTTTGTATTTTGATATCACAAATTGACATTTCAATTTTATTTATTATTGTGTAAAATAACTGATGTACTAGAACCACAGAGATTTATAGAGAACATAGATCTACGTACTAGAATAAATGTTTTTGTGTAGTCTGTATGTACAAATACAAACATAGCATTTTTTTACCTATGAACGCACCCAAAAAACTAACATATCCCCAGTCCCATGCATGCTAGGTATAAACGCTCATGCTCCGGAGGTCCGCAAAAGCATGATATTGTTACAAGTAAGTTATCGAAATCTTAAGGGCTTATTAGACTTCACTAAATTCAGTCGTCTAAATGATTCAGTTACTAAATTCAGACAAAATGCAATCGCATTTAGGAAGGTAGGTTTCTTTTAGGAAAAAGTACGGCTACTGACTCTTGACTCACTAAATCATTTTCGCTTCAGTCGGTGTGCAGCATTTTCCGCGTGTGGATGTGTCGCTTGTTGTGAGAAAGAAAGTGCGTGCGAGTGTTCGAGAATGGCGACGAAAGAAAAAGAAGTTATAGGCCATATAATCGATCTTTGACATGCCATATCTATGGAAAAAAAAAACGAAAAAACATTCTAAAACACTCATTATGGTCAATGTGGGCAAATCCGTTTAGGGGGCTATTCCATACACATTCGTTTACTATTCATTCCAGAATAGTTACGCTGTTACTGGTTCGGTCGATAAAACAGGGTCAGTTTTTAGTTCTAACTTTGATTCATAGATGGAGCAAGGTTGTCTACAATTGTCAAAAAATGCATTTGAAATTTTGAAGTTTAGTTGTGTTAAGAACTCGAAACTCAAGTGTTGCGTGCCGCCGTTTCTTCTAAGATAAATATTAAATTTTCAAGTTACGACTTTCTGAGTATGCATAACATGTAGTTTAATAAGTGTTTCAACGGATTTTTCTGTTTGTTTTGAATATAAACCAGTAGATACAGAAAGAATTGTTAAAAAAAATACGTAACCTCAAAATGTTCAAGTGTAGGGTTACCATCCGTCCGGATTTGTCCGGACATGTCCGGACTTCTAGACCTTTGTCCGGTTCTTTAATTTGTCCGGATTTTTTGGCATAGATGGAATACGAATAATAAAACTTAAATTAGAATATCAAATAAGTCTTCAATCTTTATTAACTTTTCATTCATCTAAAAACAAAATATAAATCTTCTATAACATTCGATTTTTAACGAGATCAAACATCAAAATCTTCTATTGCAAACAATCAACTACTCCAAACATAAAATATTTTCTTCGAAACAAAAATAGTTTTACGTAAAATAATCAAACTTAGTGATAGTTTTCGGGATATTATTTTTTATATTTTTCAGTGCCTGATACTTGACGGAGCCTTTCAATAAAACTTTTCTTGTAGAATTCTTCACAGCTCATATTTTTAAGGTTGTATCGAATCATCATCAATGATCTAACCGAGGGTGCCTACAATCCCTTTCGCTCTTTTGTCCATTGTGCTCCCATTAGAGAAAACACTCTTTCCACACTTGCGTTTTGAACCTGGATAACAAAAATAAACTCGCAAATACTCAATAGAACAGGCAGTCTGACAATTATTGTATTTTTTTTTTAAATAGTTTTTAAAATGCATGTTTTATGGAGCATCTTTCTAAAAAATTACTAAAATGTCCGGACTTTTATTGAAATGTCAGGCTTTTTGTCAGGACTTTTCAAATTTCTAAATGGTAACCCTATTCAAGTGGGAAAATCCGTCTAATTTCGATGGGGCTAAATCGTCATATACCGGAATTACCCCATTGCAGATGTCGTCAACCTTTTCATCCTTCCTATTTTTAGTTTTACACTTTGAAAGTTCACTGGTTTGGACACACAACAATTGGGTCTTTGAACTATTATTTTTTTGTGTTTATTTTTACAAAAACAGAACTTACCTTTATGAATTTACCAATTAATGATTTAATAATACTTATAAATCAAGGCGTTTCACAGTTTTCGTCAAAAAAGTATTTTTTTAACACTTAAGTTATGTGCTTTATGAACGAGACACTACTCCTCCGGGGCAGCGCCTGTGTCGTTATTAGGAAGAAGCAACTGACTCCTGAAATACAGATATTTAATATCTAGCTCTGGAGTCAGGGCTTCACAAATCTATCTATATATATAAAAATGTTATGTTGGTTTGTGTACGCTTCAAAAACTCAAAAAGTTCTGCACCAATCGAGCTGAAATTTTAGAATGATATATAATCCGCATCAAGGATTGTTTTTACAGTATCCACGCGGGCGAAGCCGCGGGCATCAGCTAGTATTGTATAGAAATGTTTTGCAAATAAAGAATTTATTATTATTATTATACCTAACCGAATTCATTAAAAATAACCCTGTTTAATTAAGTTAATACCATAAATACCATTGTCTTAATAAGATAGGATTGTTTCGATGTACCTGAAAAATTAAACTGAAAAGTAAAAATATATAGTTTTCAAACTTTTTAGAAAGGTTTAAAGTCTCTGGTTATAAAAATAGGCCGGATTAGCCCCCAAAAAAGATTTTAGGGAGTAAATCGTAAAATAAACCTTATTTTTATGATGTTACAAAACATTTTTCTTCGTCATCTGCATTTACTTGTTTACAAATTGCATACTTTGATAAAACGGCGTAACTCGAGGCAAATTTGCTACTAGTCGGATTTGCCCCCAATCGTCGGGAAAATCCGTCTAACGACCGACTTTTAAAAAAACCTTGTTAGGGATAGAATTTCCATTAAGAACCGCTGATTAGGAAGTTCATTTTTTTTTTGTAGATAGTACTCATTAATAGAAAGCTTTTTGCAAATTGTCAAATCACAGTTTTTTTTTTTTTAATTTTTTTTTGTTGTATCTTTGGATGTTTTAAGAGTGTGAATAATAATTGTTGCTGTATTATAATACCAAAAACAGTGGGGCGGTTAGGTTTGTAGGGTAACAAACACGCAACTAGGAAAACTTGGATGCAAGAGCGAGCGAAGCGAGCTCGGGACTTGGGGCACCCCGACACGGACAGGTTAGGTTAGAAGGGGATGGCGGGGTCGTGTGAGCGAGCGAAGCGAGCGAATAGACCCCGCCATTATTTTTTTCGTGGTTAACTTCGTGGTTATTTTTTTTGTAAACCACCCAGAAGCTTCGCGGGGCTCCGTCGACTGGGCTTGAAGGAGTTAGGTTCCAAAAAATGGTTTTTTCTCAAGTAGGTGCGTCGCCTTTACATGGGAGTGGTGCCAGAGCACAGTGGGCACCCCCCCTCACCCTTCCCTTGTCAAAAGATACAAAATATTGACCCGTTTCGCGTTTTAGCGCTGTTCTAACCTCAAAACTTTAACCATGAATATCTTCATAACCATGGGGCTCCGGGATTTGGGGGTGGTACTAGGGGATAGCCCTCTTAAAAAGCGACGGTTCTTAATGGAAATTTTAACCCACGTCTTTCTTTTTTTTTTCTTTTTTTTGATGGACCCAACGGCCACAGCCACGGCGAGGCCAATTTTTTGATTTTTGGACAGCACTGGAGTCATTTTATTTATAGTAGTAAAACGTCCGCCTTTGTTGCGTTTCAGCCAGCAGGCAACTGATTTAGTAACTATATTTAGAACAGAAGCTTCTAATTTTGTTCCTTTTGTGAATCCTGATTTAGGCAACTAAATTTATTAAAGTCTAATAAGCCCTTTACAAAAAACTCAGTTTCAGCAGAACTTTCGTCTCTGAGATGAGAGTGAAAACAGAAAATCAATACTTAGTGAATGACTTATTATACGAAGTGTCTGGCACGGGCAACACTGGAGTCGAAGTCGATCATTGTCAATGGGGATGCACACGCAAAGCTCAGCGCAGATGTCGCCACCGGCGGGATGGCTGCTGTCAAATCGTTTTCGCTTTGTTTACACTTTGGTTCTTGCTATTTTTTGTGTTTAGACCGGTCCACTATCGTTTCTTGACAACATGTATTGTACCTGGAAGGTTAAAGAGTTGAAAGAAGAACTGAAAAAACGAGGAGGAAGGTTAACTGGAAAGAAAGCTGATCTTATTGAGAGGTAGACTTCTTAATAATAATATATTATTTAGCAGTGTTACGCTCTAGATTTGGATATTTTTTCAGTTGTTACGTGTTAACTGTTACTTGACTCATTGTAGGAAAATTTACGAAAAATGAGAAATCATTACTTTAATGATAAATGGTATTGTTTATTTTATAGGTTAGAAGCCTATGACCGAAATTTTAATTTCGGTAATCAAAGCCCTGAAGCTTCTGAAAGCCAAGCCATTGACGTTCCTGCTGCAGAACTTTATCATGACGTTAATAGCTCCACCATATTGCCGAAGATTACCAAACAACAAATTCAAATATACTTTGACAGGTATGTAATCTATTATTATTTCCAATTATACAGGTAAATTTTGTTTGATACCTTCGTACGGCCCTTAGTTTACATTATGGTTTTTATTGCAGATTTAATAAGAATATCAGTGATGCTGTAAGATTATATGAATCAAGATACCTTCTTGTTTTACGGTCAACAACATCCGGCCAAGATACATACCTAAAAGGTAGGCTTAATCTCACATAAAACTCATTTAAAAGTTGATGTCTAGAAACTAAAGTGTGGCTGGGTCACTTCTTCCATAGTTGACAATGGTGAAGTTTCAAATGTAAACATAATCAATACTTCTTCCAGGTTATTGCAAGGCATCTATGAAGCAACTTCAATATGAGGTAAACATTAAATTAAGTAATGATGGAATGCCTGAAGAAGCAAGCTGTGAATGTGCCGCAGGAGAAGGAAAAGAAGCTCATTGCAAACATATAGCTGTGGTACTTCTTGCTGCTGAAAATATTGCCTGGGAAAAAATAATACTCCTATATGAAGTTTCTACCTCACAACTACAGACATTCCATAAGCCATCAAAGAAATATTATGCAACACCATTGAGAGCCTCCAGATTGCCGTCGAAAAGAGATATACATAATTCCGTTTACTCTCCATACTTGAAACAAAACCCTAATTTTGATAAAAATGCCTTTCAATGTCGGTTTCAGTCATTGATTTTAAATTATCCACAATCATCAATGCCTCTAAAACTATTATATCCTGCAGCTAACCAACGAGGAATATGTTTGGACCATGAATATATGGAAAAAACAGCACTGGATGTTTTTTTAGAATCCATAAATTTATTGTGTCTGAAAATAGAATTAAGGAAATTGAAATTGAAACGAGAGGACAAAGTTCCAATCCAAAGTGGTTTGAGTACAGAAAAACCCACATTACAGCCAGCATTTTTCACACTGTGTGCCATTTGAAAAGTGAAACTTTAATTAAATATTCAAATCAAATATTAAATAAAAATTCAGTCCGGACAAAAGCCATGGCACATGGGATTATAAATGAAAAAGTAGCCATCAAAAGGTACATGGAGACTTATGATGTGGTTGTAGTGGAATGTGGTTTGTTTTTGTCCCAAGAAAGGCCTTACCTAGGAGCATCTCCTGATGGTTTACTGGGACCAGAAACCATAATAGAAGTAAAATGTCCATATGCTTCTAGAAATCAAAAAATTAGTCCTATTACAGTACCTTATCTACAATATGATGAAAATGGACAATTAGCTCTAAAAAAAAAATAATATTTATTACTACCAAATTCAAGGGCAGTTGTATGTAACAAAAAGATTATTTTGTAATTTATTGGTTTTTACCTTTAAAGGTTTAGATGTCATATATATTGAACGTGATGAACAATTCATTAATCCTATGTTAACAAAACTTGATTATTTTTATAATAACTATTTTAAAAATGCTGTAATCAAGAAATATTTTTTTAGAGAATAAGGATTTATAATGTATTGTATTTTATTATTTGTTACTTTATTTTGACACTAATCTGCATAGTCCTCATGTTTCATCATTTTCCTCATGTGTGGTTCAGTTCAGAACCTCTGAGTTTGTTTCGGCTGTTTCTTTTCAGAGTAGTCAGGTATGAAAAACCGACCCATCTAGTTTTAAAAAACATTATGTGTAAAGTGTTTGTAAAAACTTACTTGCAAAATAAACATCATTTATAATAAAACTTATTAATTAACAGATAAAATAGCTTTTATTTCATAATATTTTCTCTAAAATTACAAAGCATAGCACAAACAAATAAAATTCTAGATGCAAGCGGTACATGATAGGGGCTTAATTCACATTTTAAAATCTTGTATGTTTTAGCTAGACCTATAATACGTTCTATATGAACTCGTTTGCTTGCTAGTTTTCTATCTTGCACTATTTTAACACCTGGTATTTGTGTCTTTCCTTTCAAGAACATTGGAATGTTAATTTTAATATCTTTCGGAGCAAAAATGTCCTGCACATTAAAACCTCTGTCTGCCATGATAGAATCACCACTGTCACACAGATTTTCAAGGTTCGATCTTTCTATAATCTGTCTATCACTGACTGAACCTCCATAACATTCTGAGACGAACGATATTAGACCACCAGGTGTAGCTCCAATCATAGCCTTCACAGTATTTTTGTGCTTGTAGCTGCTGAATGTCACCCGCTGTGCTACAGGATTCCCAGGCTTTGTAATGGGTATTTCTGTTGTGTCGGCAATAATTCTTGTACTTGCAAAATCTTTTCTAAATGACTCTGGCATAAAGTACTGAACCAATGCTTTACTGGGCCATATATCAATTAAACTCCATATTTCATACATAAAATTGATCCATGTTATAAAAATGTTAGCAACATTAGTTTGGGATATACCAAATAAAAATGCTAACTGAAAATCTGGTAAATACCTCCTTAGCTTGATAAGTGTTATCAACAGTTGGTCACCAATAGAAACATTGACTACTTTACTTCCCTTGTAATTTAAATTATTATACATGGGATATAATGTGTCTAGCACGAGCATGAATTTTTCGTAGTTTTCTAGCCCAGTATAAAAATGAATAGCTTGCTGATATGCCCTCATAGCCTCTAGTGATAAGATTCCCAAAGAACTACCACATTGAACACTAACAGATACTGTTCTTGGAGTAATTACTTCTGAGGAGCTCTCTATAGTAGATATTTCTATTTCAGTGCTTGTAGAGGGTTCAGGAATATGTTCATCCACAGGTGGTTGTGTGAAATCAATTCTGCGTTTGCTTCTTTCCAAATACCGAAGGCTTCTTGATGTAGGTGTCGTTGACACCCGGGTGGACCAAGGGAATATGCTTGGTACAGTCCCCCTTTTGAGAAATCTGCATATTTGAGGATTTCCTGAAAAACAACAACAATTGAAAATATGTCTGTAATAATAAGGCTAAGTAATATTATTATACCATGTACCTAATGACTGATATCAACACACAGGTAATAATAACTCACCTGTATAGGCGGACTCTCCTACATAATCAGATTCATGGCAATTTAAAATAGCAATTTGCAAATTGAATGTCATCATTTCGTATCGATCGACTACAACGCCATCTATTGGAAACTTGGCGCAACCAACACTGACCGTAGTTCGAAGCCAAGTCACCGAGCTTTTGTCGTAGTTGCGCTATCTCCCACTAGAGGTCATTAGCGGTCTCCCGCAGGTCAACTGTGTTTGCTAAATTATACCATCACCATACAAGGAAAGCAACCTACCATACGAAAATACATTATTTATTAAGATGGACTCCGAACACGAACAGAATATCACATATCGGAACTACAATCCTCAACGAGCAAGCTCATTATGTGATCTCACAAAAACTGATCATTCGTCGCTTTTTGATACGACGATGTTAAGCTTACCGAGCACTTCATTTAATGAGAGTCAAACAGTAAGTGAATTAAATGAAAAGTTAAATGAACTCACAAACCAATTAAGTAGTGCTCATCAAGAAATTGAAAACTTGAATACTGAGAATTTCCGCTTAAAGACAGATCTGAACAAAAGTTTGAAACTAGTTGAGACGTATAAGAACCTAAGTCTATCAGACAATACACATATGTCACCAAGTAGTATTAGGAGGTGTAAAAGTAAAAAGGCTACACTAAGTACAGATGCTATTCACTTGCTGAACACTCCCAAAAATACCAGTCACAAAACAACACAAACTGATGGATCCCCTACAAATACTGTACTTAATAACATCTCACCACAAAAAGCAGGACAATTTCATAATAAAACTCCAACATCCGTCTTACAAAAGAAACCATTACGTACAAGTACAAGGGCAAAACTGGAACCTAAAGAGCCAATGCAGCTAAACACTTCTGACTGTAATATTTGCATCTTAAGTAGCAACATCAAAAATAAAGTAAGGGATATTGCAGAAACAACTATCAGCAAACATTCTAAAAACATATGTCACTATCTAATGCCACACTGTAAAACCGAAAAGCTGTTGTGTGACTTGGAGACAAAATTAAAGTCGTTTACATACAACGATTTTTGTATTATATTAATAGGAGAAGAAGATTTTACTACAACAAATGACTATTTCCAGTTAGTATTGAGTATAAGGACGACTTTGCAAAAAACAAGCCACACTAATGTTATCATCTGCACTCCGACATATAGATACTGTTACTATAAAACAATGTACAATGGGAGAGTTGAGAATTTTAACAACCTGCTTTATCTCGACGTACTGACACATGAGCATGCATACTTTCTGGACTCGAATAAGAACCTATCAGATGACTACACAATGTTCAACAAGCGCACTGGATTCATTAATAACTATGGGATGCATACCATTTTTAGAGACATTGACGATTTTATTCAGGGACTAAAGAAATACGATCTAGTGAATACAAATACTATTGACGAGTCACTACAAGTAGACGACGACGACGTATCGAATAACCAGTTATTTCTTTGACAATTATTTACACATACTACATCAGAATATTGCAGGACTCTTAAATAAATCGGAGGCTCTGTCTGTGTGCTTAGAAGAGCTTACATTGAAGAAAATCAATATTGACGTCTTATGCATCTCTGAACATTTCATTATGTCAGGCTATGAAAACTATCTCTCCATCCCCAACTATGAGCTAGCTGCCTGTTATAGTAGAAAAAACATAAAACGAGGTGGAACATGTATCCTGGTAAAAAAAGGACTTCAGTGGATGGATTTACCTGATATAAACAAATTAGCAATAAGTAATTCATTTGAATGTTGTGCTATCAAATTAACGCAAACAGGCACCATTATTATTTGTATTTATAGAATTCCAAAGTCTAATAATTTAAGTTTGTTTTTGGAGCGTTTGGAAAAAATGTTACAGTCGATAACAATGAAACGTAAACAAAATATTATAATATGCGGTGATTTTAATATTGACACATTAAAACGTAGCCATATATCACAGGACCTGGAATGTCTGTTGCTTAATTATAATTTGAAGTTGGAACTTAATCAGCCAACAAGGCTAAAAAGCAATACATGTATCGACAACTTTGCACATAATTTTGGCAATAAATGTAAAGCTGACGTAGTTGAACTTGCCTTATCAGATCACACTTGTCAAATACTGAAATGTCCTGTAAAAAGAACCTTCTGTTTAAATTACTGGTATATCAAACGACGAGATTTTAGTACAGAAAATATGAAAAAATTTAGAGAATGTCTGGAAAACATTTCTTTTTCGGATATCTATGATTGTGATGACCCGGATAGGGCTTACAATCTATTTCAGGAGACTTTCTCTCTCTTCTATGGCTTATGCTTTCCGCTTAAGAGAATAAAATTAAAACTACACAATAGACCTCAATGGGTGTCGCGTGGAATTAGAGCCTGTAGCAAAAAGAAAAGATCACTCTTGTGGCGTTACCGTTTGAACAAAAATGAAGCAAATAAAAAAGAACTAAATAGATATGCCAACACATACAAGCGAATAATTAAATTAACACAACGTGCTCAAAATACATATAAAATTAAAAACTCATTAAACAAGTCAAAAGCGACATGGCAAATCATAAACCGGTCAAAAACTAATTTACCTAGGAATGCAATTACAAGCATTAAAATGGGAAATTCAAATATAACGCATCCACGTGACATAGCAAATGCTTTTAATGATTTTTTCACTGATAAAATTAAACCAGTCTTTAATAGGGGCATACAAACAACTACAAATATCTCCAAACCGAGCCACTCTATGTTTATGGCACCAAGTAGTGAAAATGACATAAAAAACATAATAAAATCCCTTAAAAACACTAATAGTGTAGGACATGATGGCATTTCCACAAAAACTATTAAATATGTATCGGACAGCATTAGTGGACATTTAAGTCACATAGTGAACTTATGTATAATACGAGGCACATATCCGGTAGATCTTAAGACTGCCGTAGTAAAACCTCTGTACAAAAAAAACGACAAAGAAAACACGGAGTCGTATAGACCTATTGCACTGGTGCCAATATTCTCAAAAATATTTGAAAAGTATATATATGAACAAATTAATAAATATTTAATAAAACATGACATCTTAACAGAAGAACAGAAAGGTTTCAGAAAAGACAAAACAATTAACATGGCCATTTTTGACTTCTTAAATAAAGTAATTGTAAATGTTGACAATAAAATTCCTGTTTGTTCAATATATTGCGATATGACTCAAGCATTTGACTATGTTGATCACAATATATTGCTTGATAAATTAGAAGCCTACGGCATAAGAGGAAACGTCCTACAGCTAATCGAATCCTTTCTAAAAAACCGGAAGCAATATGTAGAAATTTCACAGGTAGATCCGAAAACAAAATACGAAAGGGTCTATAGGTCACGTGACAGATCAAACTTATATGGTGTACCACAGGGGAGCGTGCTTGGCCCCCCTCTTTTTATACTATATATAAATGACTTGCCCAAAGTGACGAAACACCACATGACTCTTTTTGCTGACGACAGTACAATTACCATTGACTGTACAAACAAACAAAATTATAATAATGACATAACTAATACTATTAATTCAATAATAAAATGGCTTGACAATAATAATCTCAAAATAAATATTGACAAAACAAAAATAATGGCTTTCAGTCAACGCAAAAATATGACGATGAATATTGACTACGATAATAATAAAATAAATCAAGTCAGCACTTCCAAGTTCTTAGGCTTAACAATAGACCAACGTTTGGACTGGAAAGCACACACAGAAGAATTAGCAAAGCGACTTAGTAAATCGACGTATGCGTTATATAAACTCGCTCCAGTCATAGGAACGGATGCTCTTGTGACAGCATACCATGGAATAGTGGGGTCAATATTAAGATATGGCGTTATGTTTTGGGGGAACTCAACAAATAAAGAAGTAGTATTTAAATGTCAAAAAAAGTGTGTTAGGGCGATGTTCGGTTTGAAATGCACAGACACTTGTAAACCATTTTTTATTCGGTATAAAATATTGACACTGCCCTCTCTGTACATATTTGAGGTCGCGGTATTTGTAAAAACCAACCCACATTTATTTCCCAAACTATCCGACTTGAATAACCGAAGTAGACGACACGCCAATATGTTATGTGCAAGACAGTCTAAGACAGCTCTGATGCATAAAAGTGTTTACTGCATGGCACCAATTATATATGATCACATACCAGAGTCAATAAAAACCTTAAATGTTAATTTGTTTAAAAGCCACCTAAAGAAGTTTCTGATCTGCAAAGCATATTATAGTATCTCAGAGTTCCTATCGGAAAAAAAACTGTGGGACCTAAGTAGGATCTAATATCTATGTTTTGTCGCTTTTATGTTAGACTTGTTGGTATTACATTTTTTTGTTATTAATTAATTTATTTCTGACATGCACATAAAAATTTTTAAAAGGTAATTTGATTGACCAAATGGATTATTTTCTTACTTGTTATTTTTCTTATTTTAATTGACATGCTTGTATTGACATCCCTAATATTGTAACCAGTGACATTTGATGTAATATTTTTGACTTTTTTCTTTACTATTTTCTATTTATTGTGTTTTAAATGTCTTGACATGTAATTTGTTTAAATGGAATTCTATAATTTTGTTTGTTTTCTGAAATAATTATATTTAATTGATTATGTTTTGCATGCCCATGCGACGGCAGAACATGGAGAGCTTACTTATAAGACAACATCTATGTACCAATTTTTACCCATGTTTGCAAACTAATAAATGATTATGATTATTATGATTATGATTATGGAAATGATTCCGGCATAACCTGCTATGCTGTGTCGCTACAAATTTTTTGCGACTTATAGCATTTTCCCACTTCTTTTTTAACGTTGCATCTTTGGGAAATAAATGTACACCGGGGTTAGTACATCCTGGTACAGCACAGAGAGGCATATTGAGAGAAAATTAAAATTTATTGATGTTTTAGGTTAGGAAATGTATTGAACTGACAGCTTTCAATGGCCAATGGCCATCCCGAGTCCAGCGATGCCAGACGTATGATAATTATCATACATGTATGATAATTTCGACAGTGGTAAGATGTATGATAGAATATGCATTATCATACGCCAAAGTATGATAACATTCTGAACCTTCCTATTTCTATACGCCCAGTTACTTTTTGATAGTGATTTATGAACGCATCTTATCAGATCAAGTATTTTTTTAAACTAAAATAAGAACAAAAACTAAAATACGAAACAAACTTGCAACAAAAACTGTTAAAGGGGCTTTACTTTCAGCGCAATGCGTAAAAAACCAGTCAAAACGTTGCTGTTATGGTTTCAAACCAACTGATAAAATGCTGTCTAGAATGACTTCAGCAGTCATTTATTCAAAAACTACTGACGCTGCTGCAGAAGTTGAATATAATAGTGATTCCAATGATCCCACTCTTTTATAATTATTTAATATTTTTTTTTTTATTATTGTCTAATTTTACCAACTTCCTAAAATTCCTATCCTATTCCTAATTTTGCAAAATAGCGCATTTCGCGCGGTTTTTGCAGTTGTATAATAATTTTGCATCTGGTATGATAATTTTCGAATGTTGGTATGATAATTCGCTCACACTCGTCTGGCAACCCTGATCCCGACGATGCGCCACCTATCGCGATAAAATGGCAGTAAAGATCCCCATTGTCATTTTCATTTGTCATCTGATCTCTAGAGTATAAGGCCGCGTTCCGTATTACAAAATAATCGCTCACAGCGCTCACGTCTATATTTTGCGTTCCGAATTAGATATCACGATTATGACAGCTAAGAGCTGTCATCAATTCGGAACGCTCGTAAACGCGTTTACAGTGCTCACTCGTCACGTGATAACAAAAACATAACCTGCATGAGAGAAATTCGTCGCCCGTTAGGCTCGTCTTGTATATTTACTTGAATACTCATGGTTATGAGACTCCAAAAAGATTTCAAAGAACTAATTGAATGTATTTGTGCGACTCCAGCCAGTGAACCTCAGCTGTGAACACACACACACCCAGACACACACACACACGCATCAGACATCTGTCATTTTTTACATTGATTTTGACAGCGCTCACGGTGATATTTATTTGGGGCATGGTCGGTGTAATCGCAAGATGGCGCATGTCATGACGTCATCTATGACGATTCAAGGGACATCGATATCGCGCTCACAGTAATTCGGTACGGGTTTATGGACGCTCAAATCGATTACAGCGTAATTCGGAACGCACCCTAAGTGTTCTGTGTCTCTAGCTCTGCCATTGTTGTTACGGTTGTTGGCGATCTGTGCACCAGAGTAAATGTGTTCTGTGGCACCGCCCTTCCCTTAGTTGCTACTTGTTGTTTCTGTGCAATTTCATCTTTGCTGCGTCGAATAACTGGCAAAATGACTATAATTGAAGGAGAACGTCTATACAGCGATTACAAGATGAAAATCTTGAATCCTATGCCTCATTTAAAAACGATTCAATCAGTTGGATCATTCCAAGACAGTAAGTTTAATCCTCTCTACTCGTTTATCTCTATTAATATTATAAGGTAGCTGCCTGTTATGTTAGTTAATTGTTTTTGCCCAATTTCTTGAATCTTTAGAATAGTTTACCGTTTAATATTCTCACATATAGTCACAAAATGAACATGTCACAACGGCTGTTCATGAGGCACTGGGTTCGATTCCCAGGTTGGACATTGTAATTGGGTTTTTCATTCCGGAATTTCTCATTAGCAGCCAAAGTGTTTTTATTTTAACTTGATTGATGGCAATAAGCTTGCCCCTTTTTAACTGGGGTTTTTATGTAGTACCTTTATGGTACTAGGTACATCCTTGTGCAAGCCTACAGTGATCACAAGCATGGTATACCTTTTATTTTGGGGGTGGAAAATCATCAAATAACCACACCCGCTCTGGGCAGAGCAGAAGGAATTGTCAGACTTCTATTGACTAAAAACTAACCATGTCCCTTCTTAGCCCATGTGCCGAGGCTGCAGTATCTCTTTCGAACAACTCGCAGCCACAATGGGTAGCATGGTATACCTCTTGATGTCTTCAATATCTTTTCTTCCTGTAGAGGGCAACCAGACCACGTTCCATACTCCTATTCCTTGGTACCTCAAGTGCAAGATGGAGAAAAGCATGATTATCATGGACGAACCTCAAGCTAAACTCCAAGAAGGAATGAAGAAGTTAGCTGCGTACGAAGGTAATTCAATTTTTTCATAACTAAACAGCTGTTTCTTATTAGAAAGGAAAAAAAAATATTTATTGGTCTCACACAGGACAAAACAAATTGATGATAAATTAAAAATTTGAAAAAAAATCAAGAAAAAAGTAAACTTAGGAGAAACACTTTTAAATTAAGACATGCATTTAAAATTAGTCCCATACGAGGCCAAATGGACTCTATCGCAGCATCGCAGCATGGTGCTGTAACATTTTTGATAAATGTCACAGCACTGGTATCCCTGTGGGTATCCCTATTAATGTGCAATACCTACATAGTCAACATGTAGCTTAATGAATTTAACATCAAACCTGTAAATACCCAAAGGGTTAGGCTGAGGTCTACCTAACATAAACAGCACATAGCATAGTGAACAACAGTTGTTCATTTATAACTATATCAAATTTTCTATTCTGGGGGTCCCAAATTATCGTGCTGAGTTCATGGTAACAGCATTCATCATAATTTATCAAAAAGCCCAGGAATAACTGGGTATAAAATAAATAGTTTTTTTTTATGACTATTTCTACTGGCAACTTACATAGGACATCTTGCAAAAGTCACAGTAAACCCTCTTTTAACAAAACTAGTATGTACAATAGATTTTTAGAAAAAAAAAAAAGAATTGTCTAGTTGTCAATATTAATTTTCCTTTCAGTAACCATTTAATTTTCTTTGCAGGTTGTTACTAACACTAATCTTTCTTTGTTTCAGAGTTGCATTTGAATGAGGAAGAGTTGATCAAATATCAACTTGATTAATTGATGAAAATATTGTTTTAATGTCAATATTTAACCATCAATGCTACTTTCTCAATTTCTTTTAGTGCCACATTGTAATCTCTATGAACTGATTTTTTATAATAAGTATTTACTATTTACTAATCTATACTTATAATAAATCTGTAGAGATGTCAATTCTGTACATGATATATATTTTCAAAATAACTATCAGGGGGTAATTAGTGATCGATACTGATGCCAAAAATGCAATCAGTAAAATTTTTGTCTGTCTGTCTGTCCTCCTGTCTGTATGTTCCTTATAGAAACAAAAACTACTAGACGGATTTTAACGAAACTTGGTACAATTAAATATAGGATAAAATCTCTCTAACAGACATGATAAATTAAATGAAAGGAAAACCTGCCTGCGAGATCGCCAGATCTCACCCCAATAGATTTTTTTTTTGTGGGGATATGTAAAAAATCAAATTTACATGAAATTTTATGCGAATGACAACGAGTTGAGAGTTGAAGTTCAGAATACGATTCATAATATTCACCACAACACTTTATTAAAGGTTACTAGAAATGAATTCGTTAAAAGAATAAATTTGTGTATCCAAGAGAATGGAGCTCATTTCGAGCAACTAATTAGTTAGTTTACCATTTTTTGTAAATAATTAAATTAATTTAAGATTTCCTGGTTTTCTTTTCATTTAATTTATCATGTTTGTTAGAGAGATTTCATCCTTATAATTGACCCTAACGATCGATGCAATAAAAGTACAGGGTAAGTATATTTTTTTCAGATTTTAGCCGGTTCGATTCCCGGGTGTGGGAGAAGAGAATTTTCGAAAATTTTTGAATGCAGTTTGCTTTCTATTCAAAAATAAAGGAATGTTTCCTTTGAGTAAAATTTACGTACTCAAGACGCTTTTTGTTACGTAAGAAAATATGGACGTCCCGACTTATTTATTACTGTAACTACCAAGCCCAAGCAAGTGGGATGAAATCACTCAGGAGCTTCTTGAGGGTCAAGCACCGCATGACCGCCAAGATATTATCGCAAGAGTTTTTCATTTAAAATTAAAATCAATGATAGATCTACTTACCAAAGATAACATTTTTGTATAACGCGGACGAAGTCGCGGGCAAAAGCTAGTATTAAATATATATATATATTTGAAAGTTACGAGGGTAGAATGAAATGGTTAGTCAACAGAGTGGCAATTACGCTACTGGAGAAGTTTGGGGTCCAACAACGGAATTGCGGGGTCTTTCCATTTCTCACCTCAGTATTGCAGTCTTGTATCTTGACTTGATCTCTAAAAGAAATGTTGAACTGATAACAAGATTACAGGGACAATTCATAGACTTGGAGCTTTGAGAGTGATATGTATTGTATTTTAATTATTTTTAGTATGAAAACATTCCTAAAACATTTAGTTTCCTAAGTTTATTATAAGATATTATGTTTTGTATTGTTTCTAGTCATTATGTTTAAGTTGCTGCAGTAGAATTGAAAGATGTTTCTTCGGAATACACTTGAACGCTGAATCTGTGTTTCATTTATCCGATTTTCAAAGCAAAACCATAACTTTCACAATCTATTTTCTCATAAAATAAGATTTCAGGCCAATTATGCCCATGGAGTAGTACCTTACAGACTAACATACATTTGATAAAATACAATTTGTGTTAGTAAATGAAACTTAAAACTATATGAGTAACGCTTCACTTGTGCACTATGTCACTGTGCGTTCCATAGATATAGTTTTTTATATTTCTACTGTACGCCACGAATCCATGATTTCCTCCGCCGTAGTATAGGTACACCGGAAGGCATATTGGGCTCTGATAGAGAGCCGTGCCACAGCAGTTCTTGTTGGTGACGGCGGCGGCACTTCTTCTTCCTCAATACCGCCAGGCGCCACAGAACCATCATCAGCAAGAATTGGTGTCCCTAGAGAATAGAAGTCCTTCTAAATAGAGCCTCAAAAAAAAGTAGTTATGAATTCGACCAGTATGTATGTAATATTGTGGGAATTGCTCAATACTCGTCCTGGGTTCGATTTCCAGAGGTAGGGAGTAGTGGGACACTCTACTGGAGTAGGTAGACAAAAATATCCTGAAAGAGCCGTAGGTATCCCACAGTAAAAAGCTGCATGTCCGATGGCGCCGGAGCTATTTCGCGCGACATCAAAATCCAAAATGAATGTCGCATGCCGAACGAGCTGTGGCCGCGTAACGCTCAGGATTGGTTCCTTGAAACAGTGTCAGCGGGACGCGGAAGACCACGAAGGAGAGATGGTTTTTAACTTTTAGTTTTCGATTTGTACCAACCTCCACAACATCCACCACCCGCAACGACTTCAGTTTAACCGTGATCATGGTGCTTATAACAGCGCTCAAATATCGGGAACTCGAAACAAAAATTAAACGTGGTAACTAAATATCCCGTATTCGTTTTATTATTTTATATTTCTTTCTTTAGAAGTGTGTTGGAAAACGTCGTTCAGTACACACGTGTTACCTACTGCAGTTAGTTATCGGCTTCATAACAACTTCGCCGGCGTGGCTCGGTTGTGAATTTCGTCTCGTTTGCAATACCTTGATCTAAAAAAAAATATTCTTCATTGACGGCTTCATGAAGAGTCCACTTGGGTGCACCTCGTGTAAAGTAAGATTTCAACATAACATCACGCCTGCAAGACGCGAAGGGATAGGGAGAGCTGTATTATGGCTGTATTGGCTGTAGGTCAACATCATCGACATCATCTCTGCCCTAAGGGCAAGATTGAAGTCAAGAGCAAGCCCATTTATAATTAAAAAAAAAGGTACCTAATAGAACACCAACGTTATACCTATTTTTAACCTACTTCAAAAAGGAGGAGGTTCTCAATTCGTCCGCTTTTTTTATAATTATTTATTTTCCCCGATTACTTATGTAGGTAGGTACTTAAAGATGGCTAGACCGATTTGGGTTTTTTTATTTGGAAGGGTATACTTCCCTGGTGGTCCCATGATCATCAAGTCAGGATCTGATGGTGAGATCCTGGAGAAATAGAGAGAAATCTTCAAATTGTATAGGCACTCTTGAAGCGATTTTAACGTAGGTAAGAGGAACAAATGCTCTGAAATGTTCTGCTGTACAGCTTATAGTATACTAGGTACCAATAACAGAAACAACAGCTATAAATTGCCCCAGTTGCATAGCAGGATAGGGGTTTCGAATGTAAGGGCTTCTAGGAATAGAAGCGTGCGTATAGGTAGGTAGTCTAAAGGCTGCGCAGCGGGATCGGCCCCATTTTTTATTATCGATTAGTTAGGGCGAGATAGCAACAGAATGCTACCACCACGTGGCCAGCAAAGCGCCCTTTGAGTTTTAAATATAATAACAATATACACAATATCACAACTGGGTTTACAATTTTCCTCCTATTTCCAAATTCTTAAAAATGTGTTGATATTCCAGCAATATCCTTCTTGTTTTAAAGAGCCTGCCAATAAAATTGCCATGCGTCTATTTCTTCAAATAGTCACTCATGGAAGTAATATTTATTAGTAAACTTATGTATGCAGTTACAGAATTATAATCATCAAAATCATTATTACAACCCTCCAAGTTCATTTAACTTTCAAGAATGAGTATTTAAAGTCATTCTTGAAAGTTACATGAACTTGGAGGGTTGTAATAATGATTTTGATGATTATAATTCTGTAACTGCATACGTCTTACACCCGCGAATCATATTTTCACTAACATACAACCTAGCACTGGCCTGCAAATCGCTAAAAACGTAAGAAAAATTGAATTACGCGGGCTACCCTGGAACATCAACCCTAACGTGCTTTACAAGGCATACCTACACCGCCAACTACCACAAACTTCGGGCTACTAGTGGGAATTTTTGATGAAAAACCCAATAGCACTTTTTGCCGAGAATAGAACCCAAGACCCCGCAGTCGCGCTTTGCGGCCACGAGACCAACGGGGCAACTCAAACTCAAATATTTTATTTCAATTAAGCCATTACAGGCACTTTTGAATGTCAGAAGGACGGAAGAAGAACGAAACTACGAGTGCAATACGTCATTTCGAAAGTCACCACGCCGAACCACACGCCACCGAATGCAACAAACACTGCGAGCCACCTGCGAGCACAAAAGCACGCAGCGACGCAAACCGCAACAACGCTGACCCTACCTATTTGATTTGACAGCCATGAGCCATGACGTCATAAATAAAATGGCGACAGGTTAGTCATACATAGTAGGAGCCGAGGAGGTTACTTACTAATGAACGAAAACGAAAGTCTCTTCGTGAACGAGCCAAAACTTACAAAAAATATAAGATGTAAGGTTGTTGAACCTTTCATTTACTATACTATACAACATTTCTGATTTTCAGAACATTTCTCCAATGGACCAGGACCATAGACCGTCTACCTAGCTGAGTTACCTCAAAGAGAGTTACATTAACATAACAGTATCGTATAATGTACTCTGTGGTTACCTACCGCTTCCGGATATCGGCTTCTTGGTTTCTAAAGGTTGCCTCGGCAACGCAAACATGTGTTTGAAGAAGGTACATAAAATATTATATTAGTATACAAGACATTACGTCTCAAACTCGTTGAATAATTTACTTCACGCAAGGTCAAAGAACATAAGTACCAAAGCATTCACACACACGAAAGTAAACAATATCGTAAAAGCAACAAAGCTAATAATCGTGTGCACAGAAACACGCTATCTACTCTACGTCTCTACCTCTAAACAAGTTACCAGCTGGCTGGTACGGTTTCTTAAACAAGACTCGGACGATACGGTAACGGTATCGAATAAAAAAAAACACAGCTGCTTAGTATTGAAACTAAGGCTGTCAAAGACAAAGAACTAGAATCCATAATGTTTTAAATTAAACTTCTGCAAGGAAAGGGTTATGTTTTTCGCTGTTATCTTTGTTTGTAATTACATTTTTTTTTTCATACCCGATATAATAACTGGCCTGACTGGCCTGTTGGTCTAGTGGTTAGTGACCCTAACTGCTATGCCGGAGGTCGTGGGTTCGATTCCCACCCAGGACAAATGTTTGTGTGATGAGCACGATCATTTGTTCTGTGTCTGGGTGTAATTTATCTATAATATGTATGTATTTAGAAATATATAAGTATGTTTATCAGTTGTCTAGTACCCATAACACAAGCTCTGCTTAGCTTGGGACTAGATGGCGTTGTGTGATAGTTGTGGAATATTATTATTAAAAAAAAAAAAAAAAAATATCTTTTTCACTTCTCTCGCTCTAAAATTCGTCTTTATGTCGTGCGTAGGCGACATAAAGTCGCGTTTTATGCTCTAGAGCATAAAGTAAAATCTTCGTCGAAGATCAAGGTAATCGGCCCAACAGCCACAGCAACAACTTCATAGAATAACCTCTTTAATTTAATTCGTTTCGATAATATTCTAAGAACAAGGGATTACTGCTTTTCATTACGAATACAAGGAAAGTTGATGGGAATAGGCTTCCCCCAATTACCTAAATCGCTTGATGGCAATAGGCTTGCTCTTAATTAGGTTGGTTGATGGCAATAGGCTTTTCCTAATTACATCATTTGATGGGAATAGGCTAACTCTTAATTACATTGATTGATGGCAATAGGCTTGCTCTCAATTACCTAAATCAGTGGATGACAATAGGCTTGCTCCTAATTACATTGGTTGATGGCAATAGGCTTGGTCCCAATTACATCAGTTGATGGCAATAGGCTTGCTCCTAATTACATTGGTTGATGGCAATAGGCTTGCTCAAAATGTTTTTATAACTGAGCAGTATGAGTAACGCTAACGACATAAGTCAGGTGTTATGTCAAGTTTCCTACTGAAAAAAAAAAAGTTAATTGTGGCGGGAACCTTAATTATTTTTACAATATTTACAAGTTGCTGTTTCATTTCCTCGCAATCGAAGTGAAAAGTAGAGTGTAAAACTCGTCCATAAAACCCATTTTACTCTCTACTTTATATCCATCCTCGCTCGCAAGCTCGCATCGGATGGATAAACGTCTCGCGCAAAATGGTGCATTTCATGCACTTGGTGTACAATCTACTATTCTTACTTACGATCTTATTTAGAACTAGTCATAATAAAACTTTGTTTTGGAGGCTGGGTAATCATCAAATGACTCCTCCCGCTCTGGGTTGAGAGGAAGGGAGTGTCAAAACTTCGACTGACTAAAAACCACCCATGTTCTTTCTTAGCCCTGTAAGTTCCGTCTTAACTCGTATCTCTTTCGTACAACCCGCAGTCCCGACAGGCGATGGCCCTCGGGCCATTGTAATGTTGATTCATAATCACACTATTACTTATGTGCTTGTGTGCATACGAGATTTACGAGAATAAAGTAGGTAAATTAATTTAAAAAATATAATTTTTGTTCATTATCATTTTTATAATTTATTTTTCATTTTAATTCCTAAAAAGAAAAAGTAGGAAAAACTACCTCATAATTATCTATTTTTTAAGCTACTTTAATTAAAGACCATTTCTCGTGATGAAAACAAAACCTTTAACTGGATTACATGAAATTATTAACTCGAGATTTAATGACAAAATATTTTCCCCAATAAATTGCATTAATAAAATATACGTAACGACAAATTCGTTACGAATATTTTATTATTGCAATTCGGTTGAGTTGACAATGGAAACAAACTGACATGCCCGCCATGAGCTCATTTCGTTCCCTACCATGTGTGCAAATATGACAAATCAATCGGTACTCGATGGTAAAGTCCATCGAGTGAATTCGAGTGTTGATTGGATACCAATCACCAATTACGTGCCTACGTTTGTTTATGTTGTATGATGTACCTATCCGTTACTTTGAATTATGAATATAATTTTAATTAAGTATTTAGATTTTCCCTGAATTGATGGTTGACAATAGTGTTGGTTTTCCTGTTTTCAATTTAGGAATTAAACCTGTCGATGTCGGTAGCGTAACGTGAATATCTATTTTTAGAGTGAGCATTTCTCACCAGCTAAAAATAAATGAAAGTAAAAATAGTAGGGGCTCTTATCTGAGTATGATTACGAGTTTCGTGTTAGCGACCGGAGTCTATTGAAATTCTTGAGAAAAAATTCACGCCTACCTGAGCAATTCAGGTTTACTTTTGAATTTCTGTGATCAAAATGAAGTTAAATTTGGTATTATGAAGTGAGATTCTACCTCAATAACAACAAAATAAACAAAACACTCGCTATCTAAACGATTTCTATTCCATTGATGACATAGGTTGGCAGTGTTGGCACTCGGCGGTAACCTACTTTTTTTTTATACATAAACTCTTTACATTCGCTCGTATTATTTTAATTGACGAAATAACTAGTTAGACACTAACTTGTAAGATCCCATTTAGAATGAAAGGCCACTATGTATATTGCGACAATAAATTGTTTCAAATTAACGCGGTTCACCATTTAATTTTCCGGCACTCGCCTTACCACAGAATACGGCCATACATACGTCCGACCTTTAAGAAGTGTACATTCAAAATGGCTATTGGGTTGGGTTATGATTTCGAAATGTTGGTGTCTCGCTTACGCAAATCCCCCCTGTCTGAAAACCCGCTATAATGTGTGAGAGGGACAGAGCGACAATCTCCTCATTCGTGTCGTGTAGCGCATGCCGCCACGCCGCGCGCTGTGGAGTCGGCGCTGTTCTGTAGGTCTCCATCGAGCGATGTGCGCTTTCGCCATTTTGTTTTCAAACGTTGACGTGTTCGCAAGTGTGCAGAAAATGTAAACTGTGAAAGGAAACTTTAGATTGTTATTGATGTGAATGTGACTGCAGATTTAAATGTGATAATAAAACTGGTGTTCCGGTTTTCCTGTACTCAATGGGTATTTATATATTGATATTTCTTACGTCTAGTTCGGTCAAGATAACTCCAGAAGCGTCCATTTACGAGGTCGCCTTAGAAGCATGCAGACGTGTCGGCTGCTAATATTTTGAAGTATTTTTACTGTTTTCCACTTTTATGCTGGCGTTACAGATAATTACGATAATGAATCTTAGTTACGTTTTATTGATTATTTAAATTAAATAATAGTACTTAAAAAACATAAATGCGCAATGAGTTAAAAAAAAAGAAAAATAATAAAACAAATTTTATTTGTAGTAGTTTTGGGGGTCTATTTAATTGTCCATAAAATGACTAAAGTTACGGTTAGAGGTCATCATTATTATTAATAGAATTATTTTTAATTCAAGAAATTAATTAAAGAAAAATGCGTTTTGGCGGACGTACCTACACAGACAGGCGTGTGATTACATTTTGGCTGATTTTTGTTTTATTACCTATGATAATATGCGTTCATATTCTAATGTTATTAATTAAACAATTAGGTACAAATCATCACACGATAAACTTATTTACCGCACGTTATGTTTGAAATAATAAAAACACGTGCGATCAGCAAGGGATCGTCATGGAATATGACGGAAACTCAGTAGGTACTAGTTTATTAAGTACCTTGAAATTAAAAAAAACCTCTTTAGTAAAGATATCCCTTTTCGTTTCATTAGAAAAGAATTTAAATGAGCTTCAACACGGTTACGTGAAAGATAATAAATTACGGTAATGACGAAAAAAAAATTTTATTTTGCCTAACCAGTGTCACTGTCACATGACGTCATAGATATGTTTAGTGATGGGATGTATTGCTATGATGGTTGGTCGATATTTTTATAGAAAAAAAATCGGTTGTCTGTAAAATCGGTTTACTGACGATAGTTGAACGTGACAACGTCTTTAGAAAATAAAACAAAACAATTGACACGCCGTTGCTATGGAACGCCTCAGAGCGAGGTAACGACGCATGGCATCTTTTTTCGTGCGTGCAGCCGGCCATCGAATTATAAGACGTTATCACGTCAAAAAAATAGCAAGTATTTTTTTAGTCAGTAAACAACACTATTGTTTATTGTAAAAAAAGATTTTTTTTAGTCATTAAAATTTAAACACTAAAAAAATCGACTAAACATATCTTGGCGCATAATGTCACCTGCAACATCCTACAGCGATTTTATTGTTTTATAATTGTTATTTGAATGTTTTAATTATTAATAGAAAAATATTCTTGACTACTTTAACCGACTTTAAAAAAAAGGTAATTTAATAAATTGAATCTGTAAACGTACGTTAATACTTATATCTCGATGCTGTAAACAGAATATTTAAATTCAATTTTTTTATGTAAATTCTATGTCGATTTATGATAATTATGATACTTTAACATATTAAGATAATTATGTTAGTCAAATTTCTTTAATTATTTTTCAATTTTATCGTTAAAGGTATATGGTTGATTCATTGGGAAAATTTGACAGTTTCGGGTAGCTGTGCGGTTTGGCCGTGCACGCGGCGTGTCTCCGAAAATGAGCCCATATGGCGGTCTAAATGCATTAGCACAGAGCGGTAAACTAAAGGGAGTAAAGGAATTGCCCGGATTGGTTGGCTTTATGTATAACGATATAAACTTTCAATCATCTTTGGTCACGGTTTGTGAAACCCATCAAATAGGTACTATCGGCTAACAACGTCCGTGCCGTGAAACTACGCCGGTCAGCCACCCGTTACGCATAAAATAGTTTTCTGAAATATAGTACGTCTTACCTAATTTATTCTTCTCTACTTTCGACCGCTTTGACATCGGTGAAGCTTGTTAGCATTCAAGTAAATCTTTTTGTAACCGACTTCAAAAACCAAAAAGAGGTTCTCAACCTCAACCTCAACCTCAACCAAAAAGAGGCTATGTTTTCTTGTATGTTACATACACATCTGGAAACCTCCCTAGCTCCGTCATTTCATGAACCGATTTTTTTTATGTATTTGTATATCGAATTATATGCTTTCCGATTGGTCCTATAGAAATTTTATCATAATCGGTTCAGTACTTTATATTTTTTAAACGACTGCTCTTCATTTATAATTTTCAGCAATTTGTTTCGCGGTGCCGCGCTGGCGATAAATTGTATAAATACATCTGGCAACACTACTCAACAACTGTCAAAACTTAGAGCAAACTTCGAAATGTTTGTTTAAATTACGTAAAGTTATCAAAACTGTTCAAAGTTTTTTCCCATTTATAAGATAAAGGGTTCTGTTTCACCAGCACCACCTACGATTAAGTTCCCTTTCACTTCCTTGACAGATAATTTCATACAATTTCTGATCCATTTTTGAATTTACTCGGTAAGTGGTGGCTATTTTGACCTCATAAAACAAAAGTTTATTTATTTATTAGGGATGTATAGATGGAAAGATATATCATGGAATCTTGCAAGCCCGTCTCGCTCTTTTTAATCAAGTAACAAGTTTATTGCGCACTTGTTGATAGCAAAAAATAAAACAATATTTTTATGGCATTTCTACATTCTTTCAGTAACGAACTAATTTATAGCACCATCTCAGTGGATTCTATTTAGCTCATTAAATTTAAGCAATTTTATCGGTCCCAGAAGTTCCATGATACAAGTAATGGAAGATTTAAAAAATAAGTATCTGTTGATTTATAAAACTTGTTATTTTTTAACTTGTGACCTAATTAATAGGTGTCTTGTGGGTCAGTGGGTCGTCTTAGGGGTAAATAAGATATTTCTGTAAATTAAACATTCTAGACAATTAAAATAATTTATTAATCACAATTAATAAATTATTTTAATTGTCTAGAATGTTTAATTTACAGAAATATCTTATTTCTGTAAATTAAAAATAGGTACTGTCATGCTATTGCCATGCCGTGCATAATTTCTATATGCTCTTATTAGTACAGAAAGTTGACTTAAACAATAACATGACAATAACCTGTATTGCTAATATTTTACTAAACTACTTACCTATTAACTACTTACCTACTAGTTTCTAAAGAACAATATAATCGTGACACAACCTTTCTGATCAGTAACTGTCATATAATTAGTTATTCTAAGGATTTCATTTAAAATCTTTTTAAGCTACTTTGCTGCTAATATTATAAATGCTAAAATTTGTGAGAGTGGATGGATGTGTGTTACTCTTTCACTTAAAAACTACTGAACGGGTTTATATGAAATTTAGCACACATTCAGTTTATAATCTGGATTTACACATAGGATACTTTTTATTCTGGTAGTATGATCCGATGAGACAATAATAATTATCAAACTCTAAACAGGAGAAGATTTAAGAAGATAGTATACCTTTAACTAAAACTTGAACTCATTTTTGTTTTTGGTTACCAGAGAAGCCTCCCCACGTGGAGAAGGCTGGGGTTGAGCTAGACAAGTTCAAAAGACGTCTGATACGAGCCATTGCTCGTCTGCTAATCCAACAGAAGAGACCAGAAGAGGAAATATGGAAGGAATTGAAGAAGGAAACTGGGTGCGACTGCAAGTTGCTGTGGTAAGTTTTGCTGACTCAGCTCATGTTAATTTATGGTCAGATATATATAATAGCAGAATATGTAGAAGGGCCAATGCCTGCCAGGGCTGTTCGACTGTTCAAAAGAGATACTGTGGCTCCAGAACACAAAGGGCTAAGAAGGAACATGGGTGGGTTTTGGTCAGTACAAGTGTGACACTCCCTTCTCCACCCGGAGCAGCAAGAGTCATTTGATGATTTCCCATATGCAATAGCTGTTGAATGGTGAATTTTATTTATTAGAACCGATCTAATGTTTTCATCTTTTTTTATTAAAGATAAAAAGATAACAATAATGAAGTAACCAAAACTTTTTGTATAAAGGTGCACCTAATAAGAAATATACAACCGTTTATCTTTAAATCACTACATAGTAAAAGCAAAGTCGCTTCCCGCTGTCTATCCCTATGTATGTTTAGATCTTTAAAACTACACAATGGATTTTGATGAGAGTTTTTTTAATAGATAGAGTGATTCAAGAGGAAGGTTTATTAGCACATTCCACCCGTGCGAAGCGGGGGCGGATCTCTAGTTTTATATAAAAGTTTCTATGTGAGCATACTGGTAATTATTTGTGTGTTGATTTCCCTTCTATTAGTGATACCTGTACTATATCTCCTTCTCTATAGAGATCTATGCTTCGAAATGGGCAACTACACTACTTTCACAAGTTATTATGCCTTGTGACTGTGACTGTAGCTTCACTTTTTTTTTTTTTTTTTGACATTCTATAGTGTTTGTAAATGGTCTCATCATCATCAGCCTATAATGTTCCCACTGCAGGGACTCACGCCTCCTCTCTAGGAGAGGGATGGGCTATAATCTAAATGGTCTAATCGAAATAAATGCTTTGAGTTTGACGGCACGGTTGGCGCAGTGGTTGAGCGATTAGACTGTTGCGCTGCATATCGTGGGTTCGATTTGTATGGCCTACAGATTGTTTCGGGTCTGGGTGTGTTTGTGTGACTTTAAATGTTTGTGAAAAATGTGTTATATACAAATTTTGTACCTAGGGCGCGAATGCGAGCCCTAACGCTGAAGAAGCTGGATCGTCTATTCTTAGCCAACGACAACTGGGATGCCGTGCCTGCGCCCGCCCGGATGACGCTTACAGACTGGCTGATGTTCGACCTGGTGCTCGTACACCAGGATATAGACCTTATTGGTCAGGTAATTATGTTTATTATTGACTAGCTTTTACCAGCGGCTTCGCCCGCGTGAAAATGTCGATTTTCCATACAAACTTTCATCCCCTATTTAACTCCCTTAGGGGGTGAATTTCGAAAAATCCTTCCTTATTCCTTGTCTACATTATAAAGGGAACCTCTGTGCAAAATTTCAGCTTTCTAGGTCCAAGGGTTTGGGCTGGGCGTTGATGAGTCAGTCAGTCAGTCAGTCAGGACTTCTCTCTTTATTTATATTGATTTAATCAAAGAGAAACAGGAAGGGCACCTCATCATCTGCATGGCCTTTTCCAACTATGTTAGGGTTGGCTTAAAGTCTAACCGGATGCAACTGAATACCAGTATTTTACATGGAGCGACTGCCTATCTGAACTCCAACCCCGTTAGTAGGTACCTGAAGCTGAAATAAGACTGGTTGTCAGACTTTCAGGGCACTGACAACCGGTAACGACTGCCATAGATCTACAAACGACAGCCAGGACCAACGGGATATCGTGTTTTCCGAGGCACGGAGGGCACTCGGTATGTAATAGGTGGTCACCCATCCACGGACCAACCTAGGCAAGCACGGCTTAATATTTAGCCACGAGCTTATTGTTATTATTGTTTAGGAATCAAAGAGAAACAGGAAGGTATTGTCGAGACATCGTATTTTCGAATACTAATGCACCTAAAAGTGTTCAAAGGGGTTTGAACTTTTTTGTATGGGAGATGGCATATCGACCCACCGCCATTTTGATTTTTTTAGGGTTCCGTACCTCAAAAGGAAAAAACGGAACCCTTATAGGATCACTTTGTTGTCCGTCTGTCCGTCCGTCCGTCTGTCAAGACCCTTTTTCTCAAGAACGCGTGGAGGTATGAAGCTGAAATTTATATCAATTACTCAGGTCTACTGTCCCTTGAAGCTGTGAAAAAATCAAACTTCTAAGCCAACGCAATCAAAAGATACAGCCGTTTATGCCGCAAATTTTCGACGCTTGCAAGGGAATCAAAACCTACAGGGTGCTTCCCGTGAACTCAGAATCTTGAAATTTGGTACGAAGCAACGTCTTATAGCATAGATAAAGGAAAAATTACGAAAACCATAAATTTTTAGTTACATCACATAATAAAAATATTCTAAGTAATTTTAAACTTTGTTTGTACGGAACCCTCGGTGCGCGAGTCCGACTCGCACTTGGCCGGTTTTTTCGAAATCGCGGCCCACGTTTAAAGTGGTATGTATGGATTAGAGGACATACAGACGAACAAAAAATGTCCAGTAACACAGTACCCAGTGTCACGATACCGAGATATTTGAAGGTAAAGATAGACATATGAGTACAATGAGCATACATAAAAATAGACCTTTTACGTGTCTATAGGCGTTGATTGTTATTATTACTGGTTATTGAAAGAGAGTAGGTACATTACATTACTCTAGGAGCACGAGAAAACTATTCTTTGACATAACATAGCGTTTCATTGCGATGCGAAGCGATTTTCTCGTGCGTATAGCAATAATCATCCTGGGAACTATTATTTGGATACAATTTGACGCCTATACACGTAATAAGGCTATTTTGCAAAATATTTAATGATTGTCGTTGCACTCATTTGTCGATCTTTACCTTCAAATATCTCGGTAACATGACACTTTGGGTACCGTGTTACTGGACATTTTTTGTTCGTCTGTATGTCCTCTATCCATACATACTTTCATCGTGGGCCGCGATTTAGAAAAAAAAAAACAAAATGGCGGACAGGTTGATATGCCACATCGGTTCTATCCCCTTATGAACGAAGACTTATCAAATTATAGTTAGGTCACTTAATCAAGGAAAATAGAAACGTATTATCGTCATCTTTCGGCCCTTGTCCCATGTTACTTGAAGTCGGCGCAACACGTTCTTTTCTTCCAGTAATCATCATCATCATTTTAGCCGAAAGACGCAAACTTCACCAAGTCATCGATCCACCTAGAGGGAGACCTTCCAACGCAACGTCTTCGTTCGCGGTCGCCACTCCAGAATTTTCGGCCCCAACAGCTATCCGTTTTGCAAGCAATGTGGCCTGCCCATTGCCACTAGTTCTTCCATTATGTAAATGTGAAATCGTATGTTCATCACTTGGCTAACAAATCATTTGTAAAATTTCCAGGAACAAGAAAACCTTAAAGGTAACAAAGAAGATCATCCGGTGTTGGTGGAGCTACTGAAGATAGTCAAGTTATTCAGCATTGAAAATCTGAGGGGCGATGACCTAGCTGAGGCGTGGTCTTTGGCTACTATATATTATAATAACCGGTAAGTCACACGGCTGACAAGCTCAAATTAAACTGGGCTGGCCACATCTGTTGCATGCCGGGGGAGCTATGGGCTAAAGTAACAACTCAATGGGTCCCAAACAGCAGCAAAAGGCAATGCGACAGGCCCAGAAGGAGATGGCGGGACGAACTCGACTCTTATCGCAAGGATTATTATTATTAAAACTTTAATTCAGATAAAAATCCATAGTACCATACATTTACAAATTTCATACAATAGAATCACAATAATAAAAATAAAATAAATTAAAATCCTAACACATACATAATCAAATTCATGAGAAACAATTAATTTTCATAAATAAATAGAAATAAGACATTCACAGACGAAAAAAATAAAATAAAGTATGTATAATCTATCCACCGGGGAGCCAGACACGTCACCATCATACCTCGTCACTCTTCGCCAGACACCATCAAACTCTTACGCTAGTTTGCTGATGTCTAACGTCCCAACACGATATTCATCCATTTATTTTGGATTGGGCAATCAGCACGTGAAGCAACCATCTTCAAGATGTCGTTGCTGCTGTCTTTGTGCTGTGTGTGATTAGCAATTAACAGCTTAGATAGGGATAAGATAAGATTTCTTCCTCGTTGGTCTAGTAGTCGCAATAGCGACTGCTGAACATGAGATCCTGGGTTCGATTCCCGGGCCGGGTAAAGTGTTATTGGGTTTTTACATCAGGTTTTTTTTTTAATAGCAGCTACGGAGTCTGAATCTGTGTCCAGTTGTTTGGTTGGAATAGGCTTGCCCCCAATTAGCAGGGCTTAGCCAGGTTTGCAGATTTTTTTCGAAAGAGCTACCGCGGTCCTGGACTGCAAAGAGCATAAGAAGGAACACGGCTGAGTTTTAGTCAGTAAAAGTCTGACACTCTTCTGCACCGCCCAGAGCGGGAGGCGTCATTTGATGATTATCCGATGTTTAATAAAATAATTTCTGTATTTTTTCAAAATTTAGGCTCTGTAGTTTCGGAGATAACGGGGGTTGGAATGGTCGGACAGGCACATGAGTGATCCTATAAGGGTTCCGTTTTTTCCTTTCGAGGTACAGTACCCTAAAAAGCTAGAAAATCGAAATAGGTGTAAGTTTAAGTTTGTAGCGAGAGGCTCACTTTAATTTTTTCCTGCTTTCGTTCCCAGAGGTCACCAGGTCTCCCCGATGCTGCTACAGCGACGATGGTACCAACTCCGAAAGGCCACCAGGGACAAATTCTACAACTTCTGGTTTGCTTACCGAGGCAATACAACCAGAATCGCTCAGTCACAGGAGTTTAAGCCGACTCCCTTGGAAACTGATATTGCTGCAACGTATGTATTTGTTTTTTCTATAAATTTGTAATGATAAAAAGTGGAAGAAAGAAGGTTCTCGAGTGGCGACCACGAACCGGAAGACGCAGCGTTGGTAGGCCTCCCACCAGGTGGACCGACGACATCGTGAGAGTCGCGGGCAACCGGTGGATGCAAACGGCAGGCCGCCGTTGCATCCAGCGTGCCGTTGTTTCGTTATGGCGTTCTTTGGGGGAGGCCTTTGTCCAGCAGTGGACGTCTTATGGCTGATGAGGATGATAAAAAGTGATGGATATAAATAGTGATGGATGGAAAGGGAGGAAGGCCAAAGAAAAGATGAATAGATTGTTTAAGGAATGATATGAATGAGAAAGGAGCAAATGCCACCGTGACGTCTAACAGGGAAGAAGAAAACGTGTTGCCCCGACCCCAAATAGAATGGGACAGGGCAGGAAGATGATGATGAAATTTACGATGAATTAAAATGTGAGGAGCTTGTAGCTATATAATAATAACAGCCCCTCGAATCAATCTTCAGGTAAAACCGCGCTTGCCTAGGTTAATCTGTAAATGGGTGACCCTGACCACCCATTACATACCGAGTTTCCTCCGGGCATAGGAAAGCACATTAACCTTTTGACCGTCACAGTCAAGTATAGACGACAAATGAAAACTTGTCCAATACGCCACCGACGTCTTTAGACGACAAAAACTGTATTTTTTCACTTCTCATGCTCTGAAAGTGCTTATTTGTGCAGGATATAGGCTGCACAAAATCGAATTTTGTGCACAAGGGCATTAACGTATCTACTCATAAATGTATCTTTATTAAGGCAAAGAAAATGAGCCATACAGCCAAACACAATAAGAAGTTCATAGATAGAATTTGTTATTTTATAATATTTACTTTAATTTATTTGCCTTATGTGTTTTTTAAGACTTAAAAGATATTAAAATTTCAATTCAAGTACGGTAAGTTATTTAATTAATTAATGAAAATTATTGTTACAGCATTAATTTAATAGTAGGCTGTATAGGTCTGCAAGCCTAATATCAATTTCGTAAGATTAAAAAAAAAGCGATTTTAATTAAAGAAAAATACTACTGTTTTATTTCCTCTCATTGGAAGTGAAAAGCAGAGTTTATAACTCGTCCACAAAACCATTTTTATCCGAGACTTTTAGCAGCCCGAGCCGAAGGCGAGGGCTGATAGTAATGTCGAGGATAAAAATGGTTCGTTTTGTGCACTTGTTGTAAAATCTACAATTTTTTTTACTTTTTTCTGCTGTTGATTACAAAATAGTGTGAAATAATATAAAATAATGGTTTTGTAGATTTTTGTGCCTTGGCGTGGGAGGTGCGCCATGCGTCTAACGCTCTGGCGTTCAATAGGTTAAGCCATTGGTCACGGCTGTCACTTGTAGACCTTTGACAGTCGTATCAAGTAGTCAGTGTCCCGAAAGTCTGACAACCAGTTTTACCGCATATACGGCATCGAATTAACCAGACAAATTGGGTTCTTCTTCTTATCGTGTGGGCAGTAAGGTCTAACGACCCTACACACCCTAATGTCAGAGTTTCTAAACCGCCGCAAGGGCCTCTGACATGGTTTGACCGCCATTTGGCAGTTGGGACCACCGGCTTATACGTGCCTTCCGAAGCACGGAACCATCTTTTTATCAGACAATCAGGTGATTCAAGCTTGCAATGTCCTAACCAAACTGGAAACAACTTTACAAAGTATGCTTCCCGTGGGAATCGAACCCACGACGACCGGGTCACAAGGCAAACGCCTAAACCACTCGACCACGGAGGCAGTAAGCACGGATGCTAATTGGGTTGTAGAGGTCAGATAGGCAGTCGCCCCACGTAAACTACTGGTATTCAGCATCAAGCGATTTAAGTGGAAGTTGACCCCAATATAGTTGGCAAAAGGCTTAGGAGGTGATGGTGGAAAAACTCAATAACATTTTGCCCGACCTGGGAAGTGAACCCAGGACCTCATGCACAGTAGTCGCGCTTGCGACCACTAGGCCAACGAGGCTAAAACAAATATTTTTAAACAACTCGCTTGTAATCCCCGAAGGGTTAGGCAGAAGTATACCTAATCTTGTCGGGGCTGCGGGTTGTTCGAAAGAGATACCGCGGCCTCGACAAAAAGGGCTAAGAAGGAACATAGGTGGTTTTTAGTCAGTAGAAGTCTGACACTCCCTTTCGCTCTGCCCAGAGCGGGATTATTTGATGACTATCAACGCCCCAAAAAAAAATTGCCAGTTATATTTAATTCGTCTTGATTAAAAACTAAGTTAATATTATAATCAATTTCTTTTCAGTTATAAGCGACTAGTAATTGACAAGTTCATCGAGTGGGATAAAATGATAGAACTAAGACTAATCACAATGCCTGAGGAATTCGTAAGTAACAATTAATATTCATTTTTATTTATTCTTCTCATCTTAGCATATTGATGGCAAAAAGTTGATAATTTCACACGAATAGCATTAATTTATGCAATCAACAGTTTTAAACTGCAGTTTTTCTTTCTTTATCGAGTGGTTAGATGCCTAACCTGGTGTCAGTTTTAATGCCAGCCATGGACCTCTGACTTGGCTTTACATGCCGGTCGAGAAATATCTCTCAGGCATGGGGACAAGCCCGCCACACTATTCCCAAACCACTGTAACTCCTGTTAGCCAGAATCAACAGTGGCGACCACAAGAAAAGCGCCGAGACAACGAAGCTCGACGAAGTCCCAGAGAAATGATTTAACTGTCTTGGATCCCGCAACGAAATTAATCAGAAAAGAATAGCGGAGGAGTAGGAAAAAACATAGTTTCCACTTCCCTCCATATCAGCAGGAGACAGAACAGAACAAGGCCAATAGGCACACAGGGACGTATACAACTGAGATAAGCCCAGTTGCCTAGCACCACGGATATTATTGTCATTAATATTACTGTGTCCTAAGTTGTGAGCTGTTATATTTGATTCCAATAATAGGTATGACAAAATTGCTTGAACGCACGGAAATTTGTTCTAGTTTCTACAAGGTCCGTATAGTAAATAACTCCGGATGTAACCTGTACACTGTTTAACATAATATTATTACGTTCATTCTGCCAAAGACTACACTCCCATAAAATGTGATGTGCAGTTTGATCTCTCAGGCATACTGGTTTCCTCACGATGTGTTCCTTCACCGGTGCAAGTGTTAATAGGGGATCGGACTGACTCAAAAAAATATGATTCTGTTTAGTCCGTCAGTTAGATTATCGAAAAATATTGGATACGTGTTTTTTGTTTTATCAAATCAATAAAAATTGACGAAGATTAAGCGCGTCAAAGATCATGGAGTGGGGCTTGAAACGTCACTTGAAGGTACAAAATGTACTAACATAAATGACGTCCCACGAGTTTTCGAAGCACTGTATCGTCCTACCTAATTTTTTGTTTACGTGAATAAATAAAAAATATGTGGTCAATATTTTATGGAAATCTATCTGACGGACTAATTCGTTTTTTTTTTGTCCGATCCCCTATTACGCACAGGAATACGAAGAATCAGAGGTGCGTGTCTTGGGTTCTAACACTTCTAACTTTGGAAACTGAAGTGACAGGGTGGAAGATATATCCTTGCAGCTGTCAAGAGCTCCTTCTTATCTTTGACATTACTTTCCTGATACTTCGTCGGTGTCTTATAATGGTTTTACAGTCTTCCGTATTATGATCCTACAATGGCCCGTATGGTGATCCTACTATAGTTCGTATGATGGGCTCATCATGGGCCCTAAAATGTTCCTGCAGGGGGTTCTATAATAGTTTAGTCTCCTTTATAATGGTCCTATAATGGATCCTATAATGTGTGTAATGGGCTCACAATGGGCCTGTAATTGCGTACTTCCATATTTGCTGTTTTTTTTTCACACAAAAAATATATTGTGAAACTTGTTCTACAGTGTTAACCAAAGTTAACTTATTTCAGGAAGAGAAGCAAGAAAGAGCTGCACGGTCAAAACCAGCTAAACGGAAATCATCTGTAGGTAAGTAGAATGGATTCTTCATCAATACAGCAATGTAAACACACTGATTTAACTTCTTTATGATAATTTCATTAAAAATAATGCCTTTTATGAAAATACATGAAAATCCCGCAAATATGAAAAGGCCGGGAAAAGTTCGATTTAAAACTACACTTTTTTTGTCTCTGAATTTTGAATTTTGTGACACCTCAACCTTACACTTTTGATCCCCAGAGGCACCAGATTTGGTGATGATAGAACCAAGAATAGAAACTATAGATCTCAGACTAGAACAAGATGATAACGCGGCAGAACAGGATAAGCAAGAAGAAGAAGGATTTCCTGTTCCAGGATTAGTAAGGATAAAACAAGAACCAACAGATGAAATGGAAGAAGATGAAACACCCCCAGAACCGCCAAAGAAATCCATGTTCGAAGTAGTTCTAGAATCAACAGCTTTAGAAAACTTACAAATTGACAGTATGGATGCTGAAGCAAATAACCAAGAAAAGAATGACAATCAAATTGAAGAAGATACAGTCACAGATAAAGAAGATTCTGTCATGCCGCGAATTGGTTCCGTGTTCGGTAATGTTACTGATACCAGTGTAATCGCTAACATGGACGAAGATCGAACCTATGCTAACATTGAAAATGACGCCAGTAGAAGTGAAGTTAACGCTGACGATACCAATATCTCTAACGATATAAATACCAGTATTCATGAGACAAACACAGTTGAGAATGCTGAAGCGAAAGTCGATAATGTAGATATTATTATCGATAATATTGCCCGTAATAATGATCAAGTAATCGAAATCGGCAGTGACGATAAAGACGATGTTGTAAATATCGAAAATAACCAGGGTACTGTTAGAGATCCTAGTCCAGATGCTGGTGATAATATACCTGAAGATATAAACGAAATCAGCGATGATGATGATGGCATCTCTGGTAATGATGGTTCTAGTAATGTTTTGGGTCGAATTGACGAAACAAGCGTTGTTGGTAATGTAGTTGAGAGCAGTGTAAGCGGCAACGTGGACAAAGCCGGTGTTTTCGGTAGCGTTGAAGCTACCAATATAATTAGTATCGTAGATGTTACCGATACTAACAGTAGCGGAGATGAAATTAGTATGACCAGTCACAATAAAGACGGTACTCAACCAGTTACCAATGAAAACATACCCAATATTGACGTTTCAAATACTGAAATCAGTAATTCTACAGTTAACGAAACAGCAGAAGTAATGAAGGATGTAGAAATCATAGACAATGATTCAAAGCCTGTTGTAATAATTGATTCAGATGAAGAAGAAGACATTGTAGATGACCTTATCACTTTCAAAGACCAAAAAACTGTACCCAAAAGTATCATAGACCAACCTAAGGAGGTTGAAACACCTAAAATTCTAGAAGTTACCTCAACAGAGCCTTTAATAGTCAGTGGAGCTGAGAAGACAATAGAGGTTGTAAAGAAAGAAGAAAAGTTTTTCGGTTTCGAGGAGCTGCCAGCTGGTCTTGTTTTCGCGGATGAAGGGATCGAGATTGTGGACAACGGCGAGGCTTATTTTGGAGAAGATAGTTCGAATGGTGAGTGGCTTTTTACCGTTTAAGCTTCAGTTAACTACATTTACAGTCGTCCAAACTTGCGTTTGACCATAGATCTAAACTTGTATCATTGTTACAGAATCAGATATCGAAGGTAACGAAGCGGATGAAGATACTCCGAAAATAGATGCGAAGCTGCTGTTGTACCCCATCGTATACACAACCAGGTTAGATAGCATGGGCCTGTTTCGCACACAGCCCTTCGATCATATTAATGACAAACTATTATTAGACGCCATTACGAAAAGGAGCAAACCAATTATAAAGCAAACAATCGATAATAACTCTTGTGATGAAAATATTAAAAAGGAAACGGTAAATGATAATAAAGAAACAATTGAATGTGTCCCAATAAATGCTTATAGTATTGATACCCTTATAGTTAAAGAAGAACCACTGAATGTCAGTGAAACAATTTTCCCACAAGATCAGACTGTACCCATTGAATTTAAAACAGAAAATGATGATATTGTTCCATCTGCTGACAGTGACAGTGATGACAGTATAGATGAAAGCCTTAAAGTAAAACGAACTAGCTACTTATTAAGAAAACCGCGAAGTCGCAGATATAATCCTATACAGTTGTGTAAAAACCCTGATTTTAACACTAGGCTCAAGAGGTTAAGTGTGGGATTCTTTAGCTCCCCGCGTAACCGGGTACTAATCAAGTCTTGTAAGCCCTTGACTATTGACCTAAGTAAAACTTTCGAATCTAAGCTTATATCCGGAACACTATATCTAAAACCCGCTGATCATGACGTTAAAACTGAAATTGAAATTATCGATGACACGGAAAGTCATAGCGTTTCAGTAGTGCCCTCGGCTATGCCTGCTCAGAGTCTCATAGATAACTCGAATAAAGCAGATATTATTCCAATGATACGCCAATGTTTGGAAGCCTCGAAACAGCCTATAGACGTGGCCCGAATGAGTGAGAGAAATACAGTAATAAACCTACCGGATATTAGTGAGATACGCCGCATTAACCAACGACTCCTTACTGCGGAAGTAACTCCTATCCAAGTTCAAAATAATCAGCCGCAAGTACCAGTTACTATTGTCACATCTCCCATCAGTCCGACTCCTCCTCCAGTTCCGGGTCCTCAACGAACTGTAACAACCGCAGAAACAGTCCAAGATTCACGACCGATAGAACCACAAGCGAACAACTTAATAAGGTCTATAGACTCTATAATTACACGTAATAACCAAATCGTCCAAAATATAGACGATTTGCGTGCCGTCACACCCAAAGGGTATATACCTCCATCACGTGAAATACGTCCTGATTTAAGATTTACTGATGGCTACAGACCTCGAAATACAGTAATTACTGGCCGACCGCCGAGATTTGTAAATGGAAAAAGATTTTTTCCGCCAAAATCCCTTCCATGGAAGCCGAGGCAATTTAGACCTGAAATACCTTGGCTAACTAAAAATTACAAAGCAACCCAAATTGAAAGGTGTGACGAGACCCTCCTAACTTTAGATGCTCTAAACAAAATGTTACGTCTTTTAACTGATGAAAATAAACCGACAGTAGTTCCGCCCAAAAAGAAAAAACGCAAAAACGCCGGTCAACAGACGTCTCCACAACATGGACGACCGGTTCGTCGATGTGATCATTCATCTAATATAGTAGCGGGTGAAAACGAGCCTGTAAGTTCCGAGGAGGTTGTGATCGAAGAGCCTGTAACTTCCGAAGAGCTTGTGATAGAAGAGCCTGTACCTTTCGAAGAGCCTGTAACTTCCGAAAAGCTTGCGACTTCCGAAGACCCTGTAACTTCCGAAGAACCTGTAACTTTGACAGAGCGCAAGAAAAATAATACCAAGCGCCAGAATCCCAGATTTTATGTAAAATCCGCGGCAAACAGCTATCCACCTGTTCCTAAACGTGGTAGGAAAGTAGATGCAGGATGCGAAGAGCCGAATAAGGCGATGGAATATTGTTGCTGGGCTCGACATAGAATGTTACAGTTGTTATTTAAGAGGGACCATATACCGGCTCACGGCTGTACCAGACGATGTATGTGTTGTTGTCGCCAGTTGTTACATGATTATTATAGGAAACGAGATACTGTGCAAGACGAGGAAGTGCAAGGCAATGAATTGCAAATCATTAAAGCACCAAATCCAAAAGGAATTGCAAGTAACGTAACTCTTGTAACGGGAGGGAAGCGTCTCAGCGTGAACGCGAAACCTATGTATGCACGCGAAACTCCTACTGGTACGGCATCAGTCCGAGTTCCTCCCCTAGAATCAGACCAGATAGTTATAGATTTAGAGGCCTCGAATACTCATGGGAATACTAATGAGAATGACCTTGAATTCTTGAGTGATCAAGCTGTGGGTGTACACCTGCCTGTTCCCAGACTGGGTGGTGAAGTGTCCGTTTCTACTTCTGCAGTGGTCCCACCTCCCGCGATACGGGGCCCAGAGATTCCCAACACAGTTAGACGTAAATTTGTGTCCGTTTCTACTTCGGAAAATCACAACTTGATATCTGGCGTCCCTGCAGAGGCAGCTACACCTTCACATCAAAACACATCTATTAGTTCTGACAATCAATCTAAAGTTGCGATTCTCAATGCGATAAAGACTCCTACTGCAACGATATCTCCGAATAAAATTTCTCCGTATAATTTAATTAAATTATTGGCGGATAAAAAGCCTAAGGCGCAAAATACAACAAATACGTCTGTGCCACCCCTCATAAAAAACACCTTCGAAACACCAAAAAATATCAGGGAAAAAATTATATTCTTAAATAGTAAACAAATTTCTGAAAAACCTACAGCTTGTCCATTACATTTGGGAAAGAATAAAATATTGCTGACCACGATCAAGTTTCCTTTTAACCTGAAATATTTCAATGACGCGAAAAAAGCTTTAGAGCCATCTTTCAAATTACCGACAGGTGTGCATATAATATTGCTGCCGGATGCGACTGTTTCGTACAGAATAGACCCGAATGTGGAGGTGACCGCAACAGACATGACGGAGATGCCTGAATATCTTGCAGCTATGCGCGCTCACATGGAAAGAGGCGCCGCACAGGAGCAAGCTTTGAATATATTAAATGTTCCGGCGACGCCCGCTGTCACGACAGGCGAGGTTGTTGATCTCATTGACAATGATGATGATGGGTCTGCACCTAATGCAAACGAAAATGATAAAGGAACTCCTCTTGTAGCCAATGTTCTAACCAATGAGGAAAATGTAACAGTAAATAATGAAGGCTCTCCTAATGTTACTCCTATTGCACAAATGAATACGGCTGATGAAATAGAAGAAAATCGCACTGACTCTAGCATTAGCACTAATGTCGTAGCTACAGAAAGTAGTCAAAACGTCAACCAAAATACAGTTATTGACATTCAAGAAAATATCCAGGAGTCGACTAAAAATGAAATGCTTTCAGCGTCAACTGGACAATTACAAGGTCATCCTGACCCATCAAATAAAGTGAGTGCTGACGTAGACTCAAGCCAGATTAAAAGTACTGATGTACAGGAAGTATCAGCTGAACAACCAGAAGATCAGCCTATCTCATCAAGTCAGCATGTAAATGGTGAAATAGATCTAGCTAAAACGTTAAACCAGATTGAAAGCTCACATGTAAACGAAGTATTAACAGAACAAACTAAAGCGCAATCTGAGGAAGTATTAACAGAAAAAACTGAAGTGCAATCTGAGATATCGGGTCAGAACACTACTATTGAAGTACAAGATCTTCCTGAGCCAGCAACACAGAAGGCAAGTACTGAGGTACCCGCAGAAAGCGTAAGTGACCCTAGTAAACCTAAACCTAAAAATATACTGTCGGATTTGATGGAAATGTCGGGTATATTTGATGAAGACATGACGCCACCTGAAAATGGACAAACTGCAGTTCCTGTTCAGGGGACAGTGCTACCCTCTACTGATCCACCTAGTCAAGGTTCAACTATATTGCAGCCAATGTTGATACCCGGAGCCCTCAGTCCTCCTCAGCCTGTAGTTCCGAAAATACAATCACCAATTGGCGAGCTAACGCCAATTACTTCCTTGTACGAACTTAAATACGCGTGCGCGAATAAAGGAGTATTCTTTAAATTAGATATGGAAAATGGATACCTTGTACCCATAAATGTTTGCATGAAAGGAATAACACAACAAGCGCCAATGCCGCGGACATTACTACGGAATATTGCACCGAAATCGGTTATCGATCTAACTGAAGATGATATACCAGCACAGCAAAGTACAGATCCGTCACCAGAGCCTTCACCTAGCAAACGGTCACTTTTACTCGTTAATAATTTGTCTGGTGACGATTCTGCTGCTGGGCCAGTTTCAAAACCTTCAGCTTTTACTGGCCCAGCTAGACCGGTAAAATTGTTCAAAGCCCTGAAACCCAGTATTCTGCAACGGTTAAACCTAAATAAAATTAATCAAAATATTAAAAACGTGACTAGTTCTATCTTAGACCATACAAGAAAGCGAAAGCAATTTTTAAGAAAAATTAATATGAACGCTGACTCAGACGCTGATGTGGAAAGCGCAGAATTAAATAGCCCTGTGCTTATGCGGCCGTTCTTGAAGAAAATTACGTTGAGAAAGCGCGAATTGATGTATAAAGGTCAAATAAGAGCAGATAACGAGCCGGTTGCAACGACGTCACGTACAGAACCTAGAAAACAATTCGCCACTACTATTTTATCCGATGATTCGTCTGACGATGAACCGCTATCTAAGATAGCGAAAAAGAAGAATGAAAATATTGCACCCAAATCGGTTCCAATGGAAATTGATTCATTTTCACTGACAGTGGCTGAAGGTGGCAAAATTGTATTAGAACGGCAAGCGCCGGTTAGAGAACAGATTGAATCAGAACTACCAGTGGCTGAAGGTGACAAAATTGTATTAGAACGGCAAGCGCCGGTTAGAGAACAGATTGAATCAGAACTACCAGTGGCTAACATTGGAAATGTTACAATGAATGACGTTGACAATATGGACAAACAAGCGCCTGTTGACAAGCAAAATGAATCTGAATTGCTAGAAAATAACGAGGAACATATGAGTGGCGATGACAGTGATTCACAAGCGAATGAATTACCAGCTGCTGACACCAGTGAAACTTTTTACGTGAGTGATGCTGACAATGATTTCATTGACCCAGATGCTCCATTTGGGTTTAATGTAGATGAGAGTGATGATGAGGATGAAGGTCACTGTATTTTAGGCGTGTAATTGACTTTGCAACCTACATAGGGCGACGTGTTTATAACCCGCGGTTTGCCTGGGGCAGTATCTCTCCAACTCCGGTTGCTTTATGAATCCAATATTCGGAGGATAGGGTAAACATTGATCGCATGATGTAGTGTTCTGTGACGGCAATTGTATTTGAAAGTCGCATCTTGGACAACAGAGATATGTAGACTTTGACAAAAATAAATCATAGTCTAGTCTACTTAGTGTTTAAATAAATCACCTGACGTTTTTATTTAGGTAGTGATTTTATTATTTGTCTGTAGGATAGTGTTTTTACCCGACTGCCAAAGGGTTATGTTTTTCTTAATTTATCTCATTAAGAGTGTTTTAATAATTAGTATATCTACAACTGTTTCAATGGATATTAAAACTTATTGTAAATGGCGTGACCATAGCTAAGCTAAGTCCCATTTTGACCAATGAGATCAAGCTATTTTTATTAAATATAAGATGCCATTGACAGATTTTCAACCAATAACTACACTTAAAACTAGCTATTAGTTTTCCATTACATTCCAAGTATAACCATTTGCTTAAGGTTTTATTTTAAAATTGAATTTGGTAGTAACCCAAAAATTCAGGAAATTAGCTATTTGAGTGTAACTTTTTTTCTACCTACCATATTTCTATTGTGCAGAAATGCAGCTATATTAATTCAAACAATTCATGGCCTATTATATTATTTTAAAAACCCATACCACATCCATATCTATATATATATATAAATTTAGCTTTATATAGTATAATAAATGTTATGTTGGTTTGTGCGTACGCTTCAAAAACTCAAAAAGTTCTGCACCAATCGAGCTGAAATTTTAGAATGATATATAATCCGCATCAAGGATTGTTTTTACAGTACTTATCCACGCGGGCGAAGCCGCGGGCATCAGCTAGTATTATATAAAAGCAAAATTTTTTATATAAAGTATAAATAAAACTTGAGTGTAAATATAAAAAATATACTTAATTGTAAGATTCAGATAGGATTAACACTGATGTGGTAGGTGTGTTAAGGTTTTCGGTAGAATAACTACAAATTATTAATATTTATATGGGTACGATTCCTGCCTGTGAATATTTTCCATGAAAATATTGTATTGACTACTACATTTACTGTATATTTCATTGCTAGAATAGACATGCTGCTCATGCTTTCATAATAAAAAATGTAGTGTGATATATGAGCGTAAATCTTTTTTGAATTATGTTTATTTTGTGACCTGTGCCGAATTTTTTTAATACTATGATTGTTTAGGATTAAGTTGTAGTGCGATAAGAGTTTTATGTTTATGCTAACTTGTGTTGGCTGTGAAATGCAAAACCTCTAGATCGGTCTATTGCTTGACGAATTTCCAACCCATGTAATCTGTGCCCATAATAAGAAATACGGAAATCTATCGGAGCTTTCCATAGTTCAAAATCACAATTTCATATACTAGGTACTGAGTTTGCTGACGGTCGATCACTTTTCAACTTTTAGTTAGTTACTTATTGAATTAAGTAGATTAGATTTTTTATTTTTAATGTACCTACTATTCTGACTGTTTTAACCCTTATTTTATTCTATAAAGATATATTAATTTTATTATATAAAGGACTGTTCGAAACAGATACCGCGGCCCCGGAACACAAAGGTCTATGAAGGAACATTGATTGTTTTTAGGTAGTACATGTCTTTCACTCCCTACTCCGCCCAGAGCGGGAGGGGTCCCAGCCACCATAAAAAATAGAGGGATAGGGATAATGGTGAAAACTGGCAGACCCTCAGTTAGCTCGGTAGTACATTTTTGGTTGACTAAACCCGGTTTCTAGAACGAAATTAAACCCCAATGTCTATTGATCATCATTCAGACAGGCAATCGCAGTAGTTCGCGTAATTTCATAGTTTTGTTTGCTACTTTTTGGGCTTACGTATGTTCCAGAATCCAGGATAAAATATTAATATTAATGTGTTTTCTTGTACATGTTAATTTCATCTTAGAATGAGATGTATTTTTGTAGATTGTGTATAAAGTTATGAATGATAAAACAGTATTGAATATGTGTATTTAGAATAATAATTGTGTAACATGATAAAATCCTGATGTATGATGTGATCTGTGTGATGTAATCCATGGGTTTTCTGTGATATTATTTTAGGATATCTGTCCTAATTATATTTAATAATTATGAAAATATACAAGGTGTAATTGAAATGACTGAAAATCTCTTAGGCGTTTTACCGTCAGGGAGATTAATTTGATAAGCAAATTGACCAGCCCATAAAGTTACCGTTGTAGAGTAAAATCCACCTGCCAGAAAATAATGACAGTTATTATCAAATTAAATGCCAAAAGAAAACCTATCTAAGTCGAGGTAGGTGTTGAAATGTTCAAGCTTGCTACTCTCGCTCTTGAATACATTTTTTTTTAAAGTTCATAATCAATTTGCTTAGCAATAATTTCGCTGACTATATTATCCATTTCAAAGTAAAAGTTATACATTATAATGAGGTTTTAAGTTTTTCAATTACTCCCTAAAGTTATTTTAACTTAAACTATGCAAAATGTATGGTGTAACCGTGCAACTGATATTACTCTAGAGTGTAACTTTACTCCACGTGTATAATTTTATTTTGGGTGTAGTGTAACAAATTTTCGTGGTGATTACTGAGTGCGATTAGTGTTGGGAGTCTTTGTTAAGTTGGGTATACACGGCGATTGAAATTGCTCAATTCTGGTTTATTGTAGCAGCTTGATTTGCTGACCTCTGTACATGACACACGTCTAAGTACTACTCTTAAATATTGCTACAAAAGAGGTGTGTCGCACTAACCAGATATCGTCAAAACCTGATTATTACCCGACTGCGGCGAAGCCCAGAAGGAGGGTTATTTTTTATTTTGTAAATATGTGTAAATTTAATGTGATACTTCACTGGATGTATAAATTAGTAGACACCGCAGTATGTTCCTGATGTTGTGTCTTATAAATGTAAACTGTAATGCGATACTCACATACCAAACCTTTAAAAAAATAGGGATGTCGCCTGACTAAAAAATATGATTCTGTTTAGTCCATCAATTAGATTATCGAAAAATATTGTTAACGTGTAATATTGGATACGTGTTTTTTATTTTGTCAAATTAATTTAAATTGACGAAGGTAAAACGCGTCAAAGAACATGAGTGCCTGGCTTGTAACGACACATACGGTAAAAATGTAGGTACTGAAATGTGTCGTCACACGAGTTTTCGAAGCACTGAATAGTCTTCATTTTTTGTTTACGTGAAAAAAGAAAAAAATATGTGTCCAACATTTTTGGAAATGTAACTGACGGAGTAATAAGATTTTTTTATCGCCTAACCCTATTCTTTCAAAAGTTCAAGATGTTTTTTCCCATTTAATGTTTAAGTAAAGAAGTTACCAAACAACTGCATCATTGATATTTTTAACCTGCAGTGCAGTTATGGTAAAATAGGTAGAGCAGGCAGGCCTGGTCTTAACAGGACATCACAATTCAATCCACCAGTGTATTTAATGTCGTGAAACTGGTGTTTAATTTATGTGAAATAAATAATAATAAAAATTATGTCTGTGTTTCACTTAAAGTAGGTACTTGTATTTTAAATGGAGTGACTGCTTATCAGACTTGTTGCAGACTGTTGGCAGACTTTCAGGACGAAGATCTATTTATGGCACCCGGGACCAACAGCTTAACGTGCTTTCCGAAGCACGGAGGAAACTCGGTATGTAACGAGTGGTCACCAATCCGACCGCGGCTACCTATCTTACCTAGCGTAAAGATCGACCAAAGTGGTAATTATTATTATATAGCCAACCAGCTCCTCGAAAATAAGGAAACAGTACATAAGAATAAAACCGGCCAAGTGCGAGTCGGACTCGCGCACCGAGGGTTCCGTACAAACAAAGTTTAAAATTACTTAGAATATTTTTATTATGTGATGTAACTAATAATTTATGGTTTTCGTAATTTTTCCTTTATCTATGCTATAAGACGTTGCTTCGTACCAAATTTCAAGATTCTGAGTTCACGGGAAGCACCCTGTAGGTTTTGATTCCCTTGCAAGTGTCGAAAATTTGCGGCATAAACGGCTGTATCTTTTGATTGCGTTGGCTTAGAAGTTTGATTTTTTCACAGCTTCAAGGGACAGTAGACTTGAGTAATTGATATAAATTTCAGCTTCATACCTCCACGCGTTCCTGAGAAAAAGGGTCTTGACAGACGGACGGACGGACAGACGGACAACAAAGTGATCCTATAAGGGTTCCGTTTTTTCCTTTTGAGGTACGGAACCCTAAAAAGTGGTGCCGGTGACTGAACAGTATGTGTGCTAATCGGTTAACGTGGTATATGGAAAATGTTGAGTATGAATGTAAATAAGAGTAGCTTCTTCTATTCCATCTAGTCAGAAAAGATGGATAGAAAGATTACATCTTGCGGAGATGAGAATGTTGATGTGGATGTGTGGTGAGGCAAGAATGGATAAGGTAAGGGACGAGTATATTAGAGGTTTGAAAGTGGCGCTAGTTAAAAACGTTGAAAGGTAATCGACTGACTTGGTAGGGATATGTTATGAGAACGGACGAATCACATCCTTTTCAAGGAGATCTCTCGTCGTTTAGTCGACACTTCGCGTGACCAGAGGGCTGGCTCTTTCTTTGGTCAAAGGATTAGCATTGCCATTCAACGTGGCAATGCTGCCAGTCTTCTGGGCACGTTCCCGGTTGGCAGCTGTGCGGAGGGGTACTGGGACGCTTAAGTGGTCGTTGTATATACCTATATATTATGTAAGTACTAACTTTTAATTTATAATTACTATTTCTGTATTTTGTTACAACTTAGCTGAGTTATTTTCACAGAATAAATAAAGAGTAAGAGGAACAATTCCTTCATACATGAAAAAAAAAACTAAAAGAGTGATGAATTTAAACGTCGATGAATGTAAGAGGAAGACCAAACAAATGATATGGATAGATTGCGTAAAGAATGATATGAAGGACGAGGATGCCATGCCGTCTGACAGAGGACAATGAAAGAAGAAAACGTGTTGCGCCGACCCCAAATATAATGGGACAAGGGCAAGATGATGATTGCGGCCGTACATTTTAACCGAGTATAGAAAACAGCAGCTTTTTCTTCTGGTAGTGAATGCCTTGTGGCATTAACCTTTTGAACGCCAGAGCGTTAGACGCATTATGGCGCTCCTCCCACGCCAAGGCACAAAAATCTACAAAATCATTATTTGACACTATTTTGTATTAAACAGCAGAATTTAAAAAAAAAAAAAAAACGGTTTTTGTCGTCTAAAGACGTCGGTGGCGTATTGGACAAGTTCTTGACTGTGGCGGTCAAAAGGTTAAGTATGCCAACGGTACGCCTGCAAAAACCGATGAAAATGTTCTATGTGTGGGGAGGTGCAGAGTGATGAATTGAAACAATCAACATGAAATTCAACATGCTATATTAATAAATAAATCATGTTTTATCTAATGGCTACACCGAAGGCGTCGACCACAGCCTTCTCAATCTCCTTATGAACTTGGTTGACCTCTGCCTGAGTGAGCGTGCGCTCCAGATGTCTGTATACTATGCTGTAACATAGACTATGCTTCTGAGACTTCGGGTGAACGAACTTGTCCTTGAGCCGCACCTGGAAAAATAAGATATTGTAAGAGAATGGCTTTTCATAGTTGCAAAAGGAGCGGAGGTGGATCGAATCATCGAATAAAGAATTTTGGTACCCACGCGCCTTGGATTTGTGGTTGCAGAACAGAAACCACCAATAATTCAATACAAAGGGAATTGCCATAATTATTACATTCTTGTGTTTCTGGGCAGATGATTTCTCATGGTTTTTAAGGAAAACTAGCGACCCGCCCGCATGCGCTGCTTCGCATGGCGCCTATTGGGTTTAAAGCTACCATATCTTTCAAGTTAGAACCAACCACATTTACAACATTTCATAGAAAATGATTGGGTGATCTCGGAGATTAGAGTATGAACAAAGTGACAGGTGCATGCTAGTTCTGGAACACTGATACTCATTTATATTAAAAATAAGGATAAGATAAAAATAATTACGAACCTGTTCAATAATATCACCTCCAATATCTCTAACTAGATCGTAGAAGTCATTGCTAGTAAATGTATCTATTGTCAAGTTGGCAGGCAACCAAAATGAAATGTCATTTGTACACTGAGGATATGACGATACAGGCTTATACGTAATCTTTGCGTTTATGTCAACATTCTCAAACTGTGTCAGGAACCCTGAATCCGTACTCCACATTAACCGAATATCAGGGATTTTATACAAAGCCATTGCAAGTCTTTCTAAACCAAGACCAAATGCATATGCTATGGTGTTTGAAGGCCCTGCATTGACTAGAATCTCGTTTCTAACGATACCGCAGCCTAAGACTTCCATCCATTTGTTTTCATAGAATATTTCAAGCTCCCATGAAGGGTGAGTGAAAGGGAAGTATTCTTCAACCCATCGGTATTTTATACTTTCACCAAATAACACTTTTGTTAGACCAATGAGGTGGGTTTTCAGTTGTGTCTCCATTAATTTTACAGCTTCTAACGTATGGCAGCTTTGTTTCATTGGGTCATCAATGGAGTTTATAAAGGAATGAGGATTCTTCTTGTCGTACTTTGGTTCAAATATTTCTAGATCTGGTTGCCCAGGGAACAGTTCCTCTTTACGCTGGGATCGTACTGCATCTACCTGAAAAACAATAAGGTTTACATTTAGAAAAAGTTTAGGAATACCATGTTATAGCCTCAATAAATGTGTCTGTTCTTGAACTATACATGAGTATATAAAAGATTTGTTGACATGAGGCCACAATAGTCAGAGAGCCTGGACCATGACCCATTTACTGGCGTTTACTATAAGTAACCCTGTATGATTCATCATAATACAAAAGTTTGTTAGTTGTTTGGTTATACCTGACCTGTTACATCTAATAACAAAAAGGTATCCCTGACAAATAAGTATAATTCTTTTTTCCTGGTCATTCGCAGGAGTATGGAAGAAATGCAGTGCCAACCTCAAATAAATTGAAATAAGGGCAGGTGAATGTTTACCCTGATATGTCCCACGAGTTAAGGCCTCTCCCCATTCCTTACACTTCTGTGTTATGCTTCTTGCTGTCAATTTGTGGGAAATAGTCAACATTATTGCGAATACACAGCATTACTTACTTGGTGGAATATAGGAAAATGTGTAGAATCAATTTCATCCCTCCTATACACATCTCCGATCATCAGGAAATTGTCGAGGCCAGACCGCAACAGCTCACTCTGGTGTGCGGTCATGTGAGCCCTCAGGAGATTCCCTCTGTTTACATAATAACAGTCAGACTTCGCCCGGCTCGGGTGATCAGACGGAATCAGCAAATCATCAAAGTTCTGCTTCGTTGTGACAATAGGAGACAAGTTATCGTAAATGCTAAATGCTGGGTGACCCCTGTGAGTGAACGAAGCGTAAAAATAGTTCACAATTCTTTGCCTTACGATTGTTAATGGGTTATTTTTCTGCAAGTGCAGGTTTTTACCCAAATATGATATAATTTTAGGTGTAACATTAGTGTAGTCGTCTGTAATGAATTCTTTGTCTTTTATTTGCACTGTAGCTACAGATTCTGTAGCTGTACTATATTTATATTTCGACAAAACTGCTGCAAAAGTGCGGTTTGTTTTCATAAGTAAATTCCTCATGATTGGTTCTTCTTCTTGTTCAAGGTAATAACTTAGACTATGGGAGTTGCGTTAATGATTTCATTTATCACTATTTTTCAGATAGTAACTGGCAAGATATTATTGGAACTTGGAAGTTGGAAGATTTTTTTAGAAACGGAATCCATAGAAACCAATCGTGTTCCAGGTTTGTGAGTGTTATTTTATAATGCGCACTAATCTTGCTCTTTTGTAAGGAACTAAAAGGTGACAGCAATAAAAATATGGTAAACAAGATAAGGTTTTGAAACGAACGAAGCCAAGACAAAATTTGACAGCAACATACTACATAGGGATGGCGATCTGAAATCGATTAATCGAAGAATCGATTTTTGGAGCCAAAAATATCGAATTTTTAAATCGATATGTAGTATTGAATCGATTCAGTGAATAGATGTTTCACCCTTGAAAATCGACGTTCGATTTTTTGATATATTTTAAACCATAAAACTATTTACAATTAATTGAATGTACTCGTATTACAAAAGTGCTGCCGGTTAAAGAATTAATTATTCAAAAACTCGCGAGATGGCTGTATGTTTAGATTCCTTCGCGTCTCTGGAATAAAAAACCTTTTCTCAATTGCCGGAAACATCGCAACAATCTGTTGCGATGCGCGGTTGAGCGAAACCGCTTGGATCCCGGTAGACTTGACAGACTGTTTTTAAAAAGTTTAGATATTAAGCATTGGGAATTATAAGCTACATTATCTATTAACTTTGTAAACCATCTTTCTTAACCATTTTCTTAACTTTGTAAAACTTCTAAATGTAGAAAATAAATGTCTTGTTTTAAACTTGATCTGTTAGTTTGATATGATAATAAAAATATTTTTTATTATCGAATTACCTGATTTTGCTGATAAGAGATCGTTAAATTATAATATGTATCTTGTTTTTAATAAAATAGATTTATATTACATCATAAACGAAAATTTGAAAAAAAGATCGATTTTTCGGAAATCGATCTTATAGACCTCGATTTTTTTGTGAATCGATTCATAAGGTCACGATTCGAATCGATTTAAAAATCGATCTTTTTTGGAAAGAATCGCCATCCCTACAGCAACAGCTGATTTTTTTTTTTTTGCCCATCGGGCAGGCTGGCACAGTAATAATATTACCGTGAGCACAGAACATCTAAACTCTAGCGAGGTTCTGTGCTTTCAACAGCAACAGCCATGCAACAGCAGCTGAAAATTGTGTCAAATATATTTTTTTTTGAGTGGCATTTGGCAATGGCATCTCGGTGTTTGGTTTACCTAAGGATGTTGTCGCAGAGAAGTTTGTGGAGTGAGGCGCTTGTATTTTATTAGGTACCTACTAATAATTATTGATAATTATTATAAGATTTTTAATTTTGTTCTAGTTTTCGGATTCAAACAATAAAAAAATCTTACAACCTTGAAAGCATGAAGAACGAAGTTTTACTGGCAGCTTTCAGAAAATAGGAGACAGCCGAATAACGTCAAGCTGTCAGTGTCACTGTCATTTTAAATAACCTAAATCTTGGTTTGTTACGTGTTTTGAAACACAACAATTTTATGAATATTGACTTAAATACGTATAAAAAAAGTACTAAACAACATTAATTTATTGATATTAACCTAAATACAGAATGTTCCGTAAGCGGCTTATGCATATCGCTCAGTTGAGTGCTGTTGGCCTGACCGGATTTTATGTGGGACAAAATAAGGATAAATTCTATAATATTCTTTGGAATGACTCAATTATTGTTGATGGTAAACGACTGAAGAGCATGCCAGGCCTGCCTGCCTTCGGCACGGTGTCGGCAGCTTCTCCTTACATAGAAAGCGGTGGCGTTAAAGATCGGGTAAGATTCGTATTGATTAAGCTTTACGTGGGTCATTTTAACATTAAAATACTCGTTATACCACGCGGCATATAACTTGAACCTGCGCAGTAGTCGTTGTCCCGTACAAATCAAGCACAGAACCTGCGCAGAACGACGCCATTTTGGGTCAAGTTATTTGCCTAGGAGTATATCTAAATGTTGTAAGGGTTATTTCCTCGAGAAAATTGCTTTTGTATTCTGTTATGTGTACAAGTATATAGCCTCGGTATGCTAACATCAGTTTGCGGGTAATACCAGGTTCTACTCGATTTCTGATGTTTACACTCAGCCATTACAAGCCAGTCATAGTCAACAATCCTCAGAAAAGTTTCTAATTATGAACAAGCTCATTATTTTCGTTTCTTTTTATATATTGTGACTTAAAAATTTCAGGTCTCACAAATAATGAAATATGGTTTCCCTAGTTTGGACAATGTGCGTTCGTATGATGACTTCATACTGTCGTATGACCGCCGCAACCGAGTGCCAAACTGGGTGTTTGAGCACATCACAAAGGCACACATTGCTAAGAATGACCAGGTGGACAGAAGCAAATGTGAATTCAAGCCCGATGAGAGCATACATCCATTCTTTAGGTGAGAATCTCCCTTGTATAATCAATTATTTATTTATTACTAACCATTTGTGTCCCACTGCAGTGCAGGGCAAAGGCCTCCCTTCCCTCTTGCAACGTATCCCTATCCAATGCTGGTTAATTGCCAATCCCTGTGAAAAGAGTTCGTCTCGCCACCTTCATCAATATTTCTCCCTTATTCATTTAAGTTACAACTGGGGGCCTATCAAACACGGTCAAATAAAAGAACTGCCTCATTGGTTGACTGGCAGGTGTAATGAGGTCTTGGTTCTATTCCCAGGTCAGGCAAAGTATTCGGGAGGTACCTGCACCGAATCAGGCAGTAGAGAACCTCTGGGTGTTTCTATTGCGAGCATAGGACGGAGGATGCGGTGGGTCTGTTTTACTTGGGCGGACCACCGCCTTGTCGGCTTAGCTGCAATTGGCGGCGGCGACCTCTAAAAATGTCGTAAAAATTAAAAAGCATCTACAACATACTTGTGTACAATTATAAGAAGAACAAACTATAATATAATTCCAGGTCACAGAATTCAGACTACAAAGGCTCAGGGTTTGACCGTGGCCACATGGCGGCCGCTGGGAACCACCGCCTTTCTCAGAACCATGTGGATCAGACATTCTTCCTCACCAATATGGCTCCTCAGGTAAACATAACAATATAAAGTTGTAACAATAATAAGACTAATGCTTGCGGCATTAGTTACAACACTTACAACTGTAATGAATTAATAGAAAAAAGTGCCAACAAAAAGTGCAATAACCCGAGTTTGCGCCAAATTGAGTTAAGTATATAATATTCAGAATTTGCAGAACGAGATCTATAATTATATTATTTTTAGACAGTTCTAACGTATCTATGACATAGCCGGTTTTAATACTAAATCTAACTGCAATATCCAGGTTGTAACAATACAAAAATAAATCTTTAGACGTTTTTCTCGTAAACAGGTTTAACCTAGTTATTGTACTTTTCGTTAGCACAGCAGTATTATTGTTTATACTTGTATACATTTTAGTTTAATGAACTTGTCTTATTTTTTAACTTTTCTTATGTTTACTTTTTATTATTATTCATTTGTGTGAGCCTAGTTAGTAAATACTTTTTCATTGTTTTCAGGTAGGAGAAGGCTTTAACAGACATGCGTGGAATGATTTGGAGAGACATGTGCGTAAGCTCACCAAAGTATATCCCAATGTGTACTGCTGCACCGGACCGCTGTACTTACCCAGGTAGACTCATCATTTTATTGGTTGTTATGGGCTAATAAGTTGCATTGGCTTACGGTAAATCATGAAATACCAATGACCTGATGAAGGTGCGCGTCGTTCTTCTACGTCGGGGATCCACAGGATCCCCGCAACGAAGAACACCGCGACGAAGGGTGGGAAATCATCAAATGACTGCTCGCGCTCTGGGCAGAGCGGTAGGGAGTGTCAGACTTCTACTGACCAAAAACCACCTATGTTCCTTCTTAGCCCTTTGTGCCGAGGCCGCGGTATCTCTTTCGAACCACCCGCAGCCCCGACGGGAACTTGCGGGCCCCTTTCATGTTGCTGACATCTCTTTTGGGCCTACTACACGCACGCACTTCCCCACAGTTTTGCCTGCGGGATTACACGGTGCACACAGTACATCGCGCGTGTGGTTTGTAATGGTAATACAGTTTTACCAACCATACGCGCGATGTACTGTGAAGTGTGAACGAAAACTGTGGGGAAGTGCGTGCGTGTAGTAGGCCCATTTGAGGTGCGGTTGCAACACGAACGCGCCGTCGACCTGGCCTGTCGTCGTCATAAGATTAAAAAATCTACCTTCGAATGTCGTTCTTTTTTAGCATTGTTAATTTTACTTTATTTTACTAACATAGTGATAAGTTAATGATTAACAATATTGTAATAGGTACCGTTCCGATACTCGTTCCAATGAACGTTTATTTATGTAACCAGTGTTTCTCATCCAAGTGAATAATTGTATTCTGTTTTTGAGAAATAAATGTCTTAAACCATATAAGACGGACGGACGGCGAGCAATTTCCTCGCCCCTGATTACATGCAACGTACACAACTGGCAAAATGTGGGTCAATTATTAGGTACACCTCTGCCTATCCTACAGCCGTGATGTTATATCGTTCATTTTTAACTAATGTTCCAATTGTGTTTTCAAGGAAAGAATCGGACGGCAAGTGCTACGTCCACTACCAAGTGCTCGGTGCGAACACGGTAGCGGTACCCACGCACTTCTACAAGGTGGTGGTGGCCGAGGCGAAGGACGGCTCGCTCGATATGGAGTCCTACGTGATGCCTAACCAGAAGATACCTAACGAGACGCCTGTGGCTGCGTTCATGGTAAGTCATTGTTTAATGTCAAAGGTTACCGTCATCATCTGCCTAGCCTTTTCCCAACTATGTTGGTGTCGGCTTCCAGTCTAGCCGGATGCAGCTGAATACCAGTATTTTACATGGAGCGACTGCTTATCTGACCTCCACAACCCAATTAGTATTATTATTTTTTAATTTATTATTATTGGGTTTTATGATACCTCTTGGTAAGTAAGACTGGTTGTCAGACTTTCTGGCCACTGCCGATTTTAAAATGACAGCCGGGACCAATGGCTTTCCTAAGCACGGAGGAAACTCGGTATGTAGTGGGTGGTCACCAAAGGCTACCGTATTGGGGGTTGCTGGTGTCCGCGACTCTGCGTCCAAAGCACGTATTTTGCGTACGGGTGGGAATTTAATTTCGATCCACCTCAACTCCCCGAGAAAGGCCAGCAGCCCCTTGGATCTCGCGGAGAGTACCTAGGTTACCGAAGAATAAGGCTACTGTTCAGATAAATCGTTATGACAAACTGCAGCCGCAGCGAAACGAAGAGCCCTAAGTATTTTAGAGATACTCAGTAATGTCACCATCCATTACATTCTGTGTGCTCCGCGCCTCGGAAAGCACGTTAAGCCGTTGGTCCTAGCGGTCATTTGTAGACCTTTGAGACTCGTAGTCAGTGGAAAGTCTTGACAACCAGTTTTACCAAGGGAATATCGTAATTGGGTATTTGAAAATTTTATGTTATTTTAAAGAGTGAACAAAATGAGGACAGAAACCAGCCTTCCAAATGAAGTCATTAACATTTTTGATTATTGGTATAACAATCAAATAAATGTTATAAGATGGGCGGGCGCAATCTCCGATGAGTACAGATTGAGGTGCGGAGTAAGGCAAGGAGGATTAACCTCGCCCAGCCTCTTCAATCTGTACGTAAACGGTCTCATCGAGAGGCTCAGTGACACCAAAGTTGGTTGCTCCATTGACGGAAAATACGTCAACAATATTAGTTACGCTGACGATTTGGTGTTGCTGGGCCCCTCCATAAGTGCCGTTCGGAGACTCCTCGCCATATGTGTGGACTATGCTGGGACTCATGGGCTCAGGTATAATGTTAAGAAAAGCGAACTCTTGGTATTTCAATCACCTGGTCATAAGGTGACGCACGTACCACCCGTCTTCATAGACGGTGTTTCATTACCAAGAGTCTCGCGATTCAAGTACCTGGGCCACTGGGTCTCGGAGGACCAATCAGACCACGAAGATATTGAGAGAGAGCGCCGGGCCTTGGCTGTCCGATGCAATATGTTGGCCCGTAGATTTGCGCGCTGCAGTAATGCAGTAAAAGTAACATTGTTTCGGGCGTTTTGCCAGTCATTTTATACGTGCAGTCTATGGGTCGAATATACGCAGAAGACAGTCAACGCCCTGCGCGTACAGTATAACAATGCCTTCAGGATGCTGATGCGGCTGCCGAGGTACTGTAGTGCGTCCGGCATGTTTGCAAACGCTCATATTGATGGCTTTCATGCCATTCTCAGAAAGAGAGCAGCATCCTTGCTTAGGCGTGCCCGCGGCAGTAGCAACGGCATTCTCAGTGTTGTGGCCGGCAGTTTCGACTGTCCAATATTGTGGCATTGTGTACAGTTACATGTCAAAAAAAATTGAATAGTGGAACAACATGCAGTACGCTTCACGTTTGTTATGACTGATTTGCCCCATATTTGTATTTTTAATATTTGTTGTTAATTGTATTATTCATAAGTTCATGACATTCTAATTAATTTATGACATTATTTCTTATTTAATTTAACTTATTTTTATTTCATTTTAATTTTAGATTTCGGAAATTAACCTATTATTTGACATTTAAAAGACTACATAATATATCACTAACACTATATCATTTAATTTTTTATATTGCGATGTTAATTTTACTATTGTGAGTGTGTATTTGTCTGTATGTGTCCTGTATGATTTTATCTGTTTATGTGTCCTGTATGATTTTACCTGTTTACTAACATAATTTTAAATGTGATTACTAACAATTTTATGGATATTGTGTGTCTGAAATAAATAAATGAATTGAAAAAATTAAAGAACTAAAAGAAATAATACGATGTGTAAAAAAAGTTATAAAATCGATCAAAAAATGGAGTAGCTACACGCTTTAGAAGTTTTTGGTGGGGCACTTTCTATCCTTGTCGCGTGAAACGGCCATTAGTACTACGTACAGTGCGATCAAATTATCTTGGCAGCTCCGAACTTCGTGCAGGTCATTTTGTTACAACGAATGTATAAAAGTGTTATGATATTTATTTTATTTGTATTTCTCACTGTTTAAATTAGATATTTTCTGATCGTATAGGTATTGGTTTATCTGGCAATAACAGTTTTATTCCCAAGTTTACATGCGTAAAATTTCGCAAAGCCTATGTTCAGAGCTGCCAAGATAATTTAATCGCACTGTAACACGTAACTATGGCGGTATGTTAATGACGTCACATTAGATGTAGCGCTGTCTCTGTCTAGCACGTCCTTTAAAATCGGTTAAAACCACGAAAACTTAGGCATTTTTTAAGATATCACACTATTTTTTTTACTTTTGTCTATCTTTTTATTTACTATTTCCGAATCACAAGTAAAAAAAAAAAATTCAATCAAATACCCAATTACCCAGTACTATGACCGTATGACGGTTGTAGAGGGCCAAAAAGGTAAAATTCTGGTATTCAGCTGCAACCGATTAGACTGGAAACCGACTCAACACTGTAAGAAAAAAAAAAAAATTATAGGTACATTCGATTTTTTTCTAATAATATTCTTTTTTTGGTTACAGGTACCACCCGAGTCAATAGAAAAAGCGGCAGGTCTCTTATTCTTTGACAAAGTACATAGAAGCAAACTGAATAGAATAAATGGTAGAAAAGTGTAAATATTTATTATATTGTTTTATTAAAATGTTATTTTGATACAGAATATTATTTTATGATTTTGTTCCAAATGTGATTATAGATCTATTATGTTACCGTACTTTATTGTAAATAGTTGTGTGTGTAAATAAATGAAAATAATGTTTTACTAGTATGATATTGTGTGGTTTTAATTTTTTTAATAAGTTAGGATAGCTAAAGTGGGTCTGGGGTGGACACCTCTGCCGCATGCCAAATTCTTGGGCCCTGACACAGCCAGAAAGCATCTCGGTAAATCTCGTAGAATATGGCGGTAAGATCTGGCTAAGGCTAGCGACCAGTGGTCCGCATTGTCTTTGGATCGCAACAATTTGATGTCATGTGGAGACACAAAAGTACTCTGTGTGTGGAGAGGCCTTTGTCTAGCAGTGGAATGATGAAAGTAAATAGTATCAGAATATTGACCACCAACGATACTCACATGATACCACAGGCGATTGATATTGTGGGCCACAAAATAGGGTATTTCACCAAAAAAATCTAATTAGTTCGTCAGATAGATTTCCAAAAAATAATGGACACGTATTTTTTCTTTTTTCACGTAAATAAAAGATAAAGAAGATACAGTGCTTCGAAAAGTCGTTTCAAGTCGTGTGACGTCACAAGGTTAGTACTTTCTTACCCACAAAGTGACGTGAAAATCCCCCACTCATGATCTTTGACACGTTTTATTTTCGTCAATTTTGATTAATTTGAGAAAACAAAAAACACGTATCCAATATTTTTCGATAATCTAACAGACGGACTAATTAGATTTTTTTGGTGAAATACCCTATTGTAATGGAGTCTTCAAAGTGTGGAAACAAAACTCATTGAAAGGGTACTATGTTGTGTTCAGTGAACTGAACTCTGAAGTGCTTATCTTTGGTCTAGTGGTGTCAAGTGTGATTATTGAGCTTGAGGTTCTGGGTTCGATACCCCAAAGTGTTATTGAGTTTTTCCATCAGGAGTTTCTCATTAGCAGCCGGATTTGTGCTTGGTTGATAGCAATAGGCTCGCCCCCTATGATATGTGATTCCATCTGATATTCTTGTCATGGATATTGCTAGAGAAAAAGAAATGTGGGTGTACTATCAGGTACATCTCTGCGTAACCCTTCGGGGATCTCAGGCGTGGTGCTATGTTATATAAGGTCCCATTAAAATAGGTGGACAAATTTTTAGAGATCATTCAGACCACCAAAATAAAGACAATGGTACAACAAAGAAACAAGAAAAACGCATTAGATACTTACAAAAAAATAAAACAGCTAACGAAAATACTCTCAAAATGTTAGTTACCCAACATTGTAGGTCAAAATAAAATCATTGTAATCATTGTTTTTTTTTACTGGAATGTTTGGTTAGATGAATTGAATGCTGTGTTAAAATTTGTCCTCCTATTTTAATGGGACCTTAGATAAAATAAAATATTTTGCATAACATTTTATCAACTAGTAGTTGATTTATTTAAACTTCATGTACAATAGTGGTACATAGGCGGACTTAATGCGACAAGGCATTCTCTGTCAATTTTATTTTCTTACAAAATCGTTTCCGTTTTTACTACATTATTTAATCAACAATCTTTATAAATTAATAGACAGAGGTATCTGTAGGTCGTAACCAAATGAAAGGGTAGCATGTATATATAAAACGTGTGTATATTAGGTATAGTAACATGACGGTACTATCATAGTATGTATAAACTGACATATTATATCTCGCGAGCCTAGTCTTCTTCTTCGTCCGACGCGCCGTTTTGCTGAGGTTCATCTTCCACGCGAACATCTCCCATACCTGGGGAAACAGTTAATCAATATAACCGAAATAAAACAGATTTCCAAATAAACACTAATCATCATTTCGGCCGAAATACGTCCACTGCAGGACATAGGCCTCCCCTAAATGTCGCCACATTTCCACGCCAGTCCCGTGGTTTTCGTATCCGGATAGCGGGTCCCAGCAACCTTCACCAGGTCATCGGTCCACCTAGTGGGAGGCCTTTCAATGCAACATCAACTTTTCAGGTCCATCGGCCATCCGTCCTGCGAGCAATTTGCATTGCCTACTGCCACTAAAATTTGTCAATTTTAAGTTGTGTGAACAGCTACATACCCTGGTCCTCGTCTTCCTCTGCGGAGTCTCCAGCCACCTCCGCATTCTCGGCCTCCGCACGCTCCATCTGCCGCGCGAGTTCAGCTTCGTCTGTCGCGGTCACTACCTTAGGCTGTAACGCATAACGATCATATTTATGTGTGGGTCAAGAATAGTTAGTGTAAGAGAAATAGGACGATTTACAATGGCGGTGTGCACATCTATACAAATATTATACATACATAAACTCACGCCCGTTTCCCATAGGGGTATGCAGAAACCACTGAACGCCACCTGCTACAATCCTTACCAATACTACTTTTGCCTCATCCACGTTCATACATCTGGTCATACACTCATGCAGGTTGCGATTTGAATGTTTGATGTCTGTTTTATGGCTACCCCATCACATCCACATGCCTGCATCCATTAGGTTTTTTCATCAGGAATTTTTTAGTATCACGTAGTCACATAGTCACGGAGTCTGGATTTGTGAACGTTTGATGGCAATAGGTTCGCTCCCTATTATATCTATACTAATATTATAAAGCTGAAGAGTTTGTTTGTTTGAACGCGGTAAACTCAGAAACTGCTGGTTGGAATTGAAAAAATCTTTTTGTGTTGGATAGTCCATTTATCGAGGAAGGCTATAGGCTATATAACATCACGCTACGGCTAATAGGAGCGGAGCATAAATGAAAAATGTTACAAAAACGGGAAAAGGTATTTCCTTTTTGAGAGCTTCCGCTGCGTGCGCTGCGAAAACGGTTTAAGTTACGCTAATATCATGTATGAAGGAATTGTTCCTCTTTAAAAGTTCTAAAAAAAAGTCCGCGACAGCATATATCTATCTTTTAAGATTGACTCACTGTAACCTTTTTTTACAGTTAAACTGTTAGGTTAAAAAGAATTATTTTTTGCGAAGCTTATTTAACCCATATGGTATTAATCTATATCTAAATAAATGTGTTTGTTAGAATGGAAATTTAATATAGAATATTTGTGCCCTTTACTCTATACAGTTTAAACAAATATCTTAGAAGATATCGTAATGTAAAAATATCCGCGCGGCAAAATATTTCGCGCGTCGCAATGTAGGTACGGGGGATTCTGGCTGGCCTCCGGGAAATTCAAATTCAAAATATTTACTGCATCATAATGTTTACAAGTATAGAGTGTTATAGTATATTTAACAGTAAGAGATACCTATAGTAATTCACACTTTAATATAATCTAAGCTAATCTAAACCATCTGAACTATTATAAT